>CM060923.1:72130000-74630000 GCA_030737875.1 Allium sativum | reverse complement strand
ACCATCATCAGAGCATAACAGTTATTCTTGGAACAGTTATAAACACCTGTTTCTAGATACAACATAGTACACAGCGGAAATATGATTTCTATAGCTAACTGGTGAAGCCTCCTGCTTCCAGCTCTTCCAAGTGAATCTGAAAAATCCCGACTACTTGACTGCCCGTACAAATTTGGGCACCCAAGAGTTTAGGGAAAACAAACAAAATAAACTCTGGGTTAGTCATGGGATTGGTGTGAGTAAACTCCAAACATTTGTTTAACTTTCAAAATCCTTTCGAAAGAAATGATAATCGTAAGACCGATCCACACATAAACACGGATGGTTTTTACCTTACGATAACCCAAAACATCTTTGATACGAAAATCCAGTGATATTATAATAATGTCTACATCAAATAAATAACCAAATAGTAGAACGCTTACATCTCACGCTCTACATATATAGTATAAAATCAAAAACCGCAGGGCGCTTATTGGAGATTGGATTCTAACTATGACAAGGTATGGAACCACCTTCCGATCAGTGTACTCTAGAGGCGATACACTGGGGTTCAACAAGAACATCTTGCAACCCGGCCCACACATGACCGACCACTCATTTCGCTTGAGTGTATCGAATGTATATCACCAACGGTTGGGATCAGCAACCGTTTCCCGAATGGGACAGCATCGAATAGAATAAGAAATTAAACGAATCTCTAGATAGGTGATTATACATCCTAATGGGAGCGACCCACATAGCCATGATGCCTGCCCGATTTTTGTCATTTCCCGGTTGTTGAGGTCTGAGGCTTCAATTACTTATCATTCATTGATAGCACCATCACTTTGAATGCCACATTGTCAGATCCGTTAATCACTAATTGATTTGCACAAATATTCTGGATGTTATGCTAAGGGAATAAATCCGTTGCAACCATATATATTTATACAGACCAACCCATTTGATCATTGGAAATACTTTGTCAAACATTCATCCATATACGTTCGTCCTGGGATTGAACGAAACCGAAGGCATGATTTCTATTAATAGAAAAAGTCCTTGCACTTCACTCAATCTTCGATTATCTTCATATAATCTGATCCGCAACGCTACTGCCAATACAGAGTGGTTCATGGATAATAATCCAACCGATCTCTCCATATTGACAACGATGGTCAAAACATCGATAGTCTGTGATTTAACTATCGAATAAAAACAAGTGTTCATTCAACATATGAATCAAATCACTGGGCTCTTTAATTAATTATTCATTAATTAAATCTCTTCTCCATTTCCCTATCAATATTTGTTAACCAAAAATTTTCAATAACCATATTGGCCCTTTACGCTATTTGGAAAAACATTTCCGAATATCGCCCTCCTTTATTTTCTGTATTTAGAAAATATATTCTATTTGCAATTGAAAACAATTTCAATCACTTATCACTTTTTCTACTACTTCAATTATACTCAGGAAATATTTACTTTTATATTTCCAAAGTTCCACCACTTGGGATAAACGAATGTTGTGTAAAACATCATTACAACAACCCAAAATATTTTATTCAACTAACTCTTTTCAAACATTTCTCTTCAAGGCGGGATTCTGCTATTTATCAATTAAAAATGAAATCAATCAAGTTGGGGTAAATTTACCTCCCAGACCTTAAATGAAAACATCCTCAACTTCAAAACGACAAAACCACTAACCTCGAATAAACACACTATAAAACCCAATTATTCATTTTTAAAACATGTATATATTTTCGCTTTCTATTTCTAATTTATAGATTTCCCTTTTGTTTTACAATAGTTTCGCTGCCTTATCGAATTCTCTATATATCGATATGTTGGTTTCTAACTATCAAATTATCTTAAAAATATTCTAACACCTTAAATCTCCGGAAAATTTCGCCATAACCTCCTTTGTACCGAGAGCATCGGGATATTTCAAATAGCCTCCCATGGCCCTCACCAATTCAAAAGAAAAAGAAAAAGCCAAGCGGCTTGCCGATATGGCGCATAAAACCTCATATATGAATTTAAACATGTACCTTTTTGTCGGGCACATAAATTAAAATCTTCATATATCTCATCCCACACCTGTCTAACACATGCTCACCTGTTTTCAATTCAATACAACTCAATCCAATCGTTTGAATTCAGTTTCACTCATTTATTCTTTAATTAGCTATTTTGCCTATTTCGCTTCTTTGTTTGAAGATAACATGTTCAAACAAAATATTTAACTTGCTCATAACCAAATTGAATTTCAATTTCAATTTCAATTTCTATTCCAGTCTCCTTTTTGATTTCGAATATAAATTTTCAAATCGAATTCACTTATTCGAAGTCCGGTATCTATTCAAAATCTCATTAACTAATTTCTATTCAAATTAGTTAAATAAATTAAAAATCTGGTTTCTGTTTCAAAAATCATATTCATTTACACAACTTGAATTCACATATATTTTACAACTCAACTCTGAAATTTTCTAAATAGAAATTCGGATTTTATTCGCTTGAAATCCTTTTATAACATTAAATAAACCGTTATGGTTTTAAAACGATTTTGGCGCTGCTTTTCTGAAAATTTGATTTTGATATAACTCAAAATCTATTCGACGAAATCCAGATTTTTCTCCTCCATTAGAAAACTATTATCAAATCGGTCCTGACGTTTCTTGTTTCAAAGAATTCCGACTTCAATTGAGTTCTGTATACTCAATTGAAGTTCGAAACGACCATTTACGAACTGCAGCGCTGCGGCGAGTTCGTTTTAATTATATTTATATATATAAACGTTTTAACTTCGTTTATAATAAATTCAACTCCATTCTGATATATTTTTAATATATATCAAATCAATTCCTCCCAATTCAACAAAGCATTTCCGATCTATTTCACTTCTATTTGAAATTCTATATTCAAATCTCAATTCACTTCTATTTTCCAAATTCTATTTGAATTTCTATATTCGAATTTCCTTTATTCAAATCCCATTTGAATTTCTACGTTCAAATTCTATATTTGATTTCCTTTGAATTTCATGTATTCAAACTCCATTTGAATTTCTATATTCAAATCCCCTTTGAATTTTCTATTTGAATCCTATATTCAAATTTCATTTGAATTTCTATATTCAAATTCTATTTCAAATCTCTTATTTAAATTTCTATTTGAATTTCTCTTATTCAAATGATATACTCACATTTCGCTTAAATTTCTATCTTTAATTTCTATTTTCAAATCTTATAGTTAAATTCCATTATTTTCAAATCTCTATATTTGAGTTTCATTTGAACTTTCTTTATTCAAATCCATTCGAATTCCTTTGAATTCAAATTCTGTTTGAATTCCTTTGAATTTAAATTTTATTTTAATTTCTAATTGAATTCCAATCTATTTCCAAACTTCGTTTGGATTTCTATATTCAAAACTATTTTCAAACTCCATTCAAATTCTATTTTTGAAATTCTATTTCAAATTCTACTTAAATTTTCTATATCAAATTTCCATTTGAATTTTTATATTCAACTTCTTTAAACAAGTCTCGATTTCAATTCCTTTTGAAATCGATATTTCTATTTTTTTTGAAAATAAATTTCCCTTTTCAATTTCTCACTTGTATTTTTATTTCTGAATTATCAAGTGATAATTATGTTTACTTCATTTATAACTTCGTTATAAAAGGACTATTTATAAACTTTGTTTATAAAGGAACTACTTGTTTTATTTTTCAAAACAAGTTAATATTTTTATTCCATTCAAATTTCAAATTCTATTTAACAATATAATTTTCCCTTTAAATCTCAAATATCCTTTCCACGATATTTTAAATAAATTAACACTTAGCCCAGTGATATTTAAAACAATCAAATCATCCAATTTTCAATCATTTGATTTTTCACACGTCATATATGAATATATGAAATCAAGCAAACAAACAAACTGATAATATATTTTTGAGGAATCCAGTTGGATTCCTCCAACCTGTTTTCCTGCATCCACAGACGTTAGTCAACATAATAATACTCATCCTGCTTCGTGGCAGGATATCGCGGTATAAAAAGGGATCCACTTATATATGTGGGCATAGGGTCATTCGCTATTGATACTGCGGGCATCCGCTAATGATACTGCGGGAATCCAACCAATCACCAAACCAATATATATATAATAGCAAGCCTATATAACTAATATTTTTAAATCAACCAGAAAGCATTTCAAACAAGCATCAACAATTATTTTTAACGAATAAATATAATTCTAAACAAAAGGCGAGTGAGATTTACTCACCGGGATTTTAATCTGACAGAATAAATCAGAGACGTTTTATTTTTAAATTCCATCTATCTTTGGAAAATCCAAATCAACTCCAGCTTCTAAATTTAGCAGCTATAAACCCAACGTAATTTACGGCGTTCGCATCTGATTTTTATGAACAACATATTTTCTTTTATAAATAACCAATTAAATTAGAAATGATTAAATAAATTTAAACTAACTAATGATAATTTGTTGATGTTAATTACCTCTGTAAAACAGTCTTCTACATTCATCACACACTTTGACTTGAGGCTGAAACACCACCCCTGAATGGTCACTGAAAATCCTAGTTCCACCTCATTAGTTCAAGATCCGACCCAATGCCCAGATTTGCAAATTTCCTGAGGACCCGTTTCACCATCAGATTCCACAGTACTCATTGCCCCCACCTTTCCACTCGCTCTGCTTTCTCAAACTCACGCATCAAAGATCGAACTCCCATTTTACTTGTTTAGACATCGCACTACCCCCTTTGTAGCAACGCCTCCTCGATCCTTATATCTCCCAATAACAATAGTGCCACCACGTCGCTTCCTCCATGGTGTTGAGCTGCTGGGAACCGAACGGTTTCGAGTCGTGGTCCTCATTCTCCCTCCGAACCACGGCATCATACTAACCCCAACAGACCGTCGTGACTCTATTCCTTCGACGTCCCCATGAGACTCGATAAACCCATATTTCTGAATCGATCATTAGTTGCCCAAATCCGAACCCTAATCGACCTTAGTTCGATCCTTGCTACTTCAGAAAACTCGCGATGACCCTGTTCGAACCATCCAGTTTCTTGAGATCGAGCTTCCCATCCACCGCTTTATCAGAAATCACGACTGCCAATTCAACTTTTCCTTCCCAGATCCGCGGATTACCATCACGATACAAAGATCTGATGGATTTGGTCTCGCGATTTGATTTGAAGGATTTGGTTCGGTTTATGTTTGAAGGATTTGAGGAGGATATCGGATTTAATTTCTCTCAGGAAGGAAATGAAGAAAGAAAGGGGCGGGCGTGTATTTATAAAGTGAAGACTTGAGCATTAAGGAAATGATCTGCAGGTGGTACATAAAATTAAATGAGATTTGATTTTTGATGTTACTGTGACTTGATTTTTGATTTAATCTGATTTGAAACAAAGAGATTTTTATTTCTTTTAAACAGATATCGATTTGATTTTGATCCTATCCACTAATTAAATGAATCAGGGTTCATAAACCGTTATTTTAGCGTACCGACCATCGTTATAATGTTATAACGCTATTTTGAATTCAACGAAATAGATTATACAATTTAATTTGAACGTATATTTAAAATAGCCATATTAAATCAATTTAGATTCAAAACAAATAAATTCTTCAACAATAAATTTCTATCATCATCGTTCATATTTAAATAGTATATATATTGATCATCTGAACCGTTTCAATTCAGTTTTATCTTTGAATTAAATTATTCAGTTCTCGTATTTCGCTTATTTAATCGATAATCCAATAAAATACCATTTATATTATAAATTCAATATTTAAAACCCTACTAAATATTTAAAATAAATCGACCAAAAATCTGGGTCGTTACAATAGAGATGAATATTTTTAGTTAATACCTATTGGTACTCATCCTGTAAAATAAATTATCCTAGCAATTTTAGGTAGAATTTGGTTATAGTAAATCATGACTTAATATGTTCAGTGTTTTATTCTTTCCTGATTTGATTTGTTGGAGTTATCTGTTTTGGATGCATTCGGAATGAAAAACATGTTTTCTTCTGGATATGTTTTAAATTGTAGGTACTACTGCATTCCATGGGTTATATAACAGTCATAGTTTTATGACAATCATTGTCGAATTCCCTTTGTCCAAAACCTTCTTTTAAGACACAGTTGTCTTTAGAGCACAACCAACAATGGCTTGTTTAGTTACTAAACAAGCCATGGGGCAACCAGGTGTGGCTTGTTCAGTCACCCGTGGCTAGTCTATGGTTAGTTTTCATCTCGTTCGTGGTTGGTTGACTGAACAGGGGCTAGTGCTTATAACGGCAAACTCTTTGCCGTTATAATCTTATAACGGCAAAGAGTTTGCCATTATAAGCTTATAACGGCAAACACTTTGCCGTTATAAGCACTAGCCATTGCACTCCAACGGCTAGTGCACTTCCTCCCTATATACCAACCTACGTCCTTCTTCTTCCACACAACCGCTCCACCTTCTCAACTTCAACTTCTTCAACAACAAAATGTCTTCTTCTACACCCAAACGAAGCGGGAAAAAATCCGCAAATAGGAAAGTCATGCCAAACCACACTCTCATCGTATGCCATGCAACGGTCAATCCAACAATAGCAACCATTGCAGCCATCTCACGAATATGGCTGCTTGTGGTATTCAAATTATCCATACCAACCACCGTACCAACCGCCCGCTCCTCCTAATTTTCCTCCCATCCATTCGACCGCCCAGCCACAGTTTTACCAACGACCGACCGGGGTAGGCGTGTACGACGATCATTCGTCGTATATGTCAATGATGATGCAGACCGATCAAAGTCAACAACTTCACCTAACTCCGCAACAGACCGAGATTTGTGACCGTGAAGCTATGCAAAATCTTGAAAGACAGTTTTCGTACGGGTATGTCTCTCCTACTACCGAAGAAAATGTTGAAACTTCAACGGAGGAGGCGGAGGAAGATGCAAATGAGGATGCGAATGTCACAAATTCTAAAGAATTTATTCAAGAATACGTTGCACCTATTAGTCTTGAATATAACCAAAAGAAGACGAAGTGGAAGTCTTTAAACGGCATTTTCAGTAAATGACACCAAACCGAAGTTGAATCGGAGCTAGATCCCGGAATAGAAGATATTGAGGATGATCATGCTGAAGGGGAATGATTGGCAGCGGATGAAAAAAAAAACAATGTAAGTTTACTTCTGAGCAGTACATTTCACTTGCTAAATCGTGGATACGCATTTCACAAGACAACATTGTTGGGAAAAATATGAAAGGTCCGAAATTTTGGAAAGAGTAGCAGAGTTTTACAATTCTTTGGAAGCGAGGAATATAACATGGGCATCACTTAGAGGCGGTTATAGAGTTATGAATGCTACATGTCAGAACTATCTAGCAACACTGACAGGCTTGCAGAACAGATAGCAAAGCGGTGCTGCACCTTATGACGTTGTAAGTACCATAGATTACTTTGAAATATAACTTACTATACTATGATTGATTAGTTAGAAATGTCATACGCTCATACAATTTCCACTTTATGTTACAGAATGAAGAGTCACGAAAGGCCTACCAACAAAAGTATGGTCATCCATTTAAATTTCAAGTCTGTTTCGAGCTTCTATCTAGTTTGCCGAAGTGGAAGAACCCAAGCAACTTCATGTTTGAGCAGCAGAACAAAGCTAGAAGGATGAACTACTCTGATTCTAGTCCAGGAAGTGACCCGAGTTCGCAAGAAAGAAACCCTTTATTTGGAACTAGTGTCGGACGACCTATTGGCAGAGCCAAGTCAATTCAGCTGGAGCAACGCGGTGCAGAGTTTTCTAGATTTATGGAAACAATAGAGAATTCATCTAAGGCGACAAAAGAGCATAGAGCTCGATTTTCAGTGCAAAGAAACCGCAGTGACGAAGAGTTCCAAAAGGCAGTTAGGGATGATCGAGAGCTTCGCAAACATGTACATATGGAGAAACAAGCCATGGTACGAGAAAAGCGGGAGGAGAAGAAAGCCATGCTACGAGAGAAGCAGGAGGTGAAGAAAGCAATGGTACGAGAGAAGCTGGAGGAGACGAAAGCTATGATACGAGAGAAGAATTATATTAAAATGATTACATGAGATTTTAGCAAGCTTTCCCCTCTACAGCAAGAACTAGTAACTGAGCAGATTGGAGAGTACAGAAAACACAAAGGAAGCGGAAGCGGAAGCGGAAGCGGAAGCGGTAGTGGCTCGTATATGGACTAGCTATGTATGTTGGGTTAAGTTGTAATACGATTGTGAACTGTTTGTAGTATTTATGTACTGGTGGGTGTTTATGTACTAGCTATATATGTTGGGTTGAGTTGTAATATGATTGTGACCTGTTTGTAGTATTTATGTAGTAGTTGTTGTTTATGTACTAGCTGTATATGTTGGGTTGGGTTGTAATATGATTGTGAGCAGTTTTTAGTATTTATGTACTGGTTGTTGAAATAATGATACAATCTACAATATGATTGGAAACCAAATTTATTGACCCAACTACACACTGATAGATAGTGCTCTGATACATAGTACACGACTACACACTGATACATAGTTCTAGTACCAACTACTGATTCCAACTATTCCTTCCTTTATGCGCATACAAATGTTCCACCAACTGGTCACGCAATTGGAAGTGCGCAGCTTGATCTTCAATGTGTTGAACAATACCAACATATTCTTCCATTGAGTTTACATCTTTATGGGGTTTTGCATTTGACCCCGTAAACATGTCAGGATAATTAGACTTTTGATTCTTATATCCGCCTCTTTCAGACTCCACAATCATGTTATGTATTATTATACAAGCATACATGATTTCTAAAAGCACTCTTGCATCATGAAAACGAGTAGGATTTCATAA
The DNA here is from genome assembly GCA_030737875.1 of Allium sativum. Taxonomy (NCBI): domain Eukaryota; kingdom Viridiplantae; phylum Streptophyta; class Magnoliopsida; order Asparagales; family Amaryllidaceae; genus Allium; species Allium sativum. The sequence continues at coordinate 74,621,082 of CM060923.1, read as the reverse complement.
AATATGAAATCGGGCTTGTAAAACACCAAACGTACGTTCGATGTCCTTTATGTAGCTAGCTACTTTTTCAGTAAAATACCTTTCTTTATCATTTGATGGTACTCTGTATCCTTGCATCAAGGTTCTCCACTTTGGGTATATTCCATCCACTAGGTAGTACCCAGTTTTATGTTCGATATTCCCAACTTTATATGAAACATCTGTTGACAGTCCGTTAGCAAGTTCTGTGAAAAGATATGATTGTTTTAAAATATTTATATCATTCAATGAACCTGGGACTCCAAAAAAAGCATGCCAAACCCATAAATCGTCTATTGATACTGCTTCAAGGATCATTGACGGCACGTTTTTATGTTCGGTGAACATTCCTTTCCATCCCGTTGGGCAGTTTTTCCAAGGCCAATGCATGCAATCTAAACTTCCAATCATACCTGGAAATCCTCTAGCTTCTCCCCTGCATAGTATCCTACTTATATCGTTTGGTCCAGGCGTCCGTAGATACTCCTGCCCGAACTGTTCAACAACTGTTTTACATAATTCTTTTAGACACTCTATTGCAGTTGATGCTGCGATTCTGAAATATTCATCCATTTGGTCGCCAGATATTCCATAGCTTAACATCCTCAACGACGATGAAATTTTGATGTGGGGCGAGTGGCCAATTTCTTGTGCTCCGTTCAGTCTATAAGTGAAATATGGGTTTGACTGATGAAGTTTAAGATAAATTTTTGAGAAAATTGCTGGACTCATACGATAACGACGGCGAAACAAAGTTATATCATAGGTTGGATTGTCGAAGAAGTAATCCCTCATTAGTCTTTCATGTCCATCCTTGTAGTCTCTCTTATACCGCCAGTCAATCCGGCCAAGCATACTACCTCGACGGTTGGTCATTGAGACTTCAACAAATTAATTGGAATACCCAACAATTGCGTGCTGTTCCAGCTCCTCCTCCGTCTCTTCCTCCATTTCTAGTTCGGAATCGTCGGTTTGATTATTGACTTCGTAGTAATGGTGGTATAGATTTGGATCCATTGCTTGCTTTTTTATAAATTTAGTTTCGTTGTTCTCTCTGAGTGTAGACGTAGGACAGATATATATAATTAAGGATGGTTGGCATAATATCTCTGTAATTGAGTAGTCAAATCGGGCAGTTGTTGTGATGTGAAATGTTGGCAATAATGGTTGGCAATACATGTAGAAAAGAATGGTTGGCAATAATGGTGTGGATAATATCTCTGTCATTGAGTAGTCAAATGGGTCTGCTGTTGTGTTGTGAAATGTTGGTAGTAATGGTTGGCAATACGTGTAACCAAGAATGGTTGGCAATAATGGTTCCGACATAATGGTTGGGATAATAATGGTTCTGTCATTGAGTAGTCAATTCTGATAGTTGTTGTGATGTGAAAGTAATAGAGAATACAATGGAGAATTTCCTTTGTATTTATGTAATAAATGATTTTGTAAATTTTCAGAAATTTACATTTGAAACGATATCCAAATGTATAGAAATTCCTTTATATTCAATTTAATAAACGTTATCGTTTATTAACGAAATTCCATGGAGACTATTTAAAAATTTAAATTGAACATAACTAACAATCTATGTCACAAAATCTCAAAAAAAATCCCCCAACAGATATTTTAATCTAATCGACCCGAACGATTCTTGTTTCACATAATTCTGACCTATATCGGATCCGGTATATTCAGTTAAAGTTCGTATTGAAAATTACGAACTACCGCCGCGTTTCGGGCTCGTTTTAATTATATTATAAACTATATATATTTTCAAATGTCATTTTATATAATAAAATCGATATAAAATCAATTATATCTCCAATATAATATTAACGACAAAATCATGGCTTCAATGTTCACCATCATGGCTATGGTGTACGCTACATGGTTGGCAATACATGTAGGCAAGAATGGTTGGCAATAATGGTTTGGATAATTGAGTAGTCAAATTATTCTAGCCAAGAATAGTTGGCAATAATGGTTCTGACATAATGGTTGGGATAATAATGGTTCAGTCATTGAGTAGTCAGTTCGGACAGTTGTTGTGATGTGAAAGTAACAGAGAATATAATGGAGAATTTCCTTTGCATTTATGTAATAAATGATTTTGTAAATTTTCAGAAATTTATGTTTGAAACGATATCCAAATGTATAGAAATTCCTTTATATTCCATTAAATAAACGTTACCGTTTACTAACGAAATTCCATAGCGACTATTTAAAAATTTAAATTGAACATAACTAACAATCTATGTCACGAAATCTCAATTTTTTTCCCCAATAGATAATTTTAATCTAGTCGACCCGAACGATTCTTGTTTCACAGAATTCTGAAGTATATCAGATCCGGTATATTCAGTTAAAGTTCCTATTGAAAATTACGAACTACCGCTGCGTTTCGGGCTCGTTTTAATTATATTATAAACTATATATATATATTCAAACTTCATTTTATATAATAAACTCGATATAAAATCAATTATATATCCAATATAATATTAATGACAAAGATTTGTCATAGTAGAGTAGGATAAGGAGATACAACAATAAGCACAAAGATAAAATAGTTTATAAAGACACGATAGTACATGCGAACTAACTCAATCAAACCATGGAGTAGGCATTAGCAACTTCATTACAATGCATGTTACGTTTAGTCTTACGGGCGTCGCATATGATGTTCAATCACAACTGCTCATTATCACGTCTATTTTCTCGTTCGAGTTCGGTAGCATATGTTATTCCCCGAGGACACAAAGGTTGGTCTATCCAGTCCGTGTAATTGCAACCATTTGGATAGGCTGGACATCGCTGCATGCGCCGACCTATATTGTTGCCCTCTGCTCGAACGACAACTTCAACCGCATAACCGCAGTAGCAACGAACTAGATAAGAATCAACTACATGTTCGTGCAGTGGTACACGAAATAACTCTTATTCCTATGTTGACTGAGTGGCCTCCTGTTGAGATGATACTTGAACAGGTGGTACTGCTGTTTCATGTGGAGATTGAACGTTTACTTGTTCGTACGGTGGTATAGTTTGAGATTTCATTTGGTTAAGGAACTGAAGTTCGTCTTCAAGCTCCTGTAGCCTCATGTTTTCGTAAGCTTGTTCCTCGGAATCTGTAGATGTTGCCCACGAAGACATTTTCAGTGAGTGCAAATCCAAGGATATGCTCTAAGAATGGGGAAGAAGTTGTTTGAGTTTTGTATGTTGTGAGTAAGTTAACATATGTATATATAGCTGGAAGATTGGTAACGGTGTGAATGGTCAAAAGCTACACTGTAGGGAACACTATATGGATTCTGCCAGATGACATGACTGCACTATGCGAATAGCGCAATACTTGACCAGTCATTGCGCTATAGTTGGTTGACCCGTTATGTTCTTACATAGAATATGGAGTTATCTGCAAACCTTGTTATGTTGGCGCGTTATTTAAGAATTTTGCATTTCGAAACGAGAAGACGACAATCTTGTTCACGATCAAATTCAATCGCTAATACATTTCAAACAACAATTACAAGAACTAGAACAACAGAACATAGCAACATCAAATTCAAAGTACAGTAATAAATCTTCGATCAAAGAAAAACCAAATCCTAACGATTTCTGAGATAGCCAGCTCTAGTTGCATCCGCAACAATCTTGATCAACCGCCTTATTTCGGCTTGCGCTTCCAGTGCATATTGAAGTCCACGTCGGCACGTCGGGGGGTCTATCCACTGCATAAAATTACAACATTGAATATCATTGGGGTAATACCTATGGTCTTCGAAGGCAGGACATCTGAAGAATCGGCGTCCAACATTTTTTTCAGTTTTGGCAACAACAACAACCAATTCATCTCCACAACAACAAATAGGGTAAGCTCCACTAGGTAGCGTTGGACCGATTGGATGTAGGGGCTCGATTTCTTGTCCTTCGTATACGATCTGCTTACCAGGTCTTTGATTTGCTACAACTTCGCGCAATCAAGCATTCAAAGATTTTGTTCTCGGCTTCACTGATTTAGACCGAACTTGTGCTCCTTCACCGAATTCCACCGTAGGCTTGTTGTGTTGTACACCATTCCTTGACCGTTCAAACTCTTCATAACAATTATTCATTGTTTCATCATCAATCTCCAAGTTGTCCATAGCTTCAATACAAAACAAAACCTTAAGCAATTGAAATGAATTCAAAGTGTAAGGGGTTTTTGTTCTGTTAGAGATATATACCTGATGCATATTTATTGCTGCGTTTGAATACAAAGCAGGGCTAGATTTGTAAAAAGAGATGTTGCAATTCCCAACATAAACACTAAGTAGGTGATACCCATGATAAATTTTTGGTATTGATATATAATGTATCAACTTCATCAGTAACATAATTACTGGTACTGTATCAATGTATAATGTATCACTGTTTGCACTGTATGTTGTTTGACTGTTTCCATAAACTGTTTGACACAAAGTAGGCCGACCCTTTTTTTTAACTCCTACACGTATTAAAATGGTAAATGCACCCGAGGACGACCCCTATTTTTAACTCATACTCTTGAAAAACAGTGGCATGACTCCACCCTGCCATAAAACATGGCTGAACTATGGGAACCGTGCAAGACTTGACCAGTCAACGCGGAACGACCCATGTTTTTTTAACTCGTTATTGTATTGAATCGTTTAATGCACCTAGGAACGACCCTTACGCATAGGTTACATAAGTGATAATAAGTAACAAATATGATAAATTACATAAACGGTAGATTAGACAAACAATAGGTTCTACAAATAAAATCAGCCTACATAACCTAAACGTTACACAGCTATAGGATTACATACTTCGGTCATTTACTTGATTTTGCAGTACAAAGTATGCATAACATAAAATATTTAAATCCTAATTTAACCCATGTTGCAGGTGATAATTTGCATTACTTAGGTCGTTTACTTGATTTCACAACTTTTTATTTCTTCCTCTAGTTCCAAAGCATACGTAATTGCTCGACGGGGAAAACGGTCATCTATCCACTGTCCAAACTCGCATCCATTGCCACGTACTGGACAACTATAATATCGACGTCCAACATCGTTTCCATGACGGACGACTAATTGCGGTGCTTCAAATCCACAAAAGCGTACAATATTTGCGGATTGCACCTCACCTTCTTCTACCGTGGCTCTAACACGAGGAATTACAAGGTTAGACCTGCGATCACGTTGTCGATTATGATTGTCATGCTGATGTCATATTTCCATTTGATGCATTCCTGCTTCAAGTTCTAATTGTCGCACCTCGTCATTGTGTCGCTCTTCCATTTCGATATACCACTCTGTTGGTTCCCTGGGTGTCGGCGGATTAGGGTTTGATTGTCCTGAGAGAAGGTCCGTGTAAATGTAAGAATATGGATACGATATTGGCATTTTTCTTATTTGAGATATAATTTTCGGTCCGTATGGATCGGGTATTGCTGAAGCAATGTTAGTTATATAAAGGAGCAGATTTAGTTACCACTGCATAAGGATATTACTTCCCGTTTCCAAAAGACACGGAATGTGAAAACAAATTGACCACGGGTAATGTTTACATTGGACCGCACACTGTATACTGTGCACTTTTTACTGCATACTGTCCGCTGTATACTGTACACTGTGCACTGTTTCCTGTAGCTACGTTGGAAAATGCGTTCTTAACTTTAGAAAAAGAGTGACATGACCACACTCTGGTCTGAAAACTATAGAAAAAGAGTGACAGGCCTACACACTAGGAAAAGAAATTGCTTGTATAAAAATATAACGACAAACTATTTGCCGTTATATTTTATAGTCATGGCACCACAGCGGCTACTTAAACGGTCGCAAGCCCTCCCTTTATATACCAACCAACCTCCTCCTACTTCCACACAACCAGACCACCTTCTCAAATTCGTTTGTGACAACCATGTCCCAAGCTCACTCGTCATCATATGCCATGCAACGTCCAGGCCAACACCAGCAATCGTTTCGCCCAACTCATGAATATGGATACTCACCATATTCAAACAAAGATGCCACTTCCATTCATCAAAGATCTGGAAAAGAAATTGTACTTGAAGGGAAGGTTTCCGAGCCACTACAGACGATTGGATCCAACCCTATTTTCCATTGTGGACAAGAGTTGGTCGTGGCTGTTGACGAGACCAAAACAAATGCTGGTCGTCGATTTTTCGGCTGTCAAGCCTACAACGACCACATGAATTATCCTGATGACATTGATTGTTGTTGCTTTAATCAGTGGATTGACCCTCCCATGTGCGAACATGGACGTCAGTATGCACTCGAAGCGCAAGCAGAAATAAGACGCTTGGGCAAGATTAATGCCGGTAAGACTGGAGATGGTCCTTTCCCTAGGCCATGGTAGGTGTACGTGTTTGAATTTGATGCTTGTGTGCTCAGTTGTTGTAGTTTGTATGATTATGGTTTGTCATTTCCTTCTGTTGTACTAGTTGTCATTGTTTCAGTTGTTATAATTGCTCAATTGTCGTAGTTGTTATAATTGTCAAGTCATGTAAGCTTTTAAGTTATGTAAGGCACCTGGGAACGACCCATTTTTCTAACTCTTTCGTGAATTGAAATGGTTAAAGCACCGGTGGGCGGCCCCTATTTTTAAACTCCTACATATACACAAAATTGCCACTATGACAAAACAATTACGAATAATGTTTCGAAAGTCTGCTACAGTCAATGAAATAACTTGACACTGAGGCATACAACAATATTACATACTTCAATATCACTGTTAAATTAATACGAGTCACGTGTATGTAGAGTATACCCTTTCACATGCATGTATGACATGATTAGACCTTTCACTGAGAAGAAAAAGATAAAGATGCGTCTCCATCATTCGTTGCTGGGATTCAAGTCTGTTGAATTGTAACTGTTGGTCATACATTGCCCTTATAAGTACTCCATATTTGATAATCCATCTCATACCTTTTACAGCTTCAAGCAGCACCGTTGCAGGCTCAAGTGAGAAAAAATTATTTTCAAGTTTTCTTAAAGGTAACATTTATTATCAATTAAATTCGTACTTCTAGTAACTCTACTTATTCTACTGATGTGTAGGTTACATGGACGATTCAGAAATAAGCGATGAACAAATGGGAAGGATTTATGATGAGTACGAACGAAACTTAGTGAACTATGACGAAGTTGGATTAGTTCATGATACACAAGTCGAAGAGGTACCTGTCGCGATTCAGCATCGAGAGGTTACAGCTCCACGTCCTTCTCCAGTAAATCAACGACCTAGTAATAGTACTCAAACATTGAATTCTCCTACTCCAGATTTTTCATCGAAGGATTTGCTGGCCCTCGTAAAATCCTATATTGAGGTTGAAAAGAGACATGAGTTACTAATGCAAAGTGGAGGGGGTTTAACATATGAAGAAAGATGGGCAATGATCACGAGGCTATACAACAACCATCGTTCCCTGCCCCCTAGACGAACATCGGTTGAAATCCAAATGGATAATCTTCATTTTGCAGACGCTTGTGATCGGCACACAAAGATTATCGAAACTGTTGAAGACGAGAACATATTTAAAACAAATCAAGCAACATATCATTCTTGTTACCTTTTCGAGTATGGTGAGGAGTTTTTTGGTTACAAAGCGTATAAACTCCGTTACAGTTGGTTGACCCGCTACGGAACTGAGTAGGCTTATGGTATTGTGATTTTTATTGTTGTTTTACTGTCTATTTAATTTGATGTTTGTCCGTAGAATATGGAGTTATCTGTAAACCTTGGTATGTTGGCATGCTATTTAAAAATTTTGCATTCCTACACGAGAAGAGGGCAATCTTGTTCAACATCAAATTCAAACATTATTACATTCCAAACAACGCTTACAGGAACTAGAACAACAGAACATACCGGCTCTACACAAAAATAGTCTCTACACAGATATACAGTCGCTACACAGAACCAAATACAGTCTCTATACAGAAACATAACCAGAACATACACAAATTACATCGAAAGTACATAGTGGTAGTCAACAAATACAGAACGCGTACTCAAACAATAGGAACATACAACTGACAACTACGAAAACGTAATACATCGAAAGTACATAATAGTGGTTGTGAACAAATGCAGAACGTCTACTCAAACAACAGAGACATACAACTAACAAGTAGGAAAACGTAATACATAAAAAGTACATACAACTGACAACTGCGAAAGTACATGAAAGTGGTAGTAAGTCACTCGTCCGAGTCATCTGAAGGTGGATGTGTACGTATACGTGTGCGGCGCCGATGACGTCTCTCATCATCACCAACATCTGGAGGCTGACTGGACCCAGCACTAGACCTATGGTGGTAATACATCTGCAAGTCCTGAAGTCTCTTGCGCTCTGCCTCAAGCTGGGCCTCTAAATGCGCCTGCTGATGTCGTGCCTCCTCTGCAACACGACGTAGCTCACTAACATAGTAATCTAGGCTACGCCTATGCTCTATATAGCCCGTATGCCTAATCCCCATCTGCATATCATACAGATCATGATATGATATATGTGTAGGATCCGGGTAATCGTGATGGGCCGGAGGATGAAACACGTCAATCTAAAGATCTGGTCCAATGGTGGGCACTGCCATGGTCCATCCAAAATGACTGGCGGCCGCCACATGATCAGCTGCACGAAAACTCTGGCTGGGCTGGGTAATATCCTCGACAATAGGTGGACGTATGCCGTGTCGTATAGCAGATGGCCCTACTAAATCAATCGATGCTGCATGTGTAATCGTTTCGGAGGACCTAGTGAAATATCTAAGCCAGAAGGTAAGGTAACACTCCCCGGTAACAACAAAGCTATCGGCCTTCCACCAGCCTGCTGCCCTGGCTATATCTAGCTGCTCCGTCGGGTAAATCATACACCGATAAGTATGTGTGTGTGGATCATCCGGAATAGCATCAAAGTCATACAACTGTCTCCAGCACCTCTCACTAAGATACCAATAAGCACCTACCGCCACGGGATAAGATATTAGTGGAAATCTCCGTCCGACAAGCATCCTAACAATCTATATGATCTCAAGATCGATGGATGTACTCTGCTCAAATGGATGCCATATAATCTGATCCATATACATCCTTAGCTCGATCTGGTTGTGGGCAACTGGATACACATGGCATGACTCATTATCCATGGACCCCGGTTGTCCGCAGTCTAAAAGGATATACGGGGGAAAAAGGTCGATGGGTCTGCAATACGGGTGACAAAATGGAAGTTCCTAGAGTACTCAAAGTACCAATACTGTAACAACTCACAGAATCCGAATAAACAAACCTGAGAATCATAGATAGTGCACTGCATGTTGAGACATCTATATAGGTATGCAAGGATAGGTGTGCCCCAATCATATAAAATCGCCCCATCGGCATTTAACTCAGTCGCGACCTCAAGAAACCCCACAGGAAAACCACTGCTCGAAGAACTAAAGAAAAGGTTACCCATAAGGTATAACACAAATAATCGAGCAAGCTCCAAGTTGTCATCAACGGAGTACTGACCGAGTATGCTGTCCATGGCCGCACGGATGGCGCTCACTCTAATAGCGCCTTCTGCCTGATACGACGCAGCAGAAACATCAAAATGTGGCAGTAGATCATGAACAAGTGCATGACCACGCCATCGACCATTGTTATAAGGCAGTAGGAGATAAGCACCTACTCCAATGCTAATACCAGTAAGCATGGAGAAATCAAGCGGTGTAAGTCCTAAATCACCACAAGGAAAGTGAAATGTGTGGGTGGTTTTGTACCACCGTAGAGCAATGGCCGCACACAATTGGACATCGGCATTTATAACATGGTTTATTCCTAAAATTGTAAAGCGCACAACAAGATAAAATATGACTAATAAATTATCCACTTGTTTCATTAAAAGGTCTTTAATATTACCTAGAAAAAATTGAAATCCAAGAGCGTGTAACAGTCCTGCGACCCCCTCCTTACCCGCTAAGTGTGCATGATAATATCTAATTGTGGTCGCTAACGAACCACGTGAACGTATATTCCGCGACTGCCAACGGTTCAACAAAATGTTATACTATCTACCCAATATCTAATACTCAAAGAATACTACATAAATAATACTAAAAATACTTACAGCCAAACTCGACTGCATGCTAACGTGTACTTCGTCTTCTGGAAGAATGCAAAAGTTGGATAGGAAAGGAAGCTTAGCGGCGCTGAGGTTCATATCCAGAAAACCGTCGAGATCGGCCTGTCTAGTGGAAACCGATCCCACACCCCTACGCGCCCTGCCTGCTCGTCCGCCTCTACGCCCGCCACGTCCACGATGGCTTCCTTCCTCGTGTGCCCCTACGTCTTCGTTCTCCATGTTTTCGGCGGCTGCAAGCAAGTCTTCTATTCTGAGCGTTGGTTGTTCCCCACTACCCCCTGCATCACTCCAGCCTGCGCCACTTCCCCCGTTACCACCATCGTCGCCGTGCATGAATTTTTTGGCGAAATTTTTAAGTAATTTGGCCATATTTTCAAACGAATAACTAAAATATGGTAGTTAATTTGGTTCAAAGCTGACGGATTGGTGAATTGGTGGAAAAAAATTGGTGCAAAATGGGGGATGAGGTTTGATTTTCGGGTTTGAAATGTGGAGAAGGAGAATGAAGAAGAAGGGTGGCGGCGGGGGGGTTTTCTGGGGGGGTTATATTGACAAACACTTTGTCGTTATAGCATTATAACGGCAAAGTGTTTGACGTTATAATGTTACAACGACAAAGTGTTTGCCATTGTAACCTTATAACGGTGAACACTTTGCCGTTGTAACCCCCCTTACCTGACCCGTGGCTGGTTCCTTCTTCTGGTTGCTCCGCTCGTTGGACCAGTTTCAAAACAAGAGAGAGAATAACTGGAACAGAACGGATGGTTGGTTATGGTCTTAGATGTCAACAATAGTCCTCAGGAATTTTTAGTTGAACTTCATTGTTGTGTGTTTCAGTATTTGATTTCACTTCTATTCCTCTATACTAGAGATTTACATATTAAGTATTGTTTCATTTTTTTCCCAACATTTATGCAATAACACATTGAAATAATTTGTGATGATATAAGATTAATCAGAATGGGCATGTAAAACACTCAATTCTACAATTAAAATAAATTATTATGAATGCCTAATGATATGTAAACTTTATATTAAAGGAGATGCCTTTTATGTAGTTTTCATTTTTTAGTCCATCGCATCCTTTCATATTTGCAATCACACATACCTGCATCCATGCCTATGTATGTTTTTCTTTCCTTGGTTGTGCCATTCTTTATGGCTTTGATATCTACACAGTCTATGAGAACTGACAACAATTTTGTAATACAATGTAATCATATTTCATATTGGCAGAAAACGCATTATAATGAATGGAAATTTTTTTTATAAGAAATTCGTATGAAGAATTACAAGAGGAACAAAGTTCTTTTGGGGAAAACTGGTCAACTGAAATTAAAGGAAGATGCATTAATAAATGAACTACATGAAGTCTGGGCTATTGCATTCATTGTCTTCTACTAGATGCAAAGTAGTTGGTGAGATGAAAATTTTGAAGTTGATTTGGTTTCTACCAGATATTCTTCTAATTTGATTAAGTTAGTAAAATATGTGAAATTGTTTTTATGAACTTGGTTGCTAGTCTTCTTGTTAAAGAGATGGAAATGATAAACATTAGTAGCATAGTCGAAAGGCACATAGCCATTTAGAAGTTCATTGTGCTAGAGGATGACGTAAGGAAAGAAGCTACGACTGATGATTAGGATCATGTTCGATAGAAAGAAAAATATGGTTATCGACTGAGAAAAGACAATGAAGAAAATGAACTCAGTTGCTATTTTTACCAAAAAGTTGGCTGTGTGTACATGAATTGTACGAAGTGTAAGAGACAAGAAATGTTTGTGTAAAAGAATATATGGATAAATATGGCAGTGTACGAACGAACAGATGCAAAGATTTCATCTCTTAAAGAGGAAAGATACGAGAAGTCGTAGGCAAAGCTTGACAACAACTGTAATTTATTAAAGTAATTTATGTATGATTTCTTTCCACTGTATTAAATTGTAAAATCTGATATTTCATAAAAATATATCATGTTGCAGATATTGTGTACTATGATTCTGTGTTGAATTCCATTTTAAACTCGGTAAGCCAATAACAATCCGTCATTTTAAATGCTTCAAGTTGGTTTAATTACCGATTTGAGGCAGTCAGAATGGCGGGCTGTTACAGGATGCATGCTTTGTTGGGTTCTCATCTGGTCGTTGTGATCTGAATTTCTAGCCTTTAATCTTGTCTTATCTGATTGAAGACATTCGCTATCATTTTCTTCTATCTTTTCAGCAAATTTACCTGATTTTTCTAGGTAGCTTTGAAGCTGGTATACCACCTCATCCATATCCTTCCTTGTTAGGTATAAGGAAGGATTTCCTCCTGAGTAAGCCTCCTAAATCCCTCCACCCTCGATAGCTCCTTCAGGTTGAGCATCCATTTCTTTTTCTTTGCTATGTTTCCTTAGTAGAGAATATCCTAAGTTCAAGTAGTAAACCCTTATCTGACATGCTAAAAATGTTAGAATGATTTTTTGTCAGTCGAGCCAAATATCTCAGTTATCCAATAATCAATGCAAATCATAGAGTATCCAAATTCGAAGCCATCGAACTTTCATAGAAATATATGAAAGAAGAAAGGAACACAAGATTTTTATATTGGTTCAGCGAACTCTAACCAACGTGTACTCGGCGTAATTTATTATTTATATCACCAGATTACAACACGGTTTTGATTTAAGTAAAAGAGTATAAAGGAATAGTAGTAGAGGTTTGAAAGTGGCAGAGATACAACATAGTGAAGAGTAAAGAAGATCCCCTTTGAAAAGAGAAGGGCTTGTGGGATGTTTTAAGAGGAAGCTGCAAGTTCGATTGGTTTAGAAATGAACCGGTGGGTCATATAAGGGAGACGATCTGTAACACCCTAAAATTTGGAGCTAGATAAATTGATTATTTAGTTAGATTCCAAAAATGAAATTTGATCAAAATAATGAATTTGACCACTAAACTTGCACCATTGCATTCGTAACAGAATTCTGGTCAACTTTCATTTTTATGAATTCGCGAATGTAATCCGTATGAAAAACTATGGAAAAAGTATATGAAAATGGACTGAAAATAATTAAATAGAATAAATTAAATAAGGCAATAATGTTGCCATTTATTACCTCGCCTCCACAAGAGGTAGGTCGACCACCCTTCGACCTGTAGGTCGAACCTCATGTGTGGCAGCTAGGGTTTTATATAATATAAGTTATATATAACAGATGATTTTTTTTGAAATAAATCTAGCGTTTCAGGGTCATTTCTATGCCTATAAATAAAGGCTTAGACCCCCACTCTTTTGCTTATATTTCTGAGCGAACATATGTCATTTCCACTTCTCCAACCTCTTCTAAAATTACTAAATATAAACATATTCAAATCAAATGAAAAAGAATTATATTGGAGATATTATATTCAGATATATGCAAAAGGGTTGGTTCTACGTATATGTGATCTTTACTAGTAGTTGTCCTTCTCCTTTTCTAATTATTTTCTCACATCTACCAATTGTAATGTGTATATATGTATCCCTTTTCTATACATATTATAAATCTGTAAAATTTGGAATTATAAACCTGAAAGCTGTGTTCATATTTGGATTTTGAATAGATTTCAGGTGAGTGGCAAATATATTCATTGTTGAAATATCATATTTATTTTATTTGTGTCAAATCCAAATTTGTATGCCCAAAAGTATCGAATATATCCTATTTGTTGTCAAATCTGAAATTTGTATATACATGAAAATCTGAAATAGAGTTGTGGGTCCTTCAATAATACTATTCTTGTATAGCCTGCAATTCATAAAAATGTTTTGTAGTTGTAACGTCCCGCCATTTTGACCGCTTCAAATTGGTAACTAAACCATTTAAAACATCAAAAATGACGGATCGTTATTTATCTTACAAAGTTAAAAATAGTATCAACACAGAAAAAAACACAGAATAATAAATAACACAGTATTGAATAGCGAAATAAACTTTTATATATTAATCAGAATTTTGATAAAATATTATTCTATATAGCAGAATGGAAAATACAGTTTGAAATACAAGAAAAATATATTTACTGGTTTAAAATCTTCCGTGCGCATCTCTAGAATCCCCAACGTTGCCAACTTCCAATCCTGAGCTGAAATCTTCAAAATCTGTAACACTCGGGTCTTACCCGAGCGTTCCATGCAAAAGCATAAAACAATCGAGTCAGGATTAATCATAGTTGAAGTAAATTAACTTCAACAAAAACTGAAAGATCATAATCAAATTCTAACTTAGAACTGTATTCCAATATCGGTGTTTAATTCAGTGGTCCTGGAAGCTTGCATATACACACGTGTATAGGTACCCGTGTGCACTGCCCCAGCATTCCATGACTACGAATTGTGAAATATGCAACTGAACCGGGCAGCGAACGGACAAACATTGACTGTAATAGGAAACCAGAGACCAGTGATAAGGGGTATGCACATCAATTTTGCAGTAGCAACACTGTGGTGAGTCCAACATGGTAAGAAGAAGAATAAGGTCAAATAAACACTGCAGTAAAAGGAAGTGCACCAACATAGATTCAAAGTAACATCTGTTTTTGACCAGAACATAGGCGATAGTATTGCAACCAAATCATGCTCAAAGCCGAAAAGGACGAGGATGGAACAAGTGATCCAACACAGTAAATAAAATGCAGCTCATAGATAACTGGTCAAAACGAAATACCATTAACAACATATTATGAATCAGCAACTCAATGCCATGCCAAAGGTTAATAGGTCAAAAATTTAAGGCAAGGCTTGTCTTCCAATCAAACTCAAGTGACAGTATGAAAAAGGTCCAATTGCATATAGGAAATCTAATTTTTAGTTACTTGCATATGTCGGTAGTCATATATGCAGGTTCCCTTAAGAAAACATGACATATTTGTGGGTTAAAGTTTCAGCATCCAAAGCAGGTATAGTAACTCGTGCACTACGGCTTACAAAATCGGCAAGTGAAATATTTCAAGGGGGCTAATCATGTTATCGGGGTGAAAAAGGCATAATACGACTGTGTCCAGTACATACATATATGTGTAGATTTGCATATATGCCTCTGCTGTTTACACACCTACATAATTGAATGTTTGTAGTGGATGCAATATTTCAAACATGTATACAACACTCGGTATTTATATGCACGTATATATACATGAACAAATGGTCATGGCAGTGTATAAGTTTGCACAGCCAGTACTGATATGATTTCAGGTTTAGAAGCAAGAGTGAGAAAACTCATACATGACAAAGAACTTGATTTTAGAGTGGAAAATTTAAGTGTCCATTAAAATTTTCTCATGTCAATATCAGTTCAAACAAAATTTTAGGTTCAGGCTACAACTTACTCACAATGACTGGGTACATATAGAAAAATATACGAGTATATTTGGAAAGTTATTCATATTTCCAATTTTTCTTAGCAAGTTTACCATGTGTTAATGTCTTGGGTAATCTAATGTATAAGTTGTTTTAGGTTTAACATATTAGAATGGGATAGCTAAGTGCAGCACTAACATATATGTGCTAGATACATGTATACATATGCACGTAGTAAGGATTTTTGTTTGATGACACGGTTAGGACAATTTCAACTCCCAAGTTCGAATTTGAACCACACCATACATATATTTGTAAATTTGGGTGGGTTCATAGATGGTCCAAAGTTAGAACAGTACATGGCAAGAGCTATAGCAGGTTAAAAGGCCAGACAAGTCATGGCAAGCAAGGTTAGGGCAGTGAACAACCCCCAATGGTACAGTCAAAAACTCAAATGAAAATTACCCAATCAAATTCTAATATTATATCATGGTTTAAATCAAAGTTATTTTACTTGAAATAGGATAATCGTAAGTGAGATTGACACTCACCTCTAAACCCGCGAAGCGATGGATTTGGTCAGAGAAATCAATTGGCAGCAGTGGCGCATGAAGGAGGAATGGCTTCGGGCAAAGGTGACGCTGGCTCTCTTTTCTTGGAAATGGCGTGCGAGTCCATGGTTTGCGTCAAGGAGATTGAGGTCAATGGCGTTTCAGGTGACGCTTGCAGCGGGAGGAAGTAACGCTGTTTCGATTTGAGGAAGGAGGTCATTTAATTTTTGGAGCCATTAACGTCGGTTTGGGACATAAATTGATTTAGGGAAAATCGAATTTAGGGCAGCCATTAAAAATAGAAAAAGGGAGGAATTAATTTCTTTTCTGAAGGAAAATGAAGCAAGTGAGATATTTTTATAGAAGCAAAGTGGAAGGGTGTAACAACCCGAAAATCTGGGCCAGTTTAAAATTTTTATTTTGGCGATTTTAGCGAATTTTGAATATTTAAAATAGATTATTTTAAATAATATCGACGAGAAATTTATTTTGAATATAATTCCAATGTATATATTATATACGTCGTCGTTAGAATATAAATAATTATATATAATTATAAATAGAATTGAAAATGGCGCGGTAGTTCGATAATTCGATTTCAAACTTCAATTGAATGTATCGAGTGCAAAACAATCCGGATTTTAGTGAAACCAAAAACATTCGAATCTAATTGATAATATCTTTCCAACGAATCCGAATAATCGAAATTTCATAGCGGGAATCAAAAGATATGTCCAGTTGAAAATTCTGAATAGTCAATATGGAATTCAGGCCCTTAATAGTGGGAATTTTGCAAATGACCTCGGATTTCGACGAAACTAGTTTTGTTGGATCCGCAGTGTCAAATTATTGCTAGGTTTCAAATTTCATAATTTTTCGAATCAATATGTGAGCGTGGCAAAGGAAAACGCGTTTGACCAGTTTTAGTTGATTTTAATCCACTGGAAAATGGCCATTTTTCTAACAGTCTCAGAATTCGACGAAACTAGTTTTGTTAGGACCGTATCGTCAATACGAAGCTAGAAAATATTTTTCGGGAATTTTTCTAGTTAGTATGTGACCCCGGTAATTTGAAATGTACGTTTAAAATTCAATATAGTGATTTAAATGTAAATTTAACAGAAACTGATTGTAACAGCCGAATCAGCCTATGATATATATCCCATTGTGTTCGGAGTGGGGGTAAAACGCTATAGACGACAGGCGGTGGGCCTCGTTTCGAGGTCGTATGTAAAAGTCAACTTTTTGAAAATTAATTAATTAAATAAATAAAATAACTCTCTCCTCACCCCCTTTAATTCCTCTGGCCCCTCCCCCTTTCGAATTCATTAACATATCAAAAAAAAAGAAGAAAAAAAAAACCTTGCTCCCTCCGATGACTCACTAACCCCGTCGCCCTCCTCCAGACGTGGACGCGCCCCCCCCCCCTCCTTAGGCCGACGCCTTCACCTCCCTTCGATTCCTCCCTCCTCCGCATTCTCGGAAGACCCCAGCCCAACCCCTAGTCGAACGACGCAACCCCCCCCCCCAAAGCCCGCACCCACTTCGAGAACGCACCTCGCCTGAAGAACTTTGGCGCCCACTGATCCGACAGCCAACCGCGCCTCCTCCCAGTCCGACGCGCAGAAGCCCCTTCCTCCAATTCAACCAGCAAATCCCCTTTTAGCGCTGTGAGTTTTTATTTAATTTTATTTTCAGTTTTATTTAAAACATAAATAAAAATCTGATTTTTAACTTGAATGAAGATTAGATTTGTATTGTATAAAGGTTAGATTTTTAATTAAATAAAGAGAGGGTTTAGTGAGGTAAAAATATGATTTTTACTTCGAGAAAAATATAATTTTTATATTTTTAAAGAATTAAAAATATGATTTTTATATTTTTAAAGTATTAAAAATATAATCTTTACTATATAGAAGTGGTAGAAATATGATTTTTGTTTAAGTAGAGGATTAAAAATATAATTTTTACATGACAAGAATATTAAAAATATCATCTTTATATGTGTAGAAAAATAAAAATGTGATTTTTATAATATATTTGAAAAGGCGAGATTTTTATATATTGAATAGCGAAGTAAAAATATGATTTTTATATATTGAATAGCGAAGTAAAAATTCGATTTTTACATATGTAGAGAATACGGGCAACGAAAGTGACAAAGATGCGATAGCGATGAAGATTTCTATAAAAGGAGTGTCGTGAAGTTGGATAGCTTTCTGTGAGAACTTCTCACCTTTCAATTTAATTTTCTAGTTATATATATATACTAGGATGCAGACGGTGTTTAGTAGCACCCGACACCCGTCATCCACAGACCATGGATGGCTTGTTTGTTTAATTGTTTGGTTGTGTAGTTAGTTAGATTATTTGGTTTGAATTGAATTGTTTGGTGAAATGGAATGGATTTGATTGATGTGTGAATGGCGTGGGCCTTCACTAGACCGGGGATAAGGCTGGGCCTTGTCCCGTTTCTAGTATCGTGCCGTTATGCCACCGAAATTTTCTAAAAATAAGTTAGAAAAATAAAGATAACATTTTATTTAATAAATGAACCGAATAGAATATTCATAGGTTGAATAAAATAGTTTGATATATTTTTAACGTGATGTGAATAAATAAATATTCATTTACAAACCGGATGGTTTGTTTATGTACACCTTTTTGAAGGACATTGATTGGGACGATAAATTTTACACATCGCCCAACTGCACAAATAAAATCTGTGTTTGATTGTTTGAAACCCCACACGGGTATTGGGATGATATTTGACGTACACTAATCCCGATTATTTAGTTGTATGTCGATCGATTGATTGACAGACTGTTATAAGCGTTGAATAATTATATTTGATGCTTATACAGTGTAGAATGCAGTTTGGATGATGGTTGATTAGTCATCGTTGTTGTTATATACATGTGTTGTAGAAAATCCATATAATTAACATTATATGGTAATTGATTGGGCCTCATTCCAGTTTCGAAAAAGAAATATTTGAAAATAGAATATTTGG
This sequence comes from Allium sativum, assembly GCA_030737875.1. NCBI lineage: Eukaryota > Viridiplantae > Streptophyta > Magnoliopsida > Asparagales > Amaryllidaceae > Allium > Allium sativum. The sequence goes on along the minus strand of CM060923.1, from coordinate 74,602,022 downwards.
AAAAAAGGAAATATTTGAAAAGAAATATTTGAGATAGAAATATTCGAAATAGAATATTTGAAAATAGAAACATATGAAGCCGTGTTGGTTAGATTGACGCCATTTTGACGTGAACGATATTTATATCGATTTTATTCATTTTATAATGAATATCGAAAGTGATTTCAAAATCTGATTTTTTTTGAATATAAATGAATTCGAATTGAAATTGAATACAAATGAATTCGAATTGAAATTGAATACAAATGAATTCGAATTGAAATTGAATACAAATGAATTCGAATTGAAATTGAATACAAATGAATTCGAATTGAAATTGAATACAAATGAATTCGAATTGAAATTGAATACAAATGAATTCGAATTGAAATTGAATACAAATGAATTCGAATTGAAATTGAATATAAATGAATTCGAATTGAAATTGAATATAGATGAATTCGAATTGAAATTGAATTGAATTGAATTAGAACTGAAATTGAATTAGAAATCAATTTTAATTGAAATCGATTTGAAATGAATTTAAAACGATTTATTAAGCACGTTTTAAATTGAAATCGACGAAGTATATATTATATATATTATATATAATATAATGGCCTGAATAGAACGCGCCGCGCCGCGGCAGTTCGCGAATTTCGACCATTTATTTCAAACTGACATTGCGGGAGATCCGACCGTCGAATTCTCCTAAAACCGGAACCGTTGGGTTCGTATCTAAAAGGGCTTTCTAACAAATATTAGAAATTTGAAACCTAACGGTTGGATTTGGAATTATGTCCAAATCAAATTTGAAAAAGGTCGCTGTAAGTGCAGTTCGATGACCGTTGATGGAAATCGACTGTACGGGCCTTGATAAAATTATTAAAAATAGTAATAATTTGTGTAAAATCATAAGAAATGATTTAGAAGAAATGGGATGAAAAACTCCATATTTGAAAAGAGAAAAATAGATTTTTATCGAAATGAACTAGTTTTGAACTAGAATTATAATTCTATTTATTTTTAAATAAATAAATTGAATTTGAAATGGTTTTGAAAATAACCAGAATTTCCAATGATTGCATTGGAATGGATTTGAATCGAAATTGTCTTCGGAATATTTCGATGTTGGATTTCGTGATTATACAGATATTGTTATGGAAATTTGAAAGATATATATATATATATATATCGTTATTTCCAATACGATATTTGTTGGTCGTAGAATTTGATATTGAATATAAGCCGATATATTTTCTATTCAGAGCCTTGTGTTTAATATCAAATGTGATTTGGGTTTGTCGTGAATGGTGTCTTCACTAACACTGTTCTTGAACCCAGTTGAGAAAAGATTAAATCTTTTTATTTAGATTTAATGAAGTGTACCAATTAAATAATATTTAATTGGAATTGAATTGATATTGATTTTTGGGTTTATCGTGGACAGTGTTTTAAATAACACTCGTTCTTTAACCCGATAATTAATGGAAGGTGATTTTGGGTTTATCGTGAATCGTGTTTTAAATGACACTGATTCTTTAACCCAGTTAACGATTAAAACTAAGTGGAGTTTTAATGAATCTTTAATTAGATTGAAATGATCGAGAATGGAGTATCACCAGTTTTGCTCCAGGCGATAGTTAAATCTTTAATTAGATTTGAACGTGAAATGGTAATTGAATTTACCGATAACACCGTGCTGTTAGATATGAAGTATTACCAGTTTTACTTCATGGGATGAATAGGTCGGGGTTGGGAAATTAAAACAAATGATTACTTCGGTAAGGTTCGTTAATCCCGATTAGTTGAATCAAAATTCAAAAGAAGATTAATGAATAAATTCAAGGAATTTATCTTGGATAAAATTAATGGGAACCTTTCCCTATGAATGTGAAATTTAGAAACTAACTGTCGATTAGCAAAGCAGAATGGTTTTCTGGATATTGATCTAATGTTGGTTTCGGCCTTCGGGATTAATATTTGGGGAATTATTCTCTTGATTAATGTACGGTTAGTGACTGATGAATAGGAATGAGGCGTATGTTGTGTTTGTGTAACACTTATTTAAAATATACGCGAATTATTCGGAAAGACCGGGTTTATCCCATTCTGAATAACTGATACGACGATAAGTCGAAGATGAAGACGGTGGTCGAAGACCGGAAGTCTTCACGTCGTTTGGATAATTACTGATGATCTTGATTGGGACGTACACCCAAGAAGATGGAAACAGTTAGTGATCGTCCAGACGTACTTGGAGATTGATGGATATGCGGGGTACTAGGTGCCTCCGGTTTCGTTCAGACCCAGAACGGACTTGTAAATGGACTGTGTGTCTGACATTGGATTTTAGTCCATGTGATTGATATCTATTAAATATATATCTGTTTGGCGGCGGAGAATTTATTCTCTTGCTTAACGCCCTTCTCTGAGACGTACGAGCTCAGGGGTTATATATTGATGGATATCAAACGCATGGAGTGAATTGCCTATGTGGCATGCCTAAGCGGCGAATGATCAAGGCTTCTGTTGAAAAGCAAAGTCTTGTGGTGGATGATCGAAGCACGGCTCTTTGTGGCGTAGCTTTGTGTAACGTTTACTTCGTGAGTTTCACACCCGGTATGAACCAAAAACGGGAGATGGACCTCTGGGAGGGCATGCGTTTCTTTCTAGTTAGAAGTGGCGTCAGTGGTTTTACACGCCCTGACGAGTTTGACTTATGTGGTTGTTGCTGTTGCGAGGCGCCTCGGTTTGATCGGACGATCCGGGTCCGATGGAGTCATTCGTTCGCTCATTTACGCCCCATAGGGCGGGGGAACGCATGTTCAGGGTTTAAGTTTAATCCACATCGGTGGACCGGCCCTGACGATCCAAGGGCCCACCTAAGTCTGGGTCCTGAGGCTCGGGCTAGACAGTCTCGAATCGGTTGAGGACTATCTTTTGCCTCGGTTCATAGATGGAAATCCAACTTCCAAATACGTGATTTTGCGGTTTTAATTGTAAACCTATATATGGCGACATAGTGGCATGGGACGCTCATGTCGCCTATGATTGATACTTATGATTTGAAGTTGTTTTATACACTATGCACTTATAATAGTATCAAATGATTTGTTTTAAACGTATCAAGCATTCTTTGGCTGTTATAAGGGAAAACCCTATCCCCCGGCTTGCGTTGCATTGTGTGATAGGACCTGGGTCTTATAACAGCTTCATTTTTCTTTATTTAGCATTGCGCCGTTTGTTTATGCACTGGTATTCTTGGGAAGAAACCCGTTCCGTGTTATACGGCGTGGTCCCTTGATTTACCTAACTTTAAAAATAAAGATTAACTGTTTTCGTTCTCACACCAGTCACATGACTGACCTGGAGTTTATTGTTTTAACCTAAACTCTGGGTGCCCCTATTTGACACGGGCAGCTAGTAGTTTTGGTTTTGCAGATTTATATTCACAGGATCCTGGTTTACAGCTGGAACGATATCCGGAAAGCTTTGTATCCGTATATCTCTTCTAGTTGTGTATTGTATTATTTTCTGCTGCTATGTATTTAAATGTAATTTAAATCTCTGATATTTCTGTGTATTATTCATTTATACTCTGTATATTCTTGTAATCTGGTGCATTGTTGTAATATACAATGAAATGTTCTTTTATATGCGTTCTGATTTGTCCTGTTCTCGAAACGATCAGGCGTTTCGAACGGTCTGGGTCGGTTTAGCGACTGATTCGGATCGAGCGGAATTCCTTTTCGTCACAGTTGGCATCGGAGCTTTGGTTTACAAAGCAGAGAACAAGGCACATTAGAACCATATGAAAGAATTCATCAGATATTGGATTAGTAATATCCAATTAGAAAGACTCGTTAGAGGTAGGATCAGTATTATCCTAGAACGAGTGTGAAGAGTATATTTTTCAAATGAAAACAATTTTTGTTTTTAAAATCTAAATCAACTATTCGTATTTGATTATTTATTTCATATTGATTAGGACAGTCCAGTATATAAAGATTTTGCATATACGCCTTGCAAACGTGTATTTGAAGTTTTAATATACTGGATAGATATAGAATCACACTCTAGTCGCCCGGAGATGATTCTGATGATAGTTCGAACATCATCAGAATTGGTATTCGTGTTTCGAAGGTGTGATATCTATATATTTCCTATTGACTGGTGTGAGAACCAAAATTAGATAGGGCCTATTGTTGTGATTTGGCATCAAAAATCTGATTTATGACTATGTATCAAAGTTATCAATTTGAAAAGCTAATCAACTAATTGATTGATGTTTGTGTTGTTTGTTTATTTGTTTGCTAATTTTTAGCCATTTAGCCTAATTGAATCACATATTGAATTATATTGGAAATTGGTCGCATTTGCTTGCATACTTGTACTTATATTGGATAGGTCATAGCAAGGAGGCTAGAGCAGAGAATAAAATTTGTTTGCCCGACAAATAGGTACATGTTTATTACATAATTTACTGTTTTGTTTGGGTGATGATGATTTTATGAGCCTATTGGCTAGCCGCTTGGCCTTTTCTTTTTCTTTTTGAGATCAGAAGGCCTGTATGGCAATTTCGGGATTTTCCCGTGGCTCCCGGTGCAGGGGAGGTTTGTGCGAAATTTTTCGAAAATTCCGGGTGTTAGCCAAATTTTTGAAATTTTTGAAAATTCTCAGAAACTGAAAAGTTGGAGAATGGAAGCCAGATCGAACGTAGAGTTAATTAATCAAGCCACTTTCGACTTTGTTCCTTTTCGGGGACGAAAAGTTTTAAGTGGGGGAGATTGTAACAACCCGAAAATCTGGGCCAGTTTAAAAATTTTATTTTGGCGATTTTAGCGAATTTTGAATATTTAAAATAGATTATTTTAAATAATATCGACGAGAAATTTATTTTGAATATAATTCCAACGTATATATTATATACGTCGTCGTTAGAATATAAATAATTATATATAATTATAAATAGAATTGAAAATGGCGCGGTAGTTCGATAATTCGATTTCAAACTTCAATTGAATGTACAGGGTGCAAAACAATCCGGATTTTAGTGAAACCAAAAACATTCGAATCTAATTGATAATATCTTTCCAACGAATCCGAATAATCGAAATTTCATAGTGGGAATCAAAAGATATGTCCAGTTGAAAATTCTGAACAGTCGCTATGGAATTCAGGCCCTTAATAGTGGGAATTTTGCAAATGACCTCGGATTTCGACGAAACTAGTTTTGTTGGATCCGCAGTGTCAAATTATTGCTAGGTTTCAAATTTCATAATTTTTCGAATCAATATGTGAGCGTGGCAAAGGAAAACGCGTTTGACCAGTTTTAGTTGATTTTAATCGACTGGAAAATGGCCATTTTTCTAACAGTCTCAGAATTCGACGAAACTAGTTTTGTTAGGACCGTATCGTCAATACGAAGCTAGAAAATATTTTTCGGGAATTTTTCTAGTTAGTATGTGACCCCGGTAATTTGAAATGTACATTTAAAATTCAATATAGTGATTTAAATGTAAATTTAACAGAAACTGATTGTAACAGCCGAATCAGCCTACGATATATATCCCATTGTGTTCGGAGTGGGGGTAAAACGCTATGGACGACAGGCGGTGGGCCTCGTTTCTAGGTCGTATGTAAAAGTCAACTTTTTGAAAATTAATTAATTAAATAAATAAATAAAATAACTCTCTCCTCACCCCCTTTAATTCCTCTGGCCCCTCCCCCTTTCGAATTCATTAACAGATCGAAAAAAAAACCTGCTCCCTCCGATGACTCACTAACCCCGTCGCCCTCCTCCAGACGTGGACGCGCCCCCCCCCCCCCTCCTTAGGCCGACGCCTTCACCTCCCTTCGATTCCTCCCTCCTCCGCATTCTCGGAAGACCCCAGCCCAACCCCTAGTCGAACGATGCAACCCCCCCAAAGCCCGCACCCACTTCGAGAACGCACCTCGCCTGAAGAACTTTGGCGCCCACTGATCCGACAGCCAACCGCGCCTCCTCCCAGTCCGACGCGCAGAAGCCCCTTCCTCCGATTCAACCAGCAAATCCCCTTTTAGCGCTGTGAGTTTTTATTTAATTTTATTTTCAGTTTTATTTAAAACATAAATAAAAATCTGATTTTTAACTTGAATGAAGATTTGATTTGTATTGTATAAAGGTTAGATTTTTAATTAAATAAAGAGAGGGTTTAGTGAGGTAAAAATATGATTTTTACTTCGAGAAAAATATAATTTTTATATTTTTAAAGAATTAAAAATATGATTTTTATATTTTTAAAGTATTAAAAATATAATCTTTACTATATAGAAGTGGTAGAAATATGATTTTTGTTTAAGTAGAGGATTAAAAATATAATTTTTACATGACAAGAATATTAAAAATATCATCTTTATATGTGTAGAAAAATAAAAATGTGATTTTTATAATATATTTGAAAAGGCGAGATTTTTATATATTGAATAGCGAAGTAAAAATTCGATTTTTACATATGTAGAGAATACGGGCAACGAAAGTGACAAAGATGCGATAGCGATGAAGATTTCTATAAAAGGAGTGTCGTGAAGTTGGATAGCTTTCTGTGAGAACTTCTCACCTTTCAATTTAATTTTCTAGTTATATATATATACTAGGATGCAGACGGTGTTTAGTAGCACCCGACACCCGTCATCCACAGACCATGGATGGCTTGTTTGTTTAATTATTTGGTTGTGTAGTTAGTTAGATTATTTGGTTTGAATTGAATTGTTTGGTGAAATGGAATGGATTTGATTGATGTGTGAATGGCGTGGGCCTTCACTAGACCGGGGATAAGGCTGGGCCTTGTCCCGTTTCTAGTATCGTGCCGTTATGCCGCCGAAATTTTCTAAAAATAAGTTAGTAAAATAAAGATAACATTTTATTTAATAAATGAACCGAATAGAATATTCATAGGTTGAATAAAATAGTTTGATATATTTTTAACGTGATGTGAATAAATAAATATTCATTTACAAACCGGACGGTTTGTTTATGTACACCTTTTTGAAGGACATTGATTGGGACGATAAATTTTACACATCGCCCAACTGCACAAATAAAATCTGTGTTTGATTGTTTGAAACCCCACACGGGTATTGGGATGATATTTGACGTACACTAATCCCGATTGTTTAGTTGTATGTCGATCGATTGATTGACAGACTGTTATAAGCGTTGAATATTTATATTTGATGCTTATACAGTGTAGAATGCACTTTGGATGATGGTTGATTAGTCATCGTTGTTGTTATATACATGTGTTGTAGAAAATCCATATAATTAACATTATATGGTAATTGATTGGGCCTCATTCCAGTTTCGAAAAAGAAATATTTGAAAATAGAATATTTGAAAAAAAGGAAATATTTGAAAAGAAATATTTGAGATAGAAATATTCGAAATAGAATATTTGAAAATAGAAACATATGAAGCCGTGTTGGTTAGATTGACGCCATTTTGACGTGAACGATATTTATATCGATTTTATTCATTTTATAATGAATATCGAAAGTGATTTCAAAATCTGATTTTTTTTTTGAATATAAATGAATTCGAATTGAAATTGAATACAAATGAATTCGAATTGAAATTGAATACAAATGAATTCGAATTGAAATTGAATACAAATGAATTCGAATTGAAATTGAATACAAATGAATTCGAATTGAAATTAAATACAAATGAATTCGAATTGAAATTGAATATAAATGAATTCGAATTGAAATTGAATATAGATGAATTCGAATTGAAATTGAATATAGATGAATTCGAATTGAAATTGAATTGAATTGAATTAGAACTGAAATTGAATTAGAAATCAATTTTAATTGAAATCGATTTGAAATGAATTTAAAACGATTTATAAAGCACGTTTTAAATTGAAATCGACGAAGTATATATTATATATAATATAATGGCCTGAATAGAACGCGCCGCGCCGCGGCAGTTCGCGAATTTCGACCATTTATTTCAAACTGACATTGCGGGAGATCCGACCGTCGAATTCTCCTAAAACCGGAACCGTTGGGTTCGTATCTAAAAGGGCTTTCTAACAAATATTAGAAATTTGAAACCTAACGGTTGGATTTGGAATTATGTCCAAATCAAATTTGAAAAAGGTCGCTGTAAGTGCAGTTCGATGACCGTTGATGGAAATCGACTGTACGGGCCTTGATAAAATTATTAAAAATAGTAATAATTTGTGTAAATCATAAGAAATGATTTAGAAAGAATTGGGATGAAAAACTCCATATTTGAAAAGAGAAAAATAGATTTTTATCGAAATTAACAAGTTTTGAACTAGAATTATAATTCTATTTATTTTTAAATAAATAAATTGAATTTGAAATGGTTTTGAAAATAACCAGAATTTCCAATGATTGCATTGGAATGGATTTGAATCGAAATTGTCTTCGGAATATTTCGATGTTGGATTTCGTGATTATACAGATATTGTTATGGAAATTTGAAAGATATATATATATCGTTATTTCCAATACGATATTTGTTGGTCGTAGAATTTGATATTGAATATAAGCCGATATATTTTCTATTCAGAGCCTTGTGTTTAATATCAAATGTGATTTGGGTTTGTCGTGAATGGTGTCTTCACTAACACTGTTCTTGAACCCAGTTGAGAAAAGATTAAATCTTTTTATTTAGATTTAATGAAGTGTACCAATTAAATAATATTTGATTGGAATTGAATTGATATTGATTTTTGGGTTTATCGTGGACAGTGTTTTAAATAACACTCGTTCTTTAACCCGATAATTAATGGAAGGTGATTTTGGGTTTATCGTGAACCGTGTTTTAAATGACACTGATTCTTTAACCCAGTTAACGATTAAAACTAAGTGGAGTTTTAATGAATCTTTAATTAGATTGAAATGATCGAGAATGGAGTATCACCAGTTTTGCTCCAGGCGATAGTTAAATCTTTAATTAGATTTGAACGTGAAATGGTAATTGAATTTACCGATAACACCGTGGTGTTAGATATGAAGTATTACCAGTTTTACTTCATGGGATGAATAGGTCGGGGTTGGGAAATTAAAACAAATGATTACTTCGGTAAGGTTCGTTAATCCCGATTAGTTGAATCAAAATTCAAAAGAAGATTAATGAATAAATTCAAGGAATTTATCTTGGATAAAATTAATGGGAATCTTTCCCTATGAATGTGAAATTTAGAAACTAACTGTCGATTAGCTAAGCAGAATGGTTTTCTGGATATTGATCTGATGTTGGTTTCGGCCTTCGGGATTAATATTTGGGGAATTATTCTCTTGATTAATGTACAGTTAGTGACTGATGAATTGGAATGAGGCGTATGTTGTGTTTGTGTAACACTTATTTAAAATATACGTGAATTATTCGGAAAGACCGGGTTTATCCCATTCTGAATAACTGATACGACGATAAGTCGAAGATGAAGACGGTGGTCGAAGACCGGAAGTCTTCACGTCGTTTGGATAATTACTGATGATCTTGATTGGGATGTACACCCAAGAAGATGGAAACAGTTAGTGATCGTCCAGACGTACTTGGAGATTGATGGATATGCGGGGTACTAGGTGCCTCCGGTTTTGTTCAGACCCAGAACGGACTTGTAAATGGACTGTGTGTCTGACATTGGATTTTAGTCCGTGTGATTGATCTCTATTAAATATATATCTGTTTGGCGGCGGAGAATTTATTCTCTTGCTTAACTCCCTTCTCTGAGACGTACGAGCTCAAGGGTTATATATTGATGGATATCAAACGCATGGAGTGAATTGCCTATGTGGCATGCCTAAGCGGCGAATGATCAAGGCTTCTGTTGAAAAGCAAAGTCTTGTGGTGGATGATCGAAGCACGGCCCTTTGTGGCATAGCTTTGTGTAACGTTTACTTCGTGAGTTTCGCACCCGGTATGAACCAAAAACGGGAGACGGACCTCAGGGAGGACATGCGTTTCTTTCTAGTTAGAAGTGGCGTCAGTGGTTTTACACGCCCTGACGAGTTTGACTTATGTGGTTGTTGCTGTTGCGAGGCGCCTCGGTTTGATCGGACGATCCGGGTCCGATGGAGTCATTCGTTGGCTCATTTATGCCCCATAGGGCGGGGGAACGCATGTTCAGGGTTTAAGTTTAATCCACATCGGTGGACCGGCCCTGACGATCCAAGGGCCCACCTGAGTCTGGGTCCTGAGGCTCGGGCTAGACAGTCTCGAATCGGTTGAGGACTATCTTTTGCCTCGGTTCATAGATGGAAATCCAACTTCCAAATACGTGATTTTGCGGTTTTAATTGTAAACCTATATATGGCGACATAGTGGCATGGGACGCTCATGTCGCCTATGATTGATACTTATGATTTGAAGTTGTTTTATACACTATGCACTTATAATAGTATCAAATGATTCGTTTTAAACATATCAAGCATTCTTTGGCTATTATAAGGGAAAACCCTATCCCCCGGCTTGCGTTGCATTGTGTGATAGGACCTGGGTCTTATAACAGCTTCATTTTTCTTTATTTAGCATTGCGCCGTTTGTTTATGCACTGGTATTCTTGGGAAGAAACCCGTTCCGTGTTATACGGCGTGGTCCCTTGATTTACCTAACTTTAAAAATAAAGATTAACTGTTTTAGTTCTCACACCAGTCACATGACTGACCTGGAGTTTATTGTTTTAACCTAAACTCTGGGTGCCCCTATTTTGACACGGGCAGCTAGTAGTTTTGGTTTTGCAGATTTATATTCACAGGATCCTGGTTTACAGCTGGAATGATATCCGGAAAGCTTTGTATCCGTATATCTCTTCTAGTTGTGTATTGTATTATTTTCCGCTGCTATGTATTTAAATGTAATTTAAATCTCTGATATTTCTGTGTATTATTCATTTATACTCTGTATATTCTTGTAATCTGGTGCATTGTTGTAATATACAATGAAATGTTCTTTTATACGCGTTCTGATTTGTCCTGTTCTTGAAACGATCAGGCGTTTCGAACGGTCTGGGTCGGTTTAGCGACTGATTCGGATCGAGCGGAATTCCTTTTCGTCACAAAGGGGATAAGAATAACATCCCATCATAGGTTATAGGGTGACTGCGTTTTCTCAGAAATGGGTTGGCGTAGTTCTATTTAGTGTAGGTTATATTCGATTTACTTTAATAATTGACCCTACCGTGAATTACCCCATAACACCCTAAATTCGTATCATCGACAAAAATTACACACTCCCCTTCGTCTTTGCGTTCTGAGTTCGATAAAATTATTTTGATTGTAATTTGGCTTTGTTTGTATACAATGTTACAATTAAATTTTAAATCATCTATTTGTTCACCGATTTTATACCGTTCGTCTACTATCAACTCCATATGGTTCCAATTTGAAACATAAATTACATTTTCTTTATATACACAAATACACACAAATCCAAGCCAATTTCGATATATTTCAACAAATAAAAATTCCCAATTTATTTAATGCTGATAGCATTTGTTTTTAAAATCAACCATTTAAATTTATCAGTTGAATTCCAAATCCAATTCGAATATTCAACCCATTTCATTTCAAATATTCCGCATCAAATATTTGATTCCGACCACCCATATTGAATTAAATATTAAATTCAAATTATACACAAAACCATATATTCGATTTTTAATTTCCAGCCTAATATCAATATAAATTTTATTTTTAACAGTTAAATCTTTAACTAGTTCCATTTTAAATTGCCCAAATTCCTGGGATGTTACAGCCTTCCCCCCTTTAAAACTTTTCGTCCTCGAAAAGGAGCGATCGTTGGAGTTATGCCACTGTATATTTCAATATTCATCATTTCCCACGTCTAATCTTAAATACAGATATTTAAGTTATCCATTATATTCAAACAACTCAAAAATCAGATTTCTATTCTTATAGTCAAAGGTCAATTTTGATCAAACATGATTTCCTTTATTTTCTTTATTTTCCTAATCGGTTTTATTTATTTCCACACTTTGAGCGATACTATATTTTTCTTAGACCAACTTCTATCTCAAATTGCTTTGACATATTTCCAATTTCCTCATTCTACCTAAACTTCTAAGCGATTCAAAATCCTATAATTTTCTTTTTCAAAACCATCCTCTTTTTAAATTTCAAATCCCACATAAGTCGGATGTATGCGTTTCAAATTAACTCAAATCTCTTTATGAACCTCATTTTCGAGTGTTTACGCATTCATTGTGGCATTTTCAAACCAAGTTCAACCAAAACTCCTTACATTTAGTCCATTTAATTTTTTTCCAAACACCCATTGAAGAGTGTAAATAACATTCCCTCTTCAAGTTACCAATTATCGCCTTGAAATTTTCAAAATCCGAAATTATTTATACCTCTTTTTATACAGAACACGAATTTTGTATTGAAATATTTGTATTATTTCTTCAAAAATATTCCAAAATCCTTTACTTGTTAAATCAAGTACATTTTGATTTCAAATTACTGATTTGAAAATATTTTATAACTCGAAGCTTGACAAGTCTATTGTCGTTCTCACAGGTGTAAGACATACGCTGGCCAGGCACACGACTAAAATCTCCAAGTACTGAATATCCTTGCTTCAACTTCCAGTGAAAAATATTTCAAAATTTCTTTTAAAAACAGATACGGAAAGTACCAATGTGATATTGATATGTTGATTGTTCATGAATTGCAGATACACAATGGTTTCGTCTGGATCTCCCAGAAAACATCCGTATCCATAGGAAATCACTTCCCTGTGAATTTCATCATGGACAGATCAACAGAAGATATTTTAGAATCGAAAGAAAAAGTTAGGTCACTGAGCATTGACTGCTCTATCTCAAGGTCATAAAAAAATCATGGAATTATGAAGATACTTCAAGTCATGAGGACAAACCAAGTCATAAAAACAAATCAGGTCCTGAAGACCAATCAAGTCACGAAGACACAGTGCTGCATCAAACAGGTGGCTCCACATCACTAAGATATTTCAAACATCGCATGGCTTCATTTAACCTTTAGTAACTCTAATGGTTACATCTCTTTCACTTGTACATATTCCAATGGGACCGCAGGTATACAACAGTTACGCCTGCTCCCCTAGGAAACATCCATACCCATAGCCTTTCACAACTCTGCGGATTACGCCCTTACAATTCGACTGTAGACTGCAGCAGTCACAATGGTTATGCTTGGTTCCCCCAAGGAACATCCGTCCGCTGTAGGATATCTACAGCCCTGTGAATTACGCTACACGATCGAATTCAACGACTCTAGATCACAGCGATCACAATGGCTACACCTGATTCCCTCAGGAAACATCTGACCGCCGTAGGCTATCTGAAGCCCTACGAATTACGCTAGCAGTCGTACTCAATGGAAGAGTTTTATGTACAGACAACCTACTACCACAAGCATCATATCTCAACCAAGCTTGAAATTCAATGAGAAGAAGGTACTTTCCTTATCTAGATTTTGAAAACATATAATATATACATATAGTACTTCATTTCTTTCTCATCATAATTCATACTTATGTCCATTTACATAAGATTTTCTTCCCAAACCATATTTTCAAACATCCTATTTTTATATAAATTCTATTGCATAAAATTTCATTTCAAAAAGATTACCTTCCAAATCAGTAGTCTTCGAATTCACTATATTCTTATACACTTTTCATATAAGTTTCGAAACTTCTACATCCAGTATTCAAAATCGAATATCCTAAAATTTCCATTCAAATTTCAAATTTTCAATTTTGATCTCTTACTCAACTCAGATTTCTGAATTTATTTGTTACAAACCAAATTCTCTTCCATTTTCCAATTATTAAGTTCATTACTTAATTCTAACCTTGTCGATTTAAACTTTTTCCTTCAAAACTATTAACTATTACATTTCATACATCCTTGTTTTAATAAACTCGAATTCAAATTCAATTACTATTTAAATCCTTCTTTTTTCTTCATTTTTTTATTAGTTGGTCAATTCACTTTAAATCCGAGACCCAAACCTTTATTGACAAAGATTTATTAATCCCATAATCGGCAATTTACTTTCCAAATCAGTAATTGGAAATCATGAATTCAATTATTCCCACCAGTCTCTTAAGATGTACAAATTCATTATTTGGATACACTAGATTTCCATTCAACCCAACTCGATAATCAATTCCGAATTTTGTTTCAAATATGTAAACTATATATAAATATTTTCATATCAAACCTTACTTCAGAAATCAATTTGTTTTATCCAAAACAACAAGTAGCAAAGCTACTAAAATGGTTTTTTTTTTCTCTCTACGATTTCTATTTGAAAATATTTGTATAATATTGATTTCCAAAACAATTGAAATCAATTTCAAAATATCCTGAAATCGAATTCTCTAATCAAATCAAATGATCTTCTTATTTGAAGGTTTAGCATGATATGCAATTTATTTCACATTCTGGCTTCATTTCGAATACGCCCTTTCATCTCCTTCAACGATTTCCTCCATTATATAAATCATTTATTTGGTTGAATGGAATACGTTCCTTTTCACCTCTTTTAGCGACTTAACCTCTTCAAATTTATTATTTCTTATATCATTCGTACAGAAGACGAGAATAGACCTACACAGTTTCCATTTTCAAACCATCGTTTCTTTACCAATTCATAAGATGATATCATTAATGCGATTTCCATTATGTTATTGCTTTAAATTCCAACAACCCTTTTATAAAATCATTTGCACTTCTAAAAATAGAGATTTCAAAAAATTTATTACTAAATTAATTGGGGTCTACAATCATCGAGGATTGTCTTCTTGCCATCAATGGTTGTCTTCTTGCGTAACCGTCTCCATGGTATTCACATCTTTATCCTCTCAAAAAAAATCTTCTTATCACAAATTTCTCCTTTTTGCATTATCACTCCTTTACATTCACATATTTCTGACCGTAAATTATCAAGTGAACTACTTAGGAATTAGCAAGTAAACAACTCCCTAAGTATTAATCCTAAAGGCCGAAACAAACTTCAGATCAACACTCAGGAAATTATTCAACTTAACTAATCTTCATTCAGTTACTACTCCATTCTTAATTTCTTATCCAATAATTTTCGAATTCAATTTACAAATCTACTCTTCTTACATTATGCAGCTCTTTGTTCTCGACGTGCGGCTTTTTGTTCTTCATTTCTTGCCATTCTGATTTATCAAACCCATTAGTCTTCCATGATCCTTTAGAAACCCATTTCCAATTACCATATTTATAATTCTAGAAAATCACTTTATTCTCAGGGAGAAACATTTCTAAATTCGTTATTTGAACTAAAACGGGTATTAATCACACCGCTATTTTCACTTAACTGCTAACACTCATTTCTTACTTCATTTAACCACTTTGGTTGTCGAACCTTAACCATTTATTAGTCAACAATGAAGCCAATCAAGTTGGGGTATATTTACCTCTCAGACCTTAACTGAACAACATTATTAACTTCGAAACAGATAAAATTCACCACTTCGAATAAAACATCAATTCTCATAATATCCGAATTCAAATAAAGAATTCACTTCATTTACAAAAAATGTTGATTATAATAATTCACATCTTCAAGACTTTTAACTTTTAAAAATATATTTTATTCCTTATTCTGAGTACATAAACAATTTATTAATGATATATTAAATTTTGGTTAAAACAGAAGATAAATAATATTTTCCTGCAATTCGCATAATCACTCCCATGAAAACCTTCCTTTCGAATAATCTCTTTTATGATAATATATTCTGAATTTGAGAAAAATATCATTTGATTTCTATTTTGAACCTCAAAATAATCTCACCGCGCTGGTTAACTCCATTTCCTCTATTACCAATTCCATTTCCAACATTTTTGCTTCCACGTGTTATTTACTTATAAAAAGTAAATATTATTTCTTTTTCGAAATCTGAACTCGTCACATCCAATAAATTTTGATTCCATTTAACTATAGGTTCAAATCTATTTAAAATATCCATTCATATTCTGCTTCGTTCGTAACTCTCATTTACAATTCACTTCATTTATAACTCTCGTTTACCATTTATGTAACGACCCGGATTTTTCGAATAATATTTTAAATATTTAGTATCATTTAAATATTGAATTAACCATATAAAAGAATTTTTACTGTGAATTATCAATCAATTAATCGAAATACGAGAACAAAATATAATTGAATTCGCAAGTTAAAAATTGAGTTGAAACAATTCTGTTGATTGATATAAATCCTGTATTGGATTAGAATAATGATAATTACTATCAAAGAATTTAAACTTTTATTTTGAAAACAATTTGTATCTGAGTCAGTTGAATTTAAAATAAATGATCGATTTAAACTATTATCCATTATATACTATCAATTAAATATGAGAATACATTCTGTTAAGTTCAGAGTATCGTATCAACTTGGAGGCGTCAGTCGTTATAACTAAATAAGGGTCCGGGATTTACAAGTTAAGGGATACGAGACATTTATGTTATTTTATTTAAAATAAATCTAATCAAAATCCTTTCAGTATAAACATCAGCCGACATGTTTTCTTCCACCTACGCCGACCTAAGTTCTCGAGCACCAACTTCTGCTTCCCAGCTTCTATACAAAGTAAAACACCAATTAAATGGCATATGTACCTCTGTCTCCTTCCCTCATCTATAAATATACAACGATGCCCCTTCAACACCTCTAATCCCATTCTTCTCTCGTTCATTCCTTCTAACGCTTCCTAAAATCCGCCCTTTTCATTTTCAGATAAATCACAGCAAATCAAATCCAAAACTTGGATCGCGAGGTCGAGTTCTTCGATTGGGAGCGAGAGTGGCAGCGTGCGATGCGAGTTGGGTAGTTCGGGTGCAACTTAGGGTTGTGGGTCGACATGATTTCAGAAGGAGTTCGAATGTTGGGGGTTTGTTCTGGAAGGGTGCGATTCCTGAAAACTCGATTGGACATTAAGAGTGCTCACCGATTAGGACTTGGATGGTGAAGTCGTGAGGGAAAATAAAAGGGGAGGCGAGTGCGATCTGATGTTGAACTGGAGGGTTGTGTGTTGATGGGGCAGATGTTCGATTACTGATGATGACGCAATATTGTGCTAACCAGGGGAAAAAGCATGGAGAAGTTGGGTCTGTTGGATTTTGGAAGGGCGATAGTTGATGCTGGGAAGAAGGGATGAATGGACGAGCTATGAAAGTGAGAGAGCTCGATTGGTGACTAGAAATGCTGACAGTGAATGGTCATTGCCTGGAGGAGGATTGGCCTGGACAAGATGACTGATGGTGTTAAGACATAGTAGGGGATTGATGTTGCAGCAGTGCACAGTGGTTGAGATGATGATCATTTCGATGGTACTATTGCAGAAATGTTGGTTGATGGTATTGCTGTTAGGGAGAAGAGTGGAGCGATTGTAAATAGGCACGGATGTTGAAGTCAGTTTGAGTATTGCAGCAATGAGGTATACTTTTACGTGATTTAAAATAGATAGAATAATTTACTTATTCGTCGAAGTAGTTAATTTAAATCTATAATAGTTTAATCAACGAATGAAATAAATAAATTGTAGATGCAAGATGGATTTATTCGTGACAGTACGTAGGCGCAACATTTTTGGAATTTAAATGGATATTCAAATAAGGGAAAAATATATAGGAAAGTTATTTATTCATTTAAATAGTTAATTTAAATAAATAAATGTTTAATCAATAAATTTAAATTGATTATCATAGGTGAGATGAATTCAGTTGAGATAGTTCGAATAGATGCATAGCTGTGAAATATGGAAATAAACAGGATATTCAACAACTGCAAAATCATGGTGAGTAAATCTCACTCACCTTTAGAATTATTTTTATTTCGTTAAAAATAATTGTCTGTTGCTTGTGTGAATGTTTTCTGGTTGTTTTATATATATTAGTTATTTAGGCTATATATATATATATTGGGTTGATTGATTGGTTGGATTCCCGCAGTCTCATTAGCGGATGCCCGCAGTTTCATAGCGGATGATTACCCTATACGCCCCACGCTATGATTAGTGGATGACCTTCTATACCGCGATATTCTGCCACGAAGCAGAATGGGTATTATTTATGTGCTAACATCTGTGGATGCAGGAAAACAGGTTGGAGGAATCCAACTGGATTCCTCAAAAATATATTATCTGTTTATTTATTTGTTTGCATATATATTTCTATATATGATGTGTTAGAAAAATAAACAATTGGTTGCTTTGTGTGTTTAAATATCACTAGGCTTAAGTAATGATATTTAAAATATCGTGAAAGGATATTTGAGATTTTTAAAGGAAAAATTCTATTTTTAAATAGAATTTGAATTTTTAATGGAATTAAAAGATAAAACTTGTTTTTGAAAAATAAACCAAGTAGTTCTTTTTAAACGAAGTTATAAATAGTTCTTTTATAACGAAGTTATAAATGAAGTGAAAAAGAGTTATCATTTGATAATTCAGAAATAGAAATACAAGTTTGAAATTGGAATTTGAAATGAAATTTCAAAATAGGATGTGAAATTAAATATATAACTCAAATGGAATTTGAGTATAACATTTGAATTTAAAAGGAGTTTAAATGTTTGAATTTTAAAAGGAGATTGAATATTAGAAATTCAATTAGAGATTTCAATGTAAAATTTCAAAATAGAATTTGAAATATAGTATTTCAAAGAAGAATTCAAATGTGAAATTTGAATAGAGATTTGAATTGGAATTCAAATATGAAATTTGAATTGAGATTTGAAATAGGAATTCAAGTGTTGAATTTGAACATGGGATTGAATATAGAAATTCAAGTAGAAATTTGAATATGAGATTTCAAAATAGAATTTGAAACATTCAGAATTTCAAATAGAAATTTAAATGGGGTTTGGATATTTAAGTTCAAGTATGAATTTCAAATATAGAAATTCAAAAAGGAGTTGAATTAAAGTGGGAATTCGAATAGAGGATTTGACATGGAATGCGAATAAAGAATTTGAAAAGGAATTTGAATAAAGAAAATTCAAATAGAAATTTGAAAGTAGAATTTCAAAATAGAATTTGAAATAAACCTTGAAAATAGAATTTTCAAAGTAAAATTGGAAAGAGAATTTCAAATAGGATTTCAAAATGGAAAATCCAAATGATTTTGAAATGGAATTTGAATTCAAGGGAATTGAAATGGATTTGAGTGAAGAAATTCAAATGGGATTTAAATAATGGGTTTTAAATAAAGAGGATTCAAATATAAGAATTCAAATAGTATTAGAATGGAGTTTTGGATATTTGAATTTAAAATAGAAATTCAAAATGGAGTTTGATTATTTAAATTCGAGTATGAATTTCAAATATAACAATTCAAGGGGAGTTGATTATTGAAATTAATCTAGCAAGGGAATTCAAGGAGATAAAAATGTGGTATTTGGAATCAAGGAAATAAAAGGATGAAATGGGAATTCAAGAGAATAAAATTTGAATATTGAATTCAAATGGAATTTTAAACTATGGAATTTAACTATATAATTCAACGAAATTTGAAATATGGAATTTGAATATAGTATTCAATAGAAGTGAAATTTGAATTTGAATATAGAATTCAAATAAAAGTGAAAATGAAGTTTGAATGGAGTTGAATTCATTCTAAACGAAGTTTAAAGTTTATATTTATAAATATAATTAAAACGAACTCGCCGCAGCGCTGCAGTTCGTAAATTGGCGATTCGAACTTCAATCGAGTATACAGGACTCAATTGAAGTCGGATTTCTTCGAAACAAGAAACGTCAGGACCGATTTGATAATAGTTTTCAAATGAAAGAGAAAAATATGAATTTCGTCGTATAGATTTTGAGTTATGTCAAAATCAAATTTTTAGAAAAGCAGCGCCAGAATCGTTTTAAAACCATAATGGTTTATTTAATGTTATAAAAGGATTTTAAGCGGGAAAAATCCGAATTTTCTATTTAGAAAATTTCAGAGTTGAGTTGTAAAATATATGCGAATTCAAGTGTGTAAATGAATACGATTTTTGAAACAGAAATCAGATTTTTACTTTGAATAGAATTAACTAATTTGAATAGTAATTAGTAAAGGAGATGTTGAATTGACATTGGGCCTTAAATAAGTGAATTCGATTTGAGAATGTATATTCGAAATAGGAAAGAGAACTAGAATTGAAATCGAAGTTCAATTTAGTTATGAACGAGTTAAATATTTTGTTTGAACGTGTTATGTTCAACAAAGAAGTGAAATAGGCAAAATGGCAAATTAAAGAATAAATGGGCGAAACTGAATTCAAACGATTAGATGGTATTGAATTGAATTGAAAACAGGTGAACAGGTGTTAGACCGGTATGGGATGAAGTATATGAAGTTTATAAATGTAGTGCTCGACAAAAAGGTACATGTTTAAATTCGTATATGAGATTTTATGCGCCGTATCGGCAAGCCGCTTGGCTTTTCCTTTTTCTTTTTGATTGAGGAAGATACCGGGATGCTATTTGAAATTTCCCGATGCTCCCGATACAGGGGAGGTTATGGCGAATTTTTCCGGAAATTTAAGGAGATAGAATATTTTTTTTAAGGAATTTGAAAATTAGAAATCTATATATCGATATATATATAGAATTCGATAAGGAAATGAAATCAAAAATAGCGTAAAGGGCCAAGATGATTATTGAAAATATTTGGTTAACAAATATTGATAAGAGAATATAAAAGTGATTTAATTAATGAAATATTAATTAAAGAGCCCAGTGATTTGGTTTGATATGTTTGGATGAACACTTGTTTTTATTCGATAGTTAAATCACAGACTATCGAAGTTTTGACCATCGTTGTCAATATGGAGAGACCGGTTGGATTATTATCCTAAGAACCACTCCGTATCGGCATAAGCGTTGCGAACCAAGTATGCTGGATATATTGAAGACGGAGTAAAGTGCAAGGACTTTTCTATTTATAGAAATAGTGCCTTCGGTTTCGTTCAATCCCAGAACGAACGTATATGGACGAATGTCTGACAGAGTATTTCCAATGATCAAATGGGTTGGTCTGTATGAATATATATGGTTGCAACGGATTTATCCCTTAGCATAATATCCAGAATATTTGTGCAAACTCAACTAGTGATTAACGGATCTGACGATGTGGCATTCAAAGTGATCGTGTTATCGATGAATGGTAAGTATGCGTAGCCTCAGGCCTCAACAACCGGGAAAGGACAAAAAATCGGGCAGGCAGCATGGCTATGTGGGTCGCACCCATTAGGGTGTATAATCACCTATCTAGAGAAATTCCTTTTGTTCTAAATCTATCGATTCTGCCCATTCGGGAAACGGTGGTTTGAGTCCAACCGTTGGTGATATACATTCGATACACTCAAGCGAAATGAGTGGTCGGTCATGTGTGGGCCGGGTTGCAAGACGTTCTTGTTGAACCCAGGTGTATTTGCCTCTAGAGATACATCATCGGAAGGTGGTCCCATACCTTGTCATGTTGGAAATCCAATCTCCAATAAGCGCCATGCGGGTTTTGATTTTATACTATATATGTGGAGCGTGAGATGCAAGCGTTCTACTATTTGGTTATTTATTTGATGTAGACATTACTATAATATCACTGGATTTGATATCAAAGTGTTTGGGTTATAGTAAGGTAAAAGCCGTCCGTGTTTATGTGTGGGCTGGTCTTACTATTATCTTTTCTTTGAAAGGATTTTTAAAGTTAAACAAGTGGTTGGAGTTTACTCACACCAGTCCCATGACTGACCCAGAGTTTATTTTGTTTGTTTTCCCTAAACTCTTGGGTGCCCAAATTTGTACGGGCAGTCAAGTGTTTCAGGCTTTTACAGATACACTTGGAGGAGCTTGAAGCAAGAGGCTTCAACGTTAGCTATTTAGAGTTACTTCCGCTGAATCAAATGTTATGTGTACTCTGATGATGGTATGTATGTATGTACAAAACAGATTTGTATTTCGAAGTTTATGTTATATAATATATTTTATTCGTTCCGCTGTGAGTTGTGATCTTCGTTCTTCTTCTATTCTAATATTTCTTTCTTTCTATTTCTCATCCTCTAACTTCTTTCTAATAATGAGTCGTATTTCTGTGCAATTTGAATTGGACGTGTGGTGTTTTAGTCAACTCAGATAGCTCGGATTTGCGGGTCGTTTCAGTTGGTATCAGAGCTTAGGTTGAGTGAATACCTAGGCTTGGGTGGCATGTGCTCATTAGAGATAGGGTCAGTAGTACCCTAGAATGAGTTGAGTGTATAGATACGAGAGAGCGTATTTGTAAATTGATATAAAAGTTGTTTTATATTGTGTTGGCTAGTCTGTGAGTAGTTTATGAATTCTGGTCGAATCGTGGGACGCCACGACGTCGATAGGAATTTCTAAACACTTGAACAGAAAATACGACATGATATTGTTTTTAAAGTGGGTAAATAAAATAATTTTACCCAAAATTCTATTTTGATATAGAAAGAATAATTTTCTGAAATTATTATGATATATGGATGTGTTGATCGTTAGGATTATAATCAAACGAGATTATAAAATTAAAATGGTTATTTATAACCAAATAGAATTTGTATAGGAATTAAATATACAAATGAGATGAATTAAAATTAAATTCAAACCAGAATTAAGAATTCAAAATCCTGGGAAGTTGGAAATATTTTTCAAAGTATATTAAAGTAATATAGCTTTGTTTTAGAAGGATTTGAAAGAAAATCATTTTTGATGGATTTTGAAATCATAAAGCACTGAACTCACTTCAGTGGCTGGGAAATAATTCTGATGATGATTGCAACATCATCAGTGTTCATTTCCGAGTTTCTAAGTGATGAATTGCTACCTTAGAAAAAAAAAAAAAGTTTTGATGGAATTTGTTTGGAAAGAAAACAAATTGGTTTGAAAATTCAAATGTTTTGGATTTGAAGTGAAAATAAATATATGTATATATTTATGGGATTTCAAAAGAATTTGAAAAGAAAAACCCAGGGATTTGGATTCTGGAATTAAAATTTAACTGAAGCAAGTTGAATGGTTCGAGGTTAATAAATTGACTAGAATCAATTTGAAATAAATTGAAATGAATATGAATTAGAATGCATATGAATGGAAACCAAAAGTTTTGGTTGAAATTAAAGTCATAGAAATATGAGGAGTTGGGTTTCAATATAAAGAAGTTTTGAAAAGTAATGAGTTTGTACTTTTTTCCTATCTTAGCAATTTCGAGGACGAAATTATTTTAAGGGGGGAAGAATGTAACGACCCGGATTTTTCGAATAATATTTTAAATATTTAGTATCATTTAAATATTGAATTAACCATATAAAAGAATTTTTATAGTGAATTATCAATCAATTAATCGAAATACGAGAACAAAATATAATTGAATTCGCAAGTTAAAAATTGAGTTGAAACAATTCTGTTGATTGATATAAATCCTGTATTGGATTAGAATAATGATAATTACTATCAAAGAATTTAAACTTTTATTTTGAAAACAATTTGTATCTGAGTCAGTTGAATTTAAAATAAATGATCGATTTAAACTATTATCCATTATATACTATCAATTAAATATGAGAATACATTCTGTTAAGTTCAGAGTATCGTATCAACTTGGAGGCGTCAGTCGTTATAACTAAATAAGGGTCCGGGATTTACAAGTTAAGGGATACGAGACATTTATGTTATTTTATTTAAAATAAATCTAATCAAAATCCTTTCAGTATAAACATCAGCCGACATGTTTTCTTCCACCTACGCCGACCTAAGTTCTCGAGCACCAACTTCTGCTTCCCAGCTTCTATACAAAGTAAAACACCAATTAAATGGCATATGTACCTCTGTCTCCTTCCCTCATCTATAAATATACAACGATGCCCCTTCAACACCTCTAATCCCATTCTTCTCTCGTTCATTCCTTCTAACGCTTCCTAAAATCCGCCCTTTTCATTTTCAGATAAATCACAGCAAATCAAATCCAAAACTTGGATCGCGAGGTCGAGTTCTTCGATTGGGAGCGAGAGTGGCAGCGTGCGATGCGAGTTGGGTAGTTCGGGTGCAACTTAGGGTTGTGGGTCGACATGATTTCAGAAGGAGTTCGAATGTTGGGGGTTTGTTCTGGAAGGGTGCGATTCCTGAAAACTCGATTGGACATTAAGAGTGCTCACCGATTAGGACTTGGATGGTGAAGTCGTGAGGGAAAATAAAAGGGGAGGCGAGTGCGATCTGATGTTGAACTGGAGGGTTGTGTGTTGATGGGGCAGATGTTCGATTACTGATGATGACGCAATATTGTGCTAACCAGGGGAAAAAGCATGGAGAAGTTGGGTCTGTTGGATTTTGGAAGGGCGATAGTTGATGCTGGGAAGAAGGGATGAATGGACGAGCTATGAAAGTGAGAGAGCTCGATTGGTGACTAGAAATGCTGACAGTGAATGGTCATTGCCTGGAGGAGGATTGGCCTGGACAAGATGACTGATGGTGTTAAGACATAGTAGGGGATTGATGTTGCAGCAGTGCACAGTGGTTGAGATGATGATCATTTCGATGGTACTATTGCAGAAATGTTGGTTGATGGTATTGCTGTTAGGGAGAAGAGTGGAGCGATTGTAAATAGGCACGGATGTTGAAGTCAGTTTGAGTATTGCAGCAATGAGGTATACTTTTACGTGATTTAAAATAGATAGAATAATTTACTTATTCGTCGAAGTAGTTAATTTAAATCTATAATAGTTTAATCAACGAATGAAATAAATAAATTGTAGATGCAAGATGGATTTATTCGTGACAGTACGTAGGCGCAACATTTTTGGAATTTAAATGGATATTCAAATAAGGGAAAAAATATATAGGAAAGTTATTTATTCATTTAAATAGTTAATTTAAATAAATAAATGTTTAATCAATAAATTTAAATTGATTATCATAGGTGAGATGAATTCAGTTGAGATAGTTCGAATAGATGCATAGCTGTGAAATATGGAAATAAACAGGATATTCAACAACTGCAAAATCATGGTGAGTAAATCTCACTCACCTTTAGAATTATTTTTATTTCGTTAAAAATAATTGTCTGTTGCTTGTGTGAATGTTTTCTGGTTGTTTTATATATATTAGTTATTTAGGCTATATATATATATATTGGGTTGATTGATTGGTTGGATTCCCGCAGTCTCATTAGCGGATGCCCGCAGTTTCATAGCGGATGATTACCCTATACGCCCCACGCTATGATTAGTGGATGACCTTCTATACCGCGATATTCTGCCACGAAGCAGAATGGGTATTATTTATGTGCTAACATCTGTGGATGCAGGAAAACAGGTTGGAGGAATCCAACTGGATTCCTCAAAAATATATTATCTGTTTATTTATTTGTTTGCATATATATTTCTATATATGATGTGTTAGAAAAATAAACAATTGGTTGCTTTGTGTGTTTAAATATCACTGGGCTTAAGTAATGATATTTAAAATATCGTGAAAGGATATTTGAGATTTTTAAAGGAAAAATTCTATTTTTAAATAGAATTTGAATTTTTAATGGAATTAAAAGATAAAACTTGTTTTTGAAAAATAAACCAAGTAGTTCTTTTTAAACGAAGTTATAAATAGTTCTTTTATAACGAAGTTATAAATGAAGTGAAAAAGAGTTATCATTTGATAATTCAGAAATAGAAATACAAGTTTGAAATTGGAATTTGAAATGAAATTTCAAAATAGGATGTGAAATTAAATATATAACTCAAATGGAATTTGAGTATAACATTTGAATTTAAAAGGAGTTTAAATGTTTGAATTTTAAAAGGAGATTGAATATTAGAAATTCAATTAGAGATTTCAATGTAAAATTTCAAAATAGAATTTGAAATATAGTATTTCAAAGAAGAATTCAAATGTGAAATTTGAATAGAGATTTGAATTGGAATTCAAATATGAAATTTGAATTGAGATTTGAAATAGGAATTCAAGTGTTGAATTTGAACATGGGATTGAATATAGAAATTCAAGTAGAAATTTGAATATGAGATTTCAAAATAGAATTTGAAACATTCAGAATTTCAAATAGAAATTTAAATGGGGTTTGGATATTTAAGTTCAAGTATGAATTTCAAATATAGAAATTCAAAAAGGAGTTGAATTAAAGTGGGAATTCGAATAGAGGATTTGACATGGAATGCGAATAAAGAATTTGAAAAGGAATTTGAATAAAGAAAATTCAAATAGAAATTTGAAAGTAGAATTTCAAAATAGAATTTGAAATAAACCTTGAAAATAGAATTTTCAAAGTAAAATTGGAAAGAGAATTTCAAATAGGATTTCAAAATGGAAAATCCAAATGATTTTGAAATGGAATTTGAATTCAAGGGAATTGAAATGGATTTGAGTGAAGAAAGTCAAATGGGATTTAAATAATGGGTTTTAAATAAAGAGGATTCAAATATAAGAATTCAAATAGTATTAGAATGGAGTTTTGGATATTTGAATTTAAAATAGAAATTCAAAATGGAGTTTGATTATTTAAATTCGAGTATGAATTTCAAATATAACAATTCAAGGGGAGTTGATTATTGAAATTAATCTAGCAAGGGAATTCAAGGAGATAAAAATGTGGTATTTGGAATCAAGGAAATAAAAGGATGAAATGGGAATTCAAGAGAATAAAATTTGAATATTGAATTCAAATGGAATTTTAAACTATGGAATTTAACTATATAATTCAACGAAATTTGAAATATGGAATTTGAATATAGTATTCAATAGAAGTGAAATTTGAATTTGAATATAGAATTCAAATAAAAGTGAAAATGAAGTTTGAATGGAGTTGAATTCATTCTAAACGAAGTTTAAAGTTTATATTTATAAATATAATTAAAACGAACTCGCCGCAGCGCTGCAGTTCGTAAATTGGCGATTCGAACTTCAATCGAGTATACAGGACTCAATTGAAGTCGGATTTCTTCGAAACAAGAAACGTCAGGACCGATTTGATAATAGTTTTCAAATGAAAGAGAAAAATATGAATTTCGTCGTATAGATTTTGAGTTATGTCAAAATCAAATTTTTAGAAAAGCAGCGCCAGAATCGTTTTAAAACCATAATGGTTTATTTAATGTTATAAAAGGATTTTAAGCGGGAAAAATCCGAATTTTCTATTTAGAAAATTTCAGAGTTGAGTTGTAAAATATATGCGAATTCAAGTGTGTAAATGAATACGATTTTTGAAACAGAAATCAGATTTTTACTTTGAATAGAATTAACTAATTTGAATAGTAATTAGTAAAGGAGATGTTGAATTGACATTGGGCCTTAAATAAGTGAATTCGATTTGAGAATGTATATTCGAAATAGGAAAGAGAACTAGAATTGAAATCGAAGTTCAATTTAGTTATGAACGAGTTAAATATTTTGTTTGAACGTGTTATGTTCAACAAAGAAGTGAAATAGGCAAAATGGCAAATTAAAGAATAAATGGGCGAAACTGAATTCAAACGATTAGATGGTATTGAATTGAATTGAAAACAGGTGAACAGGTGTTAGACCGGTATGGGATGAAGTATATGAAGTTTATAAATGTAGTGCTCGACAAAAAGGTACATGTTTAAATTCGTATATGAGATTTTATGCACCGTATCGGCAAGCCGCTTGGCTTTTCCTTTTTCTTTTTGATTGAGGAAGATACCGGGATGCTATTTGAAATTTCCCGATGCTCCCGATACAGGGGAGGTTATGGCGAATTTTTCCGGAAATTTAAGGAGATAGAATATTTTTTTTAAGGAATTTGAAAATTAGAAATCTATATATCGATATATATATAGAATTCGATAAGGAAATGAAATCAAAAATAGCGTAAAGGGCCAAGATGATTATTGAAAATATTTGGTTAACAAATATTGATAAGAGAATATAAAAGTGATTTAATTAATGAAATATTAATTAAAGAGCCCAGTGATTTGGTTTGATATGTTTGGATGAACACTTGTTTTTATTCGATAGTTAAATCACAGACTATCGAAGTTTTGACCATCGTTGTCAATATGGAGAGACCGGTTGGATTATTATCCTAAGAACCACTCCGTATCGGCATAAGCGTTGCGAACCAAGTATGCTGGATATATTGAAGACGGAGTAAAGTGCAAGGACTTTTCTATTTATAGAAATAGTGCCTTCGGTTTCGTTCAATCCCAGAACGAACGTATATGGACGAATGTCTGACAGAGTATTTCCAATGATCAAATGGGTTGGTCTGTATGAATATATATGGTTGCAACGGATTTATCCCTTAGCATAATATCCAGAATATTTGTGCAAACTCAACTAGTGATTAACGGATCTGACGATGTGGCATTCAAAGTGATCGTGTTATCGATGAATGGTAAGTATGCGTAGCCTCAGGCCTCAACAACCGGGAAAGGACAAAAAATCGGGCAGGCAGCATGGCTATGTGGGTCGCACCCATTAGGGTGTATAATCACCTATCTAGAGAAATTCCTTTTGTTCTAAATCTATCGATTCTGCCCATTCGGGAAACGGTGGTTTGAGTCCAACCGTTGGTGATATACATTCGATACACTCAAGCGAAATGAGTGGTCGGTCATGTGTGGGCCGGGTTGCAAGACGTTCTTGTTGAACCCAGGTGTATTTGCCTCTAGAGATACATCATCGGAAGGTGGTCCCATACCTTGTCATGTTGGAAATCCAATCTCCAATAAGCGCCATGCGGGTTTTGATTTTATACTATATATGTGGAGCGTGAGATGCAAGCGTTCTACTATTTGGTTATTTATTTGATGTAGACATTACTATAATATCACTGGATTTGATATCAAAGTGTTTGGGTTATAGTAAGGTAAAAGCCGTCCGTGTTTATGTGTGGGCTGGTCTTACTATTATCTTTTCTTTGAAAGGATTTTTAAAGTTAAACAAGTGGTTGGAGTTTACTCACACCAGTCCCATGACTGACCCAGAGTTTATTTTGTTTGTTTTCCCTAAACTCTTGGGTGCCCAAATTTGTACGGGCAGTCAAGTGTTTCAGGCTTTTACAGATACACTTGGAGGAGCTTGAAGCAAGAGGCTTCAACGTTAGCTATTTAGAGTTACTTCCGCTGAATCAAATGTTATGTGTACTCTGATGATGGTATGTATGTATGTACAAAACAGATTTGTATTTCGAAGTTTATGTTATATAATATATTTTATTCGTTCCGCTGTGAGTTGTGATCTTCGTTCTTCTTCTATTCTAATATTTCTTTCTTTCTATTTCTCATCCTCTAACTTCTTTCTAATAATGAGTCGTATTTCTGTGCAATTTGAATTGGACGTGTGGTGTTTTAGTCAACTCAGATAGCTCGGATTTGCGGGTCGTTTCAATTTACTTCCTGTGAATTGATTAACAAGCATATAACTTACAACCAAATTCATACATTTTTGGTATCAACCCAATTACACTTTACCTTACCAAGTACTAAATAATTTAAATGAATTAACAATAAAATTTGACGCAATCGAATTCCAGTCACAACCTTCTTGGTTAATCTAAACTAATTCATATTCCGAATTTCAAAATAAAATTCATCGTTCCATTCTTGAATAGGTTCCTTTTTTCTTCTAATTTCGCTTAGCATTCTTATTTCCAATCAATTTCAGTTGTCTTTGAATATGCAATTAGAGAAATTAATCCATTGATTTTCTTATATTTATTTTTCTTTCTATACCATTCGACGATGGATTCGAGGTTAAAATCTAAGGAAACCTATCGAAGAATAGCTTTGGCAAACCTGGATTCGAATACCTTCCGAAGACTAGGGATTCCGAAAAATTTAAATCTCAAAATGATTTTTTTCTTTTTTTCCGCTGTATCAATTTCAAAATTCTAATTTTCAAAATAATTTCCCGTTCAAATAAATTTTCATTTTCAAAATTTTATATTTCAAAACCTTTTTATTTCCAAAACCATTTTTTTCTGGTGTCGATTCTTTTCATTTAAACCTGATAAGTTATGCCTTGAATAAACCAAAGCTCTGACACTACTTGTAACGTCCCGCCATTCTGACCGCTTCAAATTGATAACTAAACTATTTAAAATGTCCAAAACGATGGATCGTTATTTAGCTTACAAAGTTTAATATAGTATCAACACAAAATAATAAGTAACACAGTATTGGACAACGAAATAAACTTTTATATATTAATCAGAGTTTTGATACAACATTATTCTATATAGCAGAATGGAAAATACAGTTTGAAATACAAGAAAAATATATTTACTGGTTTAAAATCTTCCGTGAGCATCTCTAGAATCCCCAACGTTGCCAACTTCGAATCCTGAGTTGAAATCTTTAAAATCTGTAACACTCGGGTCTGACCCGAGCGTTCCATGCAAAAACATAAAACACTCGAGCCAGGAATCATCGTAGTTGAAGTAAATTAACTTCAACAAAAACTGAAAGATCACAATCAAATTCTAACTTAGAACTGTATTCCTATATCAGTGTTTAATTCAGTGATACTGGAAGCTTGCATATACACACGTGTACAGGTACCCATGTGCACTGCCCCAGCATTTCATGACCACGAATATTAAGTACGGTGTGGTTCATAGAGTGTGTGCAATAAGCAACTGAATCGGGCAGCAAACGGACAAACATTGACTATAATAGGAAACCAGAGACCAATGATAAGGGGTGTGCACATCAATTTTGCAGTAGCAACACTGTGGCGAGTCCAACATGGTAAGAAGAATAATAAGATCAAATAAACACTGCAGTAAAAGGAAATGCACCAACGCAGATTCAAAGTAACATCTGTTTTTGACCAGAACATAGGCGACAATATTATAACCAAATCGCGCTCAAAGCCCAAAAGGGCGAGGATGGCATAAGTGATCCAACACAGTAAATAAAATGCGGCTCATAGATAACTGGTCATAACGAAATACCATCAACAACACAATATGAATCAACAACTAAATACCATGCCAAAAGTTAATAGGTCAAAAATTTAAGGCAAGGCTTGTCTTCCAATCAAACTCAAGTGATAGTATGAAAAAGGTCCAATTGCATATAGGAAATCCAACTTTTAGTTACTTGCTTAAAATTTTCATGTCGGTAGTCTTATATGCAGATTCCCTTAATAAAACATAACATATTTGTGGGTTAAAGTTTCAACATCCAAAGCAGGTATAGTAACTCATCCACTACGGCTTACACAATCGACAAGTGAAATATTTCAAGGGGACGTATTCATGTTATCGGGGTGATAAAGGCATAATACGACTGTATCCAGTACATGCATATATGCGTAGATCTGCATATATGCCTCTGCTGTTTACACACCTACCTAATTGAATGTTTGTAGTGGATGCAATATTTCATACATGAATACAACACTCAATATTTATATGCATATATATATATATATATATATGCATGAACAAATGGTCATGGTAGTGTATAAGTTTGCACAGCCAGTACCGATATGGTTTCAAGTTTAAAAGCAAGAGTGAGAAAACTCATACATGACAAAGAACTTGATTTAAGAGTGGCAAATTTAAGTGCCCATTTAAATTTTCTCATGTCAATATTAGTTCAAAAAAAAATTTAGGTTCAGGCTACAGCTTACTCAAAATGACTGGGTACATATAGAAAAATGTATGAGTATATTTGGAAAGTTATTCATATTTCCACTTCTTCTCAGCAAGGTTACCATGTGTCTATGTCTTATGTAATCTAATGTATAGGGTATTTTAGGTCTAACATATTAGCATGGGACAGCTAAGTGCAGCACTATCATATATATGCTAGATACATGTATACATATACACACAGTAACGATTTTTGTTTGATGACATGGTCAGGACAATTTCAACTCCCAAGTTCGAATTTGAACCACACCATACATATATGTGTAAATTTGGGTGGGTGCATAGATGGCCTAAGGTTAGAACAGTACATGGCAAGAGCTACAACAGGTTAAAAGGCCAGACAAGTCATGGCAAGCAGGGTTAGGGCAGTGAACAACCCCCAATGGTACACTCAAAAACTCAAATGAAAATTACCTAACAAAATTCTAATATAATATCATGGTTTAAATCAAAGTTATTTTACTTGAAATAGGATAATCGTGAGTGAGATTGACACTTACCTCTAAACCAGCGAAGCGGTGGATTTGGTCGGAGAAATCAATTGGCAGCAGTGGCGCATGAAGGAGGAATGGCTTCGAACAAAGGTGACACTGGTTGTCTTTTCTTGAAAATGGTGTGCGAGTCCATGGTTTGTGTCAAAGAGATCAAGGTTAACGGCGGTTCAGATGACGCTCGCGGCGAGAGGAAGTAACGCTGTTTCGATTTGAGGAAGGAGGTCATTTAATTTTTGGAGCCATTAACGTTTGTTTGGGACAGAAATTGATTTAGGGAAAATCGAATTTAAGGCAGCCATTAAAAATAGAAAAAGGGAGGAATTAATTTATTTTTTGAAGGAAAATGAACCAAGTGAGATATTTTTATAGAAGCAACGTGGAAGGGGGTAAGAATAACATCCTATCATAGGTTATAAGGTGACTTTGTTTTCTCAGAAATAGGTTGGCGCAGTACTATTTAGTGTAGTTTATATTCGATTTACTTTAATAATTAACCCTACAGCGAATTACCCTATAACGTCCTCTATAAGTATCGTCGACAAAAATTACATTCACCCCCCCCCCTCTTTGCGTTCTGAGTCCGATAAAGTTATTTTGATTGTAATTTAGCTTTGTTTGTACACAACGTTACATTAAAATTTTAACCATCTATTTGTTCACCGATTTCATACCTTTCGTCTACTAACAACTCTGTTGGTTCCAATTTGAAACATAAATTATATTTTCTTTATATATACAAATACGCACAAATCCAAGCCAATTTCGATATATTTCTACAAATAAAAATTCCCAATTTATTTAATGTTGATAACGTTTATCTTTAAATTCAACCGTTTAAATTTATCAGTCGATTTCCAAATCCAATTCGAATATTCAACCCGTTTTATTTCAAATATTCCAGAGCAAATATTTGATTCCAACCACCCATATTGAATTAAATATTAAATTCAATTTATACACAAAACCATATATTCGATTTTTAATTTCCAACCTAATATCAATATAAATTTGATTTTTAACAGTTAAATCTTTAACTAATTCCATTTTAAATTGTCCAAATTTCTGGGACGTTAGAGTAGTTATTGTAAACACCCTAAATCAGGAAATTAGTCCCTAGATATTGTTAGATTTGTGATGTTGTTATCCAGATTCACTGGACATGGATGTAACGTATATGCTTTGTGCAGTTTATTGCTTTAGAATTATAAACTATTTGTGTACGATAGTTTTTGGATTTTTTTACTTGATTGTTAAAAACTTTCCCTTTTTACCCTTTTAAATAAAAAAACATTATTTGAATTTTTACAAGAAATATTAACAAATCATACAGGAAGAGATGAGTAAATTCAGGTATTTTTTACCTAGTTTATATAATCTATTCCAAATAAATTATTGCTTATTTCTTATGATTTGAAATATGTCAATATTCCCTCTTTTAAAATATTTTGGGCAAAATTAACAAGAATTATAGTAAATAAACTTCTTAAGAGATTTTGAGTCACAACAAGATTAGACACAAGAAGGATTGTTCTAGTTGTTAGATTTGGCAAGAATATGAAACAATAATAAAAACATAATAGTAACTACGTAAATATCGCCTTTAAAAAAATATAGTTATATTATAACCTTATCAATCTAAAACTTATGTAATTGACACTACAAATAAAAGTAAACTTATGTTGTGTGCTTGAATTTGAATTGTTTCCAATTTTGAAGGGAATATATATTACTATATATATAGTAATATTTCCCATAATGGAAATAAATATCTGTAATCATACTGATTATTAGCAATGAGTGTGGAGTTAATTGCTATAGTTATAAAAGGCTACAAATAAGTTAAAAGGGAAACAAAAGTATTGTAACGATGAACGTTGTGGGGTAATGAATGAGTATTTAGTAATTGTCAAATTGTTACAATTTAAAGTGAATACGAATAATTGTTGTGACCCCAATACTTGATATAATAAACTTAACATATATATAAACTAATAAAAGTAAATAAGAAAAGTAATTTTTTGGAGTTACAACAAATAAAATTAATGTTATTAAAAAGAGGCTGACATAAGTAACATTTAATAGGTTTTCCATTGCGTTATGGAACAGGAACATTAGGGTCATTAATGGCATGTGACCGTTAGAATAACTAATCAAATTTAAAGGGAATCAAGTGGGAGTTTGGGCACTAATTGCCGCTTTTAATACTAAGTCGAAAAATAAATAAATAATTTAAAAATCCTAGAACTTAAGTCTTAGGAAATCATCCTTATCTTATTTCTAGTTTAATTGTAGATATAGTAACTTTTATTAAAATGAAGGATTGGACTTAGTAGGTTAATGTTACGAGGTCAGTTGCATAACCCAACAGAAGTCTGCACATTCTAGTGGTCGGATATGCGTACTACAGATGTGAGATATCATTGAACATGAGATACCAATGACAATAATTAATTTCGCAAAGTGAATTTACTATAAAAAGTTCTCTTCAAGTGTTGAGTTATTTAGCGGTTATAGGGCTTGTCTCTCTTTTGTAAGAAGAAACCAAGAAGGAATAATTCTTAACTTTTGGGTTAGAGGTTCTAAGCAGTAAGATCCGGCTATTGGGTAATAAGTGATTGAATTCACCCTACCCTATAAGGGTAAAGTCATAGGGTCCGCCCTTAACGGACACTAGTGATGGATGGCTCTCCTCCCCATAAATAAGAAGTATTAAATGGCTAATTGGGTGCAAGATTAGTAATCTTCGCAAAAGTCTGCTTTCTATAGGTAATAAGTGACTGGGGTTAAAATCCACCTTGGGATAAGGTATTCAATGACCACCACGGAGGTTCCACAAGTTTTCATATCATGTGAGAAGTATTAAGTGACTTGGGAATTATCTAATAAGGAAAATTAGACAGAAACATAAGGGCCCGTCATGGAAAGATCATAAATGACGATTTTTCGTCTACCACCCTAAGGTAATAAGCGACTGCTTGCTATCTCTCGCTTTATGCGGGGTTGGGATATGCGTGAATGATGGAAGCCTTTAATTAGAAGTACTTAATAGCTAGCGTCTTCTAATTTATTTTAGCATGTAGAAAACCACCTAGTATGGCCTTAAGTGATTATAGGGATCCAACCATTTGTTATAGTGCAATTGAGACCATAAGTGGCTATACAATATAACCCATCTCCTTTATTTATGGGGTCCTGAGTATTTTGAGAAACCGCCTCTTAGCCTTGGTATTTGTTTGAATGGTGGTTTAACGACTTTATACTTATGTGTAAAAGCTATATCTTAGTAAATTACGATAACGTCATATTTTGGAAGTGCTACCTCGGGTATGATAGTTAATCATCGTGCATATCGTTTCAAGACTAGGTCAGAAATACTGGTCTTGTCAGACATATGATTTTGTTGAAACCAAACGAGATGCATTTGTATATTGTAGAACATTTTTTACTGGCCAGGACTTGTTATTTTGACCCCCTCTTCATAACAACTGTCGCGTTTATCATAGGGATGATAGTTCTTTGCAAGTATTCAAGTTTAGTTTCTGTTCTTATTCTCTCATGCTTGGCATCACATGGCAATCTTATCTTAAGGTAGTTGCCTTAGTCCATACTTGCTATCCGATCTTGTTTTCCGTTGTGAGTTAGTTTTGTTGTAACATGATTATGCTCATTATTTGCAGGTGCCAGATTTATGCTCTCCATGCTTGGATTAGTTTGATTTTTTTTTAAAAAAAATTGAGACTCGGAAAAGTATGGGTTGTTACATGATATATCCCATGAAGCGGATCTTGGATTCCCCTCATAATGAGGCATCAACACAAGTCCCTTATGGGTTTGGTAACGACCCCTCAGGGGTACCGGGGTGCAACCCCCAAGATCCTCTGGCTCATTTCCTTGATGTTTATGCCTTTTGTTCTGAATTTTAATTTTCTGTCCTTGAGTTATTAACATAGTTTTGATAGAATTTTGAAATCCAAAATTTCGATCCTCGGATCCATACCGATTTGACACTTAGCCAAATTTGAGTTCTGAACCTTTGCCTCGAATGCATGCCAATTTGACACTTGGTCAATTTATGAGTTTTGGTTTATTACCTTAGATCACATCGATCTAACACATAGCCAAATTATAAGTTCCAATCCAGTTTGTTTTTAAATGATATTCTGATGAACCCATATCCATAGCTTCATAAAATCATCCATACTCGATTTTTGAGTTATCCACTTACCAAATCCAAAGCGTAATGACCTTGTCGAAAAGGCAGGTTAGCAACATCTTAATATATATGAAGGACTAGAGAGATCAAGAGATTCATACTAAAATAGTGCCTGAGAGGTTGAAGTAGCATCAACTAAAAGAAAAGATTTTGAATTGAAATTTCTTGGCAATGTTATCTTGGAAGAAGGTTGTTTGTGGATCGAATTAAGATAGAAGTTGTTAATAAATGGAAAAGATTCTCACGCGATTGAGATAAAGAGTTTTCTTGGATTCCTGGCTATATTTACCAATGATTTTTCTCGAACAACAGCATTAGTGACCAAACTAACCAGAAGGATGTGAACTTTGCTTGGTCTGATAAATGTGAGGAAGCATTCCTTAAGTTAAAGCATTTGTTGACTAATGCACTCGTGTTAGTTGTACCAAATGGTAACTAGGATTTAGTGTTGTATATCACTGCATACATAGCTAGATTAGGAGTTTGCTAATGTAAATGGGTAATAACTGCCTATGCTTCTCAGCTGCATAGTTAATATGGAGTAAGGTATCTGTAACACCCCTAAGTCCCACATTGTGGAAGCCTGTGTGAAGTGGGTTCTTATATAGTAGAGCCCATCTCTTACTAACGCCGAGGCCTTTTGAGGAACAAAACCCCACACCTATACGGTGGCTAAGTTGGGGACAATATCCTCCGTGAATGAAGGTGCAGGTTGCTACAGTATCTCACTAACGATTTGGTGTTGGCAACAATAATATTTTCTTTAAAAGTGCAAAGGCCTGCCCATTATTTTTATATCTAAGAAAATATTGCCCGACATCTAGTTCAAGATCTCATATTGGTCTCCTTCCAAAATGAAAAAATAAATCTCGCTACAAATCTTATTTTGAATATATCATCCGAGATAGGCAATTTTGAACAACTCAAGATGAGATATTAAAACATCGCCCAACATCTTATTTTCTGGGCTAAAATTTAAACCCATGCCCAACCCTAAAAAATGAATTAAAAAAAATCGAATCTAGACACTGTAATCTCCTGCTATTTTAATAGCAAACACTTTCTCTTTTAATTGCTAAAGTTAACCTTAAAAAATCTCTAGATTGATCAATGTCGTGTAGGACATTTGTGGCACATCTCCAGTCACCTAAAGAATAGCCTTATAAGATATGTTAATGACACTTTTTGCTTGTTAGCTTGTTATAAACCTAATTTTATCATGGTTTACAATGATTCCCTTTTGAAAAGAATCTTATTTAATATTTCAAATATATTTTTCATGTTATATGACCATATCGTATATTCATATATATTCTACAATGTCAAGTGTTTTCATATTCGTCATTTATTCACATGCATAATACTTAATAAACAAAATGTATTTTATGTTGTACTTATGAAAAAATGTTTAATGTTCTAGATCTTTTTATGCTCTATGTTTAGCATAACCCATGCTCATGAATCATAAGTTGTAAGCTATAATCTATTTGTAGTGTGTTATTTTTTGTTTAAGAATATTATGATTAATGAATATGAATGTTCGTTGTAGATTAATAAAAACTGATTGATTTTGTAGATCTAGTATAAATCAATATTATTATAGTGGCATTCATAAAAATTATACGAATAACAATTTTTAATGTATCATATACCCTGAGATAGTTTTGATATGAGCTTTAAGGCTCTGAATAAAAATCTAAGACAAAATCCCGAATTAGACTCATCTCATCTGAGATCTCCTCTTAAACAAGATCAAGTCTCTAAAATTACTAAGATGAAATGTGACTGATATCTGTGATTTAAAACATTAGACCTACCTTTTGGGTGAAAGTTTCAAGTTATTTACAGATCATAAGTCTTTAAGTTATTTACCCTCTTAGAAAGTGCTGAATATAAGGCATCAAACGTAGCTAGATTTTTTTAACAACTTATGATTTTTATATTGAGTATTGGCCATGAAATTGGAACCAGGGGGTCGATGCGCTTAGGAAGGGACATCAAAATGTAATGTTAGCTATGTTAGCCTATTGGAAAGGTCTGAAAGTGTTTACTTCTTATAGTATGCAGTTTAGACCGATTATTACTTTTAGGAAGAGTACTACCATGTTATTTTGTTTGGAAGTTCGACCAATACAGATTGAGAGGATTTCCTCTAATTAGAGAGGATCCATTACTGGATGAGCATATCAGAAAGCTTGAAAACAGATCTGAGATTGATGATTTAAGGGATTTTAGTCCTAATTGTAATGGATGATTTAGAAACAAGGGATAGCTTTGCATTCTAGAAATTAAGACAGGACAAATAAAGACCTTAGGTGTGACGGCCCGCCCCGTACTAGCCGACATCTCC
Source organism: Allium sativum (assembly GCA_030737875.1). Taxonomy (NCBI): domain Eukaryota; kingdom Viridiplantae; phylum Streptophyta; class Magnoliopsida; order Asparagales; family Amaryllidaceae; genus Allium; species Allium sativum. The sequence goes on along the minus strand of CM060923.1, from coordinate 74,563,283 downwards.
AATGAAAGTGCGCTATGTCAATGTCCAACCAGCACGGGACGGTCGCCAAAGAAAGGAAAAGAAGGGAGTTTGAACTAGCAAGGAACTTATAGAATGTCTCACAGTGCATGGAATAAAATATAACAATAACATACTTGATATAAAACAGACGAGACAGTGCATAAGCTGAAAACTAAACCATGATAGTAGCGGAAAATTCAAAATACAGCCTATGTTCCATATCATCATTATTACAACTTTTCAAACTGTCTCTAAAGCAAAATAAGAAAGGTACACTACTAATGCCCAAAGTAGTGACTAGCAGCGACACAGGGAGCATATATATATCATACGTGGAAGCCTCCTGCTCGTCCCCGACACAACTACCCGTGCATAATCACCTGACCTGTCTCTAGTCTGCCCGTTTAAGAGCACCCAGAGTAATAAGAAGAGACATAAAACTCTGGGTCAGACAAAAGTCTGGTATGAGCGATAAGCAGCAAAATAGAACAATAAGAGGTATACTAAACAATACCTGAACCTGGACCTGCAACCAAAGTGTTAACACAACAAGATGTATAATACCCTAAGGTGACACTAACATACGGTGTAAAGATACGGGGGTGGGGGTGTGCATGTCATAATGATGGCAAACAATCAAGCATAGCAACCATCCTCACATCTCTCACTCAGTGTGTACGATGTCCACCGCTTTGATCACCCAAATCCTTGCTATGATCACTCTGCCCCATGGAGTCATGACGACTCCACTGCACTGATCCATAGCCATTAATCCTTGCTATGTCCACTCTGCCCCATGAAGTCATGACGACTCCACTGCACTGGCTCATAGCCATGCTAAGATCACTCTACCCCATGTAGTAGTAACTACACACTGCACTAATCCATAGCCTAACAATCATCTCTTGGTGGTGAATCAAAGCTATGGACGTCGACGACTCCTTAGCACACATCCCGCAGCAAAGTCCAATCATGAAGTTAACTCGTTGGTTCCCATCTGGATCCTGAGTTCTACTTCCCTTTTGGACTACCTTTGCATCTCGGGGTTTGGTCATCATCCGGATCGGTCTTCATTGGTTCACAACTCATGCCTCACGTCCAAGCTTCTTGGTTCGGTTCGCAATCTCCCCTCTGATTCGGATCGGACTGCTCCATACGGGTCGGGTCATGATGCCTCCTCTAAGACATCGGGTCAGGTCGTACTTCTTCCACCAGGTCGGGTGCCTCGGTTCTTGAGTGGTGGATCGGGTCGTGGTTACCAAACTGGGTCGGGTCGGGTGCATCCTCCCAGGTCTTCGGTCGTGGTGAGCATCCGGATCAGGTCGTGGTCTTCAATTGTTGGCTTGTCTTAGCTCACAATCCTCAAGGCGATCGACTCGTGGATGCTCCGCTCGTGATGATCAAACTCGAAGGGGTGAGGAACATCTGGCGGCTCATGGGGTTGGACTCATGATCGTGTCGGTTCGGGTAGGGGCGATCTGATCCGGTCCGGCTCCTGCATACTTTTCCTGCAACTTCCAGCGACTGTTTTTACGCCACACGACGGCGTTTTCGACCATTCTAACTTTTCTAAACAATCGCAAATTATACTACACAGTCATAGCAATATGTATAATCAACCACAAACACCAAAACAACAATTTGATATGTCAAAACGGATCAAACATACCCAAAACCCATATTTCCCCTTAAGCATGTTTAAGCAAATCTAATAATGGGATTAGCAAAACTTAACCAAATTAACCCAAACTTCTAACAGAGTCTTAAAATAATATTTAAGAATTTCTAAATATTTTTCCAAATTATTAACATGCATAATTTCGTTAATTGACACTAATCACCCTAGGTAACTATAATTAGTGTAAAAACAATGCTAATCACTCACCTTAGCCACAAATAAAACTTAGATCTGAAAATATCTCTGGTTTGGGTTGAATCTCTATGCAACACAGTAGCTCTATTCCCAATTTGATGCTAACTTGCCTTGATTAGATATTGATTAGGCTAAAACTTGATTAAATGGTGACTAGAAGGTGATTTGGGTGTTGGAGGCCATTGTTAGGATAAGGGAAATGTTTTAGGCAGTTGAGAAAATGAAAATAGATCGTTTTCCTACTGTTCTCAGCCTCCCCATAACCCTAATCCCGAAATGGGTTATGGGCCCTCTTGCTAATCACCCTAATTAGGTCTGGTTAAGCTGTTTTTCTCCTTCTAAACCTTGTTTCAGCCATATATCCCAAACAGTGAGTCTGTTTGGCTAATGTGACCACTCTACGGAAAGGTAGACCATCATTCGGATCTAATGGAATGATTTCAGGTCAAAAATCCTAACCAATCAAAAGTTATGGCCAAAACAAGATCAGCTAGGGGCAAAACGGACATTTAAAAATCGGCAAAATTCATGAACATGGGAAATGACCCCAATAGTCGTCTCCCAAAGTTACATGGCTATACGACTTCGCATGAGAAAGAAATAAATATTCTATGATCCCTTGATGTGTAGATACGGGTTGTTACATTCTTCACCCTTAAGAAATTTCGCCTCCGAAATTCCTTAACTAAGAAACAAGTGAAGGATCACGCTTGCCTACCAACCATTCACAACAATCAAACATACAAAACAACAAATAAGTCTATCCTAGCATGCGGAAAACTAAATTGGAAATAAAATCTTACCAGGCAAAGAGTTCTAGATACGTCTTCCTAATGCTCTCCTCGGTCTCCCAAGTATAGTCATTCTCATTCTCGCCCCACTGAACTTTGACTAGATTCACCGCTTTCCTTCGAAGTTGCTTCGTATCGTGCTCGATAATACGAATTGACTTGCGGTTCCCAACCGCCTCGAGTTCTACTTCGATATCATCCCACTGATCAGGTGAAATAGTCATATCGGGGTCATGCACGAATTTCCTCAACTGGGAAACATGAAATACGTTATGAAATCCTGCCATCTTCTCTGGTAATTCAACTTTATATGCCAAATTCCCAACTTGCTCGAGGATCGGGAATGGACCAACAAATCTTGCTGCTAGCTTTCCTCTCCTTCCAAATCGAATGACATTCTTTAATGGAGAGATCTTGACAAATACTAGGTCACCAACGGAGACTTATCCTTTCGCCTCTTATCAGCGTAACTCTTCTGCCTATCTTGGGCAGCCTTCATTCGTTGTTGAATGATCTTAATCTTGTCTGGAGTTTCTCTTATCACATCTGGTCCAAGCACAAACTTCTCACTAGTTTCTAACCAACATGACGGTGAGTTGCACGGTCTTCCGTACAAAGCTTCAAATGGTGCCATACCAATACTGGATTGATAACTATTATTATATGCAAACTCTACTAGATGCAAATGGTCATCTCATGATCCACCAAAATCCAATATGCAAGCTCTCAAGAGATCTAATATACGATTTACCCTCTCTGTCTGACCATCAGTTTAAGGATGATACGCGGTGCTGAGATATAATTCTGACCCTAGAGCCTCTTGTAAGCTCTTCCAAAACCCACTAGTAAACAACGGGTCTAGGTCACTCACAATGCTTTTAGGTACTCCATGAAATCTCACTACCCACATCATATATAGTTCCGCTAACTTAGTTGTCGTTCTATTCGACTTAGGGGGTATAAACCTTGCACTCTTACCCAATCGGTCCACAATCACCCAAATGCTATCTTGGCCCGATCTAGTTCTTGGTAACCCATCAATGAAATCCATTGAGACTTGTTCCCATTTCTATTCTGGAATTTCTAATTGTTGCAACAAACCACTAGGCTTCTTTTGCTCAGCTTTAACTAGCTGGCAATTCATGCATTTGGATATAAACTTTCCAACATCTCTTTTCGTCCCTTCCCAGTAGTAGGTTTGCCTCATATCTCGATACATTTTGTTACCACCGGGATGTATGGTCAGTTTCGAGTGATGACATTCTCTAAGCACTTCATCTCTCAATCCATTGACATTAGGTACAACTAGTCTTCCATTCTTTCTAAGCCATCCATCTCGATCAAGCCCATACTTGTTCATCTCCTCGTCGATACACATCTCTAACTTGGAGATGATTTCCAATAGGTTAAGTTCGTCTCTCTGACTGAAACCAATCCACTCAATCAAAATGGGTCTAATCGTCAAACTTGCTAATACTTCTGGATCTAATTCACACTTTGGTTTGAAATCATACCTAGCCATATACTCCATTTGCTTCCATTTTAGAAACATAGCCCCTAAATTGGCATGTCTTCTACTCAATGCATCAGCTACCGCATTGCCATTTCCTGGTACATATGCAATATCAAAATCATAGGAAGCCAAGAATTCTAACCATCTTTACTGCCGAAGATTTAGATCCTTCTGAGAGAAAAGATACTTTAGCGATTTATGATCGGTAAATAACTCGAATCTTTCTCCCAAGAGATAGTCTCCACATCTTCAGTGTGAACATGATCGTTGCCAATTCCAAGTCATGGGTAGGATATCTTTTCTCATGCGGTTTTAGTTGCCGACTTGCATAAGCTACAACCCTACCTCCTTGCATCAATACAACACCCAGTCCGGTACCACATGCATCTGTATATACTGTCATCTCTTCATTCCCCTTAGGAATGACTAACACTGGTGCACATGTCAACTTTTCCTTTAGGCTCTTGAATGCATCCTCACACTTTTCGTCCCAGACGAAAGGTTGATTCTTCTTGGTCAACTGAGTCAACGGTGCTGCTATCTTGGAGAAGTCTTGGATAAACGTACGATAATATGCAGCTAATCCCAAGAAACTTCTTATGTCCGTTGCATTCTTGGGCGTAGACCAATCTTGTACCGTAGCCACCTTCGCAGGGTCCACGACAATACCATTCTCTGAAACAACATGGCCCAAGAATCTCACTTCCCTTCTCCAGAAGTGACACTTAGAAAACTTTGCTTTCAATTGGTGTTTTCTTAACACCTCCATCACTATCCTCAAATGTTCCTTTTGTTCTTCCTCTGTCCTTGAATAAACCAAGATATCATCCACGAGCACAAGAACAAACTTATTCAATTGATCTCGGAATACTCTATTCATAGGATCCACAAAATATGCTGGTGCATTGGTCAGCCCGAATGGCATGAGCAACCACTCATAGAATCCAGACGACGTCCGAAAGGCTATTTTAGCTATACTCTCAGCTTCCACCCAAAGCTGATGAAAACCTGTCGTGAGATCCAACTGGGAGAACACTCTCGCGCCACCCAACTGATCAAAAAAATCATCTATCCGCGGTAGAGGATACTTACTCTTCCTCATCACCTTATTCAACTCGCAGTACACACAATCGAAGGGAACCATCTGCCTTGGTAGCAAACACAACTGGTGCTCCCCACTCGAAGACACTTCTTCAGATAATTCCGTTCTTCCAAAGATCGCTTACTTGCACCCCGAGCTCTTGCTACTCCCTTGGTGCCATACGACGAAGTGACATCACTATAGGCCTGACATCTTTCACTAAATCAATATGAAACTCAATCTTTCGGTGTGGTGGAAGTTCGTTCACTTCCTCGAAGACGTCCGTATACTGGCCAGCCATGGGAACATTTGACAACTCATTATGCGGGATGTCGAGGGAATTTAGAAAACTAGCCATTACCCTATCACTAGGTAGACCACCAAACACTACTCTCCGTCCATCATCCGCTCTAACTGTCACCAAAAAGCCCTCACAGTCTACCACCACTCCATACCTTTGGAGCCAATCGACTCCCAAAATAATGCCAAACCCAATAAAGCCCAAAACAAAGCAATCACAAACAAACATGCATCCATTACTCGATAAGATCACATTACGACAAATCATGCTAAGGCTAGTCGAACCACCAATCGGGTTCGTCACTGCTAAAGGTCTATCGATAATCTCGGGATCCAATCCCAACCTATCTACCGGGTCACTAGATATGAAGGAATGGGAAGCTCTGGTATCAAACAATACTCAAACAGGAACATCATAAACAAAAAGCATACCTTGGATAATGACATTCTTTCCTTTCTCGGCCACAGTTAGGACATTCGACGAAGACGGAACAACATTAAGAGCTTATACTTTCACAATTTGCTTTTCTCTAGGGGGTTGCGGACATTTATCCTTGTGATGTCCCACTTGGCCACAGTTGCAGCACTTCCTGTCCGCTGGCTTTGCTCGACATTCTTTAGCATAATGGCCCTTCTTCCCACAGCTAAAGCACTCCACATCTTTCTATTATTCTTCTTCTAGCCATCCTTGGTTTGATTCTGCTTTCCCTTATTGTGAGATCCATTCTTGCCTCCACCGCTTGCTTGCGGTTTTGGCTCCTCTACAGATGCAACCTCAATCTTTGACTTAGGGTATAGACTCTCTGATCTCAAAGCTTTCCCCACAATTGATTCAAACGTCTCATCGATATGGTTTATAAGCCTTTCCCCCAAGTACTGATCTAAGCCTGTTATAAACTTCTCATTCTTCTTCTCGGAGTGTCGATAAGAGATAATCCATACTTCGATAAAGTATCGAACTGAGCAATATACTCCGAGACTGCTCTACCATTCTGCTTAAGTTCTAAGAACTTCCTAAACAATTCTGATTTCTGAGCAACTGGGATAAACTTTTTACTGAATCGGGCCTTAAACTAATCCCATGTAACTCGATCCTTTGGAGTAGCTGCCTTAATAGCATTCCACCGATTCATTGCCCGTTCTTGCAGCTGACGGGATGCTAGCTTTCTCTTCGTCGCATCCTCGATACCCAAATCTTCGAAGATACGTTCACAACTATCCAACCAATCCTGAAGTTCTGTAGCCGATTCCGTTTCATGGAACGACTTCCCACCAAGACTAGTGTAATCCTTGCATAGCTTGGCGAAATCGGCCCTAGGTGCCTGCACCGCTGCACCACCACCATTTGCAGCATTGGGAACTACTCCTTGCACATTTCTAAGCATCTCTCTCATGAAGTCAGTGAACATCATCCTCATATCAAGAGCATTCCCATTATTAGCTCCTCTATCAGTACCCTTAGCATATCGGCTCATCGTTCAATCTGTAAAGGAGAAAACGATTAACCATCTCGTCAGTGGTGCCAGTGCAATGCGACTTCATCCTTAAATATACTAATAGTATATATATACAGCTTTTGAAAACCAAATATCATAAATATGCGCTCTCATATATGTACTATCTCTCTCTGGTGTCTTTCCCTAGGTTAACTGCCAACCCTAGAGCTCTGATACCAAATGTGACGGCCCGCCCCGCACCAGCCGACATCTCCAATGAAAGTACGTTATGCCGATGTCCAACCAGCACGGGACGGTCGCCAAAGAAAGGAAAAGAAGGGAATTTGAACTAGCAAGGAACCTATAGAATGTCTCACAACACATGGAATAAAATATAATAATAACATACTTGACATAAAACAGGCGAGACAGTGCATAAGCTGAAAACTAAACCATGATAGCAGTGGAAAATTCAAAATACAGCTTATGTTCCACATCATCATTATTAGAACTTTTCAAACTGTCTCTAAAGCAAAATAAGAAAGGTACACTACTAATGCCCAAAGTAGTGACTAGGAACGACATAGGGAGAATATTTATATACATATATCATACGTGGAAGCCTCCTGCTCGTCTCTGCCACAACTACCCGCGACCTGTCTCTATTCTTCCCGTTTAAGAGCACCCAGAGTAATAAGAAGAGACATAAAACTCTGGGTCAGACAAAAGTCTGGTATGAGCGATAAGCAGCAAAACAGAACAGTAGCAGGTATACTAAACCATACCTGAACCTGGACTTGCAACCAAAGAGTTAGCACAACAAGATGTACAATACTCTAAGGTGACACTAACATATGGTGTAAAGATACGTAGGTGGGGGTGTGCATGTCATAATGATGGCAAACAATCAAGCATAGAAACCATCCTCGCATCTCTCACTCAGTGCGTAAAGCATACGATATCCACTACTTTGATCACCCAAATCCTTGCTACGATTACTCTACCTCATGGAGTTATGACGACTCGACTGCACTGATCCACAGCCACTAATCCTTGCTATGTCCACTCTGCTCCTTGAAGTCATGATGACTCCACTGCACTGGCTCATAGCCATGCTACGATCACTCTGCCCCATGGAGTAGTAACTACCCCACAGCTCTGATCCATACCCTAACAATCGTCTCTCGGTGGTGAATCAAAGCTATGGACGTCGATGACTCCTTAGCACATGTCCCGCAGCAAAGTCCAATCATGAAGTTAACCCGTTGGTTCCCATCTGGATCCTGAGTTCTACTTCCCATTTGGACTACCTTTGCATCTCGGGGTTTGGTCATTATTCGGATCAGTCTTCATTGGTTCACAACTCATGCCTCGCGTCCAAGCTTGTTGGTTCGGTTCGCAACCTCCCCCCTGATTCGGATCGGACTGCTCCATACGGATCGGGTCGTGATGCCTCCTCCAGGATATCGGGTCAGGTCGTACTTCTTCCACCAGGCCGGGTGCCTCGGTTCGTGAGTGGTGGATCAGATCGTGGTTACCCAACTGGGTCGGGTCGGGTGCATCCTCCTAGGTCTTCGGTTCGTGGCGAGCACCTGGGTCGGGTCGTGGTCTTCAAGTGCTGGCTTGTCTCAGCTCACGATCCTCAATGCAATCAACTCGTGGATGCCCCGCTCGTGGAGATCAAACTCAAAGGGGGTAAGGAACATCTGGCGGCTCATGGGGTTGGACTCATGATCGGGTCGGTTCGGGTAGGGGCGATCCGATTCGGTCCGGCTCCTGCATACTTTTCCTACAACTTCCACCGACTGTTTTTACGCCACACGATGGCATTTTCGACCATTCTAACTATTCTAAACAATCACAAAGCATACCGTATAGTCATAGCAACATGTAAAATCAACCACAAACATCAAAACAACAATTTGATATGTCAAAACGGATCAAACATACCCAAAACCCATATATTTCCCTTAAGCATGTGTAAGTAAATCTAATAATAGGTTTAGCAAAACTTAACCAAATTAACCCAAACTTCTAACAGAGGCTTAAAATAATATTTAAGAATTTCTAAACATTTTTCCAGATTTTTAACATGCATAATTTCATTTATTGACACTAATCACCCTAATTAACTATAATTAGTGTAAAAACAATGCTAATCACTCACCTTAGCCACAAATAAAACTTAGACCTGAAAATATCTCTAATTTGGGTTGAATCTCTATGCAACATTGCAGCTCAATTCCCAATTTGATGCTAATTTGCCTTGATTAGACGTAGATTAGACTGAAACTTGATTAAATGGTGATTAGAAGGTGATTCGGGTGTTGGAGGTCACTGTTAGGGTTAGGGGAATGTTTTAGGCAGCTGAGAAAATGAAAATAGATCGTTTTCCTACTGTTCTCAGCCTCCCCATAACCCTAATCCCGAAATGGGTTATGGGCCGTCTTGCTAATCACCCTAATTAGGCCCGGTTACGCTGTTTTTCACCTTCTAAACCTTGTTTCAGCCATATCTCCCAAACGATTAGTCCGTTTGGCTAATGTGACCATTCTACGGAAAGGTAGACAATCATTCGGATCCAATGGAAGTGGTTTTAGTTCAAAAGTCCATACCAATCAAAATTTATGGCCAAAACAAGATCAGCAAGGGGCAAAACGGTCATTTAAAAATCGGCAAAAATCATGAACATGGGAAATGACCCCAATAGTCGTCTTCCGAAGTTACATGGTTATACGACTTCGCATGAGAAAGAAATAAATATTCTACGATCCCTTGATGCGTAGATACGGGTCGTTACATTAGGGAGAATCATTAATTTAATTTTATGATTCGGCCTAATGGAACTAAGATGTAGTAGGTATAAGGAGAAGTTTTTTTTTTGGAAGATATGAAAAAGGACTTTAGCTGGGGCACTGCTTGAACTACCGAAAGGTTCAAGCCAAGCATTAGAAGTTGAGTTGTTTTCTTCAACCTTAGATGTATGAAATATAATTTTACATCCTCGAATTTTATTGATAGGTTGCTACTATTAAATATGGGAAATTAAAGTATATCAGTCATGGTCGATGGTTGACCAAAAACACTTATTTCATTCTCGTTAAATCGACAGGGATGGCTCCTATAAGGGCTAAATTATTTCTGAAGAACATTATTAGAATATATGGAGTTCCAAACGATATAATTATTAATAGTTATTCTTTATTCACTAGTGAACCCTTGAAGAGTTTAAATGAGATGTTAGGTACTAAGCCTAAGTGAGTATCACTTATTACCCTTAGACATATGGGAAGACAGATAGAGTCAGTAAGGTATTTGATGATTTGTTAAGAGCCCATGTATTATACTTTGGAGGGTCGTGGGAGGACCATTTGCACTTGACCTTGTTTTCCTATAGTAATAGTTATCATATTAGTATAATATATTTTGAAGCTTTGTATGGAAGGTGGTGAAAATCAGCAGCGTGTTATAAACTGGCGATAGATTGGTTCTTAGTCCAAATCTGGTGAGATAAATTGCAGATTGAGCTGATCCGAACTAGGATGAAGGAAGATCAGCGTTTGTAGAAGAGTTACATAGGCAAGAGGCGCAAAGACCTAGAGATCTTAACTAGATACCATGCTTTTATTGAAGTCTCACCAATGAAGTGGGTGATATAATTTGTTAAGTCAATGAAATTGGAGCCTATATATATTTGACTATTCCTAACTATAGAGAGGACAGGAAAGCTCTCGTATTGAATAGAGTTACAGAGTAATGTAATGAGTTTCCATGACGTTTTTTTACATTTCTCATCTTTATAAATATGTGCATGATCCAAAGACTATTATTTCTCCAATTGCAATGGAAGATTTAGTTTTAGAACCATATTTAGATTTTGTTTGGTGGCCATTTCATGTTATAGCTAGGGATAAGAAGACGCTAAAAAACAAGACAGTCATACCACTAAAATTTCGGTGGAGCGACAACGAGAAAGATTGTACTTGTGAAATAGATGATAGTATTATAGATACTTATCCGAAATTATTATGTTTGTATGTTCTATATTTGTTACATATAACTTTGTAGTTTGTATGATATACTAGCATTATAAACACGCTTCTTTTGTTTTTATGTAATCCTTTTCTAAACTTCGAGAACAAAATTCTTCAAGCAGATAATCAAACACTTCTAATCTAAGCCTAACAACATTCAAGATATTTGATGGGATAGAATAAATAAAATAATATCATAGGTGTATAGCGTGAGATTTAGGAACTAATAATGTTGGGCCATAATTAATCAACCAAGTAAAAATTATCTCAAATTTAAACTAAAAAGGAATAAATGAGAAGATAAAAATAGACAAAGGCCTATATTTTATTTCTTAAACCTAGTCTTTCATTCATTCTCATTTTACGAACATTCATAAATGATCAAAAGTGGAAGAAACAGAGTCGACTACTAATCAAGGTAGAAGGAAACGAAAAACTTAGGACATCAAAAAATAGCCTAAGAAAGTAATTTTTTTTTAGCAAATCTCTGCTTTGTCATCCATTTTAGGGTGAATAATGAATAAATAATTTATTTGCATTTGAATTCGATTATGGACGATTTTCGAATGGTACTTAGAAATTTTGCTATGTTATGGATGTTAGATCATTGTTTAATAGAATAACAATTTGTGGAATTTATATGAATTTTTTTTGAAAGGTCTTATGGGTAAAACCAACATTTTGGTTCCCAGATGATTATATTTTCTAGTATATTATGTAGCTTATTAATTTGGAGATGAGATTTTTAATTTCATAATTTTATAGGTTAAATAAAATATTTTATAAATTTCCTAAGATGGAAACCGTTTTGATTTCAAGTTTAATTATTGAAAATAATATAATTTTGCAGGTCTTGAAATTTCTACACGATAAAGAATAAGATAATTTAGAATTTATATGATTTTTAAGGATTTTTCTCAGGTAAACTTGAATTTATATAAATTTATTATGCTAGATAATAAGGATATTAATTAACTAAATGAATAATTGGTTTTGGGAAGGCAAAAATGATTATAGTAAATTAAAAAAATGTAAATTTAATCCCAACATATAATAGTTGGTAAAATGAAATTACTTTAAAAGAAAAGAAATCAGTTTCTATAACTAGTACCACCACACCGCTAATGTGCAACATCCCCAAAATGTTTGTTATCAACAATTAGTGGCACCACTCCATAGTTGTGAATGCAATCGAACACATGCAACACAAACTTGGAACAACACATGTATACTTATGTCATGAGTATGGGATCCATTTGGCCATGCATGCAACATTGTTATTATGTGAATGGAGAATTTCGGTGTATGGGAATCATTGATGGCATAAGTCATTAATGTCATATTTTTATGCATAATACCCTAATGTTTTCGGTATCCTAAAGATCAGTGTCGCATGGGTTTAAGTTCGACATTGATTTTTAGTGTATAGCTAATGTCTTAACTCTTTTATTTCAATATCCGATCTTTCTTGGTTTTTGGCATTAATGATATGCAACATTGATGTTACACTACTACATGTTGATAGTAAGGCTTTGTAGGTCGTGTCTTATGTTTCTATCCTTTAAGCTATGTTTTAAAGGGTGGATATCATAATTTTGTTGTAAACCTTAAATTTTGACATAGAGTTTGATACTTAAGGAAATTAGGTTTCATTTTCCAACCACGAACAAGGGTAAGGCATGGTTTCATGCAACGTTGATGCCTTATGTATTTTACCCAGTAACTAATAATAAGCCACATACTTTCTTATTTTGACATTGATGGGTGCGATATGAATGCCACATACCTTTTTTCCTATGATGGTAAACCCCATGTTAAATTATATTAATAGAAATTTGGGATATTAATGCCATACACCTTTATATGTCATTGATTTATAATTTCGGCATTGCTCTGTAACGAGTCGGATTTTGCCCGGCCTTAATCGATCGCAAAATCGACCAAAACCGTTCAAATCTCGCCTACGTTAACTTTGGGAATACAACACATCAGAACAACAACAGCAGACTTTTATAACATCAATAATAAATGTTACATCAGAGTACAGAATATCAAAGTATATTGACTAATAATTACAGCGGAAGATAATTTTACATGATTTTAATACATTGCAGCGGAAATAAAATAACTAAGGCAGCGGAAACTACTGTGCTTTGGACACAGCTTTAGGCTTCAATCCAGAATCCTGCTCGAAATAAGAACCTGTAGACAAACTACTCGACTGCCCGTGTGGAAAAGAGGGCACCCGAGTTTGCAAAGGTGGAAACAAACAACGGGTCAATCATGGGACTGGTGTGAGAATTCTTAACTAATTTCACTAATAACAATAAGGAAAATCCCAGGACCACGCCGCTAACGCGGAACGGGTTTACTCCAATGGATTGTCGTGCATGAAAGTATCAAAAACAACTAATAAGTAAATCGTACAACAACGTTATGCTTTTTAGAAAAATGGAATCAACATAAGACCCAGGTCCCATCACACAATGCAACACAAACCAGAGGATAGGGTTTTACCTTATAGTGATTAAACATGCTAAATACGGCAAATACAAGTTAATATTATTATTAGTATATATCAAAACATTTCAAAGTAAATGTATCAATCCTAGGAAGAATAGTATCCCATACTACTATGCCTCCATACTAGTAATACAATAAAATCCGAATGGGGTCGTATTGGAAATTGGTTTCCATCATGAGTCAAGGCTAGGGAGGAGCTCCTACCGATTCGAGACACTCTACCTACTGTCTCAGGATCCCCCGCAGTGAACCCTTGGAAAGCTGCAGGGCCGGTCCGCCATACGAGTTGCAGATTAGTTTTCCTGAACACACGTTTCCCAGTCCTATAGGACCTATCATCCGAGGCGCCTCATTCCATCATCCACATAAGTAAAATGTCGGGCCGTGTTAAAGCCCAAACACCACTTCTAGCTAGAAAGAAACGTGCTGCTCTCCCTGCGTTCCCTTCTCCCGTTTTAGACTCCGTCGGTGTGTGAGGCTCGTGAAGTCACACTATACACAAAGCTATGCCTAAACAGGCTATGCTTTGATTGTCCCACAAGGCCTGCTTTTCAACAAAGCGTTGATCATATGCATCTTAGCATGCCACATCATCACTCCATATCACACTACCAATCCTTTGCCGAAATATATGAACGGGTGTTAAGCAAGAGAATAAATTCTCCGCCACCAAACATCCATACATTCGACATAAGATTAATAACATGATATATAATGGAGTACGATGTCAGACACACAATCCATTTATAAGCTTATGCTCTGGGTCTGAGCGAAAGCCAAACCCGTACAAATCAACACTACGTCCGGGCAACTCCTACTATTACCTTATCATGGTAGCGAGCCATTCTAAGGCAACAGTCATCATCATCCATTCGATGTGGAGATTTGACGGTCTTCAATCGCCGTCTTCCAATCTTGGATTTTTAAACGTCGTTTAATTATTTGGAATGAGATAAACTCGGACTTTCCAAATAATCCTCGCATATATATATATATATATATATATATTTAAAATCCTTCTTACACATTAATAATTATTTTTATTAACGATTCATTCCTATTTTAATTATTCAAAATAATTAAATTTTAATATAACGACGCTTTAAGTCCATGGGCGACTATGGCACTGCATTCAAACAATTTTGATTTTCACATTTCTCAGAATCTAACCGTTGGATCTTAACGTAGTATATATCGTTGGAAAGATTTTTCCAAGACGGTCCTATCGGTTCCAGTTTCAAGAAAATCCGACGGTCGGATCTTCTTGTATAGTCGTTTAAAAGTATGATTTCAAAACGAGAACTATCACGCCTTATTCGTTTAATTTTAATTATATATATATATATATATATATATATATAATCATTTAATCGTAATAACGTCGTTTGATTAAAACAACGCTCTACACAATTACCGATCCTTACTAAATTTTAATTCATTTGAAAATGAAGATAATATTACCGCATCCTAAATTCATTCTTTCCTTACATTGAAAATGTAAATTCCATCCTTTTTATTTACATAAAAATGTAAGTTTAATTCCTATGCAAATTCCTTTTTTTTTACATGTAAAACAAATGTAAATTTTGATACATACAAAATCCTACTATTAAATTACATATAAAAATGTAGATTTCAACTTCAATGTATATTCTCATCTTAGTTACATTATAAAAATGTAACTTGTATTTGCAATGAATCCTATTATAAATTTACATATCAAAATGTAAGTTTTATTTACAATGCAAACTCTACTTCTAATTTACATTGTAAAAATATGATTTTTAATTACAATGCAAACACTACATCTAATTCACATTGTAAAAATATGATTTTTAATTACAATTCAAACACTACTTCTAATACACATTGTAAAAATATGATTTTTAATTACAATGCAAACACTACATCTAATTTAAATTGTAAAAGTATGATTTTTAATTACAATGCAAACATTACTTCTAATTCACATTGTAAAAATATGATTTTTAATTATAATGCAAACGCTACTTCTAATTCACATTGTCAAAATATGATTTTTAATTATAATGCAAACACTACTTCTAATTCATATTGTAAAAATATCATTTTTAATTACAATGCAAACACTACATCTAATTTACATTGTAAAAATATCATTTTTAATTATAATGCAAACACAACATCTAATTCACATTGTAAAAATATCATTTTTAATTACAATGCAAACACCACATCTAATTCACATTGTAAAAATATCATTTTTAATTACAATGCAAACACTACATCTAATTCACATTGTAAAAATATCATTTTTAATTACAATGCAAACACTACTTCTAATTCACATTGTAAAAATATCATTTTTCATTACAATACAAACACTATTTCTAATTTATATTGTAAAAATATGATTTTTAATTACAACGTAAACACTACATCTAATTCACATTGTAAAAATATCATTTTTAATTACAACGCAAACACTACATCTAATTCACATTGTAAAAATATGATTTTTAATTACAATGCAAACACTACATCTAATTCACATTGTAAAAATATGATTTTTAATTACAACGCAAACACTATATCTAATTCACATTGTAAAAATATCATTTTTAATTACAATGCAAACACTACATCTAATTTACATTGTAAAAATATGATTTTTAATTACAATGCAAACACTACATCTAATTTACATTGTAAAAATATGATTTTTAATTATAATGCAAACACTACAACTAATTCATATTGTAAAGATATCATTTTTAATTGCAATGCAAACACTATTTCTAATTCACATTGTAAAAATATCATTTTTAATTACAATGCAAACACTACATCTAATTTACATTGTAAAAATATCATTTTTAATTACAATGCAAACACTACATCTAATTCACATTGTAAAAATATCATTTTTAATTACAATGCAAACACTACATCTAATTTACATTGTAAAAATATCATTTTTAATTACAGCGCAAACACTACATCTAATTCACATTGTAAAAATATCATTTTTAATTACAGCGCAAACACTACATCTAATTCACATTGTAAAAATATGATTTTTAATTACAGCGCAAACACTACATCTAATTCACACTGTAAAAATATGATTTTTAATTACAGCGCAAACACTACATCTAATTCACACTGTAAAAATATGATTTTTAATTACAACGCAAACACTACATCTAATTCACATTGTAAAAATATGATTTTTAATTACAACGCAAACACTACATCTAATTCACATTGTAAAAATATGATTTTTAATTACAATGCAAACACTACATCTAATTCACATTGTAAAAATATCTTTTTTAATTACAATGCAAACACTACATCTAATTCACATTGTAAAAATATCTTTTTTAATTACAATGCAAACACTACATCTAATTCACATTGTAAAAATATCATTTTTAATTACAATGCAAACACTACATCTAATTCACATTGTAAAAATATAATTTTTAATTACAATGCAAACACTACTTCTAATTCACATTGTAAAAATATCATTTTTAATTACAATGCAAACACTACATCTAATTCACATTGTAAAAATATGATTTTTAATTACAATGCAAACACTACTTCTAATTCACATTGTAAAAATATGATTTTTAATTACAATGCAAACATTACTTCTAATTCACATTGTAAAAATGCGATTTTTAATTATAATGCAAACACTACTTCTAATTCACATTGTAAAAATATGATTTTTAATTACAATGTCACATTTCTACATCTAAATTACATATAAAATAAATGAATTTTATTTCTAATGTTCATTCTCATTTTATGTTACATATATATATGTAAGAAAAATGCAAATTCTATCATACAATGAGAATGCATCCTTTAATTACATAGAAAAATGTAGTTTTGTCATACGGTTTACTTTCCTATAGACATTACATATAAAAATGTGATATTTAACACACAATGTAAATTCATGTTTTAATCACATATAAAAATGTAAATTTTATCCTACGGTGTAATTCCCTATATAATGTACATATAAAAATGTAGATTTTAACATACGATGAAATTTCCATGTTAATTACAAAGAAAAATGTAATTTTTTAATATACGACATAAATTCACTTCATAATTTGTATATGAAAATGTAAATTTTGACATACGGTGGAATTCACTTGTTAATTACAAAGAAAAATGTAATTTTCACAATACGGTGTACATTCCTATATAATTTACATATAAAAATGTAAATTTTATCATACGATGAAATTCATATGTTAATTACAAAAAAAAAAATGTAATTTTCAGCATAATGCAAAATCTACTTTAATTTAACATTATAAAAATAATGTAAATTTTCCTACTTTAATTCACAATAAAAATAATGTAAATTGCATAACGATGTAAATTTCACGACGATGCGAATTTCCTACTTTAATTCACGTTAAAATAATGTGAATTGCATAACGACGTATATGATGATAGATTTATATATGATTCATATCCACAAGGCATACTTCAACAAATTTAAACGAGGAAAAATCTAATTTTTCCTACCGATCTATGTTTATAATTAACAGATCTATGAATAAAAATAATGGATCTACAATCATAGCATCACAACAATTTGAATCCATCCCATGGTAACATTTCATCGCAAATTCAATTGTGTTTGACTTTCAATTTCACACAACGCCATAATAATAATAGTAATTAAATTAATTAAATTTAAATAAAAAATAAATTCTCACCTAGCTCGGATTTGAAAGGAAGGTTCAGATTCAATCAGATCTCGTGTTCAAAGTCACGGTAGTTACAGATCTGAAAGATTTCAATTCGAAGTTCATACAAATAAATCAGAACTGACTTTTAACAACTGTCGCTGTAACGCTTAAAAGCATCGCAAAATCTGAAATATTCATACCTTAAATTTTCAGAAATGTTCAAAACTTTGAATCCAGATTTCGGGAGCTGTAGTCAATGGTTTTGCGAATGGTTTGCGGGAGATTGGAGAGCTACGAGAGGCGCATCCACGCCGGGAACCTAGGGGGGTGCGGCGGCTTGTACAAGGGGCGGCGGTGACTTAAAGATTGCGGGTTTGGGGAGGTGGTTCGAGAGCTACGGGCAATGGTTTGATGTGGAACTTGTCTAGAATCCAAGAGATTGAGGAGAGCTACAAAAAGTTTAACTGCGGCTGAGCCTAAAAGTGAGTGGAATAGGAGATAGGGAGGAGAGAAGGTGGCAAGGGGAAGGCGGCTATGGGCTCGGCTGAACACGATGGGGGAAGATGAATGAATAGTGTTTTTATAATAAAATAATAGTATTAAATAATTAATTAGCCCAATAAAGGTCCGTTTGGCCACTAACTCGGAATTTGGCCTGCTTACTGTCGTTCTTAAGGTTTTGACGCCTTCTGAACGCAATAGCGCTATTGCCGAAGTCCAATTCTGAAGTTAAAAGCATGTTTCTTTTATTTTCAAATTAATTCTTTTATTTTTAATACGAACGTACTTTCTAATTTTACTGGGGTCACATATGAAGTCAGAAAAATCCAAAAAAATTATTTTTGGCTTCCTTATGACAGTACGATCCCAACAAAATTTATTTCGTCGAATTCTGAGACTGTTTGAAAAATGGCTATTTTTCAGTCAACTAATTTTGACCGAAATTGATAAAACACAGTTTCTTTTGCCACGCTCACATACTAGCTTCAAAAATCATGAAATTTGAAATCTAGCAATAATTTTACATCCCGGATCCAACAAAAGTGGTTTCGTCGAATTCCGAGGTCGTCTGAAAAATGACTATTTTGAAGGCCAATATATTTAATATTAAAAATACATTTTTAAATAAATAATTATCGAAACTCAAAATATATAAGTGTTTACTGTTTTTCAATGCAGAAACATCATTTCGAACTCAATGGAAGTGGTTTCGAGTCGAAATTCCTACATATGTGGAAAGTAGCCTTTCGGGCCATATATAATATATATAAATACTACATCAACCTTTCTAAAAATTGAATTGGCCATAACTTTTGATTCCCACTATGAAATTTCAATTTTTCGGATTCGTTAGAAAGATATTTTTAAATAGATTCTAATATTTTTGGTTTCACTAAAATCCGTTAAATTTTGCATCCTATACGGTCAGTCAAAGTTCAAGTTTGACTTTTCAAACTACCGCGCTATTTCTAATTCTTTTTATAATTAAAATTGAATTATTCGTTCTAACTTCGATTTAAATCAACTTTCAATCATTTTTATTTTAAATAAATTATTTTAAATATCGAAAACTCATTAAAATCACTTAAAATAAATTTTTAAATTGGGCCCCAAAAATCAGGGTTGTTACATGCTCATTGGGAACACCAATGTAGATTAACTTTGATGTGCAACATGCTTTAGTAATTTAACACAAACGTTTGGGATACCAGTGTGTATCACATTGACAACATTATTATATGACATTAGCGTTACTTATTGGGGACACTATTGGGTAATAACCTTGACATGCTAGAAGTTTAAAGGATGTAAGCCTAATTGGGGATTTCAATGGATATAGTTTGAGTATTTGGTGTGAATATATTTAATTATGAATTAAGCAACGAAGAAAGGTTTATAGTTATACTTAGGAAATTATAAGGTATGGGTGGTCTCTTTACCGTTAATGATGAGTTTATAGTCATCCTTGGAAAATTGTGACATGTGTGATGGATAGTCCACATCATTTAGATAAATGAATTATGTGCGATGTTTATCCCGCATAAGGAGGAAATCGGATCGTGTGGGGTAGTTAGGGATAGATTATCCATATGGATGTTGACATATAAGGTCATCAATCCACATAAATATAAGATGTATAGGACTTTAAGATTTAGACGGACAGTTGACAAAATGAGGATGGTATTCTAATGAGTGGCATGCCTATAGATAACTATATATTTAGTTCTAACCATTTATTGAGTTTTAACCACTATGGTTGTCAGTGCACAATTTTAATTGAAAAATTGACTAAGGTACTAATAGGGGAAAGCCCATTCTTCTCAAAGCCTGGCTCACTAGATATTCAAAATGGTAGATTATTATTTGTTGACATGCTTTTTGGTCACAACTGCCACATCTCTAAGGCTAGTGACACACTCAAGCATCGAGAACGTCATCAGAAAACACAAAGCGATTTGATCGAAGTCGCAACATGTTCGGAAAACGATTGGAAATGGCATTGGTTCGTAAAATCATCGTTGATGGATACGGAAAAACTAGCGCAATAAATATATGCAACCGACTCGGTCAGATTAGCCCAAAATGCTTCAGCGCGTCGGTCCGATAGCATGGCAAAACTCGTCGTGGAAAAATATATGGATTTCGGCAAATTGTGTTTCGTGCACTCAAAAACTGCTGATCGACATGGCATGATCACGAAAAATGGCTTGTGCGACTCATAGCACGATCAAACTTGGTAAAATTGGCATTTGGCAAAAACAATGTCGTGCACTCAAAAACAGCTGATCGGCGTGACCCAATCAGGAAAAATGGCTTGTGAGAATCACGACGCGATCAAACTTGGTTAAATTGGCATTTGAAAAAAAAAACAGTGTCGCACACTCAAAAATAGCTGATCGTTGAGGCACAATCACGAAAAATGGATTGCTCGACTCACGGCATCAAAATCTAGCAATTTGGAAGGATTGTTCCAAAAACTGGATTTTCACATGTCGACCACCTCAAAATAGCTGATCGACACATTCTAATCAGGTTAAAACATTGGATCTGGCAAATTGGCAAAGTTTGTTTGGCATGTCCAAAATTGAGTGATCAACGCAGGCGGATCACGAAATAAAGCATGCACGCATTGATCAAATCACGTAAAAAAATTGGCTCAAAAACTTGGTTTTGAAAATCATCCCAGAAATTTCAAATCCCTTAAGGGATTTGAAATCACCACGTCGCACCTTGCCTCGGAAAGCTTTTTCCCATCTCGGGCAAGGGATTCGAAATCTGGCACACGAAAAAGGGCGGGCCAACTCAGTGGGATTCAAAATTGGCACAGCTCCGCATCATATACTTTGATACGTAATTCACACCAGATAAAGGGGATTCAAAATTCCTGGAGTTTGCTAGATCTTCTAGCATGATGGAAAACACGCGCAGTTCACCTGTTTTTCTTACTAAGCACGTGCATTCGATGTTTTTTCAGGGATACAAATTTTCAAAGTGGCAAATGTGCCAGGAAAGTGGCAGATCACTTTTTTTTTAATTTTACTGCGTCAATCACCTGTTTTTGCCTGGTCGATGCACGTTTTCACAAGATTTTCTAGTTTTCACGATTTTTCATCATAACTTTGGGTTTTCGACTCTGATTTTGGGATGCGAATTTTGTATCCCTCGAGGATACGAAATTTAACCTGACACACCCAACTCACCTATAAATACCCCTGAGCATGGCATTCAAAGGGGTAGATTCTCATTTGGTATTTTGAACTTCTTGGAGCTCTCAAGCATCATTAATGGCAGTCACCTTCTTCTTCATGACTATTGAACATATGTTGGACCTCTAAAATGTTGCATACACATTTTCCTTCAACTTTTGGACATTCAATTGGACACTTGGCATGTTTTTGGGCATATTTTTAATATTTTGGGCATTGGATCTATTTTTTGGACATTGAAGCTACTTTTTGGACATTGTTGACCAAGTCAACATATTTTTCACCCAATGAAGAAGAAGGGAATTTTGGTTAAAGTTTAGAATTAAAAAATATTTTGTTGGTCTATTACACAACTCTGTACACAAATATTATCCGAACTTGCACAACTACTGTAATCAGCAATTATATAATGAATGATTACCATGAAGTGACGTAGGCGTTAGTGCTGAACCACTATAAAAAGTTGTGTTCTCCTTGAATTTTATTACTTTGGATTTGGATTATCGTTTCTATGAGAAACAAACACTCGGGGGTTGATGTGTGCGAATAAAGTGACAATTCCCTACGTCAACAATTTGGCATGCCAGAACGGGAAGGCGGAAACTTTAACTTCTACTTTGGATTAGATTTTCGGATTTGTCTTCGAAATTCAACTTTGATTTCAGTTTTCGACTTCGACTTAGTTACTCGCTTTTCATCAAGGTTAAGTGCAAAAAGCTCGACGCTATTGTTGAAGCTTAAGGTACAAGAGGAGAAGGAAGTCAAGAACTTTCTTCGATTGGAGTTCTCTCGAGTTACTTCACTCGAGAAGACGTCAATGGGATTAAAAACTTGGCTAATTATTTGAACACTCGACTCGAGTGATAGAAAGATTCTTTTAATACCTTTCTTGCTTGGATTGAGGAAAGGATAAGGAATTTAGGAAAGTCGTTTGGCTAGACAGATATTATTGGAACAAGCACCAATGTACCTCAAGCCGTGACTCGGGACTTGGTGGCAATCCTGCAAACTAATTAGCAGGCTAACGCCAATCCTCAGAATAGTGCTGGTCTCACTACACTCGAGGGCACCCCTAATCTAGACATTGCTTCAGCCCATGACGCTTTATTTGGTCAAGTTGCGGGATCCGCAGTTGGTAATGTTGTTCAAGCACCAGTGCACCCAGAATGGATGGTAGTGCTCTCACGATTATGGGAGTCAAGATTATGCCCGATGTGACTCCTCAGGTTGGAATTCAATCGGATATTCTTCATGCTAACCATCCGATTCCTAATTTGGAATTAAACACTAGGGCACCAGTGTCTCTTTAGATAATCTAAATCAGTTGCTTACGGTCGGTAATAGTTCTCAAATCGTGGATGTTATTCGTCGATTCACTCGAGGCAGCGCCTTCTCTTCAAACATGGATTGTGTAACCGTAATCCGTTTTCATTGGATATCACGAATTCTCGTAATCTACTAGATTTCAAAATACCGATCTTGGAACCTTATGATAGTCGAAAGGATCTGATTGCTCACTTGATGCGATATATTCATCATATGGAAGTTCTCACTACTTCAGAAGGTGTCACGACAAAGTGTTTTCCACTTTATTTGATAGATATAGCTGTAATGTGGTCCAGGCAGCTGGAGATGGACTCTATTATAACATATTGGACATTCTGACTTATTCTTTGTCATCTTACTCTGGTGAGGCTACCTTGAACCCATTTGATAGCTCTCGGTCGTCTTGCCTCGTCAAGATCGCCTTAAGAAATTTTTTGTTTTGGAACTGGGATTAATAAGCTCGCTTACCCTCATGCGGGAATAAATACCCCTATGCATGCTCTTCGCGAACGATGAATCTCTCGGTGCCCTTCATAAATGAATTTGAAATCAAAGATGGCTAAGTCCATATACCCATGTATGGGTACCGACGAGATCCCTAAGCAAGCAGTTTACGGATGATAAACCATTAAGTTTTCCTTTTGATTTTACTAAAAACTCCAAAGTTTTACAACTTTAATAAGATTATTTCTCAAAGCCAATGCTTGTAGAGTCTAAAATCTGAAATCGGATTGCCACTTTAAGGAAAAATTACATGCCTTGGATGTCTTGCCTCGAAAAGACCGCCTTGGAAAATTTACATGCCTTGGTCATCCTGCCTCGACAAGATCGCCTTGGAAAAATCACATACCTTGGTCGTCTTGACTGGACAAGATCGCCGTGGAAAAATCACATGCCTTGGTTGTGTTACATCTGGCTAAATGGATTTTCTAGTAATTCAAGTTATTGGGCTCCTGAAGTCCCTCGGATATTCTGGCTATTCTGGTTATCTCTAAACGATCCTAAACGATCATCAGCTTTCACTGGATTTTTACATTATACGATCTGAATCGATCGTTGATTTCTGACTAATACGATCTGAAGCGATCGTGGATTCTAACTAATATGCTCCGAAGTGATCATGGAATTCTGACAAATATGATCTGAAACGATCGTGGACTTTTGTCTAATACAATCTGAAGCGATCGTTGATTTCTGAATTTCTTGCAAAAAATATATTTCGCCGATCAAGCAAGACATGTTTTACGGGGCAAAGTGTTGACACTCTTTTGACCAAAGCTGTCACACATCAAGATTTTGGTTAGTGATGCACTCAAGCATCGAGAACATCGTTGGAAAACACAAAGCAATTTGGTTGGAGTCGCAACGTATTTGGAAAAGGATTGGAAATGTCATCGATTCGTAAAATCGTCATAGATGGACACGGAAAAACTAGAACAGTAAAAATATGTGATCGACTCGGTCCGATCAGCTCAAAATGCTTGAGCGCGTCAGTCTGATCACGTGGCAAAACTTGTCATCGAAAAATATATGGATTTTGGCAAAATCGTGTTTCGCACACTAAAAAACAGCCGATCGGCATGACATGATAATGAAAAATGGCTTGCGCGACTCATGGCTAAAAAACAACTGATTGGCATGGCCCGATCATGGAAAATGGTATGCGCAGCTCACGGTGCGATCAACCTTGGTAAAATTGGCATTCAGCAAAAAATAGTGCCGCACACTAAAAAAATTGATTGGCATGGCACGATCACGAAAAATGGCTTGCGCGATTCACTGCATCAAAAATTGCCAATTTGGAAGGATTTTACCAAAAACAGGATTTTCACGTGTCGATTACCTCAAAACATCCTGGTCGAATCTGGCTAAAACATTGGATTTGAAAAATTGGCAAAGTTGGTTTGGCACATCCAAAATTGAGTGATTAACAGGCATATCGCGAAAAAACGCGTGCACGCATCGTCTAGATCAAGTAAAAAAATGGCTCAAAAACTAGGTTTGGAAAATCACTCCAAAATTTTGAATCCCTCAAGGGATTCAAAATGACCACGTCGTACTTACCCCTGGAAGCTTTTACCCATCTCGCGCAAGGGATTCGAAATCTGGCACATGAAAAGGGAAGATCGACTTAGTTGGATACAAAATTGGCATAGCTCCGCATCGTGGATTTTGAAACGAAATTCGTGCCAGATCAGACTGATTCGAAATCCCTGGATTTTGCCAGATCTTCTAGCACGATGGGAAAAACGCGCGGATCACCTATTTTTGTTTGCCAAACACGTGTCTTCTAATTTTTTTCAGGGATACGAATTTTCAAAGTGACAAATGTGCCAGGAAAGTGGCAGATCACTTTTTTTGGATTTTTACCATATCGATCACCCGTTTTTGCCCGATCATCACATATTTTCATTAAATTTTCCAATTTTCAACATAGCTTTGTGTTTTCAACTCCGAGTTTTGGATGTGAATTTTATATACCTTAGGTATACTTAAATTTTGCCTAACACACCTGTAACATCCGAGATTTTTGACCACTCAAATCGACAATGATCCTCAATGTCGACATAAACAAATCAAAATATGGAAAGTCATTGGGATTTGTATAAGATAAAGAAGAGAAGAAGAAAAACAAACACAGAAAATCACAGCGAAACGACAAAATATAATAATTAAATAACTATTCATGAAGCTGTTAAAACATATATTTGATTATATTTTACAACAATTATCAGAGTTAACTATCATAAACATACCAGTATTTGTAGCAGAATAAATAGTAATAAATATGTTTGTTGAGCTTCATCTTCATCTTCATAATGGTATCTTCAATAACTAAAAACTCAAGCTGACCCGAGCATAAATGAAAAGACAAAAACACTCGGATCAGAACTAAAATATTCTCATGTAAGTTAAATCAATTTCATGTGACAATATGAGTGCAATAACTTAAGAGATGTTACGGGAAATTCCATCTCTTAAGGATCCATCAAACTAGATACTATATAATATAATACGCTATTATAATAGTGTCTATGGTTAAACATAAAATATTAAAATAGCATGTAACGTCCCGGGAAAATTCGACACTCGAATTTTTTGACAATAATACATAATCCTGTATCACTTGCCAAAGACCCAAGTATCGAACACCGACTGTTAATAGAAAGAAGTTAGAGGGTGAGAAAAGAAAGAAAGAAATGTTAGATTAGAAGAAAGAAGAAGAACACATTAGAATCTCACAGCGGAACGAATAAATATAATATATCAAATCTGTTTACAAAAAGAAACTGTATATATACATACCAATCATCAGAGTACATCATATATCAGACAGGGCGGAAATACACTTTATATAACTAATGGTGAAGCCTCCTGGTTCCAACTCCTGAAACTCCAAGCGAAACCTAACCTGGAAATGTACCCAGTCTGACCCGAACACATTTGAAGCAAAGCAAAATTCACCGGGTCAGTCTGGAGTGCCTTCAGTGATAAATTCACAACACAACAAATTGTTTAATTTTGGAAAATCCTTTTGAAACAAAAGGATAATAGTGAGACTTGTCCACACATAAACACGGATGGTTTTTACCTTACTATAACCCAAAACATTTTTGAAATCAATATCTTATCTGGTATTAAAATAGTGTCTATCAAACCAGACATAAATAATAATCTAGCAGAACGCTTGCATCTCACGCTCTACATATATAGTATAAAACCCAAAAACCGCTGGCGCTTATTGGAAATTGGATTCCGACTATGACAAGGTATGGGACCACCTGCCGATAGTGTATCTCTAGAGGCGAATACACTGGGTTCAACAAGAACGTCTTGCAACCTGGCCCACACATGTCCGACCACTCATTTCGCTTGAGTGTATCGAATGTATATCACCAACGGTTGGGCTCAAACCACCGTTTCCCGAAAAGGGACAGAATCGATAGATTAAAGAAGCAATAGGAATTTCTCTAGATAGGTGATTATACACCCTAATGGGAGTGACCCACATAGCCATGCTGCCTGCCCGATTTTTGTCATTTCTCGATTGATGAAGCTTGAGGCTAGGATTTTCTTCCTTTTTAGATCAACACATCACTTTGAATGTCACATCGTCAGATCCGTCAAATCACTAATTGATGTCGTCAAAAATACACTGGGCATGTTTGAAGAAATCAATATACGTTACTGTTTGGAAATACTATGTCAGACACTCGTCCATTCAAGTCATCCAAGAATAGGAAGAACTGAAGGCACTCTCCTACCGCATCCTATATAGGAATCACCCCAAGGATCAGTAGTGAGAAGTCCTTGCAATCCGTAGATTTCAACCATGATAGAACCGCAGTATATCTCTGCGTTGACTCAGAGATTGTAAGTGGTTCTTCCATTTATGAAGATCTATGGTCTTCAATGCTCCATCTCTATCGTTTGCACGTTAGTCACATTCATATTATTGATTCGAAGTGGTTTTGGGTCTAGTTCCCATCCCGGTCTCTTCGAAAACAACTCGTCAAAAGTTAAATATAATATTTCATTTGATAGTCGGTTGTTTAATTATCAAATCATAAAAACACTGTTAAGTACATTGGCAGTTCAGGTCAATTATATTAAAATACTTCATTAAACTATTTCATAAATCCTTATAATCGATTTTATAAATTTTATCTCGATAAAACTCTTGTGGTTTGTTACTTGTAAAAATATTAATCAATACTCATTTTCGAATAATTTATTTATCAAACTCACTTTTATTTCCTATGTTCGGAAATATTCTCATATATTCTATATAACATCTTTATTCTCTTTTAATCTTGAAACATCGTTTTAATTGTCGAAACATCTCCTATATGTTCTTATCTTTGCAAATATCGCTATCATTTCATAAAACCACTCTCCATTTCTGTACCATTGGTAATATCGATATATATACACTTAACAAGTTAATATAAGTTTCTCTTACTAATCTTATAGGTTATAATATAGTCAAGTGACGTATTTCTTATAATATAACCTTAAATGAATTTATTAACTTCATTACAATCGCGCTTTTGGAAATTTTAGTTTTGTTTCCAATATACGATTACATTTCAAACCGATGTCATTCTTTACTTCTCATCTTTCATGAAAACATAACTAATCGACTTATTTCTTTGAATAAATGCACTTTCCAAAACATGTCATTTCATCACTTCAGTAATATTGTTACATAATTAGTTACATTATATAAGTAAAATCATAATTCGTATCATATCCAAATGGTACACTGCTTATTTTAAAACCCAAATGGTTTTATTGTATTTCTAAACCTTTACAGATAAATATTTGTAATATTTTCCTCAACAAGTTATTTTCAACATCCTCTACTCTTACAAACCAATATTATCTTTTGATAATAGTGAAGCCGTTCAAGTTGGGGTATTTTAATTACTTCTCAGACCTTGCCTGACAACGTTCTTATCACGAGACAATAAAAGTTTGCAACTTGAAAATCTCATATATCATTTCCATTCCCATTTACTATGATTTTATATACCATTTCCTTTGATTCGAAAACCACTTTACATTCAAATTCTCATCCCTTAATTAAGTAACTTCCTCGACGAAATATTATTTGCCATTAGATCCAAATATCGTATTATACCCTTATTTCTTACATTGGTAATTTCCTTGTACTCATTTACTTAATTTATTAAGTAAATATTTACCAATGCCTTTTAGTCTCATTTTAACCAACTAACCTTACTTAATTAAGTAGACTTTTTCTTGGAATTCTCTTATTAATTTACCAATCACTTTTACACACTTTGTTTGTAAACCTGGATTATATTCTTCTTATAAAACTCTTACTAAATCTTAATCAACTTATTCCTATTTTATCACTTTTTAATTACCCTTAAAAGAAATCTCTTTAATTATCATTATTTAAAATAATAACTTACTTCAACGTTTGCCACTTAAAGAGTGGTTCATTCCATTATTCACTAAAAATAGGATAAATAATAATTTTTAAAAGCTCATTAGATAATAATTCACTTTTTAACAAAATTAACTTGATAATCATTTTTAAAACATAGTTAATCAACGATTAACTAACTTCTAACAATATTCATTAAGTTTAATGAATATTCAAAAACTATCGATTTGATTAATTAAAATCAAATCAACCCAATTGTCAACTTTATTTAAATAGTCTTTTTCGTCGACCGTCAACATCAGTTAACAATTAACTGATTTTCATTCACCGTTTCCCTTTTTAAATTAATTAATAGCTTAATTAATTTAAAAATATCATTCGATTGTTTCTTAAAACATTTATTCAATAAACATTTATTTAATTTTTCTAATCTTTATATTAGAATTTGCCATTTCCAATCGTTTATGACATAATAATTTATTTAAAAAAAACATTTAATAACTTCTTTTGTAAACCATGGTTATAAATGTAAATATATTTATAAAAACTTCCGCTTTAATTAAATTGTATCAAACCACTTAAAATTTCACTTTTAGTTATTAAATAAATTTATAACTAAAATCTTCGTCGGTACGCCTAACGGCAAAACGACGCCATAAACGATGGATTTTACACCATCACTGCCAATCACTTAATCAATACTGCCGATTGATTAAAAATCACAACACGGATTAACAACCATTCAATCCGAACAGGTTTGATATCATTTTGGGGGTAACAATCCATATATATGAAATATGTGATCAATAAATAACATAAAATTATTTGAGGAATCTGGTTTGATTCCCCCAACCTGTTCTTCCCTGCACCACAGATTATTATAACATTTCATGATAGAATATATTTTAAATAAATTAACGACGATAATATAATTATCAGCAACCATTAAATCAACCATAAGCAACCAAGGCAGCCAATCAACCAATTATTAATGATATTTTAACTTATATGGATTTATCACATGGTAGCAGTCCAGAAAAGTGTGAGAATTAACTCACCAGTAAATTGTTTGTCGATGATTTCAGCGTCATTTTCGTATAATTTTAAACTGCATTTAAAATTACAAAGAATTCTAACAGCTCTCGTTTCTGACCAGACCAGCGCGTATGCGTAGCCTCCGTCGCGACGATCTCGACGGATCCTGTTTCGTGTAAATCCGTTAACGTATGCCAAAGATATTGTGGTTTAAAGTTTATATAAGTTTAACGTTTATTTATAAATAAATTACCCTAATTAAATTATTAATTACCTCATTAACTATTGTCCATGTCAGCATCAATTAACGCATCTTCCCCCTTTCTGATTTCCAAACCCGATTCTCCTTCTGAATTTCACCTTCGCAAAAACCACGGCATCATCCATCCCATGCCGGTGTCACATACCATCACCGGAGACCTTGTCGTTGCCTCCATCACGACCGCCGCTCTGAACTTCTCTATTGCCAGGAGTCTGACCGCCCAGCTCCCCCCCGTCTGCCCATAAAACCCGCTTGGCCCTTCTCCATTCAAACCAAAAATTCCGATGCCTTAGACCATGATGAACCACCGGACCACCACTTCAGCGACCCTCTCACTGCCTGACACCTTTCCCTTCAGATCCCTACCACCAACGAACCCTCCAGCCACCGGAAATGCCTCAAATCCGACCGTGACTCCATAAAACACCCAAAAATGATCAACTCCGATCATCCCCAATTTCCGATCACCTTAGTTAGTATCTGACCCTCCGACCAAAAGCAAAAACGAAGCCCTCTCTCTCCTCTACGACATCGCTTCTGGCCCTTCATCAATCGTCAATCCAAACTCCGCCAAATCCCTCAAAACCAAAGTCGGTTTTTCGCTGTTTTTGGCCAATTCCGACCACCACACTCAACGAAACCTTCCCAAATTTTGACTGGAGATTCCCCTTATCCCGGTCTACAACTTTGCCTTTGGTCGGCCTTGCAAATTCTTCACGGATTCAAACATATAAATTATTTTGTGAAGAGGGGGTTTTCTGCAAAATTCATGGACGGAAATGAAAGGTGGCTGGAGAATTCTGATTTTTGGGGGATTTATATAAGTGGGAAAATTATTATTTTAACTTGACATGACAAGCGATGTTGACTAACGATTTTTATTTCGTGTCTATCACAATTTTGAATGTTGTTTATTGGTCACTGTGGTTACATACAAGCTCCATTCGTGATGGAAATGGACACCATAGTATAATTTGATGATACGGTCCTAACGAATCTTGTTTTGTCGAATTCCGAGTTTGTTTGCTCAAATGGCGCTCGTTCACGTCCAAATGGTCGTTTTTATTTGCATTTAATTTTGCCATGCTCAGAAAATAACCCCGATTTACGCGCAACTTGAAATCTAGCAATAATTTGCTGTTGCGGTCTCAATAAAATTTGTTTCGTTGAAAACAGAGGTCGTTTGAATAAAGTCCCTTTTAAAGGGCCGAATTTGAATTAAAATAAATCAATTTTAAAATACTTCAACATAAAAATATTAAAATATTATAATTGGTCATACTTGACCAGAATTACATATAATACCAGAATAAAATAACTTTGGTTGAATTCCAAGCCAAATCGATATTCAAAATATTTAAAAACCCCTTTATTTATAAATTAAATCGTTATAAATTATAAAGGAATTCCATAGCGACTATTTTAAAATTTGATTTGGACATAAAATAAAATCTACGCTATGAAAACTCGATTTTTCTCCTCCATTGGAAAGATATTGTCTAATCAGTCCTGACGTTTCTTGTTTCGAGAAAATCCGGCCTATTTTGAATCCTGTACAGTCAATTGAAGTTCAAAACTCTATTTTACGAACTACCGCGCCGCTGCAGCTCGTTATATAATTAAATTATAAACTATACGCTCGATTGTCGTTAAATAAATGAAATCGTCAATATATTTCTTGTAACGACCCGTATTTTACACATCATAGGATTGTAGAATATTTATTTATTTCCCGTGTGAAGTCGTATGGTCATGTAACTTTGGGAAACATCTATTAGAGTCATTTCCCATGTTCATGATTTTTGTCGATTTTTAAATGACCATTTTGCCCCTAGTTGGTACTGTTTTGGCCATAATTTTTGATTGGAAAGGAATTTTGACCTGAAACCACTTCCATTTGATTCGTTTGATGGTTTCTCTTTTCGTAGAGTGGTAATAATGGTCAAACGGACTTACCGTTTGGGAGATATGGCTGAAACAAGGTTTGAAGGGTGAAAAACTGCTTAACCGGGCCAAATCGGGTGATTAGTGAGTAGGCCCATAACCCATTTCGGGATTAGGGTTATGGGAGGGCTGGAATGAGATGGAGAATCATTCCATTTCAGTTTTCTAGCCTCCACTTATCACCAAGGATCCCTAAAAATGGCCTCCAACCTCTAAATCACCCCCAAATCACCTTTAGGTTAAGGATTTGGCTTAGCAACCCCTAATCAAGAAGGATCTTCACCAAATCAACAAAGGAGCTGCTGTTTGGTATTGAAATTCGCATCAAATCAGAGAATCATTTCAGATCTTAGTTTATTTTGTGGCTAAGGTGAGTGATTTGCATAGTTTTACACTAATTATGGCTAATTAGGGGTGATTAGTGTTAATTAGCGAATTTATACATGATAAAATTCTGGAAAAATGTTTATAAAATTCGGAATGATGTGTTAGACCTCTGATATGAATTTGGGTTAATTTGGTTAAGTTTTGTTAATCCTATCATTAGTTTCACCTAAATATACTTAGGGGGAAATATGGGGTTTTGGGTATGTTTGATCCATTTTGACTTACCATGTTGATGTTTTGATGTTTGTGGTTGATTATGCATGTTGCTATGACTGTATGAAATGCTATGTGACTGTTTAGAATAGTTGGAATGGTCGAAAACGTCGTCGAGGGGCGTAAACAGCTCGTTGGACAAGGTGCAGGGGTTCGGATCGCATAGGAGGTTGAGGGACGATCGGATCGCCCTATGGGATCGTGGGACATTACCACGAGTCGAGTCATCTCCTCCGAACCGAACCATCTGCGCAAGGCCTACGAGACGAATCGATGCAGTGTCGTGCCCAAATTGAAGTACTTCGACCCGGATCGCCAATGAGCATTACGACCCGATCCGATCCACTCGTGCTTCATATCACGATCCGACTAGAGGAAGGCAGCATCCACGATCCGATGCACAACGAGACGACGGAGGAGCGCGATCCGATCCGTATGGGGTATTCACGATCCGACCAGAAGTGGAGACCCGATTCGATGGAGACTGGATTCACGAGACGATGGGAGTGCGACCCGATCCGACGTAGGAGGCGCGACCCGATCCGATGAAGAATGATCCGATCCGATCCGATGGTGATGACCAATAACCTGAGATGCAAAGGTAGTCCAAATGGGAGTTAGAGCTCAGGATCCCGGAACCAGTTGGGAACCAATGAGTTCACTTCATGGTTGGACTTTGCTGCGGGACGTGTGCTAAGGAGTTGTCGACGTTCATAACTTTGATTCACCACTAAAAAGGAATGATGGGCTACTTATCAGTACAGTAGGGTCATTACGACCTGAGGGGCAAGGTGATGGTAGCAAGACTATGTTATCAGTGCAGTAGGGTCATTATGACCTGAGGGGCAAGGTGATGCGTAGTAAGACTATGAGCCAGCGCAGATGGGGTGAATAACTCCATGGGGCAAGTGGACATAGTAAGGATTAGTAAGGCTATGAGCCAGCGCAGATGGGGTGAACAACCCCATGGGGCAAGTGGACATAGCGAGGAATTAGTGGCTACGTTATCAGTGCAGTGAAGCCATTTATGACTTCATGGGGCAAAGTGATCGTAGCAAGGAATGTTGGGTGATCGAAGTGGTGGATATCGTATGCTTTATGCAC
Organism: Allium sativum; assembly: GCA_030737875.1. Classification (NCBI taxonomy): domain Eukaryota; kingdom Viridiplantae; phylum Streptophyta; class Magnoliopsida; order Asparagales; family Amaryllidaceae; genus Allium; species Allium sativum. The sequence continues at coordinate 74,529,131 of CM060923.1, read as the reverse complement.
TGAGTGAGAGATGTGAGGATGGATGCTATGCTTGATTGTTTGCCATCATTATGACATGCACACCTCCCCCACCTCCGTATCTTTACACTGTTTGATATGATACCTTAGAGTGTTGTACAGTATGTAGTGCTAACTCTTTGGTTGCAGGTCCAGGTTCAGGTATGTTTTAGTCTACCTGTTATTGTTCACTTTAGATGCTTATCGCTCATACCAGGCTTTATGTCTGACCCAGAGTTTTATGTCTCCTCTTATTACTCTGGGTGCTCACACGAGCAGACTAGAGACAGGTTAGCTGGTGATGTGCGAGTAGCTGATTCGGAGGCGGGCAGGAGGCTTCCACGTATGATATATATATACACATTCTCCCTGTGTCGTTGGTGGTCGCTACTTGGGCATTAGTAGTGTACCTCTTTTATCTTGCTTTTGTTTTGAGACAGTTTGAAAGTTGTAATAAGCTGTGTTCTGAATTTCCGCTGCTATGATGTCTAGTTCTGATTTCAGCTTATGCACTGTCTCTCCTGTTTTATGTCAAGTATATTATTATTATATTTTGTTCTATGCGCTGTGAGACATTCTACAGGTTCTTCGTATGTTCATTTCCTTCTTCCTTTTTCCTTCTGACGATCCGTCCCGTGCTAACTGGACATGTGTACAGCGCACTTTTGGAGTAAATGTCGGTTGGTGCGGGGCGGGCCGTCACACTTGGTATCAGAGCTCTAGGTTGCGTAGTTAACCTAGGGAAAGACACTAGGGAGAGTTAATACGTATATGAGAGCGCGTATTTGTGATTACTTTGGTTTTCAAAAGCTATGTATATATATACTATTAGTAGTATAAGAATGAAGTTGCACTGCACTAGTACCACTATGGGGTCGTTGATCGTTTTCCTTTTTCAGATTGACGATGAGCCGACATGTTAGAGGTACCGGTAGAGGGGCCAATAATGGGAATGCCGCTGACATGAGGGCGATGTTTACTAACCTCATGAGAGACATGCTTAGAGAAGTGCAAGGGGCAGTTCCCAATCCCAGAGTTGGTGATGACCCAGTAGTGCAGGCGCCTAGGGTCGATTTCGCCAAGTTGTGCAAAGATTACACTAATCTTGGTGGGAAGCCGTTCCACGGAACGGAGTCGGCCACAGATGTTCAAGAACTGATGGATAGCTGCGACCTTATCTTTGATGACTTGGGTCTTGAGGATGCGATGAAGAGAAGGCTAGCGTCTCGTCAGCTGCAAGGGCGAGCGATGAATTGGTGGAATGCCATAAGAACATCCACTCCAGAGGACCAGGTTACTTGGGTTCAGTTCAAGGCTCGCTTTAGCGAGAAGTTCATTCCAGCTGCCCAGAAGTCAGTGTTGTTCAAGAGGTTCTTGGAACTGAAGCAGAATGGGAGGGCAGTTTCTGATTATATTGCTGAGTTCGACACTTTGTCGAAGTATGGACTGTCTCTTATTGATACTCCTGAGAAGAAGAATGAGAAGTTCATTACTGATTTGGATGGGTACTTGGGGGAAAGGCTTATCAACCACATCGATGAGACTTTTGAATCGATCGTGGGGAAAGCTTTGAGATCAGAGAGTCTTTACCCTAAGTCAAAGACTGAGGCTGCATCTGCAGAAGGGCCAAAGTCTCAAGCAGGCGGTGGAGGCAAGAATAGCTCTCAGAATAAGAGGAAGCAGGACCAATCTAAAGGTGGCCAGAAAAAGAGCAAGAAGGATGTTGAGTGCTTCAGCTGTGGAAAGAAGGGCCATTATGCTAAAGAATGTCGGGCCAAGCCAGCGGAAAGGAAGTGCTACAACTGTGGTCAAGTGGGACATCAGAAAGATAAGTGTCTGCAACCTCTTAAGGAGAAGCAGATTGTGAAAGCATATGCTCTTGATGTTATTCCTTCTTCGTCGAATGCCCCAACTGCGGCGGAGAAAGGGAAGAATGTTGTTATTCAAGGTATGCTTTCTATTTATGATATACCAGTTCGAGTTTTGTTTGATACTGGGGCTTCCCGTTCCTTCATATCTAGTGACCTGGTAGATAGGTTGGGACTGGAACCCGAGATAGTCGATAGACCATTGATAGTGACGAACCCGATTGGTGGTTCGACTAGCCTTAGTATGATTTGCAGGAATTTGGTCTTATCGAGTCATGGATGTATGTTTGTATGTGATTGCTTTGTTTTGGGCTTTACTGGGTATGGCATTATATTGGGGGTCGATTGGCTCCAAAGATACGGGGTGGTGGTAGACTGTGAGGGCTTTTTGGTGACAGTGAGGGCGGATGATGGGCGGAGGGTAGTGTTTGGTAGTCTACCTAGTGATGGGGTTATGGCTAGTTTTGTAAATTCCCTCGACATCCCGCAGGATGAGTTGTCAGATGTGCCCGTGGTTGGCCAGTATCCGGACGTCTTCGAGGAGGTGACCGGGCTTCCACCACACCGAGAGATTGAGTTCCATATTGATTTAGTGAAAGATGCCAGACCTATAGTGATGCCACTTCGTCGTATGGCACCAAGAGAGCAGCGAGAGCTCGGGGTGCAAGTCAGCAATCTTTTGAAGAAGGGATTGATTAGAAGGAGTGTCTCCGAGTGGGGAGCACCAGTTGTGTTTGCCACTAAGGCAGATGGTTCCCTTCGTTTGTGTGTGGACTATCGCGAGTTGAATAAGGTGACGAGGAAGAATAAGTATCCTCTACCGCGTATAGATGATTTGTTTGATCAGCTGGAAGGAGCAAGAGTGTTCTCCCAGTTTGACCTCGCGACAGGATTTCATCAGCTTCGAGTAGCGGATGAGAGTGTTCCGAAAACGGCATTTAGGACGTCGTCTGGATTTTATGAGTGGCTGGTCATGCCATTTGGGTTGACCAATGCACCAGCCTATTTTGTGGATCTTATGAATCGAGTATTCAGAGATCAGTTGAATAAGTCTGTTCTTGTGTTCGTGGATGATATCCTTGTTTATTCAAGGACAGAGGAGGAACACAAGGGGCACTTGAGGATAGTGATGGAGGTGTTGAGGAAACACCAATTGAAAGCGAAATTCTCTAAGTGTCATTTTTGGAGAAGGGAAGTAAGATTCTTGGGTCATGTTGTTTCAGAGTGTGGTATTGCCGTGGACCCTGCGAAGGTGGCAACGGTACAAGATTGGCCTACGCCCAAGAATGCTACAGATGTAAGAAGTTTCTTGGGATTAGCCGGATATTATCGTAAGTTTATCCAGGACTTCTCCAAGATAGCAGCACCGTTGACTCAGTTGACTAAGAAGAATCAGTCCTTCGTCTGGGACGGAGTGTGTGAGGATGCCTTCAAAAGTCTAAAGGAGAGGTTGACGCGTGCGCCAGTGTTAGTCATTCCTAAGGGGAATGAAGAGATGACGGTATACACGGATGCTTGTGGTACCGGACTGGGTGCAGTATTGATGCAAGGAGGTAGGGTTGTAGCTTATGCTAGTCGACAGCTAAAGCCGCATGAGAAGAAGTATCCTACCCATGATTTGGAATTGGCAGCGATTGTATTTGCGCTGAAGATGTGGAGACACTATCTCTTGGGAGAAAGATTTGAGTTGTTTACCGATCATAAATCGTTAAAGTATCTCTTCTCTCAGAAAGATCTGAATCTCCGTCAGTAGAGATGGTTAGAGTTCTTGGCTTCGTATGATTTTGATATCGCATACACACCTAGGAAGGGTAATGCGGTAGCCGATGCCTTGAGTAGGAGACATGCCAGCTTAGGGGCAATGTTTCTTGAATGGAAGCAACTGGAGTATATCGCGGGGTTTGATTTCAGACCAAAGTGCGAATTGGATCCGGTTATGCTAGCTAGTTTGACGATCAGACCCACTTTGGTAGAGCGGATTGGTTCTAATCAGAGGGACGATCCTAACCTATTGGAAATCATCTCCAAGTTAGAGATGGGTATCGACGAGGAGATGAATGTGTATGAGCTTGATCGAGATGGATGGCTTCGGAAGAATGGAAGACTAGTTGTACCCAACGTGAATGGTTTGAGAGATGAAGTGCTTAGAGAATGTCATCACTCAAAACTGACTATACACCCCGGTGGTAATAAGATGTATCGACACATGAGGCAGACTTACTACTGGGAAGGGATGAAAAGAGACGTTGGGAAGTTTATATCCAAATGCATGAATTGTCAGCTAGTTAAAGCCGAGCAAAAGAAGCCTAGTGGGTTGTTGCAACCATTAGAAATTCCCGAATGGAAATGGGAACAAGTTTCGATGGATTTCATCGATGGTTTGCCTAGGACTAGATCGGGACATGATAGCATTTGGGTAATTGTGGATCGATTGACTAAGAGCGCAAGATTTATACCAGTCAAATCGACCAGAACGGCAGCCAAGTTGGCAGAATTGTATATGAAGTGGGTAGTGAGATTTCATGGAGTACCCAAAAGCATTGTGAGTGACCGAGACCCGTTGTTCACTAGTGGGTTTTGGAAGAGCTTACAAGAGTCTCTAGGGTCAGGATTACATCTCAGTACCGCATATCATCCTCAGACCGACGGTCAGACGGAGAGGGTGAATCGTATATTGGAAGATCTCTTGAGAGCTTGTATATTGGATTTTGGTGGATCATGGGATGACCATTTGCATCTAGTAGAGTTTGCATATAATAATAGCTACCAATCCAGTATCAGTATGGCTCCATATGAAGCTTTGTACGGAAGCCCGTGTAACTCACCATCATGTTGGATAGAGACTGGCGAGAAGTTTGTGCTTGGACCAGATGTGGTGAGAGAAACTTCAGATAAGATTAAGATCATTCAGCAACGAATGAAAGCTGCCCAAGATAGGCAGAAGAGTTATGCTGATAAGAGGAGAAGAGATTTGAAATTCTCCGTTGGTGACTTGGTGTTTGTTAAGATCTCTCCGTTGAAGAGCGTGATACGATTTGGCAAGAGAGGTAAGTTGGCACCAAGATTTGTTGGCCCGTTCCCTGTTCTTGAACTAGTCGGGAATTTGGCGTATAGAGTTGGCTTACCAGAGAAGATGGTAGGAGTTCACAATGTGTTTCATGTTTCCCAACTAAGGAAGTTCGTTCACGACTCAAATGTGACTATTTCACCTGATCAGTTAGAGGACTTCGAAGTAGAACCCGAGGCGGTTGGGAACCGCAAGCCGATTCGTATTGTGGGGCACGATACGAAGCAACTTCGAAGGAAGTCGGTGAAGCTAGTCAAGGTTCAGTGGGGCGAGGACGAGAATGATTGTACTTGGGAGACAGAAGAAAGCATTAGGAAGGCATATCCAGAACTCTTTGTCTGGTAAGATTTACTGTGCGATTTAGTTTTCCGCATGCTAGGGTAGACTTGTTTTGCTTGTTTTGCATATTGATTGTTGTTTTATGATTGATAGGCATGCGGGACCTTTGTGTGTGTATGGACTAGGGAATTTCGGGGGCGAAATTTCTTAAGGGGGGGGGGGGGAGAGTGTAACGACCCGTATTTTACACATCATAGGATTGTAGAATATTTATTTCTTTCCCGTGTGAAGTCGTATGGTCATGTAACTTTGGGAAACATCTATTAGAGTCATTTCCCATGTTCATGATTTTTGTCGATTTTTAAATGACCATTTTGCCCCTAGTTGGTACTGTTTTGGCCATAACTTTTGATTGGAAAGGAATTTTGACCTGAAACCACTTCCATTTGATTCGTTTGATGGTTTCTCTTTCCGTAGAGTGGTCATAATAGTCAAATGGACTTACCGTTTGGGAGATATGGCTGAAACAAGGTTTGGAGGGTGAAAAACTGCTTAACCGGGCCAAATCGGGTGATTAGTGAGTAGGCCCATAACCCATTTCGGGATTAGGGTTATGGGAGGGCTGGAATGAGATGGAGAATCATTCCATTTCAGTTTTCTAGCCTCCACTTATCACCAAGGATCCCTAAAAATGGCCTCCAACCTCTAAATCACCCCCAAATCACCTTTAGGTTAAGGATTTGGCTTAGCAACCCCTAATCAAGAAGGATCTTCACCAAATCAACAAAGGAGCTGCTGTTTGGTATTGAAATTCGCATCAAATCAGAGAATCATTTCAGATCTTAGTTTATTTTGTGGCTAAGGTGAGTGATTTGCATAGTTTTACACTAATTATGGCTAATTAGGGGTGATTAGTGTTAATTAGTTAATTTATACATGATAAAATTCTGGAAAAATGTTTATAAAATTCGGAATGATGTGTTAGACCTCTGATATGAATTTGGGTTAATTTGGTTAAGTTTTGTTAATCCTATCATTAGTTTCACCTAAATATACTTAGGGGGAAATATGGGGTTTTGGGTATGTTTGATCCATTTTGACTTACCATGTTGATGTTTTGATGTTTGTGGTTGATTATGCATGTTGCTATGAATGTATGAAATGCTATGTGACTGTTTAGAATAGTTGGAATGGTCGAAAACGTCGTCGAGGGGCGTAAACAGCTCGCTGGACAGGGTGCAGGGGTTCGGATCGCATAGGAGGTTGAGGGACGATCGGATCGCCCTATGGGATCGTGGGACATTACCACGAGTCGAGTCATCTCCTCCGAACCGAACCATCTGCGCAAGGCCTACGAGACGAATCGATGCAGTGCCGTGCCCAAATTAAAGTACTCCGACCCGGATCGCCAATGAGCATTACGACCCGATCCGATCCACTCGTGCTTCATATCACGATCCGACTAGAGGAAGGCAGCATCCACGATCCGATGCACAACGAGACGACGGAGGAGCGCGATCCGGTCCATATGGGGTATTCACGATCCGACCAGAAGTGGAGACCCGATTCGATGGAGACTGGATTCACGAGACGATGGGAGTGCGACCCGATCCGACGTAGGAGGCGCGACCCGATCCGATGAAGAATGTGAAGACTGATCCGATCCGATCCGATGGTGATGACCAATAACCCGAGATGCAAAGGTAGTCCAAATGGGAGTTAGAGCTCAGGATCCCGGAACCAGTTGGGAACCAATGAGTTCACTTCATGGTTGGACTTTGCTGCGGGACGTGTGCTTAGGATTTGTCGACGTTCATAACTTCGATTCACCACTAAAAAGGAATGATGGGCTACTTATCAGTGCAGTAGGGTCATTACGACCTGAGGGGCAAGGTGATGGTAGCAAGACTACGTTATCAGTGCAGTAGGGTCATTATGACCTGAGGGGCAAGGTGATGCGTAGTAAGACTATGAGCCAGCGCAGATGGGGTGAATAACTCCATGGGGCAAGTGGACATAGTAAGGATTAGTAAGGCTATGAGCCAGCGCAGATGGGGTGAACAACCCCATGGGGCAAGTGGACATAGCGAGGAATTAGTGGCTACGTTATCAGTGCAGTGAAGCCATTTATGACTTCATGGGGCAAAGTGATCGTAGCAAGGAATGTTGGTGATCGAAGTGGTGGATATCGTATGCTTTATGCACTGAGTGAGAGATGTGAGGATGGATGCTATGCTTGATTGTTTGCCATCATTATGACATGCACACCTCCCCCACCTCCGTATCTTTACACTGTTTGATATGATACCTTAGAGTGTTGTACAGTATGTAGTGCTAACTCTTTGGTTGCAGGTCCAGGTTCAGGTATGTTTTAGTCTACCTGTTATTGTTCACTTTAGATGCTTATCGCTCATACCAGGCTTTATGTCTGACCCAGAGTTTTATGTCTCCTCTTATTACTCTGGGTGCTCACACGAGCAGACTAGAGACAGGTTAGCTGGTGATGTGCGAGTAGCTGATTCGGAGGCGGGCAGGAGGCTTCCACGTATGATATATATATACACATTCTCCCTGTGTCGTTGGTGGTCGCTACTTGGGCATTAGTAGTGTACCTCTTTTATCTTGCTTTTGTTTTGAGACAGTTTGGAAGTTGTAATAAGCTGTGTTCTGAATTTCCGCTGCTATGATGTCTAGTTCTGATTTTCAGCTTATGCACTGTCTCTCCTGTTTTATGTCAAGTATATTATTATTATATTTTGTTCTATGCACTGTGAGACATTCTACAGGTTCTTCGTATGTTCATTTCCTTCTTCCTTTTTCCTTCTGACGATCCGTCCCGTGCTAACTGGACATGTGTACAGCGCACTTTTGGAGTAAATGTCGGTTGGTGCGGGGCGGGCCGTCACATTTCCAATATATACAATATTAACCCTCTATATTTTGCCGATTCACATTATACAGCAAAATCAACAATTTCCCAATATTGTGGAATTAAAATATTATATTATATTATTTAAATTAAATATTCAAAATAGTTAAATTCAATTATTTAAATTCAACTGACATTTTAAATAATAAAATAATTTAAATAATTGGCTAGAAAATACGGGTCGTTACATAGCGTAAGCGGGATTACAATTTTACCCTTACACCATTTATACGTTATCGTAAACATTACATATAAAACACCAATAATGGCCGGTGGATAGGGATGCGTCTCTATATGACAATGTTAAATCAAAATCGCTGGGGGCTCGATCAGGATAATATGACAAGGCACACTTGGAATGCCCAGAGTATGAATATACTAGTTGCACGCCCGGACTGGTGGTAACGCATAGCCGTGACTACCGCCCACCTCGGACAACACTCCCAAATCACGGATGCGCATCTAATCAAATCAATCAAATCGAGGACTATAGTAATAAAGTAAGAAGTGTTGCCGATGGAGGTAGCTAACCCCACTTGGTCCGGTATTGCCCTGTTTTAGTCATTTTAATTATGACCCGAAGGTCAAGGATATCCGTTATCATTCTCTTTCTTCAATCCAGTAATTGCTTCCAAATCAACCTACTTCATTCTGGAACTCCACCGCGTACACAGTTGTTAAAGTGGTTTTTTGTATTGGCAGAGAGTATGACAACTCCGATCTCGGACTGTTTAACAACCAATCGTTTACATTTTTCACACTGATCAGTTCTTTTACATTCCAAAGGGGTTCGTACTTTATATCAAAATACCAGATTTTCATAAAACATTTCAATATTCAGAAGAGAATATTATTCATCATAAAATCTATATTTAAATTAATTTAAAATCTTGAAACAATTCCAACTTTCAAATAATTTGAACATTAAATTTGTTAAAAGAAATATTTATATTTAAATAGTCCGATATATAATTGAAATAGTTTGAAACTAAATAATTTGTATTTAAAATGGAATTTCAGATTTAGTAATATCTATAGGTAAATATTAAAATAGTTTATAAAATAAATAGTTAAATATTAAATTAGTTTAATTTAAAATAAATGGTAAAATAAAATAGTTATAAGGTAAATAGTTTATAAAGAAAATTATCATTATAAAAAATAGTTTATAAAATGGTTTAAAAATATTACAGTTGGAATTATAATCATATCTTCAAAATTTAACCAAACAGGAAATCATATTTCAGTTTCAAATCAATTCGACTAAATTTCAATATCTTAATTTAAAAGGATTTGACTTCCTACTCAATTCGATTCAACAGTTCGATTTCAAACAATTAGGTTTAAAAATTCAATTAAATAATTAAATTTCAATTATAATTCTCACTTTGAATTGTTGGTTTATAAAAGAATCTTGAGTTCGCAGTTCAATTATGACTACAAACCAAGTTAATTTTAAGTAAATTTCAGTTGTGGATAAAACAATTCAATTTCAATAAATTCAGTTCTATTTCAATTCCAAATTTATAACTTCAATTTAAAATATTAAATAACTTCCTTTGGCTTTTATATTTTAAAATCCAAAGTTCATATTCAAAGAAAAATCAATTTATAAAATATCGTCTATGCTGTTTTTACACCATACTCCAAGGTTTAAAGTTAAAACAAATTTGATTTAACCAACCGGGTGTCTGTATAAAATTTTCTATCTTATGGCCAAGTGATACTTAAAATTTAATTTTAGTATTTTGGGAAAGGAAATATATCATTTCAGTCCAAATCTGGGTCATAGGTATTTATCTTTTCAACCTACGTTCTTAATTCATTTAATGATTTACCCAGGTTTATTCGATGCCTGTAAGATCTAAGATAAATGATTGGATTAATTAACAAAAACAATGGTCTTATCAAAATCAAGGTGAATAGCAGATAATTCACACAACAAATATCAATATCGCAGATATATCAAATCTAAACCATACATCACATCAATACATACAAACAGTTCAATATCGTATAAATTCACTAATGATCAGATGTCAAATTTTAAACTGGCAATTAAATATCGATTTTTTATCTGTAAAATTTAATATAACAATCAAATTAACCTACACAATCGATGCGAATAATATAAGTATGCAATTTGAACTACCAAACATCAATCAATACAATCATATTATGACATGATATTAATTTAACAAATATAAGAATATTTTAGTTAGGCGTGAGTGGGTTAAATCACTCAACTTGATTTCAGACGAGACTGGTATCCAAAATTTAGCCAAAAATTTAATTATCTCAGATTCAGTCCAAACCAGCGCCATCGCGAAGAGCTCGTCGATTCTAACGCAACAAACTGCATGTCAATTAGAGATAGTATGAAAAAGTTATACGTGTTTTACGGTATGAATTTCAATGTATAAAAAAATAAATAAAAACATACCTCACCTACTTAACTAATGCCATGTCATCAACCTTTTCTCTTCTTCTCCCTTGCGCATGAAAAGTGAAACACCCCACCTTCATTAAGGTCACTCATAAGGGGAATGCCTTAACTTCGATGGAGCATTATAGGTAAAAGATACAGAAAATTTACAAGATAAACATATAAACAGCGGAAAACTAAATTTATTTCATAAGCACGTGGTTTAGTTAAAACATTACAACAACTGTCTTAAACCAACTCCCAAATTATTATAACAAAATCTCTGCCTTGATTAAAACATAAAGAAGCATGAAATAATAATAAGGTAGCATAAATCCTCAATAAGAGTGTATCCAAAGCCATAGCCCAAGGAAAGAGAATCCAAGCAATACATCTTCTCTCTTCAAGCTAGAAATGGTCCAAACTAAGCTGAAGTATTCCCTCCCTGCGGACCTGGTGGGGGGGAAATGGAAGAAAAGAAGACAAAAGAAAATGGTCAGACATGAGTCTGGTAAGTCCAGTGATTATTTAGCATGTAAACAGAAAAAAGGATTATGACATGAATAAACTGAACCCAGGACAACTCCCAAGAAATAAGATAATAAGACTGAATATGGTATCGCACTCATTACTATTTCTCTGCACCCACTTACAAGTGTTTCAACTAGCACCATATGTTCAAGATAAATGATCCCCTTTACCGATCGGCTCCTACTCGTATATGTTTACCACTTGTGTCATTCGGCCCTGCATGATTTGTAGACACCTGTGCTGGTCCTACCATAGGGTGTAACATATCCTATGGTGGCAACCGGACACAATTCAAGATGCACTGTGCATAACTACTGATGCCCAGTGCCAGCTTTTTCCACTCCAGAGTACGTGCACGTCCGCACTCCGTCGGAACCTACACTGACGCACCACCCACTGTTGTTTTGACCGCTTATAATCAGCCCAGTAATCGTGCCCTACCCTGCCTAGTTCAGGGTACCATGATACATCTATGTGGGTTACTGCTGAAATGGGTCCCCGTTGCTAGGGTTTCCTAATCAACATGTTAAAATGGTTAAGTGTTCTCAAATTAACCTAACCCCATCCATCAGTTTAGTTAACATGTTGTATTGGTTAAGTGTTGCCGTAATTAATTTAACCCTACCATTCCTGTCTTAGCTTTAATTCATTCATTAAAGCACTAACCACTCACATTAGATATGTATTGTTGCGGTCGCTGGATGTGTAGGTCGGTTTCGGGCAGTCTTACACCGTAACTCAATCTAACCTCGGGTTCTTTTGGGCTTGATGCGCTAACCTCTCACATTAGATCTATACTGTTACGGTTGCTGGATGTGTCGTAACTCAATCTAACCTCGGGTTAGGCATATTCGTCTTTTACTTAATTTACATATTTACCCTTCATATTTATATGTAAATTATCCAAAATTATTGCCATTCAAATCATGCCCCATTTATCCACTAAATCATGTTCATAATTTTTAGGTATATAAATTTTACCAATTTATGCCGCAAATCATTTATATGATTATGGGCTAAACTATGAAAATAATTTGAAATTTAAGGTTTTTTCCAACGTTACCCCGGTCATACGTTCGCAAAATTCACATAGAATGTTAGGTCCGCAACTTAGCCTAACTTATATACAAAAGGGAAAAGAAAGGAGCATGTACCATTCATACAACATAATAAGGATCTAACTAAACATGTGTCATATAAATTTGGCATAAACAATGAACTTGCATTTTTGGATCCAATTAACATGAATCTTAAGCATATAGAATTACACAAATCCAATTAGGCATGTAAATGTAAACTTTTATTTTGGATCCAATAAACATGAATCTTAAGCATATAGAATTACACAAATCCAACTAGGCATGTAAATGTAAACTTTTATTTTGGATCCAATTTTCATAGATCTAAACATAGGAGAATGTAGATCTAAACATATACATGACTTATCCAAAAAACTTACATGTAACATAACATGAAAATGTCACCAAATTTACATAATACATGATTAGGTTAACATACAACATAATAAGTCCAATAAACCACAATAGTTTCATAAGCATATGTGATAGAATCGTTACAAGAATAGACATGAATCAGCATCACCATTATCTTACAACTAGGGACAACTCTTGTTTTCACTTTATTACAAATCATAACTTTTAATCCTTCACATCTAAATAATAACAAGACTTACAAACAAAAGAAAGTCTTGTTTTCTGGGATCTGTTTTCTGAAACTAAAAAGCAATCCTTTGACGTAGACTATCTAATTTTGATTTGATTCGTAGTTTCTAACTTGCTTTCTAGTTGGAGAATAACGGTGGCTATGCTCGGTCAACCATGGACAACATGGTGGCTCCTTGGAATGAAATTGTGTGATTTAGGGTTGAGGATTAAGGTTTCTTTTATAGAGGTTTAGACTTATGTGAACCGTTAAATCAATCTAGGAGCAATCACAACCAGCCAGACAAGGTAGAGCTATACAGAAATTGCCACCTGTGCCCTAGTGACTCTGCAACAACTCAGAAATCATCACTGTTTGGATCTAGGCAAGGGGGTCACCCCTACAGGGGGGTCGACACCTATGTCGACCCCCCCGGGGGGAGTCGACCCATTTCGGCGGGATTTTTCCCGCCCAGCTGACCTACGTGATTTTTGAAATTCGAACATTTTTGTTTATTTAATTATATAATTTTCTGTTTAAACATGAAATCTTCTGAACTCCATAATTTCTTCATACGGAGTCCGATTCACGCACACTCGGACTCTATCTCAAGCAGAATTCCAAGACGAACGCAATGGCGTAACCCTTTTCCCTTAATTCTCACTTTTACAATTTAGTGTTCTATAATTCGTTATTTTAATAAACATAGAAATACAGGTGTTACTTTTGTCTGCGTAGAAACACCCTATCTCCAACCTCAAACTCAAGGTCGGTCCTTCTTTTGTCTGCATTGGGCTTCTGTCTATCTTGTGCAGTCTTCATCCATCTTCTTATCAAGTCCACCTTTTCTGAAGTTTCTCTAATCATGTCTGGCCCAAGTGCGAGCTTGTTTGTAGACTCCCACCAACAAGTTGGTGATCGACATAGTCTTCCATATAAAGCCTCGAGGGGTGCCATGCCTATGGTGGCTTGGTAGCTATTGTTGTAAGAAAATTCCACCAAAGGAAGATGATCCTCCCATGTTCCTCCAAAGTCAAGAATGCACAATCTCAAGAGGTCTTCCAATACTCTGTTCACCCTTTCCATCTAACTATCGGTTTGGGGGTGATAGGCCGTGCTTAAGCATAGTTGTTTTCCTACTGCCTCTTGTAAACTCTTCCAAAACTTTCTCGTAAAGATAGGATCTCGATCACTCACTATGCTGGAGGGTATCCCATAGAGTCGAACTATCTCTTTAAGATAAACTGATGCTAAAGACGAGGCAGCACGTCTACTCTTAACAGGTATAAAGTGAGCGCTTTTAGTGAGCCTATCCATTGTTACCCAAATATTGGTATTGCCCTTTCTTAACCTAGGCAACCCATCAACGAAGTCCATCGAAATGCTATCCCATTTCCACTATGGGACCCCTAGAGGATAGAGCAGACCACCAGGGTTCTTTTGCTCCGCTTTGACTTGCTGGCATATCAAGCACTTAGCAACAAACTCAGCTACATCCCTCTTCATTCCATTCCAAAAGAAAACCCTTATTATGTCTTTATACATCTTGTCTCCACCTGGGTGTATGGTCAGCTTAGAACAGTGTGCTTCTTCGAGAACCGTCTTCACCAAATCCCTTGCTTGTGGGATGCATATCCTTCCATCCCGTCTCAACTAACCCTTATCATCAATGGAGTATCTATTGAGGTGACTAGAAGTCTCATCCCTAATTAGCTTATCCATCATATCAACTAGAAGAGGGTCTTCTCGTTGCACGGTTCCTATTGAGTCCAAAAGAGTAGGCCACACCTCTAGCGATGCTAACAGACCAGGTACAAATTCCGAGGAGGGTCTAAAGTCAAAGTTTGCTATGTACTCCAAGTTTTGCCTTTCTACAAAGAGAGGACTTAAGGTTAGTTTCTTTCTACTCAAGGCGTCTGCTACTACATTTCCCTTGCCAGGTGTATAGAAAATCTCAAAATCATATGAGGCTAGAAATTCCATCCACCTTTGTTGTCTTAAGTTAAGATCTTTCTGTTAGAAAAGGTACTTTAACGATTTATGGTTAGTAAACAATTCAAATCTTTCTCCTAGCAGGTAATGACGCCATGACTTAAGAGCGAAAACAATAACAGCTATCTCCAAATCATGAGTTGGGTAGTTCTTCTTATGTGCCTTCAATTGCCTTCCCCCATAACAAACTACCTTGCCTTCTTGCATCAAGACAGCGCCTAATCCTGTACCACATGCGTCTGTGTATATGGTAAACATTTTGCTCCCATCAGGCAATGTCAGAACTGGGGCTGTTGTTAGAGCCCTTTCTAAACGTTAAAAGCAACATCGCAATCCAAATCCCAAACAAAAGTTAGGTTCTTCTTTGTCAATCTTGTGAGTGGGGCTGAGATTTTCGCAAAGTCTTTAATGAACATTTGGTAAAAGCCCGCTAGCCCGAGAAAGCTTTGGACTTCGGTTGCATTCCGTGGAACCTTCCAATCTTGCACCGCAACTACTTTTGTGGGGTCCACAGCTATCCCCTCTTTGGACACCACATATCCAAGAAACCTCACTTCTTCTCTCTACAAATGACATTTGGAGAATTTGGGTTTCAGCTGATGTGCACGAAGAGTATCCATGACTTCCCTTAAATGCAAACCATGCTCTTCTTCATTCTTCGAGAAAATCAAAATGTTGTCTACGAAGACCACCACAAACTTATTAAGGAACTCCCTGAACACCCTGCTCATCAAGTAAATGAAATAAGCGGGTGCGTTTGTCAAGCCGAAAGGCATGACAAGCCATTCGAAGAAACCATCTGGGGTTCTGAACGCGGTCTTATCAATGCTGTCTTCAGCCACTCTTAGCTAATGAAAGCCGGTAGCCAGATCTAGTTAGGAGAAAACCAATGCACCTACAAGTTGATCAAACAAGTCGTCTATTCTTGGAAGTGGGTGTCTATTCTTCTTGGTCAACTTGTTTAGCTCGTTATAGTCAACGCATAGGCGAAGTGAACCATCCGCTTTGGTTGCGAATACCACTGGAGCACCCCATTCAGAAATACTACGCCTTATGAACCCTTTTTCGAGCAGCTCTTTAACTTGCTTGCTGAGCTCTTTCCTCTCCCTTGGAGCCATGTGTCTAACGAGTAGAGCTACGGGTTTTGCATCAATAAGGTATATGCGGAAGTCTATCTCCGGCTTCGGAGGTAAGCCCTTCACCTCTTCAAATACATCTGACTATTCACGACTACTCTAATAGACTGCAAGTTTTCAACAGACGCATCAAGAGATTCTAGGTAGCTAAGCATAACAAAATGCATGGGATTACAAGAGATTTCGAGAGTGTTACCGAGGCGAGCCATAAGTCTAACCACTCTCTTTTCACAATCGATGATGGCACCATTACTGGATAACCAATCCATGCCTAGAATCAACCCATAGCCCGTGAAGCCCAAGACATAGGTATTACATCTAAACCCAATGCTTAGTATAGAAATTTCCAAATCCAAACAAATCATTGACAAATAAGCCGATCCCCTAATTGGATTTGAAACAACCAAGGGATCCTCTAATATACTGGTGTCTAGGTGCAGAGATTCAACTAAAGTAGTAGATATAAAAGAGTGCGATGCGCCAGAATCAAAGAGTGTATGAACAGGATGATCAAAAAGATAAACTAAACTCTCAACAGAAATATTTCTATCTCGTTCTTGAGGAGGTGCTATGAGAGCGTGAACCTGCCCTCTAGAGGTAGATTCAGTCCTCTGCCCTTGCCCTTGCTTTCTTGGGCAGTCCTTAGCCATGTGTCTTGTCTCGCTGAAGTGAAAAAAACCACCCATCTTCCTCTTTTTCTTTCTGCATTCCTTAATCAGATGTCCAAGAATGCCACAAAAATTACACTTCCTCTTGTCGCGGGGTTTGTTGTTCTTCCCGCCCTTCTTTGAATCTGTATTCTTATTCTGCGATCCCTCTACTTTCTTATCTTGAGGTACTTCCACCTTTGCCTTTTTCTTGCCATCCTTGTCTTCCTTCTATAACAGTGTCATGTCCACCAGTCTCTCATAAGTCGTACCCATAGGTATATGGGACATAGCTAGGCTGTGCAGTGGCTCATTCAACCCTTAAACAAAATGGAGTGCCTTCTTATAGGGAGTGTTCACTAACTCCAATCCGAATCTAGCCAGCTAGTTGAATTGGATTCCTTAACCGACATACTTCCCTGTTTGAGAGCTAAGAACTTCTCCATCTGTAGGCTACATTCAGCTTGTGAGAGGAATTTCATTTCAAATCTCATTTTGAAATCCTCCCAAGTTTCAACTGGTCTCTCAGCATTAGTAACTTCCCGCCAATAAGAGGCTTCGTCTTTAAGCAACCATACGCCCAACTGTATCTTCTGCCTATCGTCCACTTCGAAGATAACAAACAAGTCATCGGTTTCTTTGAGCCAGTTTCTTGCTTCTACAAATGACTCAGTCCCATTAAAGTTCTTTCCACCCGTGGCTCGAAAATCTTTACATATCTTGGAGAAAGCATTTGCACGAGGAGAAGGAACAGCTGCAACTAGGGGAGGAGGAACGTCTGTTGGGCCTGCATCATTAGCCCTAGCCTCTAGGTACCTTCTAAACCAGCCAGGTACCGGTACACCCCCGGAAGGTTAAGATCCCCAGACATGCTGAAATGAAAAAGAAAAGATTCAGAACAAATGATAGAAAAGATACTGCATATGTCTTTGGGGGGATAATGCCTTTTAAAACAACACTTTTTCTTGAAAATTCTTCTTTAAACTTCTTTTTGAAAATTTGTCTCTAAAAATTTTATCTGGTCTGGCAACCATCAGCTCTGATACCAAGTGAAACACCCCACCTTCATTAAGGTCACTCACAAGGGGAATGCCTTAACTTCGGTGGAGCATTATAGGTAAAAGATACAGATAATTTACAAGACAGACATATAAACAGCGGAAAACTAAATTTATTTCATAAGTACGTGGTTTAGTTAAAACATTACAACAACTATCACAAACCAACTTCCAAATTATTACAACAAAATCTCTGTCTTGATTAAAACATAAAGAAGCATGAAATAACAATAAGGTAGCATAAATCCCCAATAAGAGTGTATCCAAAGCCATAGCCCAAGGAAAGAGAATCCAAGCAATACATCTACTCTCTTCCAGCTGGAAATGGTCCAAACTAAGCTGAAGTATTCCCTCCCTGCGGACCTGGGGGAGAGGGGATGAAAGAAAAGAAGACGAAAGAAAATGGTTCAGACATGAGTCTAGTAAGTCCAGTGATTATTTACCATGTAAACAGGAAAAAGGATGATGACATGAATAAACTGAACCTAGGACAGCACGCTAGAAATAAGTTAATAAGACTGAATATGTTATCGCACTCATTACTATTTCTCTGCACCCACTTACAAGTGTTTCAACTAGCACCATGTGTTCAAGATAAATGATCCCCTTTACCAATCGGCTCCTACTCATATACGTTTACCACTTGTGTCATTCGGCCTCGCTTGATGTGTAGATACATGTGCTGGTCCCACCACGGGGTGTATCAAATCGTATGGTGGCAACCCGACACAATTCAAGATGCACAGTGTATAACTACTGATGCCAAGTGCCTGCTTTTTCCATTCCGGAGTACGTGCACGCCCCACACTCCGTCGAAACCTACACTGACGCACCACCCGCCGTTGTTTTGACCACTTATAATCATCCCAGTAATCGTGCACTACCCTGCCTTGTTCAGGATACCATGATACATCTATGTGGGTTACTGCTGAAATGGGTCCCCGTTACTAGGGTTTCCTAATCACCATGTTAAAATAGTTAAGTGTTCTCAAATTAACCTAACCCCATCCATCAGTTTAGTTAACATGTTGTATTGGTTAAGTGTTGCCTTAATTAACTTATCCTTACCATTCCTGTCTTAGCTTTAATTCATTCATTAAAGCACCAACCACTAACATTAGATATGTATTGTTGCGATCGCTGGATGTGCCTGTTGGTTCTTGACAGTCTTACACCGCAACTCAATCTAACCTCGGATTCTTTTGGGCTTGATGTGCTAACCTCTCACATTAGATCTATATTGTTACGGTTGCTGGATGTGTCGGGCGGTACGGGGAAGTCTTATACCGTAACTCAATCTAACCTCGGGTTAGGCATATTCGCCTTTTACTTAATTTACATATTTACCCTTCATATTTATATGTAAATTATGCACAATTATTGCCATTCAAGTCATGCCCCATTTATCCACTAAATCATGTTCATAATTTTTAGTTATATAAATTATAACAATTTATGCCACAAATCATTTATATGATTATGGGCTAAACTATGCCAATAATTTGAAATTTAAGGTTTTGACCAAGTTATCCCCGTCATACGTTCGCAAAATTCACATAGAATGTTAGGCTCGCAACTTAGCCTAACTTATATACAAAAGGGAAAAGAAAGGAGCATGTACCATTCATACAACCTAGTAAGGATCTAACTAAACATGTGTCATAGAAAACTTGGCATAAACAAAGAACTTGCATTTTTGGATCCAATTAACATGAATCTTAAGCATATAGAATTACACAAATCCAACTAGGCATGTAAATGTAAACTTTTATTTTGGATCCAATAAACATGAATATTAAGAATATAGAATTACACAAATCCAACTAGGCATGTAAATGTAAACTTTTATTTTGGATCCAATTTTCATAAATCTAAATATAGGAGAATATAGATCTAAACATATACATGACTTAGCCTAAAAATTTACATGTAAGATAACATGAAAAAGTCACCAAATTTACATAATACACGATTGGTTTAACATACAACATAATAAGTCTAATAAACCACAATAGTCTCATAAGCATATATGATAGAATCGTTATAAGAATAGACATGAATCAGCATCACCATCATCTTACAACTAGGGATAACTCTAGTTTTCACTTTATTACAAATCGTAATTTTTAATCGTTCACATCTAAATAATAACAGGACTTACAAAAAAAAGAAAGTCTTGTTTTCTGGGATCTATTTTCTAAAACTGAAAAGTAATCCCTTGACATAGACAATCTAATTTTGATTTGATTCGTAGCTTCTAACTTGCTTTCTAGTTGGAGAAGAATGGTGGCTATGCTAGGTCGACCATGGACAACATGGTGGCTCCTTGGAATGAAACTGTGTGATTTAGGGTTGAGGATTAGGGTTGCTTTTATAGAGGTTTAGACTTATGTGAACCGTTATATCAACCTAGGAGCAATCACAAACATCTAGACAAGATAGAGCTATCCAGAAATTGCCACCTGTGCCCTAGTGACTAAGCAACAACTCATAAATCATCACTGTTTGGATCTGGGCGAGGGGGTCGACCCCCATGGGGGGTCGACACCCCAGTCGACACCCCTCTTGGGGGGTCGACACCTATGTCGACCCCCCAGGGGGAGTCGACCCCTTTGGGCGGGATTTTTCCCGCCCAACTGATCTACGTGATTTTTGAATTTCGAACGCTTTTGTTTATTTAATTATATAATTTTCTATTTATAAATGAAATCTTCTGAACTCTATAACTTCTTCATACGGAGTCCAATTCATGCAAATCAGACTCTATCTCAAGCAGAATTCCGAGACGAACGCAATGGCGTAACCCATTTCCCTTAATTCCCACTTTTACAATTTTGTGTTCTATAATTCGTTACTTTAATAAACATAGAAATACAAGGTGTTACAAAAAGCTCCAGTAAATCGACTCTGCAAGAACCCACCTCCAACCTTCCTTCTCTCTTCCTTATCTCATAACATACACAGCTATTCTTCAAACTGACAAAACTAACGAACTTCTCTTCGCTTAGGCTTCCTACTTATCACCAACACCTACAACTTGCGCCAACTAACTAAATCGCAATCTCATCACCTGTAGCACAGCATGCTACAACATTGCGACACTTTTTGTTCCGAAATCCCTCCAATTTTTTTCAAAAACAACCTTTCGATCTCACAAAACCAAAATCAAGCATAGATTTCCTTCTTTCCATCCACACACCTCACAAATCTCAACCCTAAATTTTCCATCCACTGTATATTTCGAACCCAAACAAAATGATGCTGCACCCTTAACAAAAACATAAGATCGATGAAAATCTTTATCCAAGTCAAAAGAAATTTGATTTAGAATTTTTCGATGAGAGGTTTACAAGATATTGATTTTTGAATGAGGTAAAAGCTATTGTTGTTTCTTTATTTTTTTGGGAGTGACGGCATGATCAGAGAATTGAAAATGAGGGTAGTGTTAGGTTAGAATTAGAGATTATTTATAGGTAGGAAATTTGATTAAAATAGATTTGTATAAGATGCATTTCTAGTCAAAGAGTTTCAACAGTTAAATAAGCAAAGAATTCAAATTTACATTTGTACATCTTTAATTCAATTTTAAAGATTAAATTATACTTGATTAATTTCATTAAATCAATTCATATATTAAGCAAATAAATCATATTAAATTAGTTAACTTTCTAATTTTAATTCAACCTTCATAAGAAACAAATTTTCTCGTTTTGTTTACTCAAAAATTTACCATAGTTTATAACAAATTCACGTATCAATTAAAGATAATTATTACACTAATTTGCAATGTTCGGTTTCAGCTGTAATTAAATCTCATTAAATATATATTTAATTCCATTAAATCGAATTTGATTTAATTTGTTCTCTTTTTATTCAACCAATCTTGAATTTATAGATATAGTTGACATTTTTGTTCACATACTATTAGGTTAGTAATTTCCATTTATCGTTTAATGCATAATAACGAAATATTTAATTGCAGTCAATTTTTTTTGTCATAACTTAAATTCAATTAAGTCCCATTTTTGGTCCTACTTAACACTTGTTTGAAATCTATTATATCAAACTTTTAAGTTACAAGTTTATTCACCTTAACTGCAGTAATTACGTCCATTAGTTAAAATTTATTTCCAATTTATCATCGATGAATTAAATAGCTACCGGTTTCACACACTAATTAATTAATATATTGTCGTCGTTATTTTTTTATAATTAGTTAAACATTAAATTTATTCCTTTAATTACCATTCTTAATTTCCATTAATCACCATTCAATTGTCTTTATTGAAATTTGTTTCCACTTTATTTTGATACATTAATATTGGATTTTGCAATTTATGAATAGTTACAACTTCTAATTAAATATTATATGCTTATTGTTGTAAACAATTAAACAAATGGATTCACATACAAGTTACTTATTCTAAATTAATAAATTTCAACTGACCACGTAAAATCTTACCGTTTATTTACAATATTTGGTTGAATTTCTTTTATCTTTACTAATAATCGGAATAGGTTTGATGTCACACTTTTTTGGTATACACGCAAACTACCAAAAATGCCCTTTACTAAAAACAAACACATACGATAAAAAAAATTAAATCAAGAAAGAAACGGAAAGCAATTAAAGTTAAATAGCAATGTTCCTTTAATTAGCCATGCGCGTCATTAATGACATTAATAGAGACATAAATGAGAATAACGTTAAAATTTGAAAGTAGACAACTAAATCTGGAAGGGTAACGTAAATGGAATTAAATCACGCATATGTTTGAATTTGAAAATAAATGCGCATCGTAAATGGAAAAATCACGCGTATGTGTGGATATATTTATTTCAATAGTATGTGCACACGTGTTAAGAATGGAACTTTTTTCAATAAAACTAGAAATAAAAATAAATGTTTTGAATAACAGTCACATGAATTAACATGCATGAATTAGAAATAGAAGAAAATTAATGCGCAATAATGAAAATAGGAAAATAAAAAGAACCATCGAGCAAACAAATATGCAAAAAAATAAAATGGGCAAGAAATATACCAAATCATGTACTAACGACATATTTTTATTTTGTTGAATGACTCTGCACGTGCCATCACAACGCGCGAAGCGCATGCCTATACGTCTCCTTTCAAATAAATAACCAAATCATGACTATCTTTACAATAAATGCATATAATTGCGTTTACAACTAGTTGGAATTTCATTGCACAATCAAATGGATCTATATTATTTACATATTCCATAAATTATAATTATCAATATATAATGGAATCTCAAAATTAATTAATCCATTTTATATTTTTAGTTCAACATAAATTTCAAATTCCATTATAAATCGATTATCAAACACTGTCATTATCATATATAGCCATTGAGAATCGGTTCTTAATAGATCAAGTTAAGTTCGTATCTTAAAAATCCATGACATAAAATGTTAATTTTAGTATTTAAACCAACATTGTTCAAAATTACATTAAACTTCCAATTTCCAATAGTCGCAAAATCTCGGGACGTTACAGCACCCAAAACTCACCAATAAATACCCTAGGTCGCATTCAAAGGTGTTGGTTCACATTTGGTATTTTGGACTTTTTGGAGCTCTCAAGCATCATTAATGGCAGCCACCTTCTTCTCCATGATTATTGGACATAGATTGGATTAAAATGTCGCATACATGTTTTCTTCGACTTATGGACATTCAATTGGACATTTGGCATATTTTTAGGAATATTTTCGCACTTTTGGACATTGGAATTATTTTTTGGACATTGAAGCTACTTTTTGGACATTGTTGACCAAGTAAACATATTTTTCGCCCAACGAAGAAGAAGAAGAAAAAGAAGAAGGGCATTTGGGTCAAAGTCTATAATTAACAAATATTTTGTTGTTCTATTATACAATTTTAAACACAAATATTGTCTGAACTTGTACAACTACTATAATCAGCAATTATATGATGAGTGATTACTATGAAGTGGATGTAGGCGTTACTGCCAAACCACTATAAAAAATTATGTTCTCCTTGCATTTCATTACTTTTTATTTTTATTATCATTTCTCTGCGAAACATACACTTGGGGGGTTGACGTGCACGAACAATGGGACAGTTCCCCATGTCAATATTATTCATATCATACTTTTTTTTGACATGAATGTTTTTGTCTTTAAACTCTCGGATGCTAATTTGAGTGGACCAAGATTAGAATTTTTAAGTATCTAGTTTGATAAGCCTTTAAAAATGTGCAAGAGTTTGATGATTTTCTAGGATTTTCATTCGTATGCTATGTTATTTCTTTCGATTTGGTGTAATGGAAAATTATGTTTTTGCCAAGTATTTGACTCTGCTCAAGCAAAGGACCATCATTGTATATCGTTGATGGAGTATTTTATAATAACCTATATTTTCTTTGAATGTTTGTTTGTGACTGAAACTATACGAATGAGAACTTTATTAATTAAATGTGCTTTGAAATTTTCATATTCCTATACTTCTAATGTTAAGATATTGTTAACTGGCCTCATTCTATCACCAACGAATAATACTATTATTCAGTGTTTTAAAAACCTAACCCAATCTTGGTTCGACCGCGATTAACTTTCGATCTTGGAGCGCCACGATTCTGAAAATGAAATAATCTTACACATGCACAAACGCGCGGTTTAACCGCAAAACCCTTTAAAAACCTCCAAACGGGCCTCTTTGAATCTTACGGTTCTTCAAAATTGTGAAAAAAAATAATCACTTCATTTTTTTTACATAATAAGTTTAACAAATAATTTCATAGCAATTGTCATTAAATTTTGAATGACACAATTCATTATTATGTACAATTTATGAACTATTGCTGAACTAATCCTCTTTCATTATAAAAATTAGTAAATTTCCAAATTTTCTATGACAAGTTGTTATTTAATTATTCCAATTAGGTAGTATATAACATAATACATAAGAAGTGGGTTGAAGACGAAAATTGAACTCATGACTTCTTACATCATGTCAAAGTGTACCAATCAGTTTGGGCAATGGTGTTTTCCATAATTGGTTAAATTTTATATATATTTAAAATTAATTTACAATTAAAATAGAAAAGTAGAAATAAACTATCAGCGTGGTTCTTACGGTCTGACTGGTTGAAACACGAAAAATTTGGACCTTTCACTATCATGGTACGGTTCGGTCTTCACAACTATGCTATTAGTGACTATGCTCTTAGTGACCGCGACATCAGTAGTGCATATTTTAATGCTCTAGAGTGAAGAATGTTAACATATTCTCATTTATGACTGCTTTGTGAACATTGTTGACTTCTTTATCCTATTCAGTCCTGCGTGAGAACCACTATAGAAAAGCTTTTCCTGATTTTGTGTTACCGATAAGTTAGTGAATTATTTACTATCAAACCACCATCAGTTGTCATCATTTGGCTGCGCACCATGTTCTTTAACTTATTTTGGATTTAGGGTGCACAACTAACCCGGACCAACCAAAAAAGTGGTCCATTTTCCCGGTTTTTGTTGGGATCTTTACTTTCCTTTTATGTGGTTATGTGGTGTGCATTACTACGAAGCGTTCTCACACGTTAAGTAAAGACATCGCCCTTTTCCTTTTAAGTACAATGCCAGCCACTCTCTTTTGACTTGGCGCTCCCAAAGTGCTTAATTCGTAGATGCTTACAAGTCTGTATGGATACATGATGTTATGACTCCTAGTTCCTTTACTTCCCCTAACCTAGCTATTAGCATCATTTTGCACTCTGTTATTCGATTTAAAAAAGCAATGTTAATGGTTTATCAAACCTACAGCGGTCAAGGGCATTTTGAGACGACCCGAACTTCCCCGTGAAGGAAAGCACAGATAGAATTGAGGACAAGACAAAATAGAACGCATACAGAAGAACATTTCATTGTTATTACAACAATTCCATCAGATACAAGAATATACAGAGTATAAATGAATAAATTACATACGACAAATATCAGAGATTACAATAAATTACATAGCAGCGGAAAAATATACAAAACACAACTGAAAGTGATACATGGATACAGAGCTTTCCGAGCATCGTTCCAGCTGTAAATCAGGATCCTGTGAATATAAATCTGCAAAACCAAAACTACTAGCTGCCCGTGTGGAAAATAGGGGCACCCAGAGTTTAGGTTAAAACAATAAACTCCAGGTCAGTCATGTGACTGGTGTGAGAACTAAAACAGTTATTAATATTGGTTTTAAAGTTTGGTAAATCAAGGGACCACGCCGTATAACACAGAACGGGTTTCCTCCCAAGAATACCAGTGCATAGAACAAACAGCGCAATGCTAAATAAAGAAAAATGAAGCTGTTATAAGACCCAGGTCCCATCACACAATGCAACGCAAGCCGGAGGATAGGGTTTTCCCTTATAACAGCCAAAGCATGCTTGATACGTTTATAACACATTCTTTGATACTATTATAGGTGTATAGTGTCAAAACAATTTCAATCATAAATATCAATCATAGACGGCATGGGTACCATATATCATGTCGCCATACTAGTTCTACAATTAAAACCGCAATATCACGTATTGGAAATTGGATTCCATCATGAGTCGAGGCAAGGGGCAAGCTCCTCTCCGCGTTCGAGACACTCTAGCAATGCCTCAGGACCCCACTCTGATCCTTTGGAACCTCCAAGGCCGGTCCTCTCTTACTTTTGAGGATTAGTTATTCCTGAACACATGTTTCCCGGTCCTTACAGACCTATATCCGAGGCGCCTCGTATCCAACAACCATACAGGTGAAAAGTATATAAATGTCAGGGCTGGTAGGTCACTGACACCACCCTAGCTAGAAAGAAACGTCGTGCACTCCTTGGGTCCGTATCCCGTTTTTGACTCATAACGAGGTGTGAGGCTCGCGAATTCACGTTATACACAAAGCTACACCACACAGGCCGTGCTTTGATCATCAACCACAAGACTCTGCTTTTCAACAGAAGCCTTGATCAATTGCCACTTACGCATGCCACACTGGCAATTCACTCCATGCGACTGATGTCCATCGATATACAACCTCTGAGCTCGTACGTCTCAGAGAAGGGCGTTAAGCAAGAAAATAAATTCTCCTCCGCCAAATAGATGTATATTTAATAGAGATCAATCAACATAGAATAAAACCCAATGTCAGACACGCAATCCATTTACAAGTTCGTTCTCGGTCTGAACGAAACCGGAGGCACTTTCCTCGCATATCCATCCATCTCCAAGTACGTCTGGACGATCACCAACTGTTTCCCTCATCTTGGGTGTACAACCCAATCAAGATCATCAGTAATCACCCAAACGATGTGAAGACTTCCGGTCTTCAACCACCGTTTTCATCTTCGACATCTCGTCGAATCGGTTATTCAAAATAGGTATAACCCGACCTTTCTGAATAACCCACGTATATAATAAACAAATGTTTCACAAACACAACGAACGCCTCATTCCAATTCAGAATATTCTTTTATTCACAAAATGACATTCTTAGGGAAAGGTTCCCATCAATTTTATCCAAGATAAATCCTTCTAAATTTATTCTTTAATCCTCCTTTGGATATCATTTCAAACTAGTCGGGATTAACGAACCACACCGAAGTAATTATTTATTTTATTTCCCAATCCCAACCTATATATCCCATGGAGAAAACTGGTAATACTCCACATCTAACACCACAGGGTTATCGGTAAAATTAATTACCATTTCACGTTCAAATCTAATTAAAGATTTAACTATCGCATTGGAGCAAAACTGGTGGTACTCCATTCTCGATCACCTTTCAGATTTGATAATTTAAATTATCAATTCACATTTCAATCTAATTAAAGATTCATTAAAACTCCACTTAGTTTTAATCTTTTCAAAAATCAACATCCTGCCTTTAACTGGGTTAAAGAACCAATGTCATCTAAAACACGATTCACGATAAACCCAAATCATATTTGATATTAAATACAAGGCTCTGAATAGAAAATATATCGGCTTATATTCAATATCAAATTCTGAAACCAACATATATCGTATTGGAAATAGCGATATAAAATATATCTTTCAAATTCCCATAACAATATCTGTATATTCACGAAATCCAACATCGAAATATTCCGAGGATAATTTCGATTCAACTCCAGTCCAATCCACGTATTGGGAATATCGATTATTTTTAAAATCACTTTCAAATTCAATTTATTTATTTCAAAAATAAATTGATTTTAATTCTAGTTCAAAACTAGTTCATTTCGATAAAAATCTCTTTTTATCCTTTCAAATGTGGAAATCTTCAGCCCAATTTTTCCCAAATCATTTCTTATGATTTTACACAAATTATCAATATTTTTAATAATTTTATCAAGGCCCGTACAGTCGATTTCCAACAACGGCCATCGAACTGCACTTACCGCGACCTTTTCTAAATTTGATTTGGACATCATTCCAAATCCAACCGTTAGATTTCAAATTTCTAATATTCAATGGAAAGTTCTTTTCGACACGAACCCAACGGTTCCGGTTTTAGGAGAATCCGACGGTCGGATCTCCCACAACGTCAATTCGAAGTCAATGGTCGAAATTCACGAACTGCCGCGGCGCGACGCGTTCTATTCAGGCCATTATATATATAATATATATATTATATATATTTCATTGATTTCCTTTTTAAAACGTATTTTATAAATCGTTTTAAATTCGTTTTCAAAACCATTTCAACACTATATTCAATTTCAAATCGATTTGATTTCAATTCAATTCGAATTCATTTCAATTTTATTTAATTCGAATTCAAATTCGTTTCAATTCAAATTCTAATTCGTTTCAATTCAATTCAATTTGAATTTACCTTCTATTTGATTCAATTCGAATTCGTTTCAAATTGATTTCAATTCAATTTCAGTTCGTTTTAAATTCCATTCAAGACGATTTCAACTCGTTTTAATTCAATTCAATTTAATTCAATTTGAATTCATTTCTATTTTATTCGAATTCAAATTCACTTTCTATTCAATTCAAATTCTAATTCGTTTTCTATTCAATTCGAATCGAATTCATTTTCTATTCAATTCAAATTGATTCAATAAAATTTCAATTTGAATTTTTTTATCCAAATCAATTTAATTTCATTTCAAAATATCAGATTTTGAAATCACTTTTCAATATTCATAGTAAAACGAATAAAATCGATATAAATATCGTTCACGTCAAAATAGCGCATCTCAAATCCACACGGCTTTATATTTTTTAAAAACTTCTTTATTCTATTCAACAAATGAATATTTATTCTATTCAACACATGAATCTATATTTCTTTCAGCACACGACTACTTTTGTTATGTAAAATATTTTATAAAACTATGGTATCTATCGTTTGATTTTAATTAGACTCCATCGTAAAGTAATTCTAATTTTAAATACGATAAAGATGTGAATTTTATTATTAAAATATTTTACTCAACACATAAATATTTTCAACTCAGGAACATCGTCAACACATGACTATTTTTATATTCAATACATGAATTTTCTTTTAAAATATTCATTATTTTCCCGATTGGAATGAGGCCCAATCAATTACCATATAACGTTAATTATATGGATTCCATACAACACATGTATTTAATAGCAACGATAAACAATCAACCATCATCCAAAGTGCACCACACGACTGCATAAGCATCAAATATAGATAACCAATGCTTACACAATCTGTCGACCAATCGATCGACATACAATTAAATAATTGGGATTAGTGTACGCCAAATTTCATCCCAACACCCGTGTGGGGTTTCAAATCAACAAACACATATTTTTATTCGTGCAGTTGGGCGATGTGTAAAATTTATCGACCCAATCAATATCCTTCAAATAGGTGTACATAAACAAACCGTCCGGTTTGTAAATGAATATTTATTTATTCACATTCACGTTAAAAATTATATTTTTAACGACCAAAATATTTTATTTTAACACATGAATTTATATTCATTTCATTTACACAATAAAAATGATATTTTTATTTTTCTAACATATTTTAGAAAATTTCGGCGGCATAACGGCACGATACTAGAAACGGGACGAGGCCTAGCCTTATCCCCGGTCTAGTGAAGGCCCACGCCATTCACACATCAATCAAATCCATTCCATTTCACCAAACAATTCAATTCAAACCAAATAGACTAACCAACTACACAACCAAACAATTTAACAAACAAGCCATCCATGGTCTGTGGATGACGGGTGTCGGGTGCTGCTAAGCACCGTTTGCATCCTAGTATATACATAACTAGAAAATGAAATTGAAAGGTGAGAAATTCTCACTAAAGCTATTCCAACTCCACGACTCTTCCGATGTAGGGAATCACTGCCATTCTCTCCTTTTGTCACTTTCGTCGCCCGTAGTCACTACATATATAAAAATCGCATTTTTATATTGCTATTCAATATATAAAAATCGAATTTTTACTTTGCTATTCAATATATAAAAATCGAATTTTTACTTTGCTATTCAATATATAAAAATCGAATTTTTACTATGCTATTCAATATATAAAAATCGAATTTTTACTTTGCTATTCAATATATAAAAATCGAATTTTTACTTTGCTATTCAATATATAAAAATTGAATTTTTACTATGTTATTCAATATATAAAAATCGAATTTTTACTTTGCTATTCAATATATAAAAATCGAATTTTTATTATGCTATTCAATATATAAAAATCGAATTTTTACTTCGATACTATATAAAGATTTCGCCTTTTCAAATATAAAGATTTCACCTTTTCAAATATAAAGATTTCACCTTTTCAAATATAATATAAAAATTATATTTTTCTCGAAGTAAAAAAACATATTTTTACTTCACTACTCATATCAAAATATCGTCTTTTCATATTTAAAAATATCGTCTTTTCATATTTAAAAATATCGTCTTTTCATATTTAAAAATATCATCCTTTTCTAAATCAAAAATATGGTCTTTGTTTAAAAATCAATTTTTTTTTCTACTTTAAATATCAATCCTTTTTCCGCTAACTTCATATCAGTAAAAATCTCATTTTTAAAACTGAATTTAAACCAGGTTTTTATATTTAAATTAACTTAACTAAAATGAACAAATTCAAAGAAGAAATAAATTAAAATAAATAAAAGGAAGACTTACAGTCGTTCAAAAGGGGAGGGAGTTGCTCGCGGGGCTTGCTGGTGGTTCGTCGGAGGTCGGCTGGGCTGTCGGAGGTCGGGGTTTGGGCCAAGGGGGGTGCGGGTTCGGGTCTGGGTGCTAGCGCTGGAGGGAAGGGGAGTGCGCGAGGTAAGGGGAAGAGGAGGACGAGGTGGAGTGAGGCAGGAGGGTTGCGGCGGCCGGGGGGGGGGGGGCTAGCCCGAGGCGGCGCTGGGGGGGGGGGGTCTTCGATTCCATCCGCTTCGTTTTTTTTTCTTTCTGTTGAACTAAATCGAACGGGGGGGGGGGGCTGAAGGATTAAAGGGGTGAGGAGAGAGATGGATATATATTTTTTTTAATTATTTAATTCAAAAAGTTGACTTTTACATATGACCTCGAAACGAGGCCCACCGTCTGTCGTCCATAGCGTTTTACCCCCATTCCGAACACAATGGGATATGTATCGTAGGTTGATTTGATCGTCTCGATCAGTTTTCGTCAAAATCAACATATAACTCTATATATTGAATTTAAACGCGCATTTCAATTTAGCAGGGTCACATACTAACTTGAAAAATTCCAGAAAAATATTTTCTAGCTTCGTATTGACGATACGGTCCTAACAAAACTAGTTTCGGGGAATTCTGAGACCGTCGGAAAAATGGCCATTTTCCAGTCAATTAAAATCAACTGAAACTAGTCAAACACGTTTTCCTTTGCCACGCTCACATATTGATTCGAAAAATTATGAAATTTGAAACCTAGAAATAATTTGACATCACGGACCCAACAAAATTGGTTTCGTCGAAATCCGAGGTTGTTTGCAAAATTTCCATTTTTAAGGGCCTGAATTCCATAGCGACTATTCAGAATCTTCAACTGGACATATCTTTTGATTCCCGCTATGAAATTTTGATTTTTCGGATTCGTTGGAAAGATATCATCAAATAGATCCTATTGGCTTTGGTTTCACTAAAATCCGGATTGTTTTGCACCCGGTACATTCAATTGAAGTATGAAATCGAATTATGAACTACCGCACCATTTTCAATTTCTTTATATAATTATTTATATTCTAACGACGACGTATATAATATATACGTTCGAATTCTATTCAAAATAAATTTCTCGTCGATATTGTTTAAAATAATCCATTTTAAATGTTCGAAATTCGCTAAAATTGCCAAAATAAAAATTTTAAACTGGCCCAGATTTTCGGGTTGTTACACATTTACTCTCAGCTATTTGTTAGCTTCTTTCTCACTTTCATGGAGTCTCAAGATCAACAGAAATAATCACCTGTACCCAATATCCTCTGTCCCCCTGTACCCAACCAGTAAGAACCCTCTGAATTTCACCTTTTTGTAATTAAGCTCTTGTACTCAATTACAAAAAGGTGAAAATCAGAGATTCTAATTAGTTGGATACAGAGGGAATAAGGAATTTGGGTACAGGTGATTTGCTAGATCATATGGCGTGACATTATTATTTATAAATTCTTTCCATCCAATTTCATTAGGGATTCATTCGTAATAGTAAATCATATCTTTATGTTATTGTTCCAACATTCCACTAGGATATTCAATCTCAAAAGTATCTTACTTTATTTTTTCTAATATTAGGTGTTAGTAGAAAATAGAAATACATTTTAGTACTGTGATTCATCGGTAGTATTAACATATTGCTTGTCAGTATTTGTTTAAATCAAAGTAAGCAAGTTTCAAACCTGTTACATTTTTCGCACCAAAGTAAAAGAGCTTAATCACTAGGTTAATTATTCTTATCTTATCTTACTTTATGTTAAAATGAAGTTAACTCTATCTTTAAGGCTATTTGGTAAAATTATGTTGTAGTGTCCCCGGTGATGCCAAGCACGCCATGGAATGGGTTGGAATAACACTTCACTATCTCCTAAGGAGTTTAACCTCATCTTTTTTTACTAGATGGTTTATACCCTATTATTTGATTACTTTGTTCTTGACAATTTAATGCATATATGATATATATGCCCAGATTTCTAGTTATGGACATGGTTTGTTCTTAACAATTTAATGCATGATTAATAATCTTCCTCCATCAGACCTCAGCTCCTCGAGGTAATAGCAGTTTAGAATTGTGGCATTCTCACTGGACTGACCTTAGATTTTAACCAAAAGTATACTTGCCAGATTTATCTACATTCATCAGTCTCATGGTGTAACGACCCGGGTTTTCACGATCCTGAGTAATCGACATAAACTCAATGTCGACTATCTAAGCATCGGAAATACCGGATAGTTAATAGAAAGAAGTTAGAGGGTGAGAATAGATAAGATAGAAAATCAGAATAGAAGAAGAAGACAACTACAACATCAGAGTAACACGAATTTCACAACGGAACGAACAACATATAATATATAACATATCTTTGAAATAAAATCAGTATACGTATACAGTAACATTATCAGAGTACAACATAGCGGAATAAACAATAGCTACATAATCCTGAAGCTTCCTGCTCTAGCTTTCCGATTATATCTGCAAAATCCTGACTACTTGACTGCCCATACAAAATTGGGCACCCAAGATTTTAGGAAAACAAAACAAAATGAACTCTGGGTCAGTCATAGGACTGGTGTGAGTAAATAATTTAAAACAGTTTGAGAAAATAAACGATATCTCATAAGACCACGCCGTATAACACAGAACATGGTTTTTCCCTTATGAGAATCCAAAACACTTGATTCAATCATTCAAAAATCATTTTGATATAAATGATAATCTTTATATCAAAACTCTTTGGATATTATAATAGTGTCTATCAACCACAATATAATAATCATCTAGTAGAACGCTTTCATCTCACGTTCCATATACATAATATATAATCAAAACCCGCAGGCGCTTATTGTGTAATGAATTCCAATTGGCAAGGTATGAGACCACCTTCCGACAGTGTATCTCTAGAGTAGAATACACCGGGTTCAACAAGAACATCTTGCAACCCAGGCTAAACATGACCGGTTACTCATTTCGCTTGAGTGTACCGAATGTATTATCACCAACGGTTGGGATCAGCAACAGTTTCCCAAAAAGGACAACATCGAAACAGATTATAGAAGTAAATGGATTTTCTCTAGATCAGGTGACAACACACCCTAATTGGCAGCTGACCACTTAGCCATGCGACCTACCCAATGTTATAACATTTCCTGGTTGTGAGGCTAGAGGCCATAACGTATCCTTTACAAACCACATCTTCATTCACTTTGAATGTCACATCATCATACCCTCTAAATCAAAAATTGATTTCTCCAAACATGTCATGGGTAAACAACTAAAAGAAACAAATTCCTCCACCACCAAACAGAAATACATTTGAATAGATCAACTTACAAGATCTATTAAATATACTCTATCAGACATTCTTCCATACAGGTCGTCCTGCGACTGGACAGACCGAAGGCACTATTCTATAAACAGGACAACCCTTGCATAACTCCGTCTTCAATTATCTTCATCATATTTGATCGACACGCTAACGCCATACAGAGTGGTTTTCAAATAATGAATCTGATCCCGGTCTCTCTGTATTGACGACAGAAAAATGGTCAAAAACTTTGATAATCGGTGATTTAGCTATCAAAGGAAAATATGTGTGCAAACAACGATATTATTTCCAAATGGAAATTCTATCGATCAATCATCAATCAACATTTATTCATTTCCCCATTTCTCATTTCCATATATTCATCGAATCCTTATTTTCTAATTGTAGAAAATATGCGTTATTAACTTGGGAAAACGTTTCCATTCTGATTCACACATCACTCTCTTCTCACATATATCAGTCTCTAACTGTAAACTAGCAAGAGAACAACCCCCTATGTATTAACCTCGAAGGCCGAAACCAACATCAAATCGATACCCAGAAAGTGATTCAACTCAACTAATTTTTAGTCAGTTTCTAATTCCTTTAGCTCCATTATAAATTCCTATTTCAAACCCTATTTCCTTTATAAATATTTTATTAGCAAAATATTTACTTTAATCTAATTTTCACATAGCTTGTGAAAAATATTTCTTTATAAAATCAAAATAGTTTGATTTCGTATTTAAAAACAATATCTCAAATTCCAACTTCTATTTATAGATTATTTGCAGAATTCTCTATACAAATCTTGTTTCATTTCCAACATTTAAACCTCATTTAAAATTCCCTTTATATAATTCGATTTATTCTATATAAATCCTTTTATATAATTCTATTTATTTTATATAAATTCTTTTATATATATTTCCCAAATATTTCCTTAATTATATTTTCCAATGTTTGTTTTCCAACTATTACCTTTCATAATATCCTATTTATTTCATATATAAATATTTCATTTTCAATATTCACTTTGAAATTTTCCATTTTACATTCCAGTATTTCATATGGTCTTTAAAATACCAAATAACATGACCAGTGTCATCATAATCAATCGCAGGTTATATATCACAATATATGAAAACAAACAGTGTTATAAATATTTAGGAAACCAATTGGATCCCTCCAACTTGTTTCCCTGCATCCACAGATGTTAAACAATATAAATAACATCGATTTCATTTCAATATGAAATATTCTGATAAATAGAATCAATATTTGATTAACGATTTATATATATCGTTATCTATAATTTCAACCAATACATCAGCAATTCAACCAAACAATAAACACACAACAATCAATCCTCATTTATCAATACTAGATTATATTTATAAAAATATAAACTGTACAGAGTTAGTGAGATTTACTCACATTGGTCGGTTTATCGTTAAATAACGATAACCGTTGTTGATTTTGATCGGACAATTTATTTCACTATAAATTGTAAGGAGCTCCAATTCACTCCCAGTCAGTTCATTGTGTAGCCGTCGTCCATACGATCCCAATGGGTCTGACCATTCGTAATTCTGATAGTATGAACGAGATATAAATTTTATAAATTTAAACAAGTTAAAGACATCATTAACATTTTAAATATTTAATTGATTACCCTGTATAAACTAATCACCCCCTAAATCACATTTTACTATGCCAAAACATTTTCTTCCCGGATTGATAGAACACAGCCGCTCCTCCATTGCCGATACTTCCTCCTACCCGTACCTTCCACCACTCAACAACAACAAAAATCCAAACCATTATAATTATTAAACTCCTAATCCAAAACTCATTCCTCCTAACTCCTAAACGCTGAACTCGATCATCACTTCCAAACTGCGGCTCTCAGCAAATACCCCATGCCACCGAGAAAGGCACGACATTTTTACCTCACCACTTCTCATCCAACTTTCTACAAAATCACAAATTGAAGTCATCATCCTCATCTCCTTCGCGAGTGCACTGACCTCATCACCTCATTAAGTAACTCGTCCCTTCCTCCCTGACTGCGACATTAGGAAAAACCGGGCCCCTCATTACTCAGTTACGACACTTTCAACTCCGAACTCCACAAAAAAAAACCACAAATGAATCTTCTTCCTTACACAAGCACTGCGCTACCCTTCTAATCACCAACAAATGACTACACTTACCACAACTCGAACCCCTTGGATGCCACCATACTGGATACTACATGGAAACATGTTCGAATGAAGCGAAATCAGTAGGAAATTGAAGAGCACACCTTCCTGAATTCAAATATATACATACTTTGATTTGTATGAATTTATTTGAATTTGTTCTGATTTTTGAAGAGGGTTTTTCCTCACGTTTTTGAAGTTTGGGTGACGGCTAGAGAAGCATTTGACCATGGAATGATTTTGATTAGGGTTAGGATGGGTTTCAGGTATATATAGGATAGAAATATTATTTTTATATTGATTTTTTATTAATTTATAGCCAATCGTTATTTTTATTTATCGTTTAAAAATTCCTATGATCACGTAACATATCCAAATTTGACATAAATGGACACATAGCTACAGTTTGACATTACGGACCCAACGAAATTTGTTTCATTGAATTCCGACCCCATTTGCTCACACAACATATTTTTAACCGTCAAAATACTGACTAATTTTTACATTAAAATACCGTACGGCCACACACTAACACCAAAAATCATGAAAATTGAAATCTAACAATAATTTAATATTCCAGATCCAACAAAATTGGTTTCGTCAGAAACAGAGTTCGTTTGCAAAAATAGCTATTTTTAAAGCTCTAAATAAACTCATTTAAATCTAAATATATTTAAAACAATTAAATTAAAAAATAATAATTTAATATTATCGTATATATTCACACTTGAATATCGTACAACTCCAAAATAATCATGTCAGAATTTACAACTCGATATTTCAAATCTGGATTAAATCGGTATCTAATTTATATTAAAAATCCTTTTATATTATAATTAAGTCGTTATAAATTATAAAAGAATTCCATAGTGACTTTTCTAAAATTTAATTTAGACACAACTCACAATCTGCATAATGAAATCCCATTTTTTCTCTTCTATTATAAAAATATACTTCACCAGCTCCGAACGTTTCTTGTTTCATAGAAATCCGATTTAAAACGGATTCTGTATATTCGTTTAAAGTTCGAATCACCAAATTACGAACTGCCGCGCCATTTCGAGCTCGATTATAATTATAATATAATTATACGTTCAAATGTCATTTATATAATATATTCGTTAATATAATTCAACTCAAAACTGAATTATATATTCTAAATAATCCAATTCACACAATATTGTGAATTATACTATTTCCGACTATTCTTGAATTTAAATATATTATTTAATTATTATATTAATTAAATATTTAATATTATTTAATTCTGGTCACTTTAAATTACCAAACCATCCTTTAAATAATTAAATAAATTATTTATTATCCGTTAAATACGGGTCATTACATTCTTCCACCCTTAAAATAATTTCGTCCTCGAAATTGCTAAGGTAGATAATAAACCCTATTAACTAGGTTAAAAATTATTCGTTTACTTCTTGACTCCAGTTTCACTAAACCAATTTATTTTAAATAAATTATTAATTCATTTCTATTAACAAGAATTTTCAAAAAATCTGAAAATTTTCTAACACCCGAAATTTCCGAAAAATTTCGCCAGCACCTCCTTTGTGCGGCTCAATCAGTACAACTACAACTCGCCTCTCTAGGCGTTTTCCAACCCAAAAGAAAATCAAACAGCCAAGCGGCTTGCCACTTCGTCTCATAAATCTCATATCAAATAGAAATATAAACTTGTACCTTTTTGTCGGGCATGTCATTATATCATTTGCATCCGTTACCAATTCAACATATACCAATGTCATCTTAGTCAACTCCAATCAATTCATTCGCTTATATTCAAACCAGATCTCATTTCAACTCAAGTTTCATTCTCGATTCCAAATCCTTAACTCACCAATCCAATTTACTTAACCTCGTTAAGTTTCATCCATAAACTTCATTAATTAATTAATTAATTAATTTCAGTTTCAGTTTTCCTTCATAAGTATTATTTATCTTGTTTTTAATTTTAACGATCAGTCCATTATAATTCAACATTCTTTTTCCTGGGAGTTCTTAATCCACTTTGCTTTTCTCAAAAAAAAAAAAAAAATCAAATTATCCTTTTCAAAATTCAAACAACTTATTTTCACAAAACATTTCCAAAACAAAATTTTGGGTAGTAATTCGTCACTTAAAACTCGAAAATGAATACCGATGATGTCATGATCATCATCCGAATCTATTTCCAGCTGTCGAAGTGAGTTCAATACTATATCACTTTCAAAACCATATCTAAACACTTCCATTTTGAAATTCATTCCAAAATACCATTTACAATGCATTAAAATAATTTAAAATCTCCCAGGATTTTAAAATTCTCTTATATCCAATCCATATTCATTTACAAACACCTTTCCAAACCCTAGAGTTATAAATTTCAATTCTAATTTAAATTCAGTTTTTAATTCATTTCGTAATACATATACGAATTTTATTTCGCTATATATGTATAATTAACTCAATTTTAATCTTATTCGATTAATACAACAAACAACACATCCAATATACTATAATACTTCAAATATTAATCCTCCTTTTATATCAAAATATAATTTGGATAAAATTATTTCATTTACCCTCTTTTCAAAACATACCATGTCGGTTCATCGTATTCGAGTGTTTATAAACTCCTACCGATACAGTGGATCAAATTGATTGACCAGAACCCATAAACAACTCAACCAATAAATTTCCACAATATAAAACCATTTTTATATTAAATAACATATACGTTCACTTGTGTATATACACTCAAACTTAATCTGGAGCATTATTAACCTCATCTCTATTGAGTCGCGCCACAGAGCCAAGGTAAATACTTAACCTTCAGGTCTGATACCACTGTAACGACCTGGGTTTTCGGGATCCTGAGTAATCGAAATAAACTCAATGTCGACTATCCAAGCATCGAAAATACCAGATAGTTAATAGAAAGAAGTCAGAGGGTGAGAATAGATAAGATAGAAAATCAGAATAGAAGAAGAAGATAATTACAACATCATAGAAGCACGAATCACACAGCCGAACGAACAACATATAATAGATAACATATCTCCGAAATATAATCAATATATGTATACAGTAACATTATCAGAGTACAACATAGTGTAATAAACAATAGCTATATATTCCTAAAGCTTCCTGCTCCATCTTTCCAATTATATATGTAAAATCCTGACTACTTGACTGCCCATACAAAATTGGGCACCCAAGAGTTTAGGGAAAATAAAACAAAATAAACTCCGTGTCAGTCATGGGACAGGTGTAAATAAACAATTTAAAAATGTTTGAGAAAATAAACGATATCTCATAAGACCACGCCGTATAACACGGAACGGGTTTTTCCTTTATGAGAATCCAAAACACTTGATTCAATCATTCAAAAATCCTTTTGATAGAAACGATAATATTTATATCAAAATTCTTTGGATATTAGAATAGTTTCTATCAACCACAATATAATAATCATCTAGCAGAACGCTTTCATCTCACGTTACACATACATAATATATAATCAAAAACTACAGGCGCTTATTGGGTAATGAATTCCAACTGGCAAGGTATGGGACCACCTTTCGACAGTGTATCTCTAGAGTGAAAAAAACCGGGTTCAACAAGAGCATCTTGCAACCCATGCTAAACATGACCGGTCACTCATTTCGCTTGAGTGTACCGAATGCATTATCACCAACGTTTTGGATCAGTATCAGTTTCCCAAAAGGGACAACATCGAAATAGATTATAGAAGTAAATGAAATTTCTCTAGATCAGGTGACAATACACCGTAATTGGCAGCTAACCACTTATCCATGCGACCTATCCGATTTTATACCATTTCCTGGTTGTGAGGCTAGAGGCCATAACGTATCCTTTACAAACCACATCCTCATTTACTTTGAATGTCACATCGTCATACCTGCTTAATCACAAATTGATTTCTCCAAACATATCACGGGTAAACATCTAAGAGAAATGAATTCCTCCACCATCAAACTTAAATACGTTTGAGGAGATCAACTTACGCGATCTATTAAATATACTCTGTTAGACATTCTTCTATACAGGTCGTCCTGCGACTAGATAGACCGAAGGCACTATCCTGTAAACAGGACAGCCGTTGCATAACTCCATCTTCAATTATCTTTATCATATTTGATCATAACGCTAACATCATACAGAGTGGTTTTTAGATAATGAATCTGATCCCGGTCTCTCCGTATCGACGACGGAAAAATGGTCAAAAACTTTGATAGTCGGTGATTTAACTATCAAAGAAAAACATGTGTGCAAACAACGATATTATTTCCAAATGGAAATTCTATCGATCAATCATCAATCAACATTTATTCATTTCCCCATTTCTCATTTCCATATATTCATCAAATCCTTTTTTTTCTAATTTTAGAAAATATACGTTATTAACTTTGGAAAACGTTTCCATTTCTGATTCACACATCACTATCTTCTCACATATATCAGTCTCTAACTGGAAACTAGTAAGAGAACAACCCCCTAAGTATTAACCCCGAAGGCCGAAACCAACATCAGATCGATACCCAGAAAGCCATTCAACTCAACGAATTTCCAGTCAGTTTCTAATTCCTTTAACTCCATTTTAAATTCCTCTTTCAAACTCTATTTCCTTTATAAATATTTTATTAGCAAAATATTTAGTTTAATCTAATTTTTACATCGCACATGAAAAATATTTCTTTATAAAATCAAAATAATTTGATTTCGTATTTAAAAACAATATCTCAATTTCCAACTTCTATTTATAGATTATTTGCATAATTATCCATATAGATCTTTTTCATTTCCAACATTTAAACCTCATTTAAAATTCCCTTTATATAATTAGATTTATTCTATATAAATACTTTTATATAATTCTATATATTTTATATAAAACCTTTTATATAATTCTATTTATTTCCCAAATATTTCCTTAATTACATTTTCCAATGTTTGTTTTCCAACTATTACCTTCTATAATATCCTATTTATTTCATATATAAATATTTCATTTTCAATATTCACTTTGAAAATTTCCTTTTTACATTCCAGTATTTCATACGACCTTCAAAATAGCAAATAACATGACCAGTGTCATCATAATCAATCACAGATTATATATCACAATATATGAAAACAAATAGTATTATAATATTGTGGAATCCAGTTGGATCCCTCCAACTTGTTTCCCTGCATCCACAGATGTTAAATAGTATAAATAACATCGATTTCATTTCAATATTAAATATTCTGATAAACAGAATCAATATTTAATTAACGATTTATATATATATATATATCGTTATCTATAATTTCAACCAATACATCAGCAATTCAACCAAACAATCAACACACAACAATTGATCCTCATTTATCAATACTAGATTATATTTATAAAAATATAAACTGTACAGAGTTAGTGAGATTTACTCACATTAGTCGGTTTATCGTTAAATAACAGTAACTGTCATTGATTTTGATCAGACAATTTATTTCACTATAAATTGTAACGAGCT
This sequence comes from Allium sativum, assembly GCA_030737875.1. NCBI lineage: Eukaryota > Viridiplantae > Streptophyta > Magnoliopsida > Asparagales > Amaryllidaceae > Allium > Allium sativum. The sequence continues at coordinate 74,487,271 of CM060923.1, read as the reverse complement.
CCAATTCACTCCCAGTCAGTTCCATTGTGTACCCGTCGTCCATACGATCCCAACGGGTATGACCGTTCGAAATTCTGATACAGTATGAACGAGATATAAATTTTATAAGTTTAAACAAGTTAAAAACATCACTAACATTTTATATATTTAATTAATTACCCTGTATAAACTAATCTCCCCCTAAATCACGTTTTACTATGCCCAAACATTTTCTTCTCGGATTGATGGAACACAGCCGCTCCTTCATTGCCAATACTTCCTCCTACCCGTACGTTCCACCACTCAACAACAACAAAAATCAAAACTATCATAATCATTAAACTCCTAATCCAAAACTCATTCTTCCTAACTCCTAAAGGCTGAACTCGATCATCGCTTCCAAACTGCGGCTCTCAGCAAATACCCCATGCCACCGAGAAAGGCACGACCTTTTTACCTCACCACTTCTCATCCAACTTTCTTTGAAATCAAAAATTGAAGTCATCATCCTCATCTCCTTCGCGAGTGCTATGACCTCATCACCTCAATAAGCAACTCGTCCCTTCCTCCTTGACTGCAACATTATGAAAAAACCGCGCCCCTCATTACTTAGTCACGACACTTTCAACACCGAACTCCATAAAAAAACCCACAAACAAATCTTCTCCCTTACACAAGCACTGCGCTACCCTTCTATTCGCCAACAAATGACTACACTTACCCCAACTCGAAGCCCTAGGATGCCGTCATCCCATTACTACACGGAAGCAGGTTCGAATGAAGCGAAATCAGTTGGAAATTGAAGAGCACACCTTCCTGAATTCAAATATATACATACTTTGATTTGTATGAATTTAGTCGAATTTGTTTTGATTTTTGAAGAGGGCTTTTCCTTATGTTTTTGAAGTTTGGGTGACGGCTAGAGAAGCATTTGACCGTGGAATGATTTTGATTAGGGTTAGGATGGGTTTTAGGTATATATATAGGATAGTAATATTATTTCTATATTGATTATTTTATAGCTAATCGTTATTTTTATTTATCGTTTAAAAATTCCTATGATTACATAACATATCTAAATTTGACTAAAATGGACACACAACTAAAGTTTAACATTACGGACCTAACGAAACTTGTTTCGCTGAATTTCGACTCCTTTTGCTCACACAACGTATTTTTAACCATCAAAATACTACCTGATTTTCACATTAAAATCCCGTACGGCCACACATTGACTCCAAAAATCACGAAAATTTAAATCTAACAATAATTTAGTATTCCGGATGCAACAAAATTAGTTTCGTCGAAAACGGAGTTCGTTTGCAAAAATGGCTATTTTAAAGCTCTAAATAAACCCATTTAAATATAAATATATTTAAAACAATTAAATTAAATAATAATAATTTAATATTATTGTATATATTCACACTAGAATATCATACAACACCAAAATAATCATATTAGATTTTATAACTTGATATTTGAAATCCGAATTAAATCGATATCCAATTTATATTAAAAATCCATTTATAATATAATTAAATTGTTATTAATTATAAAGGAATTCCATAACGACTTTTCTGAAATTTAATTTGGACACAACTCACAATCTATGCAATGAAATCTCGATTTTTCTCTTCCATTAGAAAAATATACTTCACTAGCTCCAAACGTTTCTTGTTTCACAGAAATCCAATTTAAAACAGATTATGTATATTCGTTTAAAGTTCGAATCGCCAAATTACGAGCTACCACGCCATTTCGAGCTCAATTATAATTATAATATAATTATACGTTCAATTGTTGTTTATATAATATATTCGTTAATATAATTCAACTCAAAACTGAATTATATATTCTAAATAATCCAATTCACATAATATTGTGAATTATACTATTTCCGACTATTCTGGAATTTAAATATATTATTTAATTATTATATTAATTAAATATTCAATATTATTTAATTTTGGTCACTTTGAATTACCAAACCTTTCTTTAAATAGTTAAATAAATTATTTATTATCCGTTAAAATACGGGTCATTACACATGACAACAAATCTCATGGAATGTGTGATATTTGCTGGCTTCCATTACTGCTGTAGCCGTCTCTCTAACACTCAGTTCAAAGTATTCTATGGTTATTTTAGCATCAATCACAACACCAGGAAGGCTCAAGTTTCACATTTATAACCATGACTAATGCTATTCCTCACGGTTACACCTATGTAGACAGAAGCCGTAGGCAAATTTCATCACGGATTTCATCACGGTTATAACCATGAGAAACATAGAATTTACTCACGGTTATAAGCGTTACAAATATCTGAATAGTCAGGGTTATTTCAGTTAGAATCGTTCATATTGCAATGGTTAATACTGTCACAACTTATTTTATGTAACACACTTATTACCATCACGAATTTTATACTTTCATGCATTCATTAGTATTTCCATATTGTAAACATTTATTTACTTGTAGTTAAAAACATGGTAAATCACAGTTTACTGACAGTAGGAGAATATATATTTAAGTGGCCACATATCCAGAAATATATATTTATGTAGCCATATATCCAGAAATGCCATATAACATAGAATAATAAATATTTTATTTCATATGCAGAAATGCTAAAACTATTTGGGCACAATAATATACATTTTATTGCTAAACATAAATATATTTCATACAAAACACCATAAAAGGATTATTCCATCTAAAACATACCATATTTACATACTCCATCTAAAACATTCTATTTTTCTCTAGATGATCAATCATGTTTGAAAAATCATTCCACCCTTTCCTCTTGTAAATCTGTAAAGAACATAAAAAGTAAGGAAAAAGAATATAAAAGTCATCCGACTAAACAACTTACTGTGTCCCATGACTAATCACTTATTAACAAATAACTCTTCTAATAATTTAAAAGTTTTTAGAATAGCAGAGCATACTATATTTATGCCAGTAGACAGTAGACCATAGCGAGAAACAAATGACAACTAGGTGTATATAAGAAATTCTAGAGATGTGTGCCAACTTTCATGAAGCTTTCACTATATATTTCATCTTATTAGGAGCAGGCTATATGAATATTTTGGTCAAAGTCAATAAATTTTTGTTAAGAACAAATATGAAGTTCTAAATTTACATTTGTTAATACGACAATTTTACTATAGGTGTTAAGAAACATGAATCTTCCATGCTAAATTTGACATTTAACTGAACTAATAATTGGTCAAAAACATGAGTTTATGAACACATAGCAAGAGTGGTTCTAAAGAAAGGTTTTATTTAACAAGTTTACAGATCCTAGAAGTAGCGAGCAATTGTAACTTATGGCATGACATGAAAGAACAGTTTTTTAACTTTTATTAGAGAAATTTGAGGCTGTCACTTTGTGAAATCTTATCGGTTTGTGAAAGCCTGGCCTGTTTCCATAACCATTTGTAAATTTAGGCATATTTCATTTCTACATACGAAAAAGGTGAAAATAATAGTCCCATGCTGAAATTACAGTAAATCATTACCTGATCAAGCTTTTTGACTAGTTAGAGACCACATGTACAATGATGAGAGAATCCACTTCCTGGGTTGACAAATGAACATAGATAGGGTGCTGCACTAGAACGAAAAATGAATATTATCAACCTAAAAGCATTAACGAAGCATATTCATAGTGGTGGGTCCGTATAATTTTGAAAATTGCATAGTCATTGGGCGTGTTTACAACAACTATCTTTTACACTACAAACTGTAAATATTTGCACAAAATGGTCAAAACATGCATTTTATTTTAAAGTACATACATATGTTTATTTTCACTAAGAAACTAGGGTTTTGTATTGTCCATTTCAATGCGTAGACATTAATTGTATCTCCTAGTTTAATTAAGGGTATCTGCAAGTATTTGCACCAACATATATTTATCAAAATATATATGACATGTGGATCATGTTGGAAAATTATAAAATTTGTGATTCAATAGGCTGCAGAGAATGATATTCAGGTGAAATATCTCAAATAAGAGGTATCTAGTTTTCTTGCATGTGAACTAATATGAAAGGGATGACCATATCAAAATAAAAATCATAATTCTACAAACGATTTTGTGTGGATTAGCTTTGATTTTGAAAATGTATACCTAATATGTGCATAAATAAAAATGACAAGAAAAACTGCCATTGAATAATTAAGAACCAGTGATCAGAATCATATTCTGATCGAGATGGATTTTTTAATGAATATGATTCAACAGTTTTCTAATCAATAGACATACTGTTTTCAAATCTAGTTTTTGGCGAAAGCGGCTTAATTTTAATTTTTACCATTTGTATTATTCTTGTATTTGCTTTCTTTTATTCTGCGTTAGTCATCATTAAAATAATTATTGTGCATTTGTTATTGCATTTGTGTTTTAATTTCATATCTTTACATTTATTTACATTGGATTTTTTGTTCTATTTCAAAAAAAAAAGAGGAAAAAACTCGTTGTATTTTGTTTTTTGTCATTTTGTGTCAAACAAGGGAATACACTATTATATTAGCTGCTAAAACAAGAGGAACTAGACGAAACATAATAAACAATAAACATGAATCAGTCAAAAATCCCACGCAATAACACATCTGTACAGATGCAAAGATAACCAAAAGTAATGGAATACACTATTATATTAGCTGCTAAAACAAGAGGAAATAGGCGAAACAGAATAAACATTTTTCTAGTTGGCACTACATACAAGTAGAATATGCAAATCACATCTATATAAGTCTATGCTTGTTCTTAGATTCATCTACAACTTTTATTGCATAGATAATTTTATTCGAATTATTATCGATTAATAATTAATAATTTAGTGATACGATGATGTAGAAAAAAACAATTTTATGCCCTATCACTGTTTTGTATTATCATGCGTCATCAAAACAAAAAAATCGTTCATATCTTCCTTAACTAATCTACAAAATTGCCTCAATCATCATCAGAATCACTTGCAGAACTTGTTGGTTCCTTGAGATAAATTCCAAAATTTGGAGACTTGACCCTATCATCATCTCTCTTGATCGCATTTTCTTTTTCTATTCCTTTTCTAACAAGGCTTCTTCTAATGTTGCCTCTCTATCTTCAGGTTTTAGTGCCTCTAACCTTGACACGATTCTAACATCTCTAGCCCTCCTTTTCTGCATGATATCATCGATCATTCCACGTGATGCTTCTAAATTTCCAGGAAAATTATTACTTTCCTCGTCTTCGAACTTGGGTAAACTGCAACCCATCAAAGACAGAAGATGATGAAAGAAAATGGAGTTACCAGATACAATTATTGAATGCAAAAAATGAAAATATAAAAGAAAGAAAGAATGCTTTTCCCTATGAAGAACATGATGTCTGTTTTAGAAGGGAAAGTTGGCTAAAAATACAAGGATGTAGAGTCTAAATTAGAGCTGCCAGGATAATTTTAGCCAGACAAGAATAACTAACGAAAATAAGTAAAATTGTTGAGCTAAACATTTCTAGACATAATACTAATTCATCTTGAAAGCAAAGTTGATGATATTTCTGTTTTCAGCAAATTTCTATCTTGATACTATTTGGTAATATTAAGGAAAATGACAATAACATTTACACTTAAATGTCAAAAAAAGCCTGTAACTGTAAAAAAAATATGAATCATGCCTATAATCAGTCTTAAATAGTCAATACCTTCTTAACAAATCTAATATAGTATACCGAACCTGTGTCTCCTTTCAAAGTTCAGTTTAGTAAATATATTGATAGTTCCTTGTACTAAGTATTCATAGAGATGAAATTATAATTGACATAAGCATAATGTGAAGTGTATGACAACAATGCACATAGGTAGAACATATCGATGTAGTGGACAAAATATCACATATTAGTTGCAAGATGCCAAGATCATACAAATTATGGTTAGTGTTCCTTTCTTTCTTATTAAATTCTATATTACAAACAAGAATCAACAATTTGGATAATCTTAATTGCCAAATAAATAGCAAGGTAGACTACAATGAGTGGCTAAACTTAATCCCATGTTACTCCGGTTAGACCTCAAGTAGAAAAAAAGATAACGATATTAGGATAATCAATCCCACAGTAAAAAAACAACCACAGACATACCAAAGTCCCTTGTAAAGAAATAAATTGAGAAGACATAAACCATGATCAAGCATTCAGTAGAACATTAGCATAGCAAAACAGTCTTAACAATAAATAAAACTGAATTAGAAGATATATAAATCGATTTACAAAGGGCAGCTACTGAATACATGCAAGAAGAAATGTGAAAGCAAAGACTAATCCGTGTTTAGGGAAAGCATAGGAGCCCAATACTAGTAATATATAAGTCTTGAAAGAAAAATGTAGCAATAGGGACAACAAAATACAAGTGAGAGAAACAATTCTAGGTTGGCAACATCCACAAGAACCAGACAACAGGGCCGGCCCTAACCCAAGGCAACCAAGGCGGCCGCCTAGGGCCTCCGATCGTCGGGCGCCTCAGATTTTCATATTTCCTTTATATATATAACATGTTGTAGAAACTTAGTTAAAGCATTATGTAGCCCAGTGGTTAGGTTTGAAGCTCTCACAATGGAGATCCTGGGTTCGAGTACCAACGTCCACCATATTCAGGGCCTCAGAATTTATAATTTTTAGTTTTTTTTACTGTTAGTTTTCGCCTTGGGCCTCTAAAACTTCAAGGCCGGTCCTGCCAGAGAGAAAGAGATATTACTTGAATTTTAAGCAACTCAATCACGAGATGTTACTGAAAATCTTACTTGTAACAGCGTAACTTATTTTTACTATGCTTATGTTAAAAATCTAAGCATAAACGTGTCATATAAGGAAATTAATAATATCGAAGGCTATACTCGTTTGCAAGAAATTATGTTCTTAGGTTATGCACCAATGACAAGATATCAAGGATATACGTTTTTAGAACAAATGCAGTAGACACCTAAAAAGACACGCTTTAACGTAATACTCCTTTGGCATCTAGTGTAGTACGTATAACTAAACTTCAAACAACGAAATCAAGCTTTGGATGACAATAAAGGGATAGCAACAAAAACAAAAAGAAGTTGTACAAGGACACAATTTATGAACATTGAAACTCTGACTCTATAAACAGTATCAATAAGGGAAAATGAGACATAAGATCAAGAAAACACACCAACAAAATAAGCAAGCTGAAAAGAGCCACAAGAAAGCAATAAGAAAACCCCCTATTCGAAAACCCTAGATCGAAATTCAAAATAAGCAGAAACTAGTACAAATTCAAATCAGTTAAATATGAATATAATTTGAATACACCTTAATTTGGAGCAATGATGAACCCTAGATCTAAACGCGGGTAGTGATACCGCCTCCAAGCCTGGTTGTCCACTTAAACCTCAGATCTTAGTGCGAAGCATAATTTTCGACATGAGAACCATCGATCTGAACTGCGAATAAAAGGAATGTGTTGATACAGGAATTGCGAGTAGGAGGAACCGTACATGCGGTGTAATATGGGGAAAGTGGAGAAATGAAGGAACCGTACAAGCGGTGGAATATGGGGAAAGTGGAGAAATGATGAGTGAGCGAAAGAAAAAACAGTAATTACTAAGCTCTTCCTAGAGGTTAGAACTATTTACAAAATAACCAAAAGCCGTAACGGTTTTAAACATGATTTACAATTATCATGATTATTTTTGTTATAAATTTATCATGGTTATAACCGTGACAAATTGCGCAAAAATAAGTGTGATAAAAAGGCTTGTTTGGTGTTGTGAATGTAGATTCTTTTATGAGGTTTTATACTTTGTAAATGGCGAAACTTTACTTATCTTTCGAAGTGTTTCGTTTCCCTAGTCATATAAACCATCTTTCACATGCCTCGATCTTAAGGCCTTCATCTCCGACCTAATTGACATGCATTATCTTTCCTAACATAAGAATCCTTTATGTGCATAAACTTTTCAGCCCAATAGTTAAAGTATTCCAAGCTAGTAGTTGATATTTTTCTTAAATTCCCCATGAAATCCATTTGTTGTTAATTCCTAAAACATTACCCACAAGGGCGATCTGTCTGTTAAATTGATGTACAATGATTGTTAAGCATTGAAACATGCAAGATTATTCTACTACTCCCCCTTATTCGGAGTATATGACGTTTGGGAATTCTTCACACAGATTAAGGCACTTGAAATTTGACTTGTTTACCCTTGCTTGCACATATTAGTGAATGCATTGGAAGTTTCGGAATGTAGCCGGAGAGAATGGAAAAGCAGTGAAAGGTTTTAATAATAACAATATTTTATTGCCTCTATTCATTAATATGCGTAGAGATGGAGAGAGACAGGCCATGGAAAAGCTGTGAAAGTATTATGAATTAGGAGAGAGACAACTACATGCGCACATTTCCATATTACAAAGGAAAATTTTCTTGTTTAGACCGATTTTGGAAACTTATAACAAAAATAGTCCACTACAAAAATAATTACAAAAATAAACTATTTTTTTTCCAAAAGGCATCAGCCAGAATAACGCAAGCTCATTTATTTTTAACAAAGGAGTGATCTTGGATAATGTTTCTTTAAGAGCTCACTGCCTCCTTTGAGGCAATGAGCATTTCTATTAGCGTTATCTCGGTTCAAATGATAGAGCGTTATTTGAGATAATGCTTTGTTAGTTACTCACTGCCTCACAAAGAGGCAGTGAGCAAATTTAGTCCGCCGCACCTAATACAATAACATGTCAAATTACAAAACAACTATGCTATCTACATATACAATTTGACATACATGACAAATACATATCCAACAACAAAATATAATGATATCCAAAATACATACCCAACAAAACAAATCGGTATTCAAATTACATAACGATCATAAGGGTCGACACAAAACATTTGAACTGCCATTTACACCAACAAAACAATAACAAGCATCCAACCAACCCAATTCATCGTACATAATCATTACAAAGATAAAACGGTAGAAAATTGTTAGGTACAAGTGTAAAATCAACTAATCACCTCATTTCCATCAAAATTCGAGGCGTTTTCTTATTTCGCCATGGCTTAAGTATAAACTCCTCCGGTGTTGACACCTCTTCTTCCTCGTCTTCTTCCTGAATGCCCTCTTCTACTTGCTCTGGTGGTGGTTGCGAAGGACTGACTGGCACAGAATGTTGCGAAGATGACTCACTTGATGCGCATCCGTCTTGCCTCTCATCTGGAATACTGTCTTCTTCCCTTATCGAGGATGTCGAGGTTTCCGAAGAACATCCATTTGAGCAATTGGCACCAGAAGAGGTGAAGGAGATTGTGGTATATCCATTTTGTTCTTGCACAAGCAAGAGTGTAAAATTTGTTTAATTGACAAGTTCTTCTCCTTGCTTTTCTCCAGAATTTCTTGCTCCAACTCATCTACTAACTCAAGTGCACGGTAAACACCATCAGCCTGTCAATAAATACCATAAGTTACAACATTTGGAAGTTATATATAATCAATAAATTGAAAATGTACTGCATTCATTTAAAGAGGAGCTCTAGGCTCGTACGAAGAGGGAAATGTACGACGATGTGCAGGTGGTCTTGGCACCACGAACTGATGCGTTATGTTCAAGTACCATGTCATGTACTCCTACGAGGTTAGCGGCACCTCACGTTCTTGTTCCTCACAATCATGACGATTGTCCCCACAACTCAAGCAGGGAGTCGTGCATCTCATCGTTTACTTTAACTTGATACAGAGGAGCGGGCTAGGGAAGATGCTAACATAATCCAAACTGCCTCATGACTCTATCCGGAAGATGGTATGCACGGTCTGTCAATGAAAACTAAAGCAATATGGCTCTCTATAGCCCTCTTGACTGGGTACACAGTGCGGGTAGCGCCTTGAGGTCTTCTTCACTGTAAGGATTTTAAGTCACTACATCAGCGGGAAGAACATCCAATTCATCACTATAGAACAATAAAATGCGTCTAGGAGCCCTTTTGATATTTTTGGGTCTGATCCACCTACATGTACACAAAGGCGTTTACAAATCACCATGATTGAAAATATTTATCAAACGAAAACAATAATTATTTGTGTACCTTGCTGCATATGGCTTCGTGTTGTCCACTACCGGTCTCTTCATGAATACACGACCGACTGGAAGGTAGGTCGATGAACAAAGCTACAAAATTATAATGTGTTGTTTTTTCAATTATTCTCATTCATTTGCTTCTACAGTCATTTGCATTACTACTTGAATGAGACTCAAGCATCCATCCGCCTCCTTTTGTTGCCCTAAAGTTATCCTACTAAACTCCGAATATGTAGAAGCTAGAACCTCCGCTCCCCAAGCATATGTTCTACACTCATCAAAGTCCGTAATCAGTGGGAGCCAATGAAGCGCCACTCTAGATTCAACCTATCACATAACATAAGCTGAGTAATAATGTGCAACATGATGGCACAAGCTCGTTGCTGAATTTGTATTGGACTTGCATTCGCTGGAATATCACCCTCCAATTGAGAACAATACTAACTACTCAAAACGTTCTCATTCCCAAACCAAACATCATCAGGAGGAGTTATGCCAACCAAAATCTCAAGCATTACCTTATAATTCTGTAAACCAGGAACTCTAAGAAACACCTCCCCATCTGTAGGCAACCCAAATAATATGGCCACATCATTTAGAATTGTCGTCATCTCACCAACTCGTAGGTGGAATGTGGACATCTTTGGTCTCCACCTATCAAGCAAGGCAGTGATCAAGTTTCGATCAAGTTGTGCATACCCAACCTTGTACACCAACCAAATCCGACTCTATCTAACAATGCCAAAACCTCTGGATGATTGGACGTAACTTGATTTAGAGTTTACATATGGTCAATAGTTTCCTTTAGGTCAACAGACACTAATAAAATGAATTTAATTTTATATAAGCTAATAGACGAACAATAAAAACATAATTCTTAACAAATAAATCAAATATTTTTACTGCCATCACTTCCTTTTTACTAGTCCTATGATCTGCCTGCAAGTAAAGGATATCTGGATCGACTGGTCTGGGATCCATCTCTTCATATTCTATAAACAGTTAAGATGCATATATTAGTCTATTAATCAACAATCAATTAAATAGCTCACTGACACAAAGTATTAGCACTATTTTCTAAATACTTTAGGCCGCATTATCCTCCATCTCGTACTAAAAATAAACATACACATACTAAACATGCATAAATATAATTTTATTCACCAATGTAAAAAAACACAAACACGTATAAAACCCTTAATCATGAATTTGTTCATGAAACCACTAACTTGTAGGCTATAGAACCACAATTCACATCCATTTCACCTATGATGGGAATAGAGTTGAAATCTCAGCACCTGGAAACCCCTAAATTTCCAAAATTATCAACTTTTTTCACATAAAATTAAGAATACTTACCAATAGTAGGATGACAGGAAGAAGAGGAGGCCATTAAACTTAATGTTGGAGGAATTTTTTTATTTTTTGTTCCAAAATTGCAAAGGGAAAGAGGGTTTTCGGGTGGCACAAATTTTAGAAAAGAGGAAATGGGAAAGGGAAATAGTGGCTGAAGGGTTATAGGCAATATTATGGATAACGCTAGGAAAACAAGCGTTATCTGAGATCATGCTAATGTAAAATACAAAATTTTACACTAGCGTTATCTGTGATAACGCATGTGCAAATAAAAAGGGTTTATTTCTGTATTAATTTTGAAACTGGCCAATTTGTGTTATTACTTTTCGAAACTAGCCCAAATAAAAATTCCTATTACAAAAGTAAATGAATGCATTGGAACACAGCTGTACGCGGTATTAATGAAGGGGAAAAATGGAAATAAAATGTTTTTTTATGTAAAACGTCATATATTAAGAAAAATATTCTTTCATACAAAACATCATATATGGATAGGAGGGAGAATTTTTCTCCATCCTTTTGCTAGACACACAAATTTTAATAGGTTATCACTTCAAGCAATTAAATGAAATAGTTTATAGATATGATAATAATTAAAGAAAGCAACGGTATGTTACTTCCTTCTTCATTCCAACTGTTCTTATATGTTGAATGTAGCGCCTCAAATGTGTTTCAAGGATGATTGGCAGGAAATTTAACAGTTTGGAAAGATAAAAGAGAGATTCTATGTGTTGGACAAAGAAGAAATAACATAGATGAATTTCTTGAAAAATAACGAAAAATGAAGCAAATTGTCAAAGTGGTGTTGGTGAGACAAAGTTGTCTAAATCAAGGTGGAGCCAACAACGGAAAGCTGCAAAGTTTACATGTGAGCTTTTTTGGTACTGTAAATATTTCTAATTCATTGATAAAGTGCACGTTCAATTAAGAGGCATGAACAATTAGATTGTTTAGAGGTTAGTTAGGTTTTGTTTTGTAGATTGATACATTTGTTTCTTTGGTGATGTTAGAGATTAGAGCTTAAGGTTGTAGGAAGTGTTTGGAAATATTTATGATATATAGTATTACGATGGAAATTATTGAAATTTGAGATACAATATCTCCAAAATGAAGTAGAAAGTAATTTCTAGAGCATCAGGACGAGCATCGATGACAAAATGACCGAATGAAGTAGCCAGGGAGGTGGAAGTTGTACTTCAACTGTTAGCTTCTAAAGGACTAATGGAAGCCACCAGTTGATTAAAGTTTGAGCCATTCTCAAATTGAAGAGAGAATTTCCTTTTCAGTTGATTGAAAAACTCTTCCAATTCACTAGAACCGATATAGTAATTGTTATTTCCCATAAATAGGGCTGGCTTTTTCGAAAGAAGTTAGGTTCAATTTTGAAGGTAGATCTCACCATTTTTAATCTAATGGCTACACTTACATCAGAATTTTTCAAACAATTTTGTAATGATTCATCATAATATGTGAGGGAGTTTTTGTATTCGGGGTTAGAGGGTTGATATTTCTTTTTGAAACAAAGGTTTTTATATTTGTAATACTCAAATGAATTAATAAAGTTTGTTTAAAAGAAATTATGTATATATTATTTTTCTTCACTTCTTATTTTTTTTTTCAAATCGACCTTTTTAGGGAACCTTGAGGTGGTCGCAATAAGAGACTCTAGTAAGAAGATTACTTTTGTTTGGGCTCTTGTGAAGGGAGCATGGTCAATAAAGAAAAGGCTATGTCATGTGAAAGAAGTTTGTTCTCACCATTGGTTATCATGTATTAATTATGGTGCAATATGTATGGTGTTGTAAGGGTTGAAGTCTTGTATTTATTGTAGCTTACATTAATACATGCAACTCTCATTGTGTCGCTCTTAGTCGTTGTTGAATCTTTGTGTTGCAAATTGAGCTACTTATCATGAATCAAAACCATGATTCAACATTATCCCCCTTTTTGATTGATGACAACCTGTAAATGAAGATGCAGTATACGATGATATACAGTGTATGAATTTTTTACTTACACCCCTTGAATATGTGGTGACATATATTCCTGCATGAAATGGTTAGTATACAATTTCTCCCCTTTTGTCATCGACAAAAAGGAAATTATAAGTCATAGTAAAGTAGAACGTAACCATTACATATGCAAAGCATATCACAGATAGTTAATTACAGACTATTGCAAATTGTTTTAACTACCCCATTTGGCTATTTATATACAAAGCAATTTCAAATAAAAATAGTTCACAAATGAATTGAATTTAAAGTAGCAAAAGATACTTAAGAAAGCTTACCATTCTAAACTATAGAAGGATAAATTACTCTTCAACCTCCTTCTCCTTACCCTTGGCACTTCGAGAACTAGCACCTTGAGACGACCCGAACTTCTTCGTGAAGGAAAGCCCGGATTGACTTGAGAACAAGGCGAATTAGAACATAAACAGAAGAACATTTCATTGCTTATTACAATAATTTCATCAGAATACAAGAATATAACAGAGTATGAATAAATCATATACATTTGATTAATATCATATATTTAAATTACAATTAAATACATAGCAGCGGAAAACAATACAAAACACAATTGAAAGTAATACACGGATACAGAGCTTTCCGAAAATCGCTTCAACTGTAAATCCAGATCTTGTGAATATAAATCTGCAAAACCAAAACTACTAGCTGCCCGTGTGGAAAATAGGGGCACCTAGAGTTTAAGTTAAAACAATAAACTCCAGGTCAATCATGTGACTGGTGTGAGAACTAAAACAGTTATTAATCTTTATTTTAAAGTTAGATAAATCCAGGGACCACGCCATATAACACGGAATGGGTATCCTCCTAAGAATACCAGTGCATAAAAATAATAGCGCAATGCTAAATAAAGAATAATGAAGCTATTACAAGACTCAGGACCCATCACACAATGCAAGAAAACCGGAGGATAGAGTTTTTACCTTATAATAGCCAAGAATGCATGGACGTAAAATTTCATGTTTTATTATTACTGTAAGTGTATAGTGTCAAAACAATTTCAATCATAAGTATCAATCATAGATGGCATAACTGCCCCATACCACTATGTCGCCATATATAGTTTTACAATTAAAACCACAAAATTTCATATTGGAAGCTGGATTTACATATGTGAACCAAGGAAAGCGAACGTCCTTACCGCTTCGAGACGCTCTAGCCGGCCCCTGAGGATTGGAATGCATCGACCCTGGGATCGTCAGGGCCCGTCCACTCGATGTGGATTAAAATGCCTGAACACTACATTTCCCCGCCCTATGGGGCGTAACTGGTCATATTCCAACCAAACTACTGGCTCCGGAATGACCGATATAACCGAGGTGCCTCGCAATCCATCATCCACATAAGTAAAATGTCAGGGCTAGAAAAACACTGACACCACTCCTAGCAAGAAGGAAACGCATGCCCTCCCGGAGGTCCTCTCCCTTTTCTGGTTCACGCAGGGGTGTGAGGCTCGTGAATCAATGCAACAATGCTACGCTATATCAAAGCCGTGCTCTGATCATCAACCACAAGACTCTGCTTTTCAACAGAAGACTTGATCTTTTGCATCTCAGCATGCTGCATAGGCAATTCACGCTATGCAACCGATGTCTATCAATCACAGAGAATGAAATCCGATGTCAGATACACATACATTTACAAATTTGTCCTGGGTCTGAATGAAACCGGAGGCACCTTATTCCTCCCCCATATGTCCAATACCGGGGAGAGGTCCTCGCATATCCGGTCGATCTCCAAGTACGTCTGGACGATCACCACTTATTACCTTGTCTTGGGTGTACAGCCCAATCAAGACATCAGTAATCATCCAAACGATGTGAAGACCTCCCGTCTTCAACCACCGTCTTCATCCTCAACATATCATCGAATCAGTTATTCAGAATGGGATAAACCAGGTCTTTCTGAATAACTCGCGTATATAATAAACAAGTGCTATATAAACACAACGTACACCTCTTTCCAATCCAGAATATTCCTTTATTCAAATATTCTTATACTTTGGGAAAGGTTCCCATTAATTTTATCAAAGATAAATTCTTTAGATTTATTCTTTAATCTTCCTTTGGATATCATTTCAATTTAATTAAAGATGCATTAAAACTTCACTTGGTTCTAATCTTCCAAAAAATCAATATTAACGATTGTTTAACTTGGGAAATCATATCCTGTCTTTAACTGGGTTAAAGAACCAACGTCATTTAAAAACATGGTTCATAATAAACCCAAAATCACATTCCATTCCATCAACCTTTAACCGTAAATTAGCAAGTGAACAATTCCCTAAGTATTAGCCCCGAAGGCCGAAACCAATATCAGATCAATACCCAGGAAACCATTCAACTTAACTAATCTCCAGTTAGTTTCTGATTTTCTTAACTCCATTGGTCTAAGAACAGTATTATTAAAGATGCCCTTCATGACAACCCAAAATATTATTCCTTTCTTTAACCGGGTTAAAGAACCAATGTCCATTAAAACATGGTTCGCGATAAACCCAAAATCACATTCCATTAACAATGGAATCTTCATGGAAAACAAATCGATATATATAATCGATATAAACCTCCATATCCAACCGATAATATCAATGGAAAAACGAAAAGGCCTTTTAAATTCCATAGATATTAACTGTCTACCTCTACAGAAGCTTACTTCGATTATTACCAAATCAAATTCCATTCAATTTCAATTTAATATGTTAAACTGGAAAACTTTACTTTGGAAATTTTCCTTTAAATCTTACCAAAAAATATATTAATTCCAAATCCCATTTCACTGTAAATCGGGTTAAAGAACAAATGTTGCTCAAACACAGTTCATAACAAACCCAATTCACATTCCATCAGTCTCTAACCGTAAATTAGTAAGAGAACAATTCCTTAAGTATTAACCCCGAAGGCCGAAACCAACATCAGACCAATACCCAGGAAACCATTCAACTTAACTAATCTCCAATTAGTTTCTAATTTTCTTAACTTCATTAGGTTCAAGAACAATATTATTAACGATACCATTCATGACAAACCAAAAATTCAATTTGATATTGAATACAAGGCTATGAATAGAAAATATATCGGCTTATATTCAATATCAAATTCTGAAATCAACAGATATCGTATTGGAATAACGATATATCTATATCTTCCAATTTCCTCCACAATATTCGTATAATCACGGAATCCAATATCAAAATATTTTGAAGATAATTTCGATCCAAATCTGTTCCAATTCATATATTGGAAATTCCGATTATTTTTAAAACTATTTCAAATCCAATTTATTTATTTAAAAATATTGGATTATAATTCTAGTTAATAACTAGTTCATTTCGATAAAATCTATTTTTTATCTTTTCAAATATGGAATTTTTCATCCTGATTCTTTCCAAATCATTTATTATGATTTTACACAAATTATTGATATTTTTAATAATTTTATCAAGGCCCGTACAGTCAATTTCCATAAACGGCCATCGAACTGTACTTACAATGACCTTTTCCAAATTTTATTTGGACATAATTCCAAATTCAACCGTCTGATTTCTAATTTCTTATATTTAGAAAGCTCTTTTCGATACGAACCCAATGGTTCTGGTTTTAGGAGAATCCGACGGTCGGATCTCCCATAACGTCCATTCGAAGTCAATGGTCGAAATTCGCGAACTACCGCAGCACGGCGCGTTCTATTCAGGCCATTATATTATATATATAATATATATATTACGTCAATTTCCATTTAAAACATATTTTATAAATCGTTTTAAATTCGTTTTCAAAACGATTTCAACTTCATATTCAATTTCTAATCAAAATTGAATATTCCATATCATCGATATATAAATGATTTTTTTTAAAACATTACATTTTGAAATCGATTCCTTTTCGATATTCATTATAAAAATGAATAAAATCGATGTAAATATCGTTCACGTCAAAATGGCGTCAATCTAATCAACGCGGCTTTACATATTTAAATATATTCGTGTACATCGCAAGTCGAACATCAATATCACATTTTGATCCATTACTGAATATTATTTTAAAATATTCATTATTTCAAAATATTCATTACTTTCTGAATTGGAATCAGACACAGTCAATTACCATATAATTTGATTTATATGGATTACATACAACACACGTACTCAACAACAATCAAACACTGTCAACCATCGTCCAAAGTGCATTCTACACTGCATAAGCATCAAATATAAATATTTAACGCTTGCAATAGCCTGTCAATCAATCGATCGACATTGTAACAACCTGCATTCTACGCATCAGGTGATGGTAAAATATTTATTTCTTTCTCATGCGAAGTCGTATAGCCATGTAACTTTGGGAGACGACTACTGGGGTCATTTCCCATGTTCTTGATTTTTGCCAATTTTTAAATGACCGTTTTTCCCCTAGTTGATCTTGTTTCAGCCATTACTTTTGAGTAGTAAGGAGTTTTGATCTAAAACCACTTCCATTAGATTTGGATGATGGTTTACATTTCCATAGAGTGGGCACATTAGCCAAACGGACTTACCGTTTAGGAGATATGGCTGAAACAATGTTTGGAAGCTGAAAAATAGCTTAACCGGGCCTAATTAGGGTGGGATTAGGGTTATGGAAGGGCTAAGATGAGTTAGTAAATCAGTTTTTATTCCATTTCCTGGCCGCCACTTACAACCTTTGAACCCTAGAAATGGCCTCCACTTGCTAAAGCACCCCAAATCACCTTCTAATCGCTAATTAAGCCAAATCTACATCAAATCAAAGTGGATTAACACAAAAATCAAGGTAGAGCTGCTGGAGTGTATTGGAATCTGAACCAACTTGTCCAAAGGATTCAAATCTGAGTTTATTTGTGGCTGAGGTGAGTGATTAACATCTTCTTACACTAATTACGGCTACTTAGAGGTGATTAGTGTTAATTAGCGAAATTATGGCTCAGAAAAATATGAAAAAAAAATTGTAAAATTCTAAACCATCATTTTATGCCTTTGTTAAAAATTTGGGTTGATTTGGTTAAGTTTGCTAATCCTAAGGTTAGTTATGCTTAAACATGATTAAGGGGAAAACACGGGGTTTTAGGTATGTTTGATCCATATTTACATATTAAATTGTTGTTTTGGTGCTTATGGTTGATTCTCTATGTTGCTATGACTATATGGTATGCTTTGTGATTGCTTAGAACAGTTAGGATAGTCGAAAACGCTGCCGTATGGCGTAAACAGTCACAGGAAAAGTTGCAGGAAAAGTTCAGGATTGTGACCCGCATCGGATCGGTGGGGACGAACCGACCCGCTCGTGGAGCATCCCACGACCCGACCGCTTGCATCTGAAGTTCTCAGATCCGACCCTCTCATGAATGGTAGCACAACCCGACCCGATGGAAGTGTCATTCTCCTAACCGACCCGCCTACACAGACCAAGGGAGCTTGACCCCAAACCTGAACATCATCATGACCCGACCCGGAGCGGGAACGACCCACGAACCGAACCAAAGTGGGATGGAGCCCAAGAACCAAACTGGACGGGGAAGCCGACCTGACCCAAGCAATCCTATCCAACCAGAATGGTAACTGCAAACCAAACCAAGGAGCTTGGAGGTGAGGTATCAGCTATGAACCAAATGAAGACCGATCCGGAGAAGACCAAACCTGAGATGCAAAGGTAGTCTGAATAGGAAGTTGTAACTCAGGATCCAGTTGGGAACCAACGAGTTAACTTCATGATTGGGCTTTGCTGCGGGACGTGTGCTAAGGAGTTATTGACGTCCATAGCTTTGATTCACCTCCGAGAGACGATTGTTAGGCTATGGATCAGTGCAGTGGGGGTAGCTATTACTCCATGGGGCAGATTGATCGTAGCAAGGCTATGAGCCAGTGCAGTGGAGTCGTCATGACTTCACGGGGCAGAGTGGACATAACAAGGACAATTGGCTATGTATTAGTGCAGTGAAGCCGCCATGAATGCATGGGGGCAAAGTGATCATTGCAAGGATTTGGGTGATCAAAGCGGTGGATATCGTATGCTTTACACACTGAGTGAAAGAAGTGAGGATGGTTGCTATGATTAATTGTTTGACATCACTATGACATGCACACCCCCACCCCCGTTATCTTTACACCATATGTTAGTGTCACCTTAGAGTATTGTACATCCTGTTGTGCTAACTTTTTGGTTGCAGGTCCAGGTTCAGGTATGGTTTATTATACCTATCATTGTTCTGTTTTTGCTTCTTATCGCTCATACCAGACTTTTGTCTGACCCAGAGTTTTATGTCTCTTCTTATTACTCTAGGTTCTCTTAAACGGGCAGACTAGAGACACATCAGGTGATTATGCACGGGTAGCTGTGCCAGAGACGAGCATGAGGCTTCCACGTATGATATATATATATATTCTCCCTGTGTCGCTGTTGGTCACTACTTTGGGCATTAGTAGTGTACCTTTCTTATTTTGCTTTGGAGACAGTTTTAAAGGTTGTAATAACGATGATGTGGAACATAAGCTGTATTTTGGATTTTCCACTGTTATGATGGTTTATTTTTCAGCTTATGCACTGTCTCACCTGTTTTACGTCAAATATATTATTATTATATTTTATTCTATGCATTGTGAGACATTCTAAAGGTTCCTTATTAGTTCAAATTCCATTCTTTCCTTTCTTTGACGACCGTCTCGTGTGGTTGGACATTGGCACAATGCATTTTCATTGGAAATATCAGGTGGTACAGGGCAGGCCATCACATTTGGTATCAGAGCTCCAGGTTGCATAGTTAACCTAGGGAAGACACCAGAGAGAGATAGTACGTATATGAGAGCCGTATTTGTGATATTTTGGTTTTTAAAAGTTATATATATATATATATACTATGAGTATATTTAAGGATGAAGTCGCATTGCACTGGCACCACTGAAGAGATGGTTAATCGTTTTCTCCTTACAGATTGAACGATGAGCCGATATACTAGGGTTACTGGTAGAGGAGCTAATAATGGGAATGCTCCTGATATGAGGATGATGTTCACTGACTTCATGAGAGAGATGCTTAGAAATGTGCAAGGAGCAGCTCCCAATGCTACAAATTGTGGTGATACAGTGGTGCAGGCACCTAGGGCTGATTTCGCCAAGCTTTACAAGGATTACACTAGTCTTCGTGGGAAGCCGTTCCACGGAACGGAGTCGGCTACAGATGTTAAGGATTGGTTGGATAGCTGTGAGCGTATCATTGAAGACTTGGGTATCGAGGATGCGACGAAGAGAAAGCTAGCATCCCGTCAACTGCAAGGACGGGCAATGAATTGGTGAAATGCTATTAAAGCAGCTACTCCAGAGGATCAAGTTACATGGGATCGGTTCAAGGCCCGATTCAGTGATAAGTTTATCTCAGCTGCTCAGAAATCAGAATTGTTTAGG
This sequence comes from Allium sativum, assembly GCA_030737875.1. Lineage (NCBI taxonomy): Eukaryota > Viridiplantae > Streptophyta > Magnoliopsida > Asparagales > Amaryllidaceae > Allium > Allium sativum. The sequence continues at coordinate 74,466,391 of CM060923.1, read as the reverse complement.
AAGTTCTTGGAGCTTAAGCAGAATGGTAGGGCAGTCTCGGAGTATATTGCTGAGTTCGATACTTTATCGAAATATGGATTATCTCTTATCGACACTCCCGAGAAAAAGAACGAGAATTTCATAACTGGTTTGATGGATACTTGGGGGAAAGGCTTATTAACCACATCGATGAGACGTTTGAATCGATTGTGGGGAAAGCATTGAGGTCAGAGAGTCTTTACCCTAAGACGAAAACTGAGGTTTCATCTGCAGAGGAACGAAAACTGCAAGCAAGCAGTGGAGGCAAGAATGGTTCTCAGAATAAGAGAAAGTAGAATCACACCAAGGATGGCCAGAAGAAGAACAATAAGAAAGATGTGGAGTGCTTTAGTTGTTGCAAGAAGGGCCATTATGCTAAAGAATGTCGAGCGAAGCCAGCGAATAGGAAGTGCTTCAACTGCAGACAAGTGAACATCACAAGGATAAATGTCTGCAACCCCCTAAAGAGAAGCAGATTGTGAAAGCATATGCTCTTAATGTTGCTCCTTCTTCGTCGAATGCCCCAATTGCAGTGGAGAAAGGAAAGAATGTCGTCATTCAAGGTATGCTTTCTGTTTATGATATTCCTGTTTGAGTATTGTTTATTACCGGAGCTTCCCGTTCCTTTAAATCTAGTGACCTGGTAGATAGGTCGGGATTGGAACCCGAGATAGTCGATAGACCTTTAGCGGTGACGAACACGATTGGTGGTTCAACAAGCCTTGGCATGATTTGTCGTAATGTGGTCTTATCGAGTCATGGATGCATGTTTGTTTGTGATTGCTTTGTTTTGGGCTTTACTAGGTTTTACATTATTTTGGGAGTCGATTGGCTCCAAAGGTATGGGGCAATGGTAGACTCTAAGGGATTTTTGGTGACAGTTAGAGCAGAGGATAGGCGGAGGGTAGTGTTTGGTGGTCTACCTAGTGATGGGGTAATGGCTAGTTTTCTAAATTCCCTCGACATCCCGCATGATGAGTTATTAGATGTGCCCGTGGCTGGCCAGCATTCAGATGTCTTCGAGGAAGTGACTGGACTTCCACCACACCGAGAGACCGAGTTTCGTATTGATTTAGTGAAAGATGCCAGGCCTATAGTGATGCCACTTCGTCGTATGGCGCCAAGGGAGCAGCGAGAGATCGGGATGCAAGTAAGCGATCTTTTGAAGAAGTGATTTATCCAAAGAAGTGTCTCCGAGTGGGGAGCACCCGTCGTGTTTGCTACCAAGGCAAATGGTTCCCTTCGATTGTGTCCACGAGTTGAATAAGGTGACGAGGAAGAATAAGTATCCTCTACCGCAGATAGATGATTTGTTTGATCAGTTGAGTGGCGCGAGAGTGTTCTCCCGGTTGGATATTGAGACAGGTTTTCATCAGCTTAGGGTGGAAGCTGAGAGTACAGCTAAAACGACCTTTCGGACGCCGTCTGGATTCTATGAGTGCTTGGCCATGCCATTCGGGTTGACCAATGCACCAACATATTTTGTGGATCTTTTTAATAGGGTATTCAGGGATCAATTGAATAAGTTTGTTCTTATGTTCGTGGATGATATCTTGTTTTACTCGAGGACAGAGGAAGAACACAAGGAACATTTGAGGATAGTGATGGAGGTGTTGAGAAAACACCAATTGAAAGCAAAGTTTTCTAAGTGTCACTTCTAGAGAAGGGAAGTGAGATTTTTGGGCCATGTTGTTTCAGAGAATGGTATTGTCGTGGATCCTGCAAAGGTGGCTATAGTACAAGATTGGCCTATGCCTAAGAGTGCAACAAACATAAGAAGTTTCATGGGGTTAGCTGCATATTATCTTAAGTTTATCCACGACTTCTCCAAGATAGCAGTACCATTGACTTAGTTGACCAAGAAGAATCAATCTTTCGTCTGGGACGAAAAGTGCGAGATTGCATTTAAGAGCCTAAAGGGAAAGTTGGCATGTGCACCAGTGTTAGTAATTCCTAAAGGGAACGAAGAGATGATGGTATGCATAGAAGCCTGTGGTACCAGACTTGGTGCTGTATTGATGCAAGGAGGTAGGGTTGTAGCTTACGCTAGTCGGCAACTGAAACCGCATGAGAAAAGATATCCTACCCATGATTTGGAATTGGCAGCGATTGTGTTCGCATTGAAGATGTGGAGACATTATCTCTTGGGAGAAAGATTTGAGTTGTTTACCGATCATACATTGTTAAAGTATCTTTTCTCTCAAAAGGATCTAAATCTCCGACAGTAAAGATGGTTAGAATTCTTGGCTTCCTACGATTTCGATATCGCATATACACCAGGAAAGGGCAATGCAGTGGCTGATACATTGAGTAGAAGACATGCCAGTCTAGGGGCTATGTTTCTAGAATGGAAGCAACTGGATACATCGCTAGGTATGATTTTAGACCAAAGTGCGAATTGGATCCAGAAGTATCAGCAAGTTTGACGATCAGACCCACTTTGATTGAGCGGATTGTTTTCAATCAGAGAGACGATCCTAACTTAAGAAATCATCTCCAAGTTAGAGATGGGTATCGATAATGAGATGGACAAGTATGGGCTTGATCGAGATGGATGGCTTAGGAAGAATGGAAGACTAATTGTGCCCAATGTCAACGGATTGAGAGATGAAGTGCTTAGAGAATGTCATCACTCAAAACTGACTATACACCCCGGTGGTAACAAAATGTATCGAGATTTGAGGCAGACGTACTACTGGGAAGGAATGAAAAGAGACGTTGGGAACTTTATATCCAAGTGCATGAATTGCTAGCTAGTTAAAGCTGAGCAAAAGAAGCCTAGTGGTTTGTTGCAACCATTGGAAATTCCCGAATGGAAATGGGAACAAGTCTCGATGGATTTCATCGATGGTTTACCAAGGACTAGATCAGGCCACGATATTATTTGGGTAATCATTGATCGATTGACTAAAAGTGCAAGGTTCATACCGATCAAATCAAATACAACGGCAGCTAAGTTGGCATAACTGTATATGAAATGGGTAGTGAGATTCCATGGAGTACCAAAAAGCATTATGAGTGACCGAGACCCGTTATTTACTAGTGGGTTTTGGAAGAGCTTACAAGAGGCTCTAGGGTCAGAATTATATCTCAGTACTTTGTATCATCCTCAAGCAGACGGTCAAACAGAGAGGGTGAATCGTGTATTAGAGGATCTTTAGCGAGCTCGTATACTGGACTTTGGAGGATCATGGATGACCATTTGCATTTGGTTGAGTTCGCATATAATAATAGCTACCAATCCAGTATTGGTATGGCTCCATTTGAAGCTTTGTACGGAAGGCCGTGCAACTCACTATTATGTTGGTTAGAAACTGGTGAGAAATTTGTACTTGGACCAGATGTGATAAGAGAAACTTCAGACAAGATTTAGATCATTCAACAGCGAATGAAGACTTCCCAAGATAGGCAGAAGAGTTATGCTGATAAGAGGAGAAGAGATTTAAAATTCTCCATTGGCGACTTGGTGTTTGTCAAGATTTCTCCATTAAATTGAGTGATACAATTTGGTAGGAGAGGCAAGTTAGCACCAAGATTTGTTGGTCCATTCCCGGTTCTTGAACAAGTTGGGAATTTGGCATATAAAGTTGAATTACCAGAGAAGGTGGTAGGAGTTCATAACGTATTTCATGTTTCCCAGTTAAGGAAATTCGTGCACGACCCCAATATGACTATTTCACCCGATCAGTTGGATGATATCGAAGTAGAACCTGAGGCGGTTGGGAACCGCAATCCGATTCGTATTTTCGAGCATGATACGAAGCAACTTCGAAGGAAAGCGGTGGATCTAGTCAAAATTCAGTGGGACGAGAATGAGAATGAGTGTACTTGGGAGACAGAGGAGAGCATTAGGAAGACGTATCCAGAACTCTTTTCCTGGTAAGATTTTAATTGCAATTTAGTTTTCCGCAAGCTAGGATAGACTTGTTTTTTGTTTTGTATGTTTGATTCTTGTGAATGGTTGGTAGGCATGCGGGATCCTTTACTTGTTTCTTAGTTAAGGAATTTTGGGGGCGAAATTTCTTAAGGGGGAGGGGAGAATGTAACGACCCGCATTCTACACATCAAGGGATCGAAAAATATATATTTCTTTCCCATGCAAAGTCGTATAGCCATGTAACTTTGGGAGACGACCATTGGGGTCATTTCCCATGTTCAAGATTTTTGCTTATTTTTAAATGACCGTTTTGCCCCTAGCTGATCTTGTTTCGGCCATAACTTTTGATTGGTAAGGAGTTTTGACCTGAAAACACTTCCATTAGATCCGGATGATGGTTTAACTTCTGTACAGTGGTCACATTAGCCAAACGACTGACCGTTTGGGAGATATAGCTGAAACAATGTTTGGAAGGTGAAAAACAGCTTAATCGGGCTTAATTAGGGTGATTAGCAAGAGGGCCCACAACCCATTTCAGGATTAGGGTTATGGGAGTGCTGAGATGAGTTAGTAAATCAGTTTTTATTTCATTTCCTAGCCGCCACTTACAACCTTTGAACCCTAGCAATGGCCTCCACTTGCTAAAACACCCCAAATCACCTTCTAATAGCTAATTAAGCCAAATCTACATAAAATCAAAGCGGATTAGCACAAAAATCGAGGTAGAGCTGCTGGAATGTATTGGAATCCGAACCATTTTGTCCAAAGGTTTCAAATCTGAGTTTATTTGTGGCTAAGGTGAGTGAGTAGCATCTTTTTACACTAGTTACGGCTAATTAGGGGTGATTAGTGTTAATTAGCGAAATTATGGCTCAGAAAAATCTGAAAAAATTTGTAAAATTCTAAAACATCATTTTATGCCTCTGTTAAAAATTTGGGTTAGTTTGGTTAAGATTTGCTAATCTTAAGCTTAGTTATGCTTAAACATGATTAAGGGGAAAACATGGGTTTTTGGGTGTGTTTGATCCATATTAAATTGTTGTTTTGGTGCTTATGGTTAATTCTCTATGTTGCTATGTCTATATAGTATGCTTTGTGATTGCTTAGAACAGTTAGAATAGTCGAAAACGCTGTCATATGGCATAAACTGTTGCTGGAAAAGTTGCATGGAAAGTGCAGGATTGTGACCCGAACCAGATCGGATCGGTGGGGACGAACCGACCCGCTCGTGGAGCATCCCACGACCCGACCGCTTGCATCTGAAGTTCTCAGATCCAACCCTCTCATGAATGGTAGCACGACCCGACTCGATGGAAGCATCATTCTCCGAACCGACCCGCCTACAAAGACCAAGGGAGTTTGACCCCGAACCTGAGCATCATCACGACCCGACCCGGAGTGGGAACCACCCACGAACCGAACCGAAGTGGACTGGAGCCCATGAACCAAACTGGACGGGGAAGCCAACCCGACCCAAGCAATCGATCCGAACCAGAATGGTAATTGCGAACCAAACCAAGGAGCTTGAACGTGAGGTATTAGCTATGAACCAAATGAAGACTGATCCGGAGAAGATCAAACCTGAGATGCAAAGGTAGTCTGAATGTGAAGTTGTAACTCAGGATCCAACTGGAAACCAACGAGTTAACTTCATGATTAGGCTATAATGCGGGACTTGTGCTAAGGAGTTATCGACGCCCATAGCTTTGATTCACCACCGAGAGACGATTGTTAGGCTATGGATCAGTGTAGTGGGGTAGTTATTACCCCATGGGGAAGAGTGATCGTAGCAAGGCTATGAGCCAGTGCAGTGGAGTCGTCATGAATTCATGGGGCAGAGTGGACATAGCAAGGACTAGTGGCTATGGATCAGTGTAGTGGAGTCGCCATGACTCCATAGGGCAAAGTGATCATAGCAAGGATTTGGGTGATCAAAGCGGTGGATAGCGTATGCTTTACGTACCGAGTGAGAGATGTGAGGATGGCTGCTATGCTTAATTGTTTGACATCACTATGACATTCATACCCCCACCCCCGTTATCTTTACACCATATGTCAGTGTCACCTTAGAGTATTGTACATCCTGTTATGCTGACTCTTTGGTTGCAGGTCCAGGTTCAGGTATTGTTTAGTATACTTGTCATTGTTCTGTTTTTGCTGCTTATCGCTCATACCAGACCTTTGTTTTACCCAGAGTTTTATGTCTCTTCTAAATACTCTGGGTGCTCTTAAACGGGCAGACTACAGACATGTCAGGTGATTATGCATGGGTAGTTGTGCCGGAGACGAGCAGGAGGCTTCCACGTATGACGTATATATATATATATATATTCTCCCTGTGTCGTTGTTGGTCACTACTTTTGGGCATTATTAGTGTACCTTTCTTATTTTGCTTTGGAGAAAGTTTTAAAGGTTGTAATAATGATGATGTGGAACATAAGCTGTATTTTGGATTTTCCGCTGCTATGATGGTTTAGTTTTCAGCTTACGCACTGTCTCACCTATTTTATGTCAAATATATTATTATTATATTTTATTCCATGCGTTGTGAGACATTCTGCAGGTTCCTTAGTAGTTCAAATTCCCTTCTTTCCTTTCTTTGACGACCATCCCGTGCTGGTTGGACATTAGCACAGCGCACTTTCATTGGAAATGTCGGCTAGTGCAGGGCGGGCTGTCACAGACAAACAACTAATTATTGGGACTAGTGTATGTCATATATCATCCCAATACCCGTGTGGGGTTTCAATCAACAAATACAGATTTATTTGTGCAGTTGGGCGACGTGTAAAATTTATCATCGCAATCAATATCAGTCAAATGTGTGTACATAAACAAATCAAACAAATCGTCCAATTTGTTTATAAATATTTATTTATTCATATACGCGTTAAAAATTATATTTTTAACTACAAAATATTTTTAACTGTAAAATATTTTATTCCATTCCACGTCACACAATCAATTTTCACAACACAGTTAAACAAACAAACAAGTCGTCCATGGTCTGTGGATGACGGGTATCGGGTGCGGCTAAGCACCATCTGCATCCTAGTTTATATTTTTAACTAGAAAATAAATTTTAAGTGAGAAGTTCTCACAATGGTTCTTTTATTTCTGAATTTCCGCTCTTCTCAAATTTGAATTTGCCTCAAACTTTAACGAGCTCGGTTTTGGACGAGGTCAGTTTCATTGCGTAGAGTTTTCTGATACGAGTCCAACACTTCTGAAGTCGTGAATTTCTAACCTCGTATGAAATAGTTACATATATTTAAAAAATGAATATTTAAACGAGAGATTAAAATATAATTAATTAAATTAATTATACCTTAATTCCCCCCTTAACTTCATCTTCCCCGTAACACTCCAGGCCTCGTCGAACAAATTGAACCCACCGTTCAGGATTAGGTTTTGCTTTCGCCGCCGCCACCATCGATCGTTCGACGATCGGACCACTTCACGTCACCTAAGCGCGCTCCACCTCCACCCAGAATACTCCTACCTCGGTGGGCCCCTCACCACGGAATCCACTAGTGAACGGCGCATCTTTCTGACGCTATAACAGCCACCATGTCTACCTATAGATCATCAAACCCGTTCTAACTTGAACCCACGATATTCTCTTTGATTTCCCTTCTAAACCCTAACCTAATTCATTGAAATTTGGTGGCGATTTGGAAATCTTTTCCGGAGCGTTTAGGCCGTTGGAGTTAAAAGTGGCGGCTAGGGTTCTGTTGGAAAGAGGGAGGCTTTAGGGTTTTATATAAAATTTATATTATATTTTATTATTTTAAATCCAAAAATACCCTCATGTTGATACGAACCCCAAATCGAGCCCAACGACTATCGCCCCTAGCTATTACCTTCATTCCGAACACAATGGGATATGTTTCACAAGCAACTTCGACTGTTACAATCAGTTATCGTTAAATTTATAATATAAATCTTTATATATTCAATTTAAACGCACATTTTACATTATCGGGGTCATAAACTGACTCTGAAAATTCCAGAAAAATTATTTCTAGCTTCGTGTTGACAATACGGTCCTAACAAAACTAATTTCGTCAAATTTGGAGACCGTTTGAAAATGGCCATTTTTTGGTCAATCCAAATTGACAGAAATTGTTAAAACATGTTTAACTTCGCCACGTTCACATATTGATTTCAAAAATTATGAAAATTGGAATCTAGTAATAATTTGACGTCCCAGATCCAACAAAAGTGCTTTTGTCGAAAACGGAGGTCGTTTGCAAAATGGCTATTTTTACGGACTATATTTTCCATAGCGACTATCCTGAATTTTCAACTAGCCATAACTTTTGATTCCCGATATGAAATTTCAATTTTTCAGATTCGTTAGAAAGATATTTATAAACAGATTCAAATATTTTTGGTTTCACTAAAATCTAATTTATTTTGAATCCTGTACATTCAGTTGAAATTTGAAATCGAATTTTCAAATTACCGTGCCATTTTCAATTCCTTTTATAATTAAATTAAATATTCATATTCCAACTTCTCTTTAAATAAATATATACATTCTAATTCTATTCAAAATAAATTTTTCGTGTCTATTATTTAAAATAAATCATTTTAATTATTCAAAATTCATTAAAATTGCCAAAATAAAAATTTGAAATTGGTTCGGATTTTCCGGGTTGTTACAATCTCCCCCACTTAAAATCTTTTTGTCCTCGAAAAGGAATGGACCTGAAAGTTGTTTTACTAATAAACTCAACTTTCAGTAGTATCATTATGGCTTAAGTTTTTCAACTTTTCAGTTTCAAAGAATTTTCCAATTCTTTAAAAATTTGGCTAACACCCTAAATTTTTGAAAAATTTCACCATAACCTCCTTTGTACGGGAGCACCGGGAAAATCCCCAATCCGCCACATAGGCCTCTCCAATCCAAAAAGAAAAAGAAACAGCCAAGCGGCTCATAAAATCATTAAAAACCCCAAGAAATACAATAAACATGTATCTATTTGTCGGGAAAACAATTATATTCCTCTTTTCTAGCCTCATTGCTGTGACCTGTTCACATACATACATACATATATATATATATATGTATGTATGTACATGCATGCATTTCCAAATAATTTTCAATACAGTTCAATATTTGGTTCAATTTGGCCTAATTCACCTTTCATTCACATGTTGGTTTAAATGAATAATCATACAACACAAACGTCAATCAATTAGTGGATTAACATTTCAAATTCATAATTTTGAGATATATATACAGAAAATCATGTTTTTGATGCCAATTCACAACAATAGACCTTATCTAGTTTTGGTTCTCACACTAGTCTAATGGAAATATACAGACATCCCACTTTCGAAACTCCAACACAAGTGCTGATGATGACATGCCATCATCAGAACCGTCTCCGGGCGACTAGAGTGTGATTCTATGTCTATCTATTATATTAAAACTTCATATACACATGGATCAGACGTATATGCAAAATCTTTATATACTTGATTGTCCAAATTCGAAATAAAATAAATAATCAAATACGTATGATAAAATTTAAAATTTCAAAACAAAATTGATTTTCACTCTTATTTGAAAACAACACTCTTCTGACTCATTCTAGGATACTGTTGATCCCATCACTAACGAGTCATTATTATTGGATATTACTAACCCAATCTCTAAGGAATTCTTTCGTTTGGTTCTAACATGTCTTGTTCTCCGAGCTCTGTAAACTAAAGCTCTGATACCAAAATGAGACGACCCGAACTTCCCAGTGAAGGAAAGCCCTACTTGAGAACAAGACGAATCAGAACACAAACAGAAGAACATTTCATTGCTTATTACAACAATTTCATCAGAATACAAGAATATAACAGAGTATGAATAAATCATATACATTTGATCAATATCAGAGATTTAAATTACATTTAAATACATATCGGCGGAAAACAATACAAAACACAACTGAAAGTAATACACAGATACAGAGCTTTTCGAATATCGCTTCAGCTGTAAATTAGGATCCTGTGAATATAAATCTGCAACACAAAAACTACTAGCTGCCCATGCGGAAAATAGGGGCGCTCAGAGTTTAGGTTAAAACAATAAACTCCAGGTCAGTCATGTGACTGGTGTGAGAACTAAAACAGTTATTAATCTTTATTCTAATGTTAGGTAAATCCAGGGACCACGCGGTATAACACGGAACGGGTTTCCTCCCAAGAATACCAGTGCATAAAAATAATAGCGCAATGCTAAATAAAGAATAATGAAGCTATTATAAGACTCAGGTCCCACAACACAATGCAACGCAAGCCGGAGGATAGAGTTTTTACCTTATAATAGCCAAGAATGCTTGGTATGTAGAATTTCATGTTTTATTATTACTATAAGTGTATAGTGTCAAAACAATTTCAATCATAAGTATCAATCATAGACGGCATAAATGCCCCATACCACTATGTCGCCATATAGAGGTTTACAATTGAAACCGCAAAATGTCGTATTAGAAGTTGGATTTCCATCTGTGAACCAAGGCAAGGGATCGTCCTTACCGCTTTGAGACGCTCTAGCCCGCCCATCATGATTAGAACGCATTGACCCTTGGATCATCAGGGCCAGTCCACTCGATGTGGATTAAAATGCTTGAACACTATGTTTCCCCTCGCTATGGGGCGTAACTGGTCATATCCCGACCAAACTATTGGCCCCGGAACGACCAATATAACTAAGGCGCCTCGCAATCCATCATCCACATAAGTAAAATGTCAGGGCTAGTAAAACGTTGACACCACTCCTGGCTAGAAGGAAACGCATGCCCTCCCTGAGGTCCTCTCCCGTTTCTGGTTCTGTAACGACCGGAAAATCCGAACCAATTTAAAAATTTTATTTTAAATTATTTAGTGGAAAAATGCGGCAGAAATTAAAATTTTCAATTTTAAGTAAGTGAAAATAAGGCTCAGGTCCCTAAAACTTATTGAAATACACGCCACATCCCTCTTATGTTTGCTTTTCAATCCCGCCCCCTATTTTTAGCTGCCGCATGAAACTTCCGCTAGCCACTTCAAACATTCCTCCTTCTACGTATGTCAGCCAAAAAAAAAAATTGCGATTCCAACTAATTTTTTTTCCTAAAATCTGGAAATAATCCCAGAAGTCCACGCAAAGAAAAAAATAGTTGCATATATGTATGCAAGTATTGCAAATAGTTTCATACATATATGCAACTATTTGAATACACATGCACATTTTTACGCACGCCTCTTGAATAACTGTAGAAATATATGCAGTTTTTCTGTATAACTGCATACATGTGTGCATATATGTCAAAAACTATGCAAAGTTGAACAAATTGCACGTATGTATGCAATTGTTAAATAAATGCATGGAAAGTTGTATGTATTTACAATATGTGCATACATGTATGCGTTTATACTGCAATTTTGACGCAGAATTGAAATAGATGCATACATGTATGGAACTAATTGAATTATATGCATACTTTGATGCATTTTACTGCATTTTGTTGTTTTTGTGTAATTTTTGATTTTGACGTTGTTTTTGATGTTTTTTTATCTGAATTTTTTCGCGATTATTTGTTTTAATTTATTACGAATTTACATGATTTTTTTATTTTTATTTTTATTTTTTTGTTGATTTTTTCAAAAAATAGGGACTAAATTTTCAATAAGTTAATGACCGGATGTGAGCCTAATTTAAAAAGTTAATAGGGACCTGTAGAAAACGCACCCTTTAAATAATATTAAAGCCAGTGAAAATAGTCAATTTTCAAACGATATCTGTTTTCGACGAAACCACTTTTGTTGGAACCGGAATGCCATATTATTGCTAGGTTTCAATTTTTAGAATTTTTCGAATTAATATGTGAGCGTGGCGAAGGAAAATGTGTTTGGTCGATTACAGTCAAATTTAATCGACTGAAAAATAGCCATTTTTCAAACAGTGTCAGAATTCGACGAAATTAATTTTGTTAGGACCGTATCGTCATAACATAGACAAATTTTTTTTTTGGATTTTTCTAAGTTCATTTGTGGCCCCGGTGAATTTATTTATGCAGACGAATTAAATTAATAAAGGAATTAAATATTAAATTAAATAATATAGGCCACAGACAGCCGTTTGGGCTGACGGGACCTATCCCATTGGATCCGAAATATGGGCTATTGGCTAGGGTCACTTTCTGCTGGACTGAAATTGAAACGGTTTGGAAGATATGGTTTTTTTTTTGTAAAAATACATTATAATATTATAAATAATAGGAGAAAAAAAACCCTAATGCACTATCTTCTTCGTAGCCGCCACCCTCCTGCACCTATGGCCGAAATTGTCCATCCCTTCCACCATTAAAATCCTGAAATCCTCTCACCAAAACCTACTGCTCCTTTGGAGTTTATTGTAAAGGACTTTCCCCTCTCCAAATCCGTACGGTCATCATCCCTGTAATTACCTGTAGAGCTCGCTCCAGACCCCCGAAGTCTGCCGCTTTCCACCGCATCGCCCCCCCCCCCAGGCTCGACCAAGCTCGGCCAACCCCCCCTCCCCCCCCCCCCCCGCCATCCGACCTGCTCCGACGTCCCCACTTGTAACACCCCGTGTATTCTATAACTGTGAAATTCATAAATTAAAGTATAATTAATTTCAAATCAAAGAACTAAGGGAAACGGGATACGCCATTGCGTTCGTCTCGGAAAAATACGCGAAATAGAGTCCGAGTTTTCGAAAAACGGATATCGTATGAAGAAGTTATGGACGAACGAAGTTGGGCGAAAAACCGGAGAAGGGTCAGAATGCACTGGCGCACTTGGGAAGTGCGCCAGAACAAAAATGAACTGGCGCACCTGTGAAGTGCGCCAGTACATTTTTGACCTGGCGCACCTGCCAAGTGCGCCCAGGTCAAAAATGACCTGCTGGCCAGGTCTGGTCTAGCCCTGGCTGGCCAGGTCTGTGTTTGGCCGATTTTCAGAAGCTTGCTTTGTCATTAGGGCTAGGTGGCAGGCTCTAATTGGTCTCTCTTTCGAATGAATGGCTACGATCAATCCAAGCAACATCAATGGTCCTAATCAGTTCATAACCTCTATAAAAATGACCCTAGACTCAACCCTAATCTATTCATTCAAAAATAAGAACAAAGCCGTCATGTTGCTGAGGAACGACTAAGAGTAGCCGCCAATTGGAGAGAGGATTAGGAGGGCAAATTCTAAAGCATAAAGCAACCTAAACAAATCAAATCAACAAGGAATCGCATCTCCAAATCCCTAAATTGGAGAATTCTCCACACCATTGTAAGTAGAGTATTATTTTGGTATGAACAAATAATTGTGTTGGTTTGTATACTTGAATTGTGGCGATAAAGTAATTCATATTTGTGCGTTACTATGATTCTTATCGATTTGGGATATTGTGTACGTTTGGATATTCTCGAATTATGTTATTCAATTATGAAAAACTACATGCGGTAGTTTTATGCAAGTATACGTTTGGAATATTCGCGAATTATGTAATCTATGTTGAAGCTACATGTATGTAGTTGATTAATTGAAATTCATGCAAGTTTGGGGTTTTGCTACTATGCCATCATAATGTGTATTTTTATACAAACATCATTTTTGTGAAGTAATTGGAATAAGTTTGGGTTATCATAGTCCATATGAAATTATGTTGAGAATTTGGCATCATGATCTATGTACTAAGTCATGCTTTTGTACTAGAAAATCTATTTTCAAACTTATGAATATGACTAGGCTATGATTGATATTTTGCATAATTGAAATCCATATTTTTAACAAGAATTATATGATGACATATGTGGTACATAGCTAAGTTAGGTTCAAAAATCCCTTTGCAAGTTTGCATGACTAAAGTAAAAATCATGATTTCATGTTAGAAATATTTATGCCATGTGAATAGATTTAAAATCATGATTAAGTTGAACTATACTTTTGTGTTAGTAACAAAAGTAAACACCTTTGTAAACATGTAGTAATCTTATGAACATGATTTGCTTATGTTTGATATTATGCCCGAATAAAAATATAGATTTATGTTGTAGTTAAGCCTATGTGTCGATAGTGATATTCTTAAACTTAACTACAAGTTTACATGGTTTGATTCATGTCACTTATGCTTTATGACCAAAGTATATGTCACTACTATGCAAGTACACCAGTTTCTATTTTGTATTTCCAACGTCATATTGCAAGTTCATGCGTTCACATTCCCCTTTTTGTGTATGTAATCACGCTTTAAGCCTCCCCTTTTCGCATGGCTAAGTTGGGCTTAAAAAGGCTAAGCCCAACATATATATAATAAACGGACGTGTTAAACGGGGGAAAATAACGTTGGGTTAAATTAATTAATAAATGAAAACATAAAGTAGAAGGGCCCAAATTCAAGTATGGGTTGGGCCCATGATTGGTGTAACCTTTACACCATTAACCTAATAATGGGCCGCAAATATTTACATATAAGAAAATAAAGAAGAAAGACAAAATATGTAAATGTAGAACATACGATGTGTTTAACCCGAGGTTGGATTGAGTTGTGATGTAAACCTGCCCGGAACCGCCCGGCTGTCCAGTAGTCACAACAATACCTATCCAATGTGGGAGGTTAAACATGGAGCCCAATAAGGACCCGAGGTTAGACTGAGTTGTGGCGTAAGACTGCCCGGAACCAACCGGCAACAGGCAGCCACAACAATACCTGTCTAATGTGAGAGGTCAAGGCTTTAATAAGACAATTAAGGCTGAGTCAGGATTGTTAGGATTAAGTGAACTAAAGACTTAATCAAAATGGAACATGCTAAACTAAACGGGCTGGTGGGGGTTAGGTTAGAAAACACTTAACCAACTTAGCATGTTGGCTAGAGATAGAAAACCTAGTAACGGGGGACCCTTTTCAGCAGTAACCCTAGAAGGTGTATCAGGATACCCTGAAACTAGGCAGGGTGGGGCACGATTACTGGGCTGATTGTAAGAGGTCAAATCGACGGCGGTGGTGTAGCAGTGTAGGTTCTAACGGGGTGCGGGCGTGCACACACTCCGGCGCAGAAAAATAAGGCACTGGACACCAGTAGCATACCTGTGCATTCTAGGATTGTGTCGGGCCGCCACCATGGGACTTGATACACCCCATGGTGGGACCAGCATAGGTAACTACAACATCGGGGGCCGTAAGACACATGTAACTATGCGAGTAGGAGCCGATCATCATAGAATGGATCACATCACCCTGATTATGGGGTGCCAGTTGGAAACTAGTTTATATGGGTTCAGAGATTAACATGGGGTACGATAGTATATTCGACCCTAGACAACTTAACCAAGTTATAGTGCTTTCCCACTTCTTGTTTATACTTATCATACCCAGCTCTTTATTCATAGACAGAATAGTACTAGACTTACTCAGGCTTTATGTCTGACTCTACTTTTCTTTCGTCTTCTTTTCTTCTGTTTCCCCCCCCCTCCAGGTCCACAGGGAGAGAACACTGCAGCTTGACCAGCCTTAACATCCAGCTTGAAGAAGAGAAATGTATTGCTTGTACTCTTTCGTTTTGAACTATGGCTTTGGACAACCACTATGGGGCTTTTGCAGTTTATCTATGTTTTATTTATGCTTCTTTAAATAATGTAATCAAGACAGATTATGAAAGTGTTATGTTATGTTTTTGGAAAAGATGTAAGACAATTATGGTGATGTTGTTGTAGCACGTATTTGCTTTTATGAAATAAAAGTTGTTGTTTTTCCGCTGTTTACAAATATGTGTTCTTATATCTGTCTTGTATATCTGTGACTTATACTTATAAACCTCCACCAAAATTAGGGCATTCCCTTTGAGAGTGACCCTAACGGAGGTGGGGTGTTTCACTTGGTATCAGAGCATAGGTTTACCAGATAAGATAAAAAGTTCTAAAAATCTATTTTCAAAAAGGAAATTTAAAGAAGCATTTTTAAAAGAAAAATATTATTTTATTTTAAAAAAAAAGGCAAAGTCCACTCCCCAAAGCCATAGGTATTATCTCTTATCCTTCGTTTTGAATCTATCCTTTCTGTTTCAGCATGTCTGGAGACCTTACTCCCCAGCTGCTGACGCTTTCACTCCTCCTCCTCCACGTGAACCAGCAAGCGGAAGAGTCCCAGAGTAGGAAGACGAATAATAGTCAAACAAGAAAGGATCGTAACAGTAATAATAAGAAACGAGAAAAAAGGAAATGCAATTTTTGTGGTACGGAGGGGCACATAGCCAAGGATTGTAGAAAGAGGAAAAGAAAGCAAGGTGAATGTTTTCATTGCGGGGAGACTGGACACATCAGCAAAGACTGCCCTGAGAAGACAGACTTTGAGAAGGGCGGGAAAGGCAACAAAGAGAAGAGGAAGTGCAATTTCTGTGGCAAAGTGGGGCACTTAGTAAAGGACTGCCGGAAAAAGAAGGCCAAGATGAATGGTGGGTGCTTTTCTTGCGGTGAGACAGACCACATGGCTAAGGACTGCCCAAAGAAACGAGGTATAAATACTTCTGTAGAAAGTGTAGTATGATCACCCCGTTCGCACTTTATTTGATTCTGGCGCATCACACTCCTTTATCTCGTCTGCTTTAGTAGAATCTCTGCACCTAAAAACTAGTATGGTAGAGGACCCCTTAATTGTTTCAAACCCAATTGGGGGCCCAGCTCATTTGTCTATGATCTGTTTGGGATTGAAAATCTCTATTCTAAGTGTAGAATTTCAATGTAGTGCCTTTGTTTTGGGCTTTTCGGGTTATGGTTTGATTTTGGGTATGGATTGGCTATCCAGTAATGGGGCCATCCTTGATTGTGAGAAAAGGGTTGTTAGGCTCCTAACCCAGCTCGGTAATACTTTGGAAATTTCTTGTAATCCCTCGTATGCGGTTATGCTTAGTTATCTTGAATCGCTAGATGCCTCTGTTGAAAATTTGCAATCAGTTAAAGTGGTCCGGGAATATCCGGATGTCTTCGAAGAGGTGAAGGGCTTGCCTCCGAAGCGGGAAATAGACTTCCGCATATATCTTGTAGATAATGCAAAGCCCGTTGCGTTACCCGTTAGACACATGGCTCCACGGGAAAGGAAAGAGCTCAGTAAACAGATTAAAGAGCTTCTAGAAAAGGGGTTCATTAGGAGGAGCATTTCAGAATGGGGCGCTCCGGTGGTGTTCGCTACAAAGGCGGATGGTTCACTCCGTCTATGTGTTGACTATAGGGAGCTCAACAAGCTAACGAAAAAGAATAGGCACCCTCTCCCTAGAATTGACGATTTGTTTGACCAGCTTGTAGGAGCGTCTGTTTTCTCCCAACTCGATTTAGCAACCGGTTTTCATCAGCTAAGGGTGGCTGAAGATAGCATCGATAAAACGGCATTCAGAACCCCAGACGGCTTCTTTGAATGGCTTGTCATGCCTTTCGGCTTGACAAATGCACCTGCTTACTTCGTGGACCTGATGAGTAGGGTATTTAGAGATTTCCTCAACAAATTCGTAGTGGTCTTCGTAGATGATATCCTTATCTTCTCAAAGAGTGAAGAGGAACATGCTCAACACTTAAGGGCAATCATGGAAACTTTGCGAGTCCATCAACTAAAAGCCAAATTCTCCAAATGCCACTTTTGGAGGGAAGAGGTGAGGTTCCTTGGGCACATAGTATCCAAACAAGGGTTAGCGGTGGACCCTGCTAAGGTAGTGGCGGTACAAGATTGGAAGACACCAAGGAATGCAACTGAGGTCCGAAGCTTTCTAGGACTAGCAGGTTTCTATCGAAAATTCATAAGGGATTTTGCGAAAATCTCAGCTCCGCTCACGAAATTGACCAAGAAGAATCTAGTGTTCAATTGGGACTTGGATTGCGAGTTTGCTTTCCAACGACTAAAAAGGGCTCTCACAACAGCCCCAGTTTTGACGCTGCCAGATGGGAACAAGATGTTCACTGTTTATACGGATGCATGTGGGACAGGGCTAGGCGCCGTCTTAATGCAAGAAGGAAGGGTAGTAGCTTATGGCGGGAGGCAGTTGAAAGTGCACGAAAAGAACTACCCAACCCACGATCTTGAGTTAGCCGCCATCGTCTTTGCACTCAAGTCTTGGCGACACTATCTCCTAGGTGAGAAGTTCGAACTTTACACTGACCATAAATCGTTGAAATATCTTTTCTCGCAGAAGGATCTTAATTTGAGGCAACAAAGATGGATGGAGTTTCTTGCCTCGTACGATTTCGAAATCTCCTACACTCCGGGCAAAGGCAACGTAGTGGCAGACGCGTTGAGCCGAAAGAAATTGACCCTAAGCCCGTTGTTTGTTGAAAGACAAAGCCTAGAGTTTATAGCCAGCTTCGACTTTAGGCCTTCCTCCGATTTCGTACCAGGCTTGCTAGCATCTCTCGAAGTGCGCTCAACTTTAGTGGATTCAGTAGGGACAGCACAACGCGAAGACCCTCAGCTTGTGGAAACAATTGATAGGCTAATTAGGGGTGAGACTTCAAGTCACCTCAATAGATACTCCATCGACGATAAGGGTTTGCTAAGGCGAGACGGAAGACTATGCGTCCCACAGACAATAGATTTAATAAAGAAGGTTCTCGAGGAAGCACATCACTCCAAGATGACGATACACCCAGGCGGAGATAAAATGTACAAAGACATAAAAAGGACTTTCTTCTGGAACGGCATGAAAAAGGACGTGGCAGAATTCATTTCTAAGTGTATGGTGTGCCAATAGGTTAAGGCGGAACAGAAAAAGCCTGGCGGACTGCTACATCCTCTGGAGGTCCCGCAGTGGAAGTGGGATAGCATCTCAATGGACTTCATCGATGGGCTGCCTAGGTCTAGGAGAGGCAACACTAGCATTTGGGTAATAGTGGATAGGCTTACTAAAAGCGCCCACTTTTTACCTGTCAAAAGTAAAAGAACTGCCTCATTCCTAGCATCACTTTACCTCAAGGAAATCGTTCGACTCCATGGAATACCATCTAGCATTGTTAGTGACCGAGACCCCATCTTCACCAGTGAATTTTGGCAGAGTCTGCAAGAAGCAGTAGGAACGCAGTTATGCTTGAGCACAGCCTATCATCCCCAAACCGACGGCCAAACAGAGAGAGTGAACAGAGTTTTGGAAGACCTTCTAAGACTATGCGTCCTTGACTTCGGAGGGACATGGGAAGACCACCTTCCTTTGGTGGAATTTGCCTACAACAACAGCTATCAAGCAACCATCGGAATGGCGCCCTTCGAAGCTTTATATGGAAGACCGTGCCGATCGCCCACTTGTTGGTGGGAGTCTACTGATAAGCTCATACTTGGACCAGATATGATCCGAGAGACTTCAGAGAAAGTAGACTTAATACGAAGAAGGATGAAGACGGCCCAAGACAGACAAAAGTCCTATGCCGACAAGAGGAGGACCGATCTTGAATTTGAGGTTGGAGACAGAGTTTTTCTCAAGGTATCACCGCTAAGAAACGTTGTTCGTTTTGGAACCACAGGAAAGCTAGCGCCAAGGTTCGTAGGGCCATTCCCTATTATCGAGAAAATTGGGAAAATGGCCTATAGATTAGAGCTACCCGAGAAGTTGGCCGGAGTTCACAACGTTTTTCACGTTTCACATCTCCGAAAATGTCTACATGAGTCTGCTGAAGTGGTAGAGCCAAATATCCTCGAAGAGGCCGAAGTGGAACGCGAAGCAACCATAAGAAAAGTTCCAACCCGCATATTAGGAACGGAAGTGAAGAAGCTACGCAACCGCGAAGTCAAGCTCGTCAAAGTTCAGTGGAGCGACGCCGAGGGAGACGCGACTTGGGAAACTGAAGCTAGAATACGCACTGCCTACCCTTTTCTTTTCGAGGGTACATCCTTGATCTTTCTTTTTCCTTAAGTTGCGCTTTTATCTATCTTTTTAGGTATATTTCCTCGACCTTATCTTTTAGGTAGAAACCCTTTGGATGGAAACATGTAGTTGAAACATGTTATGGATGATGGTTGCAAGTGGTTGCAAGTGATTGCTAGTGGTTGCTCGTGGTTGCATATACACACACAATCTAGGTTTTAGATCGGCTCAGTCACTTCATATTGCATATGCATATATGTTTGCATTCGTATATGGTTGAACTTTAATGTGTTGTCATGTGGATGTTGCATTTGTATTGAATGATTGTGCACTCATGTAGAATCATGAATAGGAAAATTTGCATACATAATGGATTCATGGCACTTACATAATTCGCATTAAGGAGGTCAACTGAATCAGTAGACCGCCTGATTTTGCATTAGATAAGTACATGTACACACACACCTCGCATATGATCATGAAGCATTAGAAGTCTTTTAAGGACAATGGATGCTCGTGTTTGATGCATGAGTAGATGGATGATTGGATGTTAGGATATACATTCCTCCTAACTTGAAGATTTCGGGGATGAAATCCTTTTAAGTGGGGGAGAATGTAACACCCCGTGTATTCTATAACTGTGAAATTCATAAATTAAAGTATAATTAATTTCAAATCAAAGAACTAAGGGAAACGGGATACGCCATTGCGTTCGTCTCGGAAAAATACGCGAAATAGAGTCCGAGTTTTCGAAAAACGGATATCGTATGAAGAAGTTATGGACGAACGAAGTTGGGCGAAAAACCGGAGAAGGGTCAGAATGCACTGGCGCACTTGGGAAGTGCGCCAGAACAAAAATGAACTGGCGCACCTGTGAAGTGCGCCAGTACATTTTTGACCTGGCGCACCTGCCAAGTGCGCCCAGGTCAAAAATGACCTGCTGGCCAGGTCTGGTCTAGCCCTGGCTGGCCAGGTCTGTGTTTGGCCGATTTTCAGAAGCTTGCTTTGTCATTAGGGCTAGGTGGCAGGCTCTAATTGGTCTCTCTTTCGAATGAATGGCTACGATCAATCCAAGCAACATCAATGGTCCTAATCAGTTCATAACCTCTATAAAAATGACCCTAGACTCAACCCTAATCTATTCATTCAAAAATAAGAACAAAGCCGTCATGTTGCTGAGGAACGACTAAGAGTAGCCTCCAATTGGAGAGAGGATTAGGAGGGCAAATTCTAAAGCATAAAGCAACCTAAACAAATCAAATCAACAAGGAATCGCATCTCCAAATCCCTAAATTGGAGAATTCGCCACACCATTGTAAGTAGAGTATTATTTTGGTATGAACAAATAATTGTGTTGGTTTGTATACTTGAATTGTGGCGATAAAGTAATTCATATTTGTGCGTTACTATGATTCTTATAGATTTGGGATATTGTATACGTTTGGATATTCTCGAATTATGTTATTCAATTATGAAAAACTACATGCGGTAGTTTTATGCAAGTATACGTTTGGAATATTCGCGAATTATGTAATCTATGTTGAAGCTACATGTATGTAGTTGATTAATTGAAATTCATGCAAGTTTGGGGTTTTGCTACTATGCCATCATAATGTGTATTTTTATACAAACATCATTTTTGTGAAGTAATTGGAATAAGTTTGGGTTATCATAGTCCATATGAAATTATGTTGAGAATTTGGCATCATGATCTATGTACTAAGTCATGCTTTTGTACTAGAAAATCTATTTGCAAACTTATGAATATGACTAGGCTATGATTGATATTTTGCATAATTGAAATCCATATTTTTAACAAGAATTATATGATGACATATGTGGTACATAGCTAAGTTAGGTTCAAAAATCCCTTTGCAAGTTTGCATGACTAAAGTAAAAATCATGATTTCATGTTAGAAATATTTATGCCATGTGAATAGATTTAAAATCATGATTAAGTTGAACTATACTTTTGTGTTAGTAACAAAAGTAAACACCTTTGTAAACATGTAGTAATCTTATGAACATGATTTGCTTATGTTTGATATTATGCCTGAATAAAAATATAGATTTATGTTGTAGTTAAGCCTATGTGTCGATAGTGATATTCTTAAACTTAACTACAAGTTTACATGGTTTGATTCATGTCACTTATGCTTTATGACCAAAGTATATGTCACTACTATGCAAGTACACCAGTTTCTATTTTGTATTTCCAACGTCATATTGCAAGTTCATGCGTTCGCATTCCCCTTTTTGTGTATGTAATCACGCTTTAAGCCTCCCCTTTTCGCATGGCTAAGTTGGGCTTAAAAAGGCTAAGCCCAACATATATATAATAAACGGACGTGTTAAACGGGGGAAAATAACGTTGGGTTAAATTAATTAATAAATGAAAACATAAAGTAGAAGGGCCCAAATTCAAGTATGGGTTGGGCCCATGATTGGTGTAACCTTTACACCATTAACCTAATAATGGGCCGCAAATATTTACATATAAGAAAATAAAGAAGAAAGACAAAATATGTAAATGTAGAACATACGATGTGTTTAACCCGAGGTTGGATTGAGTTGTGATGTAAACCTGCCCGGAACCGCCCGGCTGTCCAGTAGTCACAACAATACCTATCCAATGTGGGAGGTTAAACATGGAGCCCAATAAGGACCCGAGGTTAGACTGAGTTGTGGCGTAAGACTGCCCGGAACCAACCGGCAACAGGCAGCCACAACAATACCTGTCTAATGTGAGAGGTCAAGGCTTTAATAAGACAATTAAGGCTGAGTCAGGATTGTTAGGATTAAGTGAACTAAAGACTTAATCAAAATGGAACATGCTAAACTAAACGGGCTGGTGGGGGTTAGGTTAGAAAACACTTAACCAACTTAGCATGTTGGCTAGAGATAGAAAACCTAGTAACGGGGGACCCTTTTCAGCAGTAACCCTAGAAGGTGTATCAGGATACCCTGAAACTAGGCAGGGTGGGGCACGATTACTGGGCTGATTGTAAGAGGTCAAATCGACGGCGGTGGTGTAGCAGTGTAGGTTCTAATGGGGTGCGGGCGTGCACACACTCCGGCACAGAAAAATAAGGCACTGGACACCAGTAGCATACCTGTGCATTCTAGGATTGTGTCGGGCCGCCACCATGGGACTTGATACACCCCATGGTGGGACCAGCATAGGTAACTACAACATCGAGGGCCGTAAGACACATGTAACTATGCGAGTAGGAGCCGATCATCATAGAATGGATCACATCACCCTGATTATGGGGTGCCAGTTGGAAACTAGTTTATATGGGTTCAGAGATTAACATGGGGTACGATAGTATATTCGACCCTAGACAACTTAACCAAGTTATAGTGCTTTCCCACTTCTTGTTTATACTTATCATACCCAGCTCTTTATTCATAGACAGAATAGTACTAGACTTACTCAGGCTTTATGTCTGACTCTACTTTTCTTTCGTCTTCTTTTCTTCTGTTTCCCCCCCCCCCAGGTCCACAGGGAGGGAACACTGCAGCTTGACCAGCCTTAACATCCAGCTTGAAGAAGAGAAATGTATTGCTTGGACTCTTTCGTTTTGAACTATGGCTTTGGACAACCACTATGGGGCTTTTGCAGTTTATCTATGTTTTATTTATGCTTCTTTAAATAATGTAATCAAGACAGATTATGAAAGTGTTATGTTATGTTTTTGGAAAAGATGTAAGACAATTATGGTGATGTTGTTGTAGCACGTATTTGCTTTTATGAAATAAAAGTTTTTGTTTTTCCGCTGTTTACAAATATGTGTTCTTATATCTGTCTTGTATATCTATGACTTATACTTATAAACCTCCACCAAAATTAGGGCATTCCCTTTGAGAGTGACCCTAACGGAGGTGGGGTGTTTCACTACTTCTGATCGACGAACCCTGCAACCGATTTGGTGAAAAATCGAACCAAAGTTTTGAGCTAAAACTGAAAGCTTACGGCCATTACTTTTTTTGGGGGAAGAAAGGTTATTTCTTAATTAATTAATTAATTTGAATTGTTTTAAAACTTCGATTAATCATATCTAACTCGTTTCAATTCGAAATTCGATGATTTCAGCGGCGTTGTGATCGTGTGACTGAGATCTACGCGTCTAAACTGACTGGAGTTGATTCTGAACAGTTTGAATTTTGGCCAAAAATCTTCAACGACTGTGAGATTTCTGAATTTGAATAATTAAATAATTTAATTATATTCGATTAGTTGAATCATTGTATGTTATTTCTGATCTGTTATGTGGTGATTGTTGTATAGTTGAGTTATATTCGTTGTGATATCATGTTATAGTATGACTGTTTGGATCTGTAAAATTTTGATGTAATCATAATAAAGTTCTCACTTTTATTTTTATTTTTATTCCTTTCTATTAAAATTGAATTCTATTGTGAAACAAAAAGCAAAGTTAGAATTTTAATTTGATTTACAAAACTTATAAAGTTTTGATCTTTTGTTTTTGAAAACAAAATAAAATAAAGTTTTGATCTTTTGTTTTTGAAAACAAAATAAAATAAAGTTTTGATCTTTTGTTTTTGAAAACAAAATAAAATAAAGTTTTGTTCTTTTGATTTTGAAAACAAAATAAAATAAAGTTTTGATCTTTTGTTTTTGAAAACAAAACAAAATAAAGTTTTGATCTTTTGTTTTTGAAACAAAATAAAATAAAGTTTTGATCTTTTGTTTTTGAAAACAAAATAAAATAAAGTTTTGATCTTTTGTTTTTGAAAACAAAATAAAATAAAGTTTTGATCTTTTGTTTTTGAAACAAAATAAAATAAAGTTTTGATCTTTTGTTTTTGAAAACAAAATAAAATAAAGTTTTGATCTTTTGTTTTTGAAAACAAAACAAAATAAAGTTTTGATCTTTTGTTTTTGAAACAAAATAAAATAAAGTTTTGATCTTTTGTTTTTGAAAACAAATCTTTTGTTTTTGAAACAAAATAAAATAAAGTTTTGATCTTTTGTTTTTGAAAACAAAACAAAATAAAGTTTTGATCTTTTGTTTTTGGAACAAAATAAAATAAAGTTTTGATCTTTTGTTTTTGAAAACAAAATAAAATAAAGTTTTGATCTTTTGTTTTGAAAACAAAATAAAATAAAGTTTTGATCTTTTGTTTTTGAAAACAAAATAAAATAAAGTTTTGATCTTTTGTTTTTGAAAACAAAATAAAATAAAGTTTTGATCTTTTGTTTTTGAAAACAAAATAAAATAAAGTTTTGATCTTTTGTTTTTGAAACAAAATAAAATAAAGTTTTGATCTTTTGTCCTTGAATCAAATAAATACAAAGTTGAGCCTTTTATTTTGTTTTTTTATTACAAAAGAAGATTTGATCTTTTATTTTGAGATATAATAAATAAAGATTTGATCTTTTATTTTGTTTCATAAAATAAAAGAAAGTTGGATTTGTATAATAAATAAAGATTTTGATCTTTTATTCTAATTTGTAAATTAAATAAAGTTCATATATTTTGTTTGATTTCACAAAATAAAGGTGGAACCTTTTTATTTTGATTCCTGGAAATTATACACCCGATCATATGTTGTCGTCGTTGCAATGACACAAAATTCATCGTTATGTTAATTTAGTTGTGATGACACAAAACTTCATAGTTATGTTAATTTAGTTGAAAATGTATCAAAATTTCATCGTTATGTCTATTTAGTTGAAATGATCATACTTAGGGGTTGGGTTAAAAATTGAAACTTAGAAATAATAGAACATTTACATTTTTCTAAGAAAAGAAAATATTTACTTTTTCAATGTAAAAGGGAAGAAGGGAAAATATTTATATTTTTCAATGTAAAAGAGAAGAAATGAGAGAATTTACATATGTAAATAAAAACAATAAAAAGAGAATTTACATTTCAAGGTATAGAATAAAAAGGCATTTACATTTTTCTATTATAATAAAGGGTAATAGGAAATTTACATCTTTTAATTGTAATGAATGAGATATAGAAAATTTACATTTCCCCATGTTAAAAATATAAGATTTACATTTTTCTATGTAAAGATAGAAAACTTATATTTTTCTATGTTAAAATATAAGATTTACCTTTTTCTAGGTGAAGATAAAAGAATTTATATATTTTCATCGTAAAAGAAAAGGAGATAAAATATATACATTTTATAAAAACATAAAAGTTCATTTTTATGTTGTAAAAAAATGAAATAGAATAAAAGTCCATTTTTATGTTTTTTTTTAAAACAAACAGGATAAAAGAACATTTTCTCTATAATTGAATAAAGAGTACGTTAATACATCATTTTTGTTTCATTAGAGTTGACGGACAAAAATGTCATTTTTATTGAATATGAAATATACATTTTAAAAACATCATTTTTGTCGCATTAGAGTTGGCGAACAAAAATGTCATTTTTATTTAATATAAAACTATGCATTGTTGAAACCATCATTTTTGTCGCATTAGAGTTGGCGGACAAAAATGTCATTTTTATTGAATATAAAATATACATTTTAAAAACATCATTTTTGTCGCATTAGAGTTGGCGAACAAAAATGTCATTTTTATTTGATATAAAATTATGCATTGTTGAAACCATCATTTTTGTCACATTAGAGTTGGCGGACAAAAATGTCATTTTTATTGAATATGAAATATACATTTTAAAAACATCATTTTTGTCGCATTAGAGTTGGCGAACAAAAATGTCATTTTTATTTGATATAAAATTATGCATTGTTGAAACCATCATTTTTGTCGCATTAGAATTGGCGGACGAAAATATTATTTTCATAGAATAAAAGGAATGGATTTTAATAAAGGAAATCGCCCAATGGTTTATATATAAATAAAAATAATATAAAATTAAAAGAAATGAGTGCGGCAGTTCGCGTATCGACAATCGTAACTTCAAACGAATATATATAAAGATCTGACCGTTGGATTTTCCCAAAACTGGAACCGTTAGGACCGCTTTGGGAAGAACTTTCCAATGATATAAATTTCATGAAAATCCGACAGTTAGATTTTAAGATATGTGTAAATCAAATTCTGGTAAAAGCAGCGCCAGCGCCGCCCATTGACCCGAAACGTCGTTTATTTATTTCGAGCTATTTTTAATAAATAAAAATAGCAATAAATAGTTATAAATATATATGAAATGTTTTAAATTATAATTATGCGACAATTATTTGAAAAAGGCCGAGTTTAACTCATTTCAAATAATTGCATGGCGAATAAATCAAAGATGTAAGAAGACGATGGTTGAAGACCGGCGATCTTCACATCGAATGAACGATGACTTCTGATACCTTGGACTTA
Organism: Allium sativum; assembly: GCA_030737875.1. Classification (NCBI taxonomy): domain Eukaryota; kingdom Viridiplantae; phylum Streptophyta; class Magnoliopsida; order Asparagales; family Amaryllidaceae; genus Allium; species Allium sativum. The sequence continues at coordinate 74,439,340 of CM060923.1, read as the reverse complement.
CTTGCTCCCAGGACTGGGTTGAAGCAGTAATTGTACGGACATGTGTGTTGATCGTGCGGATAAGCGAGAACCTCTTTGGTGTCTCCGGTTTCGTTCAGACCCAGAACAGACTTGTAAATGGATGTGTGTCTGACGTTGAAATTCACTTCATGTAATTAAATCGATTTCTATTAATATATGTCTGTTTGGTGGTAGAGAATTTATTCTCTACTTAACACCCTGATACGTAGTGATAGTTATCGATCGCATGGCGTTGAATTGTCAATGTGGCACGCCAAGATGCAATGATCAAGGCTTTGTTGAAAAGCAGGCCTTGTGGCTGATGATCAAAGCATAGCCTACTTAGGCATAGCTTTGTGTATAACGTGACTTCGCGAGCCTCACACCCCGGTATGAGTCAAAAACGGGATATGGACCGTAGGGAGTGCACACGTTTCTTTCTAGCTATGAGTGGTGCTTGGGTTTTGACACGTCCCGGCATTTTACTTATGTGGATTTTGGATTGAGGTACCTCGGGTTTTTATAGGCCGGAAGTGGTCATATTATAGGTCCAAAGGGATCGGGAAACGTGTGTTCAGGCATAACTAATCCACTACCGTTAGGTAGGGACCGACCCTACCGCATCCAAGGGTTCACTGCGGGGGATCCTGAGGCATTTGCTAGAGTGTCTCGAATCGGAAGAGGACGATCCCTAGCCTCGATTTCATGACAGAAAACCAATTCCCAATACGACAACATTTCGGTTTTGATTGTAAACTTATATACGTCGACATAGTAGGATGGGGTACTATGCCATCTAGGATCGATATATTTATATTGTAGTATTTTAATACTGCTTAGACACTAATAATATTAAAATATTACTTTTCACGTATTAAGCATATTTGATCATCATAAGGGAAAACTCTATCCTCCTGTGTGCGTTGCATTGTGTGATAGGATCCGAGTCTTATGATGATTTCATTTTTTAAAAGTCATTTCGCTGTTTTATATAAACTTTATAATATTATGCACTGGCAAATCCAATGGAGTAAACCCGTTCCGCGTTAGCGGCGTGGTCCTGAGATTTGCACGTAGTTAGATAATTTAGTTAAGAATTCTCACACCAGTCCCATGACTGACTCGTAGTTCGTTTCACTTTTGCAAACTTGGGTGCCCTCTTTCCATACGGGCATCCAATTGACAGGTTCAGGTGATACATTCTGATTGGAGCTTGCTTGGACGGACGAAGAAGAAGATATTTTCTCTAGTTTTCATTTCTTGCTTTGAGACATTTTCCCATCTTTTGCTTTTGATGTATGTACTGGAATTTGGAATTTATTCCCTTATCTTTTGAGACTTATTGTATTTCTAAGTGGATCCTGTAAAACTGCATACTCTGATGTTCTGTTGTGATGCTGATGACATTTTATTTTTGCTGAAATGGTTATGTGCTATGTTCTTTCTCTGAGATCTGTTATTGCTGTAATTATGTTGTATTCCAAAATGATTATCCTTGCTTTCGGTCAACGGAAGTTTGGGGTCATCACAGGTTCACATCGGGGTGTGAGGCTCGCGAATCAACGCTACAAAAAGCTATGCTATAACAAAACCGTGCTTTGATCATCAACCACAAGACTCTGCTTTTCAACAGAAGCCTTGATCTTTTGCATCTCAGCATGCCACACGGGAAATTCACGCTATGCAACCGATGTCTATCAATCAACGAGAATGAAATCCGATGTCAGACACACATCCATTTACAAGTTCGTCCTGGGTCTGAACGAAACCAGAGGCACCTTATTCCTCCCCCATATGTCCAATACAGGGAAGTGGTCCTTGCATATCCGATCGATCTCCAAGTACGTCTGGACGATCACCACTTATTACCTTGTCTTGGGTGTATAGCCCAATAAAGACATCAGTAATCATCCAAACGATGTGAAGACCTCCAGTCTTCAACCACCGTCTTCATCCTCGACACAACGTCGAATCAGTTATTCAAAATGGGATAAACTCGGTCTTTCTGAATAACTCGGTTATATAATAAACAAGTGCTATAAAAACACAACATGTGCCTTATTCCAATCTAGAATATTCCTTTATTCACATATTCTTATACTTTGGGAAAGGTTCCCATTAATTTTATCAAAGATAAATTCTTTAGACTTATTCTTTAATCTTCCTTTGGATATCATTTCAATCTAATTAAACATGCATTAAAACCCCACTTGGTTTTAATCTTCCCAATAATCAATAGTAACGATTGTTTAACTTGGGAAATCATATCCTGTCTTTAACTGGGTTAAAGAACCAATGTCATTTAAAAACACTGTTCACGATAAACCAAAATCACATTCCACTCCATCAGCCTTTAACTGTAAACTACCAAGTGAACAATTCCTTATGTATTTACCCCGAAGGCCGAAACCAACATCAGATCAATACCTAGGAAACCATTCAACTTAACTAATATCCAGTTAGTTTCTGATTTTCTTAACTCCATTGGGTCTAAGAACGGTATTATTAAAGATACCATTCACGACAACCCAAAATCTTATTCCTGTCTTTAACTGGGTTAAAGAACCAATGTCCTTTAAAACACGGTTCACGATACACCCAAAATCACATTCCATTAACAATGAAATCTTCATGGAAAACAAATCGATATATATAATCGATATAAACCTCCATATCCAACCGATAATATCAATTAAATAACGAGAAGGCCTTTTAAATTCCATAGATGTTAACCGTCTTCCTCTACAGAAGCTTACTTCAATTATTACCAAATCGAATTCCATTCAATTTCAATTTTATATGTTAAATTGGAAAACTCTACATTGGAAAATCTCCTTTAAATCTTAATAAAAGATTTATAAATTCCAAATCCCATTTCACTGTAAATCGGGTTAAAGAACGAATGTCGCTAAAACACAGTTCACAACAAACCCAATTCACATTCCATCAGTCTCTAACCGTAAATTAGTAAGAGAAACAATTCCCTAAATATCAACCCCTAAGGCCGAAACCAACATCAGCTCAATACCCAGGAAACCATTCAACTTAACTAATCTCCAGTTAGTTTCTATTTTTTTTTAACTTCATTGGATTCAAGAACAATATTATTAAAGATACCATTCACGACAAACCCAAAATCCAATTTGATATTAAATACAAGGCTCTGAATAGAAAATATATCGACTTATATTCAATATCAAATTCTGAAATCAACAAATATCGTATTGGAATAACGATATATCTATATCTTCTAAATTCCTCCATAATATCCATATAATCACGGAATCCAATATTGAAATATTCCGAAGATAATTTCGATTCAAATCCATTCCAATTCATATATTGGAAATTCCAGTTATTTTTAAAACCATTTCAAATCCAATTTATTTATTTAAAAATATTGGATTATAATTCTAGTTAAAAACTAGTTCATTTCGATAAAAATCTATTTTTTTATCTTTTCAAATATGAAATTTTTCATCCCAATTCTTTCCAAATCATTTATTATGATTTTATACAAATTATTGATATTTTTAATAATTTTATCAAGGCCCGTACAGTCGACTTCCATAAACGGCCATCGAACTGCACTTACAGCGACTTTCCAAATTTGATTTGGACATAATTCCAAATCCAGCCATTAGGTTTCTAATTTCTTGTATTCTTTAGAAAGCTCTTTTCGATATGAACCCAATGGTTCCGGTTCTAGGAGAATCCGACGGTCCGATCTCCCGTAACGTCCATTCGAAGTCAATGGTCGAAATTAGCGAACTGTCGCAGCGCGACGCATTCTATTCAGGCCATTATATTATATATATAATATATACTTCATCAATTTCCATTTAAAAGTATTTTATAAATCGTTTTAAATTCGTTTTCAAAATGATTTCAACTTCATATTCAATTTTTAATCAAAATTGAATATTCCATACCATCGATATATAAATTATAATATTTTCAAAACATTACATTTCGAAATCAATTCCTTTTCGATATTCTATATTAAAATGAATAAAAATGATAAAAATATCGTTCACGTCAAAATGGCGTCAATCTAATCAACACGGCTTTATATATTTAAATATTTTCGTGTCCATCCCAAATCGGACATCAAAATCACATTTTGATCCACTACCGAATACTATTTTAAAATATTCATTATTTTAAAATATTTGTTATGTAACACCCACCTCCGTTAAGGTCACTCACAAAGGGAATGCCTTAACTTCGATGGAGTGTTTTAGGTAAAAGATGCAGGTAAATTACAAGACAGACAAATATAGCAGCGAAAAATAAAGTCATTTTATAAACAATGTGTTTCAGCCAAGGTTTTACAACAAATGTATCAATCATACTTAAAAGTAATACATAAAACTTCTAACTTGATTTAAAACTTCCAAGTATAAAAGAAGCATAAAATTAACAATGATATTCCCCAATAAAGCATGAACCAGCCATAGCAGAGAGTCCAAAGCAATACATCGACTATCTTCGAGCTTGGAAAGAAAACTGAGCTAAGAGGTAATATTTCCTCCCTGTGAACCTGTGGGGAAGAAAACGGAAGAAAAGAGGCAAAAAAAACTAGGTCAGACATAAGTCTGGTAAGTCCAGTGACTTTCAGCATGTAAATAGGCAAAAACATCATGACATGAATAAACTGAATATAAGACAACACCGTGATAACATGGATAACAAGGTAACATAAGATTAGCACAAGATATGACAAGGTAAGATAAACTAAATGCGCTTCTACTCTTTCTCTGCTTCGCTACTACCTTGTTATTCTGATTTTTATATCTTTGCACCGCCTAACTAGTGTCCCAACTAGTAATCTGTGTAAAATGATAATATTACAACATTATCACAATCCCCGCAATTATGGTAGCCTTCAGGTGTACATCTAGTATAAGGATCTTACCTCAATCAGCCTAATTGCCATGAAGATGTTAGATGTACCTTACTAACCTATCGATCGGCTCCTTACTCGTATTAATTTTACATGTGTCTGTATAATTCGGCCCTCTCTTCCGTGTAGATACCCTGTGCTAGTCCCACCATAAGGTGTATCAATCCTTATGATAGCAATCTGACACGATTCAAGATGCACAGTGTATAACTATTGGTACCCACTGCCTGCTTTTTCCAACTCTGAAGTACGTGCACACCCGTAATCCGTTGGAACCTACACTGATGTACCCCTGCCGCTATTTTGACCGCTTATAATCATCCCAGTAATCGTGCCCCACCCTACCTAGTTTCAGGGTACCTTGATACATCTATGTGGGTTACTGCTGAAATGGGACCTCGCTATTAGGGTTTCTTACTGGTTAAGTTTGTGGGCCTATATTTACTAATATTACCCACCAACTCGATATGTACTTAACCCTCCCACTGATTCAAACATGTTTACTTAATGGTTAAGTTTGTAGGCCTATATTTACTAATATTACCCACCAACCCGATATGTACTTAACCCTCCCACACATTATGTCATATTGGTTAAGTGTTGTCCATTCATGTTAACTTAACCCACCCACTAATCATGTCATGTTGGTTAAGTGTTTCTTATTAACCCTTCTCACTCGCCATGTTGGATTGGTTAAGTTTTTTCTATTAACTTAACCCCGTTCATTCATCATGTTATATTGGTTAAGTATTTCTAATTAACTTAACCCCATTCGTTCATCAAGTTACATTTGTTAAGTGTTTCTTATTAACTTAACCCTACACGTTCATCATGCAATATTAGTTAAGTGTCATCAATCAATTTAAGTTAACTTAACCCACCCACTTGTCGTGTTACATTAGTTAAGTGTTGCCTTCTTGTGTTAACTTAACCCTCCCCATTCATCATGTTATACTGGTTAAGTGTTGCTTTCTTGTTTTAACTTAACCCTTCCACGCATCCTGTTATATTGTTAAGTGTTGCTCTCTTGTTTTAACTTAACCCTACCCATTCATCATGTCATATTGGTTAAGTGTTTCTTATTAACTTAACCCTACTCATTCATCATGTCATATTGGTTAAGTGTTCCTCATTAACTTAACCCAACCCACCTAACAGGTTTTAGGTATCATGTTCATCTTTGATCAGCATTAATTAATTATTAATGCACATACCTCTCACATTAGGTCGATAGCTTGCGGGCGCTGGATGTGCCGGGCGGTTCCGGGAAAACTTCTGACACAAGCCAGACCTAACCTCGTGTCTAAGCATTTCTTAGTTATGCCTATGACCTCTCACATTAGACTGACCATTTGCGGTTACTAGTTAGGCTGGTTGGTTCCAGGCAGGTTTCCACCGCAAATGGAGTCTAACCTCGTGTCACAGCATGTTTATCTTAGCCAATTGGTTCAGTTACAGATTATTCCAGCTTCAGGCTAGTTATGTCAATTTATTCATCTACATTGTAGGCTTTCCAATTACAGTATTCACTTTCAACAGATTTCAGCATATTAGTCAGTTTAACAAATTAAACATCACTAGAAGTTCCATTAACATATCTCGCCTAATCATAAATTAAGCCTATAAACTTACATGCCCAAAATCATGGTCATAATTCAAAATATAACACATGCCCTAAGGTTTAGTCATATTGCACCATACAAAATATTCTCCAAAAACCCCCAATCATGATTCACAGTATAAACTATTCCAAATTATAGCCTTTAATTACAGTGCATGCCAATTACCCAAAATCCCAATTTAGGCGTGTTCACATTTAATAGTTATCTCTATCTTACTATAGGCTTTCATGCCTAAGCCATATATCACTATACACAATAATATCCTTCTTCCAAGTCATAAACTATCATACATAATATGCCCCAAATTTAGATCTTAAACCACAACATGTACTATGCCTTACATGTTTACAGTTCTATTTACGCCCAAACCCCCAGTCATATGTCCAATATACTTTATGCCTCAAATCTCAAGTCATATGTTCGATACACTTTATGTTTAAAATACAACATGTATTATGTCCTCAAATCCGTTACAAATCATTTATGCCCAATTATACATAATTTAATACTTTTCCCAATTTTAGCGTTGGCCATGTCCAAATCATATATTATGCCTAATTTTTTCAAACGTACGTTCATCTCTTATGAGATTTGGCTCAGGCTCGCAATAGCCTGGTTATGAAAACCAAAAGGGAAGAAGGAAAGAAGAGACAATGAATGGACATAATAATATCAATGAGATAGATCTAATGGATATAGAAAGAAAGATAGAAATAGGCATAATCTCAGACTCAGATTTATTACAATGTCAGAATCACAATTAAATTTTATTTCTGAAAGTAACGTGAACTCACAAATTACAGAACGGTCTTGAATTCTGGGATCTGATTTCTGAATTTGATTAGATATTCCTTTGATGTAGACTTTGATTGTTAACTTGAAAACTCTAATTTGATTGATTAAGGTGGAGGCTAGGTCACTTCAGGTTTTAGCAGCATATAAATGCCTATGAATTTGTGTGGAGAAAATAATAGGTTTAGGGGTCCTTTTATAGGTGTGTAGGGAGATTTAGAGCCTTCAGATCAGTCTAGAAGTCATCAGAATCTTCCAGAGCAGAATACCACATCACACAGCGAATCAAAAAGCGACACATGGCGAAATACGTCATCGGGCATATCTGGGCCAACAGGGGTCGACTCCCCTATAGGGGGATTGACACGTATGTCGACACCCCTATAGGGGGGTCGACACGTATGTCGACACCCCTATAGGGGGGTCGACGCCTATGTCGACTCCCCTTGGGGGGGGGAGGGGTCGACACCCCTAAGCGGGAAATTTCCCGCTTAGCCTGCTTTGACCCAATTCGAGATTTGAACCCTGTTTTGACTTATGGAATTATTTTATATGTATATATATATATATATACTTCCTTGGGCGTATACAAACTTCTAAGGCTTATAACTTCTTCATACGGTGTACGATTTACGCAAACTCAGACTCTTCCCAAGCAGAATTCCGAGACGAATGCAATGGCGTAACCTGTTTCCCTTAATTCATACTTTTAAAATTAAGTATTCTTTAATTCGTTACTTTAATATCCACGGGAAATAAGGGTCGGATGTTACATTCTCCCCTCCTTTAAAGGATTTCATCCCCAAATCTCCAAGTCAAGGAGAATGTATCCTAACATCCAACATTCATCTACTCAACCATTCAATCACAGATGTCCATTGTCTTTAAAAAGATTTCTAATGCTTTCATGATCATATGCATAGTGTGTGTACATGTCCTTATCTAATGCAAAATCAGGCGGTCTACTGATTTAGTTTACCTCATTAATGCGAATTATGTCAGTGCCATGAGTCCATCATGTATGCAATTATTCCTAATCATACTTTATAACTTCTACATGAGTGCACAATCGTTCATACAAATGCAACATCCATATGATAGCACATCAAGTTTCAATTCATATATATATAAAAATTCACTCATGCATATGCAATACGGAAGTGACGGAGTCGATCTAGTGCCTAATGTGTGTATATGCATCCACGAGAAACCACTAGCAAACACTTACATCCACTTGCAACCATCAATCATAACATGTTTCAAACACATGTTTACATCCATTGGCTTCTACCTAAGGATCGAGGATAAAACTGAGAGGATATACTTAAACGATAAAGACTAGCATGCAAATAAACTTTACAGAAAAAGAGAGATCAAGGATATACCCTCAAAAAGGGTATAATGCGCATATCTAGTCTTCAGTCTTCTAAGTCGCATCTTCTATTGCTCTGACTGTCTTAACTTCACGATTGCATAGCTTCTTAATTTCTGTTTCGAGAATATGCATTGGAACTCATTTAACTATCTCCTATCGTTTCACCTTTTTTTCTTATAGTATACTTGGCACTACAAATTCTACCGTGTCATGCTAACATTCCCAGAACTATCTCTTGAAAATAAACAGATACTAACCATGTTACCAAGTGTATATACTAAGATGATTAGATTCTTCTTCGTCAATCTAGTAAGTGGGGCCGATATCTTCATAAAGTCCTTAATTAACTTCCTATATTAGCCGCTAGCCCAAGAAAGCTTCTTACCTCTGTTGCATTCCTTGGGACCTTCCAGTCTTGCACCTTAACTACTTTTGCGGGGTCTACTGCTTTCCCTTCTTTGTGCGACACATGTCCTAGAAACTTTACTACTCTCCAAAAATGACATTTTTGGAGAACTTCACCTTAAGTTGATGCGCTTGGAGGGTATCCGAGACTTCCCTTAGATGCAAAGCATGTTCTTCCTCATTCCATAATATCATCTATGCACAAGCGAAGTGGACCATCCGCCTCTGTAATGAAAACGACTGGAGCACCCCATTTAGAAATACTCCACCTTATGAACCCTTTTTCAAGTAACTCTTTTACTTGTTTACTGAGCCCTTCCTTTCCCTTGGATTCATGTGTCGTATAGGTAATGCAAATGGTTTTGCATTGTCAACTAGATATATGCAGAAGTCTATCTCGTATTTTTGGGGATAAACCCCTAACCTGATCAAAAACATCTGTGTACTCATGGACTAATCTAATGGATTGCAAATCGTCGATAGATGCATCAAGTGATTCTAGGTAGCCAAAACAAACTGATCCGTTAGGATCGCACGAAATCTTGAGGGTATTCCTGAGGAAAGTCAAAAGTCTAACTACCCTCCTTTCACAATTACTAGCTAACCAATCCATGCCTAGAATCAACCCATAGCCCGTGAAACCAAAAACATAAGCATTACACTTAAACTCAATACTTAACACAGCTATTCTCAAGTCCTTACAAACCAAAGATAAACGAGCCGAACGACCAACCGGATTTAAGACAATAATGGGATCTTTTATTATACAAGTACTAAGGTGCGGAGACTCTACTATGGAAGCAGATATAAACGAATGTGAAGCGCTAAAATAAAAAAGAGTACTAACAGGATGATCAAAAAGAAAAACTAAACTTTTTCAACTTTACTACCTCTCTCTCAGGTATGCTGGCGGTGAGAGCATGCACTTGCCCTCCAGAAAATCCTGTCCTTTATTCTTGCCTTTGTCCTTAATTTTATGACCTGTTATACCATAATAACGACACTTCCTCTTGTCTTAGATTTTTCTATTCTTTCCTCCTTCGTGAACCAAGTCCATATTCATGAGTTTCTCACACTTGGGTTGTGTTCCTTAGCCAAACCCCCATATTCTCATCTTTGCCATCTTTGTGCAACTTATTGACAAGTCTCTTGAAAGCTTCCTCCATTGCATGGAAAACCCTACAAAGCTTGAAAGAAAATTAGTCGTAGGAGAAACTATTGCAGCTATAGATGGAAGTTGGGCACTTCTTTGCCCTTTGACAGATGTCGTAGTCTCAACATGCCTACGGAACCATGCCGCGATGAGGTTACCTCCCAGAAAACCAGGAGCCCCGGAGACTCAGGAAAGAAGGAAACAAGGATTCAAACAAAGGATCAAAATATAGTGCATATGGCTTTGGGGAATATGCCTTTAAAAAAAACTTTTCTTTTGAAAATGCTTCTTTTAAAACCATTTTGAAAATAATTTTTCAAATCTTTTATCTGTTCCGGTAACCTTCAGCTCTGATACCACGTGTAACACCCCCACCTCCGTTAAGGTCACTCACAAAGGGAATGCCTTAACTTCGGTAGAGGGTTTAGGTAAAAGATGCAAGTAAATTACAAGATAGACAAATAAAGTAGCGGATAATAAAGTCATTTTACAAACAATGTGGTTCAGTCATGCTTTTACAACAATTGTCTCAATCATACTTAAAAGTAATACATAAAACTTCTGTCTTGATTCAAAACTTCCAAGTATAAAAGAAGCATAAAAATAACAATGATATTCCACAATAAAGCATGAACCAGCCATAGAAGTGGAAGAGAGAGTCCAAAGCAATACATCGACTATCTTTGAGCTTGGAAAGAAAGTTGAGCTAAGAGGTAATATTTCCTCCCTGTGAAACTGGGGGGAAGAAAACAAAAGAAAAGAGGCCAAAAAAACTAGGTCAGACATAAGTCTGTTAAGTCCAGTGACTTTCAGCATGTAAATACGCAAAAGCATCATGACATGAATAAACTAAATATAAGAAAATACCGTGATAACATGGATAACAAGATAACATAAGATTAGCACAAGATATGACAAGGCAAGATAAACTAAATGCGCTTCTACTCTTTCTCTACTTCGCTACTACCTTGTTACTCTAATTTTTATATCTCTGCACCGTCTAACTAGTGCCCCAACTAGTAATCTGTCTAAAATGATAGTATTACAACGTGATCCCAATCCCCACAATTGTGGTAGCCTTCAGGTGTACATCTAGTATGAGGATCTTACCTCAATCAGCCTAATTGCCATAAAGATGTTAGATTTACCCTTACTACCCTATCGATTGGCTCCTTACTCGTATTAATTTTCCATGTATCTGTGTCAGTCGGCCCTCTCTTGCATATAGATACCCTGTGCTGGTCCCACCATAAGGTGTATCAATCCTTATGATAGCAACCCGACACGATTCAAAATGCACAGTGTATAACTACTGGTACCCAGTGCCTGCTTTTTCCTACTCCGGAGTACGTGCACGCCCGTAATTCGTCGGAATCTACACTGATGTACCCTCTGCCACTATTTTGACCGCTTATAATCAGCCCAGTAATCGTGCCCAACCCTGCCTAGTTTCAGGGTACCTTGATACATCTATGTGGGTTACTGCTGAAATGGGTCCCCGTTACTAAGGTTTCTTACTGGTTAAGTTTGTGGGCCTATATTTACTAATATTACTCACCAACCCGATATGTACTTAACACTCCCACTGATTCAAACATGTTTACTTAATGGTTAAGTTTGTGGGCCTATATTTACTAATATTACCCACCCACCCGATATGTACTTAACCCTCCCACACATTATGTCATATTGGTTAAATGGTGTCCATTCTTGTTAACTTAACCCACCCACTCATCATGTCATGTTGGTTAAGTGTTTCTTATTAAACCTTCTCACTCGTCATGTTGGATTGGTTAAGTGTTTCCTATTAACTTAGCCATGTTCATTCATCATGTTACATTGGTTAAGTATTTCTCATTAACATAACCCCATTCGTTCATCAAGTTACATTGGATAAGTGTTTCTTATTAACATAACCCCACGCATTCATCATGCTGTATTGGTTAAGTGTCATCAATCAATTCAAGTTAACTTAACCCACCCACTTGTCGTGTTACATTGGTTAAGTGTTACCTTATTATGTTAACTTAACCCTCCCCATTCATCATGTTATATTGGTTAAGTGTTTCTCTCTTGTTTTAACTTAACCCTTCCATGCATCATGTTATATTGGTTAAGTGTTGCTCTCTTGTTTTTACTTAACCCTACCCATTCATCATGTCATATTGGTTAAGTGTTTCTTATTAACTTAACCCTACTCATTCATCATGTCATATTGGTTAAGTGTTCCTCATTAACTTAACCCTACCCACCTAACATGTTTTAGGTATCATATTCATATTTGATCAGCATTAATTAATTATTAATGCACATACCTCTCACATTAGGTCGATAGCTTGCGGCCGCTGGATGTGCCGGGCAGTTCCGGACAGACTTCTGACACAAGCCAGACCTAAACTCGTATCTAAGCATTTCTTAGTTATGCCTACGACCTCTCACATTAGACTGACCATTTGCGGTTACTGGTTAGGCCGGTTGGTTCCGGGCTGGTTTCCACCGCAAATGGAGTCTAACCTCGTGTCTCGGCATGTTTATCTTAGCCAATTGGTTCATTTACAGATTATTCCAGCTTCAGGCTAGTTATGTCAATTTATTCATCTATATTGTAGGATTTCCAATTACAGTATTCACTTTCAACAGATTACAGCATATTAGTCAGTTTAACAAATTAAACATAACTTAAAATTCCATTAACATATCTCACCTAATCGTAAATTAAGCCTATAAACTTACATGCCTAAAATCATGGTCATAATTCACAATATAACACATGCCCTAGGGTTTAGTCATATTGCACCATACAAAATATTCTCCAAAAACCCCAATCATGATTCATAATATAAACTATGCCAAATTATAGCCTTTAATTACACTACATGCTAATTTTCCAAAATCCCAATTTAGGCGTGTTCACATTTAACAGTTATCCCTAACTTACTATTGGCTTTCATGCCTAAGCCATACATCACTATACACAATAATCTCCTTCTTCCAAGTCATAAAGTATCATATATAATATTCCCCAATTTTAGGTCTTAAACCACAACATGTACTATGCCTTACATGTTTACAGTTCAATTTACGCCCAAACCCCAAGTCATATGTCCAATATACTTTATGCCTCAAATCTCAAGTCATATGTCCAATAAACTTTATGTTTTAAACACAACAAGTGTTATGTCCTCAATTCTATTACAAATCAGTTATGCCTAATTATACATAATTTAATACTTTTCACAATTTTAGCGCTGGCCATGTCCAAGTCATATATTATGCCCAATTTTTCCCAACGTACTTTCATCTCTTATGAGATTTGACTCAGGCTCGAAGTAACCTGGCTATAAAAACAAAAAGGGAAGAAGGAAAGAAGAGAAAAAGAATGGACATAATAATATCAATGAGGTAGATCAAATGTATATAGAAAGGCATATAGAAATAGGCATAATCTCAGATTCAGATTTATTACAATGTCAGAATCACAATTAAATTTTATTTCTGAAAGTAACATGAACTCACAAATTACAGAACGGTCTTGAATTCTGGGATCTGATTTCTGAATTCGATTAGTTATTCCTTTGATGTAGACTTTGATTGTTAACTTGAAAACTCTAATTTGATTGATTAAGGTGGAGGCTAGGTCACTTCAGGTTTTAGCAGCATATAAACGCCTATGAGTTCATGTGGAGAAAACAATAGATTTAGGGGTCTTTTTACAGGTGTATAGGGAGATTTAGCGCCTTCAGATCAGTCCAGAAGTCATCAGAATCGTCCAGAGCAGAATACCACGTCACACAGCGAATAAGAAAGCGACACTTGGTGAAGCACGCCATCGGCTATATCTGGGCCAACAGGGGTCGACTCCCCTATAGGGGGTCGACGCCTATGTCGACACCCCTATAGGGAGGTCGACGCCTATGTTGACACCCCTATAGGGGGTCGACGTCTATGTCGACTCCCCCTGGGGGGAGGGGTCGACAACCCTGAGCGGGAAATTTCCCGCTCAGCCTGCTTTGATCCAAATTCGGGATTTGAACCCTGTTTTGACTTCTAGAATTAATTTATATGTATATATATACTTCCTTAGGCATATAAAAACTTCTAAGGCTTATAACTTCTTCATACGGTATCCGATTTACGCAAACTCGAACTGTATCCCAAGCAGAATTCCGAGACGAATGCAATGGCGTAACCTGTTTCCCTTAATTCCTACTTTTGAAATTAAGTATTCTCTAATTCGTTACTTTAATATCCACAGGAAATACTGGGTGTTACACGTTATTTTAAAATATTCATTACTTTCTGAATTGGAATCAAACACAGTCAATTACCATATAATTTGATTTATATGGATTTCATACAACATAGGTACTCGACAAGAATCAAACATAGTCAACCATCATCTAGAGTGCATTCTACACTGTATAAGCATCAAATATAAATATTTAACGCTTACAACAGCTTGTCAATCAATCAATCGACATACAGCTAATTATTGGGACTAGTGTATGTCATATATCATCCCAATATCCATGTGGGGTTTCAATTAACAAATACAGATTTATTTTTGCAGTTGGACAATGTGTAAAATTTATCGTCCCAATCAATATCAGTCAAATTTGTGTACATAAACAAATCGTCCGATTTGTTTATAAATATTTATTTATTCATATACGCGTTAAAAATTATATTTTTAACTACAAAATATTTTTAAATGTAAAATATTTTATTCCATTTCACATCACACAATCAATTTTCACAACACAGTCAAACAAACAAACAAGTCATCCATGGTCTGTGGACGACAGGTGTCGGGTGCTGCTAAGCGCCATTTGCATCCTAGTTTATATTTTTACTAGAAAATAAAATTAAAGTGAGAAGTTCTCACAATGGTTCTTTTATTTCTGAATTTATGCTCTTTTCAGATTTGAATTTTCCTCAAACTTTAACGAGCTCTATTTTGGACGCGGTCAGTTTCATTGTGTAGAGTTTTCTAATACGAGTCCAATGCTTCTGAAATCGCGAATTTCTGACCTCGTATGAAATAGTTGCATATTTTTAAACATTGAATATTTAAAGGAGAGATTAAATATAATTAATTAAATTAATTATACCTTAATTCCCCCCCTTAACTTCATCTTCCCCGTAACACTCCAGGCCTCGTCGAACAAATTGAACCCACCGCCCACGATTAGGTTTTGCTTTCGCCACCACCACTGTCGATCGTTCGACGATCGGACCACTTCACGTGAGATGCCTAGGCACGCTCCACCGCCACCCAGAAAAGCTCCCACTTCAGTTGGTCCCTCGCTGTGGAATCCACTGGTGAACGACGCATATTTCTGACGCCATAATAGCCACCACGTCCGCCCATAGATCATCAAACCCGTTCTAACTTGAAGCCCACGAGATTCTCTTCGATTTTCCCTTCTAAACCCTAACCTTATTCATTGAAATTTGGTGGCGATCTGGAAATCTTTTCCGGAGCATTTAGGTCGTTAGGGTTAAAGGTGGCGGCTAGGTTTCTGTTGGAAAAAGGGAGGCTTTAGGGTTTTATATAAAAATTTTATTATATTTTATTATTTTAAATCGAAAAATATCCTCATGTTGATACAATCTCCAAATCGAGCCCAACGACTGTCGCCCCTAGCTAATTACCTCCACTCTGAACACAATGGGATATGTTACGCAAGCTGCTTCGACTGTTACGATCAGTTATTGTTAAATTTATAATATAAATCTTTATATATTCAATTTAAACGCACATTTTACATTACCGGGGTCACATACTGAATCTGAACATTACAAAAAAATTATTTCTAGCTTTGTATTGACGAGACAGTCCTAACAAAACTAATTTCATCAAACTTGAAGACCGTTTGAAAAATGACCATTTTCTGGTCGATCCAAATTGACCGAAACTGTTAAAACACGTTTAACTTCGCCACGCTCACATATTGATTTCAAAAATTATGAAAATTGGAATCAAGCGATAATTTGACATCCTGGATCCAACCAAAGTGGTTTTATCGAAAACGGAGGTCGTTTGCAAAATGGCTATTTTTACGGGCTATATTTTCCATAGCGACTATCTTGAATTTTCAACTAGCCATAACTTTTGTTTCCCGCTATGAAATTTCAATTTTTCAGATATGTTAGGAAGATATTTATAAACAGATTCAAATATTTTTGGTTTCAGTAAAATCCGGTTTATTTTGAATCCTGTACATTCAATTGAAATTTGCAATCGAATTTTCAAACTACCGTGCCATTTTCAATTCCATTTATAATTAAATTAAATATTTATATTCCAACTTCGATGTAAATAAATATATACATTCTAATTCTATTCAAAATAAATTTTTCATCGTTATTATTTAAAATAAATCATTTTAAATATTCAAAATTCATTAAAATTGCCAAAATAAATTTTTTAAATTGATTCGGATTTTCCGGGTTGTTACACACCTCCTCCTCTGTTGACTCTACTACCACTAGTGTTGCTACCTTATTGTTCATCAAATGTTGACCATGTAAATCTTGGCATGGGACGCTTTTAGAGGTAACGATGTATAGGTGTGGAAGCACTAGACGAGCATGAAATTTCATCTTATAAAATGTTAAAGAATCGGTTGATCTTGTCTAACTTCTATTCCACCTTCTTTATGTGGAAATATAATATTTGTTGATTTTTTCATAGTATTGTCATAGGTTCGCTTGAAATTTCGTCTTTCGGTTGAGTAATAGTAGATTGAGTTCGATGATGTGGTCTAGGAGCTTGTGTTCGAGCTCGGGAGGTTGGTTGTGGTTGGCCGGAGCGTCTTTTGTGCAACCTATCTTCATAAGCCACAAACCAGGGAAGAATACCTTTTGCCAACTTAATGAGACTTAGTGTTTTTACATTGATGACACCAACTGTAGAGTATTCTGAATCAGGGATGGGTATTTCTTGGTTCATAAGTGGCCTCATGATGTACTTGCTGTAATAAATGACGTTCATTCTCCCTTGATTAAATGAGAGAAATTAATCAAGTAGAAATCAAAGAAAATTCATGTGAATGTTACCCCCAAATAGCGTATAACGCTTCAAAGTTATTCTCATATACTAGCTCGCAACTTCCTGTGCATGCGATGATTGTTTTCATTATGGTAAAGTGAAGGATTCTAGCCTTGGGTCGCAACTCTACGGATTTTAAATCCAGCATATCATCATTTAGGAACATGTGCTTGTTCTGTCTCTCATAACCAAGTCGCGTTCTGCTTCATGTAACTCTCTTCCTTGATTATCACACTGTAAAATTTGAGCCATTCTATCCAAAGAGAAGAAAGTTTCTTTCTATACTGACGTTCTTACACAATCTTGTTCAACTAGTGGTGCTTCTCCGAGATTATGGTTTGCGTAAAATAACTTCACCAATATGTGATTTATCTTGAGGTTGTCAGTGTTGAAATCAATTAATGATTCCAATCCTTTTTCGAGCTAAGTATTGGAGACTGTAAGGTGCAAAGTCCACAAGGTTGATGAAATAATCTTGAATTTTGCATTTTTGTACATCTTTCAGTAGCCATCTCATTCAACAAGCCATTTTTGATTTGTGGTTCAATTGTAGTGTCTTAAGATGATAAAGTGCCTTGCCTCGATCTTTGAGGGGCAATTTATGATGACTTTTAAGTGAAAATTTCAGATTTTGGGGTGCTAGGGTTTTGAGGCTTTTGGGTTTTTAGAGGTAAAACTGAAAAATGAGGAGTAAAGAAGTGAAAGTGGATAGGTAAGTGGATAAATGGGGTAATTTTTGGTCGATTCAGTCGACTGAATAACCCGAGAGCAATTGCCCTGGGGATTCAGTTGACTGACTGACTGTTTCAGTCAACTGAATCTGGGAATGATAATTTCCTAGGTTTTCGATCAATCGACTGAATGTTTGAGTCAGTTGACCAACTCTCGATATTTTTTACAGTGAGCATGTTTTAATTCTGAACAATAAATTTATTCATAGTTTATTCTAGAAATACCAGTATATTTTTTATTTTGATGAATTAAGATATATAAACCAAGATATAATGGACATGCATTATTAAAAACAAAGCATATGCATCGAGAGTAAATTTTATTTAATTATAAAATGGTGCTTAAAAAGCAAAGCATATTCATTATTAAAAAATGAGGAATTAGAAAAATGAATACAAAGGAAAGTCTCAGTTGGTACTCTAAGGTCTTTAGTTTGAAGGGCTAGGAATCTTATATCCATGGAAGTCATCTTTCTTTTTCTCGTTGGATTCATACCCCCGATCCTAGGCATTGGGCAAATAGAGAGGACATTGTGGCAATGGATTCCATGGACGAAGAATATGAGATGTTGCTTCTCGTTATTGAAATGAGAAGAGGAACCGCATAATTTCATAGCTATATGTTCTATGATACCTGAGGGCTTAGAATTGACTTTTTTGCTTGTGTAATATCTCGAGTTGTAATTCAAGAGACTCACGTTGGTAGTGATGAATATCATCTATCTTATCTTTGGTGGATAGGGAATTGGTTATAGGTTATTTTGATCTCTTACTGTGGGGTGTATATCTGATGTGGTGAGAGAAATATTTGTATTATAGTTCATGTTTTGGGTAGGGGTTGGTAGTGATGAATTAGATGTTTGTGAAGTATTCTTAAGTGAAGATGGTTGGTTTCTGGAGGCTGGTGAAGCCATAGTGGAGGATTGTAAAGCCTTTTGTTTCTTAAAATAATGATATGAAAAGCTAACTTGAAGAACGTATCATAAATATATAATGAAGTACCTAAAAGCTAGGTGGTTAGATTATGGTTTGGAGTTGATATTAATTTTGAACCTATGCTTACTTTTATAAATAGATAATTAACAAGGAGTGGCCAGAAATAATTTAGAAATTAGTTAAAAGAAGTATAATGTGTTCACATGGTTAGACAAGAAACATGAACATGGAAATGGTAAGTGCATATAACTTACTACTAAGCAACCAAAGTTCGAATACCAATGAGCACAGAAAATAAAATATTTTTATTTTTGCAAAAATATCTTCCAAAAGGTTATAAATCTTTAAAGGAGACGATTACAAGTTCTCATCTTAATTTTATAAAAAAATTTAAGTAGTGATTTTGTAAATATATCTGCCAACTGATTTTCAGAGGAGACAAAATACTGGTTTATTATTTATTTTAAAATCTTATTGCAAAGGAAATGATGACGAATTCTATATGTTTATTTCTTGAATGATTAACTGGATTTTTAGATAAGTTACTTACACTAGTATTATCATAGTAAATTGTTGATTTCGATAAGTTTATTCCAAAATCTTTAAGCGTTTTTGCTTCAAGATACAGAAATATGTTCCACTTCACATGTCGATAGCGAAACATAATTTTATTTCAAAATGACACGTATCACTCGTACTTTTCCGACCCGTCCGAGATCCCCCGAAATCAGCAGCACTAAATGATATTAATTCAAAAGAGCATTCTTTCAGAGAAAAAAGTCTGAAGTTTTTGGTGTTGCTAAGATAACATAATATATGTTTACTACTCGTGAATGTGATTCTTTTGAAATCGTGCACATAAACAAACGCTCATCATTATATCGGGTCGACTTGCTGTAAGTATAGTAGCGACCCAATCATACTTTGGTATAGTTTCTAATCAACACTTTTGCTATTTTCATCTCTATCAAGACGTGTTGTTATACTCATGGGGGTAGGTTTAGCAGAAGTGTTTTCCATCCCAAAACGTTTGATTAAAGTGTTACAATATTTTTCTTGATTTATAAAAATTCAATTTGAATTTGTAGACCAAGAAAATAAGATAATTCTCCCATAGGGGACATTTCAAATTCTTTAGTCGTTATTTCTGAAAATTCTTGACATAACTTTTCATTTGTGGAACCGAAAATAAGATCATCTACGTATATTTGTGCCACTAAAATATCCATTTTTTGAATGTTTTATAAAAATTGTTTAATCAACTTTCCCGATTTAAAAACCTAAATTTATAAGATAGCTCTTAATTCGTTCATACCAAGCACATGGTGTCTGTTTTGAACCATATATAGCTTTCTTTAGTTTATAGACGCGGTCAAGTAATTTGTAACAACCAGGAAATTCTGAACCAATTTAAAAATTTTATTTTAGCAATTTTAATGGATTTTATATATTTAAAATGATTTATTTTAAATAATAACGACTAAAAATTTATTTAAATCAAAGCTAAAACGAGCCTGAAATGGCACGGTAGTTTTAAAATTCGATTTCAAATTTCAAATGAATGTACAGGATTCAAAATAAATCGGATTTCGGTAAAACAAGAAAAATTTGAATCTGTTTAATTATATCTTTCTAATGAATGTGAAATTTCATATTTCATAACGGAAATAAAAAGTTATGTCCAGTTTAAAATTCAGAATAGTCGCTATGGAATTTATATATATTTTATATAATATATAACCCTTAAAAATAGCCATTTTGCAAACGACCTCCGTTTTCGATGTAACCACTTTTGTTGGATCTGGAATGTCAAATTATTGTTAAATTCCAATTTTCATAATTTTTGGAATTAATCTGTGAGCATGATGAATTTAAACGTGTTTGGTAATTTTAGTTTGGATTTAATCGACTAGAAAATGACTGTTTTTCAAACGACATTCAAATTCAACGAAATTGGTTTTATTAGGACCGTATCATGAAAACAAAGCTAGAAGTATTTTTTTTGGAATTCTTGGAGTAAGTATGTAACCCCAGTAAATTAAAATGTACATTAAAATTCAATATATAGATTTACATTTTAATTTTGACGAAAACTGATCGAAACAGTCGAATTGGTTTACCGGACATATCCCATT
Source organism: Allium sativum (assembly GCA_030737875.1). Taxonomy (NCBI): domain Eukaryota; kingdom Viridiplantae; phylum Streptophyta; class Magnoliopsida; order Asparagales; family Amaryllidaceae; genus Allium; species Allium sativum. Next base: position 74,418,231 of record CM060923.1, on the reverse strand, counting down.
ATGTCCGGAATGGGGGTATTTAGCTGGGAGCGACAATTGTTGGGTTTGATTTGGAATTAGAATGAAAAAAGTAACTTTTTGAAGTAAAAATAAATAAAATATATATAATTATATAAATGGAGTCAACTCCCTTTTCACCACACATAGTCAAAATAGGAAAAAAGGATGAAAAAAAGCTCGATCCCCGTTGCCTTCGGCACCAAGCCCTAGCCACCTCCGCTGTTGTCGCGGCCCTCCCCCCACCACCGCTGCCTCCGGCGAGACCCCCTCACTCCTCCAGCACCCTCTCTCCTCCTCCTCTCTCCGTTCGTGCCCCAAACCGCGAGCCCTCCTAAAACCCTAGGCAAGTCAAACCGCCGCCACCCCATGAGCCCGCCACCGCCTGGCCTGCCGCCGCCCCCAGCCTCTTCGCCGCGCCGAGATCCTCCCTCCATCCCCTCTGGAAAATTAACAGTGAGCTCTCTCTTTGTTTCTTTACATAAATTTGCATTGTTTTATTTTCAGTTTTTTTATAAATTCGCATGGAGTGATGATCAATTTTTTTTTTATATATTAAAATTAATTTTAAATCAGTTTTTAAATATATAAATAACATTGTTCATAAATGTGATCTTTAAATTAAATAACCTTGGTATAAAAATGTGATTTTTGAAAATAATAACATGGATTAATTTTCAGATTTTATATAATAACTTTGAATTATTTTCAGTTTTTTCATATATGAAAAACATTTATTTAAAAATTAAATAACAATGTTTTCAAAATGTGATTTTTATTATCTAGATAGCGTTATAAAAATATGATTTATATATATATAATAGCGATATAAAAATTTGATTTTTATATATGTAGTGGCGTTATAAAAATGTGATTTTTATAGATATAGCATTGATTTAAAAATTGGACTTTTATAATAGCAAGATAAAATTTTGATTTTTATATACATAATATCATTATAAAAAAAATTTGATTTGTATATATATATATATAATAACAAGACAAAAATTCGATTTATATATATATATATATATGATAGCGTTATAAAAATGTGATTTTTAAATATATATAGCATTGTTAAAAATACGATTTTTAGTATAAATCGCATGAAACAGATTGTGATGGAACCGACCTGAAGCAAACGGAATCCAAACCGTCCAATAAAGAACGACGGAGTGGAAATCAAAGGTGAGAACTCCTTCTCACTCTAATTATTTTTCAATTAAAAACATACTAGGATGTAGACGGGGCTTAGAAGCCCCTGAAACTATTTTATTGTACAAACTATGGTTGTTTGTTTGGATTGTATTTTGGAGATTTGGATATTGATTGATTTATTTGTTAGGATTTGATTTGGATGTGAATTAGGTTGAAATTGGTTTATGTTTGGCGTGTGCCAGTATTAGGCCAGGGATAAGGCTAGATCTTATTCCGGTTTTAATATCGCACCGTTACGCTGCCGAAATTTTGTAAAATGTGTTAGAAAAATTAATAGCTAGTTAAAAATATTATTATTAACATATATATGAGATATATAAAATATCTATGTTATGGAATAAATACTAGTTCGCTAAAAATATTATTTTTAGTTTATAACGGCGACGAATAAAATTATTTAGGCGTTGTATAGAATTTTATAAACAAAGTTATAAAATTCTATATATTTATTGGATAGTTAAAAAATAAGTTTACACATCCATTTACAAGTCGGACGACTTGTTTATGACCGCCTATTTTTGTGATATGGATTTTGACGATAATTTTTACACATCCCCCAAGTGCACAAATAATAATTATAATTTGATGATTGAAACCACACACGGGTATTGGGATGATATTTGGCATACACCAATCCCAATTTTTTAGTTGTATGTCAATCGATTGGTTGATAGACTATTGTAAGCGTTAATTATTTATATTTAATGCTTATGCAGTTATGTAATGCACTTTGGATGATGGTTGACTGTGTATAATTATTGTTGCTTACGTGTGTGTATGAAATCCATATAAATAAAATTATATGGTAATTGGTTGGGTCGATTCCAATTCAAAAAGGGACGAATATTTTAAAATAATATTCAGTAAAGGATTAAAATGTGAATTTGATGTCCGATTTTGGATGGACACGAAAATATTGAAATGTCTAAAGCCGGGTTGGTTAGATTTGCGCCATTTTAATGCAAATGATATTTATATCGATTTTATTCATTTTTATAATGAATATCGAAAAGGAAATTATTTCAAAATCAGATATTTTGAAAGTATTATCATTTAAATATTATAATGATTAGAGTGTTCAATTTTGATTTAAAATTGAAATGAAAGTGGGAATCGTTTTAAAACGGATTTATAAAATACATTTTAAATGGAAATCGACGACATATATATAATATATATTATATATATTTAATGGCCTATATATCGTAATCTAATTCTTTCCCATTTAATGGAGGACCGGTGAGAGGAATTTTTTCCTCTCTTCGTATGCTAAATCCTTTATCTCAAATCTCAAATCTCTTAGTTAAATTGATGAAATGGAGAACGTCAATAACCCTAATCCTATATCTGTTTCAAATGACGTAGATCTAAATCTCCACTTTGTTGAGCCGCAAGTTGATCATGCTTTTTTATCAGAAAGTACTCTGAAGTTATCAGCAGATTCATAGCAAAACATTGTGGTACTGCATCCAGTGGATTTCAGGATCTCAGTGAAAAAGCTTAGGGAATACATCTCAAAAGTTTGGAGATCGAAAGGTAATTTTAAGATCCATATAACTTTTGGGTTTAACTATAAAGTAAGATTTGACAGTGAGTTGGATTGCAATTCTGTCTTAAAGACTTCAACATATTCATACTTTGGGAAATTATTAATGATTTATAAATGGAACCCGGGATACGAATTTGATAAGTTTAAGGCCATGAGAGTTCAGATCTGGATTAAGTTACATGATTTAAATATGGAGATGCGGTCGAATGAGGCATTTTCAAGTATTGCAAATTTTATTGGTGAACCAGTGAGTGTGGATTGGAAAACTGTGAATAAAATTATCACTAGGTTTGCTAGAATACTTGTTTCTATAGACGTAGAATCTAGACTAGTTTCTAAAATACCTTTGGTGCTTCATAATGGTCTTAAAAAGAATATAACAGTAGAATATGAATTTGTTCCTCCTAGATGTGAGAGGTGTAGTAGATTTGGGCATAAAACTATTATTCATGAACTCTCTAATGAACCTGTATGGATGATTAAGCAAAAGGCGGAAAAACCAAGTACTTCCTATAATGAGAATGATGAGGATCACTCTATTAATCATGATGAAATTTCTGGTAGAGTATATGATATTAATGAAGAAATCCCTAAAGTTGATGAGAGTAATGATAATGATGAGAATGTTAATCAAGTTGATGCTGATGATTTGGGCTTTTTAAATGTTGATTTGCCTGGTAATACTTTAGATGATATGATAAAAAATGTTGCAGACCAAATGAATGACAGTATAGGTACAGAAGAAAATAAAGAGGTTTCAAATGGAATTTCAAAGAATGATGCTTATTTAGCTCATTTAGAAGGGAAAAAGGTTGACAACTTTATTGCTCCTTCTAGAAGATCAACTAGGAGCAATTCATCTATCAAATGACATTTATATCATGGAATGTTAAGGGAATCAATACACCATAAAGGATGGGTGATGTATTGTTTCTCCTAACTCATTTCAAGCCAACTTTTATTGGTTTGTTAGAAAACAAGATTAGTTCTGCTAATGTAGATAAGTTTGATAGATTAGTACCTAGGAATTGGGATTTCTTCCTCGTACCTCTACTGCTTTTTTTGGTAGAATAATTTAATGCTCTCTCATCACTTTGTCTTCCTCTAATCAACATGTTACTATGTAGGTTACAAATAGAGGTGGATTATTTGTTTTTGTAACAGTGGTGTATGCAAGTAATAGTTTTTATTACATACAGGTTTTATGGAAAAATCTTATTCAGGAATCAGGAATCATATTAGGAAAATGTCTTCTTATGGGGGACTTCAATAATTCCACTTCACATATGGTTAAAAAAGGGGTTTACCAATACCTTTTCAGCAAATCAGAATGTTCAATAATTGTTTATGTCAGGCAGGATTAATTAAGATCAAGGCTATTGGATTTAATTATACTTGGAGAAGGCAAGGTATGGCAAATAATTTGGACAAATTTTTTGTAAATCATAACTGTTTACAAAAATTTATTGATATGAAAGCTCTTTCTCTTTCACAAATGTCCAGTGACCATAACCCAATTTTACTAGAATTAATCAAATCTTCAAATGCAAAAGGATTTCCATTTAGATATTCTAATGAGTGGCATTTGAAAGAAGGTTATGATGAATGCTTTTTAAGAGGTTACAATGTAGATACTAATGGATATCCTAGCTATTCTTTTCAGAGAAAACTGCAGTCATGCAAGGTGGAACTGAAAAATGGAACAAAACCAGAGTAAGAGACAATGATATCTTGGTGGAAGCTGAAGCTAAATTTCATGAACTGGAGGTTGCTTTAGATTTAGATCCTGAAAATTTGAGTTTATATAAAAGAATGCTAGAGACAAAGCAAGCTTTAAGTGTTCAAAACATATAAAATTCTGGAGTTATAAGCAAAGGGCAAAGGTGTCTTGGCTGCAAGATGGTGATACAAACTCTAGATTTTTTTCATTCTAAAATGTCATTTAGGAGAAATAACAATAACTTAAAGGCTTTGATCAATTCTAATGGTGAATTTTTGTATAAACAGGAAGATCTATCTAGTGAAGCTATCCAGTATTTCTCTGATTTATTCAATGGATGTGTTAGCAATGAGTTCCATTTTTTCAATCATCACATGTGATTAATTCTACAGGACAACAAGCTCTACTTAAAGACATTTCACTGGAAGAAACCAAAATGGTTGTCTTCTCTGTTCATCAAGACTCAAGCCCTAGTCCTGATGGTATGAATTCAAATTTTTTTAATTCATTGGGATGTGATTAAGTGGGATTTATTGGCTGCTTTACAAGATATTTTTAATATTGCTAAATTACCAAAAGGGATTAATCATACCTTTTTAACTTTGATACCCAAGGTCGATAGACAATCAGAAATTTCTCAATTCAGACCAATAGCATGTTGTAACATGCTTTATAAAGTCTTTAGAAAAGTGCTATGTAATAGAATGAAATGGTATTTACCCCACCTTATTTCTTCAAATCAAAGTGCTTTTATCCCCTTTAGATACATTGGAGACAACATTCTTCTTGCACATGAATTATTAAGAGACTTTAAGAAGCCCAAAATTAGCAAGTTTTGTGTTAAAGTGGATTTACATAAGGCATATGATATGCTAAATAGGGAATTCATTTTCCATTTGATGAAGAGTATGGGTTTCCCAATTCATTTTATTAACATAATATATGAATGTATCTCCACTCCTACTTTTTCAATAATGGTACAAGGTGTACCTCATGGATTTATTTCATTAAACTGTGGTATTAGACAAGGTGATCCATTATCCCCACACTTATTTGCAATAGCCATGGAATTTTTCACTTTTAGTTTGAATGAAATGAAACTTCAGAAGAAATTCTTTCCAGTTTATAGATTTGAGCCAGTGGTTTCTCACCTCTTGTATGCAGATGATTTGTTGATTTTTGGTAAAAGCTTGCCTACATGTGCCTTTTCTTTGAGGAGTATTTTTGAAAAACTGAAGCTTTTTGCTGGTTTGACTGTTAATGAAAATAAAAATAAGGTAATTTTCAGTTCAGATGCTAGATATGTGCAGGAAATTACTTTAGTTTTAGGTGTTCAATTAGGGCAACTTCCAGTTAGATATCCTGGTGTTCCATTGTCATCTAACTATGTCCATTATAATGAGTGTCAATCTCTCGTCAATAGTATTCGAAAGAAAATTCAAAATTGGGATGTGAATTTTTTTAAGTTTTGCAGGTCGTGCAGAACTAATTCATTCAGTCATAACACCTTATGTTTTATATTGGTTGTTTGTGTACCAGTTACCTGAGCATGTGATTGATAAAATACATATGCTATGTGCTGACATTTTTTAGGGTGGGGCTACTCACAAGATAAAATGGGAAAAAATATGTTTGCCAAAACTTGAAGGAGGTATTGGATTAAAGTCATTTTCAGATTTGAAGAGAGTTGCAGGTGTTAAAATGTTATGGAAATATTTAACAAGTTCTACATTATGGAGTCAATGGATGCAGAGAAAATATTGTTGGGGTAAGCACTTTTGGAATTTAAGTTTTGATAATAATGCCTCAAGCTCGTGGAAAACTTTGTTAAGGCTTCGTAATTCAATACCTCCTTCTAGTAGACAACTTTTTATTAGAGTTATTGCAAATGGTTCATCAACACCTCTATGGTTTGATCCCTGGATTAATTCTAAATGTTTAGTAGATATTATTGGTCTTTCCAGAGTACATATACTTAGTGGTACTAATGATTTAGTTGCTTATATAGTTTCTAATGGTAGGTTAATGGGTAATTTGCATCCTGCTACTACTAAGATTCAAGAAACTGTTAACCAAGTATTGGTGAAATCTGATGCTCCTGAAGATTACTATGCATGGGCTAAAGTCAGATGTAGGCAACCTGTTAAAGAATTCTTCAAAATTATATGGCACAAAAATAATTCAAAAAGGATGTCCATGATTGCTTTTTTGGCGGTAAGCAACAGATTGAATACAAGAGGAAGGCTAAGAATATTTGGTATTGTTGAGGAGACTGACTGTCTTCTATGTAATCATGGTGAAGAAAATGTAAGTCATCTTTTTTTCCATTGCGAGTACTCTTATTTTTTATGGGGGTCTCTAATGTGTAAACTTGGTTTTGAATTCATGGATATTGGTCATTTGGAGGAGGATTCTTTGAAGATTTTGAACAAATTCAAGTGCAAAAATCAGTTATTTGATATAGCATGTGCAGTATATACTATGGCTATATATTGTAACGTCCCGCATTTTTATCGATTTGTATTTGAATATTTAAATCAGTTTAAATATTGAATTCGTAATATAAATGGATTTATATTAATTAAAAAACGAAGTTGAACGTATAAAAATATACATTAAATATAATCGAGCCCGTAATATCGCGATAGTTCGAAATTTAACGTTCTGAACTTCAACTGAGTATACAGAACTCGTTTTAAATCGGATTTCTGCGAAATAAGAAATGCTCGAATCTGTTGAACTGTATATTTCTAACAGAAGTGAAAAATCAAGATTTCGCGTTATATATTGCAAGATATGTCCAAATCAAATATTCAGAAAGTCGCTATGAAATCGTATATCGACCGTAACATTCTATTTGATATAACTAGATACCGGTCGAAAATTTGAACAAGGTTCTTTTAAGACATAGTGATAATTTAATTTTTAGAATTTTGCTGTAATTTTCAATTAATTAAATATGCAACTTTTTATTTGGAGTAATTTGCACCCTATATCAATATTTTGGGGTTTCAAAATATGAGTTAACCTACCGATATTATTATATTTTTGGGATCGTGACACCTCGTTGAGCACGTCTGTACTCTTACTTCTGTCCGTAGTAGTTCGGACATGAACGAAAACCTTATGTACCGAAATTTCACAATGGAAACGAATGTTTATAATGCATGAATTATCAATAGACTTGTTCTAGAAACATAGATTGATAATAAAATCAATATCATATATATATATATATAATAATATGTGTCAAGCCACCCACAGTAGAACTCTACTGTGAACACATGGGAAGCACAACCATATCACGTCCCCTTTTCATAAATAAACCACGTTCTTTTCCCTTAGCTCTTAAGCTTTCTGATATATATAATTATATATATATATATATTCAATGCCTACTTGCTAGGAGGCTATATAAAGTCCATATCAAAGTCCTTTATCTAAAAACCTTAGCAACTAAGTTTCTACAAACCTATGTAATTTCTTTTCAAGTCTGTACGGCGACTATTACTTCATGCTGAAGAAATCATTTAATATATATTACCCTATCCTATACCCTAAAACCAAGACCACACCTCTATACCTTAACAACGAAGTCTGAAAACCTATTTAATTAGAGGGGTAGTAGCTAATACTTTGCCATGAAGGATTCGAAACATTATAAATACAGGAGGCTTTCTTCTCTTCTGAAACGTGAACTACTGAATGGAAAACAAGAAAAATCAGATCCATCTCTTCATATATATATAAAATAAAAACGTGAAGGAACGGATAAGGTTTTATCCGAGAAAGAAGGGGACGTAAATGGATTTGTGAAGAAACTATAACATACAGGCACAAGATGAGGCAGTCTCGTTTCCATGAAAGGATGGGAATTAAAGTGGTTCGGACGTGCAGGGTAAACGAAATGATAACATTAAGGTGGAGGAAGAAAGTTAGTAAAGGCAGGGAGTGGTTGCGTGTGGCGTTAGGTACTTGCCGTGTGTATGGCGACCAGGTGACAAATGGAGTGGTGAAACTGGCAAGGGGAGTGGTGCAGTCAAATCCGAACTAAAGGGACAAAACGTTTGACATGAGACGGAGGGGCATGTTTCATAAGGAAGAAAAGGAGTAGATGAGTTCATTCTGGTAATGACCGGAAGTAGACGATGCAGACAAGGTACTCGAGATGCAATTGTACTCAGTTTGTATTTTGGGGAAGAGGCTGGGACGATGGAAAAGTTGGGTTCGACGCGAGCAATGTGGAGCTTTTCGAAGGTGATAAAGGGTGGAGAGGTATTACGAGTAGCACAACAGTGTGGATCCCGGTGATGAAAGGCGACGTGAATGTCAGGGTGGTGCACAAGTTGGATCGGAAACAGAGCATGAAGATGAGCCGAGAATATAATGAATTTAACACCATCAGTCATAGTGAAATCATATAAACACAGGCTATGTTCTGGAACTGATTCAGAGCCATTTGAGCTCATCTGAATTTAGGCAAGATAAACCGCTCAACCAAATCAGCGGACGCAAATCGTTATTTAACGGTTAACAAGCAAAGGTGATAAATTCACTCATTCTGATATATTTTAAAATATTTTAATTATATTTTAATAATGGTTAAATGTTGTGTGATGGCCGTTTAGATAAATTAAAGTTAAATTGGTTGAATTATGTCGATGCATATATACACCTCATTAGCTGGATACTGATCAATTATAATATTCCATAGTATGGAATTAGTATTGATTGTTTGACTAACATCTGTGGATGCAGAAACCGGTTAGAGAATCCGACCGAATTCTTAAATATTTATATGTACTGTTTGCTTCACATGCACTATTTGAACACAAATAACATTTAAACCCTGTGTAGATATTAATGTTGAACGGGAATTCAACATTATTTTTGATAGGCGATATCGATTAAGAAAACTAGAAGCAGTCGTCCATAAACCCCTCTTTTTATTAAGAAGTTGATTGGTCGTCAGGCAAATCAACAAAGTTAATTATAAAAATTATATTTTTATAATTAAAGTGATGTTTTAAATTATAATAGAAGTTCTATTATAAACCAGTATTTAGAGTTTATTTTTATAAAGTAAATTAAAAACGATTGTTGACATTTAAATAAGTTTATAATGTATAAATTATCCTACGATTAAATATTTGGGATAATTATTTTAAGACAAACAATTTATAAATATTATTAGATTAAATATATTAATCTAATGTTAAGAAGTAATAAAAATCAGTTAACGAATTTACTGATGGAATGAAGTCGATTTAATCAACTGTTATTTGGGAAAATGATTATTAGATTAATTGGTCTTTAATTAATCTAATGGAAACAGTTTAGAAATAAATTAATCAAAATTAATGAGATTTAATTACCTTTTTAGTTTAAGAAGTTATAAATAGAACTGTGGAATGGAGAAAGTGAAGAGTAAATGTTTAAAATAAATAATCATAAACAACGAAAATCTCAAAGTATGAATATGGTGTTATAAAACCAGGAAATACGATTAGATGAATATTATAATTAATAAGGGATTAGAATACAGACTTATATCTGTTCTAAGGTAAGAACGTTGTCAATCAAGGTCTGAGAGGTAAATAGAATACCCCAACTTGAACGGCTTCACTATTATCGAGGAATAGTATCGGTTTGTAAAGGGGAAAAGAGATGTCAAAATTTGTTACAAAATGAATATGGCAGCGTATTGAAAGTCTTAGAACTATAACGATAAAATAAAGTTGTTGACTAGGCTTAAGTGTGACTATTACGTTGAGATTAGAATAAAGGGAATATGGCAGCATATTGTAGGTCTCAGAACTATAGCGATAAAGTAAACGCTTTTCAATAGGCTTAAGCGTGACTGTTATGTCAAGATTAGTTATAAAGGAGAATATTACAGCGTATGACAAGTTTTGAACTATAACGATAAATTAATGCTGTTAACCAAACTTAAGCGTAATTTTTATATATAGCAACACTTCCTAGGAAATGGAAACAGTTTGGTTTGAAATCCACCTATTCTAAAAAGTAACGATTTCTGTCCAAAGAAATTAAGAACGAGTTAGAAAGAGATATTGGAAAATTGTTTCAGAAAGCAATGAGATCATTTCGGTATTTGAAATGTGATTAGAATTAAACCATTAGGATTTGGAATTTTAATTCGACGATGTCGAATGTATTAAAGTAAATCATTTTTAGGAATTATAATCCGATAGGATAATTAACATTTAGTTTTAAACAAATAAATGTTAATAGGATAGTAATCAATATTTAGTTATCAATTGGATATTGTTTTGATAACAAGTTGACTTAGAAATAGAGTTATAAAATGGAATTGGAATATAAAAGTAGGAAAGAGATTTCGGTAAACAAGATAAGAAAAATTATTACGTGAATAAAGAGTTATATGATAAAGATGTTCAGATTTCTATAATAAGGGATGGTATTCATATTACATAGTGAATAGTGTTTAAAAGTGAATGTTGGGCCGATTAAAAGGTTAAAATGATATTGGAAATATTTTCCAATGTAAATAGGGTAGATTATCCAAGTATAGAAATAAAGAAGGTGAAATTAATGGAAATAGTTCGAATGTTAATAACGTATATTTTCTGGAACATGAAAGAATAAAAGTTTATAATAACTTGAAATGTTTTCCAGGAAGCGTATAAAGGCTAAACCGAGATTGAGAAATATCTGGTAAGATATGAGAATTCGAATAGTAAAAACGAATGTTAAATAAAAAGTACTCGTGTTTGTGTGATGTCTAGTTATACATTTGAATGAATGGTTGTTTTTACTTCGATGGTTAAATAATTGATTATCAAAGTGTTTTAACCATCGTTGTCAATACGGAGAGACCTGTTGGATATATTACCCGGAAACCACTTCGTATGGGCATAAGCGCTGCGAATTATGTTATGCTGAAGACAATTGAAGACGGAGTAAAATTCAAGGGTCATCCAGTTCTAGAAATGGTGTTTTCTGTTTGTTCGGTCCCAGGACAACTTGTATGGACGACTGTCTGACAGAGTATTTCCAATGGTCACACCGTTGATTTTTACGAATATACCAAGTTGGTGGGGAGAAGGTAACTTCTCTTTATTCTACACCCAGTGTGCATTTGTGTAATCAATATGTGATTACGAATTTGACGATGTGACATTCAAAGTGAATGGTAATTAGATGATCTGAAGATAGACGTAGCCTCTAGCCTCACAACCAGGAAGTAACAAAAGTTGGGCTAGGCAGCATGGCTAGTTGGGTTATTCCCGAGCAGGGTGTATTGTCATTGATCTAGAGAAAATTCATATTTGTCTTCTTTTCGATTCTGTATCTTCGGATGACGGTTGGATGGCTAACAATCGTGGGTGGCAATATATTTGATACACTCAAGCTAAATGAGTGGTCGGTCATGTGAGGCCGGGTTGCAAGATGTTCTTGTTGAAACCAGGTGTATCCCCTCTAGAGTACACTGTTCGCAAGGTGCTCCCATACCTTGTCTGATGGAATCCAATCTCCAATAAGCGCTCTGCGGTTTATGATTTTATACTATATATATGTGGAGCGTTAGATGCAAGCGTTCTGCTACTTGGATATTTATGTGTTTAGACATTATCATAATATCACTGATTTTGATATCAAAGTATTTTGGATTATAGTAAGGTAAAAACCATCCATGTTTATGTGTGGGCTGATCTTACTATTATCTTCTTGTTTTGAAAAGGATTTTCAAAGTTAAACAGTATAGTTGGAATTTATTCACACCAGTCCCATGACTGACCCAGAGTTTATTTTGTTTGTGTTTTCCCGAAACTCTTGGGTGCCCTAATTTGTATGGGCAGGCAAGTGTTTCAGGCTTTTACAGATACACTTGGAGGAGCTCAAAGCAGGAAGCTTCACCACTAGTTATTTAGAGATTATTTCCACTGTGATATGATGTATTGTACTATGATACGATATGTAAGTACAAATTCAGATTTTGTATTTCAAAGTTATGTTATAATACAATTTATATTATTCCGCTGTGAATTTCGTATTTACTCTGATTCTGTTCAATTGTGCTCTTCTCCTTCTTCTATTCTATTAGTTCTATCTTATCTTTCTCATCCTCTAAATTCTTCTATTAATGATCTGAATTTTCATGCATTTTGAGTTGAATGCGTAGAATATTAGTCAGCTCAAATTGGCATGGATTTTCCAGCCATCACATTTGGTATCAGAGCTAAAGGTTAAGTGATTACCTTGGCTCTGTGGCGTAACTCAATAGAGATGGAGTTAGTAATACTCTAGATTGGGTTGAGTGTGTGTGTGTATATATATATATATATATATATATGAGCGCGTATTTGTAATTAATATGAAAACTGTTTGTTATTGTGTTGACTGATCAGTCGAGTGGTTTATGAAATCTGGTCGAAACAGTAATGCAAACTGGGTCGATAGGTGTTTCTAAACTCTTGAACAGAGTAATTCGACACAATATGTTTTTAAAAAAGGGTAAATAAAATAATTTTACCCAAAAATATAAAAAATCATATATTGGAATTATCTAATATATATTGATAGTGTTGATCGTTATTATGATCAAATAAGATTTATAATTGAGTTGGTTATATAAATAACCAATCAAAATATTATATAAGCATAATATGCCAAATCAGATGAACTAAATCTGATTTTAAAACCAAAATCGAAATAAAACTCTGGAACTTGGAAAAAAGTTGGAAATAATTTTTGGATTAAATATATGGGAATTTTAAAATCATGGGAGAGAATTGGAAATATTTTCCAAGCTTTTTGAAAAGATATTTTGTAGTGATTTCAAAACGAAAATGTTTGAAAAATATGTTTTGAAAAGTAATATAGTATAGAACTCACTTCAATTGCTGGAAAAAAAATTCCGATGGTGAAGCGCGCCATTATCGGTGTTCATTTTCGAGTTGCTAAGTGACGTATTACTACCAGAAATTTTGTTGAAATTATTATGAGGAAACTAGTTGTCAGAAATTCAAATGTTTTGAATAATATATGATTTCAAACTGATTTGAAATAAATCCCAGGAATTTGAATTCTAAAATAAAAATTTAACTTATGGAGTTAAAATGATAAAAGTGAATAAATAGATTAGAGTTTAACTTAAAACTAAGATAAATAAATTTGGACTGAATTTGGAACGATCCAAAATGGAAATTGTAAAAGAGAAATATTGGAGATTCGAGTTATTAAAATGAATTGATTCGTGAAAAATAAGAATCAAATTTTGAATTTGGAGATAAAGATAACTGATTTGAGAAATAAATCAGTTAACGGAATTGGAGTTGAAATAGAATTTTGGCTTAGTAAAAGCGAATATTGGATTGGAAAATAAATTGATTAGAGATCAGTTGGAAATGTTTGGATATATGTTGGTTTGATAGCAGATGGTAGAGATAGAGTTGAATGACCAATAGAGAAGGTGCACGATTATATACGAGTATGAGACTTTTATGAGTCGGTTTGGGCAAGCCGTTTGGCAGTTTGATTTCCTGTTAAATTGGAGAAATCCCACAGAGGCAAGTTGTAGTACCAAATGAGCCGTGCAGAGGAGATACTGGCGAAATCCCCTGAAAATAAAGTTGTTAGGAAATTTTCAGAATTTTGTAAATATTCGAAACAAGGAATTAATATTTAATTGGAATTAATCAGTTCAGTTGAAACTGAAATTATGAAGTAAACCAAAAAGATTTTTAACCTGTTTACAACAGAGATTGTAGCATTTTCCCGATCTTTGCAATTTCGGGGACGAAATTATATTAAGGGGGAAGGAATGTAACGTCCCGCATTTTTATCGATTTGTATTTGAATATTTAAATCAGTTTAAATATTGAATTCGTAATATAAATGGATTTATATTAATTAAAAAACGAAGTTGAACGTATAAAAATATATATTAAATATAATCGAGCCAGTAATATCGCGACTGTTCGAAATTTAACATTCTGAACTTCAACTGAGTATACATAACCCGTTTTAAATCGAATTTCTACGAAACAAGAAACGCTCGAATCTGTTGAACTGTATCTTTCTAACAGAAGGAAAAATCAAGATTTCGCATTATATATCGCAAGATATGTCCAAATCAAATATTCGGTAAGTTGCTATGAAATCGTATATCGACCGTAATAGTCTATTTGATATAACTAGATACCGGTCAAAAATTTGATCAAGGTTCTTTTGAGACATAGTGATAATTTAATTTTTAGAATTTTACTGTAATTTTTAATTAATTAAATATGCAACTTTTTATTTGGAGTATTTTGCATCCTATATCAATATTTTGGGGTTTCAAAATATGAGTTAACCTACCGATATTATTATATTTTTGGGATCGTGACACCTCGTTGAGCACGTCTATTCTCTTACTTCTGTCCGTAGTAGTTCGGACATGAACGAAAACCTTATGTACCGAAATTTCACAACGAAAACGAATGTTTATAATGCATGAATTATCAATAGACTTGTTCTAGAAACATAGATTGATAATAAAATCAATATCATATATATATATATAATAATAATATGTATCAAGCCACCTACAGTAGAACTCTACTGTGAACGCATGGGAGGCACAACCATATCACGTCCCCTTTTCATAAATAAACCACGTTCTTTTCCATTAGCTCTTAAGCTTTCTGATATATATAATTATATATATATATATATATTCAATGCCTACTTGCTAGGAGCCTATGTAAAGTCCATATCAAAGTCCTTTATCTAAAAACCCTAGCAACTAATTTTCTACAAACCTATGTAATTTCTTTTCATGTCTATACGGTGACTATTACTTCATGCTAAAGAAACCATTTAATATATATTACCCTACCCTATACCCTAAAACCAAGACCACACCTCAATACGTTAACAACGAAGTCTGAAAACCTATTTACTTAGAGGGGTAGTAGCTAATGCTTTGCCATGAAGGAATCAAAACATTATAAATACAGGAGGCTTTCTTCTCTTCTGAAACGTGAACTACTGAATGGCAAACAAGAAAAATCAGATCCATCTCTTCATATATATATATAATAAAAACATGAAGGAGCAAATAAGGTTTTATCCGAGAAAGAAGGGGACGTAAATGGATTTGTGAAGAAACTATAACATACAGGCACAAGATGAGGCAGTCTCGTTTCCATGAAAGGATGGGAATTAAAGTGAGGGTAAAAGAAATGATAACATTAAGGTGGAGGAAGAAAGTTAGTAAAGGCAGGGAGTGGTTGCGTATGGCGTTAGGTACTTGCCGTGTGTATGGCAACCAGGTGACAAATGGAGTGGTGAAACTGGCAAGGGGAGTGGTGCAGTCGAATCCAAACTGAAGGGACAAAACGTATGACATGAGAAGGAGGAGCTTGGTTCATAAGGAAGAAAAGGAGTAGATGAGTTCATTCTGGTAATGACCGGAAGTAGACGATGCAGACAAGGTACTCGAGATGCACTTGTACTCTGTTTGTACTTTAGGGAAGAGGCTGGGACGATGGAAAAGTTGGGTTCGACGCGAGCAACGTGGAGCTTTTCGAAGGTGATAAAGGGTGGAGAGGGATTACGAGTAGCACAACTGTGTGGATCCCGGTGATGAAAGGTGACGTGAATGTCAGGGTGGTGCACAAGTTAGATCGGAAACAGAGCATGAAGATGAGCCGAGAATATAATGAATTTAACACCATCAGTCATAGTGAAATCATATAAACACAGGCTATGTTCTGGAACTGATTCAGAGCAATTTGGAGCTCGTCTGAATTTAGGCAAGATAAACCGCTCAACCAAATCAGCGGACGCAAATCGTTATTTAACGGTTAACGCGCAAAGGTGAGTAAATTCACTGACTCTGATCTATTTTAAAATATTTTAATTATATTTTAATAATGGTTAAATGTTGTGTGATGGCCGTTTAGATAAATTACAGTTAAATTGGTTGAATTATATCGATGCATATATACACCTCATTAGCTGGATACTGATCGATTATAATATTCCATGGTATGGAATCAGTATTGATTTTTTGACTAACATCTGTGGATGCGGAAACCGGTTGGAGGAATCCGACCGGATTCCTAAATATTTAAATGTATTATTTGCTTCACATGCATTATTTGAACCCAAATAACATTTAAACCCCGTGTAGATATTAATGTTGAACGGGAATTCAACATTATTTTTGATAGACGATATCGATTAAGAAAACTAGAAGCAGTCGTCCATAAACCCCTCTTTTTATTAAGAAGTTAATTGGTCGTCAGGCAAATCAACAAAGTTAATTATAAAAATTATATTTTTATAATTAAAGTGAAGTTTTAAATTATAATAGAAGTTCTATTATAAACCAGTATTTAGAGTTTGTTTTTATAAAGTAAATTAAAACGATTGTTGACATTTAAATAAGTTTATAAAGTAGAAATTATCCTACGATTAAATATTTGGGATAATTATTTTAAGACAAACAATTTAGAAATATTATTAGATTAAATATATTAATCTAATGTTAAGAAGTAATAAAAATCAGTTAACGAATTTACTGATGGAATGAAGTCGATTTAATCAACTGTTATTTGGGAAAATGATTGTTAGATTAATTGGTCTTTAATTAATCTAACGGAAAAAGTTTAGAAATAAATTAATCAAAATTAATGATATTTAATTACCTTTTTAGTTTAAGAAGTAATAAATAGAACTGTGGAATGGAGAAAGTGAAGAGTAAATGTTTAAAATAAATAATCATAAACAACGAAAATATCAAAGTATGAATATGGTGTTATAAAACCAGGAAATACGATTTGATGAATATTATAAGTAATAAGGGATTAGAATACAGACTTATATCTGTTCTAAGTTAAGAACGTTGTCGATCAAGGTCTGAGAGGTAAATAGAATACCCCAACTTGAACGACTTCACTATTATCGAGGAATAGTATCGGTTTTTAAAGGGGAAAAGAGATGTCAAAATTTGTTACAAAAAGAATATGTCAGCGTATTGAAAGTCTTAGAACTATAACGATAAAATAACGTTGTTGACTAGGCTTAAGTGTGACTATTATGTTGAGATTAGTATAAAGGGAATATGGCATCGTATTGCAAGTCTTAGAACTATAGCGATAAAATAAACACTGTTGAATAGGCTTAAGCGTGACTGTTATGTATAGATTAGTTATAAAGGAGAATATTACAGCATATGAAAAGTTTTGAACTGTAACGGTAAATTAACGTTGTTAACCAAACTTAAGCGTAATTTTTATATATAGCAACACTTCCTAGGAAATGGCAACAGTTTGGTTTGAAATCCACCTATTCTAAAAAGTAACGATATCTTTCCAAAGAAATTAAGAACGAGTTAGAAAGAGATATTGGAAAATTGTTTCAGAAAGCAATGAGATCATTTCGGTATTCGAAATGTGATTAGAATTATACCATTAGGATTTGGAATTTTAATTCGACGATATCGAACGTATTAAAGTAAATCATTTTTATGAATTATAATCTGATAGGATAATTAACATTTAGTTTTAAACAAATAAATGTTAGTAGGATAGGAATCAGTATCTAGTTATCAACTGGATATTGTTTTGATAAGAAGTTGACTTAGAAATAGAGTTATAAAATGGAATGTGACGACCCCATTTCCCGTACAGACGGAGGCAAGGGTAATCTTTGGAATATAACACAGAAACAGATAATAGCGGAACAAAATTAAATAAATACACCAGATAATGAGTAATAGAATATACTGGATAAAAGTAATCATCAGAGTTATACAGTATACAGGATCATACTTAGTACAAATACAGTTCAGATATACATAAATGTCCACTGCGGAAAAACAAACATAATGTACAATAGGAGCTGAACAACATAAAAAGAGATAAATGATAGAATCCATCTTCAGCTCCAGCTATCTAGAAAGAACCAGCTAAACCTGAATACAAGGCTGCCCGTGTAGAAAAAGGGGCACCCGAGTTTGAAAGTGAAACAAACTACGAGTCAGTCATGGGAATGGTATGAGAAATCTACTCAACACCTTCATAATATGGCTAATCACAGGACCACGCCACTTTCGTGGAACGGGTTTACTCCATTGGATCGCCAGTGCTCTAAAACAAATCTTTCTTTTAAACATCGCAATGCTTTTAATCAAAATGAAGACATTATAAGACTCAGTTCCCATCACACAATGCAACCCAAACTGGAGGATAGAGTTTTACCTTATAATGGCCAAAATATGATTGATACGAATAAAACAAAAGCATTTGATATTATTACTAGTGTTTATATGTTTCAAAAACAATTTCAATCATAACTATCAATCATAGACGGCATTAATGCCCCATACCACTATGTCGCCATATATAGGTATACAGTCAAAACCGCAGAGTCACGTATTTGGAAATTGGATTTCCGACATGAACCAAGGCAAAAGATAGTCCTTACTGAATTCGAGACTGTCTAGCCCGAGTCTCAGGGCAAGTACTTAGTCAAACCCTTGGATCGTCAGGGTCGGTCCACCGATGTGGATTAAAATGCCTGAACAATGCGTTTCCCTGCCCTATGGGGCGTAAATTAGCCAACGTATGACTCCATCGGACCCGGATCGTCCGATCTAACCGAGGCGCCTCGCAACAGCAACAACCACATAAGTCAAACTCGTCAGGGCGTGTAAAACAACTGACGCCACTTCTAGCTAGAAAGAAACGCATGTCCTCCCTGAGGTCCTTCCTCCCGTTTCTGGTTCATACCGGGTGTGAGGCTCATGATTTCACGTTATACACAAAGCTATGCCACACAGGTGGTGCTTTGATCATCACCACAAGACTTTGCTTTTCAACAGAAGCCCTGATCATTTTCCACTTAGGCATGCCACATTTGCAATTCATGCCATGCGACTGATGTCCATCGATACACAACCTCTGAGCTCGTGCGCTTCAGAGAAGGGCGTTAAGCAAAAGAATAAATTCTCTACCGCCAAACAGATGTATATTTACCAGAGATCAATCAACACAGAATAAAATCCAATGTCATACACACAGTCCATTTACAAGTCCGTTCTTGGTCTGAACGAAACCGGAGGCACTATATACCTCGCAAACCCATCGATCACCACGTACGTCTGGACGATCACCACTCATTATCCATATTTCGGGATGCCTCCCAATCAGGACCTCAGTTACCATCCAAACGAGGTGAAGATCTCTGGTCTTCGACCACCGTCTTCATCTTCGATTTCTTATCGTCGATTCAGTTATTCAGAATAGGATAAACCTGGTTTTCTGAACAACTCGCGTATATAATAAACAAGTGCAACACTAATATACACACGCATCATTTCAATTCGTTAGTCACTAACCGTCAATCAGTAAGAGAACGATTTCCCAAATATTAACCCCGAAGGCCGAAACCAGCATCAGATCAACACCCAGGAAACCATTCGACTTTGCCAACCTTCAGTTAATTTCTAAATTTCACATCCATATCGTTTATAATATTTCATAACGATTTATCGTTATTTTTATTTATTTTAAAATAGCCAATTTATTCAAAACGACGCTTCGGGCCATAACACGGCCGTGGCGCAGTTTTTCTCCAGATTTAATTTACACATATCTGAAAATCTAACCGTTGGATCTTCACAAAATTTACATCATTAGAAAGATCTTTTCAAAACAAATCCAACGGTTCCAGTTTCGGGAAAATCCGACGGTCGGATCTCCCGGTATAATTGTTTGAAGTTTCGATTTCAAAATACGAACTGCAGCGTCGTTATTCGATTAAATATAATTATATTTGTATATATATATATATAATCGATTCTGGCGCTGTTTTTCTTCAGATTTGAATTAAACATTCCTGACAATCCAACCGTTGGATTTTTACAAAGTTGGTGTCGTTGGAAAGATTTTTCCAAAGCGAACCCAACGGTTGCGATTTCGGGAAAATCTGATGGTCGGATCTCCCGTACTAATCGTTTGAAATCACGGTTTCAAAATACGAACTACAGCGTTGTTTTTTCGATATATTTCAATTCTATTTAAATATATATATCGATTCTTCGATTTCAAAACCATATGAATTTCATACTTTTGATAAAAATGATATTTTTATCAAACTGTCTTCTATTTCAACACTTCACTATATTCACCAACTCATGTATATAATAAAAATGTGATTTTTATTGTAAAACAATTCATTTCAAAATGAGATTATTTTATACATTTCATATAGATGATACAAATGTGATTTTCATATTTAAAACACGAACACCATTCAACACATGAATTTCTATCCAACGAATGAATATCGTTTCAACAAAAGAAAATAATTCAAACACATGAATATTATTCAAAATTTCGGCAGCATAATGATAGGGTAGTTAAAACCGGGACCGTCCCTAGTACGGCTCCTCGCTCTACCTTAAAACCTCGTGGTTTTTGACAATGGGGAATCATGCATCTAGTTCGCACGAGGCGGCATGTATATTTATTTCATTTCCACAAACTAATCCTATGTGGTTTCAACCAAATATTTCTCAACCACAAACGGGTATTTTTCAACCACAATCAATCAATATCAACCACAAACAATTCCAATCAACCATTCACTATCAATCAATTTTCACACCAATCACAACCAATAAATATCGTCCATGGTTTGTGGACGAGGGGCGTGTGTGTGTGTATATATATATAGCAATTCACTTCTATTTCAACACATATATAATTTTTACAATGCATATATAACTTTTACATCGAACGTACAACTTATACAATGCTTGTACATGAGGTATACAATGCTTATATAATTCATACATCGACTATATAATTTATACATCGTCGTTTTCCATATCGTTTATAAATTAGAAATCTCACACTGGGTTCCACTCCACCAAAAATAGCAGAAGTCTCAGAAAAATATGCGGTCTCTTCTAGAAGGTAGAAAACGTCCACACGAGTCCACTGTCTCTTGTTTCACTGAATTTCGTCAATACACAAAAAAGATATGATTTTTCAAAGTTTGCAACAGTTTTAAACTATGGAAATTAGTTCAGAAGTTCAAACCCGTTACCTGCTTTAAATCTTCGAAACTAGGTTTTAACCTTTCGCTCGATCCGTGAGGTGTTGCGTCAATCAGCCACTGCCACGCTGTAGAGGGGAGAGAGGCGCACCCAACGATGGTGGCGCGGTGGACTCCGGTGGTCAGAATCGGGTGCGGCGGCGGTGGAAACGACGCGACTTCCTGGCCTTGTATCTTGACGTACACGAATAGAGGAGGGCCGAAGGTGGTATAGATTTGAAGAGGGGAGGGAGGCGAACAAAAAACCCAACTGGAGGCGGGGCTGAAGATCGACGTGGCGGCGGCAAAACGCTCAGGAAGTTTTGAGCCACTTCCGTCGTTTATCGTGGGGGGAGGAGAGAGAATTTTTTTTTAAAATTATGATTGGCCGATGGGTTTTAAAGGGGTTTTCTGACACGACCACCAATCTAAACCCAATGACTGTCATCCCTATCGTTTTACCCACATTCCGAACACAATGGGATATGTTTCGTAGGCCCATTCGACTGTTTCTGTCAGTTTCCATTCAATTTAAAATATATAACATTCAATATTCGATTTGAACGTACATTTCAATTTTCCAGGGCCACAAACTGATTCGAAAAATTCCAGAAAAATAAATCTGGCTATGTTTTGATGATACGGTCACAACAAAACTAGTTTCGTCGAATTCTGAGATCGTTTGCAAAAAGGCCCATTTCTGGTCGATCCAATTTAACTGTAATTGACCAAAACATATTTTCCTTTGCCACGCTCACATACTAGCTTCAAAAATTATGAAATTTGAAACCTAGCAATAACTTCACATCGCAGATCCAACAAAAGTGGTTTCGTCGAATTCCAAGGTCGTATGCAAAATGGCCAATTTCACGGGCTATATAAATTCCATAGCGACCTTTCTGAAAATTCATTTGGCCATAACTTTTGCTTTCCGCTATGAAAATTCGATTTTTCAGATTCATTAGAGAGGTATTCACTAGCAGATTTAAATATTTTTGGTTTCACTCAAATCCGTTTAGTTTTGCACCCGGTACAGTCCAACAAAGTTTGAATTCAATTTTTGAAACTACCGCGCCATTTCAGGCCTTGTTTATAATTAGAATTAATTATATTTGTTTTCAAACGTCGATTCAAACTCACTTTTCATTGCTATTATTTGAAATATTTATTTTAAATATTTAAAATCCACTATTTTAGCCACTTTAAAAAATTTAAATTGGTTCAGATTTTCCGGGTTGTTACATGGAATAGGAATATAAAAGTAGGAAAGAGATTTCGGTAAACAAGATAAGAGAAATTATTACGGGAATAAAGAGTTATATGATAAAGATGTTCAGATTTCTATAATAAGGGATGGTATTCACATTTCAAAGTGAAGAGTGTTTAAAAGTGAATGTTGGGCCGATTAAAAGGTTAAAATGAAATTGGAAATATTTTCCAAAGTAAATAGGGTAGATTATCCAAGTATAGAAATAAAGAAGGTGAAATTAATGGAAATAGTTTGAATGTTAATAACGTATATTTTCTGGAACATGAAAGAATAAAAGTTTATAATAACTTGAAATGTTTTCCAGGAAGAGTAAAAAGGCTAAAACGAGATTGAGAAATATCTGGTAAGATATGAGAATTCGAATAATAAAAACGAATGTTAAATAAAAAGTACTCGTGTTTGTGTGATGTCTAGTTATACATTTGAATGTTGTTTTTACTTCGATGGTTAAATAATCGACTATCAAAGTGTTTTGACCATCGCTGTCAATACGGAGAGACCGGTTGGATATATTACTCGGAAACCACTTCGTATAGGCATAAGCGTTGTGAATTATGTTATGCTGAAGACAATTGAAGATGAAGTAAAATTCAAGGGTCGTCCAGTTCTAGAAATGGTGTTTTCTGTTTGTTCAGTCCTAGGACAACTTGTATGGACGAGTGTCTGACAGAGTATTTCCAACGGTCACACTGTTGATTTTTACGAATATACCAAGTTGGTGGGGAGAAGGTAACTTCTCTTTATTCTACACCCAGTGTGCATTTGTGTAATCAATATGTGATTACGGATTTGACGATGTGGCATTCAAAGTGAATGGTGATTAGATGATCTGAAGAGAGACGTAGCCTCTAGCCTCACAACCAGGAAGTAACAAAAGTTGGGCTAGGCAGCATGGCTAGTTGGGTCATTCTCAAGCAGGGTGTATTGTCATCGATCTAAAGAAAATTCATATTTGTCTTCTTTTCGATTCTATATCTTCGGATGACGATTGGACGACCAACAACCGTGGGTGGCAATATATTCGATACACTCAGGCTAAATGAGTGGTCGGTCATGTGAGGCCGGGTTGCAAGATGTTCTTGTTGAACCCAGGTGTATCCCCTCTAGAGTACACTGTTCGGAAGGTGCTCCCATACCATGTCTGATGGAATCCAATCTCCAATATGCGCTCTGCAGTTTATGATTTTATACTATATATATATGGAGCATGAGATGCAAGCGTTCTGCTACTTGGATATTTATGTGTTTAGACATTATCATAGTATCACTGATTTTGATATCAAAGTATTTTGGATTATAGTAAGGTAAAAACCATCCATGTTTATGTGTGGGTTGGTCTTACTATTATCTTCTTGTTTTGAAGAGGATTTTCAAAGTTAAACAGCATAGTTGGAATTTATTCACAACAGTCCTATGACTGACCCAGAGTTTATTTTGTTTGTGTTTTCCCTAAACTCTTGGGTGCCCTAATTTGTACGGGCAGACAAGTGTTTCAGGCTTTTACAGATACATTTGGAGGAGCTCAAAGCAGGAAGCTTCACCACTAGTTATTTAGAGATTATTTCCGCTGTGATAAGATGTATTGTACTCTGATATGATATGTAAGTACAAATTTAGATTTTGTATTTCAAAGTTATGTTATAATACAATTTATTTTATTCCGCTGTGAGTTTCGTATTTACCCTGATTCTGTTCAGTTGTGATCTTCTCCTTCTTCTATTCTATTAGTTCTATCTTATCTTTCTCACCCTCTAAATTCTTCTATTAATGACCTGAATTTTCATGTACTTTGAGTTGAATGTGTAGAATATTAGTCAGCTCAAATTGGCACGAATTTTCCAGCCATCACATATATCATTTATGGCAAGAAAGGAATTCTAGAGTTTTTATTGGTAGGAAGATTGCTAAAGAAGTTCGACTGCTAATGATTGAAAGAGAAATTCTATATTTGGTAAATAAAAATGGTTCAAAGACAAAGAGACCAGTTGCTAATGAAGTTTTTTTAAGACAGTGGGGAGTTGAGTTGTTAGATACAGGCTGATTTGTTGTATTTTTTTCTTTTTTGTTTCTGAGCGGTTACGTTTGTGGTTGTTGTTGATGGTTATAGAGGTTTTGTTGTAATGTTAATATATGGATTTTATATGTTATTTTTTTCCTCATGTGTTACCCATTTAGGTTGAGGGGCATAAGGTTTTGATGAGGCATATAAATGAAGTATATGATTGGTATTTGTAATAATGGTTACCAATTTTCATAAAAAATATATTTAATGGCTTCAATAGAACGTGCCGCGCCGCGACCGTTTGCGAATTTCGACCATTGACTTTGAATTGACGTTACGGGAGATCCGACCGTCGGATTCTCCTAAAAACAGAACCATTGGGTTTATATCAGAAAGATCTTTCCAACGAATATAAGAGATTTGAAATCTAACGGTTGGATTTGGAATTATGTCCAAATCAAATTTGGAAAAGGTGATGACCGTTTATGGAAATCGACTGAAAGGGCCTTAATAAAATTGTTAAAAATATTAATAATTTGTGTAAAATCATAATAAATGATTTGAAAAGATTTTGGATGAAAAATTCCACATTTGGGAAGATAAAAATATATTTTGTCAAAATGTACTAGTTATTAACTAGAATAATAATCCAATATTTTCTTAAATAAAATAAATTGGAATTTTGAATGGTTTTAATATAATCAGGAATTTTCAACGAACAAATTGGAATGGATTTGGAATGGAAACAATCTTCGGAATATTTCGATTTTGGATTCCGTGATTTTACAGATATTGTTATGGAAATTTGGAAGATATATATATATATCGTTATTTCCAATACGGTATTTGTTGGTTTCCGAACTTGATATTCAATATAAGCCGATAAAATTTCTATTCAGAGCATTGTATTTAATATCAAATGGGATTTTGTGTTTGTCATGAGTGGTGTCATTACTAACACTGTTCTTAAACCCAATTGAGAAAAGAATAAATCTTTTAATTAAGATTTAGAGAAGTTTACCAATTAATTAATATTTAATTGGAATTGTATTAAGAATTGGATTTTTGGGTTTATCGTGAACAGTGTTTTAAATAACACTTTTTCTTTAACCCTATTAACAATGAAGTTAAGATTCGGAATTTTTAAATCTTTTTTCTAAGATTTAATGAAATTTTCCAAAGTAAAGTTTTCCAATTTAATAAAATAAATTGGAATTGAATGGAATTCGATTTGGTAATAATCGAAGTGAACTTCTGTAGAGGAAGACTGTTAATATATATGGAATTTAAAAAGCTTTGTCGTTATATCATTTATATTATTAGCCAGATACAGAAATTGATATCGATTATATATTGATCAGTTTTTCCGTGAAGATTCCATAATTAATGGAATGTGATTTTGGGTTTAACGTGAACTGTGTTTTAAATGACTTTGGTTCTTTAACCCAGTTAAAGACAAGATTTCATAACATTGTATTTCAAACTGTATTGTTGATCTCTGCTAAATATATATCTGTTTGGTGGCGGGGAATTTATTCTCTTGCTTAGCACCCTTCTCTGATACGTACGAGCTTAGAGGTTATATATCTGCAAAAATCAGTGGTACAGTGTAGATTTTCAATGCGACGTGTTTAATTTCCCAAAGTTAAATAATCATTATAATGATTGTTGGAAGATTAAAACCAAGTGGAGTTCTAATGAAATCTTTAATTAGATTAAAATGTGAATGTGATAATTTAAATTGTCAAATTTGGGAAATGATCGAGAATGGAGTGCCACCAGTTTTACTCCAAGCGATAGCTAAATCTTTAATTAGAATTGAACGTGAAATGGTAATTAAATTTACCGATAACATCATGGTGTTATATATGGAGTATTACCAGTTTTGCTCCATGGGATGAATAGGTTGGGATCAGGAAATAAAACAAATGATTACTTTGGTAAGGTGCGCTAATCCCGACTAATATGGAAAACCTTAATTTGGTTTGAATTGATGTAACAACCCGAAATTTTGGGGCCAATTTAAAAAAATTTATTTTAGAAATTTTAATGATAATTGAATATTTAAAATTATTTATTTTAAATAATAACAACGAAAAAAATATTTTAATTGAAGTTAAAACGAATAAATTTATTTAATTATAAAAGGAGTTAGAAATAGCAAGGCAGTTCGAAAAATTTGATTTTAAATTTCAAACGAATATACATAATTCATTTTAAATCAGAATTGAACGAAACAAGAAATATTTGAATCTGTTTAATCATATCTTTCTAACGAATGTAAGAAACTGAAATTTCACTTTAAAAATCAAAAGTTATGTCCAGTTTAAAATTTAGAAAAATCACCGTAAAATATATATATATTTTTATATAATATATAGCCCTTAAAAATAGTCAATTTTCAAAAGACCTTTGTTTTCGACGAAACCACTTTTGTTTGAAACGGAATTTCAAATTATTGTTAAGTTTAATTTTCCAAAAAAATTCGAATTAATATTTGAGCGAAGGGAAAGAAAATGTGTTTTGTTCATTTTAGTCAAATTTAATCGACTGGAAAATAGCCATTTTTCAAACAGTCTTAGAATTTGGCGAAATTAATTTTGTTAGGACCATATTGTCATAACAAAACCAAATATATTTTTACTGTAATTTTCTGAATTCTTATGTGGCCCCAGTGAATTTAATTATACAATTGAATTAATTTAATAAAGGTTTTAAATATTAAATTAAATAATTCAGGCCACAATCAGCCGTTTGGGCTGACGAGACCTAGCCCGTTGGATCCGGAACGGGGGCTATTGATGGGGTCAAATCCAATTGGACTGGAATTGGAACTGATTAGAAGTTATGGATTTTTTTTGCAAAAATATCAATTAAAAACAATACAAATAATAGAAAAATAAACCCTAGGTTACTATTCATCTTCAAATACAGCCGCCACTCCCTATATCCATGGTCGACGTTCCCTCTTGCTTCTCCCTCTAAAATCCATCAATCCTCTCATCAAAACCACTTCCTCCAGTTAAAGATATTGTAGAGATTCTTCTACTCTGCCCATCCATATGGACAATTCCTACCACCGTCAAGTAACCGCCACGTTCTCACGCCCCAAAGCTGCCACCGTTCAATAGCCACCGCCCCCTATAATGGCGATTGCACCTCAGGCCGTGGGCCCCTCTGCTCGCGCCATACTCCCCCCTTCGACGTCCTACTGTCTGATTGATCCCAAGTGCAGTAGATTTTGAAAAAAGTCAAACCCTAGAACCGAACATAATTGAGAAACCGATGTCCTGTTTTCAAAGAGGAAGAAGAAGGGTACAATCCTTAATTATTCAATTAATTTGTTTTATTTAAAGTTTTAACAATGTAAATTAAACCATAACTCATTCATATGAAATCAGAATTTAACGATTTCTGAAGCGTTGGGATCGTGAAGCCGAGATCTGTGTTTCTGAACCAAGTAGGGCCAATTCTGAGAAGATCAAAATTTTGGACAATTTCGATCCTGAATTCAAAAGAACTGTGAGAATTCTGACTTAATAACTAAATTAAATTTTAATTATTTTTCTTGCTTTTAGAATCATATCACTTTTGTGTTATATTAGAATTGTAGTGTAAACATATAACTTTTATGTTATGTGAGAATTGTCCAATGAACACATCACTTTTATGTTATATTAGGGTTGAAATGTAAACATACTACTTTTATGGTATATTAGGATTGTAATATAAACATACCACTTCTATGTTATATTAGAATTGAAATATGAACATACCACTTTATGTGAATTAGAATCGACAAAATATAAACATATCACCTTTATGTGAGATTTCTATTTTACAATTTAAAATTTATTATTTACTGAAATGTGAAATTTATATTTATTTCATATAAAATATATGTGATATTGTATATCTTTATTGAAATGTTGATTTGTGTCGTGATTGCGATGTACCACTGTATTGAATTATGTGTATTCCTGTTTGTCAGAATTTTGTGTATACAATAAAAACCATATTTTTATTGTACATATAAAATATATGATATATCATGTTGTTATAAAATAGTTGAAAATAAACATATCATGTTTTTTTAGTTGAAAACAAATATATCCCGTTTGTTTGTTTGAAAAACAATATCTTATGTTGTTAAGATAAAATTGTTGAAACCAAAGTGTCATTTTTGGTTAATTAGAAATTTGTTAACAAATAAAATTACCATTTTAATTTGCTAAGTTAACATAGAAAATTGTTCACAATTTTTTTTTTTTAATTTGTCATTAGAATGCATAGGAAATTTTATACAAATAAAATATTCTTTTATTTGTCATTGGATTACATAGAAAACATATTTGTCTAATTAGCTTAGTTGAAACCAAATACACCTATTTGTCTAGTTAGTTTAGTTGAAAACCAAAATTTACATTTTGGTCAAGTAAAAAGAATGAAAACCAAAATTTACATTTTGGTCAAGTAAAAAGAATAAATACCAAAATTTACATGTTGGTCAAGTAAAAAGGATGAAAACCAAAATTTACATTTTTGGTCAAGTAAAAAGAATGAAACCAAAATTTACTTGTTGTCATTTAAAATGATAGAAATATTACATTTTTATATAATTTAATCAAAGATTACATTTTTATTTAATGTAATCAAGAATAGAAAGATTACCTTTTTATTTAATGTAATCAAAGAATAGAAAATTACATTTTTATTTAATGTAATCAAAGAATAGAAAAGATTGCACTTTTCTACAATGTAACAAAAAGAAAAAAATTTAAAATAACATCTTTATTTACATTTTAGATGTAAATAAAAAAGAATGAATTTAAGGTGACATTTATGTTTACAATTTAGATGTAAATAAATAAATAGATTAAAGGTGACATTTTTATCGTCATTTTAGATGCGTTAAAAAGAGTAGAAATAAAGGTGACATTTTTATCGTCATTTTAGATGCGATAAAAAGAGTAGAAATAAAAGTGACATTTTGATCATCATTTTAGATGCGATAAAAAGAATAGAATTTAAAATTACATTTTTCATGTAATTAAAGAATGAAAGGAAAAATTAAAATTTTCAAAATAAGTAAAGATGAAATAAAAGATTACATTTTTCAATGTAATAAAAGTTTAAATAAAAACACTACATTTTTCAATGTAGTAAAAGATGAAATAAAAAGATTACATTTTGCAATAGTGTAATAGAAGAATAAAAAAAGTTTACATTTTGATGTAATATAAAAAGTTTACATTTTTATGCAATATAAAAATTTCACATTTTTATGCAATATAAACCTCATTATTAATGTAATGAATGAAATATAAAAATGTCACGTTTTAAATAATAAAACATGTTTATATTAAAAATCACAATTTTAATGTAAAGAAAGAGAATATAAAGATATTCATCGTTTGGAATAGGAATGATAAAAAATAAAAATTTACATTTTTATTGTAATGTAATATATGAAGAAAAATATTCATCGTTTGAAATAGAAATGATAAATAATAAAAATTCACATTTTTACTGTCATATAAAGAATGTAGAAAGTGTACATGTTTTGAAATAGACTTGTATGCATTAAAGATAACTTGGATACGAAGTGCAGAAAATTATTTAAAGAATAAATAATTTGAAATTGCCAGACGATTTATATATATATATTTATAAAAATTAAAATTAAATGAAACGCGCGCGGAAGTTAGCGTTTCGGCAATCGTAACTTTAAACAATGATACCGAAAGATCCAACCGTCAGATTTTCCCAAAACTGGAACCGTTAGGACCGCCTTGGGAAGACATTTCCAACGATATAAATTTCTTCAAAGTCCAACAGTTAGATTTCGAGATAAGTGCAAATCAAATTTGGATAAAAACAGCGCCAAGGCCGCCCATTGACCCGAAGCGTCGTTAAATTAATTTAGCTATTTTTATATATATAAAAATAGTGGTAAATCGTTATAAATAGATTTGAGCGATATGAAATGATTAAAATGATAAGTATTCGAGGATTATTTGAAAAGACCGAGTTCAACTCATTTCAAATAATTACTACGACGATTTAAGTCGAAGATTTGAAGACGGTGATTGAAGATCGGCGATCTTCACATCGAATGGATGAGGACTACTGATTCCCGTGATTGGAGTAGCTACCTTGAAGGGGCTGCAGTGGTAGTTGTCCGGCCGTATTTGTTGATTGTTCGGATATGCGAGGAATAAGGTGCCTCTGGTTTCGTTCAAACCCAGAACGGACTTGTAAATGGATGGTATGTCTGACGTTGTATTCCTTTATGCTGTATTCGTTGATCTCTACTTAATATATATATGTTTGGTGTTTAACACCCTTCTCTGAGATGTACGAGCTTAGAGGTTATATATTGGTAGGAATCAATGGTATGGTATGGATTGACAATGTGGCATGCTAAGATGCATGGATCAAGGCTTTTGTTGAAAAGCAGAGCCTTGTGGTTGATGATCAAAGCATAGCCTGTTTAGGCGTAGCTTTGTGTATAGCGTGACTTCACGAGCCTCACCCCCCGGTATGAGTCAAAAACGGGATATGGACCGTAGGGAGTGCACATGTTTCTTTCTAGCTAGAATGGTGTCAGTGACCTAACAGCCCTGGCACTTTTACTTATGTGGATGAGGATTATGAGGCACCTCAGATTTATAGGCCGAAAGTGGTCATACTGGAGGTCCAAAAGGACCGGGAAGAGTGTGTTCAGGCATAACTAATCCACTAACGTAGGTGTGGACCGGCCCTACCACTCCAAGGGTTTCCCATAGGTGTGATCCTGAGGCATTTGCTAGAGTATCTCGAATCGGAG
The DNA here is from genome assembly GCA_030737875.1 of Allium sativum. Classification (NCBI taxonomy): domain Eukaryota; kingdom Viridiplantae; phylum Streptophyta; class Magnoliopsida; order Asparagales; family Amaryllidaceae; genus Allium; species Allium sativum. Next base: position 74,386,567 of record CM060923.1, on the reverse strand, counting down.
AGGACGATCCCTAGCCTCGATTTCATGATGGAAACCCAATTTCCAATACGACACCATGCGGTTTTGATTGTAGAACTAGTATGGCGACATGATATATGGTACCCATGTCATCTATGATTGATACATTATGATTGAAATTGTTTTTGAAACATATATACACTAGTAATAATATCAAATCCGTTTTATCGTATCAAGCATCTATTGACCATTATAAGGTAAAACTCTATCCTCCGGTTTGCGTTGCATTGTGTGATGGGACTTGAGTCTTATAATGGTTTCATTTTTCTAAAAAGCAATGTGTTGTTTAACGATTAACTTTATTTATGCATTGGAAACCCAATGGAGTAAACCCGTTCCGCATTAGTGGCGTGGTCCTATGATTTGCCTTATGACTAGATAAGTTAAGTTAAGATTTCTCATACCAGTCCCATGACTGACCTGTAGTTTGTTTCGCTGGCAAACTCGGGTGCCCATATTTTTCACACGGGCAGTCGATGTAAGGACCCGTTACTTCCCCGTGAAGGAAAGAGCGGATACTTTGAGAACAACACACAAATGAACGCAAACGGAAGAACATTTCATTGTTATTACAACAATTCCAACAGAATACAAGAATATACAGAGTATAAATGAATAAATTACATTCGATAAATACCAGAGATTACAATAAATTACATAGCAACGGAAAATAATACAAAGCACAACTGAAGGTGATATACGGATACAGAGCTTTCCGGATATCATTCCAGCTGTAAACCAGGATCCTGTGAATATAAATCTGCAAAACCAAAACTACTAGCTGCCCGTGTCGAAAATAAGGGCACCCAGAGTTTAGGTTAAAACAATAAACTCCAGGTCAGTCATGTGACTGGTGTGAGAACTAAAACGGGTATTTAAAACTTTACTTTTAAAAGAGAGTAATTCAAGGGACCACGCCGTATAACACGGAACGGGTTTCCTCCCAAGAATACCAGTGCATAGAATAAACAACGCAATGCTTTTTCAAAAAATGGAGCTATTATAAGACCTAGGTCCCATCACACAATGCAACGCAAGCTGGAGGATAGGGTTTTCCCTTATAATAGACAAACATGCTTGGTACGTTTAAAACAAATCATTTGATACTATAATAAGTGTATAGTATCAAAACAATTTCAATCATAAATATCAATCATAGACGGCATGGGTACCATATATCATGTCGCCATACTAGTTCTACAATTAAAACCGCAATACACATATTGGAAATAGGATTCCCGTCATGAGTCGAGGCAAGGGGCAAGCTCCTCTCCGCTTCGAGACACTCTAGCAAATGCCTCAGGACTACACACTCTGGGTAACCCCTGGGATCCTCCAAGACCGGTCCTCTCTTACGTTTGAGGATTAGTTATTCCTGAACACATGTTTCCCGGCCCTATAGGACCTATAATCGAGGCGCCTCGCATCCAAACCACAAAGGTGAAACGTATATAAATGTCAGGGCTGGTAGGTCACTGACACCACCCATAGCTAGAAAGAAACGTCGTGCACTCCTTGGGTCCTCATCCCGTTTTTGACTCATACCGAGGTGTGAGGCTCGCGAATCCACGCTATACACAAAGCTGCCACATAGGCCATGCTGTGATCATCAACCACAAGACTTTGCTTTTCAACAGAAGCCTTGATCCATGCAACTCAGCGTGCCACACAGGCAATTCATGCCATGTGATTGATATCTATCGATATATAACCTCTAAGCTCGTACGTCTCAGAGAAGGGCGTTAAGCAAGAGAATAAATTCTCCGCCGCCAAACAAATATATATATTTAACAGAAATCAATCAACACAGAATAAAATCCAATGTCAGACACACAATCCATTTACAAGTTCATTCTGGGTCTGAACGAAGCCGGAGGCACTTTCCCCGCATATCCATCGATCTCCAAGTACGTCTGGACGACCACCAACTGATTCCCTCATCTTGGGTGTACAACCCAATCAAGATCATCAGTAATCACCCAAATGATGTGAAGACTTCCGGTCTTCTACCGCCATCTTCGTCTTTGACATATCGTCGAATCGGTTATTCAGAATGGGTATAAACCCGGCCTTTCCAAACAACCCGCGTATATTAAAAACAAATGTTACACAAACACAACATACGCCTCATTCCAATTCATCAGTCACTAACCGTAAATTAGCAAGAGAACAATTCCCCAAATATTAACCCCGAAGGCCGAAACCAACATCAGATCAATACCCAGGAAACCATTCTTCTTAACTAACCTGCAGCTAGTTTCTAAATTTCATATTCTTAGGGAAAGATTCCCATTAATTTTATCCAAGATAAATTCTTTAAAATTTATCCTTTAATCTTCCTTTGGATGTCATTTCAAACCAAATTATGGTTTTTCCAAACTAGTCGAGATTAGCGAACCACACCGAAGTAATTATTTATTTTATTTCCCAATCCCAACCTATTCATCCCATGAAGCAAAACTGGTAATACTTCATATCTAACACCACGGTGTTAACGGTAAAATTAATTACCATTTCACGTTCAAATCTAATTAAAGATTTAACTATCGCTTTGGAGCAAAACTGGTGGTACTCCATTCTCGCTCATTAAACAAATTTGATAATTTAGATTATCAATTCACATTTCAATCTAATTACAGATTCATTAAAACTCCTTTTACTGGGTTAAAGAACTAATATCATTTAAAACACAGTTCACGACAAACCCAAATCACATTCTAATTATTATCGGGTTAAAGAACTAGTGTTATTTAAAACACCGTTCACGATAAACCCACAAATCAATTCTATTTAAAACCCATTTCAAATCCAATTTATTTTAAAAATAAACGGGTTTAATTTTAGTTCAAAACTAGTTCATTTCGATAAAAATCTATTTTTACCTTTTCAATTATGGAGTTTTTCATCCCAAATTTTCCCAAATCATTTCTTATGATTTTGTACAAATTATTACTATTTTTAATAATTTTATCAAAGCCCGTACAGTCAATTTCCATCAACGGCCATCGAACTGCACTTACAGCGACCTTTTTGAAATTTGATTTGGTCGTATCTCCAAATCCAACTGTTAGATTTCAAATTTCTAATATTTGTTAGAAAGCTCTTTTCGATACGAACCCAACGGTTCTGGTTTTAGGAGAATCCGACGGTCGGATCTCCCGTAATGTCCGTTCGAAGTCAATGGTTGAAATTCGCGAACTGCCGCGGCGCGGCGCGTTCTATTCAGGCCATTATATTATATATATAATATATATTTCGTCGATTTCTATTTAAAACGAATTTTGTAAATAGTTTTAAATTCGTTTCAAAACAATTTCAACTTCCATTTCAATTCAAATCAAAATTGAATTTTTCCTTATAAATTCGTTTTAAAATTCATTTCTTTTCAATTCAAATTTGTTTTCTTTTCAATTCAATTCAAATTCATTTTCTTTTCAATTCAATTCGAATTCGTTTTCTTTTCAATTCAATTCAAAAAACGAATATAATCGATATAAAAATCGTTCGCGTCAAAATAGCGCATCTCTAATCAACACGGCTTTATATATTTCAATAATTCCGTTATTCTATTCAACAAATGAATATTTATTCTATTCAATACGCGAATCTATATTTTTGTCAACACATAGCTAATCTCTAATCAACACGGCTTTATATATTTCAATAATTCCGTTATTCTATTCAATAAATGAATATTTATTCTATTCAATACGTGAATCTATATTTTTGTCAACACATGACTAATCTCAACGAATGAGTACTATCCACGTGTGACTATTTTTGTTATTTAATATATTTTATAAAAATTATGGTATCTATCGTTAAATTTCAAATTAGACTTCAACCGTAAATTAGTAAGAGAACGATTCCCTGAATATTAACCCCGAAGGCCGAAACCAACATCAGATCAATATCCAGGAGACCACTCATCTCATCTATTTTCCAGTTAATTTCTAATTTCATATATGATAAAGATGTAAATTTTATTGTTAAAATATTTCGTTCAACACATGACTAATCTCAACGGATGAGTACTGTCAACACATGAACCTTTATTTTATAATATTAAAGATGTAAATTTTATTGTTAAATATTTCGTTCAACACATGACTAATCTCAACGGATGAGTACGGTCAACACATGAACCTTTATTTTATAATATTCTTTATTTTCTAAATTGGAATGAGGCCCAATCAATTACCATATAGCGTTAACTATATGGATTCCATACAACACATGTATATAATAGCAACGATATATAATCAACCATCATCCAAAGTGCACTACACTGTATAAGCATCAAATATAGATATCTAACGCTTATAACAGTCTGTTAATCAATCGATCGACATACAACTAATTATTGGGATAAGTGTATGCCGTATTTTATCCCGATACCCGTGTGGGGTTTCAAACAATCGAACACAGATTTTATTTGTGCAGTTGGGTGATGTGTAAAATTTATCGACCCAATCAATATTAGTCAAATAAGTGTATATAAACAAATCGACCGATTTGTTTATAAATATTTATTTATTCACTTTCACGTTAAAAATTATGTTTTTAACGACCAAATAATTCATTTCAACACATTTACAATTTATTATCGATTTCACATCAACATCACAAACAATTTTCACAACACATCAATCAAACAAACAAGTCATCCATGGTCTGTGGATGACGGGTGTCGGGTGCTACTAAACACCCTCTGCATCCTAGCATATATTATAATATAACTAGAAAAAGGAATTTTAAAAGGTGAGAAGTTCTCACCAAAGCTATCCCAACTCCACGACACTTCTATTGCAGGAAATCATCACTGTTTTCTCCCTTTTGTCACTTTCACTGCCCGTAGTCACTACATATATAAAAATCACATTTTTATATTGTTGCTATGTATATAAAAATTATATTTTTACTTCGCTATTCAATATATAAAAATCCCATTTTTACTCCGCTATTCAATATCCGCTACTATATATATAAAAATTCTATTTTTACTTTGATGCTATATGGATAAAAATTCTATTTTTACGCCGCTACTATATAGATAAAAATTCTATTTTTACACCGCTACTATATAGATAAAAATTCTATTTTTACACCGCTATTCTCTATATAAAGATCTCGCCTTTTCACATATAAAGATTTTTCCTTTTCAAATATAAATATTTCGCCTTTTAAATTTCAAAAATTTCGCCTTTTCAAATATAAAGATTTCGCCTTTTCAATTTCAAAAATCTAATCTTTTCTATTTTAAAAATATAATCTTCCTAACAAAATCCAAATCTTTTCCTAATAAAAATGCAAACTTTTTCCTAGTAAAAATCAAATCTTTTGTCTAATAAAAATGCAAACTTTATCACTGCTGTTTCATATAAAAAAAATTGATTTTATAAATAAAAATAAAATTAAAACTTACAGGTTTTGCTGTTGGTAGAGGGGGCTCGGCAGGGGGTGTCGGCGGGTTTCAAATCATAAGGGGAGGAGGAGAGAGCAGCAGGGGCCGACGAGAAGGGGGCTTTCAGATTTTTAACAGAGGAGAGGGGGAGAAGATCGGAGGGGGATTGGGGAGGGCTGGAGGGGGGTTGCCCGCATGGGGGCGGGGGAGCTGTGGCAGGCGGTGGCGGTGGAGGTCGAAGCGCATGGGGGGTCTCAGGGGACTTCGGCTCAAGGTGGGAGATTGGAGGAGGAGGGAGGTCGAACGGAGGGGGAGGCGAGGGGGGCCAGCGCCCGCGGTAGCGCGGCGGCGCCCCGATGGGAGGAGCGATGGCGCTCCTCCCCCCTTCGTCTTCCTTCTCCGTCTTTCTTTTTTTTATTCTGAATCGATTCTGAGAAAAGGGGGGGGGGGGGGGGGCAGAGAGAAAGAGATCGGGAGAGGGAAGTTTTATTTTTTTTATTTTTTTTAATTATTTAATTTACAAAAAGTTGACTTTTTTTATACGACCTCTAAACGAGGCCCACCGCCTATCGTCCATAGCTAATTACCCCCATTCCGAACACAATGGTATATGTATCATAAGCTGATTCGATCGTTTCGATCAGTTTCCGTTAAAATCAACATATAACTCTATATATTGAATTTGAACGCGCATTTCAATTTACTGGGGTCACATACTAATTCTAAAAATTCCAGAAAAATATTTTCTAGCTTCGTATTGACGATACGGTCCTAACAAAACTAGTTTCGTCGAATTCTGAGACCGTTGGAAAAATGGCCATTTCCCAGTTGATTAAAATCAACTGAAACTGGTCAAACGCGTTTTCCTTTGCCATGCTCACATATTGATTCGGAAAATTAAGAAATTTGGAATCTAACAATAATTTGACATCTCAGATCCAACAAAAGTGGTTTCGTCGAAATCCGAGTTCGTTTGCAAAATTTCCATTTTTAAGGGCCTGAATTCCATAGCGACTATTCAGAATTTTCAACTGGACATATCTTTTGATTCCCGCTATGAAATTTCGATTTTTTGGATTCGTTGTAAAGATATCCTCAAATAGATCCTATTATTTTTGGTTTCGCTAAAATCCGGTTTATTTTGCACCCGATACATTCAATTGAAGTTTGAAATCGAATTATCGAACTACCGCGCCATTTTCAATTCCTTTTATAATTATATATAATTATTTATATTCTAACGACGACGTATATAAAATATACGTTCTAAATATATTCAAAATAAATTTTCGTCGATATTATTTAAAATAATCTATTTTAAATATTCAAAATTCGCTAAAATTGCCAAAATAAAAATTTTAAATTGGCTCGCATTTCCGGGTTATTACAATCTCGCTCACTTAAAACTTTTCGTCCCCGAAAAGGAACGAAGCCGAAAGTGGTTTGATTAATCAGCTCTACGTTCGATCTGGCTTCCATTCTCCAACTTTTCAGTTTCTGAGAATCTTCAAATTCTTCAAAAATTTGGCTAACATCCTAAATTTTCGAAAAATTTCGCCATAACCTCCCCTGCACCGGGAGCCATGGGAAAATCCCGAAATTGCCATACAGCCTTCTGATCTCAAAAAGAAAAAGCCAAGCGGCTAGCTAATAGGCTCATAAAATCATCATCACCCAAACAAAACAGTAAATTATGGTAAACATGTACCTATTTGTCGGGCAAACAAATTTTATTCTTCTGCTCTAGCCTCCTTGCTATGACATGTTCAATGTAAGTACATGTATATGCAAGCAAATGTGAACAATTTTCAATACAATTCAATATTTGATTCTATTAGGCTAAATGGTTCAAAATTATTAAACAAATAAACAAACAACACAAACATCAATCAATTAGTGAATTAGAGTTTCAAATTCATAATTGATATATATACAGAAAATCATGTTTTTGATGCCAAATCACAACAAATAAATCTATATATATATAAGTTTTGGTTCTCACACCAGCCTAATGGAAATATATAGATATCTCACCTTCGAAACACGAACATAAATACTGTTGATGCACGTGCTATCATCAGTACCATCTCCGGGCGACTAGAATGTGATTCTATATCTATCTAGTATATTAAAACCTCGAATATACGTTCATGACGCGTATATGCAAAATCTTTATATACTCAATTGTCCAAATTCAAAATAAACAAATATTCAAATACGTATAAAACGATTTAAATTTTCAAAACAAAATTGTTTTCATTTGAAAAATATACTCTTCACACTCGTTCTAGGATACTACTGATCCTATCTCTAACGAGTAATTCTAATTGGATATTACTAATCCAATATCTGATGAATTCTTTCATATGGTTCTAATGTGTCTTGTTCTCGAGCTCTGTAAACCAAAGCTCTGATACCAACTGTAAGGACCCGTTACTTCCCCGTGAAGGAAAGAGCGGATACTTTGAGAACAACACACAAATGAACGCAAACGGAAGAACATTTCATTGTTATTACAACAATTCCATCAGAATACAAGACTATACAGAGTATAAATGAATTAATTACATTCGATAAATATCAGAGATTACAATAAATTACATAGCAGCGGAAAATAATACAAAGCACAACTGAAGGTGATATACGGATACAGATCTTTCCGGATATCATTCCAGCTGTAAACTAGGATCCTGTGAATATAAATCTGCAAAACCAAAACTACTAGCTGCCCGTGTCGAAAATAAGGGCACCTAGAGTTTAGGTTAAAACAATAAACTCCAGGTCAGTCATGTGACTGGTGTGAGAACTAAAATGGGTATTTAAAACTTTACTTTTAAAAGAGAGTAATTCAAGGGACCACGCCGTATAACAGGAATGGATTTCCTCCAAAGAATACCAGTGCATAGAATAAACAGCGCAATGCTTTTTCGAAAAATGGAGCTATTATAAGACCCAGGTCCCATCACACAATGCAACGCAAGACGGAGGATAGGGTTTTCCCTTATAATAGCCAAACATGCTTGGTACGTTTAAAACAGATCATTTGATACTATAATAAGTGTATAGTGTCAAAACAATTTCAATCATAAATATCAATCATAGACGGCATGGGTACCATATATCATGTCACCATACTAGTTCTACAATTAAAAACGCAATACATGTATTGGAAATTGGATTTCCGTCATGACTCGAGGCAAGGGGCAAGCTCCTCTCCGCTTCGAGACACTCTAGCAAATGCCCCAGGACTACACACTCTGGGTAACCCCTGGGATCCTCCAAGATCGGTCCTCTCTTACGTTTGAGGATTAGTTATTCCAGAACACACGTTTCCTGGCCCTATAGGACCTATAATTGAGGCGCCTCACATCCAAACCACAAAGGTGGAAAGTATATAAAAGTCAGGGCTGGTAGGTCACTGACACCACCCATAGCTAGAAAGAAACATCGTACACTCCTTAGGTCCTCATCCCGTTTTTGACTCATACCGAGGTGTGAGGCTCGCGAATCCACGCTATACACAAAGCTGCCACATAGGTCGTGCATTGATCATTAACCACAAGACTTTGCTTTTCAACAGAAGCCTTGATCCATGCAACTCAGCGTGCCACACAGGCAATTCATGCCATGCGGTTGATATCTATCGATATATAACCTCTAAGCTCGTACGTCTCAGAGAAGGGCGTTAAGCAAGAGAATAAATTCTCCGCCGCCAAACAGATATATATTTAACAGAAATCAATCAACACAGAATAAAATCCAATGTCAGACACACAATCCATTTACAAGTTCGTTCTGGGTCTGAACGAAGCCGGAGGCACTTTCCCTGCATATCCATCGATCTCCAAGTACGTCTGGACGACCACCAACTGATTCCCTCATCTTGGGTGTACAGCCCAATCAAGATCATCAGTAATCACCCAAATGATGTGAAGACTTCCGGTCTTCTACCACCATCTTCGCCTTTGACATATCGTCGAATCGGTTATTCAGAATGGGTATAATCCCGGCCTTTCCGAACAACCCGCGTATATTAAAAACAAATGTTACACAAACACAACATACGCCTCGTTCCAATTCATCAGTCACTAACCGTAAATTAGCAAGAGAACAATTCCCCAAATATTAACCCCGAAGGCCGAAACCAACATCAGATCAATACCCAGGAAACCATTCTTCTTAACTAACCTGCAGCTAGTTTCTAAATTACATATTCTTAGGGAAAGGTTCCGATTAATTTTATCCAAGATAAATTCTTTAAAATTTATCCTTTAATCTTCCTTTGGATGTCATTTCAAACCAAATTATGGTTTTTCCAAACTAGTCGAGATTAGCGAAACACACCGAAGTAATTATTTATTTTATTTCCCAATCCCAACCTATTCATCCCATGAAGCAAAACTGGTAATACTCCATATCTAACACCACGGTGTTATCGGTAAAATTAATTACCATTTCATGTTCAAATCTAATTAGAGATTTAACTATCGCTTTGGAGCAAAACTGGTGATACTCCATTCTCGCTCATTAAACAAATTTGATAATTTAGATTATCAATTCACATTTCAATCTAATTACAGATTCATTAAAACTCCTTTTACTGGGTTAAAGAACTAATGTCATTTAAAACACAGTTCACGACAAACCCAAATCACATTCTAATTATTATCGGGTTAAAGAACTAGTGTTATTTAAAACACCGTTCACGATAAACCCACAAATCAATTCTATTTAAAACCCATTTCAAATCCAATTTATTTATTTAAAAATTAATGGGTTTAATTTTAGTTCAAAACTAGTTCATTTCGATAAAAATCTATTTTTACCTTTTCAAATATGGAGTTTTTCATCCCAAATTTTCCCAAATCATTTCTTATGATTTTATACAAATTATTACTATTTTTAATAATTTTATCAAGGCCCGTATAGTCGATTTCCATCAACGGCCAACGAACTGCACTTACAGTGACCTTTTCCAAATTTGATTTGGACGTATCTCCAAATCCAACCGTTAGATTTCAAATTTCTAATATTCGTTAGAAAGCTCTTTTCGTTACGAACCCAAGGTTCTGGTTTTAGGAGAATCCGACAGTCGGATCTCCCGTAATGTCCGTTCGAAGTCAATGGTCGAAATTCGCGAACTGCCGCGGCGCGGCGTGTTCTATTCAGGCCATTATATTATATATATAATATATATTTCGTTGATTTCTATTTAAAACGAATTTTGTAAATAGTTTTAAATTCGTTTCAAAACAATTTCAACTTCCATTTCAATTCAAATCAAAATTGAATTTTTCCTTATAAATTCGTTTTAAAATTCATTTCTATTCAATTCAAATTCGTTTTCTTTTCAATTCAATTCGAATTCGTTTTCTTTTCAATTCAATTCGAATTCGTTTTCTTTTCAATTCAATTCGAATTAGTTTTCTTTTCAATTCAATTCAAAAAACGAATATAATCGATATAAAAATCGTTCGCGTCAAAATAGCGCATCTCTAATCAACACGGCTTTATATATTTCAATAATTCCGTTATTCTATTCAACAAATGAATATTTATTCTATTCAATACGTGAATCTATATTTTTGTCAACACATGACTAATCTCTAATCAACACGGCTTTATATATTTCAATAATTCCGTTATTCTATTCAACAAATGGATATTTATTCTATTCAATACATGAATCTATATTTTTGTCAACACATGACTAATCTCAATGAATGAGTACTGTCCACGTGTGACTATTTTTGTTATTTAATATATTTTATAAAAATTATGGTATCTATCGTTAAATTTCAAATTAGACTCCAACCGTAAATTAGTAAGAGAACGATTCCCTGAATATTAACCCCGAAGGCCGAAACCAACATCAGATCAATATCCAAGAGACCACTCATCTCATCTATTTTCCAGTTAATTTCTAATTTCATATATGATAAAGATGTAAATTTTATTGTTAAAATATTTCGTTCAACACATGACTAATCTCAACGGATGAGTACTGTCAACACATGAACCTTTATTTTATAATATTAAAGATGTAAACTTTATTGTTAAATATTTCGTTCAACACATGACTAATCTCAACGGATGAGTACGGTCAACACATGAACCTTTATTTTATAATATTCTTTATTTTCTAAATTGGAATGAGGCCCAATCAATTACCATATAGCGTTAACTATATGGATTCCATACAGCACATGTATATAATAACAACGATATATAATCAACCATCATCCAAAGTGCACTACATTGTATAAGCATCAAATATAGATATCTAACGCTTATAACAGCTTGTCAATCAATCGATCGACATACAACTAATTATTGGGATTAGTGTATGCCGTATTTTATCCCGATACCCGTGTGTGGTTTCAAACAATCAAACACATATTTTATTTGTGCAGTTGGGCGATGTGTAAAATTTATCGACCCAATCAATATTAGTCAAATAAGTGTATATAAACAAATCGGCCGATTTGTTTATAAATATTTATTTATTCACTTTCACGTTAAAAATTATGTTTTTAACGACCAAATAATTCATTTCAACACATTTACAATTTATTATCGATTTCACATCAACATCACAAACAATTTTCACAACACATCATTCAAAAAAACAAGCCATCCATGGTCTGTGGATGACGGGTGTCGGGTGCTACTAAACACCGTCTGCATCCTAGCATATATTATAATATAACTAGAAAAAGGAATTTTAAAAGGTGAGAAGTTCTCACCAAAGCTATCCCAACTCCACGACACTTCTATTGCAGGAAATCATCACTCTTTTCGCCCTTTTGTAACTTTCACTGCCCGTAGTCACTACATATATAAAAATCACATTTTTATATTGTTGCTATGTATATAAAAATTATATTTTTACTTTGCTATTCAATATATAAAAATCCCATTTTTACTCCGCTATTCAATATCCGCTACTATATATATAAAAATTCTATTTTTACTTCGATGCTATATGGATAAAAATTCTATTTTTACACCGCTACTATATATATAAAAATTCTATTTTTACACCGCTACTATATAGATAAAAATTCTACTTTTACACCGCTATTCTCTATATAAAGATCTCGCCTTTTCAAATATAAAGATTTCACCTTTTCAAATATAAAGATTTCGCCTTTTAAATTTCAAAAATTTCGCCTTTTCAAATATAAAGATTTCGCCTTTTCAATTTCAAAAATCTAATCTTTTCTATTTTAAAAATATAATCTTCCTAACAAAATCCAAATCTTTTCCTAATAAAAATGCAAACTTTTTCCTAGTAAAAATCAAATCTTTTGTCTAATAAAAATGCAAACTTTATCACTGTTATTTCATATAAAAAAAACTGATTTTATAAATAAAAATAAAATTAAAACTTACAGGTTTTGCTGTTGGTGGAGGGGGCTAGGCAGGGGGTGTCGGCGGGTTTCAAATCAGAAGGGGAGGAGGAGAGAGCAGTAGGGGCCGACGAGAAGGGGGGTTTCGGATTTTTAACAGAGGAGAGGGGGAGAAGATCGGAGGGAGATTGGGGAGGGCTGGAGAGTGGTTGCGCGCAGGGGGCCGGGGGAGCTGTGGCAGGCGGTGGCGGTGGAGGTCGAAGCGCGTGGGGATCTCAGGGGACTTCGGCTCGAGGTGGGAGGTTGCAGGAGGAGGGAGGTCGAACGGAGGGGGAGGGGAGGGGGGCCAGCGCCCGCGGCGGCGCCCCTCCCCCCTTCGTCTTCCTTCTCCGTCTTTCTCTCTTTTTCTTTTTTTATTCTGAATCGATTCTGGGAAAAAGGGGGGCGGGGCCAGAGAGAACGAGATTGGGAGAGGGAAGTTTTATTTTTTTATTTTTTTTAATTATTTAATTTACAAAAAGTTGACTTTTTTTATACGACCTCTAAACGAGGCCCACCTCCTATCGTTCATAGCTAATTACCCCCATTCCGAACACAATGGTATATATATCGTAAGCTGATTCGATCGTTTCGATCAGTTTCCGTTAAAATCAACATATAACTCTATATATTGAATTTGAACGCGCATTTCAATTTACTGGTGTCACATACTAATTCTAAAAATTACAGAAAAATATTTTCTAGCTTCGTATTGACGATACGGTCCTAACAAAACTAGTTTCGTCGAATTCTGAGACCGTTAGAAAAATGGCCATTTCCCAGTTGATTAAAATCAACTAAAACTGGTCAAATGCGTTTTCCTTTTCCACGCTCACATATTGATTCGGAAAATTATGATATTTGGAATCTAACAATAATTTGACATAACGGATCCAACAAAAGTGGTTTCGTCGAAATCCGAGGTCGTCTGCAAAATTTCCATTTTTAAGGGCCTGAATTCCATAGCGACTATTCAGAATTTTCAACTGGACATATCTTTTGATTCCCGCTATGCAATTTCAATTTTTTGGATTCGTTGTAAAGATATCCTCAAATAGATCCTATTATTTTTGGTTTCGCTAAAATCCGGTTTATTTTGCACCTGGTACATTCAATTGAAGTTTGAAATCGAATTATCGAACTACCACGCCATTTTCAATTCCTTTTATAATTATATATAATTATTTATATTCTAACGACGACGTATATAATATATACGTTCTAAATATATTCAAAATAAATTTTCGTCGATATTATTTAAAATAATCTATTTTAAATATTCAAAATTCGCTAAAATTGCCAAAATAAATTTTTTGAATTGGCTCGCATTTCCGGGTTATTACAGTCGAGTAGCTTTTTTGCAGATATTTATCTCTTGATCAGGATCCTGGATTGAAGCTTAAAGCTGTGTCCAGAGCATATGTAGTCTTACGCTGCAATGTATTAAATTATTATAAATTATCTTCCGCTGTACTTTATCGATGTACACTGATATTCTATGCTCTGATGTAACATTATTATGATGTAATAAAAGTCTGATGTTATTTGTTCTAATGTATTGTATTCCAAAATTTAACGTATGCGGGAATTGAATGGTCTTGGTCGACTTTGCGATCGATTAAGTCCGTGCAAAATCCGTATCGTTATAGTTGGTATCAAAGCTCTCGTTAGCTCAAATCTTTGGGGTACAACTCATTAGAACTGAACAAAAGACTCGTCAGAGATTGGATTAGTAATATCCAATAAGAATACTCATTAGAGATAGGATCAGCAGTATCATAGAACGAGAAAACTCATTAGAGATGGGGTTAGTAATGCCCTAGAATGAGTTGAGAGTAATAAGTTTATAGTTAGCGTATTTTTGATTATATATATAATCCGATCTTAGAAAATATGAATTTTGAATATATAAAAGGTATATATATTTGAAAAGTTAATCGAATAATAAAATTATTGAAAAAAAATTGAATTAGTTAATTAAACAATTTTTAGCTTCGTTCCTTTTCGAGGATGAAAAGATTTTAAGTGGGGGAGATTGTAACAACCTGGATTTTGGGGCCAATTTAAAATTTTTATTTTATAAATTTTAATGAAAATTGAATATTTAAAATTATTTATTTTAATAATAACAACGAAAAATTTATTTAATCGAAGTTAAAACAAATAAATTTATTTAATTATAAAAGGAGTTAGAAATAGCACGGCAGTTCAAAAAATTCGATTTTAAATTTCAAATGAATATACATAATTCATTTTAAATCAGAATTGAACGGAACAAGAAATATTTGAATCCGTTTAATCATATCTTTCTAACGAATGTAAGAAACTGAAATTTCACTTCAAAAATCAAAATTTATGTCAGTTTAAAATTTAGAAAAGTCGCTGTAGAATTTATATATGTTTTTATATAATATATAGCCTTTAAAAATAGTCAATTTTCAAACGACCTCTGTTTTCGATGAAAACACTTTTGTTGGAACCAGAATTTCAAATTATTGTTAAGTTTAATTTTCCAGAATTTTTCAAATTAATATGTGAGCATAGCGAAAGAAAATGTGTTTTTGTTCATTTTAGTCAAATTTAATCGACTGCAAAATAGCCATTTTTCAAATAGTCTCAGAATTTGGCGAAATTAATTTTGTTAGGACCGTATCATCATAACAAAGCCAAATATATTTTTTCTTTAATTTTCTGAGTTCGTATGTGGCCCCGGTGAATTTAATTATATGATCGAATTAATTTAATAAAGGTTTTAAAGATTAAATAAAATAATTTAGGCCATAGTCAGCCGTTTGGGCTGACAGGACCTAGCCCGTTGGATCCGGAACGGGGCTGTTGGGTGGGGTCAACTCCACTTGGATTGGAATTGGAACTAATTAGAAGTTATGGATTTTTTGTAAAAATATCAATTAAAAACAATATAAATAATAGAAAAATAAACCCTAGGTTACTATTCATCTTCAACTACAGCCGCCACTCCCTATATCCATGGCCGACGTTCCTCCTTGCTTCTCCCTCTAAAATCCATCAATCCTCTCATCAAAACCACTTCCTCTAGTTAAAGATATCATAGAGATTTTTCCACACTGCCCATCCATACGGACAATTCCTACAACCGTCAAGTAATCGCCACGTTCTCACGCCACAAAGCTACAACCGTTCAACTGCCGCCGCCCCCTATAACAGCGATCGCTCCTTAGGCCGTGGGCCCCCTTGCACGCGCCATACTCCCCCCTTTCGGCGTCCTACTGTCTGATTGATCCCAAGTGCAGTAGATTTTGAAAAAAGTCGAACCCTAGAACCGAACATAATTGAGAAACCGACGGCCTGTTTTCTGAGAGGAAGAAGAAGGGCACAATCCTTAATTATTTAATTAATTTGTTTTATTTAAAGTTTTAACAATGTAAATTAAACCATAACTCATTCATATGAAATCAGAATATAACGATTTCTGAAGCGTTGTGATCGTGAAGCCGAGATCTGTGTTTCTGAACTGAGTAGAGCCAATTCTGAGAAGATCAAAACTTTGGACAATTTCGATCCTGAATTCAAAAAAACTGTGAGAATTCTGACTTAATAATTAAATTAAATTTTAATTATTTTTCTCGTTTTTAGAATCATATCACTTTTATGTTATATTAGAATTGTAATGTAAACATATAACTTTTATGTTATATGAGAATTGTCTAATGAACACATCACTTTTATGTTATATTAGGATTGAAATATAAACATACTACTTTTATGGTATATTAGGATTGTAATATAAACATACCACTTCTATGTTATATTAGAATTGAAATATGAACATATCACTTTATGTGAATTAGAATCGACAAAATATAAACATATCACCATTATGTGAGATTTATATTTTACAATTTAAAATTTATTATTTAATGAAATGTGAAATTTATATTTATTTCATATAAAATGTATGTGATGTTGTATATCTTTATTGAAATGTTGATTTGTGTCGTGATTGCGATGTACCACTGTATTGAATTGTGTGTATTCCTGTTTGTCAGAATTTTGTGTATACAATAAAAACCATATTTTTATTGTATATATAAAATATATGATATTTCCTGTTGTTCTAAAATAGTTGAAAATAAACATATCGTGTTTGTTTAGTTGAAAACAAATATATCCTGTTTGTTTGTTTGAAAAACAATATCTTATGTTGTTAAGATAAAATTGTTGAAACCAAAATGTCATTTTTGGTTAATTAGAAATTTGTTAACGAATAAAATTACCATTTTATTTGCTAAGTTAACATAGAAAATTGTTCACAAATAAAATATCCTTTTATTTGTCATTAGAATGCATAGGAAATTATATACAAATAAAATATTCTTTTATTTGTCATTGGATTACATAGAAAACATATTTGTCTAATTAGCTTAGTTGAAACCAAATACACCTATTTGTCTAGTTAGTTTAGTTGAAAACCAAAATTTACATTTTGGTCAAGTAAAAAGAAAGAAAACCATAATTTACATTCTGGTCAAGTAAAAAGAATAAAAACCAAAATTTACATTTTGGTCAAGTAAAAAGGAGGAAAAATAAAATACATTTTTGGTCAAGTAAAAAGAATGAAACCATAATTTACTTGTTGTCATTTAAAAGGATAGAAATATTACATTTTTATATAATGTAATCAAAGATTACATTTTTATTTAATGTAATCGAAGAATAGAAAGATCCTTTTTATTTAATGTAATCAAAGAATAGAAAATTATATTTTTATTTAATGTAATCAAAGAATAGAAAAGATTGCACTTTTCTATAATGTAACAAAAGAATAAATTTAAAATAACATCTTTATTTACATTTTAGGTGTAAATAAAAATAACGAATTTAAAGTGACATCTTTATTTATATTTTAGATGTAAATAAAAAAGAATGAATTTAAGGTGACATTTATGTTTACATTTTAGATGTAAATAAATAAATAGATCAAAGGTGACATTTTTATCGTCTTTTTAGATGCGATAAAAAGAGTAGAAATAAAGGTGATATTTTTATCGTCATTTTAGATGCGATAAAAAGTGTAGAAATAAAAGTGACATTTTGATCGTCATTTTAGATGTGATAAAAAGAATAGATTTTAAAATTACATTTTCCATGTAATTAAAGAATGAAAGGAAAAATTACATTTTTCAAAATAAGTAAAGATGAAATAAAGGATTACATTTTTCAATGTAATAAAAGATTAAATAAAAAACACTACATTTTTCAATGTAGTAAAAGATGAAATAAAAAGATTACATTTTGCAATAGTGTAATAGAAGAATAAAAAAAGTTTACATTTTGATGTAATATAAAAAGTTTACATTTTTATGTAATATAAAAAGTTCACATTTTTATGCAATATAAACCTCATTATTAATGTAATGAATGAAATATAAAAATGTCACGTTTTAAATAATAAAACATGTTTATATTAAAAATCACATTTTTAATGTAAAGAAAGAGAATATAAAGATATTCATCGTTTGGAATAGGAATGATAAACAAAAAAAATTTACATTTTTATTGTAATGTAATAAATGAAGAAAAATATTCATCATTTGAAATAGAAATGATAAACAATAAAAATTCACATTTTTATTGCCATATAGAGAATGTAGAAAATGTACATGTTTTGAAATAGACTTATGTGCATTAAAGATAACTTGAATACGAAGTGTAGAAAATTATTTAAAGAATAAATAATTTGAAATCGTCAAACGATTTATATATATATATTAAAATTAAATGAAACGCGCGCGGCAGTTAGCGTTTCAGCAATCGTAACTTTAAACGATGATACCGAAAGATCCGACCGTTAGATTTTTCCCAAAACTGGAACCGTTAGGACCGCATTGGTATGATTTTTCCAACGATATTAATTTCGTCAAAATCCAACGGTTATATTTCGAGATAAGTGCAAATCAAATTTGGATAAAAAACAGCGCCAAGGCCGCCCGTTGACCCGAAGCGTCGTTAAATTAATTTAGCTATTTTTATATAAATAAAAATAGCGATAAGTCGTTATAAATAGATTTGAGCGATATAAATGATTAAAATGATAATTATTCGAGGATTATTTGAAAAGACCGAGTTCAACTCATTTCAAATAATTACTAAGACGATTTAAATCGAAGATTTAAAGACGGTGATTGAAGACCGACGATCTTCACATCGAATGGATGAGGACTACTGACGCCCGTGATTAGAGTAGCTACCTTGAAGGGGCTGCAGTGGTAGTTGTCTGGACGTATTTGTTGATTGTTTGGATATGCGAGGAATAAGGTGCCTCCGGTTTCATTCAGACCCAGAACGGACTTGTAAATGGATGGTATGTCTGACGTTGTATTCTTTATGCTGTATTCGTTGATCTCTACTTAATATATATCTGTTTGGTGTTTAACACCCTTCTCTGAGATGTACGAGCTTAGAGGTTATATATTGGTAGGAATCAATGGTATGGTATGGATTGACAATGTGGCATGCTAAGATGCATGGATCAAGGCTTTTGTTGAAAAGAAGAGCCTTGTGGTTGATGATCAAAGCATAGCCTGTTTAGGCGTAGCTTTGTGTATAGTGTGACTTCGCGAGCCTCACCCCCCGGTATGAGTCAAAAATGGGAAATGGACCGTAGGGAGTGCACACGTTTCTTTCTAGCTAGAGTGGTGTAAGTGAGCTACCAGCCCTGACATTTTTACTTATGCGGATGATGGATTATGAGGTACCTCGGATTTATAGGCCGGAAGTGGTCATACTGGAGGTCCAAAAGGACCGGGAAGCATGTGTTCAAGCATAACTAATCCAATAACGTAGGTGTGGACCGGCCCTAGCGCTCAAAGGGTTGCCCATAGGTGTGATCCTGAGGCATTTGCTAGAGTGTCTCGAATCGGAGAGGACGATCCCTAGCCTCGATTTCATGATGGAAACCCCATTTCCAATACGATACCATGCGGTTTTGACTGTATAACTAGTATGGTGACATGATATATGGTACCCATGCCGTCTATGATTGATACATTACGATTGAAATTGTTTTTGAAACATATATACACTAGTAATAATATCAAATCCGTTTTATCGTGTCAAGCATCTTTTGACCATTATAAGGTAAAACTCTATCCTCCGGTTTGCGTTGCATTGTGTGATGGGACTTGAGTCTTATAATGGTTTTGTTTTTCTAAAAAGCATTGCGTTGTTTAACGATTTCCTTTATTTATGTACTGGCAACCCAATGGAGTAAACCTGTTCCGCATTAGCGGCGTGGTCCTGTGATTAGCCTTTTTATTAGATAAGTTAAGTTAAGATTTCTCATACCAGTCCCATGACTGACCTGTAGTTTCACTGGCAAACTCGGGTGCCCAAATTTTTCACACGGGCAGTCGAGTAGCTTTTTTGCAGATATTTATCTCTTGAGCAGGATCCTGGATTGAAGCTTAAAGCTGTGTCCAGAGCATATATAGTCTTCCGATGCAATGTATATAATTATTGTAAATTATCTTCCGCTGTACTTTATCGATGTACTCTGATATTCTATACTCTGATGTAACATTATTATGATGTAATAAAAGTCTGCCGTTATTTGTTCTAATGTATTGTATTCCTAAAGTTAACATATGCGGGAATTGAACGATCTTGGTCGATTTTGCGATCGATTAAGTCTGGGCAAAATCCGTACCGTTACAATTGATATCCAAAGGAAGATTAAAGAATAAATTTAAAGAATTTATCTTTGATAAAATTAATGGGAATGTTTTCCTAATGATGTGAATATTTGAATAAAAGAATATTCTGAATTGGAATGAGGCGTATGTTTTGTTTTTATAGCACTTGACTATAAAATACATGAATTATTCGGAAAGGCCGGGTTTATACCCATTCAGGATAATTGATTCGACGATAAGTTGGCGATGAAGATGGTGGTTGAAGACCGGAGTTCTTCACATCTTTTGGATGATTACTGATGTCTTGATTGGGCTGTACACCCAAGACATGGTAATAAGTGGCGATCGTCCAGACGTACTAGGAGATCGACCGGATATGCGAGGACCTCTCTCCTGTATTAGGCATATGGGATGAGGAATAAGGTGCCTCAGGTTTCGTTCAGACCCAGAACGAACTAGTAAATGGATGTGTGTTTGACATTGGATTTTGTTCTGTGTTGATTAATCTCTATTAAATATATATCTATTTGGTGGCGGATAATTTATTCTCTAGCTTAACACCTTTCTCTGAGATGTACGAGCTCAAAGGTTATATATCGATAAACATCAGTTGCATGGCATGAATTATCAGTGTGGCATGTTGAGATGCAAGTGATGAAGGCTTCTGCTGAAAAGCAGAGTCTTGTGGTTGATGATCAAAGCACGGCTTTAAATAGCATAGCTTTGTGTATAACATTGATTCGTGAGCCTCACACCTCGGTATGAGTCAAAAACGGGATAAGGGCCCCAAGGAGTTCATGTCGTTTCCTTCTAGCTATGGGTGGTGTCATGGTATGGAGCCCAAACATTTATTTTATTTTTATCTATGTGGATGATGGATAGCGAGGCGCCTTGGATATATCGGTTACTACGGAGCCGATGAATAGGTCCTACAGGACCAGGAAACGTGTGTTCAGGAGTACTAATCCACTAACATAAGTGTGGACCGGCCTTGGAGGATCCAAGGGTTCACTACGGGGAAACCTGTGGCTTTTGCTAGAGTGTCTCGAAGCCGGTGAGGAGTACATCCCTTGCCTCGACTCATGACGAAAATCCAATTTCCAATACGTGACATTTCAGTTTGATTGTGGAGCCTAGTATGGCAACATGATATATGGTACCCATGCAATCTATGATTGATACATTTATATTTGAAGTTGTTTTATACACTATGCACTTATAATAGTATCAAATGATTTGTTTTAAACGTACCAAGCATGATTGGCTATTATAAGAGAAAACTCTATCCTTCGGCTTACATTGCATTGTGTGATGGGACCTGAGTCTTATAATAGCTTAATTTTTCGAAAAGCATTGCACTGTTTATAATTGTTACTGCATTGGTATTCATGGGAGAAAACCCGTTCTGTGTTATACGGCGTGGTCCCTTGATTTACTTTATTTTAAAGTGAAGTTTTAAATAACTATTTTAGTTCTCACACCAGTCACATGATTGACCTAGAGTTTATTGTTTTAACCTAAACTCTGGGTGCCCCTATTTTCCATACGGGCAGCTAGTAGTTTTGGTTTTGCCAATTTATTTTTATTGAATCCTGGTTTACAGCTGGAGCTATATTCGGAAAGCTCCGTATCCAATTTTTTCTTTCAGTTGTGTTATGTATTATTTTTTCGCTGCTATGTAAATTATTTTAATCTCTGATATTTTTCTGATGTATATCATTTATTCATACTCTGTTATATTCTTGTATTCTGATTTTTCGTGTTCTCAACTCAATACGGGCTTTCCCGTAAGGGCGAGTTTAGGTCGTTTCATAATTTTTCATGTGCAAATAAGGGAGGTTGTTCGGCATATGCATTTCTTTTATAGTTCTATTTAAAAATACACTTTTTAACATCCACATGATGAAACCTGAAATTATGAAAACACGCACATGCTAGTAGGATACATATCTTTCTAGTCTGGCGACTAGAGAAAAAGTTTCTTCGTAGTCTATTATATCTTTGAGCTACTAATCTATCTTTATTTCTAGTTATATTACCTAGTTCATCTGCTTTGTTCTTATAAACCCGTTTGTACCAATGGAAGCTTTATCACTCGGTCTAGGAACTAGTTCCCATACTTCATTGCATTCCAATTGGTTTAGCTCTTGTTTCATAGCAATGATCCAATTGTCATCAATAGAAGCTTCCTAAGTATTTTTAGGTTCTATATTTGAATGAAATGTTGCATGACCCATTAGGTTTAATTGACTTCAAATTCATACATTTGAATTGATCTCTCCAATAATATTTTGAATAGGATGATCCCATAATATTTTTGGTGGAGATCTTAACTCATTATTCTTATGGATAATGTTTTCATCCTCTCTAGTATTATGAATAATATTTTCGTCTTCTCAAGTATTTGTAGTTTCTGTATTATTCATGAATTCTTTATCTTCTTCACTATTTTCATAGAAAGCTACATAAAGAGTTTCTTCGATTGTATTTGTTCTTTATTAAAAATTCGATAAGCTTTGCTTCGATCTGAGTATCCTAGGAAGATTCCTTCATTATTTGAATTGAATTTACGAAGCTGATCTTTAGTGTTTAAAACAAAACTTTTTAAACCAAAAACTTTGAAATAAGAAATATTCAGTTTTTTTCCACTAAAAAGTTCATATGGAGTAATTTTCATAAGTGGTCAAATAGAAACACGATTCAAAACATAACAGATAATTACAGTACCTCTGCCCAGAAATGTTTTGGTAAGGAGCTTCCATTTAACAAAGTTCTTGCACATTCTAGTAAAGTTCTATTTTTTCACTCTACAATTTTATTTTGTTGTGGATTTTAGGAAATGAAAAATTATGAAATATTCCTTTCTGTTTACAAAAATGTTCTAAAGCTTCATTTTCAAATTCTCCTCCATGAACACTTCTAATGTTTTTTTTTAACCTTTTAAATTTCTATTTTTTTTGAGGAAAGTTTTGAAATGATCAAATGTGTCACTCTTATTTTTTGCAAAATTAGTCCAAGTATATCTAGACAAATCATACGCAATTACAAACATATATTTATTATGATTTATAGACCGAAGTTGGGTTGGCTTAAACCATATAAAGTAACTCAAGTGATTGAAATGTTGAAATGACTTTCTTAGATTTAAAAGGTGACTTGGTTAATTTTCCTAATTGACATGCATCAAAAATATGGTTAACTTTAAAATTCATTTTTGGTAATCCCTTTATTAAATTATTTTTAGAAAGCTTACTTGCAGCTTTGAAATTAATATGACAGAATCTCTTACGCCACAGCCAAGGGTCATTTTCATTGGCTATTAAACACATATCTGAATTATGATTTATTTTCGTATATACATATATGTTTTTATCTCTATTACCTTCAAAGACAAGATTATTATTTTGATCAAAAGTACTTTATTTTTTTTCTAAAAATGAGATTTTGAATCCTTTGTCACACAATTGGCTGATACTTAATAAATTATGTTTTAATTTTTTTACTAGTAAAAAATTAGAAACAAGAGGTAAATTAGATGTACCGTCAATGCACACATCGCCTTTGACGATGATATAATCTTTGGAATTATCTCCTAATGTAGCAGAACCTCCATTTGAGTAGGTAATATTTGATAGCATATCTTTGTCTCATGCCATATGTTTTGAGCAACCACTGTCGAGTATCCGTTTTCCTCTTTTCTAGAGTGGAACCAACAAAAAATAAGAAATATCATTAGTACCCACTTTTTGATAGGGTCCTAAGAGTTTAGTCTTTGGAATCGAAACCCAAGAGGGTTCGGTATCCCTTTTATAAACATAATTTTTATTTTTACAATTAGTTCCCAAAAACGATTTTATATATTTATTCCTAATCAAAGTATTGTTTATTTTTCAAACCCGTATTTTAATAGTTTCGAAATTTAATTTCCTTTTTCAAGATTTTGAAGTTTTACTTGGTTTAGAGTCATTTCTCCTTTTATTATTCATTTTATTAGATGGAGCTTTAGACTTCTTGTTATATCCTAATCCTTTTTTTATTAATTGCAGATTGAGAATTTTCAATAATCCTAGATAGGTTTTCTCTTTGTTTATTAAATTTCGAGACATTTTTACTAATATCTTCTAATTTAGTTTTGAGACTAGATATCTACTTTTGTTAATTTAACCTTAGTTTCCTATTCATGATTTTCAGAAGCAAAAGTATTATTCTATTCTTTATGATTTTCAATTTTTGACTCAATAAGTTAAGTTAACAATTAGCATTAGAGAATGATTTTTGATTTTTTTTCTAAATTCTTCTTCTAATAATTTTTTCTCATCTTTGAGCATATCGTTTTCGAATTCTGCCTTTTTCTGATTTTCATGAGCTTCCTTATATTTTCATTTGTAACTATTCCTAAAATCTAAAGGTTCTGAGTTTATTTCTACCATATCATCAAAAGTATAATTATTAACGTAATTATGTGTAGCTATAAAGCATATATTTGCTTGCTCGTTTTCACTGTCACTGTGGTTATTTAAAGAAAAGGAATCTAAGTCATCCCATGTTATTGAAATGGCTTTCTTTTTAAATTTATCCTTCTTGTCTTTGGCTTTTTATGGACATTCCATACGCATGTAACCCTTTTTATGACAATCGAAACATTCTACTACTGTAGATGATGGTTTGTTGGAATTGCTATGTCTGGAGCTCTTATCACCATTTTTTTTTCTTTTCTATACTTTTTTTGAAGTTTTTGGTGGTAAGTGCTATGTCGTCCTCTTTTGAATTTGAGTCTTCCTTTTTGGCATGAAATCCAAGATTCTTTGTTCTAAGCTTGTTATCTTTTAGTCTGATAATTAACTTCATATGACATTAGATTTCCTATTAACTTTTCTGGTTTCATGGTAGAGAGATCATTTGCTTCTTAAGTAGCTATGACCTTTCTATCCTAGTCTTCGGATAAAGAGTTTAAGATTTTTGATTCAACATCGAAATTAGAATATGTTTTCCTAGTCCTAATAATGAATTATAAATGTATTGAAATTTGGAATACCTATCATTTATTGATATAACAACCCATCTTTTTGCTCGATTTTCGTCAGTAATTAAACAATTAAAACCGTTCACAAAGACGAATTGTTATGGGTACATACATATATTGAACAAACTAATAGAACTTTTCATTGCATAATACAATATTAAATCAGAGTTACATAGAATATCAGAGTTACAACATATACAACGGAAGAAAAGAAAATATACTCTCAGCGGAAGAAACCGTATGATATAGCATAAGCTCTAAACTCTTGCATGAACTCCAACTCTATTAGCGCTTCGAATCCTGCTCCAACGATCTATAACTGCAAAACTAAATTGCTAGCTGCTCGTGTGAAAATTAATGTGCACCTAGAGTTTAGGAAGGAACAATAAACTCTAGGTCAGTCATAGGACTGGTGTGAGAACATAAAACAGTTGTTTTTAGGATTTATTTTAAAGTTGGGAAATTCACCGGACCATGCCGCTAACGAGGAATGGGTTTGCTCCATGTGAATACCCATGCATGTAAATTCGAAATGACTTTAAGAAAAATGAAGCTATCATAAGCTCATCCCACATCACACAATGCAAGCGCACACCAAATGGGCGAGTTTTACCTTATGATAACCAAACATACTTTCATACGTAAAAATCCTCTTTCAATACTTAATATATAGTGTGGAAAACCATTTCACAAATAATTGTATTAATCCTAGGCGGCATAATACCCATAATATTATGTCTCCATATATATATATATACAATCAAAATTGTATGGCTCCTATTGGAGATTTGGGTTTCCAACTTGATGATTCCTGGCACGAAAGATCAATCGGAATACAAACAAAAAGTAACACGGCTTTTCCATCCAGACACGGACTCAAACTAAAAATCGCGAGGTAGATCAAAGTTTTCGTCGAGACACAGAACCCTGAACATACCCTATTCCTCAAGTCTATAAGTGGTATCACCGCCGTAGCTTTCATCATCAATCATATATATATAGTATACAACCAAACTGCCGGTTTCTCATCAATCTGGGGTGTGAGGTTTGTCAATGTCACGTCATACACAAAGTGTAACACCCCACCTCCGCTAGGGTCACTCACAAAGGGAATGCACTAGTTTTGGTGGAGTATTATCTAGGTAAACATGCACAGAGATATCACAAGGTAGAACATAAATAAAGCAGCGGTAGAAATTAAAAACCAACTTTTTATTGCTTTCAAGAAAAGAGTCAAAACCTCATATATCCAAGATACAAATTATTCCATAACATCAAGTTCCAAATAAAGAAGCATAAACTTGAGATAACAAAAGTAAATTATTCCCCATAAATAGCAGAAGCATCCATAGCATAGCCCAAGATCAAACCGTACATGAGCTGTCAAAAAGCAAGCTAAATCCAAGCTAAGAACTAGTGTTTCCTCCCTGAGAACCTGGGGGGGGGGGGTGGAACGAAGGAAAAAGAGGCGAAAGAAAAAGGGTCAGTCATAAAGACTGGTAAGCCCTAGTGACTTTTAGTATGAAAACTAGTAAAGGTAACATGATATGTGAAAACTGGAATTAAACATAAGGACGATAACAGAACTGGTAGGATAGTTAAGATAACAGGATAAGTCATGTCTAGCATCGCATATTCAAGGTTCGCTGCACCAAATGTACTAGTATTCTAACCCATGTCAAGCATTAACCATGAAATGATCCCTTGGCCCAGTATCATGAAGTGACCCATTACGGGGTCCTACGGTACGATCTACTAATCGATCGGCTCCCTACAAGTCTTAGCTCGTCATGTTTCTGTGTCGTGCGACCCTATCTTGAAATGTAGTTACCTGTGCTAGGTCCACCATATGGTGTATCAAGTCCTATGGTGCCAACCACCGACACGAGTCAAGCACACACAGTGTAAATCTACGAGTGCCCAATGCCTGCTTTTTCAACTCCGGACTACGTGCACGACCATAGTCCGCCTGAACCTACAATGGCGCACCTACTCAGCCGTCATTCTGGTCGCTTACAATCAGCCCAGTAATCGTGCCCCACCCTGCCTAGTCCCAGGGTATCGTGATACATCTAAGTGGGTTACTACTGAAAAGGACCGCGTAACTAGGGTTTCTAATGGGTTAAGTGTTGTCATTCAAATTCGTGACTTAACCCTATCCAAATCATGTATCAAGTTGGTTAAGTGTGTTCAAGCGGTTCATGACTTAACCCTATCAAATCATCGTGTCAAGTTGGTTAAGTATATTCAAGTGGTTCATGACTTAACCCTATCATGTGGCATTAATTCATTAGTGCACCTCAACCTCTCACATTAGACTAACTGTTGAGGTTACTGGATTTATCGGGCTGTTCTGGGAAGATTTACACCGCAATATAGTCTAACCTCGGATTTTACGTGCGATATGACCAACTGCCCACATTGGATCCTATTGTTTGCAGCCACTGGATTTGCTGGGCGGTTCCGGGCAAATTTACACTGCGATCTCAACCCAACCTCGAGTTGGCCATTTTCAAGTTTATCTAATTGTCATACCCAAGTTCAAGTTTTCATGTCAAAATTCATGTCGAGTTTTCATGTCAATTCGTGTCAAGTTCATGTCCATATCCAGGTTCGAGTTATAATAATGTTCATGTTTAAAGTTCAAAGTCAATTCATGTTTTACCTAGTCTACCCAAATCGTATTCCCATCGCACGTAAGCTCGAATCGATACAAATAAATTTAATTAGGGAATAACATAAAAAGGGATGGGTATAAGGTGGCAAAAGTGATTACTAGCATAGCATGGTATGACTTGATAAAAGATTATAACATTACTGGCATATGGAATATTGGCCTCAAACATAAAGATTCCAAATCTAGCAAAACAAGGTACTAGTCAAGATAACAGTTGTCATAAGGTGATAGTATAGTCATGGTAATGATTGACATAAGGTGATAGCATAGTTATGGTAACGACTAACATAAGGTGATAGTCATAAACTTGTGACTAATAGCAGATTCAATATGATAATATGAGGGGTTTTCTTTTTGATTTACAACATGAGTAGGCCCCAAATCAATGTCATAACATATCCAAAAGTCAAGATCCAAGATGAAAAGAATGGATGTAAAACAGTCATCATACATAGGTCCAATTTCAATTTACATCATATTCATATTACATTTACAGTTTAAATCTAAAATTAACTGGGGCTTACAGATCGTGGTTCGAGAATTATAAAAGAGAGTCGATGTTGAATCTTTATATGCTTAGTCAAGTCCTAATAGAAATCCCCAAATCAGCAATTCTCTTAATGTAGTCTCAACGTAGAAGAAGCAGTCCCTCTCTCAAACTTTTCAACCAGAATTAGAGCAACATAAGGTTAGAAAGAATTTTGTGTAGAGAGACTGGTGTTAGGGGCTGTATTTATAGGGTCAGGACAACGAATGTGGACAGAAACGAGGCCAGAAACATCAAAGTGAATCCAACTCCAAAAATGGGCTCGGGCACCAGGTCGACCTAGTCCTGGGTAGGTCGACTACATAGTCGACCCCCAGGTCGACCTGGTCCTGGGCAGGAAATTTCCCGCCCAGTACATTCTGAGGTTTGAATTTCGAATTTTGAATTCGAATTGAGCTGTTTTGAACTTGAAAACTTCTGAAAACTTCGAATGGTCATAACTTGGTCATACGGGCTCCGATTTTCGAAAACTCGGACTCGTTTCCAAGCAAAATTTCGAGATGAACGCAATGGCGTAACTCGTTTCCCTTGATTCTTATTTTAAAAATTATTTCTGCCTTGATTTATGGTTATTACACGTTATAAAAACACGGGTTGTTACATTCTCCCCCCTTAAAGGATTTCGTCCCCGAAATCTCTACGTTAGGGAGGATGTGTCCTACCATCCATCATCCATCTACACAAAGCATCATCCACAGGCAACCATTATCCTTAAAAGATTTCTAGTGTTGTATGAACATATGCAGAAAGTTTGTGTATATGTACTTATCTAATGCAAAAGATCAGGCGGTTACTGATTCAGTAAACCTCCTTAATGCAAAATATGTTAGTGTCATGAATCCAAATGTATGCAAATTCCAAACATAGTTTATAATCTCTACATGGGTGCACAAACATTCATCCATATGCAACATCCAGGTGATAGCATAACAAGTTCCATCCATGTACAAGTATAAGCACTCATGCATATGCAACATGAAAATGTGACTGAGCCGATCTAGTGCCTAATGTGTGTCATGCATCCACTAGCATCCACTTGCAACCATTTGCAAACATCAACCATAACATGTTTCAATCACATGTTTACATCCATATGGTTCTACCTAAGGTCCTAAAGATAAGATTGAGAAGATAACAAGACAAACGTAGATAGTAGAAGCATGATACAAAAAGGTTTTCAAGTTTATAGGAAAAAGAGATCGAGAATGTACCCTCAAAAAGAAATGGGTAAAGCGCGCGTATCTTCTCTTCAGTTTCCCAAGTTGAATCTTCTTGGGCTTCACTCCACTGCACTTTAACTAGCTTGACTTCTCGATTCCTTAACTTCTTAATCTTCGTTCCTAAGATACGAATCGGAACTCGCCTCAATGTTGCTTCTTTTTCCACTTCTATGTCTTCAAGGATGCTTGGCTCAACCACTTCGGCTGACTCATGCAAGCACTTCCGGAGATGCGAGACTTGAAAGACATTATGCACCCCAGCCAGCTTCTCGGGTACGTCTACCTTATAAGCCATCTGTCCAATCCTCTCAGTGACGTGGAACGGTCCTACGAACACCTTGAACTGCTCCAAAACGAACTACATTGCGTAACGGAGAAACTTTTATAAAGACCATATCTCTGATTTCGAACTCTAAGTCTGTCCTTCTCTGGTCCGCATAAGTTTTCTATCTATCTTGGGCCGTTTTCATCCGTCTTCGTATCAACTCAATCTTCTCAGAAGTGTCCCTTATCATGTCGCGCCCAAGTATAAGTCTGTATGTCGTCTCCCACCAACAAGTTGGCGATTTGCACGGTCTTCCATACAGGGCTTCGAACGGTGCCATTCCGATGCTAGCTTGGTAACTATTGTTATATGCAAACTCCACGAGAGGAAGATGGTCTTCCCAAGTGCCACCAAAGTCAAGAATGCATAGCCTCTGGAGATCTTCAAGTACCCTATTTACCCTTTCGGTTTGTCCATCCGTCTATGGGTGATAGGCCGTGCTCAAGTTCAGTCGTGTACCCATTGCTTCTTGTAGACTATTCCAAAACTGGCTAGTAAAAATCGGGTCACGATCACTAAATTACTAGAAGGAACTCCATGCAATCGTACTATCTCTCGAAGGTAGATAGATGTTAGCCCTGATGCGGTCCTCTTGCTTTTCACCGGAATGAAGTGAGCACTTTTCGTGAGTCTATCAACTATGACTCATATGCTAGTATTTCCCTTCCTTGACCTAGGCAGTCCATCCACGAAATCCATCGAGATACTCTCCCATTTCCATTGCGGAACTTCCAAAGGATGTAATAGCCCATCGGGCTTCTTCGACTCGGCCTTTACTTGTTGGCACACCATGCACTTCGAGACGAACTCTGCCACGTCCTTTTTTATTCCAGCCCAAAAGAAAATGCGTTTCATATCCCTGTACATCTTATCCCCTCCGGGATGTATATTCATCCTCGAGTGGTGCGCTTCTTCGAGAACTTTCCTTACCAGGTCTCCCACTTGTGGGACACATAGCCTTCCATCGCGCCTTAGACATCCCTTGTCATCTATGGCATACCTACTGAGGTGACTCGACGTCTCACCCCTAATCAGCTTGTCCATGATTTCGACTATCTGCGGGTCTTCCTTCTGTGAAGTCCCTACTTGATCAAGAAGTGTAGGTCTTAACTCAAGAGATGCAAACGTAGCAGTCAATGACTCAACAGTAGGTGTAAAATCAAAGGTTGCTATAAACTCAAGGCCTTTCCTTTCAATAAACAAGGGGCTCAAAGTCAACCTTTTTCTACTTAGCACGTCCGCCACCACATTACCCTTGCCAGGGGTATAAGCTATATCGAAGTCATATGATGCCAAGAACTCCATCCACCGTTGTTGCCTCAGATTCAAGTTTTTCTGTGAGAAGAGGTACTTAAGCGATTTGTGGTCGGTATACAGCTCGAACCTCTCCCCTAGAAGATAATGGCGCCAAGCTTTAAGTGCAAAAACAATCGCGGCCAACTCCAAATCATGCGTGGGATAGTTTTTCTCATGAACTTTAAGTTGTCTGCCCCCGTAGCATATTACTCTTCCTTCTTGCATTAGGACAGCGCCTAATCCCGTGCCGCACGCATCTGTGTACACGGTAAACATCTTACCTCCATCGAGTAATGCCAAAACTGGAGTTGTGGTGAGGGATCTCTTAAGTCTCTGAAAAGCAGCGTCACATTCTATGTCCCATGCAAAAGCTAGGTTCTTCTTTGTTAACTTAGTAAGAGGGGATGAAATCTTAGCGAAGTCCTTAATGAACTTCCTGTAGTAGCTCGCCAAACCGAGAAAGCTCCTCACCTCCGTTGCATTCTTAGGAATTTTCCAGTCCTGTACCGCAACTACCTTTGCGGGGTCCACGGCTATGCCTTGCTTAGAAACTATATGTCCAAGGAATCGAACTTCCTTCCTCCAAAAATGGCATTTGGAGAACTTAGCCATTAACTGGTGTGCCCTAAGCGTTTCCATGACTTCCTTGAGATGTCTAGCATGTTCTTCTCCATCTTTTGAGAAGATCAAAATATCATCCACGAAAACTACCACAAACTTGTTAAGGAACTCCCGAAACACCCTACTCATCAAATCTACAAAGTACGCGGGTGCATTCGTTAATCCAAACGGCATGACGAGCCATTTGAAGAACCCATCTGGAGTCCTAAACGCAGTTTTGTCAATGCTATCCGCAGCCACTCTAAGTTGATGGAATCCCGTGGCTAGATCGAGTTGAGAGAAAACAGATGCTCCCATAAGCTGGTCAAACAGATCGTCGATTCTTGGTAGTGGGTGCCTATTTTTCTTTTTCAGCTTGTTTAACTCACAATAATTTACGCATAGACGAAGCAATCCATCTGCCTTAGTAGCGAATACCACCGGAGCACCCCATTCAGAAATGCTTCGCCTTATGAAATTTTTCTCAAGCAACTTATTAACTTGTTTACTAAGCTCTCTTCTTTCTCGCGGGGCCATGTGCCTAACGGGCAATGAAACTGGCTTGGCATTATCAACAAGATAAATTCGGAAGTCTATCTTGCGTTTAGGGGTAACCCCCTCACTTCATCAAAGACATCTGGATATTCTCGGACCACTCTTACAGATTGCAAATTATAGTCGGACCAGTCAAGGGATTCAAGATAACACAACATGACCAGACCCTTAGAGTCACAAGAAATTTCAAGGGTATTACCAAGGCGAGTCATGAGCCTCACTACCCTTCGTTCACAATCAATAATGGCTCCATAATAGGACAGCCAATCCATACCCAAGGTCAACCCACATCCCATAAATCCGAGAACATAAGCATTACACGTGAATTCTACGCTTAAGATAGAGATCCTCAAATCCATACACATCATAAATAAATGGGCGGAGCCCCCAATTGGATTTGAAACTATAACGGGATCCTCAACCAGACTAGTACTTAGGTGCAGATTTTCAAAAATATCAGAAGAAATAAAAGTATGCGATGCGCCAGAGTCAAATAAGGTTCGAACAGGAAAGTCGGAAATGTAAACAAGGCTTTCTACGGAAATATTACTACCTCGGTCAAGAGCTGGAGTGGTGTTGAGAGCATGAAACTTCCCTCCAGAAGGTCCTGCTCGCTGGGTCTGCCCTTGCCCCTGCCCTTGCTTCTTAGGGCAATCCTTGCTGATGTGTCCAGTATCTCCACAATGAAAGAATTCACCCAACTTCCTCTTCTTCTTTCTACAGTCTTTAGCTAGATGTCCAGTAATACCACAAAAGTTGCACTTCCTCATCTCACGTGGTTTGTTGTTGCCCTTGTTATTCTTGTTATTCTTGTTGTTTCCCTTCTTGAAGTCAGCTTTCTTATTCTGAGTTTCATTAGGCTTAACCTCCTTCTTGCTATTCTTGTCTTCCTCATGAAGTAGAGCCATATCCACCAAGCTTTCAAAGGTCGCCCCCATGGGTATATGAGTTAGGGCCAAGCTGTGTAGTGGCTCGTTCAATCCTTGAGCAAAGCGTACAGACTTCTTCTGGGCTGTGTTGACCAAATCCAAACCGAACCGAGAAAGCTAATTAAACTTATTCACGTACTCCCTAACAGACATGTCCCCTTGCTTGAGTGCTAGGAACCTTTCCATCTGAAGGTTCTCTTCTACTGACGATAAGAATTTAAGCCCAAACCTCTCTCTAAAGTCTGCCCAAGTCTCAACTGGCCTGGTAGCGTTGGTGACTTCCCACCAAAATGCAGCTTCCTCTTTCAACAACCATGCTGCCAACTGAACTTTCCTATGGTCCTACATATCAAAGATAATGAACAAGTCTTCCGTCTCCTTTAGCCAGTTTCGTGCCTCAACAAAGGTTTCAGTTCCAATGAAGTTCTTGCCGCCCATTGCTTTAAAGTCTTTGCATATTTTGGCAAAGGCGGTACCAGGAGGAGGAACCACGACCACTGGGGGAGGAGGAGGAGGGATGTATGTCATGCCTGCGTCGTTGGCCCTGTCTTCTAAGTACCTTCGGAACCATCGAGGCACGGGTATTCCCTCAGGCAGGTTAAGATCAGCCATGCTGAAAAACGAAAAGAAATGATTCAAACGAGGAAACAAAGGAAAGTGCTAATGGCTTCTTGGGGAATAGCCTTCTTAAACATAAAAATTTTCTTGGAAAATGCTTCTTTATAAATGGTTTTGAAAATAGTTTTGGAAGGTTTTTTTAAAACATTTGCCCAGCCTGGTAACCTTCTTCTCTGATACCAAATGTAACACCCCACCTTCACTAGGGACACTCACAAAAGGAATGCACTAGTTTTTGCGGAGTATTATCTAGGTAAACATGCACAGAGATATCACAAGGCAGAACATAAATAAAGCAGTGGTAGAAATTAAAAACCCACTTTTTATTGCTTTCAAGAAAAGAGTCAAAACCTCATATATCCAAGATACAAATTATTCCATTACATCAAGTTCCAAATAAAGAAGCATAAACTTAAGATAAAAAAAGTAAATTATTCCCCATAAATAGCAGAAGCAGCCATAGCATAGCCCAAGACCAAACCGTACATGAGCTGTCAGAAAGCAAGCTAAATCCAAGCGAAGAGCTAGTGTTTCCTCCATGAGAACCTAGGGGGGAACGAAGGAAAAAGAGGCGAAAGAAAAAGGGTCAGTCATAAAGACTGGTAAGCCCTAGTGACTTTCAGTATGAAAACTAGTAAAGGTAACATGATATGTGAAAACTGGAATTAAACATAAGGATGATAACAGAACTGGTAGGATAATTAAGATAACAGGATAAGTCATGTCTAGCATCGCATATTCAAGGTTCGCTGCACCAACTGTACTAGTATTCTAACCCATGTCAAGCATTAACCATGAAATGATCCCTTGGCCCAGTATCATGAAGTGACCCATTACAGGGTCATACGGTAAGATCTACTAATCGATCGACTCCCTACAAGTTCTAGCTCGTCATGTGTCTGTGTCATACGGCCCTATCCTGATGTAGTTACCTGTACTAGGTCCACTATAGGGTGTATCAAGTCCTATGGTGCCAACCACCAACACGAATCAAGCACGCACAGTGTAAATCTACGGGTGCCCAATGCCTGCTTTTTCCAACTCCGTACTATGTGCACGACCATTGTCCGCCTGAACCTACAATGGCGCACCTACTCAGCCGTCGTTCTGGTCGCTTACAATCAGCCCAGTAATCGTGCCCCCATCCTGCCTAGTCCCAGAGTATCGTGATACATCTAAGTGGGTTACTGCTGAAAAGGACCGCGTAACTAGGGTTTCTAATGGGTTAAGTGTTGTCATTCAAATTCGTGACTTAACCCTATCCAAATCATGTATCAAGTTGGTTAAGTGTGTTCAAGCGGTTCATGACTTAACCCTATCAAATCATCGTGTCAAGTTGGTTAAGTATATTCAAGTGGTTCATGACTTAACCCTATCAGGTGGCATTAATTCATTAGTGCACCTCAACCTCTCACATTAGACTAACTGTTGTGGTTACTGGATTTGCCGGGCGGTTCCGGGCAGATTTACACCGCAAAATAGTCTAACCTCAGGTTTTACGTGCGATATGACCAACTACCCACATTGGATCCTATTGTTTGCAGCCACTGGATTTGCCGGGCGGTTCCGGGCAGATTTACACTGCAAACTCAACCCAACCTCGAGTTGGCCATTTTCAAGTTTATCTAATTGTCATGCCCACGTTCAAGTTTTCATGTCAAAATTTATGTCGAGTTTTCATGTCATGTTTCATGTCAAATCGTTCAAGTTCATGTCCATATCCAGGTTCAAGTTATAATAACGTTCATGTTTAAAGTTCAAAGTCAATTAATGTTTTACCTAGTCTACCCAAATCGTATTCCCATCGCACGTAAGCTCAAATCGATAAAAATATATCTAATTATGGAATAACATAAAAACGGATGGTTATAAGGTGGCAAAAGTGATTACTAGCATTGTAACAACCCGAAAATCTAGGCCAGTTTAAAATTTTTATTTTGGCAATTTTAGCGAATTTTGAATAATTAAAATAAATTATTTTAAATAAAAACGACGAGAAATTTATTTTGAATATAATTCGAGCGTATATATTATATACGTCGTCGTTAGAATATAAATATTTTATTTTAATTATAATGGAATTGAAAATGGCGTGGTAGTTCGATAATTCGATTTCAAACTTCAATTGAATGTACCTGGTGCAAAACAATCCGGATTTTAGTGAAACCAAAAACAATAGGATCTATTTGATAATATCTTTCCAACGAATCCGACAAATCGAAATTTCATAGCGGGGATCAAAAGAGATGTCCTGTTGAAAATTCTGAATAGTCGCTATGGAATTCAGGCCCTTGAAAATAGCCATTTTGCAAACGACCTCGGATTTCGACGAAACCACTTTTGTTGGATCCGTGATGTCAAGTTATTGCTAGATTCCAATTTTCATAATTTTTCGAATCAATATGTGAGCATGGCAAAGGAAAACGCATTTGATCGGTTTCAGTTGATTTTAATCGACTGGAAAATGGCCATTTTTCCAACGGTCTCAGAATTTGACGAAATTAGTTTTGTTAGGACCGTATCGTCAATACGAAGCTAGAAAATATTTTTCAGGAATTTTTAGAGTTAGTATGTGATCTCGGTAAATTGAAATGTGCGTTAAAATTGAATATACAAAGATTTATTTTTTAATTTTGATGAAATCTAATCGTAACAGCCGAATTGGGTTACGAAACATATCCCATTGTGTTCGAAATGGGGGTAGTTAGCTACGGGCGACAGTCGTTGGGTTCAATTTTGAGTTCGAGATTTTAACAAGTAAATTAGCGAATTAAATATATTATTTAATTAATTATAAAGCCTCTCATGGGTCCAAAACCCTAGCCTCCTCTCCGTTATTTCCTGTGCCGCCATCATTTGTGATAAACGATTAAAATCGCTCCAAAAATCACTCCAAAATTTTCTCCCAAACTGTAAAGAAAAATCAAAGAGACCAGCTGCAATTCCGTTCGTCTCCTTGAGCTTTCTCTCCCCGACGGTGGTGATTGGATTTCGCTCGACGTGGAGGCTGGAATCGACGCTCAAAGTCATCGTCTTCTTGGTGGTTTTCCGGGCGCGGATGAAGTGCGAGTGGGCCCCAGCTCATGGCGTAGGGAGGTGGCGACGACGGCTATCGCGAGGAGCACTCCGATCATCTTCTAGGGCAAGGTGGGGCCCGCAATTTCAAACCCTAACTCTGAACAGTGCTTTGAATGGTGAGGACAGGTTTTACAGAGAAAGGTTTCTTTTCTTAATTCCCTTTTAACTTATACATTGCTTAATTAATGATTTGAGTAATTAATTTTTGAAAGCGAATAACATTAGTATAAAAACCAAAATTTTTATATGAAAATCATTAGTTTGAAAATCAAGCTTTTATGTGAAGAGCATTGGTTTAAAAATAACAAGTGTTTTAAAAAAAAATGTAAGTAGCATTGTCTTTAATGTGAATAACAAAGTTAAAAATCAGATTTTGAAAATATTGTTTTTAGAAATAGAAAAATATATGATTTTTACATAGAAAGTAGAGATATAAAAATATAGTTTTTATATGGAAAGTAGCGGTATAAAGATAGAATTTTTATCTATATAATAGCGGAGTAAAAATTCGATTTTTATATATTGAATAGCGAAGTAAAAATTCGATTTTTATATATTGAATAGCAAAGTAAAAATTCGATTTTTATATATTGAATAGCGAAGTAAAAATTCGATTTTTATATATTGAATAGCGAAGTAAAAATTCGATTTTTATATATTGAATAGCGAAGTAAAAATTCGATTTTTATATATTGAATAGCGAAGTAAAAATTCGATTTTTATATATTGAATAGCGAAGTAAAAATTCGATTTTTATATATTGAATAGCGAAGTAAAAATTCGATTTTTATATATTGAATAGCAAAGTAAAAATTCGATTTTTATATA
Source organism: Allium sativum (assembly GCA_030737875.1). NCBI lineage: Eukaryota > Viridiplantae > Streptophyta > Magnoliopsida > Asparagales > Amaryllidaceae > Allium > Allium sativum. The sequence continues at coordinate 74,348,385 of CM060923.1, read as the reverse complement.
TTGGTTAGCAAAGTAAAAATTTGATTTTTATATATGTAGTGAATACGGGCGACGAAAGTGACGAAAGGCAAACAACGGCGAAGATTTCCTACCTAAGAAGAGTCGAGGCGTTTGGTTTAGCATATCGGTGAGAACTTCTCACTTTTAATTTTATTTCTAGTTAATAATATATACTAGGATGCAAACGGTGTTTAGTAGCACCCGACACCCGTCGTCCACAGACCATGGACGGCTTGTATGCTTGTTTGTTTAATTTTGATGTGTAGTTGATTGTGTGATGTGATGTGAAACGAAATAAAATATTTTATAGTGGAAAATATTTTATAGTTAAAAATAGAATTTTTAACGTGTATATGAAATGAAATAAAAATAAACAAATCGGACGATTTATTTATATACACACATTTGACTGATATTGATTGGGAAGATAAATTTTACACATCGCCCAACTGCACAAATAAAATCTGTGTTTGATTGTTTGAAACCCCACACGGGTATTGGGATGATATTTGACGTACACTAATCCCAATTGTTTAGTTGTATGTCGATTGATTGATTGACAGACTGTTATGAGCGTTGAATATTTATATTCGATGCTTATACAGTGTAGAATGCACTTTGGATGATGGTTGATTATTCATCGTTGTTATTGTATACATGTGTTGTAGAAAATCCATATAATTAACATTATATGGTAATTGATTGGGCTTCATTCAATATTTGAAATAAAGATATTTGAAATAGAAATATTTGAAATAGAATATTTGAAATAGAAATATTTGAAAAAAAGAAATATTTGAAATAGAATATTTGAAAATAGAAATATATGAAGTCGTGTTGATTAGATTGACGCCATTTTGACGTGAACGATATTTATATCGATTTTATTCATTTTATAATGAATATCGAAAGTGATTTCAAAATCTGATATTTTGAAAAGAATTGAAATTCAAACCGAATTCGAATTGAATTGAATAGAAAAAGAATTCGAATTGAATAGAAAACGAATTCGAATTGAACTGAATAGAAAACGATTTGAATTGAATTTAATAGAAACCGAATTTGAATTGAACTGAATAGAAAGCGAATTCAAATTGAACTAAATAGAAAACGAATTTGAATTGAATTGAATAGAAAACGTATTCGAATTGAATTGAATAGAAAACGAATTCGAATTGGACTGAATAGAAAACGAATTCAAATTGAATTGAATAGAAAACGAATTCGAATTGAATTGAACAGAAAACGAATTTGAATTGAATTTAATAGAAACCGAATTCGAATTGAACTGAATAGAAAACGATTTGAATTGAAATCAAATAGAAGTGAATGTAAAAAGAATTTATAAGGGAAAATTCAATTTTGATTTGAATTTGAAATAATGGTTGAAATTGTTTTTGAAACAATTTTGAAATGATTTATAAAATTCGTTTTAAAAAGGAAATCGACGAAATATATATAATATATATATATATTATATATATAATGGCCTGAATAGAACGCGCCGCGCCGCGGTAGTTCGTGAATTTCGACCATTGACTTCGAACGGACATTGCGGGAGATCCGACCGTCGGATTCTCCTAAAACCAGAACCGTTGGGTTCGTATCGAAAAGATCTTTCTAACGAATATTAGAAATTTGAAATCTAACGGTTGGATTTGGAGATACGTCCAAATCAAATTTGGAAAAGGTCGCGGTAAGTGCAGTTCGATGGCCGTTGATGGAAATCGACTGTACGGGCCTTGATAAAATTATTAAAAATATCATTAATTTGTGTAAAATCATAAGAAATGATTAGGGAAAAATCAGGATGAAAAACTCCATATTTGAAAAGATAAAAATAGATTTTTATCGAAATGAACTAGTTTTGAATTAAAATTAAAACCCATTTATTTTTAAATAAAACGGATTTGAAATGGGTTTTAAATAGAATTGATTTATGGGTTTATCGTGAACAGTGTTTTAAATAACACCTGTTCTTTAACCCGATAAATAAATAGAATGTGATTTGGGTTTATCGTGAACTGTGTTTTAAATAACACTAGTTCTTTAACCCCGTAAAAGGAGTTTTAATGAATCTGCAATTAGATTGAAATGTGAATTGATAATCTAAATTGTCAAATTTGGAAAATGAGCGAGAATGGAGTATCACCAGTTTTGCTTCAAGCGATAGTTAAATCCTTAATTAGATTTGAACGTGAAATGGTAATTAATTTTACCGATAACACCGTGGTGTTAGATATGGAGTATTACCAGTTTTGCTTCATGGGATGAATAGGTTGGGATAGGGAAATAAAACAAAATTACTTCGGTGTGGTTCGCTAATCTCGACTAGTTTGGAAAACTATAATTTGGTTTGAAATGACATCCAAAGGAAGATTAAAGGATAAATTTTAAAGAATTTATCTTGGATAAAATTAATGGGAACCTTTCCCTAAGAATTGAAATTTAGAAACTAGCTGTAGGTTAGCTAAGAAGAATGGTTTCCTGGGTATTGATCTGATGTTGGTTTCGGCCTTCGGGGTTAATATTTGGGAAATTATTCTCTTGTTGATTTACGGTTAGTAGCTACTGAATTAGAATGAGGCGTATGTTGTGTTTGTGTAACATTCGTTTTTAATATACGCTGGTTGTTCGGAAAGGCCGAGTTTATACCCATTCTGAATAACCGATTCAACGAAAAGTCGAAGATGATGACGGTGGTCGAAGACCGAAAGTCTTCACGTCGTTTGGGTGATTACTGATGATCTTGATTGGGCTGTACACCCAAGATGAGGGAATCAGTTGGTGGTCGTCCAGACGTACTTGGAGATCGACTGATATGCGAGGAAAGTGCCTCCGGTTTCGTTCAGACCTAGAACGGACTTGTAAATGGATGGTGTGTCTGACATTGTATTCCTTTATATTGTATTCGTTGATCTCTGCTAAATATATATCTGTTTGGCGGCGGGGAATTTATTCTCTTGCTTAACGCCCTTCTCTGAGACATACGAGCTCAGAGGTTATATATTGGTAGAAATCAGTGGTACGATATGGATTGATAGTGTGGCATGCTGAGATGCAGCGATCCAGACTTTTGTTGAAAAGCAAAGTTTGGTGGATGATGATCAAAGCGTAGCTTTAATATAACATGGCTTTGTGTTTAGCGTTGGTTCGCGAGCCTCACACCCCGGTATGGTGGTAAACTGATGGTTTGATCAGTATGCTTTTTAGTGGATGGGCACCTTAGTGGTGTCGTGGATTCGGTCGACCGAGATGAGCTTAGTGCTCAGGGATATATAGAGTAAGCGGTGTTTTCTCTCGCTGGGACGTAAGCCGCGGTGATACTCTGGTCCTAAATGTGCGGATGTGCAGACGGTGTTTTCTCTTGTTGGGACGTAAGCCGTGGGGAATTGCATTGCGCGATCGATCTTTCGAATCAGGAGCCACCATGATGGAAATCCAATTTCCAATACGTGTATTTCGGTTTTATTTGTAGAGCCTAGTATGGCGACATAGTGGGATGGGGCGCTTATGCCGCCTATGATTGATACTTATGATTTGAAGATATTTTATACAATATGCACTTATAATAGTATCAAATGATTTGTTTTAAACGTATCAAGCATTCTTGGCTATTATAAGGTAAAAACCCTATCCTCCGGCTTGCGTTGCATTGTGTGATGGGACCTGGGTCTTATAATAGCTTCATTTTTCTTTATTTAGCATTGCGCTGTTGTTTTATGCACTGGTGTTCTTGGGAGGAAACCCGTTCCGTGTTATATGGCGTGGTCCCTTGATTTACCTTACTTTGAAAATAAAGATAATTACCTGTTTTAGTTCTCACGCCAGTCACATGACTGACCTGGAGTTTATTGTTTTAACCTAAACTCTGGGTGCCCTTATTTTCGACACGGGCAGCTAGTAGTTTTGGTTTTGCAGATTTATATTCATAGGATCCTGGTTTACAGCTGGAATGATATCCAGAAAGCTTTATATCCGTATATCTCTTCTAGTTGTGTATTGTATTATTTTCCGTTGCGATGTATTTAAATGTAATTTAAATCTCTGATATTTCTGTGTAATATTCATTTATACTCTGTATATTCTTGTATTCTGGTGCATTGTTGTAATATACAATAAAATGTTCTTCCGTCTGCGTTTTTCTGTGTTTTGTTCTCGAATTATCCGCGCTTTTCTCACCGGGGAAGTTACGGGTTTTCACAGTTGGTATCAGAGCTTTGGTTTACAAAGCTCAGAGAACAAGACACATTAGAACCATACGAAAGAATTCATCAGATATTGGATTAGTAATATCCAATGGAATGACTCGTTAGAGATGGGATCAGTAGTATCCTAGAACGAGTGTGAAGAGTAAATTTTTAAAGTGAAAACAAGTTTTGTTTTGAAAATTTAAATCAATTATACGTATTTGAATATTTGTTTGTATTGATTTGGACAGTCCAGTATATATAGACTTTGCATATACGTCTGATCCGCGTGTATTTGAGGTTTTAATATACTGGATAGATATAGAATTGCACTGTAGTCGTTCGGGGATAATTCTGAAGATAGCGATCGCATCATCAGTATTTATGTTCGAGCGACGAAGGTGGGACGTTTATATATTTCCTATTGACTAGTGTGAGAACCAAAATTAGATAGGGCTTATTGTTGTGATTTGGCATCAAAAATGTGATTTTTGACTATATCTCAAAGTTATGAATTTCAAAAGCTAATCAACTAATTGATTGATGGTTGTGTTGTTTGATTATTGTTTGATTAATTGATAATTTTGAAACATTACGCCTAATTGAATCAAATAGTGAATTGTATTGAAAATTAGTCGCATTTGCTTGCATATACATGTACTTACATTGAACAGGTCATAGCAAGGAGGCTAGAGCAGAGAAATAAAATTGTTTGCCCAACAAATAGGTACATGTTTACTATAATTTACTGTTTTGTTTGGGTGATGATGATTTTATGAGCCGATTGGCTAGCCGCTTGGCTTTTTCTTTTTCTTTTTGAGATCAGAAGGCTTGTATGGCAATTTCGGGATTTTCCCGTGGCTCCCGGAGCAGGGGAGGTTATGGCGAAATTTTTCGAAAATTTAGGGTGTTAGCCCAATTTTTGAAGAATTTTAAAATTCTCAAAAACTGAAAAGTTGGAGAATGGAAGCCGGATCAAACGTAGAGTTGATTAATCAAACCACTTTCGACTTTTTCCTTTTCGGGGACGAAAATTTTTATGTGGGGGAGATTGTAACAACCCGAAAATCTGGGCCAGTTTAAATTTTTTATTTTGACAATTTTAGCGAATTTTGAATATTTAAAATAAATTATTTTAAATAAAAACGATGAGAAATTTATTTTGAATATAATTCGAGCGTATATATTATATACTTCGTCGTTAGAATATAAATATTTTATTTTAATTATAAAGGAATTGAAAATGGCGCGGTAGTTCGATAATTCGATTTCAAACTTCAATTGAATGTACCGGGTGCAAAACAATCCGGATTTTAGTGAAACCAAAAACAATAGGATCTATTTGATAATATCTTTCCAACGAATCCGACAAATCAAAATTTCATAGCGGGGATCAAAAGAGATGTCCTGTTGAAAATTCTGAATAGTCGCTATGGAATTCAGGCCCTTGAAAATAGCCATTTTGCAAACGACCTCGGATTTCGACGAAACCACTTTTATTGGATCTGTGATGTCAAGTTATTGCTAGATTCCAATTTTCATAATTTTTCGAATCAATATGTGAACGTGGCAAAGGAAAACGCGTTTGACCAGTGTTAGTTGATTTTAATCGACCGGAAAATGGCCATTTTTCCAACGGTCTCAGAATTCGACGAAATTAGTTTTGTTAGGACCGTATCGTCAATACGAAGCTAGAAAATATTTTTTAGGAATTTTTAGAGTTCGTATGTGATCCCGGTAAATTGAAATGTGCGTTAAAATTGAATATACAAAGCTTTATATTTTAAATTTGATGAAATCTAATCGTAACAGCCGAATTGGGTTACGAAACATATCCCATTGTGTTCGAAATGGGGGTAGTTAGCTATGGGTGACAGTCGTTGGGTTCAATTTTGAGTTCGAGATTTTAACAAGTAAATTAGCGAATTAAATATATTATTTAATTAATTATAAAGCCTCTCATTGGTCCAAAACCCTAGCCTCCTCTCCGTTATTTCCTGTGCAGCCATCGTTTGTGATAAACGATTAAAATCGCTCCAAAAATCACTCCCAAATTTTCTCCCAAACTGTAAAGAAAAATCAAAGAGACCAGCTGCAGTTCCGTTCGTCTGCTCGAGCTTTCTCTCCCCGACGGTGGTGATTGGATTTCGCTCGATGTGGAGGCTGGAATCGACGCTCAAAGTCGTCGTCTTCTTGGTGGTTTTCTGGGCGCGAATGTAGTGCGAGTGGGCCCCAGCTCACGGCGCAGGGAGGTGGCGACGACGGCTATCGCGAGGAGCACTTCGATCATCTTCTAGGGCAAGGTGGGGCCCGCAATTTCAAACCCTAACTCTGAACAGTGCTTTGAATGGTGAGGACGGGTTTTACAGGGAAAGGTTTCTTTTCTTAATTCCCTTTTAACTTATACATTGCTTAATTAATGATTTAAGTAATTAATTTTTGAAAGTGAATAACATTAGTATAAAAACAAAAAATTTTATATGAAAATCATTAGTTTGAAAATAAAGTTTTTATGTGAAGAGCATTGGTTTAAAAATAACAAGTGTTTTAAAAAAAATGTAAGTAGCATTGTCTTTAATGTGAATAACAAAGTTAAAAATCAGATTTTGAAAATATTGTTTTTAGAAATTGAAAAATATATGATTTTTACATAGAAAGTAGAGATATAAAAATATAATTTTTATATGGAAAGTAGCGGTATAAAGATAGAATTTTTATCTATATAATAGCGGAGTAAAAATTCGATTTTTATATATTGAATAGCGAAGTAAAAATTCGATTTTTATATATTGAATAGCAAAGTAAAAATTCGATTTTTATATATTGAATAGCGAAGTAAAAATTCGATTTTTATACATTGAATAGCGAAGTAAAAATTCGATTTTTATATATTGAATAGCAAAGTAAAAATTCGATTTTTATATATTGAATAGCGAAGTAAAAATTCGATTTTTATATATTGAATAGCGAAGTAAAAATTCGATTTTTATATATTGAATAGCGAAGTAAAAATTCGATTTTTATATATTGAATAGCGAAGTAAAAATTCGATTTTTATATATTGAATAGCAAAGTAAAAATTCGATTTTTATATATTGATTAGCAAAGTAAAAAATTGATTTTTATATATGTAGTGAATACGGGCGACGAAAGTGACGAAAGGCAAACAACGGCGAAGATTTCCTACCTAAGAAGAGTCGAGGCGTTTGGTTTAGCATATCGGTGAGAACTTCTCACTTTTAATTTTATTTCTAGTTAATAATATATACTAGGATGCAGACGGTGTTTAGTAGCACCCGACACCCGTCGTCCACAGATCATGGACGGCTTGTATGCTTGTTTGTTTAATTTTGATGTGTAGTTGATTGTGTGATGTGATGTGAAACGAAATAAAATATTTTATAGTGGAAAATATTTTATAGTTAAAAATAGAATTTTTAACGTGTATATGAAATGAAATAAAAATAAACAAATCGGACGATTTGTTTATATACACACATTTGACTGATATTGATTGGGACGATAAATTTTACACATCGCCCAACTGCACAAATAAAATCTTTGTTTGATTGTTTGAAACCCCACACGGGTATTGGGATGATATTTGACGTACACTAATCCCAATTGTTTAGTTGTATGTCGATTGATTGATTGACAGACTGTTATGAGCGTTGAATATTTATATTCGATGCTTATACAGTGTAGAATGCACTTTGGATGATGGTTGATTATTCATCGTTGTTATTGTATACATGTGTTGTAGAAAATCCATATAATTAACATTATATGGTAATTGATTGGGCTTCATTCAATATTTGAAATAAATATATTTGAAATAGAAATATTTGAAATAGAATATTTGAAACAGAAATATTTGAAAAAAAGAAATATTTGAAATAGAATATTTGAAAATAGAAATATATGAAGTCGTGTTGATTAGATTGACGCCATTTTGACGTGAACGATATTTATATTGATTTTATTCATTTTATAATGAATATCGAAAGTGATTTCAAAATCTGATATTTTGAAAAGAATTGAAATTTAAACCGAATTCGAATTGAATTGAATAGAAAACGAATTTGAATTGAATTGAATAGAAAACGAATTCGAATTGAATTGAATTGAAATTTAGAAACTAGCTGTAGGTTAGCTAAGAAGAATGGTTTCCTGGGTATTGATCTGATGTTGGTTTCGGCCTTCGGGGTTAATATTTGGGAAATTATTCTCTTGGTTATTTACGGTTAGTAGCTACTGAATTAGAATGAGGCGTATGTTGTGTTTGTGTAACATTCGTTTTTAATATACGCTGGTTGTTCGGAAAGGCCGAGTTTATACCCATTCTGAATAACCGATTCAACGAAAAGTCGAAGATGATGACGGTGGTCGAAGACCGAAAGTCTTCACGTCGTTTGGGTGATTACTGATGATCTTGATTGGGCTGTACACCCAAGATGAGGGAATCAGTTGGTGGTCGTCCAGACGTACTTGGAGATCGACTGATATGCGAGGAAAGTGCCTCCGGTTTCGTTCAGACCTAGAACGGACTTGTAAATGGATGGTGTGTCTGACATTGTATTCCTTTATATTGTATTCGTTGATCTCTGCTAAATATATATCTGTTTGGCGGCGGGGAATTTATTCTCTTGCTTAACGCCCTTCTCTGAGACATACGAGCTCAGAGGTTATATATTGGTAGAAATCAGTGGTACGATATGGATTGATAGTGTGGCATGCTGAGATGCAGTGATCCAGACTTTTGTTGAAAAGCAAAGTTTGGTGGATGATGATCAAAGCGTAGCTTTAATATAACATGGCTTTGTGTTTAGCGTTGGTTCGCGAGCCTCACACCCCGGTATGGTGGTAAACTGATGGTTTGATCAGTATGCTTTTTAGTGGATGGGCACCTTAGTGGTGTCGTGGATTCGGTCGACCGAGATGAGCTTAGTGCTCAGGGATATATAGAGTAAGCGGTGTTTTCTCTCGCTGGGACGTAAGCCGCGGTGATACTCTGGTCCTAAATGTGCGGATGTGCAGACGGTGTTTTCTCTTGTTGGGACGTAAGCCGTGGGGAATTGCATTACGCGATCGATCTTTCGAATCAGGAGCCACCATGATGGAAATCCAATTTCCAATACGTGTATTTCGGTTTTATTTGTAGAGCCTAGTATGGCGACATAGTGGGATGGGGCGCTTATGCCGTCTATGATTGATACTTATGATTTGAAGATATTTTATACAATATGCACTTATAATAGTATCAAATGATTTGTTTTAAACGTATCAAGCATTCTTGGCTATTATAAGGTAAAAACCCTATCCTCCGGCTTGCGTTACATTGTGTGATGGGACCTGGGTCTTATAATAGCTTCATTTTTCTTTATTTAGCATTACGCTGTTGTTTTATGCACTGGTGTTCTTGGGAGGAAACCCGTTCCGTGTTATACGGCGTGGTCCCTTGATTTACCTTACTTTGAAAATAAAGATAAACACCTGTTTTAGTTCTCATGCCAGTCACATGACTGACCTGGAGTTTATTGTTTTAACCTAAACTCTGAGTGCCCTTATTTTCGACACGGGCAGCTAGTATTTTTGGTTTTGCAGATTTATATTCATAGGATCCTGGTTTACAGCTGGAATGATATCCGGGAAGCTTTGTATCCGTATATCTCTTCTAGTTGTGTATTGTATTATTTTCCGCTGCGATGTATTTAAATGTAATTTACATCTCTGATATTTCTGTGTAATATTCATTTATACTCTGTATATTCTTGTATTCTGGTGCATTGTTGTAATATACAATGAAATGTTCTTCCATCTGCGTTTTTTTGTGTCTTGTTCTCGAACTATCCGCGCTTTCCCCACCGGGGAAGTTACGGGTTTTCACAAGCATAGCATGGTATGACTTGATAAAAGATTATAACATTACTGGCATATGGAATATTGGCCTCAAACATACAGATTCCAAAATCTAGCAAAATAAGGTACTAGTCAAGATAACAATTTTCATAAGCTGATAGTATAGTCATGGTAATGATTGACATAAGGTGATAGCATAGTCATGGTAACGACTAATATAAGGTGATAGTCATAAACTTGTGACTAATAGCAGATTCAACATGATAATATGAGGGGTTTTCTTTTTGATTTACAACATGAATAGGCCCCAAATCAATGTCATAACATATCCAAAAGTCAAGATCCAAGATGAACAAGAATGGATGTAAAATAGTCTTCATACATAGGCCCAATTTCAATTTACATCATATTCATATTACATTTACAGTTTAAATCTTAAAATAACTGGGGCTTACAGATCGTGGTCCGATAATTAGAAAAAAGAGTCGATGTTGAATCTTTATATGCTTAGTCAAGTCCTAATAGGAATCCCCAAATCAGCAATTCACTTAACGCAGTCTCAACGTAGAAGAAGCAGTTCCTCTCTCAAACTTTTCAACCAGAATTAGAGCAGCATAAGGTCAGAAAGAATTTTGTGTAGAGAGACTGGTGTTAGGGGCTGTATTTATAGGGTCAGGTCAACGAATGTGGACAGAAACGAGGCCAGAAACATCAAAGTGAATCCAGCTCCAAAATTGGGCTCGGGCACCAGGTCGACCCCTAGGTCGACACTATGGTCGACCTAGTCCTGGGTAGGTCGACTACATAGTCGACCCCCAGGTCGACCTGGTCCTGGGCGGGAAATTTCTCGCCCAGTCCATTCTGAGGTTTGAATTTCAAATTTTGAATTCGAATTGAGCTGTTTTGAACTTGAAAACTTCTGAAAACTTCGAATGGTCATAACTTGGTCATACGGGCTCCATTTTCGAAAACTCGGACTCGTTTCCAAGCAGAATTTCGAGACGAACGCAATGGCGTGACTCGTTTCCCTTGATTCTTATTTTAAAAATTAATTCTGCCTTGATTTATGGTTATTACACGTTATAAAAACAAGGGTTGTTACACAAAGCCATGCTTAAATAAGCAGTGCCTTAATCATACAAGCTCATATCATATCTTAAGTATGCCATATTGTCCATTCACAACCTGATCACTGATTTCCATCATTACATAACCACTTCGAGCTCATATGTCACAAACCAGATACATGTCAACGGAAATCAGTGTTATGCTGTCAATCACAATGTTAGACACACAATCCATAAAAGTCCATTATGATTCTGAACGGAACAAAATCCGAAAATCTCCAAATATATTCAGACCTCATGCCACTTAGAACCTTGTATCGAGGGATCAGCCCAACCGAGACATCAGCAATTAATCCAAATAATCCAAAGATTCTCGGCCTTCATTCGTCGTTTACCAGGTCTCAGACAACGTCGTATTATTACTTAGAATGGTTTTCGAACATATGTTCGATCCCGATCTTTCCAAGTAATAAGCATACTTATAACAATAGTTATGGACCACACGGAATTCTCAACTTAACTCTCCTTCCAATTGTTATCAATTCATTTACAAATCAAGGTTTGATGTATTTCCAATTCCTTAAACCCATTACAACCTTAATCCTTCCTTAGAAATCTAATATTCATTTCAAAATCGTGATCCTTTATCCGTTGTTAACCTCTTCATAAATTACAAAATTTCCAAATCTTAACTTGGGTTTAAATTCTATTCATGGTAACTCAAACGTTTTATATTTTGAATAGGGTCAAAACAACTTATTATAGAAATCTATTCATAACCCAAGCAACTATTGGATTCCCATAATCATTTGCATTTCTTCTCATATTTGAAAGCTCAACTAACCTTGACCCAAATCCTCTTTTACGTTTCCAAACTTAATATCTTATTTAAAATCAGAAATATTCAAATAAATTTCATATGAACTAATTTTGAGCTCTTTCAAAACTTTAAACTATTTAACAACTCTTTCAATAAATTCGAATAATAATGCATGGTTATAATTCTTTATGTCAAATTATCTGCAAGGAAAAAAGTTATAATAATACTAAAAGCATTGCTGAAAGTGGCTATTTAGATCAAATAGCTTCAAAACTTATTCAAATTTCAAATATTTCATCTCACACTACTATAAATAATCAAGTATGACTTATCATAAATTTTCCAAATTTTTAATAATTTATATAAGTCTGATTTATACAAAATTCCTTTATGATCGCCTAACTGCACGTATAGCGACCTTTTCCAAATTTGGTTCAAACATATCTTGAAAATTTTACGTTGAAATTTGAAAATCTCTTTTCTATTCAAACTCATTATTAATATAAATCCTACATTCTTCGTTTTACGTTATTTTGACTTAAAACATTCAAGTTATAATCATTTGAAAGTTAAAATCGATGTTAACGAACTGTCGTTATGCGGCATGTTCGCTTTGAGTTATATAACGAATTTGATACAAATTATTCAATCCAAATTCAAACTCAATTCAAAATAACTTACAAGTGGTTGGGATTATTTCAAAACCCTTTTATCTCGCACATTCTGATTTCCAAAACAGTTTTAAAAATTAAATTTAAAACTAAGTTCCCAACAATTATTTAATAATAAAATCTTTACTTAGATAGACGGAGGGTTAAATCAATCATCCGTATACATTCATAACTACAGTGTGTGTGATTTCATGTAATCATAGTCATCCAAATAAACAGTCATATCCACTAGCATGAATTCATCCGTTAAACACAACTATAAAACAAACATTCCAAATTGTGCACAAGCGTTACGGTTAATAATGCTTATCGGTGTTATGTGTTTTCTAACTACATGAACATCCGTTCAAACATTTTTACACAACATCATATCCAACCAATTAAATTTATCCACAACTACTAATTTAAATACTTAATTAAATTAGATATTCTCACCAACTTAGCTCCAAAATCTCCAAGGTCAGAGTTTCCATGCGAACAGCAACGTTACCGCTACATGTACTGCTTAAGATCCATTTCCAAAACAGCTAATGATATTTCTATTAATTTATATAGAAATTGAATTATAATATGTACATAAGGACTTTTATTTTCCATTAATTCATGTTTATCTAAAATTATCACTGTTGTATCCATGCATTCTACTCTTTGATACGATTCTAATGCCCCCAACGGCGAGTTAATCGATTTAATAATGAGTGAGACATGAGTGATTAAAGTTTAAACAAATATAACTTAAAATTTAAATAAAATCATTCCCAAGCTTTTAGGCCCAAAGCCCAAAATATTGCAATCAAAACCCGACCCGTGTTCTCCCCCTTCTTCTTCCCTCCTCTTGTTCTTTTCACGCATACTTGAACCCATTTGCACGCACATTCTGGTGCACCTACACGCACCCAACTTCCCACTAAACTTCGATCCGAGACCACCGACAAGTCCCTCTTCAACTCCTCTACCTTCTGCACCAACTCGCCACCATACTAGAACCCGCTATAAAAATTCGAACCCGACGCCAAAAAACCCGCATGCCTTCAGAAAAAGAAAAAAAAAGAGCGACATTAATTTGCTCCGAAATCCGCCAAATAATGCCACGTCGAAGCATTCCCATCCTCGTCGCCAAACCATGCTCCAATTCTCCTATCGCTGCTTGATTTTCCACCAGAACTTAAACCTAATTTTGAACTTTTCCAATCATTGTCACAGAATCGCGCCAAACTTACGTGAAAAAATACTACGCTCTCCTTTGATCTCAATGGCGCTGACGACGTTGATTAATTCTACATGGATTGTGAGATACGATTTTTCGAAATTTCGGAACCCATTTCTACAATCTCAGTAAATCTGAGATTTCTCTCCCCCCAATCAACAAAATTTTGATCTGTTGATTTCTAAAAGTCTGAAATGGTGCTACGGACAACTTCCGTGTTGATCATTTGATGAAAGTGAATAGATTGTGAGATGTGGATTTTTAAAGCGAAGTGGAGCATTATTTTCATGTACATGAACGAGCAAAAATGAAGAAGAAAAGGAACGGGAGGGAAGGTGAGGTGCTGAAGGAAATAACGTGCTGAGCCTATGTATATTTTAATTTAGAGATAATATTGTCTTTGTTTAGCATAATTAAGACATTTGGCAATCAAACCTCATGCATAAGGACATATATCTCCCTTTTCAAATTTAGCCAATGCATGTTTACCAAATTGAACTCATTTTTTTTTTTATAAAATTGGAATTTTAGCCACACCTTTATAACACTTATATTCGTAATCAATTTGCAACTCTTATAAGTATAGCCTCTTTATTACTTAAGGTTTTATCAAACTATTTATAACTTACCAATATTTTAAAAATATTTATCTATTTTATTTACCAAATATAAACACATATGATTTACCAAAATTTATAAAATTTTCTAGAATAAATGCTTAATAATCCTTATAAAAGTTTATAAACATTATTCAAAAATCTTACTTAGTACCATAAAAAAATCTTTTAGATAAAATCCTAAATAATTTATTCTTTACCAAATTCGTATTTTATATTAATACTAAAATCAGATAATGCCATTACCTATAAATATTTGAAATATTCATAAAATCTTAAACATGGTTTCCAAAAGTATGTTTTCTTGTACAAATCATATTTATAAACAAACAAGGTATTTATTAAAATTTAAACTATATATATTTAAAACTTATAAAAATCCAATTTATAGAATAAAAATCCAAGATAACCTTAGCTAAAATTTTAGGTTGTTACATTTACCCCCCCTTAAGGCTTTTCGTCACTGAAAAGGAGGGTCATAAAATTATTCTTACGCGAATCAAATCTCATTGTCGAAACAAAATTTCCTAACAAATTTCTATTAAGTCAAAACTTATCAAATTAGAATATCATGTGATTAAATTTGTGAAACTTCTAATATCAAAACTTATATAAACTTAAATCATTATGAATAGATTAAATTTAGGAAAGATTAATTAAAGAGGTTTGAGTTTATATTTAGATTACAAGTCATAATTTATAGCGTACTTGAAAACATTAAAATAATTTCTCTGACTTAGAATCCCATTTTCATCTATAAACATTGAAATACTATATATTTCTTCCATATAAATAATCATACCTTACTTTGGGATTTTCAAACCTGATTTTTCCTTTAAAATTTCAAATACTATATAACGAAATAAAATAAATCTATTAGTTGGAGAAGTTTTCCCTCATGACAGCTACTGAGTACCACCCATCTTACGCAATCCAATCACATCTCAGCTTTTTCGCGAGTTACTCGAACAATCCAAATCATTTTATCTCCCGGAGTCGTAAATCATTTCGCAATCCATAGTTCACAAATACTTTAATCGATTATTTTACATTATCGGGATTTAGGTCGTCGAAATTTTCTTTTATTTGTAAACTTCTTTTATTAACCCTTCATCATATCCTAAGTATTTAGAAAAACAAATTCGATCACTTGGGAATAAAATTTTAGCTTTTAGATATACAACTTAGGTTTTACATTCCAAAATAAAGATCTTATTCACATTTACGAAGTGCAATATTTTAAGAATCATTTCCAACATCATAAGTCCTAATTGATTTCAAAACATCTAGTTAGCTAAGTTCATGTTCATATAACCTTATAATTTCCCTTCAATCAAATTTGATTAACATGATTTCTTTAACAACTTTTCCAAATAAGCCCTTCTACATTCTAAAGTTTTAAATAATCATTTACACTTCCTTTAGCTTAAATTCTAAATTGTTTCAAATATTTTCAAGATTTCCAAATAATTTCCATATCTTAAATAGTTGGATTTCATATTTTAGTTGTCATATTCATATAATTGAATAATTTTTTCTCTAAATCCACTTTAAAATCCAAATTATATAACTCTTTTTCATTCTTGTTTAAAAAAAAAATCCTTGCTCACTAGTTGAAAATCTCTTGAAATAGTTTTATTCGAAATATCATCACACTTCCTCTGCGCACTCTGATTATGCGTATACATATTCAAGCTAGGGTTGTTTTAAATATTAATCTTAACATTTTCAGAACTCACTTCTTCCAATTTAATATTTCAAAGATCTAATTTTCCTTGCCTTCTTATTGTCTAAGGCCTATTTATTGAGGTTTTGTTAACATAATTCTTGTATAAATAAGTTATCTGGTTTGAATTAAATCTTGATTTCGTTCTATAAAAGGCACATAGGGGTATAAATCAATTTGCACAAGCTCAAATCAAGTAGAGATGTATAAATAGGGGTTCAATATCAACACGGATACCAGAAGTATGAAAATTTGAGTTACAATACTAGACCAAGTTAATAAGATAAAAGGTATGAACGATGCTACCCACTAATAAATGGTTCGAATTTAGATGATGGAGCTAACTTAGATCAAGGTAGGAAAGTAGAGCACATCTAAGGATACAATTATAAGTTATTTATTCTTGGAATACTCGGTTTTGCATTAACTTCCTCTTGAGTAAATCTTACTTCAAATTTCGTTTTCTTTGCCTCATAAGCGATTACTCTTAAAATATTTCCTATTGGAATCACTCATACAGTTCCAATAGAGAAAGAGAAGTTTTCTCCCCCACTTAGATGTTTGTTAAAATTTAAATCATCTTTTTAAACACTTTCTTAACTTAAGTCAAAATTACTTTCCAACTCCTTAAGGGTGGTTTTGATTTGCTAAAATATACTTTTAAGCAATATAGTTTAACTTGCATATTATCATTTACAATTCATGTTAGGTATAGGTTTAACTTTATTACTTAGGAGTATGATATCTTCTCTAACTACAACTTATCATGTTTTTTCATCCATTTTTGAAATATGGGGTGATATTTTAATATAATCACCCGATGAATTATCTCACTTATGTGTGCTTTCAAAAAAAATTTAAGTATGGTTTACTTCTAAAATATCCTTTCTGGTCATTAACAAAATAGTTTGTTTTGCATTAATAACATATTGTCCTTATATTAAATCCTTTTTAATATTTCTAATATATCGAAATAGTTTAAGTATTCCTCGATGTCTTAACTGGATTCATATAGCCATCCCACTTTCGAAACTCGAAAATAAGTACTGATGGTGGCATGGTCATCAGGAGAATCATCCTCGAGTGACTAGAGTGTGACTCTATACCTATTGCGTATATATAAGGTTTCGTACATAAGCCGACCCTGCGTATATTCGAAATCTTCATATATACCAATAGTCCAATCTTGACATCGCGTATGTAACAACCCACAAATTCTGAACCAATTTAAAAATTTTATTTTAAATAATTTAGTTAGAAAATATGGCAGAAATTTAAAATTTCATTTTTAAATAATATTAAAGCCAGTGGAAATAGTCAATTTTCAAATGACCTCTGTTTTCGACGAAACCACTTTTGTTGGAACCGGAATATCAAATTATTGCTAGGGTCCAATTTTTAGAATTTTCTGAATTAGTATGTGAGCGTGGCAAACGAAAATGTGTTTTGTTCATTTCAGTCAAATTTAATCAACTGGAAAATAGCCATTTTTCAAAAGGTCTTAGAATTCAACGAGATTAATTTTCTTGGGACCGTATCATCATAACAAAGCCAGAAATAATTTTTCTGGAATTTTCTGAGTTCGTATGTGGCCCCGGTGAATTTAAATATACGTTCAAATTAATTTAATAAAGGATTTAAATATTAAATTAAATAATTCAGGCCAAAAACAGCCATTTGGGCCGACGGGACCTAGCCCGTTGGATCCGGAACTGGGGCTAATGGGTTGGGTAGACTCCGGTTGGATTGAAATCGGATTAGTTTATGATGTATGGATTTATTTGTAAATATTACATTAAAATAATATAAAAATACATCATCTTCCAATACCCTAATACCATCAACAGTAGCCGCCGCCTCTTCTGAATCTATGGCCGAATTTGCTTCCATCTTCTTCCACTAAAATCTACCTCTCCTCCGCAAATTAAACCTCACTCATTTGCGAATATCAAGGAGAATTTGCTCCTCTATTTTTCCATACGAATGGATCAACATCTGGAGGATCAAACGACGAGGTACAGAGCAAAAAGTCGTGCCAGAACCACCGCCGTACCCCCTGGGCTCGATCGAGCTGAGCAAAGGTGGGCCTCCTGGTGCGCCGCTGGTAGCTCTCCGATGCTCCGCCTTCTGATCGTCCTCTGGTGCTGCGAATTGACAGCAAAGATCAATCCTAAAACTGAACAAAAGCTGAAACCAACTGCCGTATACTGTAAAGAGGGAGAAAGGTTTAAATCCTTAATTACTTTTGCTAATTTAATTTCAAAATAATTATCAATCTTATTCAGACCATAACTAATGCATACGACAATGAAACTTAACAATTTCAGATTCAGTATGATCGTACGACAAAGATCTACAATCCTAGACTGAAAAGGGAAAATTCCGAGCAGTCTGAAATTTTGACAAATTTGCGAATCCGAACCGACTATGAGATTTCTAAATTCAATTATTTAATCAGTTTAATTATTTTTATCACTGATAAATAATTATATGTATGTTAAATAATTAGCTATGCGATTTTAGTGATTGATATGTTTATTCTGTGCGTATGTATAATATCTGTTGTTTAAATTTTAGATCTATATATGTTAGTCAAATAAAAAAAATTCCCTTTTTCCAATATTTGTGGATTATGTGGATTAAACAAAGATAAGTATTGAACTGAATTTGTTGGTCAATTAGTGAATTGGAATAGAATTGCCGATTCAAGAAAAGTCACCATTTTGCTTATATTGTTGAACTGAATTTGAATGTCAATTCAATATAGAAAAATTATGTTATTCCTTATTTTTGAATTGATCTAGTTTATCAATTCAATACATCATGCTATGTTATTATTTTTGAATTGATTTAGCTGTCAGTTCAATACACCATACTATGTTATTATTTTTGAATTGATTTAGTATATCAATTCAACACACAAAACCATGCTATCATTTTTGAATTGATTTAGTTTATCAATTCAACACACAACACTATGTTATCATTTTCGAGTTGATTTAGTTTATCAATTCAAATGCCTAATATTATGTTATATAGAAATTGACTTTTTATTTGTGTTCTTTAACGCAAATATAACATAGAAATACAAGTTTCACTTTTTATTTTTTGCATTCCACTATGCAAATAAAACATTAGAAATAAAGGTACACTTTTTATTTGCATCCCCTAATGCAAATATAACATAGAATTAAAAGTTCACTTTTTATTTGCATTCCACAATGCAAATAAAACATTGAAATTTAAAGTTCACTTTTTGTTTTGCATCATTTAATGTAAATGAACATCGAAATTAAAACTTGTTCTTTTATTTACATCCACCAATGTAAATATACATTGAAAATAATATTTGCTCTTTTTATTTGCATTCACTAATGCAAATATACATATGCAAAAATAAAATTTGCTTTTTATTTGCATTTCACAAATGCAAATATATGTGAAAAATAAAGTTTGTTCTTTTATTTGTATTCATTAATACAAATATATATATAGAAATGAAGTTTGTTCTTTTTATTTGCATTCTTTTATGCAAATATACACAGAAAATATAATTGATCTTCTATTTGCATTCGTTTATGCAAAAATATATAGAAATATAAAATATACTTTTATTTGCATTCTTTTATGCAAATATACATAGAAATAGAAAATTGCTCTTTTATTTGTGTTCTTTTATGCAAATATGTATTGAAATATAAAATATTATTTTATTTGCATTCTCTAAAGCAAATATACATTGAAATAAGGAAAACTATATTTTTGTTTGATATTGCAGATGCAAGCAAAACATTAGAGGAAAACTATATTTTATTTTACAATTTTAGGTGCAAACAAACATTAGAGTTAAAATTACATTTTTGCAATTTTAAATGCATACAAAAACACTAGAATGAATGTAACGACACGAAATTTGCCCGACCTTAATCGATCGCAAAATCGAAGAAGACCGTTCAAGTCCCGCATACGTTAACTTTGGGAATACAACACATCAGAACAATAACAACAGACTTTTATAAACATCATAGTAATGTTACATCAGAGTACAGAATATCAGAGTACATCGATAAATAAAATACAGCGGAAGACTTATTACAGTAAATTTATACAATACACAGCGGAAGATTTTTCTAAGCTCTGGACACAACATTAAGCTTCGATCCAGGATCCTGCTAAAGAGATAAATATCTGCAAAAAGCTACGCGACTGCCCGTGTGGAAAAGAAGGCACCCGAGTTTGCAAGTGAAACTAACTACAGGTCAGTCATGGGACTGGTATGAGAAATCTAACTTAACTAATATAATAATATGGCTAATCACAGGACCACGCAGCTAACGCGGAACAGGTTACTCCATTGGATTGCCAGTGCATAAAATAAAGTAAATCGTTAAAACAACGCAATGCTTTTTAGAAAAATGAAACCATTATAAGACTCAAGTCCCATCACACAATGCAACACAAACCGGAGGATAGAGTTTTACCTTATAATGGTCAAAAGATGCTTGATACGATAAATCCGATGTGATATTATTACTCGTGTATATATATGTTTCAAAAACAATTTCAATCATAATGTATCAATCATAGACGGCATAGTACCCTATCCTACTATGTCGCCATACTAGTTCTACAATCAAAACCGCATGGTGTCGTATTGGAAATTAGGTTTCCATCATGAAATCGAGGCTAGGGATCGTCCTCTCTGATTTGAGACGCTCTAGCAAATGTCTCAGGATCACACCTATGGGCAACCCTTGGATCTTCAGGGCTGGTCCCCACCTTATGGTAGTGGATTGGCAATTCTTGAACACATGCTTCCCGGTTCCTTTGAACCTCCATATGGCCACTAACAACCTATAAATCCGAGGTACCTCAATCCATCGTCCACATAAGTAAAATGCCAGCCAGTTTAAGCACTGACACTACCATTAGCTAGAAAGAAACGTGTGCACTCCTTGCAGTCCATATCCCGTTTTTGACTCATACCGGGGTATGAGGCTCGCGAAGTCAAGTTATACACAAAGCTACGCCTAAACAGACTATGTAAAGACCCGGAAAATTCAAACACTTAATCTTTAAATAACATAACAATTTGTAATATTGTTAAGTGTTATAAATATGATTTTATAACCTTGTTAAACATCATTTAATTAGTAATTTATAATTCTAGACTCGTTTTGGAAAAACGCTTTCAAAAATATACTTTTGGTGAAATATTGATAAAATGACCGAAAATCGTTTTATCAATAAATGGCTATTTTCTCAGTAAAAGTTGTTGAAAATTTTAGTGAATTTCTAGTTATTCATTAGAAAAGTAATTAGCAAATGAAAATATTTTTCATATTTATGGCTAACTATATTGATGATGTCATCATTTTAAAAAAATGAGCATTTAAGGAAAGTTTTTGTATTTTGGTATTTAAGTATTCAAATAAGTGCTTTATAATTTGAATATGTGTGTTTTAATTGTTTAAACAAGTTAATGGATTTATTTCCAAGTTTCGTTTACTTGAATAAATCATTTTATAAAGAACTAATAGTATGATCGAGATTCAACTTCCAGATTCACATCCTATCGTTGAATAGAAGTTGTTTCATATCGTTGCAACGTTGTTTGATATATGTGTATGTATTCACATACATGCATATACACATATATATGTAAGCATAATTAGTCACATCAAGAGTTTAGAAAATATCCTAAGTGTATGTATATAAGCTTCTTATATGTATACAAATGAATGCTTACTTGAAAAAGCAAACTTACCATCTCTTACACACCTTTCACTTCCCTTACACACCATCCCATCTATCATAATTACTATTAGGGTTTTAAGGGCATTTTGGTCTTTTCCTATCCACCTTCCTTTTCCTATATAAGGAGGGGTATACCTCCTTCTTTCTTACACAAAATTACTAAGCAAAAGTGAAGCTTTTAATGGCTTATCTTCATCTTCTTCCTCTTCCTTACTAACTTTCTCAAACTATATTCAAACCAACTCCAAATCAACTCAAACTTTGAGTGTAGCCTTCTTATACCATTACAAGACCTTCTAGCAAGTTAGAAGTTGAAAAATCCAAGCCTCTCTCAATTTTCATCTTTGTTCGTGAGCTATATAAGGAAGGAAGCAAGGAAAAGCAAGGAAAGAAGGAGGTTGCTAGCTTAGATCTTTATTCTTATTCTTGGATCTTTATTCTTATTTTGGATCTTGGATTTGCTAAGGATTAAGGTGAGTTTACTCACTATTTAGGACAACAAACATGAATCCTTTTGCATGTTTTTAACTCTTCTTAAAGTTGATTGAATGTTGGTAACTTATGTTAAAAATGTTAACTTGATTCTTATTTTAAAAGTAAGTGACATATGTAATCCATGTTAATGGATTGAAATGGACTTGAATGAACTTGGATTTGGACTTGAATTAACTTTTATAACAAGTGGAATGGACTTGAAACAAAGCACATAAGGATTAGTAGGGAATTGACATATTGTGGACTTGAACTTGAAAGCGCGCTTATAGCGATAGTCGCTATAGATGCAGTTTGAATTATTGTGTTTTCAACACTTTGTATGGAACTTTGTAAAGACATATTTAGTGATTTCATATCGTATAAGATCTTTTTTTACTTGTACGCTTACTACCTTGAAGTGATTGAATAGTAAAATGCTAAGTAACCCCTCGAAAATGTACAAAACTTCACTACTGCAAAACTACCCATTTAACCTTGATTTTTGGATTTCTAAGTATTGTAAATGTTCTTTAAATTTATGTAAATGGTCTTCTTCTAAAATATCTTCTTCTAAAATATCTTCTTTCTAAATATCTTCTTTCTAAATATCTTCTTTCTAAATATCTTCTTTCTAAATATCTTCTTTCTAAATATCTTCTTCTAAAATATCTTCTTTCTAAATATCTTCCAAATATCTTCTTATAAAATATCTTTCCAAATAAAACAAAGGTTAGAAAAGTGTTATGAATTGCTAAACCTCGTCATGATTAAGTCATTAGATTAAAAAGGTAACTGATAATGCTTAACACTAATAAGCCAACGAAGTAGGCTTATCTATTTGTGAGAGTTAAGATTGATGTCGAGTAGGGACGGAGCAATAGAGCTCTAACCAACCGGCTTCCCTCTTGGCCGAGGAATAGACAGGTTGGGAATGTTGGAAACGTGTTAACCATGTTAATTACTTACTTGTTTATTGAATATCATGGATACTGTGCTTAATTCTAATAAGCCGACAAGTAGGCTTATCTATCTGTGAGTGTCAAGAATGGGGTGTCTTGGCAAGGGGTGATATGCAACCAGTGCTCTAACCTACCTGGCCTCACTCTTGATCGAGGGATAGTTAAGTTGATAATGTCGGAAACGAGTTAAGTGCACGAAGTGTGATTTCTATAAGCATAAAATGGTTTTGGGACTGTCGTGACAATGTATTAATTATATTAGTCTTTAACCATCTCAGATATATCATCGAAGTAAATATAATTGAATCTTTAAACGAATGTTTAAAGATGATTATAATGATTTTTTTGGGTTTGTTGTAAACATTGTTTTAGCAACACTTGTTTTGAAACCCTTGGAATGTAGTTAAACTAAATATACGGTTTAATGATTTGGAACATACTTAGATCTTTAATAATTGATTTTAAAGATAGAAACAAGTATAGAAATCTTTCGGGATAAAGATATTGAATAAGAAGTTTAACTTATAAAAGAAAAGAGGTTCTTTATTAAACAATGGCTTTAACCTCTTTGATTTTATTTCAGGATATCTTAGAAATGAATTATGGGTATACTTATACCAGAGGGATAAGTATATAAATACGTTTTGGAGTATTGAAGTTATAAAGAGAATCTTTGAAATGAATTATGGATATACTTATACCGGAGGGATAAGTATATGAATACATTTTGAAGTATAGAAGCTAAGAAAGGAAATCTTGAAAATGAATTGTGATTATACTTATACCATAGGGATAAGTATATTAATACCTTTTAAGTATTAAGACTATAAAGGAATAGTAAATTAGTAGAATATATACATATACACCTTTTATATGTATAAGTTGAATATATACACAAGTATATAAAGGAATATTAATCGAGTATGAGATATTGATTAATAAGGAAGTCTAGTTAGACAAATGAAGTTTTATTAGATAAAAGAAGTTTACTAATAAAGGAATATTAATCGAGTATGAATTATTGATTAATAAGGAAGTCTAGTTAGACGAATGAAGTTTTATTAGATAAAAGAAGTTTACTAATAAAGGAATATTAATCACGTATGAGTTATTGATTAATAAAGAAGTGTTGTTAGACAAATGAAGTTTTATTTGATAAAAGATGTTTACTAATAAAGGAGTATTAATTAATGAAAGAATAATTAAATGGGAAAGGAATTAGAAGCCGTTTATATGAGTTAATCGTGCTTTGACTATTATCATGCTAGGTGACTTGATAGTGATTTGATTGTTTATCATGCTTCATGATCTTGATAGTGCCTTGAATGTTTATTCGTTTGTTATGGAAATTAAGCGAGGCTGTTTTCCATATACAATCATTTATTGTGTGTACTATTGTCGGTTTCGACTATGGAACTTGTCCTTAAATCTAGCGACTTGTTTTGAGGAGACCGGGAGTTGGATATATCTGGTTCCACGTGGTGCACTTCGGTGTTTCGTGCGTGGGCCAGTTGTGTTTACTTTATGGTATATTTTATCTAGAGATATGCGATGCTCGGAGGTACTTTCTGACCCTTGTGCATGGAGTTTGGATCTGTATTGAGAGATCTCCGATGGAAAATCCAATATGCAAACGTGCCTTATCGGTTTTGTTTGTACACTTAATTGTTGTTGAATGTAACCAATGTAACCATTCCTTCTATGTGAATTTATTTATATTCTACACCCTAGACATTATTTATAATACAACTATACTTCTCCTAATAAATGGTTGGTTTCAATTGAGGGGAAACCCGGAGCGGTTATCTGCACAGTCCCTCAGTGTTGTTACATGCAACGTGTATCTTGAGTTTCTCATACCAGACTGATGTCTGACACTTGGTTTTTGTTTTCCTTAAAATCATCACGTACTCTTTCGAGTAGGCTGTGTATGGCAGGTTTTACTTTGGATGCCTTGGAGCTTTTGGAAGAGAGTTGGAGTTCATCTTACCGTACTTTTTATATCCGCTACATTCTATGTTGTACATCAACATTTATGAGGACGGGTTGTTATAACTGTCCAAGTTGATGATCGGTTAGTCTTCTCTGATAGTTGTAATCATACAGTTTTATTTGGTAAAGATCATTCATTATATTATATGTTACCGTTCCGTTGTGAGATTCTGATATTGTGTCCTCTTCTTCCTGAGTCTATTTTCTTTTTATTTTATTTCACCTTAACTTTTCGTCTTTCCGGCACTTGGGTGCTCGGCACGTGAATACCGTGGATGTATTAGTGTCGACATTTGAGGGTCGAAAAGTCGGTTCGTTACATTTGGTATCTGAGCACAAGGTTGAGCGAACACCTTGGATTAGGTTGGGTATGACTAATCAAGAGATAGGGTAATGGAATGCCCTAACATGAGTTGAATGTATTATATATAAGAGAGTGTGTATATGTTACTGCTATAAATATATTTTATGTTGTGTTAGTTAATCTGTTGAGTGGTTTATGAATTCTGGTCGATATGTGGGACGCCATGGTATCGATAGGGATTTCTAAATACTTTAACAAGGCAAATCGACACAATATTGGTTTTAAATTGGTAAATGAAATAATTTTACCTAGGCTTATATTTTTGTACAAAATATAAACTTTCGTAAATTGATATAGTTATTTATGATGTGTTTGGTTGTTAGGAATGACAATATTCAACTATTATTAGTTATGCATGATCAGTTTATGAGCATGTACTATTGCTTGTTGACTTATAACTAGTTTACCTTTTAAAAACATGGGTTGGGTAGATGGGAATAAGTGAGAACATTAGATATGAACACCTTGTGAATTAAGTTTCATAGTTTGACTATAAGGCATTTAATGATGACGTTAGGTTAAATTTGATTTTAACATGATCCGTATTATAATCCGAATAATGATAAGAATTTGTGAAATAAGTTAGATAAAGAAGTGCTTTATATAAATTATTGAAACTCGATTAAGTCATTTTATGGAACCATATAGTTTATGCATTAAGATTGTATAAATGTGAATAATGCCATGATTTGTAGTTTGGTCAGTTTCATTTGTTAAAATGAAACCGGATTTTCAACGATTTTGGATAGTTGAAAACTTTTGAATTATTATGGAACTTGAAGTTAAGTGTCTGTGAAAATATAAATTGAGTTTATATAACACTTGAATTATTAAGATAGAAAGTTGGAACAAGTTCATAATTTGATTAACATACTCAACAAATTTGATGTTTGGATATACTCATAGAATGTATTAGAGTATTATATGTGTACAAACTTAAGTTATACAGTGTTTAATAACTTGAAGTAAAGTTTTATGAAATGATTCATAAGTGGTTTTAGTATTAATAAAGAAATACCAAGTGATAATTGAATGTCGAAAAAAGAGGAAGGATATTAGAATAAAATGGCATACTATACATACAGAAGAATTAATAAAGGATATTGGTGGTTAAGAAACCAATAGGATAAAATACGTGAGTTGTATATAGATCGTTTTATTCGCATAGTTGATCTTGGTATAGATTCGAGTACGGGATTTTGAAGGTGATTTACACTGGTCCGAACAAGGGTTCTTCACTAGACTTTGATAGTTAATACTTGATATGGATTTTTGATATGATCCTGAAGTTTTCTATCATAGTGTATGGCTATGTAAGGAAGATGGAAGTTTCTGGTCAAGAAACTAGATCGAAGTACGCACTAGATATGTCAAGTGTGGTATAGTAGTTCGGAAACGAAGTCTTGTGATTGGGAAAGTGATATGATCAAACAATGTGTACGGATGGTTTATTAACATCGTGTGGGATTTAGTATGTTTGGTAGCTAGTGGAGGGTTTGGGAAACGACTCTTTGATTTGTTATGAGGTATTGTGAATTATCGACTGAGTAATCCCTAAGGCTGTTGAGCGTAAGGCGCACTTAGTAGGTTGTTTATCATCCTCATGCGATGAGGGGGTTTGAACTTGATCAAGCCAGAGTTTTGTTTGCTGGTAGTATTGATACTGTTAGGTATCGATGTTTGATTGTTTCTTTGGTTTCTCATGTTGCAATATCAGGGACGAAATATTTTAAGTGGGGAGAATGTAAAGACCCGGAAAATTCAAACACTTAATCTTTAAATAACATAACAATATGATTTTATAACCCTGTTAAACATCATTTAATTAGTAATTTATAATTCTAGACTCGTTTTGGAATAATGCTTTCAAAAATATATTTTTGGTAAAATATTGATAAAATGACCGAAAATCGTTTTATCAATAAATGGCTATTTTCTCAGTAAAAGTTGTTGAAAATTTTAGTGAATTTCTAGTTATTCATTAGAAAAGTAATTAGCAAATAAAAATATTTTTCATATTTATGGCTAATTATATTGATGATGTCATCATTTTAAAAAAATGAGCATTTAAGGAAAGTTTTTGTATTTTGGTATTTAAGTATTCAAATAAATGCTTTATAATTTGAATATGCGTGTTTTAATTGTTTAAACAAGTTAATGGATTTATTTCCAAGTTTTGTTTACTTGAATAAATCGTTTTATAAAGAACTAATAGTATGATCGAGATTCAACTTCCAGATTCACATCCTATCGTTGAATAGAAGTTGTTTCATATCGTTGCAACGTTGTTTGATATATGTGTATGTATTCACATACATGCATATACACATATATATGTAAGCATAATTAGTCACATCAAGAGTTTAGAAAATATCCTAAGTGTATGTATATAAGCTTCTTATATGTATACAAATGAATGCTTACTTGAAAAAGCAAACTTACCATCTCTTACACACCTTTCACTTCCCTTACACACCATCCCATCTATCATAATTACTATTTGGGTTTTAAGGGCATTTTTTCTTTTCCCATCCACCTTCCTTTTCCTATATAAGGAGGGGTATACCTCCTTCTTTCTTACACAAAATTACTAAGCAAAAGTGAAGCTTTTAATGGCTTATCTTCATCTTCTTTCTCTTCCTTACTAACTTTCTCAAACTATATTCAAACCAACTCCAAATCAACTCAAACTTTGAGTGTAGCCTTCTTATACCATTACAAGACCTTCTAGCAAGTTAGAAGTTGAAAAATCCAAGCCTCTCTCAATTTTCATCTTTGTTCGTGAGCTATATAAGGAAGGAAGCAAGGAAAAGCAAGGAAAGGAAGGAGGTTGCTAGCTTGGATCTTTATTCTTATTCTTGGATCTTTATTCTTATTTTGGATCTTGGATTTGCTAAGGATTAAGGTGAGTTTACTCAGTATTTAGGACAACAAACATGAACCCTTTTGCATGTTTTTAACTCTTCTTAAAGTTGCTTGAATGTTGGTAACTTATGTTAAAAATGTTAACTTGATTCTTACTTTAAAAGTAAGTGACATATGTAATCCATGTTAATGGATTGGAATGGACTTGAATGAACTTGGATTTGGACATGAATTAACTTGTATAACAAGTGGAATGGACTTGAAACAAAGCACATAAGGATTAGTAGGGAATTGACATATTGTGGACTTGAACTTGAAAGCGCGCTTATAGCGATAGTCGCTATAGATGCAGTTTGAATTGTTGTGTTTTCAACACTTTGTATGGAACTTTGTAAAGACATATTTAGTGATTTCATATCATATAAGATTTGTTTTACTTGTATGTTTACTACCTTGAAGTGATTGAATAGTAAAATGCTAAGTAACCCCTCGAAAATGACCAAAACTTCACTACTGCAAAACTACCCGTTTAACATTGATTTTTGGATTTCTAAGTATTGTAAATGTTCTTTAAATTTATGTAAATGGTCTTCTTCTAAAATATCTTCTTCTAAAATATCTTCTTTCTAAATATCTTCTTTCAAAATATCTTCTTTCAAAATATCTTCTTTCTAAATATCTTCTTTCTAAATATCTTCTTTCCAAATATCTTCTTCTAAAATATCTTCTTTCTAAATATCTTCCAAATATCTTCTTATAAAATATCTTTCCAAATAAAACAAAGGTTGGAAAAGGGTTATGAATTGCTAAACCTCGTCATGATTAAGTCATTAGATTAAAAAGGTAACTGATAATGCTTAACACTAATAAGCCAACGAAGTAGGCTTATCTATTTGTGAGAGTTAAGATTGATGTCGAGTAGGGACGGAGCAATAGAGCTCTAACCTACCGGCTTCCCTCTTGGCCGAGGAATAGATAGGTTGGGAATGTTGGAAACGTGTTAACCATGTTAATTACTTACTTGTTTATTGAATATCATGGATACTGTGCTTAATTCTAATAAGCCGACGAGTAGGCTTATCTATCTGTGAGTGTCAAGAATGGGGTGTCTAGGCAAGGGGTGATATGCAACCAGTGCTCTAACCTACCTGGCCTCACTCTTGATCGAGGGATAGTTAAGTTGATAATGTCGAAAACGAGTTAAGTGCACGAAGTGTGATTTCTATAAGCATAAAATGGTTTTGGGTTTGTCGTGACAATATATTAATTACATTAGTCTTTAACCCTCTTAGATATATCATCGAAGTAAATATAATTGAATCTTTAAACGAATGTTTAAAGATGATTATAATGATTTTTTTGGGTTTGTTGTAAACATTGTTTTAGCAACACTTGTTTTGAAACCCTTGGAATGTAGTTAAACTGAATATACGGTTTAATGATTTGGAACATACTTAGATCTTTAATAATTGATTTTAAAGATAGAAACAAGTATAGAATCTTTCGGGATAAAGATATTGAATAAGAAGTTTAACTTATAAAAGAAAAGAGGTTCTTTATTAAACAATGGCTTTAACCTCTTTGATTATATTTTAGGATATCTTAGAAATGAATTATGGGTATACTTATACCGGAGGGATAAGTATATAAATACGTTTTGGAGTATTGAAGTAATAAAGAGAATCTTAGAAATGAATTATGGATATACTTATACCGGAGGGATAAGTATATGAATACATTTTGAAGTATAGAAGCTAAGAAAGGAAATCTTGAAAATGAATTGTGATTATACTTATACCATAGGGATAAGTATATTAATACCTTTTAAGTATTAAGACTATAAAGGAATAGTAAATTAGTAGAATATATACGTATACACCTTTTATATGTATAAGTTGAATATATACACAAGTATATAAAGGAATATTAATCGAGTATGAGATATTGATTAATAAGGAAGTCTAGTTAGACAAATGAAGTTTTATTAGACAAAAGAAGTTTACTAATAAAGGAATATTAATCGAGTATGAATTATTGATTAATAAGGAAGTCTAGTTAGACGAATGAAATTTTATTAGATAAAAGAAGTTTACTAATAAAGGAATATTAATCGCGTATGAGTTATTGATTAATAAAGAAGTCTTGTTAGACAAATGAAGTTTTATTAGATAAAAGAAGTTTACTAATAAAGGAGTATTAATTAATGAAAGATTAATTAAATGGGAAAGGAATTAGAAGCCGTTTATATGAGTTAATCGTGCTTTGACTATTATCATGCTAGGTGACTTGATAGTGATTTGATTGTTTATCATGCTTCATGATCTTGATAGTGCCTTGAATGTTTATTCATTTGTTATGGAAATTAAGCGAGGCTATTTTCCATATACAATCATTTATTGTGTGTACTATAGTCGGTTTCAACTATGGAACTTGTACTTAAATCTAGCGACTGGTTTTGAGGAGACCGGGAGTTGGATATATTTGGTTCCACGTGGTGCACTTCGGTGTTTCGTGCGTGGGCCGGTTATGTTTACCTAATGGTATATTTTATCTATAGATATGCGACGCTCGGAGGTACTTTCTGACCCTTGTGCATGGAGTTTGGATCTGTATTGAGAGATCTCCGATGGAAAATCCAATATGCGAACGTGCCTTATCGGTTTTGTTTGTACACTTAATTGTTGTTGAATGTAACCAATGTAACCATTCCTTCTATGTGAATTTATTTATATTCTACACCCTAGACATTATTTATAATACAACTATACTTCTCCTAATAAATGGTTAGTTTCAATTGAGGGGAAACCCGGAGCGGTTATCTGCACAGTCCCTTCAGTGTTGTTACATGCAATGTGTATCTTGAGTTTCTCATACCAGAGTGATGTCTGACACTTGGTTTTTGTTTTCCTTAAAATCATCACGTACTCCTTCGAGTAGGCTGAGTATGGCAGGTTTTACTTTGGATACCTTGGAGCTTTTGGAAGAGAGTTGGAGTTCATCTTACCGTACCTTTTATATCCGCTGCATTCTATGTTGTACATCAACATTTATGAGGACGGGTTGTTATAACTGTCCAAGTTGATGATCGGTTAGTCTTCTCTGATAGTTGTAATCATACAGTTTTATTTGGTAAAGATCATTCATTATATTATATGTTACCGTTCCGTTGTGAAATTCTGATATTGTGTCCTCTTCTTCCTCAGTCTATTTTCTTTTTATTTTATTTCACCTTAACTTTTCGTCTTTCCGGCACTTGGGTGCTCGGCACGTGAATACCGTGGATGTATTAGTGTCAACATTTGAGTGTCGAAAAGTCGGGTCGTTACATTTGGTATCTGAGCACAAGGTTGAGCGAACACCTTGGCTTAGATTGGGTATGACTCATCAAGAGATAGGGTAATGGAATGCCCTAACATGAGTTGAGTGTATTATATATAAGAGAGTGCGTATTTGTTAGTGCTATAAATATATTTTATGTTGTGTTAGTTAATCTGTTGAGTGGTTTATGAATTCTGGTCGATATGTTGGATGCCATGGTATCGATAGGGATTTCTAAATACTTAAACAAGGCAAATCGACACAATATTGGTTTTAAATTGGTAAATGAAATAATTTTACCTAGCCTTATATTTTTGTACAAAATATGAGACGACCCCAAACCCCATACTAACGGAGACAAGGGTTATCTTTGGAATATAACACAGAAACAGATAATAGCAGAACAGAATTAAATAAATACACCAGATAATGAACAATAGAATATATTGGATAAAAGTAATCATCAGAGTTACACAGTATACAGGATCTTACTTAGTACAAATACAGTTCAGCTATACATAAATGTCTACAGCGGAAAACAAACAAAATATGTACAATAGGAGCTGAACAGCATAAAAAGAGATAAATGATAGAATCCATCTTCAGCTCCAGCTATCCAGAAAGAACCAGCTAAACCTGAATACAAGGCTGCCCGTGTAGAAAAAGGGGCACCCGAGTTTGAGAGTGAAACAAACTACGAGTCAGTCATGGGACTGGTATGAGAAATCTACTCAACACATATATAATTTGGCTAATCATAGGACCACGCCACTTTCGTGGAACGGGTTTACTCCATTGGATTGCCAGTGCTTTAAAACAAATCTTTCTTTTAAACATCGCTATGCTTTTTATAAAAATGAAGCCATTATAAGACTCAATTCCCATCACACAATGCAACGCAAACCGGAGGATAGAGTTTTTACCTTATAACGGCCAAAATATGCTTGATACGAATAAAACAAAGGCATTTGATATTATTGCTAGTGTTTATATGTTTGAAAACAATTTCGAATCATAACTATCAATCATAGACGGCATTAATGCCCCATACCACTATGTCGCCATATATAGGTATACAATCAAATTCGCACGATGTCGTATTTGGAAATTGGATTTCCGTCATGAACCAAGGAAAAAGATAGTCCTTACCGAATTCGAGACTGCCTAGCCCGAGCCTCAGGAACAGCCGCAACTGCCCCTTGGATCGTCAGGGCCGGTCCACCGATGTGGATTATTATGCCTGAACACTACGTCTCCCCGCCCTTTGGGGGCGTAAACGAGCCAACGAATGACTCCATCGGACCCGGATCGTCCGATCAAACCGTGGCGCCTCGCAACAGCAACAACCACATAGGTGAAAAGTATATAAATGTCAGGGCTGGTAGGTCACTGACACCACCCTAGCTAGGAAGAAACGCAGGCCCTCCCTGATGTCCTCTCCCGTTTCTGGTTCATACCGGGGTGTGAGGCTCGCGAATTCACGTTATACACAAAGCTACGCCACACAGGCGGTGCTTTGATCATCACCACAAGACTTTTCTTTTCAACAGAAGCCCTGATCACTGCATCTTAGCATGCCACACAGGTAATTCATGCCATGCGACTGATGTCTATCGATACACAACCTCTGAGCTCGTGCGTTTCAGAGAAGGGCGTTAAGCAAAAGAATAAATCCTCCGCCGCCAAACAGATGTATATTTAATAGAGATCAATCAACACAGAATAAAATCCAATGTTAGACACACAGTCCATTTACAAGTCCGTTCTGGGTCTGAACGAAACCGGAGGCACTAAATACCTCGCAAACCCATCGATCACCACGTACGTCTGGACGATCACCACTCATTATCCATATTTCGGGATGCCTCCCAATCAGGACCTCGGTTACCATCCAAACGAGGTGAAGATCTCCAGTCTTCGACCACCGTCTTCATCTTCGACTTTCAATCGTCGGTCAATTATTTGAAATGAGAATCAACTCGGCCTTTTCAAACAATTCACGTATATTTAGAATTTTAAATCAATTTATTTCAATGGTTAAATCATTCGACAACACCAATTTTGTTCTTTAATGTAATTTTCACACCAAACACATTCAACCATCAAATACAACATAAATCGAGCAAATTCAGTTTATTTCCCTTCCATATTGTTTATGATATTTTATAACGATTTATCGCTATTTTTATTTATTTTAAAATAGCCAATTTATTCAAAATGACGCTTCGGGCCATAATGTGGCCGTGGCGCTGTTTTTCTTAGGATTTAATTTACACATATCTGAAAATCTAACCGTTGGATCTTCACACAATTTACATCCTTAGGAAGGTCTTTTCGAAACGAATCCAACGGTTCCAGTTTCGGGAAAATCCGACGGTCGGATCTCCCGGTACAATCGTTTGAAGTTTCGATTTCAAAATACGAACTGCATCGTCGTTATTCGATTAAATATAATTATATTTTTATATATATATATATATATTATAAATATAATCGATTCTGGCGCTGTTTTTCTTCAAATTTGAATTAAACATTCCAGACAATCCAACCGTTGGATTTTTACAAAGTTGGTGTCGTTGGAAAGATTTTTCCAAAGCGAACCCGACGGTTGGGGTTTCGGGAAAATCCAATGGTCGGATTCCCCGCACTAGTTGTTTGAAATCACGGTTTCAAAATACGAACTACACGGCCACGTTTCGTTTTAATTTTATTTATATTTATATATTTATATAAATATAGTTCATTCAACAATTTCAATATCGTTTTCACTTCAAATATTTCATTAACGCCTTAAAATTTTGGAAAATTTCGCCATAACCTCCTTTGTACGGGAGGGGCTGGGAAAATTCCCAAATAGCCACACAGGCGTCTCATGTCAAAAAGAAAAAGAAAAAGCCAAGCGGCTAGCCAACAGGCTCATAAAATCATCACCCAAACAAAACAGTAAATGTGTACCTATTTGTCGGGCACAAAATTTTATTCCTCTTCTCTAGCCCCTTTGCTATAACCTGTTCAATAAATATGCATGTACATATATATAGTTCTTATCACTTATCATTTTCTATTCAACTTCATATTTGATTTCCATTTGGTTTTAAAACACCATTCATTTTAATGTTGCATGTATAGGCAAAAATCATATCATTAGCTAATTAATGAATATTTCAACTCATATATGTTTATTTGAACGAGTGGCTATTTTTAACACTTCACATTTCAACGATTCATGTATATAATAAAAATGTGATTTTTATTGCAAAACAATTCATTTCAAAACACTATTATTTCATATAGCGTATATATAGGTGATAAAAATAGGATTTTTCTCATAAAACAATTTCTTTCAAAACGAGACTATTTTACACAATTCATATAGTCGATAAAAGGTATTTTTATTATCAAACAATTTATTTCGAAATATGAATACCATTCAACACATGAATTTCAAATCAACGAATGAATATCGATTCAACACATGAAGGTTTTCTATAGTTTCTATATATAGATAAAAAATGTGATTTTTATATTTAAAACGCGAATACCATTCAACACATGAATTTCTAATCAACGAATGAATATCGATTCAACACATGAAGGTTTTCTATTCAATGAATAAATATAGTTTTGGCAAATGAAAATAATTCAAACACTTGAATATTATTCAAAATTTCGGCAGCATAACGGCAGGGTAGTTAAAACTGGGACCGTCCCTAGTACGGCTCCTCGCTCTACCTTAAAACCTCGCGGTTTTTGACAATGGGAATCATGCATCTAATTCACACGTAGGCGGCATGTATATATTTATTTCATTTCCACAAACTAATCCTATGTGGTTTCAACCAAATATTTCTCAACCACAAACGGGTATTTTTCAACCACAATCAATCAATATCAACCACAAACAATCCCAAACAACCATTCGCTATCAATCAATTTTCACACCAATCACAATCAATAAATATCATCCATGGTTTGTGGATGAGGGGCGTATATATATATATATATATATTTATATATAGCAATTCACTTTTATTTCAACACATATATAATTTTTACAACGCATACATAACTTATACATCGAACGTACAACTTATACAACGCTTATACATGAGGTGTACAACGCTTATATAACTCATACATCGACTATATAATTTATACATCGTCGTTTTCCACATTGTTTATAAATTAGAAATCTCACATTGGGTTCCACTCCACCAAAAATAGCAGAAGGCTCAGAAAAATACGCGGTCTCTTCTAAAATGTAGAAGGCGCCCACACGATCACGATGTTTCCTGTTTCATTGAATTTCGTCAATGAATGAAAAAGATATGATTTTTCAAAGTTTGCAACGGTTTTAAACTGTCGAAATCAGTTAAATAATTAACAGCCGATTACCTTTCAGAATCTTCAAAACTAGGTCGAGAATTTTCTACAAATCCGCGAAGTGGTGGGACGATCAGTCGCTGCAGTGTCGAAGAGGGTCGAAGGGGCTTTCCGGCGCCACCAACCTTGCTCAGTTCGACGCCCTGTAGCTCGCGCGACGGCGGTCCAAAGTCTCGGACTTTGGAGGCTCGAATCTCCCCCCACGCTTGATGATAGACAACGAATCTTAGATGGATTTAAAGGTGGTGGAGAGCTCTTCAAAAAGTTGAACTGGGGCCTGGTGTTTCGATGCGTGGATTCGCCGGAAAAGAAGAGAGAAGGAGTGGAAGATAGCCGCCGTCGATCGCAGGTCGGGGAGAGAAAATCCGTGGTTTCTCTTTCTTTTTTTTTATTAAATTCTGATTGGCCGGTGGGTTTTAAAGGGGGTTTTCTGACACGACCACCAATCCAAACCCAACGACTGTCGTTCCTAGCGTTTTACCCCCATTCCGAACACAATGGGATATGTTTCGTAGGCCCATTCGACTGTTTCAGTCAGTTTCCATTCAATTTAAAATATAAAATATTCAATATTTAATTTGAACGAACACTTCAATTTGCCAGGGCCACAAACTGATTCGGAAAATTCCAGAAAAATAAATCTAGCTATGTTTTGACGATACGGTCCCAACAATACTAGTTTCGTCGAATTCTGAGACCGTTTGCAAAAAGGCCCATTTTTGGTCGGTCTAATTTAAGTATAATTGACCAAAACACATTTTCCTTTACCACGCTCACATACTAGCTTCAAAAATTATGAAATTTGAAACCTAGAAATAACTTCACACCCCGGATCCAACAAAAGTGGTTTCGTCGAATTCCGAGGTCGTATGCAAAATGGCCATTTTCACGGGCTATATAAATTCCATATCGACCCTTCTGAAAATTCATTCGGCCATAACTTTTGCTTTCCGCTATGAAAATTTGATTTTTCAGATTCGTTAGAAAGGTATTCACTAACAGATTTAAATATTTTTGGTTTCACTAAAATCCGGATTGTTTTGCACCCGGTACAGTCCGACAAAGTTTGAATTCAAATTTTGAAATTGCAGCGCCTTTTCAGGCCTTATTTATAAGTATAATTAATTATAATCATTTTCAATTGTCGATTCAAACTCAGTTTTCATCGCCATTATTTAAAATATTTATTTTAAATATTTAAAATCCATTATTTTAGCCAATTTAAAAAAATTTAATTGGTTCAGATTTTCTGGGTCGTTACAATCTCCCCCACTTAAAACTTTTCGTCCCCGAAAAGGAACAAAGTCAAAAGTAGTTTGATAAACCTACAATCACACAACACAACCAACCAATTTGTTTTTAACCTTTCAAAAATATACTAATCAAATCCTATATTCCTTTAAAAATCATTCAGAGTATAGAATAAATAGTGCACATCCATGGGAAGAAAATAGCAACAGAATAGAGAATTAAATGGTAATGCAAAGTATGGTAAATGTACCTTCCACCGGAGTCAATCAGAGATATCTACTCGGCATCTAGGATAAGCTTTCTGAATGCTCTCCTCAGTTTCCCAAGTACAATCTCGCGGATCTCCACTCCATTGCACTTTGACTAAGTGAACTTTCTTGCTCCTCAGCTCTTTGGTTTCTTTGCCGATAATCTTTAGCGGCTCTCTTCTCACAGCTAATTCGGGAGTAATTTCAATGTCATGTTGAGATGCTTCTTCCATGATCAAGTCTGGATCATGAACGTGCTTCCGAAGTTGGGATATGTGAAATACATCATGAACTCCAGGCAACCAATTAGGCAGTTTGACCCTATAAGCGAGAGTTCCGATCCGTTCCAAAATAGGAAACGGACCTATGAATTTGGGCGCTAACTTTCCAGTTTTACCGAACCGGATTACTCCTCTCATCGGCGATACCTTCAAATATACATAGTCGCCAACAACAAAGGATATATCTCTTCTTCTCCTATCGGCATAGCACTTTTGTCGGCTTTGAGTGGCGAGTAATCGCTTCTTAATAAAATCGACTTTGTCGGCGGCTTCTCGAATCATATATGGACCCAACACAAGTCTATTTCCAGGTTCGACCCAACAAGCAGGAGAGCGGCACGGTCTACCATACAATGCTTCGAATGGCGACATCGTCAGACTCGCCTGGTAGCTGTTGTTATAAGAGAATTCAGCCAAATGTAGATGGTCTTCCCATGATCCACCGAAATCTATAACATAAGCCCGCAATAGATCTTCTAAAATGCGATTCATCCTCTCAGTCTGACCGTCTGTCTGAGGATGATAAGCGGTGCTCAAGTTCAACTTCGTTCCCAGCTCGACTTGAAATGCTTCCCAGAATTTGCTAGTGAATATTGTATCTCTATCACTGACTATACTGAGCGGCACTCCATGTAGTCTAACTATTTCCCTGAAGTATATCTGCGCCAGACTCTGAGCAGTTCTGTTAGATCTGACAGGTATGAAATGGGCGGTCTTCGTGAAGCGATCTACGATCACCCAAATACTGTCATTCCCTTTTCTAGTTCTAGGCAGACCATCAATGAAATCCATAGAAATATGTTCCCACTTCCAGCCTGGAACGTCTAGCGGCTGCAATAATCCAGCTAGTTTCTGTTGGTCGCTCTTGACTAGTTGGCAAGTAGGGCATTGGCTAACATATATTGAAACGTCTCTTTTCATAGCCTTCCACCAGAATGTTCGTTTGAGATCGTTATATATTTTGGCCACACCAGGATGGATACTCAGCTTGGACTTGTGACACTCGTCTAACACTTCCCTTTTTAGCTCAGGAATGTCAGGAACACAAATCCTTCCTTTTAACCTTAAGGTCTCGTCGTTATCTATTTGAAGACACGAGGGTTCGCCTTTCTGAATCCTTTTGATCATATCCTTAATAAAGTTATCCTCCTTCTGAAGAATAGATATTTTGTCAATCAAGGAAGTCGTGATAATAAAGCTGGCGATCATTACATTCTTTCTGCTCAATGCATCTGCCACGACATTGGCTTTCCCTGGAGTATATATAATTTCAAAGTCATATGCTGCAAGGAACTCTAGCCACCGTTGCTGCCTCAGATTCAAGTCCTTCTAGGTGAATAGATACTTTAACGACTGATGATCTGTAAACAGTTCAAATCTCTCACCCAGAAGATAGTGCCTCCAGATTTTTAAAGCGAATACGATAGCCAATAACTCAAGATCTTGAGTTACGTAGTTCTTCTCATGTGGCTTCAGCTGACGGCTAGCATAAGCAATCACTTGACCCCTTTGCATTAACACTGCGCCAAGGCCTTCTCTAGAAGCATCAGTCCAGACTTTCAAATCCTGGTTGCCATCGATGATGGTTAACACTGGAGCTGTCGTTAGTCTTAACTTTAGCTCTTCGAAAGCCTCTTCACTTTCTGGAGTCCATTTGAATTTAGAGTGCTTCTTTGTAAGCTTCGTTAAGTGACCAGATATCTTCGAAAAGTCTTTAACGAACTTTCGGTAATAGCTAGCCAATCCGAGGAAACTGCGGACTTCAGTGGGGGTACTGGGCTGTTTCCAATCCTGAATGGCTGTGATTTTGCTTGGGTCCACTGCAATTCCTTCCTTTGATACGATGTGGCCCAGAAATTTCACTTCATCTTGCCAAAATATACATTTGGAAAATTTGGCTTTTAATACATTCCGTCTCAGAATTTCTAGAACCTGTTCCAGATGCTTTTCATGTTCGGCCTTTGATTTAGAGAAGATTAGAATATCGTCAATGAAAACCAGAACAAATTTATTCAAAACTCCTCTGAACACTCTATTCATCAGATCGACGAAGTAAGCAGGAGCGTTACATAAGCCGAACGGCATTACTAACCACTCATAGAATAAGTCGGGACCTCTGAATGCTGTCATTGGAACACACTCTTCAGCAATTCGAAGTTGATGGAAACCTGTAACTAGGTCCATTCTTGAAAATACTTGTGCTCCATTCAATCGATCTAACAAATCATCAATCCGCGACAATGGATATTTGTTCTTTATGGTCTGTTTGTTCAGATCACGATAATCCACACATAGCCGTAGAGTACCGTCAGATTTTGGGACAAAAACCACTGCTGCTCCCCAATCAGAGAAACTAGGTCTGATCAGACCTTTCCATACTAGCTGTCGTGTTTGATTGTCTAATTCCTCTTTCTCTTTCAAGGACATTCTTCGAATAGCATGAACCACCGGCCTTGCATTCGGAATCAAAGCAATCTTGAAATCTATTTCTCTCTGCGGAGATAAGCGAACAACTTCTTCGAATACATCCGCATAGTTCTCGACGACAGGAATGTCTTTAATGAGGTCAGGAATATTCTCAGTAACTTCAGGGCTATTTTCTATTTGGGCTGGAGAAACATCCAAAGCTGCCCAGAAGTCCTTTCTATTTGATGTCGGGCCTTCACACGGAATGGTTACATAATTCCCTGATTTTATCTTAGCCTTAACGACTCTGTCGGCGCATTTAACCTCAGCTTCATACTTGGTCAGCCAATCCAATCCGAGAATAAGATCGAATTCATTGAAATCATGACGATAGAGATAATAGGGAATTTATAGCAGGAAAAAGAGACAGAAACTGCACAAATCCAAC
The DNA here is from genome assembly GCA_030737875.1 of Allium sativum. Classification (NCBI taxonomy): domain Eukaryota; kingdom Viridiplantae; phylum Streptophyta; class Magnoliopsida; order Asparagales; family Amaryllidaceae; genus Allium; species Allium sativum. The sequence continues at coordinate 74,307,482 of CM060923.1, read as the reverse complement.
TGAGATTGATGGAACCCCCAACTGGATTTTGGACAGTCATTGGTTCCTTGAGCTTCCTCAAGTTCAAATCCAGCTTCTTAGCTGCACTCTTCGCAATAAAGCTTCGTGCCGCGCCTGTGTCAAACAGTACTTTAACTGGAATATTTTTGATATTCAGCGTGCCTTCTAAAACATCTGCCCTTTCCTGGATAGCTGAGGGCTCAGAAGTTTCTGCCACTTCATTCACTCGAACTATTTCAGTCTTTTTTAACTGCCAGCAATCTTGCTTTACGTGACCAGCCTGATGGCAGAGATTGCATTTTCTATTTTCTTTAACCTTGCTCTTTGACTTATATCCCTCCTTCTTTTGCAATTTCAAGGACTTACATTTCCTGGACAAGTGACCTTCTTGATTGCAGTTTAAGCACATAGCGATCATTACTGATTCTTTCTCAGGTCTGGCCCTTTTCCGACTTACTTCGGGCCCCTTATTGACTTCAGACATTGTACCGGCCTCAGGACGATCAGTTTCAGACTCAATTTTATTACTAGAGCTGACTTCCTCTTCGTACTGTAGCATACCTTTCTTGTCTAGATCTTCGTACTGATAAGCCATGTATATCATTTCAGAAAAAGGAAGCTTCACATGCCCCAATACTTTATTCTGGTATTTCCTTTGAAGTCCGTGAATAAATCTAAGATTCTTCCTCTTTGGGTCCTTAATCAGATGAGGAGCAAAATGAGAAAGTTCGTTGAATTTCTTATGATATTCTGGGATGGTCATATCACCTTGTATCAGATAAGAAAATTCATCGCATAATCGCTCAGTCGCTTCTGGAGGAGTAAATCTTTCAAGGAAAATCACTTTGAATCTGCCCCAGGTGATATCACCTTCTGGATTATCCTCTATAACTGAATCCCACCAGAACAAAGCTTCGTCTTTGAGTGCCTAGGAGGCCAGTAATCTTTTCTGGTCATCCCTCAGCTTTAAACCATCAAAGATCTTTTCAGCCGAACGAATCCAAGCCTGTGTCTTCATAATGGATTCTTCACCAGAGAACGGTATCCCACCCATATTTCGATATTTGATTAATAGGGCCTCAATATCCGGTTCTGCATTCCTTCTGTTTATGACACTCATTTTCTAGTACTTCTGCAAACAGCAGATCAAGTGTCAGGTCACAGAAAAGATAATTTAAAGTATAGAAACATATACTTCAATGTAAATGTGTCTATCGAGGTGTTATTTCATTCTGCTTCTCATACTAGGATATTACTGATCCTATCTGTATAGAGTTACCCATCCTAGAACACTACTGGTTCTATTTCTGACGAGTTCGTTCCAATGTTATATTCCAGAACTAAGCTTAACCAAAGCTCTGATACCACGTTGAGACGACCCCAAACCCCATACTGACGGAGACAAGGGTTATCTTTGGAATATAACACAGAAACAGATAATAGCAGAACAGAATTAAATAAATACACCAGATAATGAACAATAGAATATACTGGATAAAAGTAATCATCAGAGTTACACAGTATACAGGATCTTACTTAGTACAAATACAGTTCAGCTATACATAAATGTCTACAGCGGAAAACAAACAAAATATGTACAATAGGAGCTAAACAGCATAAAAAGAGATAAATGATAGAATCCATCTTCAGCTCCAGCTATCCAGAAAGAACCAGCTAAACCTGAATACAAGGCTGCCCATGTAGAAAAAGGGGCACCCGAGTTTGAGAGTGAAACAAACTACGAGTCAGTCATGGGACTGGTATGAGAAATCTACTCAACACATATATAATTTGGCTAATCACAGGACCACGCCACTTTCGTGGAACGGGTTTACTCCATTGGATTGCCAGTGCTTTAAAACAAATCTTTCTTTTAAACATCGCTATGCTTTTTATAAAAATGAAGCCGTTATAAGACTCAGTTCCCATCACACAATGCAACGCAAACCGGAGGATAGAGTTTTTACCTTATAACGGCCAAAATATGCTTGATACGAATAAAACAAAGGCATTTGATATTATTGCTAGTGTTTATATGTTTGAAAACAATTTCGAATCATAACTATCAATCATAGACGGCATTAATGCCCCATACCACTATGTCGCCATATATAGGTATACAATCAAATTCGCACGATGTCGTATTTGGAAATTGGATTTCCGTCATGAACCAAGGCAAAAGATAGTCCTTATCGAATTCGAGACAGCCTAGCCCGAGCCTCAGGAACAGCCGCAACCGCCCCTTGGATCGTCAGGGCCGGTCCACCGATGCGGATTATTATGCCTGAACACTACGTCTCCCCGCCCTTTGGGGCGTAAACGAGCCAACGAATGACTCCATCGGACCCGGATCGTCCGATCAAACCGAGGCGCCTCGCAACAGCAACAACCACATAGGTGAAAAGTATATAAATGTCAGGGCTGGTAGGTCACTGACACCACCCTAGCTAGGAAGAAACGCAGGCCCTCCCTGATGTCCTCTCCCATTTCTGGTTCATACCGGGGTGTGAGGCTCGCGAATTCACGTTATACACAAAGCTACGCCACACAGGCGGTGCTTTGATCATCACCACAAGACTTTGCTTTTCAATAGAAGCCCTGATCACTGCATCTTAGCATGCCACACAGGTAATTCATGCCATGCGACTGATGTATATCGATACACAACCTCTGAGCTCGTGCGTTTTAGAGAAGGGCGTTAAGCAAAAGAATAAATCCTCCGCCGCCAAACAGATGTATATTTAATAGAGATCAATCAACACAGAATAAAATCCAATGTCAGACACACAGTCCATTTACAAGTCCGTTCTGGGTCTGAACGAAACCGGAGGCACTAAATACCTCGCAAACCCATCGATCACCACGTACGTCTGGACGATCACCACTCATTATCCATATTTCGGGATGCCTCCCAATCAGGACCTCGGTTACCATCCAAACGAGGTGAAGATCTCCGGTCTTCGACCACCGTCTTCATCTTCGACTTTCAATCGTCGGTCAATTATTTGAAATGAGAATCAACTCGGCCTTTTCAAACAATTCACGTATATTTAGAATTTTAAATCAATTTATTTCAATGGTTAAATCATTCGACAACACCAATTTTGTTCTTTAATGTAATTTTCACACCAAACACATTCAACCATCAAATACAACATAAATAGAGCAAATTCAGTTTATTTCCCTTCCATATTGTTTATGATATTTTATAACGATTTATCGCTATTTTTATTTATTTTAAAATAGCCAATTTATTCAAAACGACGCTTCGGGCCATAACGCGGCCGTGGCGCTGTTTTTCTTTGGATTTAATTTACACATATCTGAAAATCTAACCGTTGGATCTTCACACAATTTACATCCTTAGGAAGGTCTTTTCGAAACGAATCCAACGGTTCCAGTTTCGGGAAAATCCGACGGTCGGATCTCCCGGTACAATCGTTTGAAGTTTCGATTTCAAAATACGAACTACAGCGTCGTTATTCGATTAAATATAATTATTTTTATATATATATTATAAATATAATCGATTCTGGCTCTGTTTTTCTTCAAATTTGAATTAAACATTCCAGACAATCCAACCGTTGGATTTTTACAAAGTTGGTGCCGTTGGAAAGATTTTTCCAAAGCGAACCCGACGGTTGCGGTTTCGGGAAAATCCAATGGTCGGATTCCCCACACTAGTTGTTTGAAATCACGGTTTCAAAATACGAACTGCACGGCCACGTTTCGTTTTAATTTTATTTATATTTATATATTTATATAAATATAGTTCATTCAACAATTTCAATATCGTTTTCACTTCAAATATTTCACTAACGCCTTAAAATTTTGGAAAATTTCGCCATAACCTCCTTTGTACGGGAGGGGCTGGGAAAATTCCCAAATAGCCACACAGGCGTCTCATGTCAAAAAGAAAAAGAAAAAGCCAAGCGGCTAGCCAACAGGCTCCTAAAATCATCACCCAAACAAAACAGTAAATGTGTACCTATTTGTCGGGCACAAAATTTTATTCCTCTTCTCTAGCCCCTTTGCTATAACCTGTTCAATAAATATGCATGTACATATATATAGTTCTTATCACTTATCATTTTCTATTCAACTTCATATTTGATTTCCATTTGGTTTTAAAACACCATTCATTTTAATGTTGCATGTATAGGCAAAAATCATATCATTAGCTAATTAATGAATATTTCAACTCATATATGTTTATTTGAACGAGTGGCTATTTTTAACACTTCACATTTCAACGATTCATGTATATAATAAAAATGTGATTTTTATTGCAAAACAATTCATTTCAAAACACTATTATTTCATATAGCGTATATATAGGTGATAAAAATAGGATTTTTCTCATAAAACAATTTCTTTCAAAACGAGACTATTTTACACAATTCATATAGTCGATAAAAGGTATTTTTATTATCAAACAATTTATTTCGAAATATGAATACCATTCAACACATGAATTTCAAATCATCGAATGAATATCGATTCAACACATGAAGGTTTTCTATAGTTTCTATATATAGATAAAAAATGTGATTTTTATATTTAAAACGCGAATACCATTCAACACATGAATTTCTAATCAAAGAATGAATATCGATTCAACACATGAAGGTTTTCTATTCAATGAATAAATATAGTTTTGGCAAATGAAAATAATTCAAACACTTGAATATTATTCAAAATTTCGGCAGCATAACGGCAGGGTAGTTAAAACCGGGACCGTCCCTAGTACGACTCCTCGCTCTACCTTAAAACCTCGCGGTTTTTGACAATGGGAATCATGCATCTAATTCGCACGCAGGCGGCATGTATATATTTATTTCATTTCCACAAACTAATCCTATGTGGTTTCAACCAAATATTTCTCAACCACAAACGGGTATTTTTCAACCACAATCAATCAATATCAACCACAAACAATCCCAAACAACCATTCGCTATCAATCAATTTTCACACCAATCACAATCAATAAATATCATCCATGGTTTGTGGATGAGGGGCGTATATATATATATAGCAATTCACTTTTATTTCAACACATATATAATTTTTACAATGCATACATAACTTATACATCGAACGTACAACTTCTACAACGCTTATACATGAGGTGTACAACGCTTATATAACTCATACATCGACTATATAATTTATACATCGTCGTTTTCCATATTGTTTATAAATTAGAAATCTCACATTGGGTTCCACTCCACCAAAAATAGCAGAAGGCTCAGAAAAATACGCGGTCTCTTCTAAAATGTAGAAGGCGCCCACACGATCACGATGTTTCCTGTTTCATTGAATTTCGTCAATGAATGAAAAAGATATGATTTTTCAAAGTTTGCAACGGTTTTAAACTGTCGAAATCAGTTAAATAATTAACAGCCGATTACCTTTCAGAATCTTCAAAACTAGGTCGAGAATTTTCTACAAATCCGCGAAGTGGTGGGACGATCAGCCGCTGCAGTGTCGAAGAGGGTCGAAGGGGCTTTCCGGCGCCACCAACCTTGCTCAGTTCGACGCCCTATAGCTCGCGCGACGGCGGTCCAAAGTCACGGACTTTGGAGGCTCGAAACTCCCCCCACGCTTGATGATAGACAACGAATCTTAGATGGATTTAAAGGTGGTGGAGAGCTCTTCAAAAAGTTGAACTGGGGCCTGGTGTTTCGATGCGTGGATTCGCCGGAAAAGAAGAGAGAAGGAGTGGAAGATAGCCGCCGTCGATCGCAGGTCGGGGAGAGAGAAAATCCGTGGTTTCTCTTTTTTTTTATTAAATTCTGATTGGTCGGTGGGTTTTAAAGGGGGTTTTCTGACACGACCACCAATCCAAACCCAACGACTGTCGTCCCTAGCGTTTTACCCCCATTCCGAACACAATGGGTTATGTTTCGTAGGCCCATTCGACTGTTTCAGTCAGTTTCCATTCAATTTAAAATATAAAATATTCAATATTTAATTTGAACGAACACTTCAATTTGCCAGGGCCACAAACTGATTCGGAAAATTCCAAAAAAATAAATCTAGCTATGTTTTGACGATACGGTCCCAACAAAACTAGTTTCGTCGAATTCTGAGACCGTTTGCAAAAAGTCCCATTTTTGGTCGATCCAATTTAACTATAATTGACCAAAACACATTTTCCTTTACCACGCTCACATACTAGCTTCAAAGATTATGAAATTTGAAACCTAGCAATAACTTCACACCCTGGATCCAACAAAAGTGGTTTCGTCGAATTCCGAGGTCGTATGCAAAATGGCCATTTTCACGGGCTATATAAATTCCATATCGACCCTTCCTTAAATTCATTCGGCCATAACTTTTGCTTTCCGCTATGAAAATTCGATTTTTCAGATTCGTTAGAAAGGTATTCACTAACAGATTTAAATATTTTTGGTTTCGCTAAAATCCGGATTGTTTTGCACCCGGTACAGTCCGACAAAGTTTGAATTCAATTTTTGAAACTACAGCGCCTTTTCAGGCCTTATTTATAATTATAATTAATTATAATCGTTTTCAATTGTCGATTCAAACTCAGTTTTCATCGCCATTATTTAAAATATTTATTTTAAATATTTAAAATCCATTATTTTAGCCAATTTAAAAATTTTAAATTGGTTCAGATTTTCTGGGTCGTTACAAAATATAAACTTTCGTAAATTGATATAGTTATTTATGATGCGTTTGGTTGTTAGGAATGACAATATTCAACTATTATTAGTTATGCTTGATCAGTTTATGAGCATGTACTATTGCTTGTTGACTTATAACTAGTTTACCTTTTAAAAACATGGGTTGGGTGGATGGGAATAAGTGAGAACATTAGATATGAACACCTTGTGAATTAAGTTTCATAGTTTGACTATAAGGCGTTTAATGATGACGTTAGGTTAAATTTGATTTTAACATGATCTGTATTATAATCCGAATAATGATAAGAATATGTGAAATAAGTTAGATAAAGAAGTGCTTTATATAAATTATTGAAACTCGATTAAGTCATTTTACGGAACCATATAGTTTATGCATTAAGATTGTATAAATGTGAATAATGCCATGATTTGTAGTTTGGTCAGTTTCATTTGTTAAAATGAAACGGGATTTTCAACGATTTTGGATAGTTGAAAACTTTTGAATTATTATGGAACTTGAAGTTAAGTGTTTGTGAAAATATAAATTGAGTTTATATAACACTTGAATTATTAAGATAGCAAGTTGGAACAAGTTCAAAATTTGATTAACATACTCAACAAATTTGATGTTTGGATATACTCATAGAATGTATTAGAGTATTATATGTGTACAAACTTAAGTTATACAGTGTTTAATAACTTGAAGTAAAGTTTTATGAAATGATTCATAAGTGGTTTTAGTATTAATAAAGAAATACTAAGTGATAATTGAATGTCGAAAAAAGAGGAAGGATATTAGAATAAAATGGCATACTATACATACAGAAGAATTAATAAAGGATATTGGTGGTTAAGAAACCAATAGGATAAAATACGTGAGTTGTATGTAGATCGTTTTATTCGCATAGTTGATCTTGGTACAGATTCGAGTACGGGATTTTGAAGGTGATTTACACTGGTCCGAACAAGGTTTCTTCACTAGACTTTGATAGTGAATACTTGACATGGATTTTTGATATGATCCTGAAGTTTTCTATCATAGTGTATGGCTATGTAAGGAAGATGGAAGTTTCTGGTCAAGAAACTAGATCGAAGTACGCACTAGATATGTCAAGTGTGGTATAGTAGTTCGGAAACGAAGTCTTGTGATCGGGAAAGTGATATGATCAAACAATGTGTACGGATGGTTTATTAACATCATGTGGGATTTAGTATGTTTGGTAGCTAGTGGAGGGTTTGGGAAACGACTCTTTGATTTGTTATGAGGTATTGTGAATTATCGACTGAGTAATCCCTAAGGCTGTTGAGCGTAAGTCGCACTTAGTAGGTTGTTTATCATCCTTATGCGATGAGGCGGTTTGAACTTGATCAAGCCAGAGTTTTGTTTGCTGGTAGTATGATACTGTTAGGTATCGATGTTTGATTGTTTCTTTGGTTTCTCGTGTTGCAATTTCGGGGACGAAATATTTTAAGTGGGGGAGAATGTAAAGACCCGGAAAATTCAAACACTTAATCTTTAAATAACATAACAATTTGTAATATTGTTAAGTGTTATAAATATGATTTTATAACCTTGTTAAACATCATTTAATTAGTAATTTATAATTCTAGACTCGTTTTGGAAAAATGCTTTCAAAAATATATTTTTGGTAAAATATTGATAAAATGACCGAAAATCGTTTTATCAATAAATGACTATTTTCTCAGTAAAAGTTGTTGAAAATTTTAGTGAATTTCTAGTTATTCATTAGAAAAGTAATTAGCAAATAAAAATATTTTTCATATTTATGGCTAACTATATTGATGATGTCATCATTTTAAAAAAATGAGAATTTAAGGAAAGTTTTTGCATTTTGGTATTTAAGTATTCGAATAAGTGCTTTATAATTTGAATATGCGTGTTTTAATTGTTTAAACAAGTTAATGGATTTATTTCCAAGTTTTTTTTACTTGAATAATTCGTCTTATAAAGAACTAATAGTATGATCGAGATTCAACTTCCAGATTCACATCCTATCGTTGAATAGAAGTTGTTTCATATCGTTGCAACGTTGTTTGATATATGTGTATGTATTCACATACATGCATATACACATATATATGTAAGCATAATTAGTCACATCAAGAGTTTAGAAAATATCCTAAGTGTATGTATATAAGCTTCTTATATGTATACAAATGAGTGCTTACTTGAAAAAGCAAACTTACCATCTCTTACACACCTTTCACTTCCCTTACACACCATCCCATCTATCATAATTACTATTAGGGTTTTAAGGGCATTTTGGTCTTTTCCCATCCACCTTCCTTTTCCTATATAAGGAGGGGTATACCTCCTTCTTTCTTACACAAAATTACTAAGCAAAAGTGAAGCTTTTAATGGCTTATCTTCATCTTCTTCCTCTTCCTTACTAACTTTCTCAAACTATATTCAAACCAACTCCAAATCAACTCAAACTTTGAGTGTAGCCTTCTTATACCATTACAAGACCTTCTAGCAAGTTAGAAGTTGAAAAATCCAAGCCTCTCTCAATTTTCATCTTTGTTAGTGAGCTATATAAGGAAGGAAGCAAGGAAAAGCAAGGAAAGGAAGGAGGTTGCTAGCTTGGATCTTTATTCTTATTCTGGGATCTTTATTCTTATTTTGGATCTTGGATTTGCTAAGGATTAAGGTGAGTTTTCTCACTATTTAGGACAACAAACATAAACCCTTTTGCATGTTTTTAACTCTTCTTAAAGTTGCTTGAATGTTGGTAACTTATGTTAAAAATGTTAACTTGATTCTTACTTTAAAAGTAAGTGACATATGTAATCCATGTTAATGGATTGGAATGGACTTGAATGAACTTGGATTTGGACTTGAATTAACTTGTGGAATGGACTTGAAACAAAGCACATAAGGATTAGTAGGGAATTGACATATTGTAGACTTGAACTTGAAAGCGCGCTTATAGCGATAGTCGCTATAGATGCAGTTTGAATTGTTGTGTTTTCAACACTTCGTATGGAACTTTGTAAAGACATATTTAGTGATTTCATATCATATAAGATCTTGTTTTACTTGTATGTTTACTACCTTGAAGTTATTGAATAGTAAAATTCTAAGTAACCCCTCGAAAATGACCAAAACTTCACTACTGCAAAACTACCCGTTTAACCTTGATTTTTGGATTTCTAAGTATTGTAAATGTTCTTTAAATTTATGTAAATGGTCTTATTCTAAAATATCTTCTTCTAAAATATCTTCTTTCTAAATATCTTCTTCTAAAATATCTTCTTTCTAAATATCTTCCAAATATCTTCTTATAAAATATCTTTCCAAATACAACAAAGGTTAGAAAAGGGTTATGAATTGCTAAACCTCGTCATGATTAAGTCATTAGATTAAAAAGGTAACTGATAATGCTTAACACTAATAAGCCAACGAAGTAGGCTTATCTATTTGTGAGAGTTAAGATTGATGTTGTGTAGGGACGGAGCAATAGAGCTCTAACCTACCGGCTTCCCTCTTGGCCGAGGAATAGATAGGTTGGGAATGTTGGAAACGTGTTAACCATGTTAATTACTTACTTGTTTATTGAATATCATGGATACTATTCTTAATTCTAATAAGCCAATGAGTAGGCTTATCTATCTGTGAGTGTCAAGAATGGGGTGTCTAGGCAAGGGGTGATATGCAACCAGTGCTCTAACCTACCTGGCCTCACTCTTGATCGAGGGATAGTTAAGTTGATAATGTCGAAAACGAGTTAAGTGCACGAAGTGTGATTTCTATAAGCATAAAATGGTTTTGGGTTTGTCGTGACAATGTATTAATTACATTAGTCTTTAACCCTCTCAGATATATCATCGAAGTAAATATAATTGAATCTTTAAACGAATGTTTAAAGATGATTATAATGATTTTTTTTGGGTTTGTTGTAAACATTGTTTTAGCAACACTTGTTTTGAAACCCTTGGAATGTAGTTAAACTAAATATACGGTTTAATGATTTGGAACATACTTAGATCTTTAATAATTGATTTTAAAGATAGAAACAAGTATAGAAATCTTTCGGGATAAAGATATTGAATAAGAAGTTTAACTTATAAAAGAAAAGAGGTTCTTTATTAAACAATGGCTTTAACCTCTTTGATTATATTTTAGGATATCCTAGAAATGAATTATGTGTATGCTTATACCAGAGGGATAAGTATATAAATACGTTTTAGAGTATTGAAGTTATAAAGAGAATCTTAGAAATGAATTATAGATATACTTATACCAGAGGGATAAGTATATGAATACATTTTGAAGTATAGAAGCTAAGAAAGGAAACCTTGAAAATGAATTGTGATTATACTTATACCATAGGGATAAGTATATTAATACCTTTTAAGTATTAAGACTATAAAGGAATAGTAAATTAGTAGAATATATACATATACACCTTTTATATGTATAAGTTGAATATATACACAAGTATATAAAGGAATATTAATCGAGTATGAGATATTGATTAATAAGGAAGTCTAGTTAGACAAATGAAGTTTTATTAGATAAAAGAAGTTTAATAATAAAGGAATATTAATCGAGTATGAATTATTGATTAATAAGGAAGTCTAGTTAGACGAATGAAGTTTTATTAGATAAAAGAAGTTTACTAATAAAGGAATATTAATCACGTATGAGTTATTGATTAATAAAGAAGTCTTGTTAGACAAATGAAGTTTTATTAGATAAAAGAAGTTTACTAATAAAGGTGTATTAATTAATGAAAGATTAATTAAATGGGAAAGGAATTAGAATCCGTTTATATGAGTTAATCGTGCTTTGACTATTATCATGCTAGGTGACTTGATAGTGATTTGATTGTTTATCATGCTTCATGATCTTGATAGTGCCTTGAATGTTTATTCGTTTGTTATGGAAATTAAGCGAGGCTGTTTTCCATATACAATCATTTATTGTGTGTACTATAGTCGGTTTCGACTATGGAACTTGTCGTTGAATCTAGCGACTGGTTATGAGGAGACCGGGAGTTGGATATATTTGGTTCCACATGGTGCACTTCGGTGTTTCGTGCGTGGGCCAGTTGTGTTTACCTTATGGTATATTTTATCTAGAGATATGCGACGCTCGGAGGTACTTTCTGACCCTTGTGCATGGAGTTTGGATCTGTATTGAGAGATCTCCGATGGAAAATCCAATATGCGAACGTGCCTTATCAGTTTTGTTTGTACACTTAATTGTTGTTGAATGTAACCAATGTAACCATTCCTTCTATGTGAATTTATTTATATTCTACACCCTAGACATTATTTATGATACAACTATACTTCTCCTAATAAATGGTTGGTTTCAATTGAGGGGAAACCCGGAGCGGTTATCTGCACAGTCCCCTCAGTGTTGTTACATGCAATGTGTATCTTGAGTTTCTCATACCAGACTGATGTCTGACGCTTGGTTTTTGTTTTCCTTAAAATCATCACGTACTCCTTCGAGTAGGCTGAGTATGGCAGGTTTTACTTTGGATGCCTTGGAGCTTTTGGAAGAGAGTCGGAGTTCATCTTACCGTACTTTTTATATCCGCTGCATTCTATGTTGTACATCAACATTTATGAGGACGGGTTGTTATAACTGTCCAAGTTGATGATCGATTAGTCTTCTCTGATAGTTGTAATCATACAGTTTTATTTGGTAAAGATCATTCATTATATTATATGTTACCATTCCGTTGTGAGATTCTGATATTGTGTCCTCTTTTTCCTCAGTCTATTTTCTTTTTATTTTATTTCACCTTAACTTTTCGTCTTTCTAGCACTTGGGTGCTCGGCACGTGAATACCGTGGATGTATTAGTGTCGACATTTGAGGGTCGAAAAGTCGGGTCGTTACAAACTATGCTTTGATCCTCCCACAAGGCCCTGCTTTTCAACAATAAGCCTTGATCATATGCATCTTAGCATGCCACATTGTCAGACCATACCATATCCATTGATCATCTACCAATATATATATAACCTCTAAGCTCATACGCCATAGAGAAGGGTGTTAAGCAAAGAATAAATCCTTCGCCACCAAACAGAAATATATAATTAGTAGCGTTCAATAAATACAATATAAAAGGAATACAATGTCAGACACACGATCCATTTACAAGTCTGTTCTGGATCTGAACAAAATAACGTATCCGTCAATCTCTAGTACGTCTGGACGATCATCACTTATTACCTTGCCTTGGGGGATCAGTCCCAATTCAAAATATCAGTCATCATCAACCAAACGATGTGAAGCTCTCCGGTCTTCAACCACCGTCTTCATCTTCGACCCTTGATCGTCGTGATGATTATTCAGAATGGGATAAACCCGGCCTTTCTGAATAACTCACATATTTGTAATTAAAATCAACCATACACCACATTCCAACTCTAAATGTTCTTTTAATAAAATATTTATATTAAAAGGTTCTCATTAATTTTATCAAAGATAAAATCAATAAATTAAATCTTAAATCTTTTCTAAAAAGATTTAATAACTCTAATTTTGATTTTAGTACCAAAAATCATTATTACAAGATTATTAATTTAATAAATAAATCTTGCCTTAAATTAGGTTAAAGAACTAGTTTCATCTAAAACACAGTTCACGATAAACCAGAAACCAATTTCCAAAAATATGGAATTTCCACAGAAATTAAATCAATATATAACCGATATAAATTTCTGTATCGGACTAATAATATAAATGGAATAACGGCAAAGCCTCTTAAATTCCATATATAATATTGGTCTTCTTTTACAGAAGCCCGTCTCGATTATTACCAATCGAATTTCCACTTAATTCCAATTTAATATATTAAATTGGAAAAACCTGATTTTTAGAAAATCTTCTTTTAAATCTATAAAATAGATTTATAAACTCCAAGTAATAATTTCAATGTAAATTGGATTAAAGAAAAAATGTCATTTAAAAACACCGTTCACGATAAATCCAATCCACATATCAATTAATTTCAAAAATATAATTGCAAATAATCTTAATAAAAAGTTAACTCTTTCAACGGGGTTTAAGGACAATGTTATTTAAGACATCATCCACGACAACCCAAAAATCCAATGCTTGAACTAAATTCCAATTAAATAATAATTAATTGAAAACTTCCTTAAATCTATTTCTAAAATATTTTTAATATAAAATATCCTTTATATTAAAAATCCTATATTTGATAAATATTCTTTATTATACAAAAATTCTTTATTTAGAAAGAAATTCTGAGTTGGAGTGCGACTCAACCATGTACCATATAATTTGGGTCATATGGATTTCATACATTTCATGTATATGATAATAAACAGGAAATAATCATCAAACCATCCATTAACATCCAGAGTGACAATTTCAACTGTGTGAGCATTAAAATGAAACAATAACGCTCATCGCAGCCTGTCGATCAATCGATAGACATACAATTAAAGATTGGGATTTGTGTCAGTCAAGTGTTGTCCCAATACCCGTGTGGGGTTTTCAGCCAACAGCAGTTCATATAAATAAATAAATAAATAATTGGTTAATAGATTTAACCAACTTCTATTTCACTAACAAGTTGATGAAATAAATCAAAAATGTCACTTATATCGAGTAAAAATGTATTTTACTCGTATGATTTCTCTATATATTCCTAAAGTTACATAAACAGTAATTTATTTATATAGCTTTATTGCGGATGACAAATAAAATATAAATTTCATTATATTTTATTTGTATGAAATTTCTTAATAATACATTTCAGTGTATATTTTGACCAACAATATAATTTGTATATTAGAATATAAACTCTAATGCAAGTTTGAAAATAAAAATTGGATTTTATATTTGTGTATAAATTCTACTGTATATTATGCAAATAAAAGTGATTCTTATATTTGCACATAAATTCTGTTTCAACAAAGATGTGTTAAAGTGATATACTCATTTTGTTAACAATTCTATTTCAACAAAATGATAAAGGTAGTAATTTCATTTTGTCATTAATTTCAGTTTAACAAAATAAATAGCAAACAGCGATTCATATTGTGACCATTCTAATTTAACAAAATGGATCAAAGTGATAATTTTAACTCTTTTACTTTCATTACATATATAATGTCAATAAAAGTGATATCTCTAAACTTTCTATTTTTATTGCATATAAAATATCAATAAAAATAATTCCTTTAATTTTCCATATTTTTATTGTATATAAAATGGCAATAAAAATGTTATTCTTTAACCTATCCTTTTTATTGTAAACTAATTTTACAATAAAATATTATCTTAAAATCCATTCTTAAAATTGCATAGAAAATAACAATAAAGACGATACCTTTTTAATTACACTTTTATTGTATACGTAATGACAATAAAAATGTTATATTTTAATCTATCCTTTTTATTGTAAACTAATTTTACAATAAAAATATTACTTTTTAAATCTACACTTTTTATTAAAAATAAAATGACAATAAAAAGGTGAATTTAAAATCTATTCTTTATATTGCAGTAAATTTGGAAAATAAACATAATTTCCAATGTTATACTTTTTATTGTAGTCCTTGAAACCAAGGGAAATTACAACATATATGTAATCCTATGTTTCTATTTTGCTAATGTTTTCAAAATAAAAATATAAACAAAATCCTTTTAACAACAATGGTATTAAAAAAATATGTAATCTTCATGCCTTGTCCTTTATTGAACAATTTAACAATAAAAATGTTAAATTCTTTTGTATTGTAACCATTTAATAATAAAATATAATTAGTTGAATCAAGACTTGTCATCGTATCCATTTGGCACTAAGGGATAATCCTTATAATCTAACCTTTTTATTGTAACCTTTTGACAATAAAAGAAAATCCTTTATTAAATTTGACATTAAAAATATGCCTTTTAAGTCTTAATCCTTTTATGGTAATTTATAATGACAATAAAAACATATTGTTTAATTTAACAAAGTTACAACAAAATAAATCCCTTTATCATAACCTTCTACTTGAAAAACAATATTTCATAAAAACCTTACCTTTGATGTAAAATCTTTTTATTTAAACAAAAATAAAATCAAAATTGCAGTCTTACATGTCTATTCTTTTTATTGTAATAGATTACAATAAAAATATGAACATTTTATACCATTCCTTTTATCGTACTGAATTTACAATAAAAATTTGATCTTTTTATTTAAAAAGAAAATAACACAAAAATGGGTTTTTATACATATAAAAATGTGAATAAAAACCGTAACTACTACATATGGATTTTTATTTACAGACAAAATGCAAATAAAAATGTAACTCTTCGATTTGAATTTTTATTTACATATAAAATGCAAGTAAAAATGTAATTTCTAGAAATGAATTCCTTTTTTTTTTTACATATCAAATGTAAAAACAATGTAATTTTCAAACGGGTACCTTTACTTACATAAATGTAAATAAAAGTTTAATTCTTTAATATGTATTTCTATTTACATACAAAATGTAAATAAAAATGAAATTCTCATATATGTCTAACCATTTTGTTCTTTTATTCGCAAATAAAATGCAAATAAAAGTATATTTCCTAATCTTGACTTTTGATTCACAAATAAAATAGCAAATAAAAATGTATTTACAAATCTTAACTTTTTATTTGCAAATAAAAATATGTTCAACTGTTCTTGTCTTTATTTGACAACTTGATTTCATACAACACTATGTTCAATATAATATACAATTTTATATTCATAAAATAAAAATAAACTACATGATATCTTAATTTAGATTAAAAATCCTAATCTAATTCACCAATATCGATGATCTTGGTTGAATTTATACAGATCTATAGTTACAAGAACGGATCTAAACAATTCAATACAATACAATACAATACAAACCACTCATCAAAACAACAATTACAACATAGATCTAAATAGATAACATACAAGTAATCATTCAACATCGATAAAATAATTAATTAAATAAATTAGATAATTAAATTAGAGATTCTCACATTGGTTTGATTCTGAAACTCCGTTCGAATTCAAAATTTGTTGAAATTTCAACAGTCTCCGTTTCAGGTCTGGTCTGCGCCTCGCGAAGATCTTGGAAAGACGAGTCCAACGCAACTGACGGTTTGAAAAACAGACCTCGTATGAGAAAGTTATCGCATTTTAAACTTTAATTACAATATCGGATTAACATAAAGTAATTAATATAATTAAACAATTAATTAATCATTTGTTCCCTTTCTTCCTTCAGCCGATAAGCCTTGGATCATGATCAAAATTGTTCCCACCACCTCTTTCCACGCCAATAAGGACGCACCATTTTGGAGATTGGAGTTTGCTTTTTAATTTTCTCTTATAAATCATGTTTTAATTCGGAACGAATTATGAGGAACTTGGAGAAATATTTTTGAACGACGATGTCCGCTCGTTGAGATGGAGGCGGTGGAGAAATAGATCTAAGGGAAGAAGCCATTTTTTTTCTGATTTAAGCATAGAACAAATTGGATTGAAGGAGAGAGGATGTAAGGGAAGAAGAATGGAGCGTTATGTTATTTTATAATAGTGAGGATTGGTGAACAAAAAGAAATAAATGTGAGCAATTACAATGGAAAGGAATGTAAGTGCAAGATTTAACGTTTCCTTGTCGTTTCTTTTTTATATATATGAACGCTATGGATAATAAAGGGGCAAACATTGCATGGTTCTTTTTATTTTTAGTATACGAAGAATTCAAAATAAGGGAGCATTTACATACGTTGAAAATAATTAAGGAATATAGAGAGCGTGACCCCATGTTTTAAGAAATGCTTGCATGTCTCCAACATGACAATTTAATGAAAAGAAGGGAAAAAAATTAATGTGCATAGAATTAAATTGCATGCATACGAAGATATAACATATTGTGGCAAGTTTTAAATGTGCATAATGCATGAAATTTATTGTAGTGTGTCATTCTTTATTTAATGCGCATATATGGAGAACTGATTAGATAATTTTTTTTTCTTTTCAAAAAGCAAGGGAACAATTCACATTTGGGAATTTATTAATTAATGAATGATACAATTAGAACAGATAGGGGAAAGTATTAAAGAGAATAGCCAAAGATATATATACACACATACATATATACATATATATATATATTGTCAGAATTTATTTCATTTAGAAACTACACATTATTTTCAATCAATATTTTAATATAAATTAATAGATTTTATTAACAGGATTTTAGTTTAAAGGAAAAACTTAGACCCGCATTTTAAATTACGGACGGAACTTTTTATTTTTGGTTTGAAGGACGCGCGCTTCACCCCACTAACCCCACTAACAAACCGTTCCCCATTTCATTCGTTCTAGGGTTTTGTCTCGATAAAAAAATCATCAGTATATTCAATCCAAAAAAAAAAATCAATCACTAAAATCAGTAATGTCGACAACTGAAACAGATTCTTCAACTTCGACCTCTAATTTACCGATAGGCGATTGGGTATTCAAGGCAAGATCCCCGAATCGTGCATCATCAACTCCTCAATCGAAGGAAAAATCTCCAAAAAGTGGGAAATCAAAAGCTAGATTTGCAAAATCAAGAGCAGTTAAACAACTCGCACTGCAAATCGGCGATGAAGAAGGTACTGTGCGTTCAAGGAAGCGTCCTAGGGTTTTGAAGGTATTAGATTTTGTTGAAATTTTGTATGTTTTGTCTAAATGAGAACGAGAAAATCCTGATACATGAATTACAAAATATAATGATAGTTATAGATATCACTTTGCCTCTTAGCATATCATTTTGCATTCCAGCAAAATATAATGATAGTTATTGATATCACTTTGCCTCTCAGCATATCATTTTGCATTCCAGCAAAATATAATGATAGTTATAGATATCAGTTTGCCTTTTAGCATGTCATTTTGCATTCCAGCAAAATATAATGATAGTTATAGATATCAGTTTGCCTCTTAGCATGTCATTTTGCATTCCAGCAAAATATAATGATGGTTATAGATATCACTTTACCCCTTAGCATATCATTTTGCATTCCAGCGAAATATAATGATAGTTATAGATATCAGTTTGCCTCTTAGAATATCATTTTGCATTCCAATAAAATATAATGATAGTTATAGATATCACTTTACCTTTTAGCATATCATTTTGCATTCCAGCAAAATATAATGATGGTTATAAATATCACTTTACCTTTTAGCATGTCATTTTGCAATCCAGCAAAATATAATGATGGTTATAGATATCACTTTGCCTCTTAGCATGTCATCTTGCATTCCAGTGAAATATAATGTCATTTTGCATTCCAGTGAAATATTATGATGGTTATAGATATCACTTTGCCTCTTAGCATGTCATTTTGCATTCCAGCAAAATATAATGATAGTTATAGATATCACTTTGCCTCTTAGCATATCATTTTGCATTCCAGCAAAATATAATGATAGTTATAAATATCACTTTGCCTCTTAGGATATCATTTGGCATTCCAGCGAAATATAATGATAGTTATAGATATCGCTTTACCTCTTAGCATATCATTTTGCATTCCAGCAAAATATAATGATGGTTATAGATATCACTTTGCCTCTTAGCATATCATTTTGCATTCCAGAGAAATATAATGATGGTTATAGATATCACTTTACCCCTTAGCATATCATTCTGCATTCCAGCGAAATATAATGATAGTTATACATATCACTTTGCCTCTTAGCATATCATTTTACATTCCAGCAAAATATAATGATAGTTATAGATAGATATCACTTTGCCTTTTAGCATATCATTTTGCATTCAAGCAAAATATAATGATAGTTATAGATATCAGTTTGCCTTTTAGCATATTATTTTGCATTCCAGCAAAATATAATGATAGTTACAAATATCAGTTTGCCTTTTAGCATATCATTTTGCATTCCAGCAAAATATAATGATAGTTACAGATATTACTTTGCCTTTTTGCATATCATTTTGCATTCCAGCAAAATATAATGATAGTTATAGATATCACTTTGCCTTTTAGCATATCATTTTGCATTCCAACAAAATATAATGATAGTTATAGATATCACTTTGCATTTTAATTTGTCATCTAATGCATGATTAAGATTTGTGAAAGAAGATAGTTATAGAGGAATGGTTTGCACGATCTTTGGTTTTGACTTTTTTTTTAACTTAGTTTTGCCTTGTTAATACTGTTGTTGTGTGTGCCATGTATTTTTAGTCATTGAATTGGTTTAAACGTGAAATAAAGGCTTGATGCCCTATAAGTAATGACAGTTCCATATAGCATTTTAATAATTGTGAATTCGGATGAATAAAGATATAAATAAAATGACAGTTCCATATAGCATTTTTGTAATAGAACCATTTCTAGTAACATGATTGTCCTATAAGTAATGATAATTTCATATGACATTTTATTCTTAAATTGCTTAGAATATTGATAATGTTAATTATGATAGCTTAATATATCATTTTTATCCATGTTCACTACCAATTTACAGTTATCATACTGTTACTTACTCTTGTTTTATTGTTACTTACTGGTATCAATAACAGTATGTTATTTACTGTTACTTTTAATAGTATTAAAATGATAGTTTTATATATCATTTATAATGTTTTGGTGAATTTGTCTATTATGCTGAATTTGTGATGTTATATTAACATTTAAACATTTGTGTATGCACAGAATACTGCAGCTAAAAATACAAAAAAAAGAGAAAGGACAAAGAAAAAGAAAGAAGTCGATACAAATCAGTATCGTTGTAGTTTAATGGCCATGATCAAAACAATGGAAAAAAATTAAAAAAGGCAAAGGTTTTACAGTAGATCAATTAGATTTCATTAAACAAACACCATTTCATCAGTTCATTTTTTTTATATATGAAGGTTATGTAACTTTGAAAGAATGTAGAAAATCAACTTTGACTGTGGATATTCTTATTAGTACATTTTCTGATGAGAATGAAGATTTCAAAATTGGGAAAAAAAGTTTAAAAATTATGACTGAAGATATTGCATTGCTGTTTGGTTTGCCAATACATGGAAAAAACTTATTTCCTCTACCAAAATCTTCTTTTCAACACCTATCTGACTACTGTAAAGAATTTGTTGTAAGGAATTTTGGAATAGTTGATCATATTACTAAAATACATACCATTGCTAGAATTAACTTTGTTTTTGAAAATGAAAATTATCAATATCAAACTGATTTACCAAAACTAATAATAATTCTAGCAATGATAACTTTCTTTTTTCCAGATAACCAAATGTATTTACCTTGGGGTTATCTACAGTACTTAATTGATGAAGAAAAAATGTTTGATGTATCATGGCCATTAACAATACAATGTTCACTGTTACGTTCACTAAAAGTGTTCAAGTCCAAGCCACGTCAAATGTCCGGATGTTCCATGCTAATTTTGGTAAGAGATACCCTTTTTATTAATGCATTATTCAGGCAACACCCTATGTTATTAACTTAATTGCTTCTCTAAGTACACTTAAACCAGTTACATTGAAATGATAGTTCTACATATCATTATTTTATGTTACTTTTTTACTCAACTTTAATCATTGAAACCTCCTTTTTTTCAAAGGTTTTAAATTTTGTTAATTAAACATCAGAATTTGCTTTTTCTGTCAATGTTTTTGTTCAGATGTTACATTGAAATATGTAATGATAATTTCACATATCATTTTATATAACCTTCTGTTTTTAGCTACAATTGGTTTATTAACATAGATATAAAATTTCTATCTTCTACCTTATTATATAACACATACCTTTTTGTTTGTAAATTAAAATGATAGTTGAAAATAGCATTTAATTAACTTTCACAGTTACACTGCATATTTTATTTTCCTGCATACCCAAACATATAATTTTCTCAAATGCTTTTATTTTTACTTTTGCAGTATTTTCTTTGCGAACATGTTAATTTAATTGAACAAAAGGCAAAATGCAACAATAATTTCCCAAGGTTTGTGAAATGGGATATAAGCTGTCTGAAGAACAATGTCACAAATGATACATTAACCAGAATGGATGATGAAAAGGTAATATTCAATTTACATTTTTGTCCTGTAAATTTATATTTAATCATTTAGATACTTTATTATTGTTTTTGAACAGATTTTTGAGAACTTGAGACAAATTACTGAAAATGAGATGACTTTACTGCAACAAGAAAAATTGCAAGTTCAACATGCTCCACACAGATCTGAAATGGAAAATGATGATGATAATAATCAAATTGCCTCTCTTCAGCAGTATATACAACAACTGGAAAGTAAACTAAGAAAAACTGAAGAAGAGCTGAAAAATGAAAGAGCTGAAAGAATAAAAGAGAAAGAGTTGATTGTAGGATTGAAAAAAGAAATTGAGAAATTGAAATAAAAAACAACCAGCACAGAAGAAGGAGATGAAAGCCAAAATGTAAATAAGCAAAATGAAATTGATTTCGAAGGTCCCACATTTGATCTAAAAATCACACAACAAATGCTAATTCTACAATAAAAAAGGAAAGAAGCAGAAAGGAGAGAGAAGGAAAAATCAAAGTCAAAAATAGAAATAGCCCCAAGCTCATTGGTTAATAGGGTGACAACAAGGGCTGCTCGAAAGAAATCAGAAGCTGAGGGAAAAGTTGATGAAAGGAAAAATGAACATGAAGAAAATGTAGAAAAAACCGATCTGGAAAAGGAAGATGAAAATAAAATTAGTATCGAAGAAGAAATTGACAGCGAGTTGAAAGATGTATCAAACATTGAAGAAGAAAGCAATGAAGAAAACATTGAAGAAGAAAGCAATGAAGAAAATGACACCGGTACGGACAATACAGTCAAACTAGTAGATGTTGATGCATACTTGCCAAAAAGGGAAAACTATCAAACTAGTTTAAAAGTCAAAAAAAGCAAGCTTCTAAATCTTCTTGAAGAAAGCAAGAAAAGCATAGTTCTTTCGTATTTTGAAACAAATGAGAATGAGAAGTAAGTGATTATATTATCATTAATAGTTTTTCATTACAATTTCATCGAAATAATACCTACTAACTTATTTTGTGTTTATGTAAAATGCAGCTCGGTGGTTTTCATATCAGATGATGGTAAAAGGGGTGGGATTACAATTGTAAAATCTATGCTTGAATCTATTTTGCTGGAATTGTACACAGATGGCCAGGTATTTTTCTTTTTATTTGTATATAACTTATATTCACATTTAATAGGATGGAAAAATAGACAATGTACACGTATGTTCAAAATGATATATATGAACTTATCACTTTGATATAAAGCCTCAACTATACATAGTATATATAAACTGTACATGCAAAAAAGAGCCTTGCATGCTATGATAATAGCTGGGATATGATTAACAGGAAAAATTGAAAATAAACAGGTGTATTTGAAATGATACATAAATGTATCATTTTGATATAATGCCATTACCACACCTGGAAAATTAGCAACATACGTATTATGCTTATATTCATATTGAATGAACAGACGAAAACAAAGATAGACAAATATTTTGTAAATGATATAAAACTTATCATTTTTGTATAAAGCTACTAACACAGGTTATTATTTTCTTTATTCTATCAGATAATTGACCGGTATGTTCAAAACCAAGAGTTGTATGAGCACAGCTATACCTTCTCCACTATAATGACGGTAAGGCAAACCTTTTTTAAAAGTAAGGTTAAGTTCTTTAAAAATTATGCTAAAAAAATTTAATATGCAGAATGCAATAAGCAATGATTTGGATAATGTGATACACAAACTAGTTCTTCCTATGATAGAAAGTATTGTTCTGAATGAGTATACCGACAACATATTCTTTCCGTTGCATCATATCAACCATTGGACGCTTTTGAAATTGAACTATGTCACAATGCAATGGACCCATTATGATTCAAATAAGCCTCTAACTAGATCTACAAGGATGTCAAATCCAAGCTACAGGCACGCTATTGATCAGGTAAAATAATTAGTATCTTGATGGACAAAAACTAAATAATGCTACATTCAACTATCATAATTTAATTATTTTCTACATATCCAGAGAAAGAAGATTGAAGGGCTATTTGAGAAAAAATGGCAGGAAAAGGGAATCTTGAATAAAAGTTTCGGGAAAAAAACACTAATACAAGAACCATCCCCGCGGCAAGAACCATCCTCGTAAGTATTTAGTCATTCCTAAAATATAGATTTAGTGGTTTCCAGTTTTCATTCACATAAAGCACACGAAAAGTATTTAGTAATACCTTTGTAACAGTGATATCATAACCATCCACGCGGCAACACTCAACTATTTTGTAAACTGTCTTAAAAAAAGCTCAATAATTGATTGCTACTAAATGCTTTTCTTGCCATTTGTAGGAATGACTGTGCTTGGTTTGTAATGACAAACATTAAATTGCTTGACAGTGGAAATCTTCCGCAGATGTATGAAAAGGAAGAGATCGACCGACTCAAAGCGGATACAGTATTTCAAATCATCTACAACGGCGGAAAAGGAACAAATGAAACCAGTAGCAGAGCAAAAAGATTGATTTTTAATTGCAATTAGATTTGATATATTGAAGTTTACTTGTAATTTTCTTATAAGTTTCCTTGCTATATTTCTAGAAAGCACAATAGACTTATGCTAACTGTTTAGTCTGTAATAATATGTGCTGATAACATCATTTGTAGTACGGTAACGTTGAAAGTTTGATATGTTTCATTTCATCATCAAATTGCAATATTGCTGTTTTGCATGCAGTAAGATGCTGTTAAATTGCGTGTAATGATATCAAAATGATATGATGTTGTCTCAAAAGTTTTCCAACATTACAGAATATCAAAATGATATATGAAACTATCATTATTTAAAAATATTTTCTATTTTTTGTTGTCGATGAAATCTAAACATTAATTAGTACAATAACAGTTGTAATAGCTTTAAACATTAAAAAATATTATAAATAACCATCAACCACTATTATAATTAGCAGAAATTGACGAACAATGTTATAACCAAAGATAATACAGATGGCATCATAAACATTATGTAATATAACCATTATACATAATTATAACCATCCTACAATATTATAGCAATACAAACGTATAACAAAAATCAAAATCGCCATATCACTCAAACATACAATATTATAAACAACATACAGAAACTAAGCAACATTAAAATTAAAAAAAAAATTGCAGATAGCATTATTAAATGACAAACAATAATACATCCACTAAACATACACAGAAGCCAAAAGCAAATCTAACATAAATCAATCACTCAAACAACATTATCATAATAGTCATATAGTCAAACAGTTTACATATATGAATTGCATAATAAAAAAAATGATAACTATATGTATCATTACAGTATAAAAATTGGTCACTGTGGAAAAAAACAGTATTAAACATCAACGTATAGAAGAAGCCTCACAGTTTCTTTTGTTGTGGCCTGTAGAATTACATTGGCTACATTTATTTCTTTTATTCTGAGAATAGCCATAGCCACCACGTCTCTTTGTAGAAGGTCTACCAGGTCTGCGAACTTCTTTAGGAGGCCTAATAATAACATCATTTTCAGCAATAACTGGCTTATCAAAATTAGGAATTGGATTAATGGCTTCAGCATATGAAGATCGAAAAGCGTCAACAGTAAAGTAGTGCTCCACATAGTCGTAAACTGATAACCTTGACTTATTAATACATTTGATTGCATGAGCACATGGAAATCCGGTAATTCTCCATTGATTACAGCTACATAAATGATTTTCGAGATCAACAAAATGAGATTTAGGGGATTTTACTTCGAACACAAAGTCTGAAGACTTGTAAACATCCCAGCCAAAACCAACATCGACTAACTTAGACAAGCGTTCCTCCATAACAGGACAAAGAGTCGTTGTCCACAAACGACATTCCTCCCTTCGCCTAGCCATTTGCTCCATAACTTTCACTCGAATACCATCCAAACAAGAAGTTATCGGCATTACTCTATCTTCCAAAATCCAAGAGTTGAAGCTTTCTGCAACATTTGAAGTATATTCACCATACCGCTTTCCTTGAAAAAACAAATCTGCCCAGTGATCAAAAGGTTTATCTTGTAGAAAATTTTCAGCAGCCATACCCCCAATATTCTTAAATTTAGAAAGATATCGCTCAAAATCATACATATTAGAAGCTCTAGCACAAAGTTTGAATAACTCTACAACAGAAGAATCACCTTTAGCTGCCTTCACAACACTACCAATATTTTGTTCCATGTGAAGCAAACAGTAGCTATGATATGAAGAAGGAAATACTTTAGGAACACCTAATAAGAGACCCCAATGACGATCAGACATAAAAACTAGAGATCGATCTTCATTTAGCATTTCTTTCAAATGGGACAAAAACCAAGACCAGTTAGATTCGTTTTCATGTGAAACAATACCCATAGCAAGAGGAAAGAAACCTGCAAAATAATTAATTAATGACCTTCCAAAACAAAGATACATGAGCCTCATTAAGCATCAGAAATATGATAGTAATGTCTGGCAAACAAAATTGAATTAGAATCAAAATGATATATGAATATATCATATATTATATATTAGTCTTTTAGTACCTTACTGTCTAAACATTAATACTACAAACACTTCCAGTGGAACCATTGATAAATAAAGCAAACAAATCTAGTGTAAGCATTGTTGCATTAAAATTAGTTAATGTGCATAAAAATGATAGTTTCATGTATCATAGGTATAAAAAGAACCAAGAAAAAGAAAACAAAAGTAAAATTAAACTCGTTCCTTGATTAGCATTTTTAGAAGTAGCAGCTAACAAAACTCCAGGTCTTCCCTTCAAATGAGCAGCATCTAAAAATATTAATGGTCTGCAGTGTTTAAAACCAAGCAAGCAAGCACCAAAAGCAAGACAAATTCTCTCAAACTGATTGGTTGAAGAATCAACATCCATAGATACATAACTACCAGGATTATACTGTTGCAATGCCTCCGAATACCAACGTAAATCATTATATGACATCGCATCATCCCCATATATCTCTTTCAATGCTAACTGTTTTCCGCTATAAGCATAATAGTATGATAAATTGAAATTATACTCTCTTCTAAATTCCGCAATGATATCCTTCGACTTCTTCATAGGAGCATCCCGAATTTGATCCAAAATCAAAGATTTAACAAATCTACTTGAAATAGTTACTTTATTAACATCTCTAAGACCCGCTCCACACGAATGATTAAAACTATAAGTTCTAATAAAAAATCGAGAGAGCAAGCCCGGATCCGAAGAAGCATTAACATAAAACTTGCAACCATCATTAATCCAAGAACAATTTACCGAAATTCTATCCGGAGCGTTTCTAACAAAAATCAAAGCATAACCATATTTTATTTGATACGCCATTAAAAACTCTCTAAAATCCTCAGCTCCATTAAAACAAAAACCAAGAAAATCCGCAATATTTTTCTGAGAACCTTTCTTTAACATATCTTTCAAATAATGAGATGAATCGGCATGTGACTCGCAATTTGTTCCAGAATTACTACCAATCGAAGTGCTTTGTATGCTTTAAGAACCCAAACCACAGCCATTACTATCAGATTCCATAACACCAACATTCTCCTTAACCGTAAACTTGAAATATTGACTCTTCTTAAAAGTTAGAAGACATAAAATGCTAAGCAAGTCTGAATCAGTGTCGATAACTATAGTCTTATTCTCAAGAACATAAGAAATCTCAATAGAAAACCGATTAAGATGTGGCCAAACATCACATATTTCACTTTTAACACCAAATAAAGAAGAGGCCGTGGTCAGACGAGTAGAATAACAATTCTCATTGTATTCAAAGATAACAAGCAAACTATTTGCTTCATTATTGATAGTATCAGAACTGCAAAAAAAAAATCCAATTAAAATACTTAAACGAATAAAACAGTAACAGCAAATGTTAAATTTACATATCATAACAAAATAGAACCAATGTTGCGGCTGGATTAAACAAGAATACATTAACTAAAAAACCATATGATAAATAAACATATCACTGGCAAGATTATAGTCTAAATGTGAATACTGCAGTAATGCTATATAAACATAGCATAAAATAACAAACCACATATAATATTCACTAGAACGACGGAACATCATCAAACTATAAAACAATAAACATTGTTGAAGAAATGCAAAAATAAACATCAAAATCTTACTTCTCCATTGAAATAAATCCAAATTCTACTGGAAGAAGAACAAGCTGTATAACCTAGATGAGCAAAAAATCGATTATTAATCGACAACAATTATACGCAATAAAAAACAGAAATACTCGAAAGAAATTAAAGAAGCATACCTGAATTTACCTAATTGTTTAATGAAGATAGAAATCGCCAATGGAGATCTGTAGCAATGAAAGAAGACGAAAATCGATTGACAATGGAGAAATCGAATACAAAATTAGAGTGAGTGTCGTCTTGAATCGAGAAGTCGGTGATGAAGAAGATCGCAACCAAATTAAACAGAAGAAAAAATTTAAATGTTGCTGAGTCTTTTTCCTTGGAACGAAAGTTTAACGACCGCTTCCTTCAGATGAAAAAAAAAGAGCCGCGTCCGTAGGCCCAAATAATTTGAATAAAACTTCCTTTAGCCCATTTTCCTGTTTTATTAAAGTTCCTAAGGTATATTTTTTCCTTGGCATGTAGTCAAAGATTTTTAATACAAGGATAACATTCTTGCTAATAACATTTAATTGAGGAAATATTTTAAAGTTATAATTTTTCTTTCTCTTTGTATATTTAGAATGTGCATTAAACAAGCGCCTACATGAATTATGTCCATCAACATTCAAATCTTAAGATTTAAGTTTTCCATCAATAAATGTAATCTTACAATCAAACTTAAAATATAAATTTAATCATTTTATTTTTAAAATTTAATTCAATCTTTCAAGAACAAATTAAATTAAACAAACTAGAAATTCAAGTATAAATCTCTACTTTCAAATCCTAAATCAAACTTACAATTTCAGAATTTTCAAACTACAACGCTATTTCCAACTGCTTTTAAAATTAAAATAAATATATCGTTTAACTTCAATTAAAATAAATTTTACGTCGTTATTATTTAAAATAAATTATTTTAAATATTAAAAATCCCATTAAATTTCTAAAATAAATTTTTTTAATTGGTTCCAAAATTCTGGGTTGTTACGATGAATATGACATTTTCATTTTGTATTTTAGATAGAAATAAAAATATGATTTAAAAGAGTTACATTTTTGTTTATAAATTTAGTTGCAAACAAAGCATAAAAAATTATATTTCTATTTGCATATTTAGATGCAAATAAACATCATAGTAAAAGGATTATATTTTTATTTGCGTTCTTTAATGCAAATAAACATTGAAATAAAAAGTTATATTTTATTTGCATTCTTTGATGCAAATAGAACATTGCAATAAATAGTCATATTTTATTTGTATTCCTTGATGCAAATAAACATCGTATTTAAAGGTTGAATTTTTATTTGCATTCTTTGATGCAAATAAACATCGTATTTAAAAGTTGAATTTTTATTTGTATTCTTTGTTGCAAACACACTATGAAATTAAAAGTTGCATATTTATTTGCATTCCTTGATGCAAATAAAATACTGAATTAAAGGTTGAATTTTTATTTGCATTCCTTTTTGCAAATAAAACCTTGAATTAGAAAGTAGCATTTTTATCCTTTGATGCAAATAAAACATGAAGATAAAAGTTGTATTTTTATTTGCATTCCTTGATGCAAATAAATCATAAATTACAGTATTACATTTTTATTTGCATTTTAGATGTAAATAAATAAAAGCATAGTTTAAGAAGTTACTATTTTATTACATTTTAGATATAAATAAAAGAATAGGATTCAAAATAATCATTTTTTATCAATTTGCATTAGTTGAATCAAACATTCATTTTATCGAATTGTATTGGTTGAAACCAAAAAGGACATTTTTGTCAAATAAGAATTAAACACAAATAGTATTTTGATAAAACAGAATTGTAGGTAAATGAAGGTATCACTCTTCTTATACATTTTGTTGAGATAGAATTTATATGCTAATATAATAACCATTTTATTTGCATAGCATACAACAGAAATTATATGTAGATATAATAACCATTTTTATTTGTATAACACACCATAGAATTTATATGCAAATATAAAAATCATTTTTTTATTTGCAAAACATGCATTGGAACCTATATTCAATTTTAAGAATCATGTTACTGGTCAAAATATACATTAGAATGTATAAGTGTGTTAAGGTGGCATCATTATATGTTATTGCATACATTAGAATTTGTATGTAATTTAAATAAACATTTTTTTAGGGGTTGGGTTATTCATTGAATACATATACAATTGGGATTATTTCTTTTATGTGTTCAAATTAAGAATAATTATAAAGTATAATGTAAATTATCCTTTTATTTGTCATCCACGAAAATGTCATATAAATAAATTACATTCTATCATATATTAGAAATGTAAAAGAAATTATGCGAGTCAAATATATTTTATTTTCAACATTAGGAGTAAAATATCATTTTTGTCCATCATTATCAACATGTTGATAGTATTAGAATTGATCAAATTAATTAACCAATTATTTATTTATATGTACTGTTGTTGGCTGAAAACCCCAAATGGGTATTGGGATGATATTGATATACACTAGTCCTAATATTTATTCATTTGTCAATCGATAGATTGATATGCTACGGCGAGCGTTATTATTTCATTTAATGCTCACATAGTTGAGAACTTCACTTTGGATGTTGAATGGATGGTTTGATGATTATTTATTATTATTGTCATTTACATACGATGTATGAAATCCATATAAACAAAGTTATATGGTAAATGATTGAGTCGCTTTCCGATTCGGAATATCCTTCATATAAAGAATATTTTTTAAACAAAGAATTTCTTTTAAATAAAGAATAAATCTTTTGACTAAGATTATTGGTATTTCAATTTATATTTATTTATTGGAAAATGATTTTGGGTTTATCATGAACAATGTTTTTAAATGACATTGATTCTTTAACCCAGTTAAAAATAAGATTTATTTCTTAAATTGGAATAATTGTAAAGTAGTGATTTTTGATATTAAAAATGAATTGGAATTTTAACAAATCTTTGAAAATAAGATTTAAGAATAAATTCAAAAGATTTTATCTCTGATAAAATTAATGGGAATCTTTCCCTAAACATATGAATATTTTATTTAAAGAATATTCTGAATTGGAAAGAGGCGTTGGATGTATCCTTATAACACTTGATTTTTAATTATAAAAATACGCGAGTTATTCGGATTGACCAGGTTTAACCCATTCTGAATAATTATTACGACGATTAAAAGTCGAAGATGAAGATGGTGGTTGAAGACCGGCGATCTTCACATCGAATGGATGAGGACTACTGATGTCTTTGATTGGAGTTGCTGCCTTGAAAAGGTTCCAGTGGTAGTTGTCCGGTCGTATTGTTGATCGTTCGGATATGCAAGGTATCAGGTGCCTCCGGTTCCGTTCAGACCCAGAACGGACTTGTAAATGGATGTGTGTCTGACGTTGAATTTCATTCTATGTAAATTGATTCCTATTAATATACAACCGTTGGTGGCGGAGAATTTATTCTCTTGCTTAACACCCTTAGAGGTTGTGTGCTGATAGTTGTCAATCGCATGGTATGGACTATCAATGTAACGACTGGGAACTTCGCTCGATCCGAATCAGTCGCTAAACCCATCAAGACCGTTCGGAACACCTGATTGTTTTGAGAACACGACAAAATAGAACGCAGACAGAAGAACATTTCATTGTATATTAAAACAATTCCATCAGAATACAAGAATGTACAGAGTATGAATAAATATTACACAACAGAAAATATCAGAGATTACAATACCTTACATAGCAGCGGAAAAATAATACAAAACACAACTGAAAGTAATACACAGGTACAAAGGTTTCCGAGTATCGTTCCAGCTGTAAACCAGGATCTTGTGAATATAAATCTGCAAAACCAAAACTACTAGCTGCCCGTGTCAAAATAAGGGCACCCAGAGTTTAGGTTGAAACAATAAACTCCAGGTCAGTCATGTGACTGGTGTGAGAACTAAAACAGTTATTAATCTTTATTTTAAAGTTAGGTAAATCAAGGGACCACGCCGTATAACACGGAACGGGTTTCCTCCCAAGAATACCAGTGCATAAAACAACAGAGCGATGCTAAATAAAGAAGAACGAAGCAATTATAAGACCCAGGTCCCATCACATAACGCAATGCAAGCCGGAGGATAGGGTTTTTACCTTATAATAGCCAAGAATGCTTGATACGTTTAAAACAAATCATTTGATACTATTATAAGTGCATAGTGTATAAAAAAACTTCAAATCGTAAGTATCCATCATAAACGGCATAAGCGCCTCATCCCACTATGTCGCCATACTAGGCTCTACAATCAAAACCGCAAAGTCACGTATTGGAAGTTGGATTTCCATCTGTGAACCGAGGCAAGGGATCGTCCTCTATCGAATTCGAGACGCTCTAGCCCGTGTCTCAGGAAAGTACTCGGTCAAGCCATTAGATCGTCAGGGCCGGTCCACCAATGTGGATTAAAATGCCTGAACACTACGTTTCCCCACCCTATGGGGTGTCAATGAGCCAAATGACTCCATCGGCTCCACACAGTCATCAATATATCCGAGGCGCCTCGCAACAGCAACAACCCCATAAGTCAAACTCATCAGGGCGTGTAAAACCACTGACGCTACTTCTAGCTAGAAGGAAACGCATGCCCTCCCTGAGGTCCTTCTCCCGTTTCTGGTTCACAACCGGGGTGTGAGGCTCGTGAATCAACGCTACACAAAGCTATGCCACACAGGTCGTGCTTTGATCATCCACCACAAGACCCTGCTTTTCAACAGAAGCCTTGATCACATTGCCACTTAGGCATGCCACACAGGCAATTCACTCCATGCGTTTGATATCCATCAATATATAACCTCTGAGCTCGTACGTCTCAGAGAAGGGCGTTAGGCAAGAGAATAAATTCTCCGCCGCCAAACAGATATATATTTAATAGAAATCAATCACACAGAATAAATCCCAATGTCAGAAACACAGTCCATTTACAAGTTCGTTCTGGGTCTGAACGAAACCGGAGGCACCTAGTACCCCGCATATCCATCGATCTCTAAGTACATCTGGACGATCACCAACTGATTCTCTCCTCTTGGGTGTACGACCCAATCAAGATCATCAATAATTATCCAAACGACGTAAAGACCTTCGGTCTTCAACCACCGTCTTCATCCTCGACACCACGTCGAATCAGTTATTCAGAATGGGATAGACCCGGTCTTTCTGAATAACTCGCGTATATAATAAACAAGTGTTACACAAACACAACATACGCCTCATTCCAATTTATAATATTCTTTTATTCAAATATTCTTACACTTTGGGAAAGGTTCCCATTAATTTTATCAAAGATAAATTCCTTTAAATTTGTTCTTTAATCTTCCTGTGAATATCACTTCAAACTAGTCGGGATTAGCGAACTACACCGAAGTAATCATTTATTTTATTTCCCAATCCCAACCTATTCATCCCATGAAGTAAAACTGGTCATACTTCATATCTAACACCACGGTGTTATCGGTAAATTCAATTACCATTTCACGTTCAAATCTAATTAAAGATTTAACTATCGCCTGGAGCAAAACTGGTGATACTCCATTCTCGATCATTCCAATCTAATTAAAGATTCATTAAAACTCCACTTAGTTTTAATCTTTAACTGGGTTAAAGAACCGATGTCATTTAAAGCACGGTTCACGATAAACCCCAAAAATCAATACCAATTCAATTCCAATTAAATATTATTTAATTGGTTCACTTCATTAAATCTAAATAAAAAGATTTAATCTTTTTCTCAACTGGGGTTAAGAACAGTGTTATTGAAGACACCATTGATGACAAACCCAAATCACATTTGATATTAAATACAAGGCTCTGAATAGAAAATATATCGGCTTATATTCAATATCAAATTCTACGACCAACAAATATCGTATGGGGAATAACGATATAAATATATATTTCAAATTTCCATAACACTATCTGTATAATCACGAAATCCAACATTGAAATATTCCAAAGACAATTTCGATTCAAATCCATTCCAATTCAATTATTGGAAATTCTGGTTACTTTTAAAACCTTTTTCAAATTCAATTTACTTAATTCAAAAATAAATTGATTTTAATTCTAGTTCAAAACTAGTTCATTTAGATAAAAAGCAATTTTTATCTTTTGATATATGGAGTTTTTCATCCCAATTCTTCACAAATCATTTCTTATGATTTTACACAAATTATTATTATTTTTAATAATTTTATCAAGGCCCATACAGTCGATTTCCATCAACGGCCATCGAACTGCACTTACAACGACCTTTTCCAAATTTGATTTGGACATAATTCCAAATCCAACCATTTGATTTCAAATCTCTAATATTCGTTAGAAAGCTTTTTTCGATACGAACCCAACGGTTCCGGTTTTAGGAGAATCCGATGGACGGATCTCCTGCAATATCTATTCAAAGTCAATGGTCGAAATTCGCGAACTGTCGCGGGCGGCGCGTTCTATTCAGGCCATTATATATATATATAACACATATATTATATATATTTCGTCGATTTCCTTTCAAAACGTATTTTATAAATCGTTTAAATTCGTTTTCAAAACAATTTCAACTTCTTATTCGATTTCAAATCAAAATTGAATCTTTCCAATATAAATTCGTTTTAAATTCATTTCAACTCGATTTCAATTCAAATTCATTTCAATTTAAATTGGTTTCAAATCAATTTCAGTTCAATTTCAATACATTTTAAATTCAATTCAAAACGATTTCAATTCAAATTCATTTCAATTCAAATTGGTTTCAATTCAAGTCAATTTCAATACGTTTTAAATTCAATTCAAAACGATTTCAATTCTATTTCAATCTAATTCGAATTTCAAATCTTTTCAATTTAATTCGAATTTCAATTCATTTCAATTTAATTCGAATTTCAATTCATTTCAATTTAATTCGAACTTCAATTCATTTCAAAATATCAGATTTTGAAATCACTTTCGATATTCATTATAAAATGAATAAAATCGATATAAATATCGTTCACGTCAAAATGGCGTCAATCTAATCAACACGGCTTTTATATATTTCTATTTTCAAATATTCTATTTCAAATATTTCTATTCAAATATTTCTATTTCAAATATTCTATTTCAAATATTTCTATTCAAATATTGTATTTCAAATATTCTATTTCAAATATTTCTATTCAAATATTCTATTTCAAAGCTGGAATGAGGCCCAATCAATTACCATAGATTTTATTTCTATGGATTTCCATACAACGCGTGTATATATCAACAATGACAAATAATCAACCATCATCCAAAGTGCATTCTACACTGTATAAGCATCAAATATAAATATTCAACGCTTATAACAGTCTGTCAATCAATCGATCGACATACAACTAATTATTGGGATTAGTGTATGTCATATATCACCCCAATACCCGTGTGGGGTTTCAAACAGTCAAACACAGATTTTATTTGTGCAGTTGGGTGATGTGTAAAGTTTATCGTCCCAATCAATATCAATCAAATCAGTGTATATAAACAAATCTCCGATTTGTTTATAAATATTTATTTCGTATACACGTTAAAAATAATATTTTTAACTATTAAATATTTTCCACTATAAAATATTTTATTTCATTTCACATCACATCACACAATCAACTACACATCAAAATCAAACAAACAAGCATACAAGTCGTCCATGGTATGTGGACGAGGGGTGTCGGGTGCTACTAAACACCGTCTACATCCTAGTATATATTTTTAACTAGAAATTTAAATTAAACGTGAGGAGTTCTCACTTTTGGAATCCACTCCTTCATCCTTTATTTCTGAACGGTTCAGATCTGGATTTGATTCCCGTCTGTTCCATCGCAATCTGTTTCACATGATTTTTACATTAAAAATCACAATTTTATTTTGATGCTATATATATAATAATCTCATTTTTACACCACTAAAAATTATATTATTATATCGCTAAAAATTATATTTTTATATTAGTAGAAGTATTTTCTTTCATTCGATAAAAACCATGCTTTTACGCGACTAAAATTATATTTTTATCAACTAAAAATATTTCATACATATCATAAAAATCACAATTTTATCTAATCTAAAAATCTTATCTTTCTATTTATAAAAATCTTTCCTTGCCATTCATATATATAAAAAATGTTCTAACCTTTACTTTGTAATCACATAAAAAAATCAAACCTTTACTAACATTTTCAATTTATATTTATGAAAACATTTGCTATTTAAAATTATAAAATCATCGCTCTTTATATTTTATAAACTTCGCACTTTATATTTTTTTTAAAACCATATTTTAAAACAAAGTTATTTCATTTTTAAAAACCATATTTTTCTTTAAAACCATTGTTATATAATTTTTATAAGGTAATGGATAAATTAAATAAATTATATACCTCATATCTTCACGTATAAGCCTTCTAGGTCACCATCGACTCACATTCAAAACTAGGGTAGGGTTTTGCGTCGCCTAGGAGCTGTCGTGGCCTGATCGGACCTCGCCAGTCGAAGCACCTTGGTGGCGCCTCCCCGTCGCCGGAGTAGTTCGCCACTCGAAGCTCTGACATCCCCTAAAAACCGGCTCGAAGTCGAGCCCTTGGAGCTTCAAATTCCCTCCCAATACCCCATAACAATCGATCACACCGGTATGAATTAGAAGATGGTGGCAAGATCTACCGAATTCTCTGAAGAAGCGGGGTGTAATTTTTTGTGTAGAAGGAGAAGATTGGGGAAGAACGAATCGAGACTTTCCGCCGTGGGTTAATTTGGAGGAGCGGGGCATTTGTTTAACCGGTTGAAAATCTCTAGGGTTTGACCCTTTATACAAGTATATATAATAATATTTTTAACAGTTTAATTTGAATGTTACTCGTTTAATGTCACGAACTCCAAACCTAACCCAATGAGTGTCGCTCCCAGCTAAATACCCCATTGCGAACACAATGGGATATGTTTCATATGCCAATTCAACTGTTTGAATCAGTTTTCATCAAATTCAAAATATAAATCTATATATTGAATTCGAACGCGCATTTCAATTTATCGGGGCAACAGGCCCACTCTAAAAATTACCGAAAAATATTTTCTAGCTTTTGTATTGACGATACGATCCTAACAAAACTAATTTCATCGAATTCCGAGACAGTTTGAAAAATGGCCATTTTCCAGTCGATTAAAATCAACTGAAACTGTCAAAACACGTTTAACTTCACCACGCTCACATATTGATTCTGAAAATTATGAATTTTGAAACCTAGCAATAATTTGACATCCCGGATCCAACAAAAGTGGTTTCGTCGAAAACCGAGGTCGTTTGCAAAACGGCTATTTTCAAGGCCTTTATATATATATTAAAATATATATAGATTCCACAGCGACTTTTCTAAATTTTAAACTGGACTTAACTCTCAACTTTTAAAACGAATTCTCAGTTTATTACATCCGTTGGAAAGATATCATCAAACAGATTCACAGATTTCTTGTTTCATTCAATTCCGACTTATGTTGAATTATGTATATTCATTTGAAATTCGAAATCAAACTTTCGAACTATAGCGCCATTTCAGGCTCGTTATATAATTAAAATAAAATTATTCGTTTTAACTTCGTCGAAAATAAATTTTCCGTCGTTATTATTTAAAATAATTCATTTTACATAATCGAAATCCATTAAAATAACAAAAATAAAATTTTTAAATTGGCTCGGATTTTCGGGTTATTACAATCTCCCCCACTTAAAACTTTTTGTCCTCGAAAAGGAATGAAGCCAAAAGTTGTTTAACAAATCAACTAAACTTTCATTCTTTTCACTATGGCTTAAGTTCTTCAACTTTTCAGTTTCTAAGAACATTTCAAATTTTTCAAAAATTTGGCTAACACCCTAAATTATCGAAAATTTTCGCCATAACCTCCCCTGCATCGGGGACTTAGGGATATTTCATATAGCCTCCCATGGCCTTCTTCAATCCAAAAGAAAAAGAAAAAGCCAATCGGCTCATAAAATCATCATCACCCAAACAAAACAGTAAATTATGGTAAACATGTACCTATTTGTCGGGCAAACAATTTTATTCTTCTTCTCTAGCCTCCTTGCTATGACCTATTGAATGTAAGTACATGTATATGCATGAAAATGCGACAAATTTTCAATACAATTCACTATTTGACCAATTTGGCAAAATGTTCTACATTTAATTAATCAAACAATAATCAAACAACACA
This sequence comes from Allium sativum, assembly GCA_030737875.1. NCBI lineage: Eukaryota > Viridiplantae > Streptophyta > Magnoliopsida > Asparagales > Amaryllidaceae > Allium > Allium sativum. The sequence goes on along the minus strand of CM060923.1, from coordinate 74,269,328 downwards.
ACCAGCAATTAATTAGTTGATTAGCTTTTCAAATTCTTAACTTTGATACATAGTCCAACAATCAGATTTTTGATGCCAAATCACAACAATAAGCCCTATGTAGTTTCGATTCTCACACCAGTCAATTGGAAATATATAGAAATCTCACTTTCGAAACTCGAAAATAAATTTTGATGATGACGCGTCAATCATCAGAATCATGTCCGAGTGACTAGAGTGTGATTCTATATCTATCCAGTATATCAAAATTTCGAATACACGTTTGCAAGGCGTATATGCAAAATCTTTATATATTGGACTTTCCACATCAATATAAATAAATTATTCAAATACGTATAATACGATTTAAATTTCAAAACAAAGTTTGTTTTCGTTTATTTTTCAAAAATATCACTCTTTACACTCATTCTAGGATACTACTGATCCCATCTCTAACGAGTCATTCTCATTGGATATTACTAATCCAATACCTGATGAATTCTTTCGTTTGGTTCTAATGTGTCTTGTTCTCTAGCTCTGTAAACCAGAGCTCTGATACCACAATGTAACGACCGGGAATTTCACTCGATCCGAATCATTCGCTAAACCGATCAAGACCGTTCGAAGCGCCTGATTGTTTTGAGAACACAACAAAATAGAACACAAACAGAAGAACATTTCATTGTATATTACAACAATTCCATCAGAATACAAGAATATACAGAGTATGAATAAATATTACACAACAGAAAATATCAGAGATTACAATACCTTACATAGCAGCGGAAAAATAATACAAAACACAACTGAAAGTAATACACGGATACAGAGCTTTCCGAGTATCATTCCAGCTGTAAACCAAGATCCTATGAATATAAATCTGCAAGACCAAAACTACTAGCTGCCCATGTCAAAATAAGGGCACCCAGAGTTTAGGTTAAAACAATAAACTTCAGGTCAGTCATGTGACTGGTGTGAGAACTAAAACAGTTATTAATCTTTATTTTAAAGTTAGATAGATCAAGGACCACGCCGTATAACACGGAATGGGTTTCCTCCCAAGAATACCGGTGCATAAAACAACAGAGCGATGCTAAATAAAGAAGAATGAAGCTATTATAAGACCCAGGTCCCATCACACAATGCAACACAAGCCGGAGGATAGGGTTTTTACCTTATAATAGCCAAGAATGCTTGATACGTTTAAAACAAATCATTTGATACTATTATAAGTTCATAGTGTATAAAACAACTTCAAATCATAAGTATCAATCATAGACGACATAAGCGCCCCATCCCACTATGTCGCCATACTAGGCTCTACAATCAAAACCGCAAAGTCACGTATTGGAAGTTGGATTTCCATCTATGAACTGAGGCAAGGGATCGTCCTCTGCCGAATTCAAGACGCTCTAGCCCGTGCCTCAGGCAAGTACTCAGTCAAGCCTTTAGATGTAATAACCCGAAAATCTGGGCCAGTTTTAAATTTTTAATTTTGGCGATTTTAGCGAATTTTGATTATTTAAAATGAATTATTTTAAAAAATATCGACGAGAAATTTTATTTTGATTATATTAGAACGTATATATTATATACGTCGTCGTTAGAATATAAATATTTATATATAATTATAAATAGAATTGAAATGGCGCGGTAGTTCGATAATTCGATTTCAAACTTCAATTGAATCTACCGGGTGCAAAATGATCCGGATTTTAGTGAAACGAAAAACACTAGGATCTAATTGATAATATCTTTCCAACGAATCAGAATAATCAAATTTTCATAGCGGGGATCAAAAGATATGTCCAGTTGAAAATTCTGAATAGTCGCTATGGAATTCAAGCCCTTAAAAATGGACATTTTTGCAAATGACCTCGGATTTCGACGAAACCAGTTTTGTTGGGTCCGTGATGTTAAATTATTGCTAGGTTCCAAATTTCATAATTTTTCGAATCAATATGTGAGCGTGGCAAAGGAAAACGCGTTTGACCAGTTTAAGTTGATTTTAATCGACTGGAAAATGGCCATTTTTCTAACGGTTTCAGAATTCGATGAAACTAGTTTTGTTAGGACCGTATCGTCAATACGAAGCTAGAAAATATTTTTGTGGAATTTTTTCGAGTTCGTATGTGACCCCAGTAAATTGAAATGTACGTTTAAAATTCAATATAAGGATTTAAATGTTAATTTGAACGAAAACTGATCGAAACGGTCGAGTTGGCTTACCAGACATATCCCATTGTGTTCGGAATGGGGGTAATTAGCTAGAGGCGACGGTCGTTGGGTTTTATTTGGTGTTCGTATGTAAAATCTCTTTTATTGAAATTAAATAATAATTTAATATATATAACCCTAGGAATTTTTGGATTGGTCAACCCTCACTTCATTCAAACCCGCGGTCAACATCTCCTTTCCACCTCCAGGAGCGATTCGACGGTGGGAAAGCTCCATCGTTCTCCACCAATCTCCACTCAATCCGCTCACCAATACCACCAACCCCTAATGCGAAAACGTTGGCCTCCCCGACACCCAACTCTTCAACGGTCAAGATTAGAAATCAGCGCCGGAGGTGGCCAAATCGGGGGCTTAAAGTTCGGGGGTTTGTTTGGGTTTTCTGTGCCAACGGGAAGCTCGAGTTCGCCTGAACTCGAGGTGGAGGAGGAGGGCTCCAAGGCGTTTCAGGTGGCAGCTCTGGATCGAGGTCCGATGATCTCCTGGTGGGGCGGCGGCGCTCCCCAAGTGCTTCGATATGACGCCTCCCGATGGACTCCAGGACGTTCCAGGTGGCGGTGATTTCGAAACCCTAGTGGCGAGCTCTTGCGTGGGTTCCTGGAAGAAAGGTTCTGCCTTTTTTTTAAATTATTTTTACTTAAGCTAATTATTCTGTTTAAAACTGAAATTAAAAATACAAATAACATTGGTTTTTAAAATATCTTTGTAAATTAAAAATATGGTTTTAAAAAGAATATATATATAAATAGCAATATGTTTTGGAAATATAAAAATAGCATTGTTTAAGATAAAAATAAAAATTGACTTTGTTTAAAAAAAAATATCGTTTTATAAAATAAAAATAGCAAGTGTTTTAAAATAAAATTGGCATTGGTTTTAGAATAGGATTAGCATTGTTTTATTTTATTTTCAGTTTTGAAATATACATTTTCTTTGCTTTGAAATATAAATTTTCTTTGCTTTTAAATATAAATTTTCTTTGCTTTGAAATATAAATTTCCTTTGCTTTGAAATATAAATTTCCTTTGATTTGAAATGTAAATTTCCCTTGATTGGAAGATATACAAAAATTCGATTTTTATATATTGAATAGCGAAGTAAAAATTCGATTTTTATATATGGAATAGAGAAATAAAAATGTGATTTTTATATATATATAGTGACTACGGGCAACGAAGATGGCGAAGGTGCGATAACGATGAAGATTTCTATCAAAGAAGAGTCAAGATGATTGGATAGCTTTTGGTGAGAATTTGTCACCTTTCAATTTAGTTTTCTAGTTATATATATATATACTAGGAGGCAGACGGTGCTTAGTAGCACCCGACACAATCGTCCACAGACCATGGACTTGTTTGTTTGATTGCAAAAATTAGTTAGATTATTTGGTTTGAATTGAATGGTTTGGTGAAATGAAATTGATTTGATTGATGTGTGAATGGCGTGGGCCTTCACTAGACCGGGGATAAGGCTAGGCCTCGTCCCGTTTCTAGTATCGTGCCGTTATGCCGCCGAAATTTTCTAAAATAAGTTAGAAAAATAAAAATATCATTTTATTGAATAAATGAATTGAATAGAAATTCATAGGTTGAAATAAAATGTTTTATCGTTAAAAAATATAATTTTTAACGTGAAGTGAATAAAATAAAATATTCATTTATAAACCGGACGGTTTGTTTATGTACACCTATTTGAAGGACATTGATCGGGACGATAAATTTTACACATCGCCCAACTGCACAAATAAAATATGTGTTTGATTGTTTGAAACCCCACACGGGTGTTGGGATGAAATTTGAAGTTCACTCATCCTGATTGATTAAATATGTCGATCGATTGATTGACAGGCTGTTATAAGCGTTAGATATATATATTTGATGCTTATACAGTGTAGTGCACTTTGGTTGATGGTTGATTATTTTTCAATGCTATTATATGTGTGTAATGCATGAAAATCCATATAATTAACTTTATATGGTAATTGATTGGGCCTCATTCCAATTTGGAAAATAAAGAATATTATAAAATAAAAGTTCATGTGTTGACAGTACTCATCCATTGAGATTGGTCATGTGTTGAACGAAATATTTTAGTAATAAAATTTACATCTTTAAGAATATTATAAAATAAAAGTTCATGTGTTGACAGTACTCATCCATTGAGATTGGTCATGTGTTGAACGAAATATTTTGATTATAACAACTATTTTGAAAAAGAAATATTTGAAATAGAATATTTGAAAATAGAAATTTATGAAGCCGTGTTGATTAGATTGACGCCATTTTGACGTGAACGATATTTATATCGATTGAAAACGATTTCGAAATGAAATGAATTGAAAACGTTTTCGAAATGAAATGAATTGAAAACGATTTCGAAATGAAATGAATTGAAAACGATTTCGAAATGAAATGAATTGAAAACGATTCCGAAATGAATTGAAAACGATTTCGAAATGAAATGAATTGAAAACGATTTCGAAATGAAACGATTTGAAAACGATTTCGAAATGAATTGAATTGAAAACGATTTCGAAATGAAATGAATTGAAAACGATTTCGAAATGAATTGAATTGAAAACGATTTCGAAATGAATTGAATTGAAAACGATTTCGAAATGAAATGAATTGAAAACGATTTCGAAATGAAATGATTTGAAAACGATTTCGAAATGAATTGAATTGAAAACGAATTCAAATTGAATTGAAAGCGAATTGAAATGAATTCAAATTGAATTGAATAGAAATGAATTTTAAAACAAATTTATAAAGAAGAATTCAATTTTGATTTGAATTGAAATGGAAGTTGAAATTGCTTTTGAAACGAATTTTAAAACTATTTATATAATTCGTTTTAAATAGAAATCGACGAAATATATATTATATATATTATATATATAATATAATGGCCTGAATAGAACGCGCCGCGCCGCGGCAGTTCGTGAATTTCGACCATTTATTTCAAACGGACATTACGGGAGATCCGACCGTCGGATTCTCCTAAAACCGGAACCGTTGGGTTCGTATCGAAAAGAGCTTTCTAACGAATATTAGAAATTAGAAATCTAACGGTTGGATTTGGAATTATGTCCAAATCAACTTTGAAAAATGTCGCTGTAAGTGCAGTTCGATGGCCGTTGTTGGAAATCGACTGTACAGGCCTTGATAAAATTATTAAAAATCGTAATAATTTGTGTAAAATCATAAGAAATGATTTAGAAAGAATTGGGATGAAAAACTCCATATTTGAAAAGATAAAAATAGATTTTTATTGAAGTGAACTAGTTTTGAACTAGAAATATAATTCTATTTATTTTTAAATAAATAAATTGAATTTGAAAAGGGTTTTAAAAATAACCAGAATTTCCAATGATTGCATTGGAGTGGATTTGAATCGAAATTGTCTTTGGAATATTTCGATGTTGGAATTCGTGATTATACAGATGTTGTTATGGAAATTTGAAAGATATATATATTTATATCGTTATTTCCAATACGACATTTGTTAATCGTAGAATTTGATATTGAATATAAGCCGATATATTTTCTATTCAGAGTCTTGTATTGAATATCAAATGTGATTTGGGTTTGTCGTGAATGGTGTCTTCACTAACACTGTTCTTGAACCCAGTTGAGAAAAGATTAAATCTTTTTATTTAGATTTAATGAAGTGTACCAATTAAATGATATTTAATTGGAATTGAATTGGTATTGATTTTTGGGTTTATCGTGAACGGTGTTTTAAATAACACTTGTTCTTTAACCCGATAATTAATGGAATGGGATTTTGGGTTTATCGTGAACCGTGTTTTTAAATGACACGGATTCTTTAACCCAGTTAAAGATTAAAACTAAGTGGGGTTTTAATGAATCTTTAATTAGATTGAAATAATCGAAATGGAGTACCACAAGTTTTGCTCCAGGCGTTAGTTAAATCTTTAATTAGATTTGAACGAGAAATGGTAATTGAATTTACCGATAACACCGTGGTGTTAGATATGAAGTATAACCAGTTTTACTTCATGGGATGAATAGGCTGGGATTGAGAAATTAAAACAAATGATTACTTCGGTAAGGTTCGCTAATCCCGACTAGTTTGAGTTGATATTCAAAAATAGATTAAAGAATAAATTCAAGAAATTTATCTTGGATAAAATTAATGGGAACCTTTTCCTATGAACGTGAAATTTAGAAACTAACTGTCGGTTAGCCAAGCAGAATGGTTTTCTGGATATTGATCTGATGTTGGTTTCGGCCTTCGGGGTTAATATTTGGGGAATTATCCTCTTGATTAATTTACGGTTAGTGACTAATGAATTGGAATGAGGCGTATGTTGTGTTTGTGTAACACTTATTTAAAATATACGCGAGTTATTCGGAAAGACCGGGTTTATCCCATTCTGAATAACTGATACGACGATAAGTCGAAGATGAAGACGGTGGTCGAAGACCGGAAGTCTTCACGTCGTTTGGGTAATTACTGATGATCTTGATTGGGCTGTACACCCAAGAAGATGGAAACAGTTAGTGATCGTCCAGACGTACTTGGAGATCGATGGTATGCGGGGTACTAGGTGCCTCCGGTTTCGTTCAGACCCAGAACGGACTTTGTAAATGGACTGTGTGTCTGACATTGGATTTTAGTCCGTGTGATTGATCTCTATTAAATATATATCTGTTTGGCGGCGGAGAATTTATTCTCTTGCTTAACGCTCTTCTCTGAGACGTACGAGCTCAGGGGTTATATATTGATGGATATCAAACGCATGGAGTGAATTGCCTGTGTGGCATGCCTAAGTGGCAATTGATCGAGGCTTCTGTTGAAAAGCAAAGTCTTGTGGTTGATGATCGAAGCACGGCCTTTGTGGCGTAGCTTTGTGTAACGTTGATTCGCGAGCTTCACACCCGGTATGAACCAAAAACGGGAGAGGACGTCAGGGAGGGCATGCGTTTCTTTCTAGCTAGAAGTGGCGTCAGTGGTTTTACACGCCCTGACGAGTTTGACTTATGTGGTTGTTGCTGTTGCGAGGCGCCTCGGATTGATCGGTCGTTCTCGAACCGATGGAGTCATTTAGTTGGCTCGTTTACGCCCCATAGGGCGGGGAAATGCATGTCCACGGTTTAAGTTTAATCCACATCGGTGGACTGGCCCAGAGGATCCAAGGGTCACTCGAGCTCTGATCCTGAGGGGCGGGCTAGAGCGTCTCGAATCGGTGGAGGACTATCTTTTGCCTCGGTTCATAGATGGAAATCCAATTTCCAAATACGTGACATTTGCGGTTTTATTTGTAAACCTATATATGGCGACATGATATATGGTACCCATGCCGCCTATGATTGATACTTATGATTTGAAGTTGTTTTATACACTATGCACTTATTACAGTATCAAATGATTTGTTTTCAACGTATCAAGCATTCTTGGCTATTATAAGGTAAAAACCCTATCCTACGGCTTGCGATTGCATTGTGTGATGGGAACTGGGTCTTATAATAGCTTCATTTTTCTTTATTTAGCATTGCGCTGTTTGTTTTATGCACTGGTATTCTTGGGAGGAAACCCGTTCCGTGTTATACGGCGTGGTCCCTTGATTTACCTAACTTTAAAATAAAGATTTATAACTGTTTTCGTTCTCACACCAGTCACATGACTGACCTGGAGTTTATTGTTTTAACCTAAACTCTGGGTGCCCTTATTTTGACACGGGCAGCTAGTAGTTTTGGTTTTGCAGATTTATATTCACAGGATCCTGGTTTACAGCTGGAATGATATCCGGAAAGCTTTGTATCCGTATATCTCTTCTAGTTGTGTATTGTATTATTTTCCGCTGCGATGTATTTAAATGTAATTTAAATCTCTGATATTTCTGTGTAATATATATTCTTTTTTACTCTGTATATTCTTGTAATCTGATGCATTGTTGTAATATACAGTGAAATGTTCTTCTGTTTGCGTTCTATTTTGTCTTGTTCTCAAACGATAGGGCGTTTCGAACGGTCTGGATCGGTTTAGCGACTGGTTCGGACCGAGCGAAATTCCTTGCCGTCACATTAGATCATCAGGGCCGGTCCACCGATGTGGATTAAAATGCCTGAACACTACGTTTCCCCACCCTATGGGGTGTCAATGAGCCAAATGACTCCATCGGCTCCATACAGTCACCGATATATCCGAGGCACCTCGCAACAGCAACAACAACATAAGTCAAACTCGTCCGGGCGTGTAAAACCACTGACGCCACTTCTAGCTAGAAGGATACGCATGCCCTCCCTGAGGTCCTTCTCCCGTTTCTGGTTCACAACCAGGGTATGAGGCTCGCGAATCAAAGCTACACAAAGCTATACCACACAGGCCGTGCTTTGATCATCCACCACAAGACTGCTTTTCAACAGAAGCCTTGATCACATTGCCACTTAGGCATGCCACACAGGCAATTCACTCCATGTGTTTGATATCCATCAATATATAACCTCTGAGCTCGTACGTCTCAGAGAAGGGCATTAAGCAAGAGAATAAATTCTCCGCCGCCAAACAGATACATATTTAATAGAAATCAATCACACAGAATAAAATCTAATGTCAGACACAGAGTCCATTTACAAGTTCGTTCTGGGTCTGAACGAAACCGGAGGCACCTAGTACCCCACATATCCATCGATCTCCAAGTACGTCTGGACGATCACCAACTGATTCTCTCCTCTTGGGGGTGTGACCCAATCAAGATCATCAGTAATTATCCAAACGACGTGAAGACCTCCGGTCTTCAGCCACCGTCTTCATCCTCGACACCACGTCGAATCAGTTATTCAGAATGGGATAGACCCGGTCTTTCTGAATAACTCGCATATATAATAAACAAGTGTTACACAAACACAACATACACCTCATTCCAATTTAGAATGTTCTTTTATTCAAATATTCTTACACTTTGGGAAAGGTTCCCATTAATTTTATCAAAGATAAATTCCTTTAAATTTATTCTTTAATCTTCCTTTGAATATCACTTCAAACTAGTCGGGATTAGCGAACCACACCGAAGTAATCATTTATTTTATTTCCCAATCCCAACCTATTCATCCCATGAAGTAAAACTGGTCATACTTCATATCTAACACCACAGTGTTATCGGTGAATTCATTTACCATTTCACGTTCAAATCTAATTAATGATTTAACTATCGCCTGGAGCAAAACTGGTGATACTCCATTCTCGATCATTTCAATCTAATTAAAGATTCATTAAAATTCCACTTAGTTTTAATCTTTAACTGGGTTAAAGAACCGATGTCATTTAAAACACGATTCACGATAAACCCCAAAAATCAATACCAATTTAATTCCAATTAAATATTGTTTAATTGGTTCACCTCATTAAATCTAGATAAAAAGATTTAATCTTTTTCTCAACTGGGGTTAAGAACAGTGTTAATGAAGACACCATTCACGACAAACCCAAATCCCATTTGATATTAAATACGAGGCTCTGAATAGAAAATATATCGGCTTATATTCAATATCAAATTCTACGACCAACAAATATCGTATGGGAAATAACGATATAAATATATCTTTCAAACTTCCATAGCAATATCTGTATAATCCCGAAATCCAACATCAAAATATTCCCAAGGCAATTTCGATTCAAATCCATTCCAATTCAATTATTGGAAATTCTGGTTACTTTTAGAACCCTTTTCAAATTCAATTTATTTAATTCAAAAATAAATTGATTTTAATTCTTGTTCAAAACTAGTTCATTTCGATAAAAACCTATTTTTATCTTTTCAACTATGGAGTTTCTCATCCCAATTCTTCATAAATTATTTCTTATGATTTTACACAAATTATTATTATTTTTAATAATTTTATCAAGGCTCGTACAGTCGATTTGCATCAATGGCCATCGAACTGCACTTACAGCGACCTTTTCCAAATTTGATTTGGACATAATTGCAAATCCAACCATTAGATTTCAAATCTCTAATATTTGTTAGAAACCTCTTTTCGATACTAACTCAATGGTTTCGGTTTTAGGAGAATCCGACGGTCGGATCTCCCGCAATATCCATTCGAAGTCAATGGTCGAAATTCGGAACTGCCACGGGGCGGCGCGTTCTATTCAGGCCATTATATATATATATATATAATATATATATATATATATATTAAATTTTCGTCGATTTCCTTTCAAAACGTATTTTATAAATCGTTTAAATTCGTTTTCAAAAAGATTTCAACTTCTTATTCGATTTCAAATCAAAATTGAATCTTTCCAATATAAATTCGTTTTAAATTCATTTCAACTCGATTTCAATTCAAATTCACTTCAATTCAAATTGGTTTCAATTCAAATCAATTTCTGTTCAATTTCAATACATTTTAAATTCAATTCAAAATGATTTCAATTCAAATTCATTTCAATTCAAATTGGTTTCAATTCAAATCAATTTCAGTTCAATTTCAATACGTTTTGAATTCAGTTCAAAACGATTTCAATTCTATTTCAATCTAATTTAAATTTCAATTCTTTTCAATTTAATTCAACTTTCAACACATTTCAATTTAATTCGAATTTCAATTCATTTCAATTTAATTCGAATTTCAATTCATTTCAAAATATCAGATTTTGAAATCACTTTCGATATTCATTATAAAATGAATAAAATCGATATAAATATCGTTCACGTCAAAATGGCGTCAATCTAATCAACACAGCTTTTATATATTTCTATTTTCAAATATTTCTATTCAAATATTTCTATTTCAAATATTCTGTTTCAAATATTTCTATTCAAATATTCTATTTCAAATATTCTATTTCAAATATTTCTATTCAAATATTCTATTTCAAAACTGGAATGAGGCCCAATCAATTACCATAGATTTTATTTCTATGGATTTCCATACAACGCACGTATATATCAACAATGACAAATAATCAACCATCATCCAAAGTGCATTCTACACTGTATAAGCATCAAATATAAATATTCAACGGTTATAACAGTCTGTCAATCAATCGATCGACATACAACTAATTATTGGGATTAGTGTATGCCATATATCACCCCAATACCCGTGTGGGGTTTCAAATAGTCAAACATAGATTTTATTTGTGCAGTTGGGCGATGTGTAAAATTTATCGTTCCAATCAATATCAATCAAATCAGTGTATATAAACAAATCTCCGATTTGTTTATAAATATTTATTTCGTATACACGTTAAAATCATATTTTTAACTATAAAATATTTTCCACTATAAAATATTTTATTTCATTTCACATCACATCACACAATCAACTACACATCAAAATCAAACAAACAATCATACAAGCCGTCCATGGTCTGTGGACGACGGGTGTCGGGTGCTACTAGACACCGTCTGCATCCTAGTATATATTTTTAACTAGAAATTTAAATTAAAGGTGAGGAGTTCTCACTTTTGGAATCCACCCCTTCATCCTTTATTTTTGAACGGTTCAGATCTGGATTTGATTCCCGTCTGTTCCATCGCAATCTGTTTCACATGATTTTTACATTAAAAATCACATTTTTATTTTGACGCTATATATATAATAATCTCATTTTTACACCACTAAAAATTATATTATTATATCGCTAAAAAATATATTTTTATATTACTAGAAGTATTTTCCTTCATACGATAAAAACCATGCTTTTATGCGACTAAAAATTATATTTTTATCAACTAAAAATATTTCCTACATAGCATAAAAATCACATTTTTATCTAATCTAAAAATCTTATCTTTCTATTTATAAAAATCTTTCATTGCTATTCATATATATAAAAAATATTCTAACCTTTACTTTGTAATCATATAAAAAATCAAACCTTTACAAACATTTGCAATTTATATTTATGAAAACATTTGCTATTTAAAATTATAAAATCATCGCTCTTTATATTTTATAAACATCGCTCTTTATATTTTTTTAAAAACCATATGTTAAAACAAAGTTATTTCATTTTTGAAAACCTTATTTTTCTTTAAAAACATTGTTATATAATTTTTATAAGGTAATGGATAAATTAAATAAATTATATACCACATATCTTCACGTTCAAGCCTTCCAGGTCACCATTGACTCACGTTCGAAATTAGGGTAGGGTTTGGCGTCGCCTAGGAGCTGCCGTGGCCTGATCGGACCTCGCCAATCGAAGCGCCTTGGTGGCGCCTCCCCGTCGCCGAAGTAGCTTGCCACTTGAAGCTCCGACATCCCCTAAAAACTGGCTCAAAGTCGAGCCCTTGGAGCTTGAAATTCCCTCCCAATACCCCATAACAATCGATCACACTAGTATGAATTAGAAGATGGTGGCGAGCTCTACCAAATTCTCTGAAGAAGCGGGGTGTAATTTTTTGTGTAGAAGGAGAAGATTGGGGAACAACGAATCGAGACTTTCCATCGTGGGTTAATTTGGAGGAGCGGGGCATTTGTTTGACCGGTTGAAAATCTCTAGGGTTTGACCCTTTATACAAGTATATATAATAATATTTTTAACAATTTAATTTGAATTTTACTCGTTTAATGTCACGAACTCCAAACCAAACCCAACGAGTGTCTCCCCCAGCTAAATACCCCCATTGCGAACACAATGGGATATGTTTCATAAGCCAATTCGACTGTTTGAATCAGTTTTCATCAAATTCAAAATATAAATCTATATATTGAATTCAAACGCGCATTTCAATTTACCGGGGCCACATACGGACTCTAAAAATTCCCGAAAAATATTTTCTAGCTTTATATTGACGATACGATCCTAACAAAACTAATTTCATCGAATTCTGAGATCGTTTGAAAAATGGTCATTTTCCAGTCGATTAAAATCAACTGAAACTGTCAAAACACGTTTAACATCGCCATGCTCACATATTGATTCAAAAAATTATGAATTTTGAAACCTAGTAATAATTTTACATCCCAGATCCAACAATATTGGTTTCGTCGAAAACCAAGGTCGTTTGCAAAACGGCTATTTTCAAGGCCTCTCTCTCTCTCTCTCTCTCTCTATATATATATATATATATATATATATTAAAATATACATAAATTCCACAACGACTTTTCTGAATTTCAAACTGGACGTAACTCTCAACTTTTAAAACGAAATCTCAGTTTCTTACATCCGTTGGAAAGATATCATCAAACAGATTCACACATTTCTTGTTTCGTTCAATTCTAACATATATTGAATTCTGTATATTCATTTGAAATTCGAAATCGAATTTTTGAATTACAGCGCCATTTCAGGCTCGTGATATAATTAAAATAAAATTATTCATTTTAACTTCGTCGAAAATAAATTTTCCGTCGTTATTATTTAAAATAATTCATTTCAAATAACCAAAATCCATTAAAATAACCAAAATAAAATTTTTAAATTGGCTCGGATTTTTGGGTTATTACAGTCAATGTGGCATGCCAAGATGCAATTGATCAAGGCTTTTGTTGAAAAGAAGAGCCTTGTGGATGATGATCAAAGCATAGCCTATTTAGGCATAGCTTTGTGTATTTCGTCGCCTCGCGAGCTTCACACCCCGGTATGAGTCAAAAACGGAGCAAGGGAACGCAGGGAGTGCACACGTTTCTTCCTAGTTAGAAGTGGTGTTTGGGTTTATCATGGCCCAACATTTTACTTATGTGTTTGATGGATTTTGATGCGCCTCAGATTTTTTTATTGGCCGCAATTGCCAGTTTATAGGTCCAATAGGATCAGGAAGCTTGTGTTCAGGCATAACTAATCCAACCCATTGCACTATTGGGGGACCGACCCTGCAGGATCCAAGGGTTCGCCATTTTCTGAATCCTGAGACATTGCTAGAGTGTCTCGAATCGGTCAGGAGATCGTTCCTAGCCTTGACTCTTGATGGAAACCCAATTTCCAATACGACATCATGCGGTTTTGATTGTAGAACTAGTAACATAGTACATGGTAGCTATGCCGTCTATGATTAATACATTATGATTGAAATGTTTTTTAAACACATATACACTAATAATAATATCAAATCCGTTTTTATCGTATCAAGCATTTTTGACCATTATAAGGTAAAACTCTATCATTCGGCTTGCGTTGCATTGTGTGATAGGACCTGAGTTTTATAATGTTTTCATTTTTCCAAAAAAGCATTGCGTTGTTTTTAACAATTTACTTTATTTATGCACTGGCAATCCAATGGAGTAAACTTGTTCCGCGATAGTGGTGTGGTCCTGTGATTAGCCTCCTTATTAGTTAAGTTAAATAAAGATTTCTCACACCAGTCCCATGACTGACCCGTAGTTTGTTTCACTTTGCAAACTCGGGTGCCCTCTTTTCCACATGAGTAGTCGAATAGTTTATTTTGTAGATATATTGAGCAGGATTCTGGATCGACGCTTAGAGCTGTGTCCAGAGCATTGATGGTCTTCCGCTGTGATTAATTTAATCATTCCGCTGCATTGTATTATATCTATTATAATTTATCTTTCACTGTATTATTTACCCATGTACTATGATATTTTGTACTCTGATGTAACATTATTACAATGTTTATAAAAGTCTGTTGTTATTTGTTCTGATGTGTTGTATTCCCAAAGTTAACGTATTCGGGTTTTGAGCGGTCTTGATCGATCTAGCGGTCGATCGGGTCGGGTGAAATCTGGGTCGTTACAGTTGGTATCGAGCTTTGGTTAGCTTAAATCTTTGGGGTACAACTCGTTAGAACTAAACAAAAGACTCATCAGAGATTGGATTAGTAATATCCAATAAGAATAACTCGTTAGAGATGGGATTAGTAGTATCCTAGAACGAGTGTGAAGAGTATTATTATTTAGAAAAAATTAAAAATGAAAACAAATTTAGTTTTGAAAATTTAAAATCTTATTATAGGTATTTGAATATATTATTTTATTTTATTTTGGACAATCGAGTATATAAAGATTTCGCATATACGCCTAGCTAGCGTGTATTCGAAACCTCAAATATACTAGATAGATATAGAATCACACTTTAGTCGCACGGAGATGTTCTGATGATGGTTCGAAACATCATCAAAATTTATGTTCGAGTTTCGAAAGTGTTATATCTTTATATTTCCATTGACTAGTGTGAGAACCAAAACTAGATAGGGTCTATTACTGTGATTTGCACTAAAAATATGATTTTTGACTATATATAAAAGTTACATATATTTGAAAAGTTAATCACCTAATTGATTGCTGGTTGTGATGTTTGATAATTATTTTAACTAATTAAAATATTGGAATGATAATTAATTCAACTAATATATAAAAGAATGATAAATTTAACTAAATAAAATTTAATATTGAACTGCACTGAAAATTGATTAAAATTAAAAGTTGAGTTGGTTAATTAAACGACTTTTAGCATCGTTCCTTTTCGAGGACGAAAAGATTTTAAGTGGGGGAGATTGTAACAACCCGCAAATTCTGAACCAATTTAAAATTTTTATTTTAAATAATTTAGTTAGAAAATAGGCCATAATTTTAAAATTTCATTTTTAAATAATATTAAAGCCAGTGGAAATAGTCAATTTTCAAACGACCTCTGTTTTCAACGAAAACACTTCTGTTGGAACCGGAATGTCAAATTATTGCTAGGGTCCAATTTTTAGAATTTTCTGAATTATACGTGAGTGTGGCAAAGGAAAATGTGTTTTGTTCATTTCAGTCAAATTTAATCGACTGGAAAATAGCCATTTTTCAAAAGGTCTCAGAATTCGATGAAATTAATTTTGTTGGTACCGTATCGTCATAACAAAGCCAAAAATAATTTTTTTGGAATTTTCTGAGTTCGTAAGTGACCCCGGTGAATTTAAATATACGTTCAAATTAATTTAATAAAGGATTTAAATATTAAATTAAATAATTCAGGCCACAAACAGTCGTTTGGGCTGACGGGATCTAGCCCGTTGGATCCGGAACGGGGGCTAATGGGTTGGGTAGACTCTGGTTGGATTGAAATCGGATTAGTTTATGATATATGGATTTATTTGTAAATATTACATTAAAATAATATAAAAATACATCATCTTCCAATACCCTAATACCATTAATAGTAGCCACCGCCTCTTCTGAATCTATGGCCGAATTTGCTTCCATCTTCTTCCACTAAAATCTCCCTCTCCTCAGCAAATTAAACCTCACTCATTTGCGAATATCAAGGAGATTTTCCTCCTCTATTTTTCCATACGGGTGGATCAACATCTGGAGGCTCGAACGACGAGGTACAGAGCCCCAAAGTCGCGCTAGAATCACCGCCGTACCCCCTGGGCTCGATCTAGCTGAGCAAAGGTGCGCCCCCTGGTGCTCCGTTGGTAGATCTCCGACACGCCGCCTTCTTATCATCCTCTGGTGCTGCGAATTGATAGCAAGGATCAACGCTAAAATTGAACAAAAGCTGGAACCAACGGCCGTATAATGCAAAGAGGGAGAAAGGTTAAAATCCTTAATTACTTTTCTAATTTAATTTCAAAATAATTATCAATCTTATTCAGACCATAACTAATGCATACGACAACGAAACTTAACAATTTCAGATTCAGTGTGATCGTACGACAAAGATCTACAATCCTAGACTGAAAAGGGAAAACTCCGAGCAGTCTGAAATTTTGGCAAATTTGCGAATCCGAACCGACTGTGAGATTTCTAATTCAATTATTTAATCGGTTTAATTATTTTTATCGCTGATAAATAATAATATGTATGTTAAATAATTAGCTATGCGATGTGATGCGATTTTAGTGATTGATATGTTTTTTCTGTGCGTATGTATGATAGATCTGTTGTTTAAATTTTAGATCTATATATGTTAGTCAAATAAAAAAAATTCCCTTTTTCCAATATTTGTGGATTATGTGGATTGAACAAAGATAAGTATTAAATTGAATTTGTTGGTCAATTAGTGAACTAGAATAGAATTGTCGATTCAAGAAAAGTCACCATTTTGCTTATATTGTTGAACTGAATTTGAATGTCAATTCAATATAGAAAAATTATGTTATTCCTGATTTTTGAATTGATCTAGTTTATCAATTCAATATATCATGCTATGTGATTATTTTTGAATTGATTTAGTTGTCAATTCAATACACCATACTATGTTATTATTTTTGAATTGATTTAGTATATCAATTCAACACACAAAACCATAGTATCAATTTTTGAATTGATTTAGTTTATCAATTCAACACACAACACTGTGTTATCATTTTCAAGTTGATTTAGTTTATCAATTCAAATGCTCAATATTATGTTATATAGAAATTGACTTTTTATTCGTGTTCTTTAACGCAAATATAACATAGAAATATAAGTTTCACTTTTTATTTTTTGCATTCCACTATGAAAATATAACACAGAATTAAAAGTCCACTTTTTATTTGCATCCCCTAATGCAAATATAACACAGAATTAAAAGTTCACTTTTTATTTGCATTCCACAACGCAAATAGAACATTGAAATTAAAAGTTCACCTTTTGTTTTGCATCCTTTAATGCAAATGGACATCGAAATTAAAACTTGTTCTTTTATTTACATCCACCAATGTAAATTACATTGAAAATAAAATTTGCTCTTTTTATTTGCATTCACTAATGCAAATATATATATATATATATATATATATATATATATATATATATATGCAAAAATAAATTTTGCTCTTTTATTTTCATTTCACAAATGCAAATATACGTGAAAAATAAAGTTTGTTCTTTTATTTGCATTCAGTAATACAAATATATATATATATATAAAGAAATGAGGTTTGTTCTTTTTATTTGCATTCTTTTATGCAAATATACACAGAAAATATAATTGATCTTTTATTTGCATTCGTTTATGCAAATATACATAGAAATATAAAAAATACTTTTATTTGTATTCTTTTATGCAAATATACATAGAAATAGAAAAATGCTCTTTTATTTGCGTTCTTTTATGCAAATATATAATGAAATATAAATATTCTTTTATTTGCGTTCTCTAAAGCAAATATACATTGAAATAAGGAAAACTATATTTTTGTTTGCTATTGTAGATGCAAGCAAAACATTAGAGGAAAACCATATATTTATTTACAATTTTATATGCAAACAAACATTAGAGTTAAAATTACATTTTTGCAATTTTAAATGCAAACAAAAACACTAGATTGAATATGACATTTTCATTTTGTATTTTAGATAGAAATAAAAATACGATTTAAAAGAGTTACAATTTTTTTTATAAATTTATTTGCAAACAAAGCATAAAAAAATATATTTATATTTGCATATTTAGATGCAAATAAACATCATAGTAAAAGGATTATATTTTTATTTGCATTCTTTAATGCAAATAAACATTGAAATAAAAAAGTTATATTTTATTTGCACTCCTTGATGCAAATAAAACGTTGCAATAAAAAGTCTTCTTTTTTTTTGCATTCCTTGATGCAAATAAACATCGTATTTAAAGGTTGAATTTTTATTTGCATTCTTTGATGCAAATAAACATCGTATTTAAAAGTTGAATTTTTATTTGTATTCTTTGATGCAAATACACTATGAAATTAAAAGTTGCATATTTATTTGCATTCCTTGATGCAAACAAAATACTGAATTAAAGGTTGAATTTTTATTTGCATTCCTTGTTGCAAATAAAACCTTGAATTAGAAAGTTGCATTTTTATCCTTTGATGCAAATAAAACATGAAGATAAAAGTTGTATTTTTATTTGCATTCCTTGATGCAAATAAATCATAAATTAAAGTATTACATTTTTATTTGCATTTTAGATGTAAATAAATAAAAGCATAGTTTAAGAAGTTACTCTTTTATTACATTTTAGATATAAAATAAAGAATAAGATTCAAAATAATCATTTTCATCAATTTACATTAGTTGAATCAAACATTCATTTTATCGAATTGTATTGGTTGAAACCAAAAAGGACATTTTTATCAAATAAGAATTAAACACAAATAGTATTTTGATAAAACAGAATTGTAGGCAAATGAAGGTATCACTCTTCCTATACATTTTGTTGAGATAGAATTTGTATGCAAGTATAATAACCATTTTTATTTGCACAGCATACCATAGAATTTATATGTAGATATAATAACCATTTTTATTTGCATAACACACCATAGAATTTATACGCAAATATAAAAATCATTTTTTTTTATTTGCAAAACTTGCATTGGAACCTATATTCAATT
This sequence comes from Allium sativum, assembly GCA_030737875.1. Classification (NCBI taxonomy): domain Eukaryota; kingdom Viridiplantae; phylum Streptophyta; class Magnoliopsida; order Asparagales; family Amaryllidaceae; genus Allium; species Allium sativum. Next base: position 74,249,884 of record CM060923.1, on the reverse strand, counting down.
TTAAGAATCATGTTACTAGTCAAAATATACATTAGAATGTATAAGTGTGTTAAGGTGACATCATTATATGTTATTGCATATATTAGAATTTGTATGTAATTTAAATAAACATTTTTTTAGGGGTTGGGTTATGCATTGAATACATATACAACTGGGATTATTTCTTTTATGTTCAAATTAAGAATAATTACATATAAATAAAGTATAATGAAAGTATAATGTAAATTATCCTTTTATTTGTCATCCACAAAAATATCATATAAATAAATTACATTCTATTATATCTTAGAAATGTAAAAAAAATTATGCGAGTCAAATATATTTTATTTTCAACATTAGGAGTAAAATATCATTTTTTTTCCATCGTTATCAACATGTTGATAGTATTAGAATTGGTTAAATTAATTAACCAATTATTTATTTATATGTACTTTTGTTGGCTGAAAACGATAAACGGGTATTGGGATGATAATTGATATACACTAGTCCCAATATTTATTCATATGTCAATTGATAGATTGACAGGCTGCGATGAGCGTTATTATTTCATTTAATGCTCAAACAGTTGAGAACTTCACTTTGGATATTGAATGGATGGTTTGATGATTATTTATTATTATTGTCATTTACATACGATGTATGAAATCCATATAACCAAAGTTATATGGTAAATGATTGAGTCGCTTTCCGATTCGGAATATCCTTCATATAAAGAATATTTTTTAGACAAAAAATTTCTTTTAAATAAAGAATAAATCTTTCGACTAAGAATATTGGTATTTCAATTTATATTTAATTATTGGAAAATGATTTAGGTTTTATCATGAACAATGTTTTTAAATGACATTGATTCTTTAACCCAGTTAAAAATAAGATTTATTTCTTAAATTGGAATAATTGTAAAGTAGTGATTTTTGATATTAAAACTAAATTGGAATTTTAACAAATCTTTGAAAATAAGATTTAAGAATAAATTCAAAAGATTTTATCTCTGATAAAATTAATGGGAATCTTTTCTTAAAAATATGAATATTTTATTTAAAGAATATTCTGAATTGGAAAGAGGCGTTGGATGTAGGGCTGTCAATGGGTCGGGTTGGGTCGGGTTCGGGTCGGGTCAAGTCGTGTTCGGGTTGAGTTCGGGTCGGTCAGCTCAACCTGTTTATTAAACGGGTCGGGTTCGGGTTGACCCATTTATAATCGTGCGGGTTTCGGGTTTGATTCGTGTAACCCGTTACGAAAAATATTTGTATAAAATGATGTGAATGAACATGAAAACATGAAAAGACGTAAACCTACCATATAAAATCACCAAGAAGCACAACATACAAAATTACCAACATTTCCAAAAATCACCAATATATGAAATTATAAGCAGCAAAAGATCAAAATAACTACCAGGCAGCACATAGAGTCTGCATCCGAATATAAATTTGCCAAAATTACAAAATAACCGCTCTTGTCAGGCCTCATCGCCATCAACTTTCTTGCAACTCTCTCTCTCCTACATCAATATTTCCATGCACTATGCAACCAAACAATAATGCTCCTAGAATCGCCTCATCAGGACCGCTGGCATTTCATCCATAAACTTCTCTACTTCTGCCACTTGTCCTGCTCTCCCTAAAGCGTCAACAATGCAAGCATAATGCTTCAATTCAGGAACTATATTGTATATCTTCATCATATTAAAGATCTCCCATGCCTTACCTACCATTCTTGAATGTGCACATGCAGATAACAGTCCAAAAAAAGTAACCAAATTTGGCCTTATCTTTTCTTCCCTCATCTGTTCGAACAGCCCTAAAGCTTTGAAAGCATTCCCATTCAACCCGTGACCACCTCGTGCATGCCTTGACATAAACATGTGAAGGGCATGCTTTGACACCTCGTGCATGCATTGACATAAAGTAACCGAATTTGGCCGTATCTGTCAATGTGGACACCTCGTGCATGCATTGACATAAAGATATGAAAGACATTCAGAGGGAACGGGTTGTTAGGGTTCGAAGAAGATCGAGTGAGGATGGATAAGATGGAGTTGTAGGTGTAAGAGTTGTGATGAAATATTTGGTGGAAGAGGGTGAGGGAGGAATGAGTAGAGGAAAAAGGAGGGTGAGAATAGCAGATGAGAAGTTTGGTGGAAAGGATCACGCTGGAGAATTACTTAAAAGCATCCGCATGTTTGTTATTTTGTGATAATGATTGGAGCGATACTGCGATAGCATTAGCATCCGCATGTTAGAATTACTTAAAAACATCAAGAATTTTAATGCACGGTGAAAGTGTTGTTCTTTTTTATTTACAATCACCAACAAAGAGCATTTTCACGGTCATAGATAGATAATTAAGCTTGTAGATGTAGTCCAACATATTATTGTTACATATGTGACTGTCCAACATTTTTTTAATATTATAAACGGGTTTGGCGGGTCAAGATCGGGTTAGCGGGTCAACCCTAAACCTACCCGTTTATAAACGTGTCAATTTCGGGTTGACCTATTCATGACCCGCTTACTAAACGGGTCGGGTTAACCTGCTAATTTCCGTGCGGGTTTCGGGTCGGGTTACGGGTCGGGTAGGAAATTGACAGCCCTAGTTGGATGTATCCTTATAACACTTGATTTTTAATTATAAAAATACGCTAGTTATTCGGAATGACCGGGTTTAACCCATTCTGAATAATTACTACGACGATTAAAAGTCAAAGATGAAGACGGTGGTTGAAGACCGGCGATCTTCACATCGAATGGATGAGGACTACTGATGCCTTTGATTGGAGTTGCTGCCTTGAAAAGGTTCCAGTGGTAGTTGTCCGGACGTATTGTTGATCGTTCGGATATGCAAGGTATAATGTGCCTCCGGTTCTGTTCAGACCCAGAACGGACTTGTAAATGGACGTGTGTCTGACGTTGAATTTTGTTCTATGTAAATTGATTTCTATTAATATACAACCGTTGGTGGTGGAGAATTTATTCTCTTGCTTAACACCCTTAGAGGTTGTGTGTTGATAATTATCAATCGCATGGTATGGACTGTCAGTGTGGCATGCCAAGATGCAATTGATCAAGGCTTTTGTTGAAAAGCAGAGCCTTGTGGATGATGGTCAAAGCATAGCCTATTTAGGCATAGCTTTGTGTATTTCGTTGCCTCGCGAGCCTCACACCCAGTATGAGTCAAAAACGGAGCAAGGAACGCAGGGAGTGCACACGTTTCTTTCTAGCTAGAAGTGGTGTTTGGGTTTATCACGGCCCAGCATTTTACTTATGTGGTTGATGGATTTTGAGGCGCCTTGGATTTTTTTATTGGCCACAATGGCCAATTTATAGGTCCCATAGGATCGGGAAGCGTGTATTCAGGCATAACTAATCCAACCCATTGCACTATTGGGGGATTGGCCCTGCAGGATCCAAGGGTTCGCCAGCATCTGAATCTGAGACATTGCTAGAGTGTCTCGAATCGGTCAGGAGATCGTTCCTAGCCTTGACTCTTGATGGAAACCAAATTTCCAGTACGACATCATGTGGTTTTGATTGTAGAACTAGTACGGCGACATAGTATATTGTAGCTATGCCGTCTATGATTAATACATTATGATTGAAATGTTTTTAAAACACATATACACTAATAATAATATCAAATCCATTTTTATCGTATCAAGCATTTTTGACCATTATAAGGTAAAACTCTATCCTCCGGCTTGCATTGCATTGTGTGATGGGACCTGAGTCTTTAATGGTTTCATTTTTCCAAAAAGCATTGCATTGTTTTTAACGATTTACTTTATTTATGCACTGGCAATCCAATGGAGTAAACTCGTTCTGCGATAGCGGCGTGGTCCTGTGATTAGCCTCCTTATTAGTTAAGATAAATAAAGATTTCTCACACCAGTCTCATGACTGACATGTAGTTTGTTTCACTTTGCAAACTCGGGTGCCCTTTTTTCTACATGGGCAGTCAAGTTGCTTATTTTGTAGATATGTTGAGCAGGATTCTGGATCGAAGCTTAGAGCTGTGTCCAGAGCATTGATGGTCTTCCGCTGTGATTAATTTAATCATTCTGCGGCATTGTATTATATCTATTATAATTTATCTTCCGCTGTATTATTTACCCATGTACTCCGATATTCTGTACTCTGATGTAACATTATTATAATGTTTATAAAAGTCTTGTTATTTGTTCGGATGTGTGGTATTCCCAAAGTTAACGTATTCGGGTTTCGAGCGATCGTGATCGATCTAGCGGTCGATCGGGTCGGGTGAAATCCGGGTCGTTACAGCGTAAAATACTCGAAAATTATTATTAAAGTTATATTTCAAAGTAATTACGCTCTTTTAAAACAATTTACTTTGTTTCAAAATAATTTATTTTCAAAGTACGCTCTCTCGATCATAATATTCCGGAACCTCATTCTAGGGCATTTCTAACTCTACCTCTAATGAGATAATATAACTCTGATGAGTCCTATCTTTTGTTCAAATATGTCCTACCCCATAGCTTTGTATAACCAAAGTTCTAATACCAACTGTAACGAGGCGTCTTTTTTCCCGATTTTCGACGGTAATTAAACTAACTAAAACCCACAAAGACGAATTATTATGGGTACATACATATATTGAACAAAATAACAGAACTTTTCATTGCATAATACAATATTACATCAGGGTTACATAGAATATCATAATTACAACATATACATCGGAAGAAAAGAAAATATACTCTCAACGGAAAAAACTGTATGATATAGCGGAAGCTCCAAACTCTAGCGTGAACTCCAACTCTATAAGCTCTCTGAATCCTGCTCCAACGATCTATAATTGCAAAACTAAACTGCTAACTGCCCGTGTGAAAATTAATGGGTACCCAGAGTTTAGGAAGGAACAATAAACTCCAGGTCAGTCATGGGACTGGTGTGAGAACATAAAATAGTTGTTTTTAGGATTTATTTAAAGTTGGAAAATTCACCGGACCACGCCGCTAATGCGGAACGGGTTTACTCCATGTGAATACCTGTGTATATAAATTCGTAATGACTTTTAGAAAAATGAAGCTATCATAAGCTCGTCCAACATCACACAATGCAAGCGCACACCAAATGAGCGAGTTTTACCTTATGATAACCAAACATGCTTTCATACGTAATAATCCTCTTTCAATACTTAATATATAGTGTGGAAAACCATTTCGCAAATAGTTGTATTAATCCTCGACGGCATAATACCTTAATATTATGTCGCTATATATATATACAATCAAAATCTTATGGCTCGTATTAGAGATTTGGGTTTCCAACTTGATGATTCCTGACACGAAAGATCAATCGGAATACAAACGAAATGTAACATGGCTTTTCCATCCAGACACGGACACCAATTACAAATTGCGAGGTAGATCAACGGTTTTCATCCAGACATGGACCCCCGAACATACATTATTCCTCAAGTACATAAGTGGTACTACCGCCGCAGCTTTCATCATCAATCATATATATAGTATGAGACCTAAGCGCCAGTTTCTCATCAATCCGGGGTGTGAGGTTTGTCGATGTCACATCATACACAAAGCCATGTATAAATAAGCAGTGCCTTGATCATACAAGCTCATATCATAAGTATGTCACATTGTCCATTCACAACATGATCACTGATTTCCATCATTATATAACCACTTTGGGCTCATATGTCACAAACCAAATACATATCAACGGAGATCAGTGTTATGCTGTCAATTACAATGTCAGACACACAATCCATACAAGTCCATTCTGGATCTGAACGGAACAAAATCCGAAAATCTCCAAATATATTCAGACCTCATGCCACTTATAACCTCGTACCGGGGGATCAGCCCAACCGACACATCAACAATTAATCCAAATAATCCAAAGATTCCCGGTCTTCATTCGTCTTTTACTAAGTCTCGAACAACATCGTATTATTACTTGGAATGGTTTTTGAACATATAGTCAATCTCAGTCTTTCCAAGTAATAAGCGAACTTAAAACAATAGTTATTGACCACACGGAATTCTCTGTTCAACTCTCCTTCTAATTGTCATCAATTCATTTAAAAATCATGGTTTGATTTATCTCCAATTGCTTAAACCCATTACAACCTTAATCCTTCCTTGGAAATCTAATATTCATTTCAAAATCGTGATCCTTTATTAGTTGTTAACCTCTTCATAAATTTCAAAATTTCCAAATCTTAACTTGCCTTTAAATTTTGTTCATGGTAACTCAAACATTTTATATTCCCAATAGGGTTAAAACGACTTATTATAGAAATCAATTCACAACCCAAGCAACTATTGGATTCCCATAATCATCTACATTTCTTCTCATATTTGAAAGCTCGACTAACCTTAACCCAAATCCTCTTTTACGTTTCCAAACCTAATATCTTACTTAAAATCAGAAATATTCAAATAAATTTCATATGAACTAATTTTGAGTTCTTTCAAAACTTTAAACTATTTAACAACTCTTTCCATAAATATGAATAATAATGCATGGTTATAATTCTTTATGCCAGATTATCTGCAAGGAAGAAAAGTTATAATAACGCTAAAAGCGTTGCTGAAAGTGGTTATTTAGATCAAACAGCTTCAAAACTTATTCAAATTTCAAATATTTCATCTCACATTACTTTAAATAATCAAATATGATTTATCATAAATTTTCCAAATTTTTAATAATTTATATAAGTCCGTTTTATACAAAATTCGTTTACGGTCGCCTAACTGCACGTATAGCGACCTTTTCCAAATTTGGTTTAAACATATCTTGAAAATTTTACGTTGAAATTTGAAAATCTCTTTTCTATTCAAACTCATTATCAATATAAATCCTACATTCTTCGTTTTACGTTATTTTGACTTAAAACATTCAAGTTATAATCATTTGAAAGTTAAAATCGATGTTAACGAACTGTTGCTACGCGACATGTTCGCTTTGAGTTATATAATGAATTTAATATAAATTATTCAATCCAAATTCAAACTCAATTCAAAATAACTTACAAGTGGTTGGAATTATTTCAAAACCCTTTTATCTCGCACACTTATTTCCAAAACAGTTTTAAAAATTAAATTTAAAACTAAGTTCCTAACAATTATTTAATAATAAAATCTTTATTTAGATGGAAGGTGGGTTAAATCGATCATCCGTATACATTCATAACTACAGTGTGTGTGATTTCATGCAATCATAGTCATCCAAATAAACAATCATATCCACTAGCATGAATTCATCTGTTAAACATAGCTATAAAATAAACATTCCAAATTGTGCATAAGCGTTACAGTTAATAACGCTTATCGGTGCTATGTGTTTTCTAACTACATGAACATCCATTCAAACATTTTTACACAACATCATATCCAACCAATTAAATTTATCCAACAACTACTAATTTAAATAACTAATTAAATTAGTTGCTCTCACCAACTTAGCTCCAAAATCTCCAAGGTCAGAGTTTCCACGTGAACGACATGGTTACCGCTACATGTACTGCTTAAGATCCCTTTCCAAAATAGCTAATGATCTATCTGTTAATTTATATAGAAATTGAATTATAATATGTACATAAGGACTTATTTTCCATAAATTCATGTTTATCTAAAATTATCACTATTATATCCATGTGTTCTACTCTTTGATATGATTTTAGTGCCTCCAACGACGAGTTAATCGGTTTAATAACGAGTGAGACATGAGTGATTAAAGTTGATACTAATATAACTTAAAATTTAAATTAAATCAGACCCAAGCTTTTAGGCCAAAAGCCCAAAACATTGCACCATCAAAACCCGACCCGTGTTCTCCCCCTTCTTCTTCTTCCCTCCTCCTGTTCTTTTCACGCATACTTGAACCCATTTGCACGCACATCCTGGTGCACCTACACGAACCAAACTTCCCACTGAACTTCGATCCGAGACCACCGACAAGTCCCTCTTCAACTCCTCTTCCTTCTACACCAACTCGCCACCATCCTAGAACCCGCCATAAAAATCTGAACCTGAGGCCAGAAAACCCGCATGCCTTAAGAAAAAAAAAGTGCAACACAAATTTGCTCCAAAATCCACCAAATAATGTCGCGTCGAAGCTTTCTCCACCCACGTCGTCAAACCATGCTCCAATTCTCCTATCGCTGCTTGATTTTCCTCCAAATCTTAAACCTAATTTTGAACTTTTCTAATCATCGTCATGGAATCGTGCCAAACTTACGAGAAAAATACTACACTCTCCTATGATCTCAGTGGCGCTGACGGCATCAATTAATTCTTCATGGATTGTGAGATACGATTTTTCGAAAATTCAGAACCCATTTCTACATTCTCAATAAATCTGATTCCCTCCCCCCAATCAACGAAATTTCTATCAGTTGATTTCTAAAAATCTGAAATGGTGCTATAGACAACTTTTGTGTGATCATTTGGCTGAAAGTGTATAGATTGTGAGATGGTTTTAAGTGAAGTGGAGCATTATTTTCATGTACAGGAACTTGCAAAAATAAAGAAGAAAAGGAATGGGAAGGAAGGTGAGGTGCTGAAGGAATAACATACTGAGCCTGTGTATATTTTAATTTGGAGATAATATTATCTTTGATTAGCATAATTAAGACATTTGGCAATCAAACCTCATGCATAAGGACACATATCTCCCTTTCCAAATTTAGCCAATGCATGTTTGCCAAATTGAACTCATTTTTTTTATGAAATTGGAATTTTAGCCACACCTTTATAACACTTATTTTTGAAATCAATTTGCAACTCTTATAAGTGTAACCTCTTTATTACTTAAGGTTTTATCGAACTATTTATAACTTATCAATATTTTAAAAATACTTATCTATTTTCTTTACCAAATATATACACATATGATTTGCCAAAATTTATAAAATTTGTCTAGAATAAATGCTTAATAATCCTTATAAAAATTTATAAACATTATTCAAAAATCATACTTAATACTGTAATAACCCGGAAATCCGATCCAATTTAAAAAAATTTATTTTGGCTATTTTAATGAATTTCGGATATTTAAAATGATTTATTTTAAATAACGATGACGAGAAATTAATTTAGAATAGAATTCGAACGTATATATTTATATAGATCGTCATTATAATATTAATATTTTATTTTAATTATAAAAGGAATTTAAAATGGAGCTGGTAGTTTGAAAATTCGATTTCAAATTTCAAATGATTGTACATGATTCAAAATAAATCGGATTTTGGCGAAACCAAAAATAATAGAATCTATGAGAGAATATCTTTTCAATGAATCCAAAAAATCAAAATTTCATAGTGGGAATCAAAAGTTATGCCCAGTTGAAATTTCAGAATTATCGCTATGGAATTCCGGCCCTTAAAATGGAAATTTTGCAAACGACCTCGGTTTTCGACGAAACCACTTTTTTTGGATCCGGGATGTCGAGTTGTTGTTAGGTTTTAAAATTCGTAATTTTCTGAATCAGTATGTGAGCGTGGCGAAGTAAAACGTGTTTTGTCAATTTCAATCGACCTGAAAATGGCCATTTTTTAAACTCAGAATTTAACGAAATTAGTTTTGTTAGGGCCGTATCATCAATACGAAGCTAGAAACTATTTTTCGGGAATTTTTAGAGCCTGTATGTGGCCCTGGTAAATTAAAATGTGCGTTCAAATTGAATATATACTGACTTATATTTTAATTTTAGCGGAAACTGATCGTAACAGCCAAATTGGGTTATGGAACATATCCTATTGTGTTCGGAATGGGGGTAATTAGCTAGTGACAATAGTCGGTGAGTTCGATTTGGGGTTTGAATTGAAAAGTTACTTTTTGGGATTAAAAATAAATAAATAAATATTATTCTTGGTCAACCCCCCTATGCTTTCTCTTCCCCCCTCCCCCCCCCCATTCAAATCAGAAAACCGATCTGAAATTAAAAAAAATGCGCCCCCATACTTTAGAAATCCCGTCGCTCCCCCCTCCTTCTCAAGCGCGCCGCCCGCCCAGACCATCTTCCCTGCCGTCGCGCCCTTTCTGGCCACCGCCCCCTCTTCTTCTCTCACTCCTCTCTCTCTCAACCCCAATCCGAAACCCCCCAAACCAAACAGCAAAAAATCTGACGCCTAGCCACCTACGGCCCCACTGCGCCAGCCGCCGCCCCTACTACCACCAGCGCCACCTCCCCGGCTCCGCCTTCAGTGCGCAGACACCTCGTACTGCTCCTGAAATCGAAGCCCTAAAAATGAAAGTTTTTTTTTCAATTTTAATTCCTTGAAAGTATACAATTTTTATGTCGTGAACGTATATGATTTTTTTTCAGGTATAGATTATAAAGAAAAATATGATTTTTATACAGCATAGATTAGAAAAATATGATTTTTATATAGTATAGATTATAAAAATATGATTTTTGTATAGTATAGATTATAAAAATATAATTTTTGTATAGTATAAATTATAAAAATATGATTTTTGTATAGTAGAGATTATGAAAATATGATTTTTATATAGTAGAGATTATAAAAATATAATTTTTGTAATATAAACATCAACATAAAAATATGATTTTTATGTATGAAGTAACAGTATAAAAATGTGATTTTTAATAATCGACTGCGTGATACGGATTGCGATGGTACTGTCAGAAAACAAATATGAATTCAAACCGTTCAGAGATAAAGACTGGAGGAGTGGAACCCTCGGTGAGAACTCCTCACCTTTATTTCAATTTCTAGTTTGAAATATATACTAGAATGCAGACGGTGTTTAGCAGCACCCAACACCCGTCGTCCACAGACCATGGACGACTTGTTTGATTTTGTTGTGTTGCGAAAATTGATTGTGTGGTGGAATAAAATATATATTCATGTGTTGAAATAAAATAAAATTCATGTGTTGAAATAAAATATATATTCATGTGTTGAAATAAAATATATATTCATGTGTTGAAATAAAATAAAATTCATGTGTTGAAATAAAATATATATTCATGTGTTGAAATAAAATATATATTCATGTGTTGAAATAAAATATATATTCATGTGTTGAAATAAAATATATATTCATGTGCTGAAATAAAATATATATTCATGTGCTGAAACAAAATATATATTCATGTATTGAAATAAAATATATATTCATGTGTTGAAATAAAATATATATTCATGTGTTGAAATAAAATATATATTCATGTGTTGAAATATATATTCATGTGTTGTAGTAAAATATATATATTCATTTACAAATTGAACGATTTGTTTATGTACACCGATTTGACTGATATTGATTGGGATGATAAATTTTACACATCGCACAACTGCACAAATAAAATATGTGGTTGATTGAGTGAAACCCCACACGGGTGTTGGGATGATATTGACGTACACTAAGCCCAATTGTTTAGTTGTATGTCGATCGATCGGTTGACAGGCTGTGGTAAGCGTTGATTATTTATATTCAATGCTTATGCAGTTGAGTAGTGCACTCTGGATGATGGATAATAGTGTATCACTATTGATATATACATGTGTTGTATGGAAATCCATAGAAATAAAATATATGGTAATTGATTGGGCCTCATTCCAATTTGGAAAATAAGGAATATTATAAAAGAAAATTCATGTGTTGAATAGAATAAAAATTCATGTGTTGAATAGAAAGAAAATTCATGTGTTGAATAGAATAAAAATTCATGTGTTGAACAGAATAAAAATTCATGTGTTGAATAGAAAGAAAATTCATGAGTTGAATAGAATAAAAATTCATGTGTTGAATAGAAAGAAAATTCATGTGTTGAATAGAATAAAAATTCATGCGTTGAATAGAATAAAAATTCATGTGTTGAATAGAATAAAAATTCATGTGTTGAATAGAAAGAAAATTCATTTGTTGAATAGAATAAAAATTCATGTGTTGAATAGAATAAAAATTCATGTGTTGAATAGAAAGAAAATTCATGTGTTGAATAGAATAAAAATTCATGTGTTGAATAGAAAGAAAATTCATGTGTTGAATATAATAACGAAGTTATTGAAATATATAAAGCCGTGTTGATAACATATGCTCCATTTTGATGCGAATGATATTTATATCGATTATATTCGTTTTTAGAATGAATATAGAAAAGGAAATAATTTCAAAATATAACGTTTGAAAATATTATCATTTGTATATTGATGATGTGGAATATTCAATTTTGATTAGAAATTGAATATGAAATTGAAATTGTTTCGAAAACGAATTTAAAACGAGTTATAAAATACGTTTTAAAATGAAATCGATGAAATATATATAATATAAATATTATATATATTAAATGGCCTGAATAGAACGCGCCGCGCTGCGGCAGTTCGCTAATTTCGACCATTGACTTCGAATGGATATTACGGGAGATCCGACCGTCCGATTCTCCTAAAATCAGAACCATTGGGTTCATATCGAAAAGAGCTTTCTAACGAATATTATAAATTTGAAATCTAACGGTTGGATTTGGAATTACGTCCAAATCAAATTTCGCAAAGGTCGCTGTAAGTGCAGTTCGATGGCCGTTGATGGAATTCGACTGTACGGGCCTTGATAAAATTATTAAAAATAGTAATAATTTGTGTAAAATCTTAAGAAATGATTTGTGAAGAATTGAGATGAAAAATTCCAAATTTGAAATGATAAAAATAGATTTTTATCGAAATGAACTAGTTTTGAATAATAATTTATTTATTTTTAAAAATAAATTGGATTTGAAAGGGTTTTAAAAGTAACCAGAAGTTTCAATAATTGAATTGGAATGGAATGTGATTTTGGATTTATAGTGAACCGTGTTTTAAATGACATTGGTTCTTTAACCCAGTTAAAGACAGGATATGATTTCCCAAGTTAAATAATAATTAATAGTGATTTTTGGGAAGAATAAAACCAAGTGGAATTTTAATGAATCTTTAATTAGATTGAAATGATCGAGAATGGAGTATCACCAATTTTGCTCCAGGCGATAGTTAAATCTTTAATTAGATTTGAACGTGAAATGGTAATTGAATTTACCGATAACACCGTGGTGTTAGATATGAAGTATGACCAGTTTTACTTCATTGGATGAATAGGTTGGGATTGGAAAATAAAATAAATGATTAGTTCGGTGTGGTTCACTAATCCCGACTAGTTTGAATTGATATTCAAAAGAAGATTAAAGAATAAATTTAAAGAATTTAACTTTGATAAAATTAATGGGAACCTTTCCCAAAGTATAAGAATATTTGAATAAAAGAATATTCTGAATAGGAATGAGGCGTATGTTGTGTTTGTGTAACACTTGTTTATTATATACGCGAGTTATTCAGAAAAACCGGGTTTATCCCATTCTGAATAACTGATTCGGCGTGGTGTCAAGGATGAAGACAGTGGTCAAAGACCGGAGGTCTTCACATCGTTTGGGTGATTACTGATGATCTTGATTGGGCTGTACACCCAAGAGGAGGGAATCAGTTGGTGATCGTCCAGACATATTTGGAGATCGATGGATATGCGAGGTACAAGGTGCCTCCAGTTTCGTTCAGACCCAGAACGAACTTGTAAATAGACTATGTGTCTGACATTGGATTTTATTCTGTGTGATTGATTTCTATTAAATATATATCTATTTTGCGGCGGAGAATTTATTCTCTTGCTTAACGCCCTTCTCTAAGACGTACGAGCTCAGGGGTTATATATTGATGGATATCAATCGCATGGAGTGAATTGCCTGTGTGGCATGCCTAAGTGGCAAATGATCAAGGCTTTTCTTGAAAAGCAGAGTCTTGATGATCAAAGCACGGACTGTGTGGCATAGCTTTGTGTAGCATTGATTCGCGAGCCTTACACCCCGGTTGTGAACCAGAAACGGGAGAGGACCTCAGGGAGGGCATGTGTTTCCTTCAAGCTAGGGTGGTGTTAGTGACCTACCCGCCCTGACATTTATATTATTTTCACCTGTGAGGTTGTTGCTGTTGCGAGGCGCCTCAGATATATAGGTGACTATGTGGAGCCGATGGAGTCATTTGGCTCATTTACACCCCAAAGGGCGGGGAAACGCAGTGTTCAGGCATTTTAATCCACATCGGTGGACCGGCCCTGATGATCCAAGGGTCGATGCGCTCTGACTCTGAGGCTCGAGCTAAAGAGTCTCGAAGCCAGTGAGGACGATCCCTTGCCTCGGTTCATATATGGGAACCCAACTTCCAATACGTGACTTTGTGGTTTTTGATTATAGAGCCTTGTATGGCGACATAGTGGTATGGGGCACTTATGCCGTCTATGATTGATACTTATGATTTGAAATTGTTTTGACACTATACACTTATAGTAATAATAAAAGATGAAATTTCACGTATCAAGCATTCTTTGGCTATTATAAGGTAAAAACCCTAACCTCCGGCTTGCGTTGCATTGGGTGATGGGACCTGGGTCTTAAAATAACTTCATTGTTCTTTATTTTGCGCTGTGGTTTTATGCACTGGTATTCTTGGAAGGAAACCCGTTCCATGTTATACGGCATGGTCCCTTGATTTACCTAACTTTAAAATAAAGATTAATAACTGTTTTAGTTCTCACACCAGTCACATGACTAACCTGGAGTTTATTGTTTTAACCTAAACTCTGGGTGCCCTTATTTTGACATGGGCAGCTAGTAGTTTTGGTTTTGCAGATTTATATTCACAGGATCCTGATTTATAGCTGGAATGATATCCGGAAAGCTCTGTATCCGTATATCTCCTTCAGTTGTGCTTTGTATTATTTTTCCACTACCATGTAATGTGATTTAAATCTCTGATATTTTGTGCTGTATAATATTTATTCACACTCTGTATATTCTTTGTATTCTAATGGAATCGTTGTAATAAGCAATGAAATGTTCTTCTGTTTGCATTCTAATTCGTCTTGTCCTCAATTCAATCCGTGCTTTCCATACCGGGGAAGTTCAGGTCGCTTCATCGTGGTATCAGAGCTTTGGTTTACAGAGCTCGTAGAACAAGACACATTAGAACCATAGGAAAGAATTCATCAGAGATTGGATTAGTAATATCCAATAGGAATGACTCGTTAGAGATGAGATCAGTAGTATCCTAGAACGAGTGTGAAGAGTGATGTTTTTAAAATAAAAGTGAAAAACAATTTTTGTTTTGAAAAATTAAATTCAATTATTCGTATTTGCATATTTAGTTGTATTGATTTGGACAATCAAGTATATAAAGATTTTGTATATACGTTTGATCCACGTGTATTCAAAGTTTTAATATACTGGATAGATATAGAATCACACTCTAGTCGCCCGGAGACGATTCTGATGATAGACTAGACATCATCAGCATTAGTGTTCGAGTTTCGAAGGTGTGATATCTATATATTTCCAATAGACTGGTGTGAGAACCAAAACTACGTAGGGCTTATTGTTGTGATTTGGCATCAAAAATCTGATTTCTAGACTATGTATCAAAGCTATGAATTTGAAAAGATAATCAACAAATTAATTGATGGTTGTGTTGCTTGGTTATTGTTTGATTAATTAAATGTTGAACCTTTAGCCAAATTGAACCCAATAGTGAATTGTATTGAAAATTTATCGCATTTGCATACATATACATGTACTTACATTAATAGGTCATAGCAAGGAGGCTAGAGAAGAGGAATAAAATTGTTTGCCCGACAAATAGGTACATGTTTATTGTATTTCTTGGGTTTTGGTTGATTTTATAAGTTGACTGGCTAGCCGTTTGGCTGTTTCTTTTTCTTTTTGGATTGGTGAGGGCCATGGGAGGCTATTCTAAATATCCCCAAGCTCCCGGTACAGGGGAGGTTATGGCGAAATTTTTCTAAAATTTAGGGTGTTAGCCAAATTTTTGAAAAATTTGAAAAGTTCTTAGAAACTGAAAAGTTGAAGAACTTAAGCCGTAATGAAGATACTGGAAGTTGAGTTGATTAGTACAACAACTTTCAGCTTCTTTCCTTTTCAGGGACGAAAAGTTTTAAGTGGGGGAGATTGTAATAACCCAGAAATCCGAGCCAATTTAAAATTTTAGCTATTTTAATGAATTTTAGATAATTCTAATGATTTAATTTAAATAATGACGACGGGAAATTTATTTAGAATAGAATTCGAACGTATATATTTATATAGATCGTCATTAGAATATAAATATTTTAATTTAATTATAAAAGGAATTGAAAATGGCGCGGTAGTTCGAAAATTCGATTTCAAATTTCAGATGATTTTACAGGATTCAAAATAAACCGAATTTTGGCGAAACCGAAAATAATAGATTCTATGTGAGAATATCTTTTCAGCGAATCCGAAAAATCAAAATTTCATAGCGGGAATCAAAAGTTATGCCCAGTTGAAATTTCAGAATAGTCGCTATGGAAATCTGGCCCTTAAAAATGGAAATTTTGCAAACGACCTTGGTTTTCCACTTTTGTTGGATCCGGGATGTCGAGTTGTTGCTAGGTTTCAAAATTCGTAATTTTCTGAATCAATATGTGAGCATGGCAAAGTAAAACATGTTCTGTCAATTTCAATCGACCTGAAAATGGCCATTTTTTAAACGGTCTCAAAATTTGATGAAATTAGTTTTATTAGGACCGTATCGTCAATACGAAGCTAGAAACTATTTTTCGGGAATTTTTAGAGCCCGTATGTGGCCCCGGTAAATTAAAATATGCGTTCAAATTGAATATATACTAACTTATATTTTAATTTTAGGGAAAACTGATCGTAACAGTCGAATTGGGTTACGGAACATATCCCATTGTGTTAGGAATGGGGGTAATTAGCTAGTGACGACAGTCGGTGAGTTCGATTTGGGGTTTGAACTGTAAAGTTACTTTTTGTGATTAAAAATAAATAAATAAATATTATTCTTGGTCAACCACCCATACTCCCCCCCCCGGTTCAAATCAGAAAACTGATCTGAAATAAAAAAAAGCGCCCCCATACTTCAGAAATCCCGTCGCTCCCCCTCCTTCTCAAGCGCGCCGCCGCCTCAGACCATCTTCCCTGCCGTCGCGCCCCTTCTGCCCACCATCCCCCTCTTCTTCTCTCACTCCTCTCTCTCTCAACCCCAATCCACCCCCCCCCCCAAACCAAACAGCAAAAAATCCGACGCCTAGCCACCTACGGCCCCACTACACCTGCCGCCGCCCCTGCTACCACCAGCATCACCTCCCTGGCTCCACCTTTAGTGCGCAGACACCTCCTACTGCTCCTGAAATCGAAGCCCTAAAAATGTAAGTTTTTTTCTGTTTTAATTCCTTGAAAGTATACAAGTTTTATGTCATGAACGTATATGATTTTTTTCCAGGTATAGATTATAAAGGAAAATATGATTTTTTATAGTATAGATTATAAAAATATGATTTTTGTATAGTATAGATTATAAAAATATGATTTTTTATATAGTAGAGATTATAAAAATATGATTTTTATATAGTAGAGATTATAAAAATATGATATTTATATAGTAGAGATTATAAAAATATGATTTTTATAATATAAACATCAACATAAAAATATGATTTTTATGTATGAAGTAACAGTATAAAAATGTGATTTTTAATAATCGACTACGTGATACAGATTACAATGGTACTATCAGAAAACAAATCTGAATTCAAACCGTTCAGAGATAAAGACTGGAGGAGTGGAACCCTCGGTGAGAACTCCTCACCTTTATTTTAATTTCTAGTTTGAAATATATACTAGGATGCAGACGGTGCTTAGCAGCACCCGACACCCATCGTCCACAGACCATGGACGACTTGTTTGATTTTTTTATGTTGCGAAAATAGATTGTGTGGTGGAATAAAATATATATTCATGTGTTGAAATAAAATATATATTCATGTGTTTAAATAAAATATATATTCATGTGTTGAAATAAGATATATATTCATGTGTTGTAATAAAATATATATTCATGTGTTGAAATATATATTCATGTGTAGAAGTAAAATAAATATTCATTTACAAATCGAACGATTTGTTTATGTACATCGATTTGACTGATATTGATTGGGACGATAAATTTTACACATCGCCCAACTGCACAAATAAAATATATGGTTGATTGATTGAAACACCACACGGGTGTTGGGACGATATTGACGTACACTAATCCCAATTGTTTAGTTGCATGTCGATCGATCGGTTGACAGTCTGTGGTAAGCGTTGATTATTTATATTCAATGCTTATGCAGTTGAGTAGTGCACTCTGGATGATGGATGATAGTGTATCACTATTGATATATACATGTGTTGTATGGAAATCCATAGAAATAAAATCTATGGTAATTGATTGGGCCTCATTCCAAATTGGAAAATAAGAAATATTATAAAAGAAAATTCATGTGTTGAATAGAATAAAAATTCATGTGTTGAATAGAAAGAAAATTCATGTGTTGAATAGAATACAAATTCATGTGTTGAATAGAATAAAAATTCATGTGTTGAATAGAAAGAAAATTCATGTGTTGAATGAAATAAAAATTCATGTGTTGAATAAAAGAAAATTCATGTGTTGAATAGAATAAAAATTCATGTGTTGAATAGAAAGAAAATTCATGTGTTGAATAGAATAAAAATTCATGTGTTGAATAGAATAAAAATTCTTGTGTTGAATAGAATAACGAAGTTATTGAAATATATAAAGCCGCGTTGATTAGACATGCGCATTTTGACGCGAACGACATTTATATTGATTATATTCATTTATAGAATGAATATAGAAAAGGAAATAATTTCAAAATATAACGTTTGAGAATATTATCATTTGTATGTCGATGATGTGGAATATTCAGTTTTGATTAGAAATTGAATATGAAGTTGAAATCGTTTCGAAAATGAATTTAAAACGATTTATAAAATACGCTTTAAAAGGAAATCGATGAAATATATATAATATAAATATTATATATATTAAATGGCCTGAACAGAACGCGCCGCACTACGGCAGTTCACGAATTTCAACCATTGACTTCGAATGGATATTACGGGAGATCCGACCGTCGGATTCTCCTAAAACCGGAACCGTTGGGTTCATATCGAAAAGAGCTTTCTAACAAATATTAGAGATTTAAAATCTAACAGTTGGATTTGGAGTTATGTCTAAATCAAATTTCGAAAAGGTCGCTGTAAGTGCAGTTCGATGGCCGTTGATGGAATTCGACTGTACGGGCCTTGATAAAATTATTAAAAATAGTAATAATTTGTGTATAATCTTAAGAAATGATTTATGAAGAATTGAGATGAAAAATTCCAAATTTGAAACAATAAAAATAGATTTTTATCGAAATGAACTAGTTTTGAATAATAATTTATTTATTTTTAAATAAATAAATTGGATTTGAAAGGGTTTTAAAAGTAACTAGAAGTTTCAATAATTGAATTGGAATGGAATGTGATTTTGGGTTTATAGTGAACCGTGTTTTAAATGACATTGGTTCTTTAACCCAGTTAAAGACAGGATATGATTTCCCAAGTTAAATAATAATTAATAGTGATTTTTGGGAAGATTAAAACCAAGTGGAGTTTTAATGAATCTTTAATTAGATTGAAATGATCGAGAATGGAGTATCACCAATTTTGCTCCAGGCGATAGTTAAATCTTTAATAAGATTTGAACGTGAAATGGTAATTGAATTTACCGATAACACCGTGGTGTTAGATATGAAGTATGACCAGTTTACTTCATGGGATGAATAGGTTGGGATTGGGAAATAAAATAAATGATTACTTCGGTGTGGTTCGCTAATCCCGACTAGTTTGAAGTGATATTCAAAGGAAGATTAAAGAACAAATTTAAAGGAATTTATCTTTGATAAAATTAATGGGAACCTTTCCAAATTTGAAAAGATAAAAATAGATTTTTATCGAAATTGAAACGACCCAAATTTCCGTACTCTTTGAGTCGACTAAAAACACCACACGACCAACCCAAATTGCACAGAAAAACGAATCATTATTAGAAAGAAGTTAGAGGATGAGAAATAGAAGGAAAGAAATATTAGAATTGAAGAAAAGCGAAGATCACAAACTCACAGCGGAACGAATAAAATATATTAGATAACATAAACTTTGAAACACAAATCAGTATTTGTATATACATACCATTATCAGAGCACAACAGCTATTTCTGGAACAGTTATAAACTTCTGTTTCCAGATACAACATAGTACACGGCGGAAAAATAAAATAGTCTATAGCTAACTAGTGAAGCCTCCTGCTTCGAGCTCCTCTAAGTGAATCTGAAAAATCCCGACTACTTGACTGCCCGTACAAATTTGGGCATCCAAGAGTTTAGGGAAAACAAATAAAATAAACTCTGGGTCAGTCATGGGACTGGTGTGAGTAAACTCCAACCATTAGTTTAACTTTCAAAAATCCTTTCGAAAGAAATGATAATCATAAGACCGATCCACACATAAACACAGATGTTTTTTACCTTACGATAACCCAAAACATTTTGATATCAAAACCTGGTGATATCATAATAATGTCTACATCAAATAAATATAAATCTAGCGGAACGCTTGCATCTCACGTTCCATATATAACCTAAAAGCAAAAACCGCAGGGCGCTTATTGGAGATTGGATTTCCAACATGACAAGGTATGGGACCACCTGCCGCTAGTGTATCTCTAGAGGCGAATACACTGGGTTCAACAAAAACATCTTGCAACCCGGTCCACACATGACCGACCACTCATTTCGCTTAAGTGTATCGAATGTATATCACAAACGGTTGGGATTAGCAACTGTTCCCCGAAAGGGACAACATCGATAGATTAAAGAAGCAATTGGAGTTTCTCTAGATAGGTGATTATACATCCTCATGGGAGCGACCCACATAGCCATGCTGCCTGCCCGTTTTTTTTCAATTCCCGGTTGTGAGGCTTAAGGTTTAAATTATCTTCCAGAATATCTGGCCACCATTCACTTTGAATGTCACATCGTCATACCCGCCAAATCACAAATTGATCCCCAAAAATACCACATGTATAAAGCTAAGAGAAACGAATTCCTCCACCACCAAACGTAAGTACGTTTGAAGAGATCAACTTACGCGTTCCGTTAGATATACTCTGTTAGACATTCATCCATTCACGTTGTCCTGGGACTGGACAAACCGAAGGCACTATCCCGTAAACAGGATAGCCCTTGCATAACTCCGTCTTCAATTTATTTTCATCATATTTGGTCACAACGCTAACGCCCATACAGAGTGGTTTCCAGATAATGAATCTGATCTCGGTCTCTCCGTATTGACGACGGAAAAATGGTCAAAAACTTCGATAGTCGGTGATTTAACTATCAAAGAAAAATAAGTATGCAACCAACGATCTTATTTCCAGGTAGAAGTTTGATCGATCAATCATCAATCAACATTTGCCCCTTTAAATTAATTCCTTATTATATTATCATTTACAATTCTCATTTCCCATCTTTCACATTCTTTTGAAGCTCGATTTCCCCTCTCGATTCTTTGAAAAACAATTTCAATATTATAATTCCTTTATTCGATAAGTATCTCGTATTCCAGTTAGAAAACATTTCTAAATATTCACGAATCCTTATTTTCTATATTCAGAAAATATAAATTATTAATATCGGAGAATATTTCCGAATTCCCTTTCTTAATTCCTCATGGACCAATTCATTTCATTTTCTACGCATAGGAAATAACTCTTATTTTAATTTGGGAAAACATTTCAAAAATCTTTTAAATTAGCGCGATGTTATGAAACATCGTTATTATAACTCAAACCATAAATCATTCGTTAACTAGTGGTATCACTAACCAATCCTTGCCACCAAACCTTAACCATTTCTTCGTCAATCATGACATCAGTCAAGTTGGGGTATAATTACCTCTTAGACCTTAACTGAACGACATTCTTAACTTCGAAATAGTCAAAGCTCACTACTTAACCAAAACATCACTTACACGACTCTTGGATTCGATCTAAGAACACACTTCCTTTACAGAAAAATATTGATTATAACAGTAGCGTTATAATCGCTGTTTCCAAATATTTAGTTTATAAAACATTGCTTTTTAACAATAGCATTACAATCGCTGTCTAGAATTATAGAACATTTATTTTAATAATAGCTTTAAGATCGTATTATAATGGAAGCGTTAAAATTGCTGTTTAAAATTTACAAAACATTTACTATAACAATAGCATTATAATCGCTGTATAAATTTACAAAACATTTATTATACAGTAGCATTATAATCGCTGTTTCAAATATTTGGTATATAAAAATATAACTTGTACTTATTAATTTCAATTAATAAGTAATTAATTAAATAATTAAATTTGATTCAAAACGGAAAGTAGAAATAACTACTTTCCTAAATTCGATATAATCAAATTCCAATAACTCCCTCTCGAATGATCATATTCCGAACTCCGGAATTTATCTACCATGTCACGTTAATTCAAGTTCCCAATTCCCCTTTGATTTCATGCTTTCCAAATCATTACGTTATCACCATTTATTTTATATTCCACATTTTGAAATAAAACTCATCGTTTTCTTTTAAATTGATTCCCCATTTCCCTATCTCATTCAAACTCCAATTTGGATTCATATTCAAATCTGAATTTCCATTATATATATATATATATTATTTGCAAAATCTTTACTCTAAACCATTATTTACTTTAATCCTAAATATATTTCTTTCATGTACCATCATTTGGTTTCATTTTTATAAATATTCTTTTAAACCCAAATTCTATTTATAACTTCTATTTACAAATGTTTATAAAAATCTCACTTTTAACTTCAAACATTTATAATCTCATTTATAATCCCCTTTAATCACTGGGATCAAATCCAATTACAACTATTGGTTTCAAAACCAATTTCCCTTTTTCCATATAAATTCGATTTAATCCAATGACAATCTTTTACTAAATTTATAACAGATGTTTATAATCAACTTCTTGTTTTATTTATTAAAACAAGTTTCTACCTTCAAGTCCATTCAAAAATTCTATTCTCTACATTGGAACTAAATTTCCCTTTTTATATTTCAAACCCCCTTTTTTCGAAAATATTTTACTTTATTAAAATACCAAATTCCTAGGGTCAGGGAATTCAACACAACATAATTTATCACAGTAAACAATAATATAAATGTTGAGGAACCCAGTTGGGTCCCTCCAACCTGTTTCCCTGCATCCACAGATGTTAATTAGCATCAATAATATTATTTCACATCAATACGAAATATCAGAACTAATCATCGATCAACGATGTAATCATATCAACCAATTTTATCAACCATTTCAACCAAGCAACCATTTCACAGTATAAAATAAATTTAAAATTCGTTTATATAAAAATATAAACGAAGCAGAGTTAGTGAGTTTACTCACCTTGTTCGCAGTTGATGGTTCCGCTTTTGTCTCGTTTTGAAATCAAACAGATGTTTGATTTTTCTACAAAATTCTAATAGCTATGTTTTCAGTCACGTTAGTGCTATAACGTAGATTTGTTGCTATTATTCCCGCATGACTGGTTCGCGTGATTCATTTATATCAAGTCTTCGATTTAGCCCACATATTTTTCAAAATTCGAAAGCATGGTCCTATCTTGCCTTTGTTCCTCTCAAATTTGAAATATGCCACATCCAGATGAGTCCAAAAGAAAAACTGGACATCCCACCATAATACCAGACCAACGCTTATAAACTACTTTCTTCCCAAACCCTTCTATTCACTGTCGAAATCCAATCCTTGTAGCCACAAACTAAAACTACTGCTCCACTAAAACTGTTGCGTCTTAACATCACCACTGGACTTCAAGTTCACCATACTCCCCTTCGTTTTAGCTGAAACCAAAACCCGACCTTCTCCATGTTGTTCGCGAATAAAACCCACTTCACCATTTTAAAAGTCAATACCAGTGTTATTCCTCCATCTTTTTTTCCACCTGAAACGTTACTAAAATTACCCCATGTTATCCAGTCTTGATGCCCTGACTGTTCTCATGGCGTGATTTTTCAACGTTGAAACCATTTCACACGATCTTAGATACTTTGGATTTGTTCAAAACCTGTACAACCTTAACTGTTTCCACATTGCACCTTTGTACTGAGAGGCGCAAGGAGCTAATTCACAGGTGTTGAACATGGATAACCCTACATGGATGGACGCGCATGTCTGGTAAATTAAATACTCTTTAATAGCTAATCTACTTATTAATCCTGGTAATACCTGGTTCTCTTTCCATCATCAACGTATCAACAACCATGTCCACCAGTCTTCTCCACTTCGTTCAACGCACTACTGTTCTTCCTTCATATGTTCAAAACGCAAGCTCCTTAGTCCACAAACTCCATCTCCCAATCGTCAAGTCTAAACCGCAAGCCCCTGAAGCTCCTAAACCTATCTGCCTTTCATTCAAACCCCAGCAACAAATTTCGAACTCCCTAGCTTCCTACAGTAAGTCGAGTCCACACGCCTTCGCTGTCTACACCTCGGAAACCACCGCTCTGCTCCCACCATGCTCCTCCCTGTCAGAATTTCCGCCACAATATCCTAAAACTCGGTTTCCTACCCAAAGTCCGCCTCCTGAAGCTAGCTGGAGCCGCCACCGTTCACTCCATTCCCTCTCCGCTTGTCAACACTTCTAACACTTCCAGTCCTTTCACCTCGATTCTAGCCTAGTCGCACCAAACACCGGCCATTGCCACCCAAACCCGCCGATATTTTGGTAAAGGTGCGAGTTTCATACATGTCGGACTTAGTAAAAGTACTACTAGCCTGAAACTCTCGAGTAAACGATCTTAATGGGTCTGAAATCACCTCCTTCTATTTAAGTTTCGATTTGTTGGGAATTTTTAAGGGATTTGATTTTCTGAAATTTATGGGAGGAGGCGGATTTTTGTTCGTTTGAGACAAAAATGAAAAGGTGCTGTATTTAAAGAAGAAAGAAAGTTTGGCCAGCACGGAACCAATTGGCTTGGCACTCACGGTTTTGGGAAAGCTTGGAGACAACGGCTCGAACGGCTTGGCAAACACGAATTGAAATTGTTGGCAAGCATATTGTTGAAATGTACTAGGGTAGGGTAGAATTCTTTTTTTCTTTTTTTCCTTTTTATTTTATTCTAGTTCATAGTTGTACTTTTCTGCTTTCCAGCTTATTGGAAAAATATGGTCCGATTATTGGATTGCAAAAGTCAATCTGTATAAATTAAGTGATAAAGAAACATGTAGAATAAAGATTTCATTTACGTTCGAGTCGCTATGGACATAAGTAAGAATACGGTCGTGTCCAGCGAGGTACCACGATCACATAAATATAATAATACCGGTAGTTTAACTTACATTATGAAACCCCAAAATATTGATATAGGCTGCAAAATACTCCAAATAAAAAGTTGCGTATTTAATTAATTAAAAATTATAGTAAAATTCTAAAAATTAAATTATAACTACGCCTCAATAGAATCTTGTTCAAATTCAAGACCGATATTTAAATATATTTAAATAACCGTTATTGCTTATATACGATTCTACAGCGACTATTTGAAAATTTGATTTGGACATTACTTTTTATTCCTACTATGAAATCTAGTTTTTTCACATTCATTGGAAAGATATTTTCAAACAGATTCAAATATTTCTTGTTTCGCTAAAATTCGATTTATTTTGATTCATGTACATTCATTTGAAATCCAATATTCAAACTACCGTGCCATTTTAAACTCGTTTTAAATTATATTATGAATTATACGTTTAAATATCTTTTTATTAAATAAATTCCTATATAAACCCTTATATAAAATTCAAATAAAACATTTAAAACAAATTTAAATATTTAGACTTAAATGGCCAAAAATCCGGGTCGTTACATTCCTTCCCCCTTAAAATAATTTCGTCCTCGAAATTGCTAAGGTAGGAAAAGATGCTACATACCCTATTAACTAGGTCCAAAAATCCTTTTTGCTCACTTCTTAACTTCAGCTTAACTGGACCAATTTACTTCAATCAAAATATTTATTTATTCTCACTAACGAAAATTTTCAAAAATTCTGAAAATTTTCTAACATTTTAAATTCTAAAAAATTTCAGCAGCATCTCCTCTGCACGGCCCAATCGGTATAATCACAACTTGCCTTTCTAGGCCTTCTCCAATCCAAAAGAAAATCAAAAAGCCAAGCAGCTTGCCCCATAGGCTCATAAAACCATCAAACCCAAGTAATACTGTAAACATGTGCCTTTTTGTCGGGCATAAATTCTACCTCTTGCATTTGCTTCCATTCAATATCTGCTCAGCATATGTATATCCACTTCCAGTTGGTTTCAAATCAATCCAACTTCCAGTTTTTAACTCTCTAATCAAGTTCTGATTAGTTCATTTCCATTCTATCAATTTAAATCTGATTTCTATTTCAAAACCAACCTATTCTGTTTGGGTTCAAATTCAACACAACTTAATCTTACTTGGCAGGATCTAATATATAAATTCAACTTGTTTCATGTAGGTCGATTTCATTTTAATAACTCATATCCTTCCTTTTCCTATATTTCACTCACGCGTATACGTGATCTAATTGAATTTTTTTTGACTTAACTCAAGTTGAGTTTTAATTTATTTGGTTCACTTCCACCTTTTAAATCTATTTATCTTCATAAGTTAAATCTAAATTCAGAATTCAAATTCCCGGGTCTTATTTCAAAATCAGTTTGAAATCAATTATATAAATATCAAATCTCATTTGGAAGATTAAATCAAATCATGGTTTTCTTTTCTCAAAACAATTCATAACCAACTCTACGGCAGCAATCCGTCACTTAGAAACTTGATAATGAACACCGATAATGTCGCGACCCATTATCAGAATTATTTTCTCACCCCTAAAGTGATTTGAGTGCTTAAGCATTTTCAAAATCCATTCAAAATCATCCTTATTCAAAAATTCCTTCAAAACAATGTTATATTCATAATATTCGAGAAAATATTTTCTAAACACCTAGGATTTATATTCAAATTCTGGTTTGAATTTAATTCTAGTTTATCTTGGTTATATAACCATTTCAATGTTTTATAATTTCATTTGATTGTAATAACACTCAACACATTTGTATATAATAATTTAGAAATATTCCTTTTATGTCAAATATATTTTTTTGGGTAAAATTATATCATTTAACCATCATTAAAACAATACTATGTCAAATTGTTTTGTTCGAGAGTTTAAAAACACCTATCGATACAGTTGTACATCCTGTATTGACCAGAATTCATAAACCACTCAACAAATCAGACAACACAATATAAAACAATTTTATATCAAATCTACAAATACGCGCTCATATATATACACTCAAACTCAATCTAGGGTACTACTAACCCCATCTCTATTGAGTTACGCCACAGAGCCAAGGTTATCACTCAACCTTTAGCTCTGATACCAAATGAAACGACCCGAATTTCCATACTCTTTGA
The DNA here is from genome assembly GCA_030737875.1 of Allium sativum. Taxonomy (NCBI): domain Eukaryota; kingdom Viridiplantae; phylum Streptophyta; class Magnoliopsida; order Asparagales; family Amaryllidaceae; genus Allium; species Allium sativum. The sequence goes on along the minus strand of CM060923.1, from coordinate 74,222,392 downwards.
GTCGACTAATAACACCATGTGACCAACCCAAATTGCACAGAAAAACGAATCATTATTAGAAAGAAGTTAGAGGATGAGAAATAGAAGGAAAGAAATATTAGAATAGAAGAAAAGCGAAGATCACAAACTCACAGCGGAACGAATAAAATATATTAGATAACATAAACTTTGAAACATAAATCGGTATTTGTATATACATACCATTATCAGAGCACAACAGCTATTTCTGGAACAGTTATAAACTCCTGTTTCCAGATACAACATAGTACACTGCGGAAAAATAAAATAGTCTATAGCTAACTAGTGAAGCCTCCTGCTTTGAGCTCCTCCAAGTGAATCTGAAAAATCCCGACTACTTGACTACTCGTATAAATTTGGGCACCCAAGAGTTTAGGGAAAACAAACAAAATAAACTCTGGGTCAGTCATGGGACTGGTGTGAGTAAACTCCAAACATTTGTTTAACTTTCAAAAATCCTTTCGAAAGAAATGATAATCGTAAGACAGATCCACACATAAACACGGATGGTTTTTACCTTACGATAACCCAAAACATTTTGATATCAAAATCTGGTGATATTATAATAATGTCTACATCAAATAAATATAAATCTAGCGGAACTCTTGCATCTCACGCTCTATATATAATATAAAATCAAAAACCGCAGGGCGCTTATTGGAGATTGGATTTCCAACATGACAATGTATGGGACCACCTGCCGCTAGTGTATCTCTAGAGGCGAATACACTGGGTTTAACAAGAACATCTTGCAACCCGGCCCACACATGACCGACCACTCATTTTGCTTGAGTGTATCGAATGTATATCACCAATGGTTGGGATCAGTAACTATTCCCCGAAAGGGACAACATCGATAGATTAAAGAAGCAATTGGAGTTTCTCTAGATAGGTGGTTATACATCCTCATGGGAGCGACCCACATAGCCATGCTGCCTGCCCGATTTTTGTTAATTCCCGGTTGTGAGGCTTGAGGTTTAAATTATCTTCCAGAATATCTGGCCACCATTCGCTTTGAATACCACATCGTCATACCCGCCAAATCACAAATTGATTTCCCTAAAAATACCATGGGTATAAAGCTAAGAGAAACGAATTCCTCTGCCACCAAACGTAAGTACGTTTGAAGAGATCAACTTACGCGATCCGTTAGATATACTTTGTCAGACATTCGTCCATTCACGTTGTCCTGGGACTGGACAAACCGAAGGCACTATCCCGTAAACAGGATAATGCTTGCATAACTCCATCTTCAATTTATTTTCATCATATTTGGTCGCAATGTTAATGCCCATACAGAGTGGTTTCCAGATAATGAATCTGATCCCGGTCTCTCCGTATTGACGACGGAAAAATGGTCAAAAACTTCAATAGTCGGTGATTTAACTATCAAAGAAAAATAAATGTGCAACCAACGATCTTATTCCAGGTAGAAGTTCGATCGATCAATCATCAATCAATATTTGCCCCTTTAAATTAATTCCTTATTATATTATCATTTACAATTCTCATTTCCCATCTTTCGTATTCTTTTGAACCTCGATTTCCCCTCTCGATTCTTTGAAAATCAATTTCAATATTATAATTCCTTTATTCGAGAAGTATCTCGTATTCTAGTTAGAAAACATTTCTAAATATTCACGAATCCTTATTTTTTATATTCAGAAAATATACATTATTAATATCGGAGAATATTTCTGAATTCCCTTTCTTAATTCCTCGTTGACCAATTCATTTCATTTTCTACGCGTAGGAGATTAATCTTATTTTAATTTGGAAAAACATTTCAAAAATCTTTTGAATTAGCGTGATGTTATGAAACATCGTTACTATAACTCAAACCATAAATCATTCGTTAACTAATGGTATCACTAACCAATCCTTGCCACCGAACCTTAACCATTTCTTCATCAATCATGACGTCAGTCAAGTTAGGGTATAATTACCTCTCAGACCTTAACTGAACGACATTCTTAACTTCGAAATAGTCAAAGCTCACAATTTTAACCATAACATCACTTACACGACTCTCTGATTTGATCTACGAACACTCTTCCTTTACAGAAAAATATTGATTATAACGGTAGCGTTATAATCACTGTTTCCAAATATTTAGTTTATAAAACATTTCTTTTTAATAACAGCATTACAATTGCTGTCTAGAATTATAGAACAATTATTTTAACAATAGCGTTAAGATCGTATTATAAAGGCAATGTTAAAATTGCTATTTAGAATTTACAAAACATTTACTATAACAATAGCATTATAATCGCTGTATAAATTTACAAAACATTTATTATAGCAGTAGCATTATAATCGATGTTTCAAATATTTGGTATATAAAAATATAACTTGTACTTATTAATTTCAATTAATAAGTAATTAATTAAATAATTAAATTTGATTCAAAACGGAAAGTAGAAATAACTACTTTCCTAAATTAGATATAATCAAATTCCAATAACTCCCTCTCGAATGATCATATTCCAAACTCCAGAATTTATCTACCATTTGACGTTAATTCAAATTCCCAATTCCCCTTTGAATTCATGCTTTCCAAAGCATTACGTTATCACCATTTATTTTATATTCCACATTTTGAAAAAAAAACTCATCATTTTCTTTTAAATTGATTCCCCATTTCCCAATCTCATTCAAACTCCAATTTGGATTCATATTCAAATCTGAATTTCCATTATATATATTTTATTTGCAAAATCTTTACTCTAAACCATTATTTACTTTAATCCTAAATATATTTCTTTCATGTACCATCATTTGGTTTCGTTTTTATGAATATTCCTTTAAACCCAAATTCTATTTATAACTTCTATTTACAAATTGTAACGACCTGCATTTTTCAGCGATATAATTTATTTATTTAATTATTTAAATAATGGTTTGGTTATTTAAAATGACCAAAATTAAATAATATTGAATATTTAATTAAAATAAATAATATAATAATATATTTAATTTCTGAAAATAGTCAGAAATAGTGGAATTCACAAAATAGTGTGAATTGGATCATCTGTGATATTTAATTCAGTTTAGAATTGAATTAGAATAACGAATATACTATTTTAACGATAGTTTAAACGTATAATTATATTATAATTATAATCGGGCTCGAAATGTCGCGGCAATTCGCTGTTTGTCGATTTGAACTTCAACTGAATGTACAGGTTCGTTTTAAATCGGATTTCTGTGAAACAAGTAACGTTCGGAGCTGGTGAAGTATATTTTTCTAGTGGAAGAGAAAAATCGGGATTTCGTCGTGTAGATTTTGATTTATGTCCAAATCAAATTTTAGAAAAGTCGTTATGGAATTCCTTTATAATTTATATCGATTTATTTATATTATAAAAGAATTCTAAATATAAATCAAATATCGATGTAACACTGGATTTGAAATATCGAGTTATAAATCCCATTAGAGCTGTATGATATTCTATTGTGAATATATACGATAATATTTATTTTTATATATTAAATTTAAATGTTTTTAAATATATTTCTATATTTAAATGGTATATTTAGAGCTTTAAAAATAACTAGTTTTGCAAACGACCTCGGAATTTGATGAAACTAATTTTGTTGGATCCGCAATGTTGAATTATTGCTAGATTCCAAGTTTCGTGATTTTTAGAGTCACTGTGTAGTCGTACAGATTTTTAGAGTGAAAAACAGTCAGTATTTTTACGGTTAAAAATATGCTGTGTGCGTGTACGGAGTCGGAATTCGACGAACCTGTTTCGTTGGGACAGTAATGTCGAACTGTAGCTGCATGTCCAATTTTGTGATTTTTGGTATCGTATGTGATCACAGGAATTTTAGAGGACACAGAAAAACAGCGTTTGCTTATAATTTAATATTTTAATCGAATATAAAAATATTATAAAAATCCTATATATCCCTTAACCTCCTAACCCAAAAATTTTCTTGCCGATGGTCAACAACAATGTGCCGCCATCAAACTTCCTCTTGCAGTGAAAATCGGAAGTTCAAAAGTTCTAATCAATTCAAATAAAAGTCTATAAATCATGAGAGCCTTGTATCTTAGTTTGTTTCAGCCTAAGCTTCATTGTGATACCCTTTTCATACAGTTCGATCAACGTTGGAGATGTCCATATTTTGAGCAGTGGATTTAGGGTTGGCCGGCATCGTTCTTAGGGGAGATCAAGCGGTTTTTGTTGGGTAAAATTGAGTTCGTAGTGGCGATTCACATCTCGTGTGAATTTTTGGTCAAGTCCAATGCCAAAAAGGATCGATACCTGTAGCCATGGATGAGCGAAAGGGCTCCTGGCACGATTCAGTCGAGGAAGCCGAGATGGATGAAAATGATATGGTCGTGAAGAGAATGGAAAGAGGAGAACTTGGGTGAAGAGTTTGCGAAGTTCGGTGAAGAAACAGGGGAGAACGAGGCTGGTAGATGATTGGGAATGGTCATGTATTTTGTTCGTGTTTCATTTCTGGGTAGGGAATTTCGAACGGTCGGATCCGTTGGGACCGTGTGGACGGCGACTGCACCATGGGACTGACCGGGAGTGATGTAACACCCCACCTCCGTTAAGGTCACTCACAAAGGGAATGCCTTAACTTTGATGGAGCATTTTAGTAAACAGAACAGAAACTTACAAGACAGATAAAACAGTACTTGAAAAATTTTATAACTTTATTTCAACAGAAGCTTGGTTACATCCTTTCAAATCACAATATCAGAATTCAAGTACAAAATATCAGTCTTTTACAAAAGCCTTCAGAATGCATAGTTTAAAATCATAATCCCCACAGAAGAAGACAAGCCATACTTTAAGCACTTCAAGCAGAAGGAATCCGGATCAAACTAAAGTATTCCCTCCTTGGATAACCTGGGGGGAAACGGAAGAAAAAGGGGTGAAACAACAAGGGTCAGACAAAAAGTCTGGCAAGTACAGTGATTTTCAGTTATGAACAGATAATAATAACATGACATGAAAATAAAACTGGATGAGAGATAACCGTAACAGATATAACAGAAGAACAGAATGATACAAGCTATTACTTTACACTTTTCTGCACTAATACTAGTATAACAGGATTAGGTGTCACCCTAATGTCTAAACTGAAACAGAAACGGGTACAGAATAATTTTCATAGAAGAGAATGCTAGTAATGGGCCTTTACCACCCCAACAGAAACAGACCAAAGCAGAATGCTGATAATGGGCCTTTACCACCTGAACAGACGGTACCACGCAGAAACAGACAGGTGTTACAACCCAGCAGAAACAGACGATACCAACAGAAACAGATAGAACTAAGTGTAACCTAAAACCCTACCCTGAGCGATCGACTCCCTAATACATAAATATCCTGTGCCAGCCCCACCGAAGGGTGTATCATTCCCTAAAGTGGTAACCTTTGAATGACACAGACCTATTTACAGATGTCACGGCGTCTTACATCCTCAGAGACAGACCGGGATCCATGCACGCACATGACCCGGTTGGAACGCACCATCAACACCCCTCGCCATTATCAGAATGAACCGCTTATAATTAGTTCAGTAAGCGTGCCCGGACCCTACCTACTGTTGGGTCAAAGTTTTGATACCAGAAAGGGTTACTAACTAATATGGGTCCCAAACAACAGATGACACAAGTAATTCCCCTACTATCCTTGTGTCCCTAGACTAACAGATTTCAGATTAACAAGTTCAGACATACAGAATTCAGATCAACTAGTTCACAGATCAGACAAGTTTTAGACTAACGGATCAGATATACGGATTTAACAGATTTACAAATTTGTCTAACTTTGTAATTGGGCCTACCGATTTACGGAATAGATTTATTAAACTCATCAGTCTAGTGGGTTTAACCCTATCCACCCAACACATTTTAGACATTATATTTATCTCAGATTTTCATTAATTAAATATTAATGCCCAGACCTCTCACATTAGACTGACAGTTTGCGGCTACTGGTTAGGCCGGTTGGTTCCGGGCAGATTTCTGCCGCAAACTGAGTCTAACCTCGGGTTTCAAGCACGTTATGACTAACTTCTCACATTAGAACCTATTATTTGCGGCCATTGGATGTGCCGGGCGGTTCCGGACAGAATTACGCCGCAAACTCATTCTAACCTCGAGTTAGCCATATTCATCTTTGCGGCCAATTAATTAACGATTTACCATTTATACCCCCGCCTAATATACATGTCAATTTTCATAACTATAGCCAATTCAGATTATGTCAATAACAGACTAAATATATCAACTCAACATATATGGCAGATAATAGATTTAGCAGATTAGGCGACTTAACGGATTCAGCAGATTAAGCAGTTTAGCAAATTTAGCATATAACAGTTTAGGCATCTCCAGCAGACTTAGCAGATGACAGATTTGGTATATGAACAGATATAGCAGATTATAGTAGAACTAGCAGATTAGGCAAATATAGCAGAACTATCAAATTAGGCAAATATAACAGATTTAATCATTCCTTAAAGTTTCACAACATATCTTGCCTAATTATAAATCTTGCCTAAGTTCACATGCATAAATAATAGTCATGATTCACAATATGATCATATACCCCATGTTTGCATTGAATTTACATGGCACAGATTATGGTCATAATTTACCATATAACTCACATCTCAAATTTAGTTAAACTTGCCTAGTACAAAAGATTCACATATAAATTACACCAAATATAGCCATCGACTTCAATGCATGTCATATATTCAAAAATCTTCCACTTAGGTGTTATTCACATTTAATAGTTATCAAATCTTAACATAAATCTTCACACCTAAGTCATATTCCCTTTTTAACCCAAATCATGAATTTCTATATAAACAATATGCCCAATAATCTAGAACTTTAAATTTTAACAGATCTTTAATTCAAAAATATGCGTTATGTCCAATGTCTCAAGTCACATGTTAATATACAATGGTTCCTCTTCTTCCAATTCACAGAATATGCACTGATATAAATCTAGTTTACAACCTATGTCGTTTTAGTCACAGATTAGCCATGTCCAATTATGCCATCATTCATTATTTATCCCAAAGTTTAACGTTCGTGCGTTAATCTCTTATGAGATTTGGCGCAGGCTCGGGGTAGCCTGGCTATAGAACAGAAAGAAGAAAGAGATATAGAATAAAATAGATCAGAACATACGCAATCTCAAATTCAGATTTACAATCATGTCACAATTATAGTTAAAGTTTATATCGGAAAATAACTGCACTTGCCTTGGTTGGATTCTACAAGAAAAAGGTGTTGTAGCTGTTCTCTTTTAATCCTAATCAGAATTGGAGGAAGAAGAAGCACAAGTCCTAGCTTAGGTTTCAGCAAAGTAGAGACGCCATTGATTTATTTTTTTAGAGAGGAAGAGAGCAATGGAGGCTAGAGAATTGTATATGAGATTTAGGTTTAGGTTAGGGATGTATATATAGGTGTAGGAAGTTATTTAGGACCATTAGATTAACCCTGAATCATGAGAACCATTCAAATGCAAAATCTGCATTTGAGCGAATCGGCCCACGGGATGACAGCCAAACACCCTGGATTAACCCCTAGTCGACCCAGCGGAGCTTGGGTCGACCTCAAAAATGGGCCGGTTCGGTTATTCCCCCTCCCAATTCGCTGTTTTGAACCTTTTTTGCATGTTTATTTATTTAATTTTTATATATTTATATATATTTCTCTCATATGCATAGAAACTTCAAGGCTTAATAACTTCTTCATAATTAACCATTTTTTTTAATATTCTCAGAAAATACGGGGTGTTACATTCTCTCCTCCTTAAAGGATTTCGTTCCCGAAATCTTCAAGTTAAGAAGAATGTATCCTAACATCCAACATCCATCTACTCAACCATTCAATCACAGGCATCCATTGTCCTTAAAAGGTTTCTAATGCCGTATGAACATATGCAAAGTGTGTGTATATGTTTCTTATCTAATGCCAAATCAGGCGGCCTACTGATCCAGTTGACCTCCTTAATGCGAATCATGTTAGTGCTATGAATCCAAATATGTATGCAAGAAATCCTATTTGATACAGATCATTTCTATATGAGTGCATAACCATTCATCCAAATGCAACATCCATGTGAGGAGTCAATCATTCTGCATCCACAAAAATTGAAAAATGCACACACATCCATATGCAGTATGAGAGTGTTTTTGAGCCGATCTACTGCCTAGTGTGTGTATATGCATCCACGAGCAACCACTAGTAACCACTTGCATCCACTTGCAACCATCAAACATAACATGTCTCAAACACATGTTTACACCCATTAGTTTCTACCTAAAGTTCGAAGATTCGATCGATAGGATACAGTCGAATGACGGAAGCGAGTACAGATAAGACAAAGACTTGGTTCCCATTAGACATTGGTTGAGAAAATAATTCCCCTAAGTATCAACCCCGAAGACCGAAATCAACATCAGATTGACACCCAGAGGATTACCTCCTTTAGACAATGTCAAAACTAGAAAGCAGAATTATTCAAATATTTATAGACTACTGGTATAGATCAGGTTCCCTAATGATTCTTAGGAAGCTAAGCATGATAAAATCATATCCAACAAAAACTCAGAATGTATGCATCATACTTGACGTCTAACACAGATATCCCTCAAACCCCAATCTATCATAAACAGATGAGTCATAACCCTTATAGGTTTGAGTCTACAACGGAATCAGAAACAATACTAGTATTAAAGTGCAGAGTATCAATTACAAAATCAAAATACCAGAATCAGAAAGAGTCTTAACTCCATAATCAGATAAAGAAATTAAACCTACTATAGGAATTTTCCTACTTCTATCCTAGCCACTAGCCTCAAGAGTGTTCGCCTGCCTTCATTGTCCTCGTCTCTTCGGGCAGTCCCTAGTGAAGTGTCCCATCTCCCCACAGTTGAAGCAAGCGCCCTTCCTTTTTCTGCAATCCTTGTTCAGATGAGTCGAGCTTCCACAAGTAAAGCACTTTTTCCCCTTCTTATCTTCAGACTTCTCATCCTTCCTTTGCGTTTCCTTTTTGGGCCCTGCTTTCTTATTCTGTGGTTCTTCCTTCTTTGTCTCTTTCGGGCCTTTGTCTTCCTCGTGCAGTAATGCCATGTCCACCAATCTCTCGTAAGTCGCTCCCATTGGTACATGAGTCATGGCTGGGCTGTGCAGTGGCTCGTTCAATCCTTTAACAAAGCGGAGAGCCTTTTTATGCTGAGTGTTGACTAAATCCAATCCGAACCTAGCTAGTTGGTTGAACTGGTTCACGTGTTCCTTGACCGTCATACTTCCTTGCTTAAGAGATAAGAACTTTTCCAGTTGTAAACTTCGTTCAGCTTGCGAGAGGAATTTTGTCTCAAACCTTGTTCTGAAATCCATCCATGTCTCAACCGGCCTCTCGGCATTAGTGACTTCCCACCAGTAGGAAGCTTCGTCTTTGAGCAGCCGCCAACTGTACCTTCTGCCTATCGTCCACCTCGAAGATAACGAATAGATCCTCAGTTTCTTTGAGCCAGTTCCTCGCTTCTACGAATGATTCAGTTCATTTGAAATCCTTCCCACCCATGGCCCTAAAATCTCTACAAATCTTTGAAAAAGTAATTGCACGAGGAGGGGGTGGAGAAGGAGGATCATTTGTTGGACCTGCGGCGACGGTCCTAGCCTCAAGATATTGACGAAACCAACCGGGTACGTGAACACCCTCTGGTATCTCAGATGCTTCAGACATGCTGAAACGAAAAAAAAGGAAAGATTCAATAAAAAAAGGACTGAAGGAAAGATATATGGCTCTTGGGGATCATGTTTTTCAAAATAAGCTTTATTTTTAAAAATACTTCCTTTCAAAACCTTTTTGAAAATAGTTTCCAAAAACATTACCCAATCTGGTAACCTTCAGCTCTGATACCAAGTGTAACACCCCACCTCCGTTAAGGTCACTCACAAAGAGAATGCCTTAACTTTGATGGAGCATTTTAGTAAACAGAACAGAAACTTACAAGACAGATAAAACAGTACCTGAAAATTTATAACTTTATTTCAACTGACGCTTGGTTACATCCTTTCAAATCACAATATCAGAATTCAAGTACAAAATATCAGTCTTGTACAAAAGCCTTAAGAATGCATAGTTTAAAATCATAATCCCCACAGAAGAAGACAAGCCATACTTTAAGCACTTCAAGCAGAAGGAATCCGGATCAAGCTAAAGTATTCCCTCCTTGGATAACCTGGGGGGAAACGGAAGAAAAAGGGGCGAAACTACAAGGGTCAGACAAAAAGTCTGGCAAGTCCAGTGATTTTCAGTTATGAACAGATAATAATAACATGTCATGAAAATAAAACTGGACGAGAGATAACCGTAATAGATGTAACAGATATAACAGAAGAACAGAATGATATAAGCTATTGCTTTACACTTTTCTGCACTAAAACTAGTATAACAGGATTAGGTGTCACCCTAATGTCTAAACTGAAACAGAAACGGGTACAAAATAATTTTCACAAAAGAGAATGCTAGTAATGGGCCTTTACCACCCCAACAGAAACAGACAGAAGCAGAATGCTGATAATGGGCCTTTACCACCCGAACAGAAACAGTCAAATTAATCCCTACGGAAATAGAATGTAGAATTAGGTGTACACTAGTAAATGGGCCTTTACCACCCGAACAGACGGTACCACGCAGAAACAGACATGTGTTACCACCCAACAGAAACAGACGGTACCAACAGAAACAGACAGAACTAAGTGTACCCTAAAACCCTACCCCAAGCGATCGGCTCCCTAATACATAAATATCCTGTGCCAGCCCCACCGAAGGGTGTATCATTCCCTAAAGTGGCAACCTTTGAATGACACAGACCTATTTACAGATGTCACGGCGTCTTACATCCTCAGAGGTAGACCGGGATCCATGCACGCACATGACCCGGTTGGAACGCACCATCAACGCCCCTCGTCATTATCAAAATGAACCGCTTATAATTAGTTCAGTAAGCATGCCCGGACCCTACCTACTGTTGGGTCAAAGTTTTGATACCAGAAAGGGTTACTAACTAATATGGGTCCCAAACAACAGATGACACAAGTAATTCCCCTCCTATCCTTGTGTCCCCAGACTAACAGATTTCATATTAACAAGTTCAGACATACAGAATTCAGATCAACTAGTTCACAGATCAGACAAGTTTTAGACTAACGGATCAGATGTACGGATTTAACAGATTTACAGATTTGTCTAACTTTGTAATTGGGCCTATCGATTAACGGAACAGATTTATTAAACTCATCAATCTAGTGGGTTTAACCCTATCCGCCCAACACGTTTTAGACATTATATTTATCTCAGATTTTCATTAATTAAATATTAATGCCCAGACCTCTCACATTAGACTGACAGTTTGCGGCTACTGGTTAGGCCGGTTGGTTCCGGGCGGATTTCTGCCGCAAACTGAGTCTAACCTCGGGTTTCAAGCACGTTATGACTAACTTCTGACATTAGAACCTATTGTTTGCGGCCACTAGACGTGCCGGGTGGTTCCGGGCAGAATTACGCCACAAACTCATTCTAACCTCGAGTTAGCCATATTCATCTTTGCGGCCAATTAATTAATGATTTACCATTTATACCCCCGCCTAATATACATGTCAATTTTCATAACTATAGCCAATTCAGATTATGTCAATAACAGACTAAATATATCAACTCAACATATATGGCAGATAATAGATTTAGCAAATTAGGCGACTTAACGGATTCAGCAGATTAAGCAGTTTAGCAGATTTAGCATACAACAGTTTAGGCATCTCCAGCAGACTTAGCAGATGATAGATTTGGTATATGAACAGATATAGCATATTATAGTAGAACTAGCAGATTAGGCAAATATAGCAGAACTAGCAAATTAGGCAAATATAACAGATTTAATCATTCCTTAAAGTTTCACAACATATCTTGCCTAATTATAAATCTTGCCTAAGTTCACATGCATAAATAATAGTCATGATTCACAATATGATCATATACCCCATGTTTGCATTGAATTTACATGGCACAGATTATGGTCATAATTTACCATATAACACACGTCTCAAATTTAGTTAAACTTGCCTAGTACAAAAGATTCACATATAAATTGAACCAAATATAGCCGTCGATTTCAATGCATGTCATATATTCAAAAATCTCCCACTTAGGTGTTATTCACATTTAATAGTTATCAAATCTTAACATAAATCTTCACACCTAAGTCATATTCCCTTTTTAACCCAAATCATGAATTTCTATATAAACAATATGCCCAACAATCTAGAACTTTAAATTTTAATAGATCTTTAATTCAAAAATATGCGTCATGTCCAATGTCTCAAGTCACATGTTAATATACAATGGTTCCTCTTCTTCCAATTCACAGAATATGCACAGATCTAAATCTAGTTTACAACCTATGTCCTTTTAGTCACAGATTAGCCATGTCCAATTATGCCATCATTCATTATTTATCCCAAAGTTTAACGTTCGTGCGTTAATCTCTTATGAGATTTGGCGCAGGCTCGGGGTAGCCTGGCTATAGAACAGAAAGAAGAAAGAAATATAGAATAAAATAGATCAGAACAGAACATACGCAATCTCAAATTCAGATTTACAATCATGTCACAATTATAATTAAAGTTTATATCGGAAAATAACTGCACTTGCCTTGGTTGGATTCTAAAAGAAAAAGGTGTTGTAGCTGTTCTCTTTTAATCCTAATCAGAATTGGAGGAAGAAGAAACACAAGTCCTAGCTTAGGTTTCAGCAAAGTAGAGACGCCATTGATTTATTTTTTTAGAGAGGAAGAGAGCAATGGAGGCTAGAGAATTGTATATGAGATTTAGGTTTAGGTTAGGGATGTATATATAGGTGTAGGAAGTTATTTAGGACCATTAGATTAACCCTGAATCATGAGAACCATTCAAATGCAAAATCTGCATTTGTGCGAATTGGCCCACGGGATGACAACCAAACACCCTGGATTAACCCCTAGTCGACCCAGCAGGGCTCGGGTCGACCTCAAAAATGGGTCAGTTCGGTTGATCCCCCCCTCCCCCCCCCCCCCCCCAATTCGTTGTTTTGAACCTTTTTTGCATGTTTATTTATTTAATTTTTATATATATCTATATATATTTCTATCATATGCATACAAACTTCAAGGTTTAGTAACTTCTTTATAATTAACCTTTTTTTTAATATTCTCAGAAAATACGGGGTGTTACAAGTGAATTGGGGCTCGTTTGGATTTATGGTGAAATTAAACGCCTGAATCAAATCAATGACCAATTATCATTATTTAATAATAACTGTCCAATGTGAGTAAAACTCACTAACTCTCCTCAATTATATTTTTATAACGTATTTTTATAACTGATAAATAATGGTTGTTTGCTGTGTGTTGGCTGTTTGGTTGAACTGCTAGTCTGTTGATTGAAAATATAGATAACGATATAAATATAAATCGTTAATCAAATATTGATTCTGTTTAGCAGAATATTACATAGTGAAATGAAATTGATGTTAATATTATTGTTTAACATCTATGGATGCAGGGAAACAGGTTGGAGGGACCCAACTGGGTTCCTCAACATTTATTTTACTGTTTTTCATATATTGTGTTATATGATGTGATATGAAATCTGTTGTTGATTTTATATGTTGGAATGACACCGATCATTGTTGTATGGTATGTTAAATACCATAAAGAATACTGGAATGTTAAAAAGGAAATTTTCAATGTTATATTGAAAAAGATATATTTTTAAAATCAATAGATTTTATAAAAAGAAAACTATTTATTTAGGAAAATAAATAGATTAAAAAGGAATATTCATTTGTTAATCAACTAGATTGAACTGAAACGAAATATTTGTAACTATTTATAAACAGAATTGAAAGGGATATTTATTTGAAAGTGAATAGAATAGAAAGAGGAAATTTGTGTAAAACGAATAGAAAAGGAATAGTTAGATTATAAAAGGAATCACTTATAAAATCGATAGATTTTATAAATAGCAAATATTTTATATGTAAATAGAATTATCAAAAAGGGATTTATTTGGTAAACAAGTTGATTTTAAAAGGGGATAATTGAAAAGTGACCAGAATTGATTTTAAAAGGAGAATTTCACATTTGAAATGTTTAGACCTGTGCTTCGCACACGGGTATAATGTTATGGATTTAAAGAAATGTTTTTAAATAGAATCTATTCTAACATATAGATGGAGAGATAAGTTTATAAATATTATGTTATAAATTAAATAAAATGTTTATCATTGAATAAATAGAATATATTAGTCAGGACTTATATAGAGAAGTAAGAATTGATTTCAACATCGATATTTGAAACTGAATGAAAGCAGAGTTAATTAGATAGAGCTAATCGAATTAGAATTAATTGAATATTAGTTTTTCAATAAGAGTTGATCGAATATAGTTATTTGAGATAGGGTTAGTCAACATAGTTATTTTGGGATATGTTGTCATTGCGTACGACTGCTAGCGAAATTCGCAGGGCTGCAGATAGCCTACGGCGGCCGGATGTTTCCTGAGGGAATCAAGCGTAACCATTGTGATCGCTGCGATCTAGAGTCAAGCGAATGGACTTAAATAGGATATTAGTTAATCGATAGGAGTTAAATAAGTCGAGTTTGAGTTAATCGATCATAGTAAATCAGTAGAGTTAATCGGTAAGAGTCAACCATTTAGAGTTAATCAGTTAGAATTAACCAGTTATGGTTAATCAATTAGAGTTAATCGATTGGAGTTAAATCAAATTAGAGTTATAAAACTGGAGTTAATCAAGTTGAATAAGCCGAGTAGTAGTAAATTAAATAGAGTTAGTCAAAAGGAGTTTATCGAATATCACTTATTCAAAGAAGGAAGTTATCGAATATAGTTTACTCAAGAAGAGTAATCGAATATAGTTCATTTGGAGTAGGTTAAATCGAATATAGTTATTCGAAGGAGAAATTATCAAATATGGTTTATTCGAAAAAGGATTATCGAATATTAGTTATTCGAACAGAGGAATCGAATATAGTTTATTCGAAAGAGAGTTATCGGATAGTGGTTATTCGAGAGTGAATTATACATTGGAATTCGATTACATCGAATTAAGGAAAGTAATGTTAATTTTCTTTTTCAAATGAAGTTTTACTTATTAATAAATTAGTGGTTTATTTATTTATCCAAATTAAGATATAAAAAGATATATTTAAGTTAATATATTTTGAAAGCATGAAATTATAACATTTTAGTTATAATCAAATGATTTGTAAAGGAAGTGGATTCATAAATAGAATCCGAGAGTTTCGCAAGGAAGTTTCTTAAATATTTAAAGTTTGAACTTTGTCTATTTTGAGGTTAGAAATGTCGTTCAGCTAAGGTCTGAGAGATAATTATACCCCAACTTGATTGACTTTAGTTTTAACTAAGAAGTGGTTAAGGTTCGATAGCGGAAGTTGGTTAAGAAGTTGAGTTAATGACTGTAATGGTTTAAATTGTCTTAGTGATGTTTTATTTAAACATCTATTGAATAAATTTTGGAAACATTTTCCAAACATAATCAGAGATATTTTCTAATCATAGGAAATGAGATGTTAATGAGAAGGAATACCGGAATGACAGTGAAATGTGAAACAAAGATTGGAAATGTTTTCCAATGATTGATGATGTATATTTTCTAAATTTAGAAAATAAGAATTTACAAATATATAGAAATGGGGAAATGGATAAATTAAAGATAATTTTATAAAAAGAGATAAATGTGGATTGATGATTGATCGATAGAATTTCCATCTGGAAATAACATTGTTGGTTGCACACCTGTTTTTCTTTGATATTTAAATCACCGACTATCGAAGTTTTTTACCATTTTCTGTCTTTAATACTGAAAAACCGGGATCATATATATCATCTGAAAACCAGTCTGTATGGACATTTGCATTGCAATCATATATTGAAGACGAAGTCATGCAAGGGCTATCCTGTTTACAGAATAGTTCCTTCGGATTGTCCAGTCCCAGGACAAACGTGAATGGACGAATGTCTGACAGAGTATATCTAACGGATCGCGTAAGTTAATCTCTTCAAACTTACTTACGTTTGGTGGCCGAGGAATTCGTTTCTCTTAGCTTTGTACCCGTGGTATTTTTGAAGAAATCAATTTGTGATTTGACGGGTATGACGATGTGGCATTCAAAGTGAATGGTGGTCAAGTGTTTCCAAAGATACGTAATGAACTCAAGCCTCATCAACCCGGAAATGACAGAAATCGGGCAGGCAGCATGGCTAAGTGGGTCGCTCCCATTAGGGTGTATATCACCTATCTAGAGAAAATCCATTTCATTCTTTTATCTATGATCGATGATGTCCCTTTTCGGGAAGATGGTGGGTAGCTCCCAACATTTTGTGGTATACATTCGATACACTCATGCAAAATGAGTGGTCGGTCATGTGTGGGTCGGGTTGCAAGACGTTCTTGTTGAACCCAGTGTATTTGCCTCTAGAGATACACTATCGGCAGGTGGTCCCATACCTTGTTATAGTTGGAATCCAATCTCCAATAAGTGCCCGCGGTTTTGTTTGTATACTATATATGTGGAACCCGAGATGCGAGCGTTCTGCTGGATTGTGATTACTTGTGATTAGACATTATTATAATATCAGAGAAGTATTGATTTCCAAAACTGTTTTGGGTTATCGCAATGTAAAAACCGTCCGTGTTTATGTGTGGATTGGTCTTAAGATTATCTTTTTTTTGAAAAGGATTTTGAAAAGTTAAACCAAATGATTTGAGTTTACTCACACCAGTCCCATGACTAACCCAGAGTTTATTCTGTTTTGTTTTCCCTAAACTCTTGGGTGCCCAAAATTTGTATGGGCAGTCAAGTAGCTCAGGTCTTTACAGATATACTTGGAGGAGCTTGAATCAGGAGGCTTCAGGACTATATAGCTATTGTTATTTCCGCTATGTGTAAGTGTTGTACTCTGATAATGTTACTGTATATATATACTGTTTATTTCAAAGTTATGTTATAATATATTTTATTCGTTCCACTGTGAGATTCGTGTTTTACTCTGGATGTTTTCTTCTTCTTCTATTCTAATTTTCTATCTTATCTATTCTCACCCTCTAACTTCTTTCTATAAATGATCTAGAATGTTCGATACCTGAATAATTAACATGGGTTTTATGTTGATTTTCGGAGTAGAAAATCCCAGTTCGTTACAGTGGTATCAGAGCTGAAGATTAAGTGATTACCTTGGCTCTGTGGCGTGACTCAGTAGAGATGGGGTTAGTAATACCCTGGATTGAGTTGAGTGTATATATACGAGTGAACGTATTTGTTATTTGATATAAAAATTGTTTTATATTATGGAAATTTATTGGTCGGGTAGTCTGTGAATTTTGGTCGACCAGTTTGATCCACTGTATCGATAGGGGCTACCAAACACTTGAATGCGATAAACCGACACAGTATGTTTTGAAAGAGGGTAAATGAAATAATTTTATCCAAATTATATTTTGATGATTAATATTTGAAGTATTATAGTATGATGGATGTGTTGGTTGATTATAATTGAAATGGTTATATAAATAACCAATTTGAGATCGTATAATATTAAAGCAGATTAATTAAATCTGAATTAAATTAGAATTGGAATCAAAATTCTGAAACTGGGGAAAAAGTGTTGTAAGTGGATTTGAGCTAAGTATAAGAAAATTTTAAGATCTTGGGAAGTTTTAAATTGTTTTATAAGCTTTGGGAATGGTATTTTGAAATATATTTCAAAATGAAAGTGTTTGATATAGTTTTGAAAGTGATATAGTATTGAACTCACTTCGATAGCTGGGAAATAACTCTGATGATGCTGGCCACATCATCAGTGTTCATTTTCAAATTGTAAGTGACGGATTACTACCAAAGAAATTGTTTTTTAAATTGTTTTGAGAAAGGAAGTTGTTTTGAATCCCGAAAGGGAATAATTTATTTTAGAAAAACTAAATTGTTTAAAATTCCCAGGAAGATAATATGAATTAAAAGCAAATTAAGGAAACTTGTGAAAGCAAATATAAATTGAATTGAAACCAATTAACTGAAAATTTAATTGGAATATAATATATGAAGTAAAATCAGATTTTTGAATTATGGGATATAGTATATGAAATAGTATTGGATTGGTGAGTTAGGAGTTTGGAGTCGAGAATGGAACTCGAGTTTGAAATGGAATATGGCTTTGGATAAGCGAATAATTGTGTTGAGATTTGATTGATTGAAATTAATTGGAAATCGATTGGTATAGAGGGATATATGATCAGCAGGAGGTATTGAGTAGAAGCAAGTGCAAGGATCTAATGATATGCCCGACAAAAAGGTACATGTTTATTTTTATGGATTTGGTGATTTATGAGCCGATTTGGCAAGCCGCTTGGCTAATTGATTTTCTTTTGGATTGGAGAAGGCCTAAAGAAGTGAGTTGGGGTTTGAACTATTGACCGGTACAAAGGAGGCGCTGGCAAAAATTTTCGAAAAATTAAGGTGTTAGAAAATTTTCAGGATTTTTGAAAATTTTCGTTAGTGAGAATAAATTAATATTTTAATTGAAATAAATTGGTTCAGTTGAAACTGAAGTTAAAAGTGAACGAATAGTTTTTAAACCAGTTAATAGGGTCTGTCTTCTACCTTAGCAATTTCAAGGACGAAATTATTTTAAGGGGGGAAGATTGTAACGACCCTCATTTTTCAGTGATATAATTAATTTATTTAATTATTTAAATAATGGTTTGGTTATTTAAAATGACCAGAATTAAATAATATTGAATAATTAATTAAAATAAATAATATAATAATACATTTAATTTTTGAAATAGTCAGAAATAGTGGAATTCACAAAATAGTGTGAATTGGATCATCTGTGATATTTAATTCAGTTTAGAATTGAATTAGAATAACGAATATATTATTTTAACGACAGTTTGAATGTATAATTATATTATAATTATAATCGGGCTCGAAATGGCGCGGTAGTTCGCTATTTGCCGATTTGAACTTCAACTGGATGTACATGATTCGTTTTAAATCGGATTTCTGTGAAACAAGAAACGTTCGGAGCTGGTAAAGTATATTTTTCTGTGGAAGAGAAAAATTGGGATTTTGTCGTGTAGATTTTGATTTATGTCCAAATCAAATTTTAAAAAAGTCACTATGGAATTCCTTTATAATTTATATCGATTTATTTATATTATAAAAGAATTCTAAATATAAATCGAATATCGATGTAACACTAGATTTGAAATATCGAGTTATAAATCCCATTGGAGCTGTATGATATTCTATTGTGAATATATATATGATAATATTTAATTTTATATATTAAATTTAAATGTTTTTAAATATATTTCTATATTTAAATGGGTTATTTAGAGCTTTAAAAATAACCAGTTTTGCAAACGACCTCGGAATTCGACGAAACTAATTTTGTTGGATCCGCAATGTTGAATTATTTCTAGATTCCAAATTTTGTGATTTTCAGAGTCACTTTGTGGCCATATGGATTTTTAGAGTGAAAAACAGTTAGTATTTTTACGTGCATACGGAGTCGGGATTCGACCAAACGTGTTTCGTTGGGACCGTAATGTCGAACTGTAGCTGCATGTCCAGTTTCATGATTTTTGGGTATCGTATGTGATCACAGGAATTTTAGAGGACACAGAAAAACAGCGATTGCTTATAATTTAATATTTTAATCGAATATAAAAATATTATAAAAATCCTATATATATCCCTTAACCTCCTAACCCTAAATTTTTCTTGCCCATGGGCAACAAAAATGTGCCGCCACCAAACTTCCTCTTGCAGCGAAAATCGGAAATTCAAAAGTTCTAATCAACTCAAATAAAAGTTTATAAATCATGAGAGCCTTGTATCTGAGTTTGTTTCAGCCTAAGCTTCATTGTAATACCCTTTTCATACAGTTCGATCAATGTTGGCAATGTCCATATTTTGAGCAGTGGATTTAGGGTTGGCCGGCGTCGTTCTTAGGGGAGATCGAGTGGTTTTTGTGGGTAAAATTGAGTTCGTAGTGTTGATTCGCATCTCATGTGAATTTTTGGCCAAGTCCGGTGCCAAAAAGGATTGGTACCTGTAGCCATGGACAAGCGGAAGGGCTCCTGACGCGATTCAGTCGAGGAAGCCGAGATGGATGAAAATGATATGGTCGTGAAGAGAATGGAAAGAGGAGAACTTAGGTGAAGAGTTTGCGAAGTTCGATGAAGAAATAGGGGAGAACGAGGCTGGTAGATGATTGGGAATGACCATGTATTCTGTTCGTGTTTCATTTCTGGGTAGAGAAGAAAGGAATGAGCAAAAGTCGAGCAAATGTATGGAGCGGTAATGATGTTTAAAAAGATAATTTAGGTTATAATTTAATGTTAGTTAATCAAAGCTAATGTTTAAAATATATATATGTGAAGTTCGAATTCTTCTGAAATGGTGTTGGATACTGAAGCCAACATCCTTCTTTTGGGAAGAAGAAGTAACGGTGAAGAGGGTCTGGGTATTGAAGCTGGGCTTGGGCCGTGAAATGAAATGTGAGGACCAGTTTAGATTTAATTCAAATTTAATTCAATATAAATAACGTACTTACTTGTATAAATCATATCTCAAGCATACTATATCAGAATTTCGAACGGTCAGATCCTTTGGGACCATATGGACGGCGGCTGCACCATGGAACTGACCGGAAGTGAATTGGGGCTCGTCTAGATTTATGGTGAAATTAAACGCCTGAATCAAATCAATGACCAATTATCGTTATTTAATGATAACCGTCCAATGTGAGTAAAACTCACTAACTCTCCTCAGTTATATTTTTATAACGTATTTTTTTAACTGATAAATAATGGTTGTTTGCTGTGTTTTGGCTGTTTGGTTGAATTGCTAGTCAGTTGACTGAAAATATAGATAACGATATAAATATAAATCGTTAATCAAATATTGATTCTGTTTAGAAGTATATTTCATAGTGAAATGAAATTGATGTTAATATTATTGTTTAACATCTGTGGATGCAGGGAAACAGGTTGGAGGGACCCAACTGGGTTCCTCAACATTTATTTTACTGTTTTTCATATATTGTGTTATATATGATGTGATATGAAATCTGTTGTTGATTTTATATGTTGGAATGACACCGATCATTGTTGTATGGTATGTTAAATACCATAAAGAATACTGGAATGTTAAAAAGGAAATTTTCAATGTTATATTGAAAAAGAAATATTTTTAAAAATCAATAGATTTTATAAAAAGAAAACTATTTATTTAGGAAAATAAATAGATTAAAAAGGAATATTCATTTGTTAATCAACTAGATAGAACTGAAACAAAATATTTGTAACTATTTATAAATAGAATTGAAAGGGATATTTATTTGAAAGTGAATAGAATAGATAGAGGAAATTTGTGTAAAACGAATAGAAAAGGAATAGTTAGATTATAAAAGGAATCACTTATAAAATCGATAGATTTTGAAATAGCAAATATTTTATAGGTAAATAGAATTATCAAAAAGGGATTTATAAACAAAGAAACGTGACCAGAATTGATTTTAAAAGGAGAATTTCGTATTTGAAATGTTTAGACCCGTGCTTAGCACATGGGTATAATGTGTTATGGATTTAAAGAAAAGTTTTGAAATAAAATCTATTCTAAAAGATATATGGAGAGATAAGTTTATAAATATTATTTTATAAATTAAATAAAATGTTTATCATTGGATAAACAGAATATATAGGTCAGGACTTATATAGAGAAGTAAGAATCGATTTCAACATCGATATTTGAAACTGAATAAAAGTAGAGTTAATTAGATAGAGTTAATCGAATTAGAATTAATTGAATATTAGTTTTTCAATTTGAGTTGATCGAATACAGTTATTTGAGATAGAGTTAGTCAACATAGTTATTTAGGATATGTTGCCATTGCGTACGACTGCTAGCGAAATTCGCAGGGCTGTAGATAGCCTACGGCGGCCAGATGTTTCCTGAGGGAATCAGGCATAACCATTGTGATCGCTGCGATCTAGAGTCATGTGAATGGAGTTAAATAGGATATTAGTTAATCGATAGGATTTAAATAAGTCGAGTTTGAGTTAATCGATCATAGTAAACCAGTAGAGTTAATCGGTAAGAGTCAACCAGTTAGAGTTAATCAGTTAGAATTAACCAGTTATGGTTAATCAATTAGAGTTAATCGATTGGAGTTAAATCAAATTAGAGTTATACAACTGGAGTTAATCAAGTTGAATTAGCCGAGTAGTAGTAAATTAAATAGAGTTAGTCAAAAGGAGTTTATCGAATATCACTTATTCGAAGAAGGAAGTTATCGAATATAGTTTACTCAAGAAGAGTAATCGAGTATAGTTCATTTGGAGTAGGTTAAATCGAATATAGTTATTTGAAGGAGAAATTATCGAATATGGTTTATTTGAAAAAGGATTATCGAATATTAGTTATTCGAACAGAGGAATCGAATATAGTTTATTCGAAAGAGAGTTATCGGATAGTGGTTATTCGAGAGTGAATTATAAATTGGAATTCGATTATATCGAATTAAGTAAAGTAATGTTTACTTTCTGTTTGAAATGAAGTTTTACTTATTAATAAATTAGTGGTTTGTTTATTTATCCAAATTAAGATATAAAAAGATATATTTAAGTTAATACATTTTGAAAGCATGAAATTATAACATTTTAGTTATAATCAAATGATTTGTAAAGGAAGTGGATTCGTAAATAGAATCCGAGAATTTCGCAAGGAAGTTTCTTAAAGATTTAAGGTTTGAACTTTGTCTATTTTGAGGTTAGAAATGTCGCTCAGTTAAGGTCTGAGAGGTAATTATAACCCAACTTGATTTGACTTCAGTTTTAACTAAGAAGTGGTTAAGGTTCGATAGCGGAAGTTGGTTAAGAAGTTGAGTTAATGACCGTAATGTTTTAAATTGGCTTAGTGATGTTTTATTTAAACATCTATTGAATAAATTTTGGAAACATTTTCCAAACATAATCAGAGATATTTTCTAATCATAGAAAATGAGATGTTAATGAGAAGGAATACTGGAATGATAGTGATACGTGAAACAGAGATTGGAAATGTTTTCCAATGATTAATGATGTATATTTTCTAAATTTAGAAAATAAGAATTTACAAATATATAGAAATGGGGAAATGGATAAATTAAAGATAATTTTATAGAAAGAGATAAATGTGGATTGATGATTGATCGATAGAATTTCCATCTGGAAATAATATCGTTGGTTGCACACCAGTTTTTCTTTGATAGTTAAATCACCGACTATCGAAGTTTTTGACCATTTTCCGTCGTCAATACGGAAAGACCGGGATCAGATATATCATCTGAAAACTGCTCTATACGGACGTTAGCGTTGCGATCAAATATTGAAGACGGAGTCATGCAAGGGCTATCCTGTTTACAGAATAGTGCCTTCGGTCAAGTGTTTCAAAAGATACGTAATGACCTCAAGCCTCATTAACCAGGAAATGACAGAAATCGGGCAAGCAGTATGGCTAAGTGGATCGCTCCCATTAGGGTGTATATCACGTATCTAGAGAAAATCCATTTCATTCTTTTATCTATGATCGATGCTGTCCCTTTTCGGGAAGACGGTGGGTAGCTCCCAACCATTATTGGTATACATTCGATACACTCAAGTGAAATGAGTGGTCGGACATGTGTGGGCCGAGTTGCAAGACGTTCTTGTTGAACACAGTGTGTTTGCCTCTAGAGATACACTATCGGCAGGTGGTCGCATACCTTGTTATAGTTGGAATCCAATCTCCAATAAGCGCCCGCGGTTTTGTTTGTATACTATATATGTGGAACGCGAGATGCAAGTGTTCTGCTAGATTGTGGTTACTTGTGATTACTTGTGATTAGACATTATTATAATATCAGAGAAGTATTGATTTCCAAAACTGTTTTGGGTTATCATAAGGTAAAAACCGTCCGTGTTTATGTGTGGATTGGTCTTACGATTATCTTTTCTTTTGAAAAGGATTTTGAAAAGTTAAACCAAATGATTTGAGTTTACTCACACCAGTCCCATGACTGGCCCAGAGTTTATTTTTTTTGTTTTCCCTAAACTCTTGGGTGCCCAAAATTAGTACGGGCAGTAAAGTAGTTCAGGTCTTTATAGATATACTTGGAAGAGTTTGAAGCAGGAGGCTTTAGGACTATATAGCTATTGTTATTTCCGCTGTGTGTTAGTGTTGTACTCTGATAATGTTACTGTATATATATATACTGTTTATTTCAAAGTTATGTTATAATATATTTTATTCGTTCCACTGTGAGATTCGTGTTTTACTCTGGTTGTTTTCTTCTTCTTCTTCTATTCTAATTTTCTATCTTATCTATTCTCACCCTCTAACTTCTTTCTATAAATGATCTGGAATGTTCGGTACCTTAATAATTAACATGGGTTCTATGTTGATTTTCGGAATCGAAAATCCCAGTTCGTTACACCAATGTTTATAAAAATCTCACATTTAACTTCAAACATTTATAATCTCATTTATAATCCCCTTTAATCACTAGGATCAAATCCAATTACAACTATCGGTTTCAAAACCAATTTCCCCTTTTCCGTATAAATTCAATTTAATCCAAATGACAATCTTTTACTAAACTTATAACAGATGTTTATTATCAACTTCTTGTTTTATTTATTAAAACAGGTTTCTACCTTCAAGTCCATTCAAAAATTCAATTATCTACTTTGGAACTAAATTTACCTTTTTATATTTCAAACCCCCTTTTTTCTCGAAAATATTTTACGGTATTAAAATACCAAATTCCTAGGGTCAGGGAATTCAGCACAACATAATTTATTACATTAAACAATAATATAAATGTTGAGGAACCCACTTGGGTCCCTCCAACCTGTTTCCCTGCATCCACAGATGTTAATCGGCATCAATAATATTATTTCACATCAATATGAAATATCAGAACTAATCATCGATCAACGATGTAATCATATCAACCAATTTTATCAACCATTTCAACCAAGCAACCATTTCACAGTATAAAATAAATTTAAAATTCTTTTATATAAAAATATAAACGAAGCAGAGTTAGTGAGTTTACTCACCTTTTTCGCAGTTGATGGTTCTGCTTTTGTCTCGTTTTGAAATCAAATAGATTTTTGATTTTTCTACGAAATTCCAATAGCTATGTTTTCAGTCACATTAGTGCTATAACGTAGATTTGTTTCTATTATTCCCGCATGACTGGTTCGCGTGATTCATTTATATCAAATCTTCGATTTAGTCCATATATTTTTCCAAATTCGAAAGCATGGTCCTAGCTTGCCTTTGTTCCTTTCAAATTTGAAATACGCCATATCCAGATGAGTCCAAAAGCAAAACTGGACATCCCTCCAGAATACCAGACCAACGCTTATAAACTTCTTTCTTCCCAAACCCTTCTCTTCACTGTCGAAATCCAATCCTTGTAGCCACAAACTAAAACTACTGCTCCACTAAAATTGTTGCGGCTTAACGTCACCACTCGACTTCAAGTTCTCCATACTTCCCTTCATTTTAGCTGAAACCAAAACCCGACCTTCTCCATGCCGTTCACGAATAAAACCCACTTCACCATTTTAAAAGTCAATACCAGTGTTATTCCTCCATCTTTTTTCAACCGGAAACGTTACTCAAATTACCCCATGTTATCCGGTCTTGATGCCCTAACTGTTCTCATGGCGTGATTTTTCAACGTTGAAACCATTTCACACGATCATAGATACTTTGGATTTGTTCAAAACCTATACAACCTTAACTGTTTTCACATTGCACCTTTGTACTGAGAGGCGCAAAGAGCTAATTCACAGGTGTTGAACATGGATAACCCTATAGGGATGGACGCGCATGCCTGGTAAATTAAATACTCGTTAACAGCTAATCTACTTATTAATCCTGGTAATACCTGATTCTCTTTCCATCATCAACGTATCAACAACCATGTCCACCAGTCTTCTCCACTTCGTTCAACGCACTGTTGTTCTTCCTTCATATGTTCAAAATGCAAGCTCCTTAGTCCACAAACTCCATCTCCCAATCGTCCAGTCTAAACCGCAAGCCCCTGAAGCTCCTAAACCCATCTGCCTTCATTCAAACCCCAGCAACAAATTTCGAACTCCCTAGCTTCCTACAGTAAGTCGAGTCCACACTCCTTCGCTGTCTACACCTCGGCAACCATCGCTCTGCTCCCACCATTCTCCTCCCTATCAGAATTTCCACCACAATATCCTAAAACTCAGTTGTCTACCCAAAGTTCGCCGCCTGAAGCTAGCTGGTGCCACCACTGTTCGCTCCATTTCCTCTCTGCTTGTCAACACTTCGAACACTTCCAGTCCTTTCACCTCGATTCTAGCCTAGTCGCAACAAACTCTGGCCAGTGCCACCCAAAACCCGCCGCTATTTCGGAAAAGGTGCGAGTTTCATACGTGTCGGACTCAGCAAAAGTCCTACTAGCCTGAAACTATCGAGTAAACGATCTTAATGGGTCCAAAATCACCTCCTTCAGTTTAATTTTCGATTTGTTGGGAATTTTTAAGGGATGTTATTTTCTGAAATTTAAGGGAGGAGGCGGATTTTTGTTCTTTTGAGACAAAAATGAACAGGAGCTGTATTTAAAGAAGAAAGAAAGTTTGGCCAGCACGGAACCAATTGGCTTGGCACTCACGGTTTTGGGGAAGCTTGGAGACCACTGCTCGAACGGCTTGGCAAACACGAATTGAAATAGTTGGCAGGCATACTGTTGAAATGTACTAGGGTAGGGTAGAATTCTTTTTTTCTTTTTTTCCCTTTTATTTTATTCTAATTCATAGTTGTATTTTTTGCTTTCCAGCTTAATGGAAAAATATCGTCCAATAATTGGATTGCAAAAGTCAATTTGTATAAATTAAGTGATATAGAAACATGTAGAATAAAGATTTCATTTATGTTCGAGCCGCTACGGACATAAGTTGGAATACGGCCGTGTCCAGCGAGGTACCACGATCCCAAAAATATAGTAATACTGGTAGTTTAACTTACATTATGAAACCCCAAAATATTGATATAGGGTGCAAAATACTCCAAATAAAAAGTTGTGTATTTAATTAATTAATTAATAATTACAGTAAAATTCTAAAAATTAAATTATAATTACGCCTCAAAAGAATCTTGTTCAAATTCAAGACTAATATTTAAATATATTTAATTAACCGTTATGGCTTATATATGATTCTGCAGCGACTATTTGAAAATTTGATTTGGACATAACTTTTTATTCCTGCTATGAAATCTAGCTTTTTCACATTCATTGGAAAGATATTTTCAAATAGATTCAAATATTTCTTGATTCGCTAAAATTCGATTTATTTTGATTCAAGTACATTCATTTGAAATTTGAAATTGAATATTCAAACTACCGTGCCATTTTAAACTCGTTTTAAATTATAATATGAATTATATGTTTAAATATCGTTTTATTAAATAAATTCCTATATAAACCCTTATATAAAATTCAAATAAAACATTTAAAACAAATTTAAATATTTAGACTTAAATGGCCAAAAATCCGGGTCGTTACAGAAATGAACTAGTTTTGAACTAGAATAATAATTTATTTAATTTTAAATAAATAAATTGGATTTAAAAGGGTTTTAAAAGTAACCAGAAGTTTTAATAATTGAATTGGAATGGAATGTGATTTTGGGTTTATAGTGAACCGTGTTTTAAATGACATTGGTTCTTTAATCCAGTTAAAGACAGGATATGATTTCCCAAGTTAAATAATCATTGATAGTGGTTTTTGGGGAGATTAAAACCAAGTGGAGTTTTAATGAACCTTTAATTAGATTGAAATGATCGAGAATGGAGTATCACCAGTTTTGCTCCAGGCGATAGTTAAATCTTTAATTTGATTTGAACGTGAAATGGTAATTGAATTTACCGATAACACCATGGTGTTAGATATGAAGTATGACCAGTTTTACTTCATGGGATGAATAGGTTGGGATTAGGAAATAAAATAAATGATTACTTCGGTGTGGTTCGCTAATCCCGACTAGTTTGAATTGATATTCAAAAGAAGATTTAAGAATAAATTTAAAGAATTTATCTTTGATAAAATTAATGGGAACCTTTCCCAAAGTATAAGAATATTTGAATAAAATAATATTCTGAATAGGAATAAGGCGTATGTTGTGTTTGTGTAATACTTTTTTATTATATGCGCGAGTTATTCAGAAAGACAGGGTTTATCCCATTCTGAATAATTGATTTGACGTGGTGTCGAGGATGAAGACGGTGGTCGAAGACCGGAAGTCTTTAAATCGTTTGGGTGATTACTGATGATTATGATTGGGCTGTACACCAAAGAGGAGGGAATCAGTTGGTGATCATCCAGACGTATTTGGAGATCGATGGATATGCGAGGTACAAGCTGCCTCCGGTTTCGTTCAGACCCAGAACGAACTTGTAAATGGACTGTGTGTCTGACATTGGATTTTATTTTGTTTGATTGATTTCTATTAAATATATATCTGTTTGGCGGCGAAGAATTTATTCTCTTGCTTAACGCCCTTTTCTGAGACGTACGAGCTCAGGGGTTATATATTGATGGATATTAATCGCATGGAATGAATTGCCTGTGTGGCATGCCAAAGTGGCAAATGATCAAGGCTTTTGTTGAAAAGAAGAGTCTTGTGGTTGATGATCAAAGAACGAACTTTGTGGCATAGCTTTGTGTAGCGTTGATTCGTGAGCCTCACACCCCGGTTGTGAACCAGAAACGGGAGAGGACCTCAGGGAGGGCATGTGTTTCCTTCTAGCTAGGGTGGTGTCTATGACCTACCAGCCCTGACATTTATATTATTTTCACCTGTGTGGTTGTTGCTGTTGCGAGGCACCTCGGATATATCGGTGACTGTGTGGAGCCGATGGAGTCATTTGGCTCATTTACGCCCCAAAGGGCGGGGAAACGCAGCGTTCAGGCATTTTAATCCACATCGGTGGACCGGCCCTGATGATCCAAGGGTCGATGTGCTCTGACCCTGAGGCTCGAGCTAGAGAGTCTCGAAGCCGGTGAGGATGATCCCTTGCCTCGGTTCATAGATGGAAACCCAACTTCCAATACGTGACTTTGCGGTTTTTGATTGTAGAGCCTAGTATGGCGACATAGTGGTATGGGGCACTTATGCCATCTATGATTGAAACTTCTGATTTGAAATTGTTTTGACACTATACACTTATTGTAATAATAAAAAATGAAATTTCACGTATCAAGCATTCTTTGGCTATTATAAGGTAAAAACCCTATCCTCCGGCTTGCGTTGCATTGTGTGATGGGACCTGAGTCTTATAATAGCTTCATTGTTCTTTATTTAGCATTGCGTTGTGGTTTTATGCACTGGTATTCTTGGGAGGAAACCCGTTCTATGTTATACGGCGTGGTCCCTTGATTTACCTAACTTTAAAATAAAGACTAATAACTGTTTTAGTTCTCGTACCAGTCACATGACTGACCTGGAGTTCATTGTTTTAACCTAAACTCTGGGTGCCCTTATTTTGACACGGGCAGCTAGTAGTTTTGGTTTTGTAGATTTATATTCACAAGATCCTGATTTACAGCTGGAATGATATCCGAAAAGCTCTATATCCGTATATCTCCTTCAGTTGTGCTTTGTATTATTTTTCCACTACTATATAATGTAATTTAAATCTCTGATATTTTGTGTTGTATAATATTTATTCATACTCTGTATATTCTTGTATTCTGATGGAATTTTTGTAATAAGCAATGAAATGTTCTTCTGTTTGCGTTCTAATTCGTCTTGTCCTCAATTCAATCCGGGCTTTCCTTACCGGGGAAGTTCGGGTCATTTCAAATACCAAATAAAAATCTTTTAGATAAAATCCTAAATAACTTATTCTTTACCAAATTTGTATTTTATATTAATATTAAAATCAGATAATTCCATTACCTATAAACATTTGAAATGTTCATAAAATCTTAAACATGGTTTTCAAAAGTAAGATTTCTTGTACAAATCTTATTTATAAATAAACAAGGTATTTATTATAATTTAAACTATATATATTTAAACCTTATAAAAATCCAATTTATAGAATAAAAATCTAAGTTAACCTTAGCTAAAATTTTAGGTTGTTACCATGGACTCATCTTGTTTCATTCTCAAATTTTGAAATTGACTTTTAAACATGGATATCTTTCTTTGCTTCACCTTGTTATTTCCTTCATGATTAACTTTAAGTATTCGTTATCTTTCATATGTAGTGTTGCACACGCTGATATGGTTAAATTCATTTTTATCTAAGGTGTAATGCATCATAATCATGGCTTTAGCATTTGTAGTAGCATCTAATTTTTGTGTGTATGACCATGTAAAATATTACATAGTAGGAATATGATATTCAGTTTATATGATATTCCATGAATTAAAACAATTTACTTGCATATAAATTCTCATACGTGTAGCCTAATAGTTATAATTCATGTCATCGAATAGAGGTGGTCGAGCAATGGATTGACCTTCTATAAAGTTGGTCTTAGTGTTGGTGTTCGTGTTACTGTCCATATTACTAGAATATCAAAATAATTGAGTTCTAGTTATATAATGGCCTTGTGATCTAATACCAAATGAAAGTGATACCATATTATAAATCATGAAATATGGAGTTATACTAATTTGGAATATAATAAATAAAAGTAGTAAAGAAAAAATGACACCAGAGATTTTTATACTGGTTCAGAGTGACATCCTATATCCAATCCCACTCCTTCCGGAATATCGACTAACAAAAAACCCTCAATTAACTCGGAGGAACAGGTATACAACACTTGAGCAGATGAAGAGGAATTCCACGCCTCGACAAACTAAGAGAACTTCAAACATGCTGTAACAACCCGTAAAATCTGGGCCAGTTTAAAATTTTTATTTTGGCAATTTTAGCGAATTTTGATTATGTAAAATGAATTATTTTAAATAATATCGACGAGAAACTTATTTTGAATAGAATTCGAACGTATATATTATACGCGTCGTCGTTAGAATATAAATATTTATATATAATTATAAATAGAATTAAAAATGGCGCGGTAGTTCGATAATTCGATTTCAAACTTCAATTGAATGTACTGGGTGCAAAACAATCCGGATTTTTGTGAAACCAAAAACATTAGGATCTAATTGATGATATCTTTCCAACGAAGTTGAGAAACTGAGATTTCACTTTATAAATGATGAGATATGTCCAGTTGAAATTTAGAAATAGTCGCTGTGGAATTTATATATATTTTAATATAATATAAGGCCCTTAAAAATAGCAATTTTGCAAACGACCTCGGATTTCGACGAAACCAGTTTTGTTGGGTCCGTGATGTTAAGTTATTGCTAGGTTTCAAATTTCATAATTTTTCGAATCAATATGTGAGCGTGGCAAAGGAAAACGCGTTTGACCAGTTTCAGTTGATTTTAATCGACTGGAAATTGGCCATTTTTCAAACGGTCTCAGAATTCGATGAAACTAGTTTTGTTAGGACCGTATCGTCAATACGAAGCTAGAAAATATTTTTCTGGAATTTTTCTAGTTAGTATGTGACCCCGGTAATTTGAAATGTACGTTTAAAATTCAATATAGTGATTTAAATGTAAATGCAACGGAAACTGATCGAAACGGTCGTTTCAGCTTGCGGTAGATATCCCATTGTGTTCGGAATGGGGGTGAAACGCTATGGGCGACAGGCGGTGGACCTCGTTTAGGGGTCGTATGTAAAAGTATCTTTTTAGGAATTAAATAATTAAATTAAATAAAAAAGTAAAATAAAATATAAAATATATTTTCTCTCCCCCATTTACACTCTGGCCCCCCCCCCCCACTATTTCAAAACCGAAATCGAACCAGAAAAGAAAAAAAACAAGAAAAACCCTAACCACCATCCACCTTGTCGCGATCCGCCACCCTCCTCCACCTTCATCCGCCCTCCGCCTCGATCCTCTTCCCTTCTGCCACGAGACCGACGCGCGCCATCCCTCCTTCGAAGCCGCACCTCCAGCCTTAGCCACCGCCGTCAGAGGTCGAGCCCCTCCTCCCCTCGAAACCCATTCCGACGCCCATCGCCTGAGACCGCGCCACCTCCTCCTGAACACTGCCGTGACTTCTTCCCCCCTCCATGTTACTGTAAGTTTGTTTTATTTTAAATTTATTTTATTTTAATTCAGAAAATTTATTTTATTTTAATTCAGAAAATTTATTTTATTTTAATTCAGAAAACTTATTTTATTTAAAACAGAAAACTTATTTTATTTTAAAACAGAAAACTTAGTTTATTTTAAAACAGAAAACTTATTTTATTTAAAACAGAAAACTGAATTTTGAAAATGAAAAAAACTGATTTAAAAAGAAAAATAAAAACTGATTTTTTATAAAAGTAAAAACTGAATTTTGAAAATGAAAAAAACTGATTTAAAAAGAAAAATAAAAACTGATTTTTTATAAAAGTAAAAACTGAATTTTGAAAATGAAAAAAACTGATTTAAAAAGAAAAATAAAAACTGATTTTTTATAAAAGTAAAAACTGAATTTTGAAAATGAAAAAAACTGATTTAAAAGGAAAAATAAAAACTGATTTTATTTTAAGGTTTAAATAGAAAAGGTTTAAACTTTAAAAAGAAAATGGTTTGAACTTTAAAAAGATTTGATCTTTAAAATAGAAAAGCAAAAAGGCGAGATTTTTGTTTAGAAGAAAAAGTAGGATATTTGAAAATAGAAAAGATTGGTTTTTATAAAGATAAAGATTTTATTTTTATAAAAGCGAAAACTTTATTTTTATAAAAGCGAAAACTTTATTTTTATAAAAGCGAAAACTTTATTTTTATAAAAGCGAAAACTTTATTCTTATAAAAGCGAAAACTTTATTTTTTTATATATAAAGGCGGAAACCTTAAAATAAAAATGTGATTTTTATATATTGAACTTCGAAATAAAAATTCGATTTTTATATATTGAATAGCAAAGTAAAAATGTGATTTTTAAATAGGTAGTGGATAAGGGCAACGAAATAGACGAAAAAAAAGCACAGTGAAGATTTCCTACCCATGAAGAATTGCGTCATTCAGTTTAGCGAAAGGGTGAGAACTCCTCACTCTAAATTTCTTATTCTAGTTATGCATATATATGTATATATATACTAGGATGCAGACGGTGCTTAGTAGCACCCGACACCCGTCATCCACAGACCATGGATGGCTTGTTTGTTGAATTGTTTGGTTGTGTAGTTGATAAGATGATTTGATTTGAAATTAAATTGTTGAGTGAAATAAATTGATTTGATTGATGTGTGAATGGCGTGGGCCTTCACTAGACCGGGGATAAGGCTAGGCCTTGTCCCGTTTCTAGTATCGTGCCGTTATGCCGCCGAAATTTTCTAAAACATGTTAGAAAAATAAAGATAGCATTTTATTGAATAATTGAATTGAATAGAAATTCATAGGTTGAAATAAAATGTTTTATCGTTAAAAATATAATTTTTAACGTGAATATGAAAAAGTGAAGTGAATAAATAAATATTCATTTACAAACCAGATGGTTTGTTTATGTACACTTATTTAAATGACATTGATTGGGACGATAAATTTTACACATCGCCCAACTGCACAACTAAAATCTGTGTTTGATTGTTTGAAACCCCACACGGGTGTTGGGATGAAATATGAATTTCACTCATCCTGATTGCTTAAATATGTCGATCGATTGATTGACAGGCTGTTATAAGCGTTGAATATCTATATTTGATGCTTATACAGTGTAGTGCACTTTGGTTGATGGTTGATTATTTTCAATGTTATTATATACATGTGTTGTATGAGAATCCATATAATTAATTTTATATGGTAATTGATTGGGCCTCATTCCAATCGTGAAAATAAAGAATATTTTGATAATAACAAATATTTTGATAATAGGAAATATTTGAAATAGAATATTTGAAAATAGAAATTTATGAAGCCGTGTTGATTAGATTGACGCCATTTTGACGTAAATCGATATTTATATCGATTTTATTCATTTTAAAATGAATATTGAAAAGTAATCTCGAAATCGAATTTTTCGAAATGAATTGAATTGAAAACAATTTCGAAATGAATTGAATTGAAAACGAATTCAAAATGAATTGAAAACGATTTCGAAATGAATTGAATTGAAAACGATTTCGAAATGAATTGAATTGAAAACGATTTCGAAATGAAATGAATTGAAAACGAATTCAAATTGAATTGAAAGCGAATTGAAATGAATTCAAATTGAATTGAAATTCGAATTGAATAGAAGTGAATTTTGAAACGAATTTATAAAGAAGAATTCAATTTTGCTTTGAATTGAAATGGAAGTTGAAACAGGTTTTGAAACGATTTTAAAACTATTTATATAATTCGTTTTTAAATAGGAATCGACGAAATATATATTATATATATTATATATATAATATAATGGCCTGAATAGAACGCGCCGCGCCGCGGCAGTTCGTGAATTTCGACCATTTATTTCAAACAGATATTGCGGGAGATCCGACCGTCGGATTCTCCTAAAACCGGAACCGTTGGGTTCGTATCGAAAAGAGCTTTCTAACGAATATTAGAAATTTGAAATCTAACGGTTGGATTTGGGATTATGTCCAAATCAAATTTGAAAAAGGTCGCTGTAAGTGCAGTTCGATGGCCGTTGATGGAAATCGACTGTACGGGCCTTGATAAAATTATTAAAAATAGTAATAATTTGTGTAAAATCATAAGAAATGATTTAGAAAGAATTGGGATGAAAAACTCCCTATTTGAAAAGATAAAAATAGATTTTTATCGAAATGAACTAGTTTTGAACTAGAATTATAATTCTATTTATTTTTAAATAAATAAATTGAATTTGAAAAGGGTTTAGAAAATAACCAAAATTTCCAATGATTGCATTGGAGTGGATTTGAATCGAAATTGTCTTCGGAATATTTCGATGTTGGAATTTGTGATTATACGGATGTTGTTACGGAAATTTGAAAGATATGTATTTATATCGTTATTTCCAATACGACATTTGTTAATCGTAGAATTTGATATTGAATATAAGCCGATATATTTTCTATTCAGAGCCTTATATTGAATATCAAATGTGATTTGGGTTTGTCGTGAATGGTGTCTTCACTAACACTGTTCTTGAACCCAGTTGAGAAAAGATTAAATCTTTTTATTTAGATTTAATGAAGTGTACCAATTAAATAATATTTAATTGGAATTGAATTGATATTGATTTTTGGGTTTATCGTGAACAGTGTTTTAAATAACACTCGTTCTTTAACTCGATAATTAATGGAATGAGATTTTGGGTTTATCGTGAACTGCGTTTTAAATGACACTGATTCTTTAACCCAGTCAAAGATTAAAACTAAGTGGAGTTTTAATGAATCTTTAATTAGATTGAAATGATCGAAAATGGAGTATCACCAGTTTTGCTCCAGGCGATAGTTAAATCTTTAATTAGATTTGAACGTGAAATGGTAATTGAATTTACCGATAACACTATGGTGTTAGATATGAAGTATTACCAGTTTTGCTTCATGGGATGAATAGGTTGGGATTGGGAAATTAAAACAAATGATTACTTCGGTAAGGTTCGCTAATCCCGACTAGTTTGAATTGATATTCAAAAATGGATAAAAAGAATAAATTCAAGGAATTTATCTTTGATAAAATTTATGGGAATCTTTCCCTATGAATGTGAAATTTAGAAACTAACTGTCGGTTAGCCAAGCAGAATGGTTTTCTGGATATTGATCTGATGTTGGTTTCGGCCTTCGGGGTTAATGTTTGGGAAATTATTCTCTTGATTAATTTACGGTTAGTGACTAATGAATTGGAATGAGGCGTATGTTGTGTTTGTGTAACACTTATTTAAAATATACGCGAGTTATTCGGAAAGACCGGGTTTATCCCATTCTGAATAACTGATACGACGATAAGTCGTAGATGAAGACGATGGTCGAAGACCGGAAGTCTTCACGTCGTTTGGGTAATGACTGATGATCTTGATTGGGCTGTACACCCAAGAAGATGGAAACAGTTAGTGATCGTCCAGACGTACTTGGAGATCGATGGATATGCGGGGTACTAGGTGCCTCCGGTTTCGTTCAGACCTAGAACGGACTTGTAGATGGATGGTGTGTCTGACATTGTATTCCTTTATATTGTATTTGTTGATCTCTGCTAAATATATATCTGTTTGGCGGCGGAGAATTTATTCTCTTGCTTAACGCCCTTCTCTGAGACATATGAGCTCAGAGGTTATATATTGGCAGAAATCAGTGGTACGATATGGATTGATAGTGTGGCATACTGAGATGCAGTGATCCAAACTTTTGTTGAAAAGCAAAGTTTGGTGGTTGATGATCAAAGCGCAGCTGATATAGCATGGCTTTGTGTATAGCGTTGATCCGCGAGCCTCACAGCCCGGGATGGTGGTAAACTGATGGTTTGATCAGTATACATTTTTTTAGTGTAGTGGATTCGGTCGACCGATATTGAGCTTCGTGCTCGGAGGGATAGAGTAAGCGGTGTTTTCTCTTGCTGGGACGTAAGCCGCGGTGATACTTGAGTCCCCAAAAGTGCGGATGTGCATAGCGGTGTTTTCTCTCGCTGAGACGTAAGCCGCGGTGATTTGTACTACGCGAGCGATCTTTCGAATCAGGAGCCACCATGATGGAAATCCAATTTCCGATACGTGTATTTCGGCTTTATTTGTAGAGCCTAGTATGGCGACATAGTGGGATGGGGCACTCATGCCGTCTATGATTTATATTTATGATTGAAGTTGTTTTGACACTATACACTTATTATAGTATCAAATGATTTGTTTTAAACGTATCAAGCATGTTTGGCTGTTATAAGGTAAAACCCTATCCTCGGCTGCGTTGCATTGTGTGATGGGACCTGGGTCTTATAACAGCTTCATTTTTCTTTACTTAGCATTGCGCTGTTTGTTTTATGCACTGGTATTCTTGGGAGGAAACCCGTTCCGTGTTATACGGCGTGGTCCCTTGATTTACCTATCTTTAAAAATAAAGATTAATAACTGTTTTAGTTCTCACACCAGTCACATGACTGACCTGGAGTTTATTGTTTTAACCTAAACTCTGGGTGCCCTTATTTTCGACACGGGCAGCTTGTAGTTTTGGTTTTGCAGATTTATATTCACAGGATCCTGGTTTACAGCTGGAACGATATCCGGAAAGCTTTGTATCCGTATATCTCATTCTAGTTGTGTATTGTATTATTTTCCGCTGCTATGTATTTAAATGTAATTTAAATCTCTGATATTTCTGTGTAATATTTATTCAATTATACTCTGTATATTCTTGTAATCTGATGCATTGTTGTAATATACAATGAAAGGTTCTTTTGTATGCGTTCTGTTTTGTCGTGTTCTCAAACGATAGGGCGTTTCGAACGGCCTGGATCGGTTTAGCGACTGGTTCGGACCGAGCGAAATTCCTTCTCGTCACATTTGGTATCAGAGCTTTGGTTTACAAAGCTAGAGAACAAGACACATTAGAAACATACGAAAGAATTCATCAGATATTGGATTAGTAATATCCAATTAGAATGACTCGTTAGAGAAGGGATCAGTAGTATCCTAGGACGAGTGTGAAGAGTATATTTTTCAAATGAAAACAAATTTTGTTTTGAAAATCTAAATCAACTATTCGTATTTGATTATTTATTTATATTAAATTTGGACAATCCAATATATAAAGACTTTGCATATACGCCTTGCAAACGTGTATTCGAAGTTTTAATATATTGAATAGATATAGAATCACACTCTAGTCGCCCGGAGATGATACTGATGATTGAGATCTCATTATCAGTGTTTATGTTCGAGTTTCGAAAGTGAGATATTTATATATTTCCAATCGACTGGTGTGAGAACCGAACTAGATAGGTTAATTGTTGTGATTTGGCATCAAAAACATGATTTTTAGTATATATATAATAAAAATAAAAAAAAATATACCTTTGAAAGTTAACCAACACATTGATTGCTAGCTGTGATGATTGTTAATTCAACTAATAGAAATACTGGAATGATATATAAAGCATGAATCAAGATATTTGTTAACGAAAAGTAATGCAAACTCTCTTAATAAAATCCTCAAATATAATATAGGAGATGGTTCTCTATGGCTTGTCTAATGCTGACTTCAGTATGACTCCGAAACAAACAAGGAGGGCCCAGCAGAAAGCAGAAAAAGAAAGGGAGTTGAACTTAGGAACATACGTGGGTGTTTATTGTCGTATATGCAGAGAAGAAGGGCATTATGCGGTTCGGTGCCCTGAGAGAAAGAGAAGCAAGGAGAAAGAGATAAGAATGGACATAGTTTGTTTTAAGTGCAAAGAAACGGGACATTTTGTGGATAAGTGTCCAAACGTTAAGAAAAAATCCAGGAAATTAGGAAAAGAAAAGAAGTGCTTCCGATGCAAGGATATAGGGCATCTAGCCCGAAATTGCCCGTTAAAGAAGGGTGATAAGAAATCCAAAGGAAAGGAGATATCTACTTTGGAAATTATGCAAGGAGGAGGCACGACTTCCTAGAAAGTTGGGTTTTAATGTAATGGACTAGCATTTTGGGATATATATATGTATGTATGTGTATGATGCTTGTATGGACTTAAATATGCTTTTGTTTTAAAATGTATCGATATTGTATAATATAGCTGGTGTAAGAGGAATGATTGAACTAAGGTGAATTTAGCACCGCATATTAGAATGTTTTAGAATTTGATTGAAATTGCATGCATATACTTGTACTTACATTGAACAGGTCATAGCAAGGAGGCTAGAGCCAGAGAATAAAATTTGTTTGCCCGACAAATAGGTACATGTTTACTACATAATTTCCTGTTTTGTTTGGGTGATGATGATTTTGTGAGCCTATTGGCTTTTTCTTTTTCTTTTTGAGATCTGAAGGACCGGGGAAGCTATTTGAAATTCCCCGATGCTCCCGGTGTAGGGGAGGTTATGGCGAAATTTTTCAAAAATTTAGGGTGTTAGCCAAATTTTTGAGATTTTAGAAAAGTTCTTAGAAACTGAAAAGTTGAAGAACTTAAGCCGTAATAAAAAACAATGGAAGTTGAGTTGAATTGTTAAACAACTTTCGACTTTGTTCCTTTTCGGGGACGAAAAGTTTTAAGTGGGGGAGATTGTAACAACCCGTAAAATCTGGGCCAGTTTAAAATTTTTATTTTGGCAATTTTAGCGAATTTTGATTATGTAAAATGAATTATTTTAAATAATATCGACGAGAAACTTATTTTGAATAGAATTCGAACGTATATATTATACGCGTCGTCGTTAGAATATAAATATTTATATATAATTATAAATAGAATTAAAAATGGCGCGGTAGTTCGATAATTCGATTTCAAACTTCAATTGAATGTACCGGGTGCAAAACAATCCGGATTTTTGTGAAACCAAAAACATTAGGATCTAATTGATGATATCTTTCCAACGAAGTTGAGAAACTGAGATTTCACTTTATAAATGATGAGATATGTCCAGTTGAAATTTAGAAATAGTCGCTGTGGAATTTATATATATTTTAATATAATATAAGGCCCTTAAAAATAGCAATTTTGCAAACGACCTCGGATTTCGACGAAACCAGTTTTGTTGGGTCCGTGATGTTAAGTTATTGCTAGGTTTCAAATTTCATAATTTTTCGAATCAATATGTGAGCGTGGCAAAGGAAAACGCGTTTGACCAGTTTCAGTTGATTTTAATCGACTGGAAATTGGCCATTTTTCAAACGGTCTCAGAATTCGATGAAACTAGTTTTGTTAGGACCGTATCGTCAATACGAAGCTAGAAAATATTTTTCTGGAATTTTTCTAGTTAGTATGTGACCCCGGTAATTTGAAATGTACGTTTAAAATTCAATATAGTGATTTAAATGTAAATGCAACGGAAACTGATCGAAACGGTCGTTTCAGCTTGCGGTAGATATCCCATTGTGTTCGGAATGGGGGTGAAACGCTATGGGCGACAGGCGGTGGACCTCGTTTAGGGGTCGTATGTAAAAGTATCTTTTTAGGAATTAAATAATTAAATTAAATAAAAAAGTAAAATAAAATATAAAATATATTTTCTCTCCCCCATTTACACTCTGGCCCCCCCCCCCCCACTATTTCAAAACCGAAATCGAACCAGAAAAGAAAAAAAACAAGAAAAACCCTAACCACCATCCACCTTGTCGCGATCCGCCACCCTCCTCCACCTTCATCCGCCCTCCGCCTCGATCCTCTTCCCTTCTGCCACGAGACCGACGCGCGCCATCCCTCCTTCGAAGCCGCACCTCCAGCCTTAGCCACCGCCGTCAGAGGTCGAGCCCCTCCTCCCCTCGAAACCCATTCCGACGCCCATCGCCTGAGACCGCGCCACCTCCTCCTGAACACTGCCGTGACTTCTTCCCCCCTCCATGTTACTGTAAGTTTGTTTTATTTTAAATTTATTTTATTTTAATTCAGAAAATTTATTTTATTTTAATTCAGAAAATTTATTTTATTTTAATTTAGAAAACTTATTTTATTTAAAACAGAAAACTTATTTTATTTTAAAACAGAAAACTTAGTTTATTTTAAAACAGAAAACTTATTTTATTTAAAACAGAAAACTGAATTTTGAAAATGAAAAAAACTGATTTAAAAAGAAAAATAAAAACTGATTTTTTATAAAAGTAAAAACTGAATTTTGAAAATGAAAAAAACTGATTTAAAAAGAAAAATAAAAACTGATTTTTTATAAAAGTAAAAACTGAATTTTGAAAATGAAAAAAACTGATTTAAAAAGAAAAATAAAAACTGATTTTTTATAAAAGTAAAAACTGAATTTTGAAAATGAAAAAAACTGATTTAAAAGGAAAAATAAAAACTGGTTTTATTTTAAGGTTTAAATAGAAAAGGTTTAAACTTTAAAAAGAAAATGGTTTGAACTTTAAAAAGATTTGATCTTTAAAATAGAAAAGCAAAAAGGCGAGATTTTTGTTTAGAAGAAAAAGTAGGATATTTGAAAATAGAAAAGATTGGTTTTTATAAAGATAAAGATTTTATTTTTATAAAAGCGAAAACTTTATTTTTATAAAAGCGAAAACTTTATTTTTATAAAAGCGAAAACTTTATTTTTATAAAAGCGAAAACTTTATTCTTATAAAAGCGAAAACTTTATTTTTTTATATATAAAGGCGGAAACCTTAAAATAAAAATGTGATTTTTATATATTGAACTTCGAAATAAAAATTCGATTTTTATATATTGAATAGCAAAGTAAAAATGTGATTTTTAAATAGGTAGTGGATAAGGGCAACGAAATAGACGAAAAAAAAGCACAGTGAAGATTTCCTACCCATGAAGAATTGCGTCATTCAGTTTAGCGAAAGGGTGAGAACTCCTCACTCTAAATTTCTTATTCTAGTTATGCATATATATGTATATATATACTAGGATGCAGACGGTGCTTAGTAGCACCCGACACCCGTCATCCACAGACCATGGATGGCTTGTTTGTTGAATTGTTTGGTTGTGTAGTTGATAAGATGATTTGATTTGAAATTAAATTGTTGAGTGAAATAAATTGATTTGATTGATGTGTGAATGGCGTGGGCCTTCACTAGACCGGGGATAAGGCTAGGCCTTGTCCCGTTTCTAGTATCGTGCCGTTATGCCGCCGAAATTTTCTAAAACATGTTAGAAAAATAAAGATAGCATTTTATTGAATAATTGAATTGAATAGAAATTCATAGGTTGAAATAAAATGTTTTATCGTTAAAAATATAATTTTTAACGTGAATATGAAAAAGTGAAGTGAATAAATAAATATTCATTTACAAACCAGATGGTTTGTTTATGTACACTTATTTGAATGACATTGATTGGGACGATAAATTTTACACATCGCCCAACTGCACAACTAAAATCTGTGTTTGATTGTTTGAAACCCCACACGGGTGTTGGGATGAAATATGAATTTCACTCATCCTGATTGCTTAAATATGTCGATCGATTGATTGACAGGCTGTTATAAGCGTTGAATATCTATATTTGATGCTTATACAGTGTAGTGCACTTTGGTTGATGGTTGATTATTTTCAATGTTATTATATACATGTGTTGTATGAGAATCCATATAATTAATTTTATATGGTAATTGATTGGGCCTCATTCCAATCGTGAAAATAAAGAATATTTTGATAATAACAAATATTTTGATAATAGGAAATATTTGAAATAGAATATTTGAAAATAGAAATTTATGAAGCCGTGTTGATTAGATTGACGCCATTTTGACGTAAATCGATATTTATATCGATTTTATTCATTTTAAAATGAATATTGAAAAGTAATCTCGAAATCGAATTTTTCGAAATGAATTGAATTGAAAACAATTTCGAAATGAATTGAATTGAAAACGAATTCAAAATGAATTGAAAACGATTTCGAAATGAATTGAATTGAAAACGATTTCGAAATGAATTGAATTGAAAACGATTTCGAAATGAAATGAATTGAAAACGAATTCAAATTGAATTGAAAGCGAATTGAAATGAATTCAAATTGAATTGAAATTCGAATTGAATAGAAGTGAATTTTGAAACGAATTTATAAAGAAGAATTCAATTTTGCTTTGAATTGAAATGGAAGTTGAAACAGGTTTTGAAACGATTTTAAAACTATTTATATAATTCGTTTTTAAATAGGAATCGATGAAATATATATTATATATATTATATATATAATATAATGGCCTGAATAGAACGCGCCGCGCCGCGGCAGTTCGTGAATTTCGACCATTTATTTCAAACAGATATTGCGGGAGATCCGACCGTCGGATTCTCCTAAAACCGGAACCGTTGGGTTCGTATCGAAAAGAGCTTTCTAACGAATATTAGAAATTTGAAATCTAACGGTTGGATTTGGGATTATGTCCAAATCAAATTTGAAAAAGGTCGCTGTAAGTGCAGTTCGATGGCCGTTGATGGAAATCGACTGTACGGGCCTTGATAAAATTATTAAAAATAGTAATAATTTGTGTAAAATCATAAGAAATGATTTAGAAAGAATTGGGATGAAAAACTCCCTATTTGAAAAGATAAAAATAGATTTTTATCGAAATGAACTAGTTTTGAACTAGAATTATAATTCTATTTATTTTTAAATAAATAAATTGAATTTGAAAAGGGTTTAGAAAATAACCAAAATTTCCAATGATTGCATTGGAGTGGATTTGAATCGAAATTGTCTTCGGAATATTTCGATGTTGGAATTTGTGATTATACGGATGTTGTTACGGAAATTTGAAAGATATGTATTTATATCGTTATTTCCAATACGACATTTGTTAATCGTAGAATTTGATATTGAATATAAGCCGATATATTTTCTATTCAGAGCCTTATATTGAATATCAAATGTGATTTGGGTTTGTCGTGAATGGTGTCTTCACTAACACTGTTCTTGAACCCAGTTGAGAAAAGATTAAATCTTTTTATTTAGATTTAATGAAGTGTACCAATTAAATAATATTTAATTGGAATTGAATTGATATTGATTTTTGGGTTTATCGTGAACAGTGTTTTAAATAACACTCGTTCTTTAACTCGATAATTAATGGAATGAGATTTTGGGTTTATCGTGAACTGCGTTTTAAATGACACTGATTCTTTAACCCAGTCAAAGATTAAAACTAAGTGGAGTTTTAATGAATCTTTAATTAGATTGAAATGATCGAAAATGGAGTATCACCAGTTTTGCTCCAGGCGATAGTTAAATCTTTAATTAGATTTGAACGTGAAATGGTAATTGAATTTACCGATAACACTATGGTGTTAGATATGAAGTATTACCAGTTTTGCTTCATGGGATGAATAGGTTGGGATTGGGAAATTAAAACAAATGATTACTTCGGTAAGGTTCGCTAATCCCGACTAGTTTGAATTGATATTCAAAAATGGATAAAAAGAATAAATTCAAGGAATTTATCTTTGATAAAATTTATGGGAATCTTTCCCTATGAATGTGAAATTTAGAAACTAACTGTCGGTTAGCC
Organism: Allium sativum; assembly: GCA_030737875.1. Taxonomy (NCBI): domain Eukaryota; kingdom Viridiplantae; phylum Streptophyta; class Magnoliopsida; order Asparagales; family Amaryllidaceae; genus Allium; species Allium sativum. The sequence goes on along the minus strand of CM060923.1, from coordinate 74,178,080 downwards.
AAGCAGAATGGTTTTCTGGATATTGATCTGATGTTGGTTTCGGCCTTCGGGGTTAATGTTTGGGAAATTATTCTCTTGATTAATTTACGGTTAGTGACTAATGAATTGGAATGAGGCGTATGTTGTGTTTGTGTAACACTTATTTAAAATATACGCGAGTTATTCGGAAAGACCGGGTTTATCCCATTCTGAATAACTGATACGACGATAAGTCGTAGATGAAGACGATGGTCGAAGACCGGAAGTCTTCACGTCGTTTGGGTAATGACTGATGATCTTGATTGGGCTGTACACCCAAGAAGATGGAAACAGTTAGTGATCGTCCAGACGTACTTGGAGATCGATGGATATGCGGGGTACTAGGTGCCTCCGGTTTCGTTCAGACCTAGAACGGACTTGTAGATGGATGGTGTGTCTGACATTGTATTCCTTTATATTGTATTTGTTGATCTCTGCTAAATATATATCTGTTTGGCGGCGGAGAATTTATTCTCTTGCTTAACGCCCTTCTCTGAGACATATGAGCTCAGAGGTTATATATTGGCAGAAATCAGTGGTACGATATGGATTGATAGTGTGGCATACTGAGATGCAGTGATCCAAACTTTTGTTGAAAAGCAAAGTTTGGTGGTTGATGATCAAAGCGCAGCTGATATAGCATGGCTTTGTGTATAGCGTTGATCCGCGAGCCTCACAGCCCGGGATGGTGGTAAACTGATGGTTTGATCAGTATACATTTTTTTTAGTGTAGTGGATTCGGTCGACCGATATTGAGCTTCGTGCTCGGAGGGATAGAGTAAGCGGTGTTTTCTCTTGCTGGGACGTAAGCCGCGGTGATACTTGAGTCCCCAAAAGTGCGGATGTGCATAGCGGTGTTTTCTCTCGCTGAGACGTAAGCCGCGGTGATTTGTACTACGCGAGCGATCTTTCGAATCAGGAGCCACCATGATGGAAATCCAATTTCCGATACGTGTATTTCGGCTTTATTTGTAGAGCCTAGTATGGCGACATAGTGGGATGGGGCACTCATGCCGTCTATGATTTATATTTATGATTGAAGTTGTTTTGACACTATACACTTATTATAGTATCAAATGATTTGTTTTAAACGTATCAAGCATGTTTGGCTGTTATAAGGTAAAACCCTATCCTCGGCTGCGTTGCATTGTGTGATGGGACCTGGGTCTTATAACAGCTTCATTTTTCTTTACTTAGCATTGCGCTGTTTGTTTTATGCACTGGTATTCTTGGGAGGAAACCCGTTCCGTGTTATACGGCGTGGTCCCTTGATTTACCTATCTTTAAAAATAAAGATTAATAACTGTTTTAGTTCTCACACCAGTCACATGACTGACCTGGAGTTTATTGTTTTAACCTAAACTCTGGGTGCCCTTATTTTCGACACGGGCAGCTTGTAGTTTTGGTTTTGCAGATTTATATTCACAGGATCCTGGTTTACAGCTGGAACGATATCCGGAAAGCTTTGTATCCGTATATCTCATTCTAGTTGTGTATTGTATTATTTTCCGCTGCTATGTATTTAAATGTAATTTAAATCTCTGATATTTCTGTGTAATATTTATTCAATTATACTCTGTATATTCTTGTAATCTGATGCATTGTTGTAATATACAATGAAAGGTTCTTTTGTATGCGTTCTGTTTTGTCGTGTTCTCAAACGATAGGGCGTTTCGAACGGCCTGGATCGGTTTAGCGACTGGTTCGGACCGAGCGAAATTCCTTCTCGTCACACATGCCTAAGCAGACAAACATGACTTCAAACTTGCCTGAGCAGACGAACATGACTTCAAGCTTGCTTGAGCAGACGAATAGGACTTCAATAAATACAAATAATATTTTTTGACTTTTTGTTTTCTTAATAACACAGATTTGTCACTAATATTACACTCTTCCTATAATCTTCTCTTTAAGTGTGTGTATATATTAATTATGTGTGTGAAAATAAAAAAGGAAAATAAATCTTAGAGATGAAGAATTGAAGCTCGAATTCAAGCAATAGAAAATTTGTGGACGCTTTGAGTATATAGAGATAGTAATCACAATAGGTTTTGAAAGATAAGATTGGATTCAATCAATAAATTTGTGTTTGATTGTGAATAAAACATGTTTATATAGTAGTTAAAAGGTTACAACCATTTATGAAGAGATTAGATCGAACAGAAGCATGCATATTTCTTAAGAAAGATCACAACTCCTCATGAATGGAAGTGGCTCTTTAGAAATATAACAATCGGAGTTGGCTCAGCTAACTGAATTTCTAAGCCATTCGACTAAAGTTCATATCCTCGTGCACATACGTGTGTACTTTGCACCAGATCAATCGATTGAACTGGGTTAATGTGCACATTTTAGGCACACACACCCACACATATACATATATATATATAACCAAATAAAAAAGTATTTTTTTGTTATGATATAAACTACTTGAGAACATATTTGTAACTCCTTACATTTTTATAACAAAAATTATCTAAATAGTTATGGGAGTAATATGCGTTTTAAATTTGAAAATAAACTCATCTTATAAAATAAGCAATAATAAAAAGATGCACTATGCAAACTAAACATACAATGGTATATTGAATTAAATAAAAAGAAACACAAAAAAAAGAATGGAGGTTAATAAATGGTACATTATAAAATAATCAGAAAACGTATGTGCACATTGATTGTATAAACAATGTGCTTTTGAATTTGAAAGTAACGGAAGATTATTAACATTAACATATTAACAAACTTAACCAATTAATAAAATAGGAAAACATGTGTTTGAAAGAAAGGATTAAATTAAGGAAGGGCAAGTAAATAATATTAAAATGGCAACATTTCCTTTAATTGAGAATGCATGTAATAAAAGACATTACAAGATGAATAATGGATATAACGTCAAAACTTGAAAGCATATAATTAATTTGGGAGTATGTACACAAATGTGAACATACACACACACACACACACACACATATATATATATATATTTAATATAAATATATTTTGACATAAATTACAAAAGTAACGCACAAATCTGACGTGCGTCATAAATGGTATAAAACCATGTAATAAAAGAAAGTTTGAATGATGTTAATTAATTAACGTTTTAATTTAATTAGGTGTGCACGCATTAATAAACACGTTTGAATTTGAAAATGAATGTGTTAAAATGGTAAAAATAAACGTTAAAAATAACATTCATGGAATTAAAAGAATTAACGTGCAAGAACTTAAAAAGAAAGAATTATTGATGCGCACATTGATTATGCATTTAAATTTGAAATAAAAACGCACGTCAAAATAGGAAAATACTGTTTGGAGATCAATAGAAATGGTTAAAGAATAATAACATTGAGATAATATTTAAACACAACATCAACACGCATCAAAACTGATCCGGTACACGTTTTTATAATGTGTATGGATCAACCCAAGCTTGAAGTGGGTCAATCTTGAGGTCGACACACTTCAAGGATGGGTCGATCCGTTCGGGCTAAGAATTACGTGTTTTATTTTCTTGAACGGTCTGATTTAATCTTCATAAATTGAATGGACATGGTTCTTTTGAGCAGTTGTAAATAAACCTATAGGGCCTAGCTTCCAACTTATATTTTCTAAGAGGGCACCAGAGCTCATCCATTTCCTTTTCTCCTCCAAACTCTTAAGAAATAAATTATATTTTAGATTTAGCTTTTTTTATTTAAGAATTAGAGGAAATATAGCACATTCAAGATGTAAATGCCTAGATTTTATAGATTTGTAAATCCTTAAACGCAGATTCAAATCATATTCAAAACTTAGAGCACAAATCCTAAGTGAGTGGATTTAAATTATATTTTCTTATAATAATACATCATATTGTTTGATTCCTATAAGAATTTATAATATGTTCTCTTTTTCCTTTTTTACCCCTTTCTACAACAGATTATATATATATACACACACACATACATATTTTATGTTGAATTTTTGTTATGTGCAAAATATACATAAACCTGAAGCATTCAAATATATATAAATTATTTATACGCCAAAATTTGTATGACTGATTATAATCCTTTTTGTTTACGCGTGTTCGAAAAACAGAATTTAACTGGAATTACGAACAAAAGAGGATTTAGTAACTGTGGACGTGACATAATTAATGTTTTGGACGGTACATTTGCAGTTAAATGGTAAATCTAAGATTTTCTATGTTAATTGAAAAGATTACCTTTCAAATTCAAAATAAATGAATATGGAGATTATTGGAATTGAAAAAGTGACATATTATCTATATTTAGTGTAATTATTTAAAAAAGGGAAAATAAGTGAATATAGGAATTAACATATCCTAATTAAAATTCGAAGTCAGAAATAGCCTCGTTTGATTGATTGGGAAAAAGAGAATATTTTTTCATGGTTTTATTTGAAAAAAGAAGTAGAAAACATAATTGCAAGTTTAAAAATAAATAATGGCATGGATTATTGCGGCATAGGGTTTTAGCCATATTGTGCACTATTCAATAACCAAAAAATAATTGAAAGAGACGCCTTGCAATTACGGGTTTCTATCAAAGTCATTACCTTAAACTATGGAAGTAGATTTTGTACTGTTTTGGTAACCAATCAATTGGGAATGGACCTAACTTACTAAAAATAATAAATTGTAATTGTAGAAGAAGAAAAGGTAATATAACTGAAAGAGGCTATAAAAGATAATGGCTTAATTTAAATTTATAAATGAAATATGATAAGCACACATCGCTGGACATAATGTATAAGAGAGATTGTAAAATAAAGGTTATAACTTCGGAAGCTAAAAAGAAAGAAAGAAAGAAAGCTTATTATAAATAAATAGGAGTTCGGAAACTAAGTTTGATAAATTTAAAGATATTCCATGTTTACCTTACGACTAAGTGGTTCTATGGAAAACAGTAAAGTTGATTTATAAATAAATAATATTCGATTAAATAGATTAATGTATATTGTAAATCAATGAAAAATAAATGTAAGTGTAACAAATAATGGGTAAATTAGACTTAAGTCTAACTAAAATAAAGCTATAAGTTTGGTCCATTCCATGGGGATGAAGAGCCCAATAGGAAAAATCGTCATAGGACTTCGTAGACACGGTAGGAGCATGTCTAACTTATTCAACGGGGCTAGAAGGAAGTGAAAGACTTCGATGGGGCATGAGGATACTCTGTGATGGCCCAATGTTGTTGGTCTAACGAATTTGTACTCGTAGAGGCATGGTCTGGATGGTTCCATCCGGTGAGTATGCCTTTTCCACATCTATGGTTATGGGCAGCTTAATGATGATATGGACGATCTTACGATTATTCAACAGATGCCCAGCGTAGGAGGCTTCATGGTCAGGACCTTACAAAGGATAGTAGGTCGTCGGATACGTGTCATCATCAGTCGGAGCGAGTACAAGAAAGACTGAATATAAACCAAGAGGCCAATGATATTCTCTACCGTGTCATTGGATAAGAGACCACATGGATGTTTAGATTGGTTCTTAGGGTGGTCACGTAGCTCTTTAAATGGTCTTTCATTAGTTAGGGGGCAGGTGGGGCCATAGCTACTGAAAGAGATAGACAAATATTTGATATCTGTATTGCGGGCATAAAAAACACATGTTTGACAGATGTAGGAAGCCCCTACTGAGTTTCGTTGAATAACTCAGGTTTTAGGCGCCTTTTTGGTGCAGCAGTAGGGGTTATTCACTTTCATAGAGTGGCGATGGGGACATGGCGTGCCTTCGCAATATGGTCTAGTGCGCTTTCGTAGCGTGACGATGAAGGTCTTGTACGTTTTTCGCTGTACAGTGATGAAGACCATTCGATTAGGGTACTATGGGGTGTATCTCGATATATTGGGCATATAGCTACATACATATGGTTTATTAGGTTAATCTACTTGGGAGTAGGTAGGTACAATTTATGCATGAAATCGGAAATGTAATGTGTAATAAACCCAAAATAACATATCAAGACAAACCGGTGATAGAACAGTATATGAAGTGTTATTTATAGAAAGTATAATTTGTCCATTCACTAGAACTTTGGTTCTTATCTCCTCCTCATAACAGCTTAGAAACACTTGTTAGACAGTTTGGTTATTAGGGTAAGTATTTATTTCTATTATATTTTATTTGTTCTGCTATGAGATATTTTGTATGAGCTCTGATATATTTTATCTTTGCCTTTCTGCAAGATACTTGACAAACCAACTCGGGTTTTGGTAGACTTGGGTTTTTGTTGAAATTTGGGTTATTATATCTAGCATCAAAGCTCAGGCTTAGGATTCTTATACAGACAGTGAGTGAATGTATTTGTATTTTTAAAATATAAATATTATATATATATCCATTGAGGGACCCACTAATTAAGTGAAACAACACATGGAAAAAGTTGGGAATCTTAGTTTTGTATACTAAGGCATGGTTATGAAAATTTAAAGATTATAATCCCATGAGTGGCAAAGAATGTAGAGTGTACAATATGTTTGAAGAGAAAAAAGATTCCATGTGTTAGTATCCGAAATTTTAGTATTTCAGACTAATGGATTAGAAAGTAGGGCCCTATAAATTGAGAAAGAATAAGAAGAAAAAATGGATTAGGAGTTTATCTCTCTCTCTCTCTCTATATATATATATATATATATACACACACACACATTTTGCGCAAAGGTGGCATTAGTCTCATTTTTTTCAATTTAGACATGTTTTTGAGGAATTTGTATAAAAGAGAAATTACGGATGAAGAAGTATAATTTTGCGCAAAGGACTTGAGAATGCAAAAGTTAGAAACAACTTTGTACTTAGACCCACAGTTACAAATTTTAAAAGGAACTTGAAAAAAATGTAGGAAACAATTTCTAGAAAAGTTTTCAAGTTTAGAAATCTATTGGTTTTTAGTATTAAGGATTTCATTAAAATAATTTTTGTGTAAATTGTACAAACTTGTTTCCAAAAAGAATTATGTGCGCAAGCAAGTTGTTGGGTTAACTGATATAAGTGGTTAAGGAAAACGCGAGTATAAAGGAATTAGACATATGTGGTGCATTAGTAACCTTGAGTGAAATGAAATATAAATATTTTCATAAAGGATGGAATGTGACGTAATTTAACTTGGAATAAGAAGAATCATAAGATAAGTTTTTGTGAATCAATAAGTTTGTAAGTAAACATGTTTTATTAATGTGACAAGGAAATATGTAGCAAAAGAGATATACATAATATAGGTGAAGCACCATATTTTGAGCTACCAATTTCAGCAAAGAAATGAAAAAAGTGTAACAACACAGATTTTTAAGCCTAATTTAGTTTAAATTAATTCAAAATATTTTTGAATTTTTAACATGATTTCGAAGATAAGATACTAAATTTGATATCAATATTAAGTTTTGTCAAATTTAGAGCGATTAATAAATTTTTCAAAAGAAGGATTTTTGTCAGAATAAGAATTTTGTAATTTGTCAATTTCATTTAATTTAATCATTTGGGAAACTAGATTAAACTGATTTTAAATTGAATTTAAAACGAGGTGTGAATAACAAAATAACTTGTTTAAAATGATTAAATTCAACGGTAAAATACATTGACAAAATATGTCAGCTTTGTCAAAACCGAGTTTGATCAAATATTAAAATTTGTCAAAAATGAGATTTTATAACTTGACATATTAAAGCTGATTTAACCATTTCGAAATTTTTAATTTGAATTTTAGATTTGGTTTAAATAATTTTCGAACTATAGAATACAACAGTAAGAAATATCTTCAAAAATAAATGTTTAATTTTGTCAAAATATAACAATATAATTTTGGTAAGAATTTATCAGTTTTGTCACAACGAATTTTCCAAATATGTATTTATAAAACTGTTTTATTAATACGATCTTTTGTCAAATATAAATGTATTTTCAATATAGATAGTATAATAAAATAATTATTTTTAAAATGTGAAATAACTTGATAACATCATTCGGTTTTGGTAGCGTCAGTTATCGGTTGCTAGGATCGTTGATCGGTTAGGTATAGGATAAAATATAGCAATATAATCTGGTGTTGCTTAGTTTGATACGCTTTTAAAGTATAACAAAAGTGTGGCAAATAGTTAGGTAGAAACCATTTTCTTTTAGCACATAGTTTTATTTACAAAGGCACATGGTTTTTGTGGTTATAATGGAAAGTAGACACATGTCCAATGATGTGTCATTACCTCCTTTACTCCCTTTTCCTATATAAGGAGGCTACTTTCTTCTTTTCCATTTATTCTTATCCATTTTCTCACTTTATCCTTCTTTCTAAGCTTAGTGGTCATGACTTCTATAGCCTAGAGTCCCTCCTTCCCCTCCTTCTTTTGGCATCCATTAGCCCCCACCTCCTCCTCCCTATGGCCTACCTCCCTTCCCCTAACATCTCACTCCCTCTTCCCCCCATGGCCTCCCTCCCCTCCCCCCTAACGTCCCCTTCTACCTAACACTCCCCTCCACCACCCCCCCAAGCTCGGCCTCCTCCTCCTTATATATATATACACATACATACATACATACATATATATATATATATATTAATGCATAAATATATATAACATATGAGGTAGAGAGAGGAAAACAGTGCAAGACGCGGTAACCTTGCCCGACGGTCCAGTCAAAGTCCTACAGTGAAGAATTAAGGAGCTATGTTGGTGAAAAACACTATTTATATGTTGTAATATATATATACATAGTTATAATGTATGCTTGTTATTGGTTGATGGATGTGAAATTGTAGTTAATTAGTTAATTAACAAAGTACAAGCGTTAATTATCTAATGCTTGTACACTATGTTCATATATACATACACACATACATACACTCTATGTGTGTATGCGTGTGTGTGTATATAATATATATACATGATATATGTGAACAGTTGTTATGGTTTCTAAAATTGTTATTTTAGCTGTTAATAGTGATAATATGTTCACTACACGTCTATGTGGAAGAATATGGACATTGGTTAAGTCTCGGTTCATCTTGATAATGTAATTGAATATTATATTTAATTAAATAAAGTGGTAAAAATAAAAGTTTATATTTTGTACTCGAAATGGTTTGGAAATGAAATTAAGGTGATTACGAATAACTTTCGTAAAGATGGAAGTTTAACTGAAAAAAAACCAAGTAAATATGGTGTGCATAAATTTGATATTAATTATGAATAGTAAATTCAAAAATTGAAGTTAAGTTTGAAATATAAATGATGTTGAAAGCTCAAATTTATTGGCCCAACTATCTTATATTATATTTAATTTGGTTTTAGGAAAGTTTGAGTTTAAAAGGATAAATTTTGGAAAATAATATTATTTTAATAATAAAATAATATTAATTTGATATGAATATTTGAATTTTAAAGTTAATTTTTGAAATATTGTTTTCATATAAGTTTATATATATATATATATATATATATATTATATGAAACTATAAACATATTTGAAGCAAATCAGATAAATTTTGAATTAAATTTTTAATATGGTCTGAATAGGACTAGTCGGCTGCGGTAGTTCGTGAATTTCGGCCATAAAACATCAAACGCTTATAACATGAGCATTTAAATCAGATTTCTTCGAAGCGAAAAACGTTTTCTTTCTAACGATGATAGTTTTCAAATGAAAAAGGAATTTTCAAATTCAAACGAACATATTCCAAGCTATATGTAAATCTATTTTTGGAAAAGTCGCTATAAGTGTTGTTCGTTGACCATAACGGTAAACGACTATTCTAAAATAATTAAAAAAATATGTATTTTTTGTAAAATTGTAATAAATCATTTAAAAGTAATTTGAAATGATAATATGAAGTTTTGGATATTGTAAAGATTGTTTGATCAAACTAGCTAATTTGAAAACACTATTTGTAATGCTTTTTGTAACACCCCACATCCATTAATGTCACCCTTAAAGGGAATGCATTAACTTTCAAGGAGTATTATTGGTGTATAGAACAGAATATAACAAGACAAATACATATACCGGTACTCGAAAAATTAAAACAACTTTATTGCAACGGAGAAATAGTTTGGTTACATCAAAAACCAACAATAAAACCAAGTACACTTAATATACATGTTGACAAATTGTTTTCTGAGTACATAAAGTAAAAAGCATAACCCCAACATAAGTAGCCATAAAAGAGATGAGTTGAACTTTACTTTCAGCTATCCAAGTACTTCCAAAAGAGAGAGAAAGATCCAAATCAAGCTCCACTAACACCAATCCCACCCTGAGAACCGGGGGGGGAAGGCGAAAACAAAGGGGGTCATACATAAAGTCTGGCGAGTACAATAACTTTAACAATATAATTATTAAAGTAATTAGGATAAGGCATAAACTGGTAAAACAAGGAATGACCGTGAAGCAAGTGGGAAAGACAAAACAAACAAAAGGAATATACTGGTGTTAATCGCGCTCCTAATCACTATAGGATAATTACTATACTGCACCATTACTAGTCACCCTAAAAGTTGAACCCGCCTTCTGAACATAATAATCATAATGGTAGTTTCATGTACCCCTAGCTGTCTTCATAGGTGTCGCCTGCTCCTATCTCCACTAGTTGTACCCACTACCCTCCCCATTCTAATTACAACATTTATTCATAATATGGTAGTTGGACTCCTAGCTCTCTTCATAAGTGTCGCCTGCTCCTATCTCCGCTAGTCGTGCCCACTACCATCCCCATTCGATAGGCTCCCTAACTCACAGATACTCGTGCTGGTCCCATAGTGGGGTGTATCACTTCCCAAAATGGCAACCTGACACCACTAAAGATGCACGGCTTATACCTACACGATGCAACAACGTCTTATCTACCAGCCCGGGCCCACGCACGCACATGACCCCGTTGGACTTGCGTTGCCACCGCTAACCCGTTTTGACCTCTTACAATCAAACCCAGTAAGCATGTCCCATCCTCGATCTAGATCGAGCTCACTTAGATACTAAATGGGTTACTGGTTGAAAAGGGTCCCCACACTTGACACAAGCTTTCCACCTATGCTTGGTCCCCACTAGGACTTCCCACTTAACCCCTTCTTATTCATGTCTTCTTACATGTTTTCAATTTGGTTAAGTGTCTCTAATCGTATTTCACATGTCTCCCATGTCATCCACTTAACCACCATGTCCCACCACATGTTTATCTTGGTTAAGTGTTAATGATTATATCCCCCATGTCACCCATGTTACCCACTTATCAAATCAACATGTGTTATTGGTTAAGCTTGTCTTGACCCTATCTGCTTATCAGATCAATATATATATATATATATATATATTTGGTTAAGCTGGTCTTAACCCTATCCACTTATATATTATTGGTTAAAATGGTATTAACCCTATCCACTTATATATTATTGGCTAAGTTGTTCTTAACCCCATCCACTTATCAAATCAATAGGTATTATTAGTTAAGTTTGCCTTAACCCTATCCACTTATCAATTAATATGTATTATTGGTTAAGTTTTCCTTAACCCTATCCACTTATCAGATTAATATATATATATATATATATTATTGGTTAAGCTAGACTTAACCCTATCCACTTATATATTATTGGTTAAGTTGGTCATAACCCTATCCACTTATATTTTATTGGCTAAGTTGGTCTTAATCCCATCCACTTATCATATCAATATGTATCATATATATATATATATATCATATAACATGTTTTACTTAATTTATGATTAAGTACAATTAAGTACATCTTAGTTCGCAGATACATTGGTTAAGAGAATAACTTCGTAAGTATCAACCCCGAAGACCGAAATCAACAATAGATTGGTACTCAGAGAATTACTCAACTCAACCAAACTTCTGTTTGTCATTCATATTCGTCTTTGATCAGCATTAATTAATTATTAATGCATAGACCTCTCACATTAAGTCGATTGCTTGTGGCCGCTGGATATGCCGGGTGGTTTCGGGCAGACTTCCACCACAAGCCAGACTTACCTCGTATCTAAGCATCTTTTAATTATGCCTACGACCTCTCATATTAGACTGCCGTTTGCGGTTGCTGGATGTGCTGGGCAGGTTCGGGCAGTCTTATACCACAAACGAGTCTAACCTCGTGTCTTAGGCATTTATTACTTATTTAATTTATGCCTTTGACCTCTCACATTAGACTACCGTTTGTGGCTATTGGATGTGCCCGGCGGTTCCGGACAGTCTTATACCACAAATGAGTCTAACCTCGTGTCTCAGGCATTTATTATTGCACATTATTATTCAACCCCAATTTGAATTTATATCCTTATTTCAAATTGTCAACAACTTGCAAATTAATCTATGTCCATAATTGTCGCCTAAATTATGTCCATACTTTTTAGGTATATAAATTATACCAATTAATGTCTCAATTCAATTATATGCCTTTTAAAGTTATTTTTATGTCAATTTGCATAATTAATATTTTCCTTTTTGTCCCCATGCTATTCGTACGTTCTAATATGAGACATGTTAGACTCGCAAATAGTCTAACTTATAAAAGAAAAGAAACATCACAACTTGCATTAGACATAAAATAGATCTAACTTGCAAATAGGAATTATAACATAAATTTGCATAGCCAATAACTAGCATAGGCATATAGAATCATACATTTGCATAAACTACCATGGATCTAAATATAGGTCTAAACATGAAATTGTGAACTTGCATATATGGATTATGGGTCTCACCTAACTTGCATATATGAATATAATTTTCACCCGAAAATGTGAATACAGGTTTTCACCTAAACTTGCAATGGATTTCTACAACTTGCATATGAGTTTATCACATGTTTTTGCATATAAACTAGCATATGTATATACTTGATTCACATATAAACTTGTGTATAATTCATATATAGACTTGCATATGATTCATATTCAAAATAGCAAATTTAACATCCCAAGCTTGCATAAAAGTCACATACGAACTAGCATATGATTTAGCATCCCAAACTTGCATAAAATTCACATACGAATTTGCATAAGATTTAACATCCCAAACTTGCATAAGATTCACATACGAATTAGCATATGATTTAACATGCCAAACTTGCATAAAATTCACATACAAATTAGCATATGATTTAACATCCCAAACTTGCATAAAATTCACATATGAATTAGCATATGATTTAACATCTCAAATTTGCATAAGATTCACACACGAATTAGCATGTGATTTAACATCCCAAACTTGCATAAGATTCACATACGAATTAGCATATGATTTAACATCCCAAACTTGCATAAAATTTAACATCCCAAACTTGCATAAGATTCACATACGGATTAACATATGTAAAAACGGACTTGCATAAGATTCACATACGAATTAACATATGTAAAAACGGACTAGCATAAGATTCATATTCAAACTAGCATAAAATGAATCAAGTTAAACATGTATAATTGGACATATGAGATAAATCTACTAACATAAGATAACAAAGTTAAACAACATCACGTGATTCAACGGACATGTTCTCATAATCCAATTATAACTCATCATAATTAATTTATTAATTATATTGTGAAAGAAATTGCACTCACAAAGATAGGTTAGAGAAGAGAATGATTTGCTCGTCTTTTGAATTAGAATTCTGACTTACTAATTACTAAGCTTTAGGAAGGAGAACTATCTTAGCAGCAGCATGGTGGCCAAGAGACAAATTTTGTTTAGGTTTAGGATTCGAGTCTAGGCACTCTTTTATAGAAGTTTAAATCAACCTTAGCCATTAGATTAACCTAGGACCAATCAAATCCATTCAAACCTAAGAGAACCAACCAGAACTTGCCACACAAGCCCTAATGACTCAGAAAATCGTCACATAAAGAAACATGTCAGGTTTCAGATCTGGCCCGAAGGGGAGGTCGACCCCTAGGTCGACCTTTATAGGGAGGTCGACCCTCTGGTCGGCCTAGCCTAGAGTAGGTCGACCCCCAGGTCAACCTGCCTTGGTATTTAATTTTCTGAATTGTTTTATATAAATTTATGAAACTTCTGAGGGCCTTAACTTCTTCATACGAAGTCCGATTTTCGAAAACTTAGACTCTATTCCAAGCAGAATTTCAAGACGAACGAATGAACGCAATGGCATAACCCGTTTCCCTTAATTCTTACTTTAATAATTAAGTATTCTTAAATTTGTTAATTTTAATATTTAAAATTTCGGGGTGTTACATTCTCCCCTCCTTAAAGAATTTCGCCCCCGAAATCTCCAAGTTAAAGAGAATGTGTATCCTACCATCCAATCATCCATCTACTCGATCAACAAACACAGGCATCCATTGTCCTTAAAAGACTTCTAATGTCGTATGAATATATGCAAAGTGTGTGTATATGTTCCTTATCTAATGCAAAATCAGGCGGTCTACTGATTCAGTTGACCTCCTTAATGCTAATCATGATAGTGCCATGCGTCCATTATGTATGCAAAAGAATCCTAATGATTCATATTATTTCTACATGCGTGCACGACTATTCATCTAAATGCAGCACCCATATGATAGAACAACCATTATACATCCATTAATTTAAATATGCATACATATTTATATGTAATATGATATTGACTGAGCCGATCTAGTGCCTAATGTGTGTGTATATGCATCCACGAGCAACCATTAGCAACCACTTGCATCCATTTGCATCCATCAAACATAACATGTCTCAAACACATGTTTACAACCATAGGGTTTTTCCTAACTAAAGATCGAAGATACAATCGCGAAGACATACTAAACGATAGGACAAGCATAAACAAAGCGGTAGAAAAGGAGAAGTTAAAAACATACAGCGTACGCATCTTGTCTTCCGTTTCTAAAGTCGCGTCTCTTTGATCATTTCCCCATTGCACTTTGACTAACTTAACCTCTCTGTTGCGTAGCTTTTATACCTTCGACCCAAGGATGCATGTAGGAGCTCGTCTAATCGTGGCATCTCACTTTACTTCCACTTCTCTAAGCACGTTCGACTCCACTACTTCCGTAGTATCTTCTAAACACCTCCGCAAATGTGACACGTGAAACACGTCGTGAACACCACTAAGCTCGTTGCCTCTTCTTATGTCCCTCCAAAATCTAGGATACATAACCTCAAAAGATCTTCAAGGATTTTATTCATCCCTTTCCGTTCGTCCATCCGTCTGTGTATGATAAGAGATACTCGTACTTGCCTCCTTTTGCATATCACCTTTTCCTCTTACACCGAAAACTGCTCCAAGCCTTGTCCTGCAAGCACCGGTATATACTGTGAATGGCTTACTTCCATCTGGCAAAACTAAAACTGGAGCTGTCATCAAAACCCTCTTCAAATGTTGGAAAGCATCATCACAACCAACATCCTAAGCAAAAGTCATGTTCTTCTTCGTTAACCGAGTAAGTGGGGCTAATATCTTCGCGAAGTCCTTAATGAACTTCCTATAATAGCCCGCCAGTCCTAAAAAGCTTCTTACTTCTGTTGCGTTCTTAGGAATCTTCCAATCTTGGATTGCCACCACCTTTCCGGGATCCACAGTTATCCCCATTCCGAAATGCTCCTTCTTATGAACCCCTTCTCAAGCAACTCTCTCACTTGCTTACTAAGTTCTCCTCTCTCTCTTTCTCTCTCGGAGCCATGTGGCGTACTGGTAATGCAACTGACATTGCATTATCTATTAGGTATATATGAAAATCTATCTTGCGCCTCGGGGGTAAACCCCGAACTTCATCGAAGACGTCACCATATTCACAAACCACACGAACAAATTCCAAATCATTGTTGGACGCGTTAAGAGATTCTAGGTAGCTAAGCATCACCAGACCTCTAGGGTCACAAGAAATATCAAGGGTCTTTCCACAATGAGTCAACAATCTAACTATCCTTCTTTTATAGTCTAGGATGGCACCGTATCCGGCTAGCCAATCCATGCCTAGAATCAGCCATAGCCCAAGAAGCCAAGAACAAAGGCGTTGCATTCAAACCCAACGCCCAAGATAGACACTCTCAAATCCCGACAAATCATCGAAAGATGAGCCAAACCACCAATAGGATTTGAGACTACTATGGGATCCGTAACTAGACTAGTATTTAGGTGCAGTGTTTTCAACTGACAAAGCAGATACAAACGAGTGTGAAGCGCCAGAATTCAAACAAGGCTCGAACAGGATGATCAAAAAGAAAAACCAAACTTCCAACCAAGATATTTCTACCTTTATCAGGTATGCCAGCTGTGAGGGAATGCGTCTTCCTTCCAGAAGATCCTGTACCTTGCCCTTACCTTTGCCTTTTGCTTCTTTGGACGACCCTAATAAGATGTGCTGTTTCTTCGTAACGATAACAACTAGTCTTCTTCTTCTTTCTAACGTCTTTATTTAATTAGTTATGTATTTCACAAGTGTTGCCCTTCCTTTTCTCTTGGCCCCTTGTTATCCTTGCCGCCTTTCTTTGGATCTACTTTCTTATAGTGTGTCATATCCATGTCTCTCCTGTACATTCTCCATTTGTGACCCCCCACCAAAATGAGGCTTCGTCCTTTATTAGCCAAGCAGCTAATTGAACCTTCCTCCCATCGTCTGTCTTAAAGGTACCAACAAGTCCTCCGCTTCCTTATAGCTTTGACAAACGTCCCAGCCCCATGAAGTACTTTTCTGCCCATCGTATGGAAGTTCTTACATACCTTAGAAAAAGCGTCTACACATGGAGTAAGAAACTCAAAAAGTAAAGAGGAAGAGATTTAAAACGGAGAATCGAAGGAAAGATATATGGCCCTTGGGGGTTATATTTTTCAGAAAACTTTTCTCTTAAAAATACTCTCCTTAAGACATTTTTTTGAAAGTATTTCTTTATAAAAATGTTTTTGAAAAACAGTTTTGTCAAAATCTCTTATCTGTTCTTGTAACCTTCAGCTCTGATACCACGTGTAACACCCCACGTCCATTAATGTCACTCTCAAAGGGAATGCATTAACTTTCATGGAGTATTATTGGTGTATAGAACAGAATATAACAAGACAGATACATATATTGGTACCTGAAAAATTAAAACAAATTTTATTGCAGCGGAGAAATAGTTTGGTTACAACAAAAACCAACAATAAAACCAAGTACACTTAATATCCATCTTGACAAATTGTTTTTTGAGTACATAAAGTAAAAAATCATAACCCCAACATAAGTAGCCATAAAAGAGACGAGTTGAACTATACTTTCAGCAATCCAAGCACTTCCAAAAGAGAGAGAAAGATCCAAATCAAGCTCCACTAGCACTAATCCCACCCTGAGAACCTGGGGGGGTAGGGGGAAGGAAGAAAAGAGGCGAAAACAAAGGGGGTCATACATAAAGTCTGGCGAGTACAATAACTTTAATAATATAATTATTAAAGTAATTAGGAAAAGGCATAAAGTGGTAAAACAAGGAAAGATAGTGAAGCAAGTGGGCAAGAAAAAACAAACAAGAGGAATATATTGGCGTTAATCACGCTCCTAATCACTATAGGATAATTACTATACTGCACCATTACAAGTCACCCTAAAAGTTGATCCCGCCTTCTGAACATAATAATCATAATGGTAGTTTCGTGTACCCCTAGCTGTCTTCATAGGTGCCGCCTGCTCCTATCTCCACTACTTGTACCCACTACCCCCCATTCTAATTACAACATTTATTCATAATATGGTAGTTGGACTCCTAGCTGTCTTCAAAGGTGCCGCCTGCTCCTATCTCCGCTAGTCATACCCACTACCTTCCCCATTTGATCGGCTCCCTAACTCGTAGATACCCGTGCAGGTCCCACAGTGGGGTGTATCACTTCCCAAAGTGTTAACCCGACACCACTAAAGATGCACGGCTTATACCTACACGATACAACAACATCTTACCTACCAGCCCGGGCCCACGCATGCACATGACCCCGTTGGACTTGCGTTGCCACTGCTAACCCGTTTTGACCTCTTACAATCAAACCTAGTAAGCGTGTCCCGTCCTCGATCTAGATCGAGCTAACTTAGATACTAAATTGGTTACTGGTTGAAAAGGGTCCCCACACTTGACACAAGCTTTCCACCCATGCTTGGTCCCCACTAGGACTTCCCACTTAACCCCTTCTTATTCATGTCTTCTTACAAGTTTTCAATTTGGTTAAGTGTCTCTAATCGTATTTCACATGTCTCCCATGTCATCCACTTAACCCCATGTCCCACCACATGTTTATCTTAGTTAAGTGTAAGTTATTATATCCCACATGTCACCCATGTTACCCACTTATCAAACCAACATGTGTTATTGGTTAAGCTTGTCTTAACTCTATCCACTTATCAGATCAATATATATATATATATATATATATATATATTTGGTTAAGCTGGTCTTAACCCTATCCACTTATATATTATTGGTTAAGTTGGTCTTAACCCTATCCACTTATATATTATTGGCTAAGTTGGTCTTAACCCTATCCACTTATCAGATCAATATGTATTATTGGTAAAGTTTGCCTTAACCCTATCCACTTATCAGATTAATATGTATTATTGGTTAAGTTTGACTTAACTCTATCCACTTATTAGATTAATATATATATATATATATATATATATATATATTATTGGTTAAGCTAGACTTAACCCTATCCACTTATATATTATTGGCTAAGTTGGTCTTAACCCTATCCACTTATATATTATTGGCTAAGTTGGTCTTAACCTCATCCACTTGTCAGATCAATATGTATCATATATATATATATCGTATAACATGTTATACTTAATTTATGATTAAGTACATCTTAGTTCACAAATACATTGGTTAAGAAAATAACTCCTTAAGTATCAACCCCGAAGACCAAAATCAACATCAGATTGGTACTCAGAGAATTACTCAACTCAACCAAACTTCTGTTTTTCATTCATATTCGTCTTTGATCAACATTAATTAATTATTAATGCACAGACCTTTCACATTAAGTCGATTACTTGTGGCCGTTGGATATGCCGGGTGGTTCCGGGCAGACTTCCACCACAAGCCAGATTTACCTCGTGTCTAAGCATCTTTTAATTACACCTACGACCTCTCACATTAGACTGCCGTTTTCGGTTGCTGGATGTGCCAGGTGGGTCCGGGCAGTCTTATACCACAAATGAGTCTAACCTCGTGTCTTATGCATTTATTACTTATTTAATTTATGCCATTGACCTTTCACATTAGACTACCATTTGTGGTTGCTGGATGTGTCGGGCGGTTCCGGGTAGTCTTATACCACAAATGAGTCTAACCTCGTGTCTCAAGCTTATATTATTGCACATTATTATTCAACCCCAATTTGAATTTATATCCCTATTTCAAATTGTCAACAACTTCCAAATTAATCTATGTCAATAATTGTCGCCTAAATCATGTCCATACTTTTTAGGTATATAAATTATACCAATTAATGTCTCAATTTAATTATATGCCTTTTAAAGTTATTTTTATGTCAATTCACAATTTGCATAATTAATATTTTCCCTTTTTGTCCCCACGCTATTCGTACATTCTAATATGAGATATGTTAGACTCACAAATAGTCTAACTTATAAAAGAAAAGAAACATCACAACTTGCATAACATATAAAATAGATCTAACTTGCAAATACGAATTATAACATAAATTTGCATAGCCAATAACTAGCATAGGCATATAGAATCATACTTTTGCATAAACTACCATGAATCTAAATATAGATCTAAACATGAAATCGTGAACTATATATGGATTATGGGTCTCACCTAACTTGCATATGTGAATATAATTTTCACCCAAAAATGTGAATATAGTTTTTCACCTAAACTTGCATATGGATTTCTACAACTTGCATATGAATTTATCACATGTTTTTGCATATAAACTAGCATATGTATATACTTGATTCACATATAAACTTGTGTATAATTCGCATATAGACTTGCATAAGATTCATATTCAAACTAGCATACGATTTAACATCCCAAACTTGCATAAAATTCACATACGAACTAGCATATGATTTAACATCCCAAACTTGCATAAAATTCACATACGATTTAGCATATGATTTAACATCCCAAACTTGCATAAGATTCTTATTCGAATTAGCATATGATTTAACATCCCAGACTTGCATAAGATTCTTATACGAATTAGCATATGATCTAACATCCCAGACTTGCATAAAATTCAAATATGAATTAGCATATGATTTAACATCCCAAACTTGCATAAAATTCACATACGAATTAGCATATAATTTAACATCCCAAACTTGCATAAGATTCACATACGAATTAGCATATGATTTAATATCCCAAACTTGCATAAAATTTAACATCCAAACGTGCATTAGATTCACATATGAATTAACATATGTAAAAAAGGACTTGCATAAGATTCACATATGAATTAACATATGTAAAAATGGACTTGCATAAGATTCATATTCAAACTAGCATAAAATGAATCAAGTTAAACATGTATAATTGGACATATGAGATAAATCTACCAACATAAGATAACAAAGTTAAACAACATCACGTGATTCAACATATATATTCTCATAATCTAATTATAACTCATCGTAATTAATTTATTAATTATATTGTGAAAGAAATTGTACTCACAAGATTTGTTCACCTTTTGAATTAGAATTCTGACTTACTAATTCCTAAGCTTTAGGAAGGAGAACTATCCTAGCAGCATCATGGTGGCCAAGAGACAAATTTTGTTTAGGTTTAGGGTTTGAGTCTAGGCACTCTTTTATAGAAGTTCAAATCAACATAAGCCGTTAGATTAACCTAGGCCCAATCAAAGCCATTCGAACTTAAGAGAACCAACCAGAACTTTCCACACAAGCCCTAATGACTCAGAAAATCGTCACATAAAGAAACATGTCAGGTTTCAGATCTGGCCCGAGGGGGAGGTCGACTCCCAGGTCGACATTTATAGGGAGGTCGACCCCCTGGTCGACCGGGCCAAGGGGAGGTCGACCCCCAGGTCGACCTGCCTTGGTATTTAATTTTTTGAATTGTTTTATATAAATTTCTGAAACTTTTGAGGGCAATAACTTCTTCTTACGAAGTCTGATTTTTGAAAACTTGGACTCTATTCCAAGCAGAATTTTGAGATGAATGCAATGGAGTAACCCGTTTCCCTTATTTTCAATTTAACAATTAAGTATTCTTCAATTTGTTAATTTTAATATTTAAAATTTCGGGATATTACAATTTTTGTGATGCTTTTTTAGTAATGTTTTGTTCTAAAGCTTTAAACTCATTTATTTTTGTATAGAACTTAATTAATCATTTTTAAATTATTAAACAAATGCTTTGGAAGTTTTAAACATTTAAACAATATTTGGTCTTGTGTAGATGAAGTTTACTTAAAGATTTAAAGAGTTTTCAAGAAAAAGGTTTTATTTGGAAATAGTTGGAAATAATCCCTATATAATTGGTACTAAATTCCATAGATGAAATTTATACTATTCATGGGATTTGAAAGGTAATTATACCATTATTACACCTATAATATTTGTTGAACATGGAAGTTGATATTGAATATAGGTCGATAAAATTTCTGTTTAATTCTTGTACTCAATATAAATTAGTTTTGGATTTTGAAAATAAAGTGGAAATAATTTTCTTATATTAGATATTAGAACTCGTAGTTCAAATTATACTATTCGAGAAATTTGAATTACAATTATTCAACTTATGGTATTAGTTGATTATTAGGATTGGTATTGAATGTATGTTAATAATTTTTTTATTTAAATCTTATAGTTAATATCAAATGGTGTATGGGCATGTTGTGAATGGTGTTTTAATTGACATCATTCTTTAATCCAAGATCGAGTATGATTTAAAATATAAAAATGGATTAAGATTTTTTAAAAGGCAAATGAAGATCATGCTAAATGATCATTATTTAGAGATGAGTTTTAAAAAGGAAAGTAAACGAAGAAAGAACTGATGAATCTTGATTAAGAATAATTATTAAGATTTTGGGGCTTAACAAACTGTGATTTAAAAAAAGATATGTTTAAAGAGAAATTTATGAAAAGAATTTTTTTTTGGGATATGGATTTCTAAAGGAACCTTGGATAAGATTAATTGTTGTTTAAAAGATATGATTTGGAATGGAAAATAATAACAGATATTTTGATTGATAACTTTAAAATTTTTCCAAAGTTATGTTTAAAAACAAATCTTTGATTAAGATTTAAGTAAATCTTTGTTTTAGATAAGGAAATGAATATGGAGTTGATTTTTGATAATCAATAAAAAGGTCTCTTTGGTTAAGTTCATGAACTTTGATTTGAAAAATCAAATGAATCGATTTTACAGAGTTTATCCCAAGTTATAAAAAGAATGATTAAACATTTCCATAACACAATAAAGGGTTTCAATTGAACAATCGAAATGGAATAGAGACTTAATGAATCATGTATTTCCATATAGTTTTAAAATAGAGATTGTTATTTGGAAAGACCGAAATTGGAACTTGGGTCTGAAAAGCCATTCAAAATAATAGCATGATGTTATGGAACAATTGAAGAAATTGAAGACGGTGTTGAAGACTGGAAACCTTCACATTGAAAAGACTGCTCGCTAAATGTCTCAAGTGGGTAGCTTCTTACATAAGATGGATTTACCAATAATTATAGCAGTGTTCGTAATTTGGAGGAATTTCAAATTTGCAAGGGCTTCTCCTTTATTGGACGAGGAATAAAGCACCTTCGGTTTCGTTCAATCCCAGAGCGAACTTGTACGGATGTGTGTCTGACATTGTATTTTATAATGTATTGATTGGTTTTTACTAAACATAATTCTATTGGGGGCGAAGAGGTTATCTCTTATCGCTTAACACCCTTCTTTGACATATACGAGCTCAAAGGTGATATGTTATCAGTCATATATTGTGGAACGATAGTGTGGCATACTGAGTAAATTTGCTACTGATGATTAAAGCATAACTTTATTTAAAGCATGACTTTGTGTAATGAGATTTGACAAGCCTCACACCTCAGAAATGGCCAAAACTGGAAAGATGCAACAAGATTATGGGTTATCATTCCTTCTTGATAAAAAGTATACCATGGTATGGATCCCAGGTATTACTTATGTGGCAACTTCTACTTTTATGGATGTTGATGTTGCAGAGCACAGTTTAAGGTTGGTAACGACTGGAAGATGATATATTCATGTGTGATCTAGTTAAGGAGATCCCGGCCTTGTGTTGGTAGAGAACTTGAGTTGTTCTTGGAACATTCCTCTAGAAATGTACCCAATGGTAAGGAAGTTCCTTAGCCTGGTCATTTGTTGGAAATCAAATATCTACTACTAGTTTGTACTGTTTTAGCTGTAAACCTATATGTCGACATAATATATATTACCTATCCCGCACTGCTACAGAAGTGGGCATATTCGACACTATTTTTTCGCGTTGCATGAAAAGTGTGGAGAAAGCTATACTTTCTTTGATCTTCTGCAATAATATTCATATGTTGTTGCATTATACGTGAATGCACTGTTGCGGTGGGAATTCTAGTGTTTTGGCGTGCAACACCAGTTAAAAGCGTAGTATTACATATATACAATCCAACTCAGTGATCTGCATTATCAGCATAAAAAACCCCAACTGTAGATGCAAAATTAATCTGACGGTTCAAAACATCTATGGTTCTGATGATTCTAAACATTAGCCATCATCCAATCAATGATAGCCACGTCATTGCATTCTTTTGACGAAATTTTGGTGCGATCTCCCCCTTTTATGAAATAATGTTAAAAATAATATGGTCACAAATTGTTCTTCTTCTCTATCATCTAATCGTTCTTCCCCCTTTTTACTATTGTCAAAAATTTAAACCTAAATTCACGTCAGTATCGCTCCTCTCCTCGGCCACAAATTTTATTCCGAAAAAGTTAAAGCTTTGAAACACTTTCTAGCTTTGATTGCTCAGGGCGTTTATAGATTAGATTATGAGTAATTAATTCATTTGTTTCTCTTTGGAAAACCCATTCTCTTATGAGTAATTAGTCGGTGAAAGATTAGATTATGAGTAACTAGTTGCACTTTGACCATTGATTTGGGATTTGGGATTAACATTGAGCTGGATATTATTCCTGAAGTTGATTTCATAAATGTGAACCATGTTTTTGGTAGTTTGGGTGAGTGTGTGGTTATCAAGAACATGTTTTTGATTTTTTATATGCTGATTATGAAATAAGAAGAGTCCTGACATGTGAAAACCCGTAACTTCCTCGGTGAGGAAAGCGCGGATAGTTCGAGAGCAAGCCACAACAGAACGCAGACGGGAGAACATTTCATTGTATATTACAACAATGCATCAGATTACAAGAATATACAGAGTATAAATGAATAAATATTACACAAAAATATCAGAGATTTAAATTACATTTAAATACATAGCAGCGGAAAATAATACAATAAACAACTAGAAGAGATATACGGATACAAAGCTTTCCGAATATCATTCCAGCTATAAACCAGGATCCTGTGAATATAAATTTACAAAACCAAAACTACTAGCTGCCCATGTCAAAATAAGGGCACCCAGAGTTTAGGTCAAAACAATAAACTCCAGGTCAGTCATGGGACTGGTGTGAGAAATAAATAGTTATTAATCTTTATTTTAAAGTTGGGTAAATCAAGGGACCACGCCGTATAACACGGAACGGGTTTCCTCCCAAGAACACCAGTGCATAAAACAAACAGCGCAATGCTAAATAAGGAAAAATGAAGCTATTATAAGACCCAGTTACCATCACACAATGCAACGCAAGCCGGAGGATAGGGTTTTTACCTTATAATAGCCAAGAATGCTTGATACGTTTAAAACAAATCATTTGATACTATCATAAGTGCATAGTGTATAAAACAATCTTCAAATCATAAGTATCAATCATAGACGGCATAAGCGCCATATCCCACTATGTCGCCATACTAGGCTCTACAAATAAAACCGAAATACACGTATTGGAAATTGGATTTCCATCATGGTGGCTCCTGATTCGAAAGATCGATCGCGTAGTGCAATTCCCCACGGCTTACGTCCCAGCAAGAGAAAACACCGTAATGCACATCCGCACTTTTGGGACCAGAGTATCACCGCAGCTTACGTCCCAGCGAGAGAAAACACCGCTTACTCTATATATCCCTGAGCACTAAGCTCATCTCGGTCGACCGAATCCATGACACCACTAAGGTGCCCATCCACTAAAAAGCATACTGATCAAACCATCAGTTTACCACCATACCAAGGTGTGAGGCTCGCGAATCAACGCTATACACAAAGCCATGCTATATTAAAGCTGCGCTTTGATCATCATCCACCAAACTTTGCTTTTCAACAAAAGTCTGGATCACTGCATCTCAGCATGCCACACTATCAATCCATATCGTACCACTGATTTCTGCCAATATATAACCTCTAAGCTCGTATGTCTCAGAGAAGGGCATTAAGCAAGAGAATAAATTCCCCGCCGCCAAACAGATATATATTTAGCAGAGATCAACGAATACAATATAAAGGAATACAATGTCAGACACACCATCCATTTACAAGTCCGTTCTAGGTCTGAACGAAACCGGAGGCACTTTCCTCGCATATCCGTCGATCTCCAAGTACGTCTGGACGACCACCAACTGATTCCCTCATCTTGGGTGTACAGCCCAATCAAGATCATCAGTAATCACCCAAACGATGTGAAGACTTCCGGTCTTCGACCACCGTCATCATCTTCGACTTATCGTCGAATCAGTTATTCAGAATGGGTATAAACCCGGCCTTTCCGAACAACCCGCGTATATTATAAACAAATGTTACACAAACACAACATACGCCCCATTCCAATTCAGCAGTCACTAACCGTAAATTAGCAAGAGAACAATTCCCCAAATATTAACCCCGAAGGCCGAAACCAACATCAGATCAATACCCAAGAAACCATCCTTCTTAGCTAACCTACAGTTAGTTTCTAAATTTCACGTTCTTAGGGAAAGGTTCCCATTAATTTTATCAAAGATAAATTCTTTAAAATTTATTCTTTAATCTTCCTTTGGATATCATTTCAAACCAAATTATGGTTTTCCAAACTAGTCGGGATTAGCGAACCACACCAAAGTAATTATTTATTTTATTTCCCAATCCCAACCTATTCATCCCATGAAGCAAAACTGGTAATACTCCATATCTAATACCATGGTGTTATCGGTAAAATTAATTACCATTCCACGTCCAAATCTAATTAAAGATTTAACTATCGCTTTGGAGCAAAACTGGTGATACTCCATTCTCGATCTTTTCTTTTCAATCTGATTAAAGATTCATTAAAACTCCACTTAGTTTTAATCTTTAACTGGCTTAAAGAATCAGTGTCATTTAAAACACGGTTCACTATAAACCCAAAATCACATTACATTTCAATCAGATCCAAACCATAAATTAGCAAGTGAGCAATTCCCTAAGTATTAACCCCGAAGGCCGAAACCAACATCAGATCAATACCCCAGAAACCATTCAACTTAACTAATCTCTAGTTAGTTTCTGATTTTCCTAACTCCTTTGGATCTAAGAACAGTATTATTGAAGATACCGTTCACGACAACCCAAAATCACATTCTATTAATTATCGGGTTAAAGAACAGATGTTATTTAAAACACTGTTCACGATAAACCCAAAAATCAATACCAATTCAATTCCAATTAAATATCATTTAATTGGTGCACTTCATTAAATCTAAATAAAAAAAATTAATCTTTTCCTCAACTGGGTTTAAGAACAGCGTTAATGAAGTCGCCATTCACGACAAACCCAAAATCCCATTTGATATTAAATACAAGGCTCTGAATAGAAAATATATCGGCTTATATTCAATATCAAATTCTACGACCAATAACGATATAAATATATCTTTCAAATTTCCCATAACAATACCTGTATAATCACAAAATCCCACATCGAAATATTCCGAAGACAATTTCGATTCAAATCCATTTCCAATCTATATATTGGAAATCCTGGTTATTTTCAAAACCATTTCAAATCCACTTTATTAATTTTAAAAATAAATAAATTATTATTCTAGTTCAAAACTAGTTCATTTCGATAAAAATCTATTTTTATCTTTTCAGATATGGAGTTTTCCATCCCAATTTTTCCAAATCATTTATTATGATTTTACACAAATTATTACTATTTTTAATAATTTTATCAAGGCCCGTACAGTCGATTTCCATCAATGGCCATCGAACTGCACTTACAGCGACCTTTTTCAAATTTGATTTGGACATAATTCCAAATCCAACCGTTAGATTTCAAATTTCTAATATTCGTTAGAAAGATCTTTTCGATATGAACCCAACGGTTCCAGTTTTAGGAGAATCCGACGGTCGGATCTCCCACAATATCCGTTTGAAGTCAATGGTTGAAATTCACGAACTACTGCGGCGCGGCGCGTTCTATTCAGGCCATTATATATAATATATATATATATATTATATATATATATTTCATCGATTTCCTTTTTAAAACAAATTTTATAAATCATTTCAAATTTGTTTCAAAAAAAATTTCAACCTTTATTTCAAATTCAAATCAAAATTGAATTTTCCCTTATAAATTCTTTTTACATTCACTTCTATTTGATTTCAATTCAAATCGATTTCAATTCTATTTCAATTCGTTTTCAATTGAATTCAATTCACTTCAGATTTGTTTTCTATTTGATTCAATTCAAATTCGTTTTCAATTCAATTCAATTCGAATTCGTTTTCTATTCAATTCAATTCGAATTCGTTTTCTATTAAATTCAATTCGAATTCGTTTTCAATTCAATTCGAATTCGTTTTCAATTCAATTCAATTCGAATTCGTTTTCTATTCAATTCAAATTCGTTTTCTATTCAATTCAAATTCGTTTTTATTCAATTCAAATTCGTTTTCTATTCAATTCAATTCTAATTCGTTTTCTATTCAATTCAATTCGAATTCGTTTTCAATTCAATTCGAATTCGTTTTCTATTCAATTCAAATTCGTTTTCTATTCAATTCAAATTCGTTTTCTATACAATTCAAATTCGTTTTCTATTCAATTCAAATTCGTTTTCTATTCAACTCAAATTCGTTTTCTATTCAACTCAATTCGAATTCGTTTTCTATTCAATTCAATTCGAATTCGTTTTCTATTCAATTCAAATTCGTTTCTATTCAATTCAAATTCGTTTTCTATTCAATTCAATTCAAATTCGTTTTCTATTCAATTCAATTCGAATTCGTTTTCTATTAAATTCAATTCGAATTCATTTGAGTTTCAATTCTTTTCAAAATATCATATTTTGAAATCACTTTCGATATTCATTATAAAATGAATAAAATCGATATTCATTATAAAATCGATATAAATATCGTTCACGTCAAATTGGCGTCAATCTAATCGGCACGGCTTCATATATTTCTATTTTCAAATATTCTATTTCAAGTATTGAATGAAGCCCAATCAATTACCATATAATGTTAATTATATGGATTTTCTACAACACATGTATGCAATAACAACGATGAATAATCAACCATCATCCAAAGTGCACTCTACACTGTATAAGCATCGAAGATAAATATTTAACGCTTATAACAGCCTGTCAATCAATCGATCGACATACAACTAACTATTGGGATTAGTGTATGTCGTAATTTATCCCAATACTCATGTGGGGTTTTCAAACAATCAAACACAGATTTTTATTTGTGCAGTTGGGCGATGTGTAAAATTTATCGTCCCAATCAATATCAGTCAAATGTGTGTATATAAACAAATCGTCCGATTTGTTTATTTTATTTCATTTCATATACACGTTAAAAATTCTATTTTTAACTATAAAATATTTTCCACTATAAAATATTTTATTTCAACTATATAAATGTTTTATTTCATTTCACATCACATCACACGATCAACTACACGTCAAAATCAAACAAGCATACATGAAACACCCCACCTCCGTTAGGGTCACTCTCAAAGGGAATGCCCTAATTTTGGTGGAGGTTTATAAGTATAAGTCACATATATACAAGACAGATATAAGAACACATATTTTTGAACAGCGGAAAAACAACAACTTTTATTTCATTAAAAATACGTGTTACAACAACCATACCATAATTGTCTTACAATACTTCCAAAAACATAACATCTTCATAACTGTCTTGATTACATTATTTAAAGAAGCATAAAGAAAACATAAATAAACTGCAAAAGTCCCATAGTTGCTGTCCAAAGCCATAGTCCAAAACGAAAAGATCCAGGCAATACATTCTTTCTCTTCAAGCTGGATATGAAGGCTGGTCAAGCTGCGGTATTCCCTCCCTGTGGACCTGGGGGGGGGGGGGGGAACGGAAGAAAAGAAAACGAAAGAAAAGTAGAGTCAGACATAAAGCCTGAGTAAGTCTAGGACTATTCAGTCTATGAATAAAGAGCTGGGTATGATAAGTATAAACTAGAAATGGGAAAGCACCATAAACTTAGTTAAGTTGTCTAGGGTCGAATATACTATCGTACCCCATATTAATCTCTGTACCCATAATAACTAGTTCCCAACAGGCACCCCATAATCAGGGTGAAGTGATCCATTTTATGATGATCGGCTCCTACTCGCATAGTTACATGTGTCTTACGGCCCCCGATGTTGTAGTTACCTATGCTGGTCCCACCATGGGGTGTATCAAGTCCCATGGCGGCGGCCCGACACAACCCTAGAATGCACAGATATGCTACTGGTGCCCAGTGCCTTATTTTTCTGCGCCGGAGTGAGTGCACGCCCACACCCCGTTAGAACCTACACTGATGCACCACCGCCGTCGATTTGACCTCTTACAGTCAACCCAGTAATCGTGCCCCACCCTGCCTAGTTTCAGGGTATCATGATACCTTATAGGGTTACTGCTGAAAAGGGTCCCCCGCTACTAGGTTTTCTATTTCTAGCCAACATGCTAATTTGGTTAAGTGTTTTGTAAACCTAACCCCCAATCAGTCTGTTTAGTTTAGCATGTTCCATTTTGATTAAGTGTTAATATAATTTACTTAATCCTATCAATCCTGACTCAGCCTTAATTGTCTTATTAAAGCCTTGACCTCTCACATTAGACAGGTATTGTTGTGGCTGCCTGTTGCCGGTTGGGTCCGGGCAGTCTTACGCCACAACTCAGTCTAACCTCGGGTCCTTATTGGGCTCCATGTTTAACCACCCACATTGGATAGGTATTGTTGTGACTACTGGACAGCCGGGCGGTTCCGGGCAGGTTTACATCACAACTCAATCCAACCTCGGGTTAAACACATCGTATTTTCTACATTTACATATTTTGTCTTTCTTCTTTTTATATGTAAATATTTGCGGCCCATTATTCAAAATCAATTTAAGCTAATGGTGTAAAGGTTTACACCAATCATGGGCCCAACCCATTCTTGAATTTGGGCCCATCTACTTTTATATTTTCATTTATTAATTAATTTGGCCCAACGCTATTTCCCCCGTTTAATACGTTCATTTATTATAATATATTTTGGGCTTAGCCTTTTTAAGCCCAACTTAGCCACGTGAAAAAGGGGAGGCTTAAAACGTGATTATATACACAAAAAGGGGAATGTGAACGCATGAACTTGCAGCATAACGTTGAAACTACAAAATAGAAACTGGTGTACTTGCATTGTAGTAACATATACTTTGGTCATAAAGCATAAGTGACATGAATCAAACCATGTAAACTTGTAGTTAAGTTAAGAATCTAACTAAATTAGATATCATTATTGACACATAGTCTTAACTACAACATAAACCTATATTTTTACTTAGGCATAATGTCAAACATAAGCAAATCATGTTTATAAAATTACTATATGTTTACAAAGGTGCTTACTTTTGTTACTAGTACAAAAGTATAGTTCAACTAGAATTATTCCAACTTAATCATGATTTTTAATCTATTCACATAATCATGGCACAAATATACCCAAACATGAAATCATGGTTTTTGATCTATTCATGTAATCATGGCATAAATATTCCTAAACATGAAATCATGGTTTTTACTTTATTCATGCAAACTTGCAATTGGAATGTAAATCTAACTTAGCTATGTGTCACATATTATCATTTAGTTCTTGTTAACAATATAGGCCTAACATGTTTTTCAATTAGGCATAATACCAAACATAGCCTAGTCATATTCGTAAAATCAACATAAGTTCACAAAGAGGCTTACTTTTGTTTCTAATACCAAAAGTATGGTTTTATACATAGATTATGATGCCAATTCCAACATAATTTCATATGAATCATAATACCCCAAATTTGATCCAATTACACAAAAAGTGATTTTGTACAAAAATATACATTATGTTGGCATAGTAGCAAAACCACATACTTGCATGAATCTCAATTAAACAACCACAAACATGTAGCTTCAACATGAATTACATACTTGCGAATATCCAATCGTATACTTGCATGAATCTCAAATAAACTACCGCAAACATGTAGTTTTTATCATGAATTACATACTTGCGAATATGCAATCGTTATATCACAACATTCCAAATCGATTAGAATCATAGCAACGCACAAATATGAATTACTATCACCACAAATCAAGTGTAATTCTCATTTTACACAAATCAAACACAGTTATTTATTCACATCAGAATAGTACTCTACTTACAATCGTGTGACGAATTCTTCAATTCAGGAATCTGAATTCTGGATTTGGAGATGCTATTCCTTTGATGTAGGCGTTGATTTGATTTGTTTAAGTTTAACTTGTAGTTGCTTTATGCTTTAGAGTTTGTCTCCTAATTGTCTCTTTATTTTCTGACGGCTATCCTCAGTCTCTCCTCAGCAGCATGACGGTCTCATCTCCATTTTAGTTTATGTGAATTAGGGTTAGTCTTAGGTCCTTTTTATAGAGTTTCTGAGTTGATTTAGACCGTCGATGGAGCTTGGTTTAATAATAGCCGATCATTTAAAGAAGAGACCAACCAGGAGCTGACACCTAGCCCTAGTGACAAGGCAAGGCTCAGAAAATCGACCAAACATAGATAGGCCAGCCAGGGTGGGCTGGGTCTGACTTGGCTCTGGGGCCAGGTCGACAGCCCTGTCGACAGCCCTGTCGACCTGGCTAGCCCAGGTCGACTGCCAAGTCGACCTGGGTGCCTTAGGCGGGAATTTTCCCGCCCTGGCCAATTGGGCCCGATTTTGAATTTTAAACTTGTTTTCTGAGCTGTTTTCGTCTGTTTGAATTTTAACCTGAATTCTGAAACTTCCGGAGGCCATATCTTCTTCATACGGACTCCGTTTTTCGAAAACTCGGACTCTATTTCGCGTATTTTTCCGAGACGAACACAATGGCATATCCTGTTTCCCTTAATTCTTTGATTTGAAATTAATTATACTTTAATTTGTGAATTTCACGGTTATAGAATTCACGGGGTGTTACAATACAAGTCGTCCATGGTCTGTGGACGACGGGTGTCGGGTGCTACTAAACACCGTCTGCATCCTAGTATATATTTATAACTAGAAAAAGAGATTGACGAGTGAGAAATTCTCACAGAATTGCTAATCCAACTCCACGACTCTTCTTAGGTAGAAATCTTCGTCGTTCTTGCCTCTTGTCACTTTCTTTGCCCATATTCTCTACATATGTAAAAATCGAATTTTTACCTCGCTATTCGATATATAAAAATCGAATTTTTACTTCGCTATTCAATATATAAAAATCAAATTTTTACTCCGGTGTTCATATAATAAAGGTCATATTTTTATTATTTTTATAATATAAAAATCATATCTTTCCTACTTCAAAGATGTAATCTTTTCGCTATTTCATTACAAAAATCATTCCTTTATCTCTTCTATGAATTAAAGATCGAATTTTTATTCTGTTAAAAATCAAATCTTTATACTGTTAAAAATCAGTTCATTATACTGTTAAAAATCAAACCTTTATACTGTAAAGAATCAGTTCTTTATACTGTTAAAAATTGAATCTTTATACTGTTAAAAATCAGTTCTTTATACTGTTAAAAATTAGTTTTTTATACTGTTAAAAATTGAATCTTTATACTATTAAAAATCAGTTCTTTATACTGTTAAAAATCAGTTCTTTATACTGTTAAAAATCAAATCTTTATACTGTTAAAAATCAGTTCTTTATACTGCTAAAAATCAAATCTTTATACTGTTAAAAATCAGTTCTTTATACTGTTAAAAATCAATTCTTTATACTGTAAAAATCCGAAATAGACAATGTGCTTCTACATTTAAAATTCTGAAATTTAAACAATGTTTTAAAATGTTACCCTCATCCTCAGTAATCACAACAACACCATATCGAGAAGGGTTCCAAACTAGGTCTGCAAATTATGTTCAAACCGCGCAGCTTGGCCAAGATCAGACCACACCCCGTTGACGAGCTCAGAGAGGCACATCTACTCCATGAATGGCGGCGAACTCGAAGGCGGATTCCGGTGGCAAATCGTGAGCGAATGGCGGCGCTTTGAGGGTTGATTCTGATCAATACACGCCACCAGAGAAGATGATGCTTATATGGATTCGGCGACCTTGGAGACTACTTTGATTTTGTGGTGGAGGTTTGGATTAATTCAAATTGGAATGGAAGATTTTTAGGTTTGAATTATCGTGTAGTTTCCGCCGTGGGTTTTAGACAGGTGGGCGGGTTTGTTGGGTTGACCACTAGGGAATGGGTTTGACTTAGGGTTGTAGAGAAGAGAGGGTTTTATAAATTATTTTATTCTCCAAAATGTTGACTTTTAATTCCAACACCAATCGAGACCCAATGACTGTCGCCCCTAGCTAATTACCCCCATTCCGAACACAATGGGATAGGTCACGTAG
Source organism: Allium sativum (assembly GCA_030737875.1). Lineage (NCBI taxonomy): Eukaryota > Viridiplantae > Streptophyta > Magnoliopsida > Asparagales > Amaryllidaceae > Allium > Allium sativum. The sequence goes on along the minus strand of CM060923.1, from coordinate 74,144,108 downwards.
GCCAATTCGATCGTTACGATCAGTTTCTGTTGAATTTAAAATATAAATCTTTATATATTCTATTCAAATGCACATTTCAATTTACTAGGGCCACATACTAACTCTAAAAATTCCAGAAAAATTATTTCTAGCTTCGTATTGACGATACGGTCCTAACAAAACTAATTTCGTCAAATTCTAAGACCTGTTGAAAAATGGTCATTTTCCGGTCGACCCAATTTGACTGAAACTGTCAAAACATGTTTAACTTCGCCACGCTCACATATTGATTTAGAAAATTATGAATTTTGAAACCTAGCAATAATTTGACATCCCGGATCCAACAAAAGTGGTTTCGTCGAAAACCGAGGTCGTTTGTAAAATGGCTATTTTCAAGGCCTTTAAATATTCAAAATTCATAGAAATTGCCAAAATAAAAATTTTAAACTGGCCCAGATTTCCGGGTTATCACATGACAAGTACACTAACATACCATGAAAAAACCTTTAAAGTAAGGGTATTTTTACTGTCAAAATTGATTTGCAACTTGGGTTCAATTACATTAACATATAATTGTATGCTTGAGGTTTTGTGATACAGATACATGTGTAGCAAATAGTTCTATTTATGAACAAAGGTTTCATAATTTATTATTCAAATACAAACATTTGTATATGAGTTAACTTATATGTTATATATGGTATATGATTAAACTTATGTGTTATACATCGGTCAGCAAATACTGATGTTTATGACTTACTACAATGTGTTTGCACTGCGGTGTTTTTGTGTAGAGGCTTTGGAAACTACCAATTTCTCGATCGGGACGAGTCGTTCACCTGTATCTAATCTGCTACATGCACAGGTATTTTCCATTTGATTTTGGAAACTACCAATTTCAATGTTTCAATTTTGGAAACATATGCTCAGTTTTGCTATGTATCATAAAGCAATCGTACATATTATGCCTTGTTAAGTATCATAAAGCAATCATACATATCAGTTCATACATAAAGCAACCATACATAATACTACGTATCAGTTCATACCAATTCAGGGCAACAAAAGTATCACAAAGTAGTCATACATAATGCTAAGTATCAGTTCATACCAGATCAGGGCAGCAAAAGTATCATAATGTAGCAAAAGTTAACATAATACATACATATATAGACACCCAAAAATTGATATTATACTAGCATCAATTCATACCAGATCAGGGCTTTGCGGGGCTGTGGAACTTCCAATAGATTTGTCAGGGCTTTGCAGTTGTGGGAGAGCCAGTCCGAAGTGAGCAACCACATTTGATGGACCTGCAACATCAGGACAAGGGGTGAGGTAGTTTAGCCAATCGTATTCCTGATCAACTTCCAAATCTACCTACTGATCATTCCTCTAGTTCATTGGGGCTTGATTATCAACATGTATGTCAAGGGTGGCTTCAGGAAATAAGCTTGGCAAATGGGTAGCAAGGCAGCTTCATGTATCATTCCGTCAAATCTTTCATCTTCATCCATTTCAACTCTGTCATCACACAAGCGTGGAACCACCTGTTCTTCCGTATTGCTCACAAAAAGAAGTTCAGGCCTTGTTCCAGGATGACCATGGGTACATCGCTGAATCCTAATGAGGTGAATCTTTTTATTGAATTGAGCATAAAAAGTATTCATAATTCCAATGCCGCCATAAAGTTGCATTTTCAGGTAGAAAGATCTATGGTCATAATGAGACATATTACAATCGTCAATTGCAAGCACACATCCCATAGTCTTCATTATTTCTTCAACAGCAAGAACATTCTTCTTTAGGAACTTGGGAAAGCCATCAACTTTAGCCCTTGATTCCACTTCTAACACTGGTTCAGACTCAGATTCTTCATCAGACCATGCTTGCAGGTAAATAGCATCTCCAGGTTTTGTTAAAACTTTCAACATTAGCGCATGATCACGCTTACTGTAAGATGGGCACGACACTAGAAAAGAGTTATTGGGTATTACCCGCATTGGCCATGAATTTTGATTCAGAGTCACCTGAAATGTGTGATGCACAGCTTCGACATTCCAATGTCCTTCAAGAACATGGGAAGTGATGTATAGTGATGAGTCCTCCATTGATTTTTTTTTTTTTGAAACTTTTGAAAATTGGGGTTTAGGTATATGGAGATGATGAAGTTATGAAGCTTGGAAGGGTATGCGAGGGACCCTCTGTAGGTTGTCATAAAATATGCGGACTGGATAAATTTGCATAGAAGACGAAGCATACTTCAGTTCTGAGGTGGCACAAGTGACTAATGGTGAATGGTCAATTGTTATAATTTTATACATAAGATTTATAAGTTAAGATGGCCAGAAGGTTAATCGTTGATATAATTATATGATATACATGCATAGATGCACTTATCAAATAACTTGTGAGAATCAAATTGCAGGATCTGAAATGACGAGGAGAGATACCGCCGGCAAGTGGAGAACCTGAAATGACGTGGAGATCGATCAGATATAGTTTTTGGTTCATTGCATTGTTACTTTGTAGAATGCATTGGATCGTATGTGTTGGCACTTATATTGAAGGTGGTATGTGTTGGCACTTCTGGTGTTGAACATTTGAATTGTAGTTTTGAATTATGTATTTGATTGTATGTCTTATATTTGAAGAATTAGTATGGTATGTAGAATATTTTGGATGAGTTTCTTCTATGTACGAAACGGGTATTGCAAAATTTATAATTAAAGCGTTGTATTTGCCTTCTTTTGCTGTTGCATTTTTTTTTCTGATGTTGTATTTCAAGATAATGGTGTTGCATTCCATAATACATTGGTGTTGCATTACATAAAATAGTAGTAATTCAACATGGCACGTAGACCCCATAACTGACGTGGCGTGTGACACGTAGGCAGCTGACGTGGCCCCGCTATCGTGACCTGGTAGCTAGGCTCTAACTAATGCTCAAGCAACACCGAATATAGTTGGAATGCAACACTTTCTTTCTGTGGCAGTAGATGGGAAAAAGCGTTGCCTTAGAGGGCTAAGGCAACGGTCGTTGGTGTCACACCCTTCCGGTGTTGCCTATTTGAAAAAAGGGGAAAATGCAATGCTTTTTCGATCTAAGGTCACATAAAACTTATGTCGAATTTTCCCACTTTTGTATTAGTGCCACTAATATTGATACATTTATTTACGAAAGTGATTTCCACATTTAGACTAATAATAATATCAAATGGTTTTCGCGTACCAAGCATGTTTAGCTATCATAAGGAGAAACCTCGCCCAAGTCTGCGTTTGCATTGTGTGTGTGCCGCGAGACCTTATAGTAGCTTTATTTTCCAAAAAACATTGCCAATTTTTATGCACCAGTATTCATAAGGGAAAAATCCGTTTTGTATTTATACAGCATGGTCTAATGAATTACCCTACTTTATAAGGTATAACTATTTTTGTTTCTCACACTAGTCCCATGACTAACCTGGAGTTTACTGTTCTTCCACCTAAACTCTGTGTGCCCATATTATCCACATGGGCAGCCTAGTAGTTAAGGTTTTGCAGATTTAGTCTTGGAGCCATTTTAGAGTAGGTTCTGGATTAGAGCAGGAGATGTATCCGAAGCATTTTATTTCTTCCACAGTGGTTTTCACTGTGTATGTATTTCTCGTTTGCTCTGATATATAAGTACGCTAATGTAAAAAATTATTGTTATGATAATGAAAATGTTCTTTTGTTCCGTTCCATTGTATATGTACCCCTATCCATCCATTTTAAGGACATTTCAGGTTGGTTTGATTACCAAGTCTAGACGAGCTAAAAAGCGGGTTGTTGTAGAAAGTTTTTTTAAAATAATGTTTTCTTGATACTTTGCACAGAACGAAAAAGCCCTATTTTGAAAAGATTCATAGAAACTTAATGTTATTAATTCCTCTTGAAAAAGAAATGTATATTAAATAAATAAGAGCTCCAACTAAGTTAAAGTGCATATTATATCTTCTTTAATTTCAACTTTTGAGGATATAAAATTTATTGAATTAAAGACAATTTCGTAAGAATGGTTCTAGTAGTGTGCATGAACTATTGGATTAAGGTATAAGGAATTATTTTGAGATTTGAGTAAAACCTTAAACTTGAAGGGAAAAGCCTGAAGAAAGAAATGAGGATGTGAAAACAAGAAATAGTAAACACCCAAAGGCTATGTAGTGATGTAAAGGAATTGAGAAAAATGAAATTTTGGAAAGATGTTTCAAGTGGTTACTATTTAATAGAACAAATTTAAAGGTAATTTTAAAAATTGCATAGTTTAAGGGAAGAGGATAAAAAGGAAATGAGCTGGAAGGAGCAAGTTTGAGATTTTTTTAAGTGAAACAGTAAGGTTTGACATGATGTCTAAATTACGATGGATTGAGAATTAGAGATATGTGGCATGAGTTTGTAGAGAGTGGTAGATAGAGAGGATGAGCACTATGGTTGTCTATATTTAGTAATGAGGACTTTTTTATGTTAGAGGGACGTAGTCCTAGTCCTCCTAGTCCTTGTAGATAACCACATTTAGTCGTTGCATCTTTTACCTAGTAGTGATTGCAGTAGATCTTGTTTTCTTTTAATATAGATTAGCACTTCTATGTAGTGTTATATTTTATTGTACATAAAAAATAGAATAGTTTGGTTGGCATTTCCTTTTTAGGTTTTTGTAATGATCACCAGATAAGAACAAAAACATAGGATATTACAAATAAAATGAAAATGAAATCAAAAAGATAAACAACTAAAATAAGAAAAAACAAATTATATAAAAAGCAACGAAGACGACAAATACAATAAATGATAACAATAAGAGAAAATAAATTCTTCCTAAGTAAGTTTAGAAACTAAAAAAAATTCTTCTTATGTAAATTATGCTTGGAATAGAAAATAGGAATTTTGTAAGATTAGCGATTAAGGTTTTCAAGTAGGGGAAAAAGGTACGTAAAAGTGGGATAGAAAATATAGAATTTTACATTTACTACCTTTTTCTAAAATAAGAAATCAAATTCAGAAAATTAGATTTTTCAAAAATCTAATTTTATGTTGTGTTATACTTTGCACAAGTACACAAATGGTTGCAAAACTAGATGTACACATTATTATTGCAAATTGTGCGAGGAATCACATAATTTTACCCATACTAAATTTCAGGGATGAAATTTCATAAGGATGGGAGAATTTAACACCTCGCATGTTTATAACAAAAAAGTTATGGGAGTAATGTGCATTTGAAATTTGAAAAGAAACGCATGTTTTAAAATAATCAATAAATAAAAAGTTTCCACTGTGCAAACTAGACATGAAATTGTATATATATAAAAAGAATGGAAGTTAATAAATGATACATTATAAAATAATCAGAAAATATGTGCGCACATTAATTGTATAAACAATATGCGTTTGAATTTGAAAATAATGGAAGATTATAAACGTTAACATATTAACAAACTTAATCGATTAATAAAACAGGAAAACATGCATGTGAAAGAAAGGATTAAATTAAGGATGGGAAAGTAAATAATATTAAATTGGAAAATTTTTCCTTTAATTGACAATGCATGTCATAAAGGACATTAAAGAGGAATAATAGATATAATGTCAAAATTTGGAAGCATATAATTAATTTTGGAGGTGAACACACATATGCAAACACATATAGATATATTTAACATAAATACAGATAGACATAAATTACAAAAGTAACGCGCGTCATAAATGGTATAAAACCATGTAATAAAAGGAAGTTTGATGATGTTAATTAAGTAACGTTTTAACTTAATTAGGTGTGCACGCATTAATAAAACGCGTCCGAAATTGAAAATGAATGCATGTTAAAATGGTAAAAATAAACATTAAAAATAACATTCATAGAAATAAAAGAATTAATCGTGCAAGAACTTAAAAAGAGAGAATTATTAATGTGAATATTGATTACACGTTTAAATGTGAAATAAAAACGTGCGTCAAATTTGGAAAATAGTATTTGGAAATCAATATAAATGGTTAAAAATTAATAACTTTAGGATAACGTTTAAACATAGCGCAAATCACGCATCAAAATTGACTTGATACACGTTTTTATAATGTGTATGGGTCGACCCAAGCTTGAAGTCGGTCGACCCAGGGGTCGACACACTTCGGGTTGGGTCAACCCATTCACATAAAAAATGATGTGTTTTATTTTCTTCAACGACTTTAATTTAAACTTAGTAAATTGAACAAACGTGGTTCTTCTAGGCAACTATAAATAAACTTGCAAGGCCTGGCTTTCAACTCATATTTTCTAAGAGGGCATTAGAGCTCTGCCATTTTCTGTTCTCCTCCAAACTCTTTAGAAATTAATTACATTTTAGATATACGATTTCTAATTAAAGAATTGGAGGAAAACATTGTTGATTCAAGGTGTAGGTGCCCAGATTTCATAGATCTATAAAAGTAAAGGCAGATTCAAATCAGATCCAAAACTTAGAGCCCAAATCCCATGCAAGTGGATTTGAATTATGTTTTCTTATAATAGTATATTATATCATTTAATTCTTGTAAGAATTTATAATATGTTCTCATCTTTCTCTTTTCCCCTTTCTATGTTGGAATATACACATACATACATACATACATAATTTATGTTGAAGTTTGGTTATGCGCAAAATATACATAAACCTTAAGCATTGGAATATATATATAATTGAATTATGTGCCAAAATCTATATGAATGGTTATAATCCTTTATGTCTACGCATGTTGAAAAATAATAATTTATTTGGAATTATGAGAACAGAGGATTTGGTAATTGTGGGTGTGACATAATTAATATTTTGGACAGTAAATTTTTAGTTAAATGGTAAATTTAAGAATTTGTATGTTAGTTGAAAAGATTATCTTTCAAATTTAAAATGGAATCAATATAGAAATTGTTGGAAACTAAAAAGGGGACATAACCTAATTGTATCCAAGTTTACTGTAATTATGTCAAAAGGGGAAAATAAGTTGAAAACATTAATTAACGATACCAATTAAAATAGAAATCAGTAATACCATAGATTGATTAGTTGGGAAAAAGGAATATATTTCATAGTTTGGTTTGAAAAAAGAAGAAGAAATATAATTACAAGTTTAAAAATAAATAAAGGCATGGATTGGTGCAAAATAGGATTTAGCCGTATTGCGCACTATTCAATAACCTAAAACAATGGAAAGAGATGTCTTGCAATTATGGGTTTCTATGTTAGTCATTACATTAAACTATGGGAATAGATTTTATACAGTTTTGGTAACCAATCAATTGGGAATATGGATAATTTCCTAACAAGAATAAATTGTAGAGATAGAAGAAGAAAAGGTAGCATAACCCAAAGAGGTTTTAAAAAGATAATGGCTTAATGTAAATTTATAACTGGAATCGAATATGCACCGTTCAGTGGAAATTATGTGTAAGAGAGATTATAACATAAAGGTTATAACTTAGAAGGCGAAAAGAAATAAATAAATCTTATTATAAATAAATAGGAGTTTGGAAACTATGTTTGATAAACTTAAAGATATTATATGGTGGCCTTGAGACTAGGCGATTTTATGGTAACTAGTAAAATCGATTTATAAATAAATAATATTTGATTAAATAGATTAATGAATATTTTAAATCAATGAAAAAAATGTAAGTGAAACGCATAATGGGTAAATTAGACATACGGTCTAATTAATATAGTGTATGCATTTGGTCCAGTCCATGCGGATGAAGAGTCCAACGAGGCAAACACGGTGGGAGCACATCCAACTTATTCGACGGGACTGGAAATGTCACATCCCTGAGATTTTGGAACAAAACTAAAACTTATTTTTAATATTATTCTATAGGAAAATATGTCAGAATTTAAAAATTCTATTTTTAAATCATCGTATGTGTCCAAAAAGTCACATTTTGCATACGGATGAATTTGAACTCGTAACCACTTTCATTGAGTTCAAAACATTGTTTAGGAGTTCGAAAAGTATAAACTTTGATATATTCTGAGCTTTGGAATTTTGGCACCTTGATTAGGGCTTCGTTAGCCAACTTAGCCACTTCCTTTAAGTGCCCCATCAACCCCATTCTACCCCCATTCACTCTAACACTTCAAAGAAAATAGAAAATAGGGAAAGGAAAAGGAAATTAAAATTCCTAAGCTAGGGTTCTTGATTCCAAGCTCTAATCAAGTGCTAATATACAGAGATAACTTGGGTAAGCATCTCCATCCTCCTCTTCATCTTCTCCATCTTGTTTCCTTTTTTATTTCTTATGACTTAAATCTTAGGAAATCGAATCATATGTTCTTAGATGGGAGATTTGCATGCAATATTCGACGAGAGATTGTTTTAGCTTGTCATAGGATTGATTTCTTGCTTCTAGCAAGCAAATATGAGAAACCGGAACTATGAAAGGGCTAGCTAGTTAATTATAGTTAGCTAATAGTTTGGATTGATGTTACTGATTGATTAAACAAGTATAATATGATGCTAAATCATGATTAGCATGTTAAGTAATATAATTTTTATCCATTATAGGTGAGACACTACTTACTAAAGAGGGCTAGATTAAGATTAATTGTTTGCTAGTTAATTGTTTGGGTTGATGATATGCTAGTGAGTTAGGTATGCTAGTGTAACTTGGTTGATTTCATGTGTTCATGTTTTCATTGAATTGAAAATTATGATTAGAATTGTCAACACAATATAACTCATAAGCCACTAGTTGATTTGGCGATATTTTGAAGTTCTGTTGCCGCCTCGGCAAAGTTCTAAGTCTTCACAAGCCGCTCGAATTGTATTTTATTGCTTTGGTTAGAGAATTAGCCATTTTGGAATTTATAACCAAAATCATTGCAATCTCATGCATGCATGTTTGTGCATGTTTGATTATGATCTTGAGTTGTTTTGACGAGCTTATGGGGCCTTATTATCATCTTGATCAAGTCCGTATTTCGCTGGGAACGATTCATGCAAGAAAAGGGAAAAAAGAAAGACAAATGGGGTTGATTAACAGCCACCAGTCGACTGGTGCATTTCTGACCAGTCGACTAGTATCAACCCAAACAGAAACCCAAATTCTGACCAGTCGACTGGTCAGAATGGACCAATCGACTGATTTTTGGCTGTGGACCAGAGGACCTCGGTCCATAGTCTACATTGATCCAGGATGTTTCCCGGCCGGAGCCCAGACCTTTTGGCCTTCGTCGCTGACTTTTTAGTTTCTATAATTCACGGATTACAGCAATTAACAACGAAGTTATGATTTGGAATTTATAAATTTTTTAACTAAAGATTTATGGAAATTTTCCAAAGTGAAGTTTTCCAATTTAAATAAACTAAATTAGAATTGAATGGAGTTCGATTTAGTGATAATCGAGACGAGCTTCTGTGGATGAAGACCGCTGAATTTAAAAGGCTTTGTCATTATTCCACTTATAGTATTAATTTGATATGGAAATTTATATCTATTATTAATTTTTCGAACTTCCGTGAAGATTCCATATTAAATGGAAGATGATTTTGGGTTCGTCGTGAATGGTGTTTTAAATAACATTTGTTCTTTAACCCAAGTAAATGCAGGATTAAATTCCAGAATGAATAGAAGGTAATCAAATTTACCAAAACGTGAAATGTGAAATAAACCAAATATACTTGGTTTTTGGTATTGAATGTGATTGATTGTTTGGATTGTACTCGACCAGTTTATGAGCAAAATATGCTTTTACATTTAGCATGGGGTTGGGTAGAAATATTTGTATGCTAGCATCTTGTGAAACACTTCACGGTTTGACTGTGAAATGTGTAGCGATGTTGTTGAGTTCATTTCAAATTTAATGAATGATTTTGAAATGATATTTTCTTAAGTGAAAAGAAATGTTTTCCCAATTTTGGACAGGGAATGTTTTATAAAAATGTTTTATAAAACAGAAAAGATTTCGAGGGCTAACCCAATGTTGAGAAATGAATTAGAAATGTGTTATGTGTTACATTATGGTTCATCACGTAACCAATTAGTTGCTATTAAAGATGTATCTGTTTGGTAGAGGAGAATTTATTCTCTTGCTTAATACCCTTCTTTGAGTCGTACGAGCTCAAAGGTTATGTGATTAATAGTGACTGATCATATGTATGAATTGCTAATGTGAAGTACTATAGTTTGAAAGTACTTGTGATTATTATGTTGTGAAAGGATTTTCCCTACTTCGAGATTTGAAATGATTTAGTATGTGGCTAAAGATTTGGGTGACCCGGAAGAGACTAAAAGTATGGGTGAGAGGGCGGTGTATTTTCCCTGAGGGCATAGGAGGTGCATCGTCAGTGTAGCCTGCTCCATCATGGGAGGTGCACATATATATCGAGTTGGTAAGGTACGTACCCTTTGCCTTGTCTGAGGGGAGCCCGATATTTGGTTGCATATTGTATGCGTTGTGATGTTTTGGGATTCATATTTCCAAAGATTTTGGTTTGAGATTCCGAAGTGAGTTAGATATGTATTTCAATAGATTTGAAATAAGAAATTTGGAAATAAAGTCCAAGGGAATAATTTCTGTAAAGTGAATTGGATTTGGAAAACCTAAGTTTGGGGTTTAAGCCTAAATGGGTAGATTGTGGAATTGCATGTTGTGTGATGCATTGTAGATACAAAATTTATTTATGGTAGTTGTATATGCATTGGCAATCTAGTGGAGTAAACCCATTCCGTGTCATACGACCTGGTCCCATGATTTGCCCTATTTTATATATGTTAATTATAATTGTAAAGTTTCTCATACTAGTCCTATGACTGACTCGTAGTTTGTTTTTGCCTTGCAAACTCGGGTACCCATATTTTTCACATGGGCGATCAAGTAGTTTGTTTTGCAGATTATTTCATTGAGCTGGATTCTGGATTGAAGCTTAAAGCTATGTCCAGAGCATTGATTGTCTTCTGTTGAGCATTGTATTACATTTATTATAAATTTTTCTTCCGTTGTATAATATTTGATGTACTCTGATATTCTATACTCTGATGTAACATTATTATGATGTTAATAAAAGTCTTATGTTGTTTGTTCAGATGTGTTGTCCGCCCAAAGTTAATAATCCAGGGTTTTCCGACTTTCGAATAGAGCCTTGCGGTCGATTCGAAGGGCGGGAAAATTCAGGTTGTTACAAAGTGACATCGGAGCTTTAGTTAACTCAAATCTTTGGGATACAACTCATTAGAACAGAATAAAAGACTCATCAAAGATAGGAATAGTAACATCCCATAAGAATACTCATTAGATATTCCCAACAGTAGCCATGTCCACCAGTCGAATAAGAAGAATGTAGATACTCGACAACAGAATGACCAAAGGAGAGTAGTTGCCGAAGTGGCCATCGAACTAACGAAGGGAGAGTTGTAAGTAGCAATTTCTGGAAAAAGAGGGATGTATGGATGAGGATGATAAAAATGGGGTAAGTTGGACTCAGAATAGAATTCGTGACAAAGAAAGGAATAACCTACTGACACACTATGCTCCAGATAACCAAATATGTTACCAAACACCTCAGCAGATAGGTTGTAAAGATGAGGTAGAAGAATCAAGGGAAAGAAATGAAGCACAACTCGAGTAATGTGGAAAAAGCTAAGATTAGTAAATGATAAATAGTTCACAAAGGAGCAACCACACATAACGAAAGCAAGGAGTTGAGGTTGAGAGATTAGTGGAGATAGAAGTGAAGATTGGAGATATTTGAGGAGATAATGTTGTGGTATAAAGAGAAGAGGGATTTCCCTATCCCCATTTACAGTGGCTCCTCTGTAAATAGAATGATTTCGAATCTATATGTCTTAGCTTTTAAACTTATTTTAACTCTTGATTTCATATATATCTTTTAAAATATAGTTTAACTCCAAATTAAAATATTTTATACTTCCTTATTTATATGATCAAAATTATGTTTATAAATTTAGTGTTATTTAGCCATTAAGTCTTAATTTTTTTTTACTTATATTTGTATCTCAAGTTTCAAAGTATTTCTTATATTTATAGTTTTATGTCATTTTTAATAATTCTTATATATGTTTTTAATATATATTTTTACATCAAATACTCTATTTTAATATATAATAAAATAGTTTATTTTCACCAGAATTTATTTAAATATGACATGCCTTGAATTGAATTTTTTTCCACTTTTTCATAAGGCAAGTCGACATAAAGTAACCCCTTACGTCGACATGGTTTCTTTTCATTTCAAAACCATTCTAAAAGGATTTTACAGTTGGAAGACCATAAATAGGCATCCAGAAACGAATTTTTCAATTAAATTTCATCATCTTCTTCCTCCTTTATCTTCTCTCCATCATAGTTCTTAATTTTTTTAATTCTATGTTTATACTTTTCCCAATTTCAAAGAGAATCACATCAAACTTCTTTCGTACCATACTCTCTTAAAGATTCAAGTGCTACACAAGAGTTATAGGCTTTTTTTTAATCAAAGATCGCAAGATCAAGTTCTATCGAGTCTACTTACCAAGACTGGTGCTGAAAAAGGTGTGGTTATAGCCCATTCAAATCAATTGGTTGTGATTGTAGTCCATAAATCAATTAGTGATCCTATAGCCTGGTTAAATCAAAAGAGCGCCATGTGCTAGGAAGCAGGTGGTGATGGACCTCATGGCCATTAAAATCGAGGATTGCAATTAAAGATTATTATTGTGAAAACAAGGAATCTCGCTCGATCCGAATCAGTCGCTAAACCGATCTAGACCGTTCGAAATGCCTGATTGTTTTGAGAACATGACAACATAGAACGCAGACGGAGAACATTTCATTGTATATTACAACAATACCATCAGAATACAAGAATATACAGAGTATAAATGAATATTACACAGAAATATCAGAGATTTAAATTACATTACATAGCAGCGGAAAATAATACAATACAACTGAAGGAGATATACGGATACAAAGCTTTCCGGATATCATTCAGCTGTAAACCAGGATCCTGTGAATATAAATCTGGAAAACCAAAACTACTAGCTGCCCATGTCAAAATAAGGGCACCCGGAGTTTATGTTAAAACAATAAACTCCAGGTCAGTCATGGGACTGGTGTGAGAACTAAAACAGTTGTTAATCTTTATTTTAAAATTAGGTAAATCAAGGGACCACGCCGCTAATGCGGAACGGGTTTCGTCCAAGAATACCAGTGCATAAAACAAACAGCGCAATGCTAAAGAATAATGAAGCTATTATAAGACCCAGGTCCCATCACACAATGCAACGCAAGCCGGAGGATAGGGTTTTTACCTTATAATAGCCAAGAATGCTTGATACGTTTAAAACAAATCATTTGATACTATTATAAATGCATAGTGTATAAAACAACTTCAAATCATAAGTATCAATCATAGGCGACATGAGCGTCCCATGCCACTATGTCGCCATATATAGGTTTACAAATAAAACCGCAAATGTCACGTATTTGGAAGTTGGGTTTCCTTCTATGAACCGAGGCAAGGGATCGTCCTCTACGAATTCGAGACAATCTAGCCCATGTCTCAGGCAAGTACTCAGTCAAGCCTTTGGAGCGACAGGGCCAGTCCACCGATGTGGATTAAAACTCCTGAACACTGCGTTCCCCCGCCCTATGGGGCGTAAATGAGCCAATGAATGACTCCATCAGACCCTGATCGTCCGATCTAACCGAGGCGCCTCGCAACAGCAACAACCACATAAGTCAAACTCGCCAGGGCGTGTAAAACCACTGATGCCACTTCTAACTAGAAAGAAGCGCATGTCCTCCCTGAGGTCTGTCTCCCGTTTTTGGTTCATACCGGGTGTGAAACTCGTGAAGTAAACGTTACACAAAGGTACGCCACAAAGGTCGTGCTTTGATCATAAACCACAAGACTCTGCTTTTCAATAGAAGCCTTGATCATTCGCATCTTAGCATGCCACACAGGCAATTCACGCTATGCAATCGATATCAATCACACAGAATGAAATCCGATGTCAGACACACAGTCCATTTACAAGTTCGTTCTGGGTCTGAACGAAACCGGAGGCACCTAGTACCCTGCATATCCATCGATCTCCAAGTACGTCTGGACGATCACCAACTGATTCCCTCCTCTTGGGTGTACGGCCCAATCCAGATCATCAGTAATCACCCAAACGACGTGAAGACCTCCGGTCTTCAACCACCGTCTTCATCTTCGACTTATCGTCGTATCGGTTATTCAAAATGGGATAAACCCGGTCTTTCCGAATAACTCATGTATATATTAAACAAGTGTTACATAAACACAACATACGCCTCATTCCAATTCATCAGTCACTAACCGTAAATTAACAAGAGAATAATTCCCCAAATATTAACCACGAAGGCCGAAACCAACATCAGATCAATACCCAGGAAACCGTTCTGCTTATCTAACCTATAGTTAGTTTCTAAATTTCACATTCTTAGGGAAAGGTTCCCGTTAATTTTATCAAAGATAAATTCTTTTAAATTTATTATTTAATCTACTTTTGAATATTAATCCAAACTAGTCGGGATTAGCGATCCACACCGAAGTGATCATTTATTTTATTTCCCAATCCCAACCTATTCATCCCATGAAGTAAAACTGGTAATACTTCATATCTAACACCACGGCGTTATCGGTAAATTCAATTACCATTTCACGTTCAAATCTAGTTAAAGATTTAACTATCGCCTGGAGCAAAACTGGTGATACTCCATTCTCGATCTTTTCAATCTAATTAAAGATTCATTAAAACTCCACTTAGTTTTAATCTGTGACTGGGTTAAAGAATCAGTGTCATTTAAAACACGGTTTACGATAAACCCCAAAATCACATCACATTTCAATCAGTCCCTAATCGTAAATTAGCAAGTGAGCAATTCCCTAAGTATTAACCCCGAAGGCCGAAACCAACATCAGATCAGTACCCCAAAAACCATTCAACTAAACTAATCTCCAGTTAGTTTCTGATTTTCATAACTCCTTTGGGTCTAAGAATAGTATTATTGAAGATACCGTTCACGACAACCCAAAATCACATTCCATTAATTATCGGGTTAAAGAACAAGTGTTATTTAAAACACTGTTCACGATAAACCCAAAAATCAGTACCAATTCAATTCCAATTAAATATTATTTAACTGGTACACTTCATTAAATCTAAATAAAAAGATTTAATCTTTTCTCAACTGGGTTTAAGAACAGTGTTAATGAAGACACCATTCACGACAAACCCAAATCACATTTGATATTAAATACAAGGCTCTGAATAGAAAATATATCGGCTAATATTCAATATCAAATTCTACGACCAACAAATATCGTATTGGAAATAACGATATATATATCTATATCTTTCAAATTTCCATAACAACATCTGTATAATCACGAAATCCGACATCGAAATATTCCGAAGACAATTTTGATTCAAATCCCTTCCAATTCAATCATTGGAAATTCTGGTTATTTTTAAAACCCTTTTCAAATTCAATTTATTTATTTAAAAATAAATAGAATTATAATTCTAGTTCAAAACTAGTTCATTTCGATAAAAATCTATTTTTATCTTTTCAAATATGGAGTTTTTCATCCCAATTCTTCACAAATCATTTCTTATGATTTTACACAAATTATTGATATTTTTATAATTTTATCAAGGCCCGTACAGTCGATTCCCATCAACGGCCATCGAACTGCACTTACAGCGACCTTTATCAAATTTGATTTGGACATAATTCAAAATCCAACTGTTAGATTTCAAATTTCTAATGTTCTTTAGAAAGCTCTTTTCGATACGAACCCAACGGTTCTAGTTTCAGGAGAATCCGACGGTCGGATTTCCCGCAATATCCGTTCGAAGTTAATGGTCGAAATTCACGAACTGCCGCAGCGCAGCGTGTTCTATTCAGGCCATTATATTATATATATAATATATACTTCGTCGATTTCAATTCAAAACGTGCTTTATAAATCGTTTTAAATTCATTTTCAAAACGGTTTCAACTTATTATTCAATTTCAAATCAAAATTGAATATTCCAATATAAATTCGTTTTAAATTCATTTCAAATTGATTTCAATTCAATTTCAATTCGTTTCAATTCAATTTAAATTTCAAATTAATTCAATTTCAATTCGAATTTATTTCTATTCAATTTCAATTTGAATTCAATTTCAATTCGATTTCATTTCAAAATGATTTCAATTCTATTTCAATTTAATTCGAATTTCAATTCTATTAGAATTTCAATTCATTTCAGTTTATTTTGAATTTCAAATCAATTCAATTTAATTCGAATTTCAATCAATTCAATTTAATTCTAATTTCAATTCACTTTAATATTCATTTCAATTTGAATAAAATCGATATAAATATCGTTCACATCAAAATGGCGTCAATCTAATCAACACGACTTCGTATATTTCTATTTTCAAATATTCTATTTTAAATATTTCTTTTTCAAATATTTCTTTTTCAAATATTTCTTTTTCAAATATTTCTATTTTCAAATATTCTATTCAAAACTGGAATGAGGCCCAATCAATTACCGTATAATGTTAATTATACGGTTTTTCTACAACACATGTATAATAACCACAATAAATAATCATCCATCATCCAGAGTGCGTTCTACACTGTATAAGCATCAAATATAAATATTTAACGCTTATGACAGTCTGTCAATCAATCGATCAACATACAACTAATTATTGGGATTAGTGTATGTCATATATCATCCCAATACCCGTGTGGGGTTTCAAACAATCAAACATAGATTTTATTTGTGCAGTTGGGCGATGTGTAAAATTTATCGTCCCAAACAATATCAGTCAAATGTGTGTATATAAACAAATCGTTCGATTTTTTTATATTAATTTATTTCATTTCATGTACACATTAAAAGTCCTATTTTAACTATAAAATATTTTTAACTATAAAAATAATTTTAACTTTATAAATATTTTATTTCATTTCACATCACATCACATCACACAATCAACTACACATCAAAATCAAACAAACCAGCATACAAGCCGTCCATGGTCTGCGGACGACGGGTGTCGGGTGCTACTAAACACCGTCTGCATCCTAGTATATATTTTAACTAGAAAAATGAAATTAAAGGTGAGAAGTTATCACAGAGGGTTCCACTCCTCTGTGCTTTGCTTTTGAACTGCTGAACATCTGGATCGCTTGAAATTCCAATACAGCTCTTTTCACGCTGTTCATATATAAAAATTATATTTTTATTACTTCATTTTAATAAATAAAAATCATATTTTTATTTCTCTACTTCTAATACTATAAAGATTATATTTTTAAAATGCTTTCTTCTATATAGAAATTCGATCTTTCACTATATAAAAATCTCAACTTATATTTTAAACAAAATCACTTCTTTATATTGTTTATTCGCTACAACACATATAAAGATCGTATTTTTATAATCTTTACTATATAAAGATAATATTTTTATATTCTCAATTACATAAAAATCATATTTTTATTATTTAAACTATATAAATATCACATCTTTATTATTTCTACAATATAAAAATCATATCTTTATTGTTTTTACAATATAAAAATTATATTTTTAACCTTTCTATGTTATAAAAATCATTTCTTTTTATCTTATAAAAATCCTATCTCTAACATACAAAAAACAAAACAAAAATTCAACCGTTAACATTAAAAAATTCAGTCTTTTACATTATAAAAATTCAAACTTTTACATTATATAAATTTAGTCTATATTACAGTAAAAGAAAGTCAGTTTATATTACAGTAAAGGAAAAAGAAAATAAAGGGTTTCACCTTGTTCTTCCTCACGAGGGGGCTATGGGGCGAAGTCGAGCTCGATGGAGGTGGAGCTGGGGAGGTGGATCGGCGTTCAACCAGGGGGAAGGGCCTTGAACGGCGGCTGGATAGGAAGGAGGAGGTGGGGTCGGTGGCGCCGATGGGGGAGGTTCGCGAGGGCAGAGGGGGAGCTGATCGGAGAAGGCGGCGAGGGAGGAAGAGAAGGGGGAGGCGCTGCCTCCTGGCGGTGGTGATCGATCGGGGGCGCCCCTAGGGCTTGTCACGTTCATTCTTTTTTTTCTTTATGTCGATTGAAATGAAAAGGAGGAGGGAGAAAGGAAAATATTTATTTATTTATTTAATTTTAAAAAGTAACTTTTTGTCTCGACTTCCAAACAAGACCCACCGCCTGTCGTCCATAGCTAACTACCCCCATTCCGAACACAATGGGATATGTATCGTAAGCTGATTCGATTGTTTAGATCAGTTTTCGTCAAAATCAAAATATAACTCTATATATTGAATTTGAACGCGTATTTCAATTTACTAGGGTCACATACTAACTCAAAAAATTCCAGAAAAATATTTTCTAGCTTCGTATTGACGATACGGTCCTAACAAAACTACTTTCGTCAAATTCTGAGACCGTTTGAAAAGTGGTCATTTTCCAGTCGATTAAAATCAACTGAAACTGGTCAAACGCGTTTTCCTTTGCCACGCTCACATATTGATTCGAAAAATTATAAAATTTGAAACCTAGCAATAATTTCACATCCCGAATCCAATAAATGTGGTTTCGTCGAATTCCGAGGTCGTTTGCAAAATTTTCATTTTTAAGGGCCGAAATTCCGTAGCGACTATTCTAAATTTTCAACTGGACATATCTTTTTATCCCCGCTATGAAATTTTGATTTTTCGGATTCGTTGGAAAGATATTCACAATTAGATTCTAATATTTTTGGTTTCACTAAAAATCCGGTTTATTTTAAATCCTGTACATTCATTTGAAGTTTGAAATCGGATTATCGAACTACCGCGCCATATTCAATTCTTTTTATAATTATAAATAATTATTTATATTCCAACGTCGAGCTATATAAATATATACGTTTGAATTCTATTCAAAATAAATTTCTCGTCGTTTTTATTTAAAATATTTAATTTAAATATTCAAAATTCATTAAAATTGCCAAAATAAAAAATTTAAATTGGCTTGGATTTCCGGGTTATTACAATCTCCCCCACTTAAAACTTTTCGTCCCCGAAAAGGAACGAAGCCGAATGTTGTTTAACAAATCAACTCAACTTTCACTATTTTCATTACGGCTTCAGTTCTTCAACTTTTCAGTTTCTAAGAACTTTTCAAATTTTTCAAAAAATTTGGCTAACACCCTAAATTTTCGAAAAAATTCGCCATAACCTCCACTGCACTGGGAGCACCGGGAAATTCCCGAAATTGTGATACAGGCCCTCTAATCTCAAAAAGAAAAAGAAAAAGCCAAGCGGCTTGCCAGTTGGCTCATAAAATCATCATCACCCAAACAAAACAGTAAATTATGGTAAACATGTACCTATTTGTCGGGCAAACAATTTTATTTCTCTGTTCTAGCCCCCTTGCTATGACCTGTTCAATGTAAGTACATGTATATGCAAGAAAATGCGACCAATTTTCAATACAATTTACTATTTGGTTCAATTGGGATATATGGTACAAATTTTAATAAATCAACCAATAATCAACAACACAACCATCAATCAATTAGTTGATTAGCTTTTGAAATTCATAACTTTGATACATAGTCAAAAATCACATTTTTGGTGCCAAATCACAACAATAAGCCCTATCTAGTTTCGGTTCTCACACCAGTCAATTGGAAATATATAGAAATCTCACTTTCGAAACTCGAAAATAAATACTGGCGATGGTGCCCCGTCACCAGAAATATCCCCTGGCACTAGAGTGCGATTCTATAACTATCTAATACAATTAAACTTCGAATACACGTTTGCAAGACATATATGCAAAATCTTTATATATTGGATTGTCCAAATTCATATAAATAAATAATCAATTACGAATAATTGATTTAAATTTTCAAAACAAAACTTGTTTTCATTTAAAAAAATATACTCTTCACATTCGTTCTAGGATACTACTGATCCCATCTCTAACGAGTCATTCCCATTGGATGTTACTAATCCAATTTCTGATGAATTCTTTCGTATGTTCCTAATGTGTCTTGTTCTCTGAGCTTTGCAAACCAAAGCTCTGATACCAACTGTGACAACAAGGAATCTCGCTCGATCCGAATCAGTCGCTAAACCGATCTAGACAGTTCGAAACGCTTGATTGTTTTGAGAACACGACAACATAGAACGCAGACGGAGAACATTTCATTGTATATTACAACAATACCATCAGAATACAAGAATATACAGAGTATAAATGAATATTACACAGAAATATCAGAGATTTAAGTTACATTACATAGCAGTGGAAAATAATACAATACAACTGAAGGAGATATACAGATACAAAGCTTTCCGGATATCATTCCAGCTGTAAACCAGGATCCTATGAATATAAATCTGCAAAACCAAAACTACTAGCTTCCCGTGTCAAAATAAGGGCACCCAGAGTTTAGGTTAAAACAATAAACTCCAGGTCAGTCATGGGACTGGTGTGAGAACTAAAACAGTTGTAAATCTTTATTTTAAAGTTAGGTAAATCAAGGGACCACGCCGCTAACGCGGAACGGGCTTCCTCCCAAGAATACCAGTGCATAAAACAAACAACGCAATGCTAAATAAAGAACAATGAAGCTATTATAAGACCCAGGTTCCATCACACAATGCAACGCAAGCCTGAGGATAGGGTTTTTACCATATAATAGCTAAGAATGCTTGATACATTTAAAACAAATCATTTGATGCTATTATAAGTGCATAGTGTATAAAACCACTTCAAATCATAAGTATCAATCATAGGCGAAATGAGCGTCCCATGCCACTATGTCGCCATATATAGATTTACAAATAAAACCGCAAATGTCACGTATTTGGAAGTTGGGTTTCCTTCTATGAACCGAGGGAAGGGATCGTCCTCTACCAAATTCGAGACAATCTAGCCCATGTCTCAGGCAAGTACTCAGTCAAGCCTTTGGAGCGACAGGGCCGATCCACCGATGTGGATTAAAATTCCTGAACACTGCGTTTCCCCGCCCTATGGGGCGTAAATGAGCCAACGAATGACTCCATCGGACCCGGATCGTCCGATCTAACCGAGGCGCCTCGCAACAGCAACCACCACATAGTCAAACTCGTCAGGGTGTGTAAAACCACTGACGCCACTTCTAACTAGAAAGAAGTGCATGTCCTCCCTGAGGTCCATCTCCCGTTTTTGGTTCATACCGGGTGTGAAACTCGCGAAGTAAACGTTACACAAAGCTACGCCACAAAGGCCGTTCTTTGATCATCAACCACAAGACTCTGCTTTTCAACAGAAGCCTTGATCATTTGCATCTTAGCATGCCACACAGGCAATTCACGTTATGCAATCGATTTCAATCACACAGAATGAAATCCGATATCAGACACGCAGTCAATTTACAAGTTCGTTCTGGGTCTGAACGAAACCGGAGGCACCTAGTACCCCGCATATCCATCGATCTCCAAGTACGTTTGGACGATCACCAACTAATTCCCTCCTCTTGGGTGTACGGCCCAATCTAGATCATCAGTAATCAACCAAACGACGTGAAGACCTCCAGTCTTCAACCACCGTCTTCATCTTCGACTTATCGTCGTATCAGTTATTCAAAATGGGATAAACCCGGTCTTTCCGAATAACTTGCGTATATATTAAACAAGTGTTACACAAACACAGCATATGCCTCATTCTAATTCATCAGTCACTAACCGTAAATTAACAAGAGAATAATTCCCCAAATATTAACCTCGAAGGCCGAAACCAACATCAGATCAATACCCAGGAAACTGTTCTGCTTAGCTAACCTACAGTTAGTTTCTAAATTTCACATTCTTAGGGAAAGGTTCCCATTAATTTTATCAAAGATAAATTCTTTTAAATTTATTCTTTAATCTACTTTTGAATATCAATTCAAACTAGTCGGGATTAGCAATCCACACCAAAGTGATCATTTATTTTATTTCCCAACCTATTCATCCCATGAAGTAAAACTGGCAATACTTCATATCTAACACCACGGTGTTATCGGTAAATTCAATTACCGTTTCACGTTCAAATCTAATTAAAGATTTAACTATCGCCTAGAGCAAAACTGGTGATACTCCATTCTCGATCTTTTCAATCTAATTAAAGATTCATTAAAACTCCACTTAGTTTTAATCTGTGACTGGGTTAAAGAATCAGTGTCATTTAAAATACGGTTCATGATAAACCCCAAAATCACATCACTTTTCAATCAGTCCCTAATCGTAAATTAGCAAGTGAGCAATTCCCTAAGTATTAACCCCGAAGGCCGAAACCAACATCAGATCAGTACCCCAGAAACCATTCAACTAAACTAATCTCCAGTTGGTTTCTGATTTTCTTAACTCCTTTGGGTCTAAGAACAGTATTATTGAAGATACCGTTCACGACAACCCAAAATCACATTCCATTAATTATCGGGTTAAAGAACAAGTGTTATTTAAAACACTGTTCACGATAAACCCAAAAATCAGTACCAATTCAATTCCAATTAAATATTATTTAACTGGTACACTTCATTAAATCTAAATAAAAAGATTTAATCTTTTTCTCAACTGGGTTTAAGAACAGTGTTAATGAAGACACCATTCACGACAAACCCAAATCACATTTGATATTAAATACAAGGCTCTGAATAGAAAATATATCGGCTTATATTCAATATCAAATTCTACGACCAACAAATATCGTATTGGAAATAACGATATATATATCTATATCTTTCAAATTTCCATAACAACATCTGTATAATCACTAAATCCAACATTGAAATATTCTGAAGACAATTTCGATTCAAATCCCTTCCAATTCAATCATTGAAAATTCTGGTTATTTTTAAAACCCTTTTCAAATTCAATTTATGTATTTAAAAATAAATAGAATTATAATTCTAGTTCAAAACTAGTTCATTTCGATAAAAATCTATTTTTATCTTTTCAAATATGGAGTTTTTCATCCCAATTCTTCACAAATCATTTCTTATGATTCTACACAAATTATTGATATTTTTAATAATTTTATCAAGGCCCGTACAGTCGATTCCCATCAACTGCCATCGAACTGCACTTACAGCGACCTTTTTCAAATTTGATTTGGACATAATTCCAAATACAACCGTTAGATTTCAAATTTCTAATGTTCTTTAGAAAGTTCTTTTCGATACGAACCCAACGGTTCCGGTTTCAGGAGAATCCGACGGTCGGATCTCCCGCAATATCCATTCGAAGTCAATGGTCGAAATTCACGAACTGCCGCAGTGCGGCGTGTTCTATTCAGGCCATTATATTATATATATAATATATACTTCATCGATTTCAATTCAAAACGTGCTTTATAAATCGTTTTAAATTCATTTTCAAAACAGTTTCAACTTCATATTCAATTTCAAATCAAAATTGAATATTCCAATATAAATTCGTTTTAAATTCATTTCAAATTGATTTCAATTCAATTTCAATTCGTTTCAATTCAATTTGAATTTCAAATTAATTCAATTTCAATTCGAATTCATTTCTATTCAATTTCAATTCGAATTCAATTTCAATTCGAATTCATTTCAAAACGATTTCAATTCTATTTCAATTTAATTCGAATTTCAATTCTATTCGATTTTCAAATCATTTCAGTTTATTTTGAATTTCAAATCAATTCAATTTAATTCGAATTTCAATCAATTCAATTTAATTCGAATTTCAATTCATTTTAATATTCATTTCAATTTGAATAAAATCGATATAATTATCGTTCACGTCAAAATGGCGTCAATTTAATCAACACGGCTTCATATATTTCTATTTTCAAATATTCTATTTCAAATATTTCTTTTTCAAATATTTCTTTTTCAAATATTTCTATTTTCAAATATTCTATTCAAAACTGGAATGAGGCCCAATCAATTACCATATAATGTTAATTATACGGATTTTCTGCAACACATGTATAATAAACACAATAAATAATGATCCATCATTCAGAGTGTGTTCTACAGTGCATAAGCATCAAATATAAATATTTAACGCTTATGACAGTCTGTCAATCAATCGATCGACATACAACTAATTATTGGGATTAGTGTATGTCATATATCATCGCAATACCCATGTGGGGTTTCAAACAATCAAACACAGATTTTATTTGTGCAGTTGAGCGATGTGTAAAATTTATCGTCCCAAACAATATCAGTCAAATGTGTGTATATAAACAAATCGTTCGATTTGTTTATATTAATTTATTTCATTTCATGTACACGTTAAAAATCCTATTTTTAACTATAAAATATTTTTAACTATAAAAATATTTTTAACTATATAAATATTTTATTTCATTTCACATCACATCACACAATCAACTACACATCAAAATCAAACAAACCAGCATACAAGCCGTCCATGGTCTGTGGACGACGGGTGTCAGGTGCTACTAAACACCGTCTGCATCCTAGTATATATTTTAACTAGAAAAATGAAATTAAAGGTGAGAAGTTCTCACAGAGGGTTCCACTCCTCCGTGCTTTGCTTTTGAACTGCTGAACATCTGGATCGCTTGAAATTCCAAAACAGCTCTTTTCACGCTGTTCATATATAAAAATTATATTTTTATTACTTCATTTCAATAAATAAAAATCATATTTTTATTTCTCTACTTCTAATACTGTAAAGATTATATTTTTAAAATGCTTTCTTCTATATAGAAATTCGATCTTTCACAATATAAAAATCTCAACTTATATTTTAAACAAAATCACTTCTTTATATTGTTTATTCGCTACAACACGTATAAATATCGTATTTTTATAATCTTTACTATATAAAGATAATATTTTTATATTCTCAATTATATAAAAATCATATTTTTATTATTTAAACTATATAAATATCACATCTTTATTATTTCTACAATATAAAAATCATATCTTTATTGTTTTTACAATATAAAAATTATATTTTTAACCTTTCTATGTTATAAAAATCATTTCTTTTTATCTTATAAAAATCCTATCTCTAACTTACAAAAAACAAAACAAAAATTCAACCTTTAACATTAGAAAATTCAGTCTTTTACATTATAAAAATTCAAACTTTACATTATATAAATTCAGTCTATATTACAGTAAAAGAAAGTCAGTTTATATTACAATAAAGGAAAAAAGAAAATCAAGGTTTTCACCTTATTCTTCCTCGCGAGGGGGCTGTGGGGCGAAGTCGAGCTCGACGGAGGATGAGCTGGGGAGGTCGATCGGCGTTCAACCGGGGGGGGGGGGGGAGGGCCTTGAACGGCGGCTGGAGAGGAAGGAGGAGGTGAGGTCGGCGGCGCCGATGGGCGAGGTTCGCGAGGGCATAGGGGGAGCTGATCGGAGAAGGCGACGAGGGAGGAAGAGAAGGGGAGGCACTACCTCCTGGCGGCGGCGATCGATTGGGGCACCCCTAGGGCTTGTCGCGTTCATTCATTTTTTTCTGTCGATTGAAACGAAAAGGAGGAGGGAGAAAGGAAAAAATATATATATTTATTTAATTTTAAAAAGTAACTTTTTGTCTCGACCTCCAAACAAGACGCACCGCCTGTCGTCCATAGCTAATTACCCCCATTCCGAACACAATGGGATATGTATCGTAAGCTGATTCGATCGTTTCGATCAGTTTTCGTAAAAATCAAAATATAACTCTATATATTTAATTTGAACGCGCATTTCAATTTACTGGGGTCACATACTAACTCGAAAAATTCCAGAAAAATATTTTCTAGCTTCGTATTGACGATACGGTCCTAACAAAACTAATTTCGTCAAATTTTGAGACCGTTTGAAAAGTGGCCATTTTTCAGTCGATTAAAATCAACTGAAACTGGTCAAACGCGTTTTCCTTTGCTACGCTCACATATTGATTCGAAAAATTATGATATTTGAAACCTAGCAATAATTTCACGTCCCGAATCCAAAAAAAGTGGTTTCGTCGAAATCCGAGGTCGTTTGCAAAATTTTCATTTTTAAGGGCCGAAATTCCATAGCGACTATTCTCAATTTTCAACTGGACATATCTTTTTATCCCCGCTATGAAATTTTGATTTTTCGAATTCATTGGAAAGATATTCACAATTGGATTCTAATATTTTTGGTTTCACTAAAATCCGATTTATTTTGAATCATGTACATTCATTTGAAGTTTGAAATCAAATTATCGAACTACCGCGCCATTTTTAATTCTTTTTATAATTATAAATAATTATTTATATTCCAACGTCGAGCTATATAAATATATACGTTTGAATTCTATTCAAAATTAATTTCTCATCGTTTTTATTTAAAATATTTATTTTAAATATTCAAAATTCATTAAAATTGCCAAAACAAAATTTTTAAATTGGCTCGGATTTCCGGGTTATTACAATTATTGAAAAGAAATCTGCATAAACCTAGAGCTCTTTGGGACTGGATGTAACGTAACTTTGAACCAGTATAAAATTCTAGTGTGTTCTTTCCTTATACTGGTTTTTATTTTTTATTATTTGCATCTATGTTTGTTTATATGATTATCTCTTATCTTTGATTTGCATTTCATTCTCAATAATTTAAAAAGGCTTCAAGAAATTTATAAAATCCACATAACACTATTCATCCCCTCGGGTGTTTAGTTTGTGTTATGATCATTAATCTGCATTCCCCAATAATTGGTATCGGCATTGGTTTTCAAAGTTTTCATAATCTGAATTTTTGAAAAGTTTAAATGGAAAATTTTGAAATTCATTATAACACTAGTTCAAAAATATTCATTTCATCATTGTTTCTTGAGTCTGCATTTAATTCAATTAAAAAATCAAGTTATCTACCGAATTGGTGTGTTATACATGAACAAATGTGTTACATGGCCCATGATGATTTAGCACTCTATGGACATATGGTGCATATCAATAAAGGTAAATGGATACTTAGTTGTGGTTGTTCGAGGCATATGACTGGAAATCCAGAGATACTCAAAGATATAACTTACGAAGATGGAGTAATGGTCAACTTTGGTGATAACTCGAAAGGATATGTGATTGGAGCTGGCAATGTTGGTAATTCTAAAACTCCTACTATTTCTGATGTTTTATTAATTAGAAATTTACCACACAACTTACTTAGTATAAGTCACTTACGCGATAAAGGTTATCAAATTAAATTTGAAAAGGATAAGTGTTTCATTGAAGATAATAATTCAAACATAATTTTTGAAGGAATAAGAAAGAAAAATATTTACATTAGTATGAAAATTTCATACGATAACCTATGTCTTTTGGCCAATGCAAGTGATCCTTAAATATGCCAAAAAAGATTCAAACATTTAAATTTCAAATACATCTCTAGAATTTCTAAACTAGATTTTGTAGGAGGACTTCCCAAAATGAATTTTAAGCTAGATTGTTTATGTGACGCTTGTCCACTATGAAAACTAAGAAAAAGTTCATTTAAATTGAAAGATGAGATTTCAACTAAAAATCCTTTAGAATTACTTCATATGGATTTATTTGGTCCATCTCAAACTCTATTAATAAATCACAGTAAATACGTTTTCCTAATTATCGACCATCATTCTAGGCACACCTGAACTATCTTTCTCAAACATAAAAGTGATGCTTTTAATTTATTTAAAACTTTTTCTAGAAGAATTCAAAATCTATGATCATTAAAATTAAAAATATACGTAGTGATCACGATGGAGAATTTGAAGACGAAAACTTTGAGAACTTCTGTAATAAAAAGGGAATTACTCATAATTTCTCTTTTCCAAGAACTCCACTACAAAACTGAGTAGCTGAGCATAAAAATAGAATGATTCAAGAGTGTGCAAGAACTATGCTTTCTGACAGTAATTTACCAAGGAATTTTTGGGTTGAAACAGTTGCTACAGTTTGTTATATCTTAAATAGAATTTTAATTAGACCATTAATAAACAAAACACCGTATGAACTACTTTACAATAAGAAACCAAAAGTATTTTACTTTATAGTTTTTGGAAGTAAATGTTTGATTTTAAATACTAAATAAAATTTAGATGAATTTGGCTCTAAATCAGATAAAGGAATTTTTATTGGATATTCAAATAGAAGTAACGCTTATAGAGTTTTCAATTTAAAAAATATTACTATTGAAGAAACTAAGAATGTGTATTTTGACGAAACTTGCAAAGAAATAAATCAAGAACATAATAAAGATGAATTTGATAATGATAATGAATCAAATGAAATAAATAATGAAATTAATCAACTTAATAAAAGAATTAGTCTTTTAAATGATCACCCGGTAGAAAATATATTAGGTGATATTGAATTTGTAGTTAGGACTAGAAATCAATTAAACAACATGAGCAACGCAGCTTTTATATCAACTATTGGACCAAAAAATCCAAAGATAACATCATTTGATGATTCATGGATACCAGTAATTCAACAGGAATTGAATCAATTTACTAGAAATGATGTATGGGAACTTGTTCCTAAACTAGAGGATAAAACAATAATAGGTACTCAATGGGTTTATACAAATAAAATGAATGAACTTGGTAAGGTCATTTGAGATAGGGATCGATTAGTTGTAGAAAAATACTGTCAAGAAGAATGGATAGATTATGACGAAACCTTTGCCCTTGTAGCAAGATTAGAAGCTATTAGAATTATACTTGCTTTCGCTAATTATAATAATTTCAAACTATTTCAAATGGATGTGAAAAGTACTTTTCTAAATGGAATTATTAAAGAATATGTTTATGTTGAACAACCCCCATTATTTGAAGATGAAAATTTTCCAAACCATGTTCGTAAACTAAAGAAAGCCTTATATAGATTAAAACATGCTCCTAGAGCATGTGTGATAGACTAAGAACTTATTTCTTACAATCAAATTTTGAAATAGACAAAGTAGATAATACTCTATTTATTAAAAGAAATAAAAATGATATTTAGTTGGTACAAGTCTATGTTGATGATATTATTTTTAGATCAACAAATAATAGAATGAACTAAGAATTTTCTGAAATTATGACAAAAAAAATTGAAATGAGTCATATGGGTGAACTCATTTTCTTTTTAGGATTACAGATAGAACAGTTAGATAATGGAATATTTATTAATTAAGAAAAATATTCTAGAGACAAATAAATAAATTTATATGGATAATACCAAAGGAAAACCAACACCTAAGGCCCCCAATGAAGCATTAAGTAAAGATGACTCATCCAAAGATGTAAATCAAAAATTATATAGGGGTATGATAGGCTCTTTATTATATATAACTTCAAGTAGACCAGATATTGTGCATAGTGTTTGTCTTTGTGCAAGATATCAATCACAATCTAAAGATACTCACTTAAAAGCCGTAAAACATATATTACGATATGTCAAAAATACATTAGATTTTGGTTTATTTTATCCTAAAAGTAATTCATACATTTTAATATCATATTGAGATGCTGAATATGCTGGCTGTAAATCCAATCGAAAAGGTACAAGTGGAACTCATCACTTTTCAAAGCATTCCCTGGTTTAGTAAAAGAGTAAAATATCGTTTGCTTATCAATAAATATATCGCTACTGCTTTGACTTGTTCCCAAGTAATATATATGTAACAAACATTAAAAGATTTTGGATTAAATTTTACTAGGTCACTAATTTATTACGATAATACGAGTGCAATAAAACTATCTAAAAATCCTACTCATCATGCTATAACGAAACATATCGATGTTAGGCATCATTTTCTAATAGATAAGGTAAATAAAGAAAACATATCTATAGAATTCATAAAAATATAAAATTAAACAACATATATTTTTACTAAACCATTGAATGAAACGACATTTAATAAATTAAGAAGAGAACTAGGTTTTTGCTCATTAATCGAAATAGAATAACTAGATAATTTAGTATATATATAATAAAATAAAGGAAAATCAAAAAATCAAAATTTTAGAAGGGAACATACATAATCCCCCAGGTCAATATATAACAGTTAAATTTCAAAATTTAAATTCCCTCCAAAATTAGTTATCACACTTATTTGAATTATCAACTTCGAAAATTTATATCTTCTCACTCATTTCTCTCTATAATAAAAATTTTAAACAATATATTAATGGTCTCCTCATCAAATACCAACAAAATAGTACGTTCTCCTTTCCTAGGTCTTCTCAAGGTCCTTTGCAACGTACCACGCTTGCACATGTGATCAGATTAGAAGAATTAATGAAGAATACCCATCAATTACTTGCTGAAATATAACAAATGTACTTACGTTTGGCAAGAGAGCCAGAGAAACAAAGGAAGATCATTAGAAATGTACAAAAATTAATAATGGATAACGGGACTAATCCAATTGTGATAAAGGATGATTCATATAATATTCAATCCCATAATCGTATGGAAGATAAAGAAGAAGAAGAAGAAGAAGAAGAAGAAGTTAAAGAAGAAGAGGAACAAGAAATGAATGAAGATAATCCAGTAATTTGCATTGGCGAAGTGTGTTTTGATAAAAAAGGAAATGTAATCGGATAAAATGGAGAATTCTGTCTTCATTACACTAATTTTCCAATTCACAAATCCCTTATTGTCAAAAACATTTAGTAGTTAGGTGTCACGTACTCGTTAATACTAATTGTATAGTACATATATCCATCAATATTTGTTATTAATCATTGTACAATCTCAGGTTTTATATTTGTAACAAATTATAATGTATAATTTATATTCTTGTGTTTAACATTATGTTGTTTTCTAGAGTTAAGGAAAGTATTAGATATTACAACTATTTCTTGGTGTAGATTATTTTTAAATATTAGGTATTATAACATATTAGTTTTAGATTTTAGGAATATGTCTTAGTTTGATAATAGGTAATTTTCAATATAGTTTTACGGAGAGTATTATAGGGTGATTAGAGACGTATAGGTTTTTGTTGATGACAAAGGGGGAGAATTATAAAATAGGGTCATAGAGTAAGGGGGAGTTAGTACTTTTAGAGGGAGATAATGGATTAAGGGGGAGTAACTGGAGAATGAAGACATCATATATGAATATTCTATAAACCAAGGTTGTCATCATCAAAAAGGGGCGATTGTTAGGGATTGAGATACTGATGATGATGGTTTTTATTACAAAAACCTTGTTTAACTATTATTATTGTAACACCCCACATTTTTAATATAATTAAAAATGTACAAATTTGTATATATGCATAGATAGGTAAATAGTGGTGATGTATAATGAAAAATTAATTCATACATTGAAGAGTAAGGAAATTAATGCGATAACAATGTGTGTAATCGAAGAGATGAAAAAATAAAAATACTTAATTTAAATATTAGGAATTAAGTAAAATGGACATCACCATTATGTCCGTCTCGGAATTCTGGTCAAGATAGACACTTGGTTTGCGTAAAACGGACATCATACGAAGAAGTTATTAAGCCTAGAAATTTGTATACGCACAAGAGATATATATATATATATATGTATATATTTGTGTGTATATATATACAAACAAATTAAAATATAAAAATAAAAATAAAAAAAGTATTGCATGTAATAAATACATGCACTGAAAAAAAATGTAATGCATGCATTAAAAGAAAGAAAGGATTGGTTGCATGCAATGTAAATATGTTGCATGCAATGTAAATATGTTGCATGCAATGATTTGCAAACATAATGCATTAACATTAAAAGAAAGAGATTCATGGAATGGTTTAATTTAAGTATTGTAACTAACATGAAAAAGAGATGTAAGGAGAGAACCATAATTATCATTGTTCTAAGACTTATTAACAAAAGACTTCATAGCTCAGTTGGTTAAGACATTGGATTTGTAACATAGAGGTCGGGGGTTTGAACCCTGGCGGCGACATAATTTTTATCTTTGTTTTAGAGAGGGCCAACTGAACATGCAAATATATGTACGTATACAAATTCAAATTTTGAAAGGATAAGAACGTACATATAAGGAAATAAAGAAAACATATGTATATATATGAGAATATATATATGCATAAATATATGTATACAAAAGATAAAATTCAAGATAAGGCTACAATCAATGAAATATGGCAAGAATCAAATAACGGTGCAACATCGTTTGAATTTTGAAAATAAAACGAAAATTGCGCGTATATATATACGGGTTAATGGTTGTTAGAGTATTTGTATACATATAAGAATATTTCATGTGAATAAAACAGTTAAATAAATTCCAGAAATTCAAAAGTTCAAAAATCAAATTTCTATGCCAAAACAATTCAAACATTCGAAATTCGAATTTCTGCGCCAAAACAGCTTGCGGGACCCAATGCTGACTCAGCGTTGCGTGTACGATAAGATTTGGCTAGATTCATCTATGAACCTGGACTATTTTCTTAACTGGGTTCAATGCCGACTCAGCGCTGCGTGTACGATAAGGTCTTGAACACCTATATAAACACCTCTAAGGCTATAGTTTTCTCTACACATCTTCATTATTCCTATACTCTGCCCTAATTCATATCAAAATAAATCAAAGACGGGGTTATGCTGCTCAAGTTCTTCGTTAGAATTCAAGTAGAGAATCAAAGGCTAATTCAACGACTTAAAAAACTATTTTCTAAGAATCAAATCTAAATTAGAGGATCGATAATCTACGTTAAGGGATAGCTTTTCAGTTTCAGAAATCAGGTCCCAGAATTCAAGATCCGTTCTTAAATCAGTGAAAGGGATTACAATACACTTCATCCATAATAGTATTATTATCGTTCGTCATTCCACAATTAAAATTCATGTTGCAATTTAAAATAATCTTTGTATGCTTAATCTATTCCTCTTCCCTATTCTTCCTTTTTATTTTTGAAACTTTGGCTACCTTCGAGCCAAGGTCAACAACACGTAAATTATAGTTATTTGGGAAGAGCTCGAGATTTAATCAATGAATTAGGCAATTTGGGTAAAAAGATTATTACACGAATGGTTGTGTAAGCAAAGAAGAAATGGGTTAAGTAGCACTTTTCATATGAATAAGCTTAACCAACATATGAGGAATGATAGCAACCTGTTAGGAACACATGTATAGGAAACTGGAATAATAGGTATAGCCTATTAACGGGATTATAAGCATGAACATAAATTGGGGTTTTTGGGTAAATCTTGAATTCGAGACTTGAAAATTGGATATGCCGTTAAGATCCTAGAAACATAATTAAAATGGAATATGTTGGACAAATCATGTTTTTATGTAATTATGGAACTCGACACATAACATGAAATTGACAATAGTGACATAACTTGAACATGAACATGCTTGTGAATTGGTAATTGACATTTGATATCTAGAATGAACATGAACATGCTTGTAAATTTATAATTGGCTTATGACACCTAGAATAGACATGAATTGTTAATTGGCTAAACATGAAATATGGCTAACTCGAGGTTAGAATGAGTTTGCGGTGTAATCCTATCCGGAACCACCCGGCACATCCAGTGACCGCAAACATTAGGTTATAATATGAGAAGTTAGTCATAACGTGCTTGAAACCCGAGGTTAGATTGAGTTGTGGTGTAATCCTACCTGGAACCAACCGGCACATCCAGTGACCGCAACAATAGGTCTAATGTGAGAGGTTTGGCATTAATAATTAATTAATGCTAATGACACATGCTGGTATGGTAAGGTTAAGTCAACATGAAACACTAGACAACACTTAACCAATTTGACATGATATATGGGTGGGTTAAGTCAACGTGAACGGCTAGATAACACTTAACCAATTTGACATGATATATGGGCGGGTTAAGTCAACATGAACTGATAGAAAACACTTATCCAATTTAGCATGGTACGTGGGTTGAATTGAATACGTGATTGGGGGTTAAGTCAACTTGGACACATGGGCAAACTTAACCAATATAACAGTATCAAAGCAAGGAAAAGTGGGGAATTATAAGATTAAATAATAGATAAACTTATCTTAGGGATAAGAAATGAATATGACTTAAGATGTAATACAAGACTCGAAGGGTGGGACGACTTATAACATGAAATAAGTTAATCTAAGCTGAAAATGTGGGAAAACACCCATACGCTATCATTTGATAAAGAGAACTTAAGTCATGCTTGAATTCATTGGTAAACCTTAGTTAAAAGGAACTAAGTAACAAACCTTAGTTAAAGAGAACTAAGTAACAGAAACTAAGTATCAAACCTTGGTTAAGAGAACCAAGTAATGAACCTTAGTTAAGAGGAGTAAGTTGTAAACCTTGGTCAAGAAAACAAACGATTAAGAGAACTAAGTAGTAAACCATAGTTAAGACGACTAAGTAGTGAACCTTAGTTAAGAAAGCTAACAATTCAGGAAACTAAGTAGTGAACCTTAGTAAAGAGAACTAAGTAGTAAACCTTAGTCAAGAAAGCCAAGTAGAACACGAGGAGAAGCGAACGTCCATTTGATCATAAAGAATGCTCCAACGAACTGGGTTAGCATGCGGCTTCGAGGGGACGTGAGGGTTCTATTGGTATCCCTCTGTGAGGTTGCAGATGATCCTACGGGGCTCATAGAGGTAAAGGTCTTCGTTGGAAGAGCCAAGGGTATGCATTTGTTGCAATATAAGCAACCTAAAGACTAGGATGGGTCAGCGTGAGGCGGCGATATCTTGTTTAGCCCTGTGATAGCACGTCGTCGTCTACCTACCATCTTGAGTCAATCGTGATACGCAAGCAGAAAGGCGGAGAACTCCAAAAGACCATATACTTTGCTATCTAGTTATGGGTGAGGGTGGGCAATGGGTTTGTGGGGCTGTAACAACCCATATTTTGATAACGTGTTATAACTATAAATCAAGGGAGAATTAATTTTTAAAATAAGAATCAAGGGAAACGGGTTACGCCATTGCGTTCGTCTCAAAATTCTACTTGGAAACGAGTCCGAGTTTTCGAAAATCGGAGTCCGTATGACCAAGTTATGACCCTTCGAAGTTTTCAGAAAATTTTAAGTTCAAAACAGCTCAGAATTCGAATTCAAATTTCGAATTCAAACCACAGTACAGACTGGGCGGAAAATTTCCCGCCCAGGACCAGGTCGACCATAGAGTCGACATGCCCAGGACCAGGTCGACCATAGTGTCGACCTGGGTGTCGACCTGGGGGTCGACCTGGTGGCCGAGCCCACTTTTGAAACTGGATTCACTCTGATGTTTCTGGCCTCGTTTCTGTCTACATTCATTGACCTGACCCTATATAAATAGCCCCTAACACTAGTCTCTCTACACAAAATTCTCTCTGACCTTATGTTGCTTTAATTCTGGTTGAAAAGTTAGAGAAAGGGACTACTTCTTCTACGTCGAAACTATGTTAAGAGAATTGATGATTTGGGGATTTCTGTTAGGACTTGACTAAGCATATAAAGATTCAACATCTACTTTCTTTTTCTAATTCTCGAACCACGATCAGTAAGCCCTAGTTACTTTTAGATTTAAACTGTAAATGTAATATGGATATGTTGTAAATTGAAATTGGACCTGTGTATGATGACTGTTTTACATCCATTCTTGTTCATCTTGGATCTTGACTTTAGGGTATATTACTATGACACTGATTTGGGGCCTATTCATGTTGTAAATCAAAAAGAAAACCCCCTCATATTATCATGCCTACAATGTTGAATCTGCTATTAGTCACAAGTTTATGACTATCATCTTATGTCAACCGCTACCATGACTATACTATCACCTTATGTCAACTGTTATCTTGACTAGTACCTTATTTTGCTAGGTTTGGAATCTTTATGTTTGAGGCCGATATTCCATATGCTAGTAATGTTATAATCATTTATCTCAAGTCATACCATGCTATGCTAGTGATCACTTTTGCCACCTTATACCCGTCCCTTCTTATGTTATTCCCTAATTTGATTTATTTGTATCAATTCGAGTTTATGTGGGATGGGAATACGATTTGGGTAGACTAGGTAAAACATGAATTGGCTTTGAACATGAACGTTTTTATAACTTGAACCTGTATATGGACAAGAACTTGACATGAAATTAACATGAAAACTCGACATGAATTTTGACATGAAAACTTGAACATGGGCATGACACTTAGATAAACTTGAAAATGGCCAACTCGAGGTTGGGTTGAGTTTGCAGTGTAAATCTGCCCGGAACCGCCCGGCGAATCCAGTGACTGCAAACAATAGGATCCAATGTGGGTAGTTGGTCATATCACACGTAAAACCCGAGGTTAGACTATGTTGTGGTGTAAATCTGCCCGGAACCGCCCGGCAAATCCAGTGACCACAACAATTAGTCTAATGTGAGAGGTTGGGGTGCATTAATGAATTAATGCCACATGATAGGGTTAAGTCATGAACCACTTGAATATACTTAACCAACTTGACACGCTGATTTGATAGGGTTAAGTCATGAACCGCTTGAACACACTTAACCAACTTGATACATGGTCTGGATAGGGTTAAGTCTCGAATTTGAATGACAACACTTAACCCATTAGAAACCCTAGTTATGCGGTCCTTTTCAGCAGTAACCCACTTAGATGTATCACGATACCCTGGGACTAGGCAGGGTGGAGCACGATTATGGGGCTGATTGTAAGCGACCAGAATGACGGCTGAGTAGGTGCGCCATTGTAGGTTCAGGCGGACTATGGTCGTGCACGTAGTCCGGAGTTGAAAAAGCAGGCATTGGGCACCAGTAGGTTTACACTGTGCGTGCTTGATTCGTGTCGGAGGTTGGCACCATAAGGCTTGATACACCCTATGGTGGACCTAGCACAGGTGACTACATTTCAGGATAGGGCCGTATGACACAGACACATGACGAGCTAGAACTTGTAGGGAGCCGATCGATTAACAGATTGTACCGTGGGACCCCTTAATGGGCGACTTCATGATATTAGGCCTAGGGATCATTTCATGATTAATACTTCACAAGGGTTAGAACACTAGTACAGTTGGTGCAGCGAACCTTGAATATGCGATGGTAGACTTGACTTATCTTGTTATCTTAATTATCATATCAGTCATGTTATCATCCTTATGTTTAATTCCAGTTTTCACATG
Source organism: Allium sativum (assembly GCA_030737875.1). Classification (NCBI taxonomy): domain Eukaryota; kingdom Viridiplantae; phylum Streptophyta; class Magnoliopsida; order Asparagales; family Amaryllidaceae; genus Allium; species Allium sativum. The sequence continues at coordinate 74,107,013 of CM060923.1, read as the reverse complement.
TCATGTTACCTTTACTAGTTTTTATACTGAAAGTCACTAGGGCTTACCAGTCTTATGACTGACCCTTTTTCTTTCGCCTCTTTTTCTTACGCCCCCCCCCCCCCCAGGTTCTCAGGGAGGAAACACTAGCTCTTAGCTTGGATTTAGCTTGCTTTCTGTTAGCTCATGTACGGTTTGGCCTTGAGCTATGCTATGGCTGCACTTCTGCTATTTATGGGGAATAGTTTACTTTTGTTATCTTAAGTTTATGCTTCTTTATTTGGAACTCGATGTAATGGAATAATTTGTACCTTGGATATATAAGGTTTTGACTCTTTTCTTGAAAGAAATAAAAATTTGGTTTTTTAATTTCTACCGCGGCTTTATTTATGTTCTGCCTTGTGATATCTCTATGTATGTTTACCTAGATAATACTCCACCAAAACTAGTGCATTCCCTTTGTGAGTGACCCTAGCGGAGGTGGGGTGTTACAGGGGCATAGAGGGTCTGCGTACAGTTCTCATTCTTGATTTTCTTGGGTTCCTTTCATTAGTTGAGGGAGGGGTCGAGTGGAACCATAGCCACATATAGATAAAACAAACCTTAGCATCTGCATCGGCAGATAACTTAAAGCTCCCGATCGAGTTCCGTGTTTCTTGATTAGCCCTGCCATGAGACTCGGGCCGCACATATAGAGCACATGTGCAACTAGATATCTAGCATGTTTAACGATACGATTGGGACTTAAAGTCTAGGAACATATATCGCTTTGGATAGTGTGTCCTAGACTAGGGGGCATTATTCGATAGGTAGCATAAACCCTAGTGGCCCTAGGTAGCATAAACCCTGGTCGGAAATAGAAAACATTCAATAGGTAGCATAAACCCCAGTGGCCCTGGGTAGCATAAACCCTGGTTGAATCTAGGAAGCGCTCAATAGAAAACCCTAGATTAGATCTAGGTAATAAACGAAATCTAGCAAGATCAAGAGTGGTAGTCCAAACGATTTTGAGAATGGTGGCACTACACTAAAGTAGTATAGATTTACATGATGAAGCCCGTATGACATACGGCAAGGGACTGTGTATATACATGGAAAGGATTATACGAGTTGGGAGTATCTATATATATGTTCTATTAGGTTAATCTACAAGTGGGACATGAGTATAGCCTAGAGAACTAATATCGCGAATAACCTAATAAGCAAGAAAATATAACTGAACGGTATATATAGGATTATACAGAAGTTTATTCTAAGTCCACTCACACAGAACTTATGTTCTAACCCCCTCCTTATTACATACTTCCAGGTCAGGTTCATGGCAGAGATGGTATAAGCTTTGGATACTGGTTAGGCAGTATGTTTTATAAGGTAAAGCTATAATTAAAGTATATTATACGTTGAATTCCTTCTACTGTAAGATGCTTACGAATTCTAACATGTTTTATCTATCTCTGTCTTTTTCTGCAGGATACCAAAGCACCCAACTTGGGTTTCGATAGATTGGGTTTTTGAAAAGAAAAATCGGCCTGTCGAAATCCGGGTTGTTACATTTGGTATCAGAGCTTCCGTTTAGTGATCTTAGGGAGATAATGAGTGAACGTATTTGTATTTTCTAAAATATAAATATATTATATATAAACCTAAATCCATAAAGTAGCCCACTAGGAATGGAAAGAGTTGGGATAGCTATTTTGTACACTAAAGGAATGAACCTAGAAATTTTAAGACCCTTAGGTGGTTTGGTTGGAAAGTGTACAATATGATTTGGTATTGGAGAAAGAAAGTATCCCATAAGAATTAAAACTAAAATGTTGTTATTTCAGAGTAGTGGGTTTAGAAGTGAAACCTTATAAGTTAGAAAAAGGTTAAAATGTGGAAAATGGATTAGTAATATATATAGTTGAGAGAATTGGTTCGGAAAGTGCCTAGGAAAGCCTAGTTGAGTTGAAAGACCCACTGTGAGTCTAACCCAATAATAAAATTTTAAGAACTTGAATTTGTAAAAGAGTTTGTGGTGTTTTTCAAGTTTTAATCTTAAAAGTATTTTTGATGTTTAAGAAAAATACGTAAAAGACATATTCAGTGCATGTTGGGTTTTTAAAGTAAAGTGGTGTATACTTTGGTAGAACAATGATTTCTTGTTTTAAAAGAACTCTCTCATTAAAAAGTGCATAATATAGAGCATATATAGCTCATTAGTTTTCATATTATAATATATGAAAGGATTGAAAATAAAGTGTTGTGTTTTGTAAAAGAAAATTCTTTTCTGTTCACAATAAATTTTGATTATTGATTTACAAAGAAATTTTGTTGGGTGGACAAAATAATTTGTAGGAATAGAATAGATGTCTGCACCTTATAGAAAGTAGTTAAATTAACAATGTAATTAGAAACAATGTAAGCCCGATAGTTTTCCTTATCTACTCCAGTATTGTGATTTGAAAAAAAAATGTTTTGTATTCTATTCTGTAACATGTTTTATGGTTTGGCGAAAACAAATTTTGGAGAAGAAAACAAAGTTTTAACACTTTCAATTTTTAAAAGAAAATGTAATGAAAAGAAAGGAGGCCAAACCATGTTTTAAAAAGAATGGAGTGGGTAAGGATTAGTGCCTAGAAAAGGACGAGAGAATGTTAAAGCTATGAATTAAACAATTGGAACCAACTAGAGAATGGTTGAGTTGAGTGATTCTCTAAGCGTCAATCTGATGTTGATTTCGGTCTTCGGGGTTGATATTTAGGGAGTTACTCTCTTGCTAATTTACAGTCAGGGATTAGCTAATATTAAACTAATGGAAAATTCCGGTAGAATGCATAAGCATCGAGAATACTAGGTTTGTTGCTTGAGAAAGAGAGAAAAAGTATAGGCTAGTAATGCACAGCAAGGACTAGTAGTGACTACTAAGTAGTAAAGGGCAAGTAAGTGGGTAGATCCTGTTGTGTGGACTCGCAATTGTCTGAGATGATAAAGTCCTAAGATTCTTGGCCTATAGTAGTAGCTGTGTAGGATGCTGTTTGAATTGAAAACAGAAAAAACTTATTTGAAATAATAAACTTAAGTAATTGGATTAAGTCAAATAAGCTACGAAAGAGAAAAGCCTAAGCTAACAAGAGACAATAAATTCAGTAAGACAACAAATGCGACGGGAAAAGAAAATGGAAATCTTAAGAAAAAGATGAATAAATATGAAATTATTCCAAGATAAGATGAAAGAGAAAGGAAAGTTTTCTTATGTGGTTGTGCTTGGATAGGAAAGTAGGAAGTTTTTATAGAATAGTTATATAAAAATCCGAGTGCAACTATAAAAGGTACAGCGGAAAATGTAAATTCTTCCATTTTATACCTTTTTGTAACATAAGAAATCGAATTTAGAAAATTAGATTTTTCTAAATTTCGAATTTAATGACGGTTGGTAGGGTTTTGGATGCGAAAATTGGGTGAACCATGCTCTTATTCTATAAGAGTATGGGAAAACTTGGATGAAAAATATTTTGATTTTTCATGAATGTTGCATTCATATAGAACTACAAGTATATTTAGGATGTGAGCATCATCTTTTGAAAGGTTTTTAAAATTTGCATACATATTGGTGGATCCAAATTAGGCATACATATTTTACTATGATATATCTCACTTGGCACATGTGCACAATTTTTTCAACAATTGGATGCACACTGGATGGATGGATATTGCGAGGGATTATCTATTTTACTCTTATCGAATTTCGGGGACGAAATTCTTTAAGGGTGGGAGAATGTAACACCCCACATTTTTGATATAATTAAAAATGTACAAATATGTATGTATGCATAGATAGGTAAATAGTGGTGATGTATAATGAAAAATTAATTCATACATTGAAGAGTAAGGAAATTAATGCGATAACAATGTGTGTAATCGAAGAGATGAGAAAATAAAAATAATTAATTTAAATATCAGGAATTAAGTAAAACGGACATCACCATTGCGTCCTTCTCGGAATTCTGGTCAAGATGGACACTTAGTTTGCGTAAAACGGACATTATATGAAAAAGTTATTAAGCCTAAAATTTTGTATACGCACAAGAGAAATATATATATACACACACAAACAAATTAAAATATAAAAAAAAGAATAAAAAAGGATTGCATGTAATAAATACATGCACTGAAAAAAATGTAATGCATGCATTAAAAGAAAGAAAGGATTGGTTGCATGCAATGTAAATATGTTGCATGCACTGATTTGCAAACATAATGCATTAACATTAAAAGAAAAAGATTCATGCAATGGTTTAATTTAAGTATTGTAACTAACATGAAAAAGAGAAGTAAGGAGAGAACAATAATTATCATTGTTCTAAGACTCATTAACGAAAGACTTCATAGCTCAGTTGGTTAAGACATTGGATTTGTAACATGGAGGTCGGGGATTTGAACCCCGGTGGCGGCATAATTTTTATCTTTGTTTTAGAGAGGGCCAACTAAACATGCAAATATATATACGTATACAGATTCAAAATTTTAAAGGATAAGAACATACATATAAGGAAATAAAGAAAATATATGTATATATATGAGAATATATATATATATATATGCATAAATATATGTATAAAAAAGATAAAATTCAAGATAAGGCTACAGTCAATGAAATATGGCAAGAATCAAATAACGGTGCAGCATCGTTTGAATTTTGAAAATAAAACAAAAATTGTGCGTATATATATGCGTAAAATGGTCGGCAGAGTAATTGTATACATATAAGAATATTTCATGCGAATAAAACAGTTAAATAATTTCCAGAAATTCAAAAGTTCAAAAATAAAATTTCTACGCCAAAACAATTCAAACATTCGAAATTCAAATTTGAGCGCCAAAACACCTTGCAGGACCCAATGCTGACTCAGCGCTGCGTGTACGATAAGATTTGGCTAGATTCATCTGCGAACCTGGACTATTTTCTTAACTGGGTTCAATGCTGACTCAGCGCTGCGTGTACGATAGGGTCTTGAGCACCTATATAAACACCCCTAAGGCTACAGTTTTCTCTACACATCTTCATTATGCCTATACAGCGCTAATTCATATCAAAATAAATCAAAAACTGGGTTATGCTGCACAAGTTCTTAGTTAGAATTCAAGTAGAGAACCAAAGGCTAATTCAACGACTTTAACAACTATTTTCTAAGAATTTGTAACAACCCGTAAAATCAGAGCCAATTTAATTTTTTTATTTTGGAGATTTTAATGAATTTTAAATATTTAAAATGAATTATTTTAAATAATAACGACTAGAAAATTTATTTTCGATGAAGTTAAAATGAATAAATTTATTTTAATTATATAACGAGCCTGAAATGGTGCGGCAGTTCAGAAATTCGATTTCGAATTTCAAATGAATATACGGAATTTGTTTTAAGATAGAAGCGAACGAAATAAGAATTGGAATTCGTTTAATCTTATCTTTCTACGAATGTAAGAAACTTAGATTTCACTTTATAGAGAGTGAGATATGTCCACTTTAAAATTCAGAAAAGTCGCTATGGAATTTATTTATATTTTAATATATATAAAGGCCCTTAAAAATGAAAATTTTGCAAACGACCTCGGTTTTCGACGAAAGCACTTTTGTTGGATCCGGGATGTCAGATTATTGCTAGATTCCAGTTGGCATAATTTTCTGTATCAATATGTCAGCGTGGTGAAGGAAAACGTGTTTTAACAGTTTCAGTCAATTTCGATCGACCAGAAAATGGCCATTTTTCAAACGGTCTTCAAATTTGACGAAATTAGTTTTGTTAGGACCGTATCGTCAATACGAAGCTAGAAATAATTTTTTTAGAATTTTCAGAGTCAGTATGTAGCCCTGGTAAATTAGAATGTGCGTTTAAATTGAATATATAAAGATTTGTATTTTAAATTTAACAAAAATTGATCGTAACAGTCGAATGGGCCTATGAAACATATCCCATTGTATTAGGAATGGGGGTAATTAGCTTGGGGCGACAGTCGTTGGGTTTGATTTGGAGTTCTAGGGTTAAATGAGCAATAAACGGACTGAATAATAATTAAATTATAATATATATAACAAAAGAAAATGGTCAAAACCCTCAAATCCCTTTAGCCGTGGTCAACTGCTTTAATACCGCCCCATCTCTCTCGTGAAGATCTGAGCCGCGATATTAAAAACCAAGAAGAAAAATCAAAATAAAACCATAAAAATCTTCAAATAATTATATGTGAGATCTTGAAACACTCCTTTTCAATTGGATACTTGGTTTGTCAAGTTCGAAACCCTTTTGGGTGGCTCGGGTTTCGACTAGGGCTGGCGAACGGGATTTGATTGGAGGCGCCGGAGGTAGTAAGGAGGTGACGGGTAGGTGCAGAACGAGGAGCTGTGGTGAAAGAGGGGGTCGGCGGCGCTGATTGGTGGTCAAGGTGATGGCACGCGGTGGTCAAAAGGTGCAGTCAATAGGTTTCTTGGTTCGCCAGTTCTGATACCAGGAGGATGAACAACAGTGAGCAGTTTTTTTAATATAAATCAAATTGTTTTATTTCCATTTTTTTATGAAATCAAATTGTTTTAAAATAAAATTAAAATTGTTTTGAAAATATTAATATATAGGTTTTGAAAATATAAATACATAGGTTTTGAAAATATAAATACATATTTTTTGAAAATATAAATATATATGTTTTGAAATATATAAATAGAAATGTTTTTGACAATAAAATTGCATTGTTTTAAAATATAAACTAGAATTGATTTTGAAAATATAAGCAAAATATAAGGAAAGTGAACATATAAAGATGTGATTTTTAAAATGTAAGCATCATATTAAACATACGATTTTTATATAAGTAGAAATATAAAAATATGATTTTTATATATTATGTAGCGTTATAAAAAATATAATCTTTGTATAGAAATTAGAGTTGTAAAAATATAAAGATCAGATTTTCGATAATGAAAGATATGATTTTATATATATGAAGTAGCGATAAAAAATCGATTTTTATATATGTGAAGTAGCGATAAAAATTCGATTTTTATATATGTGAAGTAGCGATAAAAATTTGATTTTTATATATGTGAAGTAGTGATAAAAATCAATTTTTCTTTTTATATATGTAGCAAAGTAAAAATACGATTTTTGTTGTTTGAAAGGTTAAATCAAAATATGATTTTATTCTGAAGAGAGCGTTATAAAAAAATAATTTTTACATATATAGTAGCGAAATAGAAATGTGATTTTTATCCATATAGAGTTGAAATAAAAATGTGATTTTTATCATGAACAGCGTGAAAAGATGAAGTTGGAATGTCGGGTAAATCCAAACCATCGTCCAATATAGAACTGGCGAAGTGGATCCCCAAGGTGAGAACTCCTCACTTTTATTTTTATTTCTAGTTTGAAATATATACTAGGATGCAGACGGTGCTTAGTAGCACCCGACACCCCTCGTCCACAGACCATGGATGACTTGTTTGTTTGATTTCTGTGTTGTGAAATTTGATTATGTGATGTGGAATGAAATAAAATATTTTATAGTGGAAAACATTTTATAGTTAAAAATATGATTTTTAACTTGTATATAAAATAAATACTTACAAACAAATTGGACGATTTGTTTATATACACTGATTTGACTGATATTGATTGGGACGATAAATTTTACACATCGCCCAACTGCACAAATAAAATCTGTGTTTGTTGATTTGGAACCTCATACGGGTATTGGGATGAGATTTGACGTACACTAATCCCGATTGTTTGGTTGCATGTCAATCGATGGATTGGCAGACTGTGTAAGCGTTAATTAGTTATATTTAATGCTTGTGCAGTTGTGTGGTGCACTCTGGATGATGGTTGATTAGTTATCATTGCTATTATATACATGTGTTGTTGAAAATCCATATAATTAACATTATATGGTAATTGATTGGGCCTCATTCCAATTTTGAAAATAAATTCATGTGTTGAATAGAAAATAAATTCATGTGTTGAATAGAAAATAATTTCATGCGTTGTAATAAAATAATTTCATGTGTTGAATAAAAGCTGTGTTGATTAGATTGACGCCATTGTGATGTGAACGATATTTATTTCAATTTTATTTCCAGTTTTTTTTATGAAATCAAATTGTTTTAAAATAAAATTAAAATTGTTTTGAAAATATTAATATATAGGTTTTGGAAATATAAATACATTGGTTTTGAAAATATAAATACATAGTTTTTGAAAATATAAATATATATGTTTTCAAATATATAAATAGAAATGTTTTTGACAATAAAATTGCATTGTTTTAAAATATAAACTAGAATTGATTTTGAAAATATAAACATAGTAAAAGGAAAGTGAACATACAAAGATGTGATTTTTAAAATGTAAGCATCATATTAAAAATACGATTTTTATATAAGTAGAAATATAAAAATATGATTTTTATATATTATGTAGCGTTATAAAAAATATAATCTTTGTATAGAAATTAGAGTTCTAAAAATATAAAGATCGGATTTTCAATAATGAAAGATATGATTTTTATATATATGAAGTAGCGATAAAAATTCGATTTTTATATATGTGAAGTAGCGATAAAAATTCGATTTTTATATATGTGAAGTAGCGATAAAAAATCGATTTTTCTTTTTATATATGTAGCAAAGTAAAAATACGATTTTTGTTGTTTGAAAGGTTAAATCAAAATATGATTTTTATTCTGAAGAGAGCGTTATAAAAATATAATTTTTACATATATAGTAGCGAAATGGAAATGTGATTTTTATCCATATAGAGTTGAAATAAAAATGTGATTTTTATCATGAACAGCGTGAAAAGATGAAGTTGGAATGTCGGGTAAATCCAAACCATCGTCCAATATAGAACTAGCGAAGTGGATCCCCAACGTGAGAACTCCTCACTTTTATTTTTATTTCTAGTTTGAAATATATACTAGGATGCAGACGGTGCTTAGTAGCACCCGACACCCATCGTCCACAGACCATGGATGACTTGTTTGTTTAATTTCTGTGTTGTGAAATTTGATTGTGTGATGTGGAATGAAGTAAAATATTTTATAGTTAAAAATATGATTTTTAACGTGTATATAAAATAAATATTTATAAACAAATCAGACGTTTTGTTTATATACACTGATTTGACTGATATTGATTGGGACGATAAATTTTACACATCGCCCAACTGCTCAAATAAAATCTGTGTTTGTTGATTTAAAACCCCACACGGGTATTGGGATGAGATTTGACTAATCCCGATTGTTTAGTTGTATGTCAATCGATGGATTGATAGACTGTGTAAGCATTAATTATTTATATTTAATGCTTGTGCAGTTGTGTGGTGCACTCTGGATGATGGTTGATTATTTACCGTTGCTATTATATACATGTGTTGTAGAAAATCCATAGAATTAACATTATATGGTAATTGATTGGGCCTCATTCCAATTTTGAAAATAAACTCATGTGTTGAATAGAAAACAAATTCATGTGTTGAAATAAAATAATTTCATATGCTGAATAAAAGCCGTGTTGATTAGATTGACGCCATTGTGACGTGAACGATATTTATATCGATTTTATTCATTTTTATAACGAATATAGAAAAGGAAGTGATTTCAAAATTTAACGTTTTGAAAATATTATCATTTGTATATCGATGATGTGGAATATTCAATTTTGATTTGAAATTGAATATGAAGTTGAAATCATTTTGAAAACGAATTTAAAACGATTTATAAAATACGTTTTAAAAGGAATCGACGAAATATAGATTATATATATAATATAATGGCCTGAATAGAACGCGCCGCGTCGCGGCAGTTTGCGAATTTCGACCATTGACTTCGAATGGATATTACGGGAGCGACCGTCAGATTCTCCTAAAACCGGAACCGTCGGGTTCGTATCGAAAAGGGCTTTCTAATGAATATAAGTGATTTGAAATCTAACGGTTGGATTTGGAATTATGTCCAAATCAAATTTGGAAAAGGTCGCTGTAAGTCCAGTTTGATGGCCGTTGATGGAAATCGACTGTACGGGCCTAGATAAAATTATTAAAAATAGTAATAATTTGTGTAAAATCATAAGAAATGATTTGTGAAGGATTGGGATGAAAAACTCCATATTTGAAAAGATAAAAATAGATATTAATCAAAATGAACTAGTTTTGAACTAGAATTATAATTCTATTTATTTATTTTAAATAAATAAAGTGGATTTGAAATGGTATTAAAAGTAACCAGAATTTCCAATAATTGAATTGGAATGGATTTGAATCGAAATTGTCTTTGGAACATTTCGATGTTGGATTTCGTGATGAAACAAATATTGTTATAGGAATTTAAAGATATATTTATATCGTTATTTCCAATACGATATTTGTTGGTCGTAGAATTTTATATTGAATATAATCCGATATATTTTCTATTCAGAACCTTGTATTTAATATCAAATGTGATTTGGGTTTGTCGTGAATGGTGTCTTCATTAACACTGTCCTTAAACCCAGTTGAGAAAAAGATTAAATCTTTTTATTTAGATTTAATGAAGTGTACCAATTAAATGGTATTTAATTGAAATTGAGTTGGAATTGATTTTTGGGTTTATCGCAAATGGTGTTTTAAATAACGCTTATTCTTCAACCCTATAATTAATGGAATGTTATTTTGGGTTCATCGTGAACCGTGTTTTAGATGACGTTGGTTCTTTAACCCAGTTAAAGATAGGATATTGATTTTTGGGAAGATTAAAACTAAGTGGAGTTTTAATGAATCTTTAATTAGATTGAAATGATCGAGAATGGAGTATCACCAGTTTTACTCTAGGCGATAGTTAAATCTTTATTTAGATTTGAACGTGAAATAGTAATTGAATTTACCGACAACATCGTGGTGTTAGATATGAAGTATTACCAATTTTACTTCATGGGATGAGTAGGTTGGGATTGGGAAAATAAAATAAATGATTACTTCGGTGTGCTTCGCTAATCCCGACTAGTTTGAATTGATATTCAAAAGAAGATTAAAGAATAAATTTAAAGAATTTATCTTTGATAAAATTAATGGGAACCTTTCCCAAAGTGTAAGAATATTTGAATAAAAGAATATTCTGAATTGGAATGAGGCGTATGTTGTGTTTGTGTAACACTTGTTTATTATATACGCGAATTATTCAGAAAGACTGGGTTTATCCCATTCTGAATAACTGATTCGACATGGTGTCGAGGATGAAGACGGTGGTCGAAGACCGGAGTTCTTCACGTCGTTTGGGTGATTACTAATGATCTTGATTGGGCCGTACACCCAGGAGGAGGGAATCAGTTAGTGATCGTCCAGACTTACTTGGAGATCGATGGATATGCGGGGTACTAGGTGCCTCCGGTTTCATTCAGACCCAGAACGAACTTGCAAATGGACTATGTGTATGACATTGGATTTTATTCTGTGTGATTGATTTCTATTAAATATATATCTGTTTGGCGGTGGAGATTTTATTCTCTTGCTTAACGCCCTTCTCTGAGATGTACGAGCTCCGGGGTTATATATTGATGGAAATCAAGCGCATGGAGTGAATTGCCTGTGTGGCATGCCTAAGTGGCAAATGATCAAGGCTTCTGTTGAAAAGTAAGTCTTGTGGGTGATGATCACAGCACGGCCTGTGTGGCATAGCTTTGTGTAGCGTTGATTCGCGAGCCTCACACCCGGTTGTGAACCAGAAATGGGAGAGGACCTCAGGGAGGGCATGCGTTTCCTTCTAGCTAGAAGTGGCGTCAGTGGTTTTACATGCCTCGACGAGTTTGACTTATGTTGTTGTTGTTGTTGCGAGGCGCCTCGGATATATCAACGACTGTGTGGAGCCGATGGAGTCATTGGACTCATTGACACCCCATAGGGTGGGGAAACGCAGTGTTCAGGCATTTTAATCCACATCGATGGACCGGCCCTGTCGCTCCAAGGGTCACTCGAGCTCTGATCCTAAGACACGGGCTAGAGCGTCTCGAATCGGCAGAGGACTATCTTTTGCCTCGGTTCACAGATGGAAATCCAACTTCCAATACGTGACTTTGCGGTTTTATTTGTAGAGCCTAGTATGGCGACATAGTGGTATATGGCACTTATGCCGTCTATGAATGATACTTATGATTGAAATTGTTTTATACACTATGCACTCATAATAGTACCAAATGATTTGTTTTTAGCGTATCAAGCATTCTTTGGCTATTATAAGGCAAAAACCCTATCCTCCAGCTTGCATTGCATTGTGTGATGGGACCTGGGTCTTATAATAGCTTCATTGTTCTTTACTTAGTATTGCGTTGTTGTTTAATGCACTGGTGTTCTTGGGAGGAAACCCGTTCCGTGTTATACGGCGTGGTCCCTTGATTTACCTAACTTTAAAATAAAGATTAATAACTGTTTTAGTTCTCACACTAGTCACATGACTGACCTGGAGTTTATTGTTTTAACCTAAACTCTAGGTGCCCTTATTTTGACACGGGCAGCTAGTAGTTTTGGTTTTGCAGATTTATATTCACAGGAACATGATTTACAGCTGGAACGATACTCGGAAAGCTCTGTATCCGTGTATTACTTCTAGTTGTGTTTTGTATTATTTTCCGCTGCAATGTATTTAAATGTAATTTAAATCTCTGATATTTTTTGTGTAATATTTATTTGTACTCTGTAATATTCTTGTATTCTGATGGAATTGTTGTAATATACAATGAAATGTTCTTCTGTTTGCGTTCCGACGTGGCTTGTTCTCAACTCAATCCGTGATTTCCCATAAGGGGGATTTCGGGTCGTTTCATCATGGTATCAGAGCTTTGGTTTACAAAGCTTGAGAACAAGACACATTAGAACCATACAAAAGAATTCATCAGATATTGGATTAGTAATATCCAATGAGAATGACTCGTTAGAGATGGGATCAGTAGTATCCTAGAACGAGTGTGAAGAGTATATTTTTGAAAATGAAAAAAGTTTTGTTTTGAAAATTTAATTCAATTATTCGTATTTGAATATTTATTTGTATTAGTTTGGACAATCCAGTATATAAAGATTTTCCATATACGTCTGATCCACGGGTATTCGAAGTTTTAATATACTGGATAGACATAGAATCACACTTTAGCCACTCGGGGATAATTCTGATGATGTCCGGACATCATTAGTATTTATGTTCGTGTTTCGAAGGTGGGATTTCTATATGATTCGAATTGCCTGGTGTGAGAACCAAAACTAGGTAGGGCTTATTGTAGTGATTTGGCATCAAAAATATGATTTTTGGACTATATATCAAAATTATGAATTCGAAATGATAATCAACTAATTGATCGATGGTTGTGTTGTTTGATTATTATTTGTTTAATTAAATGTTGAACCTTTAGCCAAATTGATCAAATAGTGAGTTGTATTGAAAATTAGTCATATTTGCATGCATATACATGTACTTAATTGAACGGTCATAGCAAAGAGGCTAGAAAAGAGGAATAAAATTGTTTGCCCGACAAATAGGTACATGTTTATTGTATTTCTTTGGGTTTGGATGATTTTATGAGCCGATTGGCTGGCTGCTTGGCAGTTTCTTTTTCTTTTTGGATTGATGAGGGCCATGGGAGACTATTTGAAATATCCCGTAGTCCCCGGTGCAGGGGAGGTTATGGCGAAATTTTTCGAAAACTTAGGGTGTTAGCCAAATTTTTGAAAAATTTGAAAAGTTCTTAAAAACTGAAAAGTTGAAGAACTTAAGCCATAAAGAAAATAATGGAAGTTGAGTTGGTTTGTAAAACAACTTTCGGCTTCGTTCCTTTTCGGTGACGAAAAGTTTTAAGTGGGGGAGATTGTAACAACCCGGAAAATTAGAGCCAATTTAAATTTTTTATTTTGGCGATTTTAATGAATTTTGAATATTTAAAATGGATTATTTCAAATAATAACGACTAGAAAATTTATTTTCGATGAAGTTAAAACGAATAAATTTATTTTAATTATATAACGAGCCTTAAATGGCGCGGCTGTTCGGAAATTCGATTTCAAATTTCAAATGAATATACAAAATTCATTTTAAGTCAGAATCGAATGAAATAAGAAATATTGGAATCTGTTTAATCTTATCTTTCTAACGGATGTAAGAAACTAAGATTTCACTTTATAGAGAGTGAGATATGTCCAGTTTAAAATTCAGAAAAGTCGCTGCGGAATTTATATATATTTTAATATATATAAAGGCCCTTAAAAATGAAAATTTTGCAAACGACCTCGGTTTTCGATGAAACCACTTTTGTTGGATCTGGGATGTCAAATTATTGCTAGATTTCAGTTGGCATAATTCTCTGTATCAATATGTGACCGTGGCGAAGGAAAACGTGTTTTAACAGTTTCAGTCAATTTCGATCGACCAGAAAATGGCCATTTTTCAAACGGTCTTCAAATTTTATGAAATTAGTTTAGTTAGGATCGTACGTCAATACGAAGCTAGAAATAATTTTTTTAGAATTTTCAAAGTCAGTATGCAGCCCCGGTAAATTAGAATGTGCGTTTAAATTGAAATGTAAAGATTTATATTTTAAATTTAACGAAAATTGATCATAACAGCCGAATGGGCCTACGAAACATATCCCATTGTGTTAGGAATGGAGGTAAATAGCTAGGGGTGACAGTCGTTGAGTTTGATTTGGAGTTCTAGGGTTAAACTAGCAATAAACGGACTGAATAATAATTAAATTATAATATATATAACACAAGAAAATGGTCAAAACCCTCAAATCCCTTTAGCCGTGGTCAACTCCTTTAATGCCGCCCCTTCTCTCTCGTGAAGACCTGAGCCGCGATTTTAAAAACCAAGAAGAAAAATCAAAATAAAATCATAAAAATCTTCAAATAATTATATGTGAGATCCTGAAACACTCCTCTACAATTGGATACTTGGTTTGTCAAGTTCGAAACCCTTTTGGATGGCTCAGGTTTCGACTAGGGCTGGCGAACGGGATTTGATTGGAGGCGCCGGAGGCAGTAAGGAGATGACGGGCAGGTGCAGAACGAGGAGCTGTGGTGGAAGAGGGGGTCGGCGACGCTGATTGGTGGTCAAGGTGATGGCACGCGGTGGTCAAAAGGTGCGGTCAATGGGTTTCTTGGTTCGCCAGTTCTGATACCAGGAGGATGAACAACAGTGAGCAGTTTTTTTTTAATATAAATCAAATTGTTTTATTTCCAGTTTTTTTTATGAAATCAAATTGTTTTAAAATAAAATTAAAATTGTTTTGAAAATATTAATATATAGGTTTTGGAAATATAAATACATAGGTTTTGAAAATATAAATACATAGTTTTTGAAAATATAAATATATAAATAGAAATGTTTTTGACAATAAAATTGCATTGTTTTAAAATATAAACTAGAATTGATTTTGAAAATATAAACATAGTAAAAGGAAAGTGAACATATAAAGATGTGATTTTTAAAATGTAAGCATCATATTAAAAATACGATTTTTATATAAGTAGAAATATAAAAATATGATTTTTAAATATTATGTAGCGTTATAAAAAATATAATCTTTGTATAGAAATTAGAGTTCTAAAAATATAAAGATCGGATTTTCAATAATGAAAGGTATGATTTTTATATATATGAAGTAGCGATAAAAATTCGATTTTTATATATGTGAAGTAGCGATAAAAATTCGTTTTTTATATATGTGAAGTAGCGATAAAAAATCGATTTTTCTTTTTATATATGTAGCAAAGTAAAAATACGATTTTTGTTGTTTGAAAGGTTAAATCAAAATATGATTTTTATTCTGAAGAGAGCGTTATAAAAATATAATTTTTACATATATAGTAGCGAAATAGAAATGTGATTTTTATCCATATAGAGTTGAAATAAAAATGTGATTTTTATCTTGAACAGCGTGAAAAGATGAAGTTGGAATGTCGGGTAAATCCAAACCATCGTCCAATATAGAACTGGCGAAGTGGATCCCCAAGGTGAGAACTCCTCACTTTTATTTTTATTTCTAGTTTGAAATATATACTAGGATGCAGACGGTGCTTAGTAGCACCCGACACCCCTCGTCCACAGACCATGGATGACTTGTTTGTTTGATTTCTGTGTTGTGAAATTTGATTATGTGATGTGGAATGAAATAAAATATTTTATAGTGGAAAACATTTTATAGTTAAAAATATGATTTTTAACTTGTATATAAAATAAATACTTACAAACAAATTGGACGATTTGTTTATATACACTGATTTGACTGATATTGATTGGGACGATAAATTTTACACATCGCCCAACTGCACAAATAAAATATGTGTTTGTTGATTTGGAACCCCATACGGGTATTGGGATGAGATTTGACGTAATCCCGATTGTTTGGTTGTATGTCAATCGATGGATTGGCAGACTGTGTAAGCGTTAATTAGTTATATTTAATGCTTGTGCAGTTGTGTGGTGCACTCTGGATGATGGTTGATTAATTATCATTGCTATTATATACATGTGTTGTTGAAAATCCATATAATTAACATTATATGGTAATTGATTGGGCCTCATTCCAATTTTGAAAATAAATTCATGTGTTGAATAGAAAATAAATTCATGTGTTGAATAGAAAATAATTTCATGCGTTGTAATAAAATAATTTCATGTGTTGAATAAAAGCTGTGTTGATTAGATTGACGCCATTGTGATGTGAACGATATTTATTTCAATTTTATTCATTTTTATAATGAATATAGAAAAGGAAGTGATTTCAAAATTTAATGTTTTGAAAATATTATCATTTGTATATCGATGATGTGGAATATTCAATTTTGATTTGAAATTGATTATGAAGTTGAAATCGTTTTGAAAATGAATTTAAAATGATTTACAAAATACGTTTTAAAAGGAATCAACGAAATATATATTATATATTATATATGTAATATAATGGCCTGAATAGAACGTGCCGCGTCGCGGCAGTTCGCGAATTTCGACCATTGACTTCGAATCGATATTACGGAAGATCCGACCTTCGGATTCTCCTAAACCGGAACTGTTGGGTTCGTATCGAAAAGGGCTTTCTAATGAATATAAGTGATTTGAATCTAACGGTCGGATTTGGAATTATGTCCAAATCAAATTTGGAAAAGGTCGCTGTAAGTGCAGTTCGATGGCCGTTGATGGAAATCGACTGTACGGGCCTGAATAAAATTATTAAAAATAGTAATAATTTGTGTAAAATCATAAGAAATGATTTGTGAAGGATTGGGGTGAAAAACTCCAGATTTGAAAAGATAAAAATAGATTTTTATCGAAACGAACTACTTTTGAACTAGAATTACAATTCTATTTATTTTTTTAAAATAAATAAAGTGGATCTGAAATGGTTTTAAAAGTAACCAGAATTTCCCATAATTGAATTGGAATGGATTTGAATCGAAATTGTCTTTGGAATATTTCGATGTTGGATTTCGTGACGAAACAAATATTATTATGGGAAAGATATATTTATAACGTTATTTCCAATACGATATTTGTTGGTCGTAGAATTTGATATTGAATATAAGCCGATATATTTTCTATTCAGAGCCTTGTATTTAATATCAAATGTGATTTGGGTTTGTCGTGAATGGTGTCTTCATTAACACTGTCCTTAAACCCAATTGAGAAAAAGATTAAATCTTTTTATTTAGATTTAATGAAGTGTACCAATTAAATGGTATATAATTGAAATTGAGTTGGAATTGATTTTTGGGTTTATCTGAATGGTGTTTTAAATAAAGCTTGTTCTTTAACCCGATAATTAATGGAATGTGATTTTGGGTTTATCGTGAACCGTGTTTTAGATGACGTTAGTTCTTTAACCCAGTTAAAGACAGGATACTGATTTTTGGGAAGATTAAAACTAAGTGGAGTTTTAATGAACCTTTAATTAGATTGAAATGATTGAGAATGGAGTATCACCAATTTTACTCCAGGCGATCGTTAAATCTTTAATTAGATTTGAACGTGAAATGGTAATTGAATTTACCGATAATACCGTGGTGTTAGATATGAAGTATTACCAGTTTTACTTCATGGGATGAATAGGTTGGGATTGGGTAAATAAAATAAATGATTACTTTGGTGTGGTTCGCTAATCCCAACTAGTTTGAATTGATATTCAAAAGAAGATTAAAGAATAAATTTAAAGAATTTATCTTTGATAAAATTAATGGGAACCTTTCCCAAAGTGTAAGAATATTTGAATAAAAGAATATTCTGATTTGGAATGAGGTGTATGTTGTGTTTGTGTAACACTTGTTTATTATATACGCTAGTTATACAGAAAGACCGGGTTTATCCCATTTTGAATAACTGATTCGACGTGGTGTCGAGGATGAAGACGGTGGTCGAAGACCGGAAGTCTTCACGTCGTTTGGGTGATTACTAATGATCTTGATTGGCCCATACACCTAAGAGGAGGGAATCAGTTAGTGATCGTCCAGACGTACTTGGAGATCGATGGATATGCGGGGTACTAGGTGCCTCCGGTTTCGTTCGGACCCATAACGAACTTGTAAATGGATTGTGTGTCTGACATTGGATTTTATTCTGTGTGATTGATTTCTATTAAATATATATCTGTTTGGCGGCGGAGAATTTATTCTCTTGCTTAATGCCCTTCTCTAAGATGTACGAGCTTAGGGGTTATATATTGATGGATATCAAACGCATGGAGTGAATTGCCTGTGTGTCATGCCTAAGTGGCAAATGATCAAGGCTTCTGTTGAAAAGAAAGTCTTCTGGGTGATGATCAAAGCACGAACTATGTGGCATAGCTTTGTGTAGCGTTGAGTCGCGAGCCTCACACCCCGGTTGTGAACCAGAAATGGGAGAGGACCTCAGGGAGGACATGCGTTTCCTTCTAGCTAGAAGTGGCGTCAGTGGTTTTACACGCCCTAACGAGTTTGACTAATGTGGTTGTTGCTGTTGTGAGGCGCCTCGGATATATCAGTGATTGTGTGGAGCCTATGGAGTCATTGGACTCATTGACACCCCATAGGGTAGGGAAACGCAGTGTTCAGACATTTTAATCCACATCGGTGGACCGGCCCTGTCGCTCCAAGGGTCACTCGATGTTAGAATGAGTTTGCAGTGTAATCCTGCCCGGAACCGCCCGGCACAGCCAGTGACCGCAACTAATAGGTTCTAATGTGAGAAGTTAGTCATAACGTGCTTGAAACCCGAGGTTAGATTGAGTTGTGGTGTAATCCTGCCCGGAACCAACTGGCACATCCATTGACCGCAACAATAGGTCTAATGTGAGAGGTTTGGACACATGAGCAAACTTAACCAATATAACAGTACAAAGCAAGGAAAAGTGGGGAATGATAAGATTAAATAATAGATAAACTTATCCTACGGATATGAAATGAATATGACTTAAGATGTAATACAAGACTCGAAGGGTGGGACGACTTATACCATGAAATAAGTAAATCTAAGCTGAAAATGTAGGAAAACACCCATACGCTATCATTTGATAAAGAGAACTTAAGTCATGCTTGAATTCATTGGTAAACCTTAGTTAAAAGGAACTAAGTAACAAACCTTAGTTAAAGAGAACTAAGTAACAGAAACTAAGTATCAAACCTTGGTTAAGAGAACCAAGTAATGAACCTTAGTTAAGAGGACTAAGTTGTAAACCTTGGTTAAGAAAACAAATGATTAAGGGAACTAAGTAGTAAACCTTAGTTAAGACGACTAAGTAGTGAACCTTTATTAAGAAAGCTAACGATTCAGGAAACTAAGTAGTAAACCTTAGTTAAGAGAACTAAGTGGTAAACCTTAGTTAAGAAAGCCAAGTAGAACACGAGGAGGAGCGAACGTCCTTCTGATCATGAAGAAGGCTCCAACGAACTGGGTTACGAAGCATGAGGCTTCGAGGGGACGTAAGGGTACTCTTGGTATCCCTCTGTGAGGTTGCAGGTGATCCTCCTGGGCTCATTGAGGTTAAGGTCTGCGTTAGAGGAGTCAAGGGTATGCCTTGGTTGCAATATAAGCAACCTAAAGACTAGGATGGGTCAGCGTGGGGCAGCGATATCTTGTTTAGCCCTATGATAGCACGTCGTCGTCTACCTACCATCTTGAGTCAATCGTGATACGCAAGTGGAAAGGCGGAGAACTCCAAAAGACCATATACTTTGCTATCTAGTTATAGGTGAGGGTGGCCAATAGGTTTGTGGGGGCATAGAGGGCCTGCGTGCAGTTCTCATTCTTGATTTTCTTGGGTGCCTTTCATTAGTTGAGGAAGGGGTCAAGTGGGACCATATCCAGATACAGATAAAACAGACCTTAGCATCTGCATCGGCAAATAACTTAAAGCTCCTGACTGAGTTC
This sequence comes from Allium sativum, assembly GCA_030737875.1. Lineage (NCBI taxonomy): Eukaryota > Viridiplantae > Streptophyta > Magnoliopsida > Asparagales > Amaryllidaceae > Allium > Allium sativum. The sequence continues at coordinate 74,086,652 of CM060923.1, read as the reverse complement.
CGTGTTTCTTGATTAGCCCTACAACGAGACTCGGGCCGCACATATAGAGGACATGTGCAACTAGATATCTAGCACGTTTAATGACACGATTGGGACTTAAAGTCTAGGAACATACATCTCTCTGGGTAGTGTGTCCTAGACTAGGGGGCATTGTTCGATAGGTAGCATAAACTCTAGTGGCCCTAGGTAGCATAAACCCTGGTTGGATCTAGAAAGCGTTCAATAGGTAGCATAAACCCCAGTGGCCCTGGGTAGCATAAACCCTGTTTGAATCTAGGAAGCGCTGGATAGAAAACCCTAGATTAGATCTAGGTAATAAACGGAATCTAGCAAGATCAAGAGTGGTAGTCCTGTAACACCCCGTATGTTGAATAACTTGCTATAATATAAAACAGGGCAGAATTAAATTTTAAATTCTGAATCAGGGGAAACGGGCTATTCAATTGCGTTCGTCTCGGAAAAATACGCGAAATAGAGTCCGAGTTTTCGAAAATCGGAGTCCGTATGACCCAATTAAGGCCCGAAGAAGTTTCAGAAAATTTAAAACATATTTTAAATATTAAAATTTCAAATTTCAGAAGTGGCAGGAAAATTCCCGCCAGACTCAGGGAGTCGACCTGGGGGTCGACAGGGGTGTCGACCTGCCCACCAGGTCGACTAGGGTGTCGACCCCCCTGGTCGAGCCCAGGTGACCTGGGTGCACCAGTTTGGCTTTTGGGCTGTGTTTTGGTGGCTAGGACGAAATCTGACGGCTCTAATCTGATTTAGGGTTAATCTAATGGCCTAAAACACTTAACTACTCTATAAATACACCCTAAGACTACCCTAATTCATACTAAAATTGGAGACAACGTCGTTATGCCGTCAAAATGCAACTAGGAGGAGCCACCAACAAATTAAAGAGGAAGAAAGCTTCTCAAATCAACTTCTAATCAACTCTAGCAACTTAATCTTCTTCATAGGAGTGCTAATCAACAAGTTGTGAGTTTCTATAGCCTTAATGACCAATTGTTGAAATGATTATGACAGGATATAATGAGGTTATGGCTATGAATGTGGATCAATGCAAGACTATGTTATCATATGCTATGTGTTTGTGATGTTATGCAAGTTATGTGCTATGTGTTCATGATGTTATGCAAGTTATGCAAGCCATATGCTATGTGATCATGATGTTATGCAAGTTATGCAAGTTATATGCTACATGTTCATGATGTTATGCAAGTTATGCAAATCATATGCTACATGTTCATGATGCTATGCAAGTTAGTTATATGCTATATGATCATGATGTTATGCAAGTTATGCAAGTGTTAGGCTATGTGTTCATGATGCTAGTTATGCAAATTGCTAAGATAAACATTGATCCATTATGACACCATGATTATGCAAGTTTGGTGTTTGATTATATGCAAGTTCATATATGATATGTTATGCAAGTTTGGTGTATGATTATATGCAAGTTCATACATGATATGTTATGCAAGTTTGGTGTATGATTATATGCAAGTTCATACATGATATGTTATGCAAGTTTGGTGTATGATTATATGCAAGTTCATATATGACATGTTATGCAAGTTTGGTGTTTGATTATATGCAAGTAACATGTGCAAGTTTACACCTTTGGATGATATGCATACATATGCAAGTTAACCCTTTTGTATGTCATACATACATATGCAAGTTTAACCCTTTGTATGACATAAGAAACTTATGCAAGTTAACCTCTTTATGACATATGTGATTCATGCAAGTTTGGGTTGATTATTTATGCTAGTTGGGTTTGATGCTATATGCATGTTGACACCTTTAAACCCATGTTGATGCTAATGTTATGCAAGTTGAACCCATTGTATTTATGATGAATCTTCCCTTTTTCTGTCATGTTGGCGAATTACGTGGGGAACGATGGGGTTAATATACATGAAATGGTGTGAAGTTGGTATGATTATGCATACCATAAAGTGGATGGACATAATTGAGTCAATTATGTACATCGTTAAATTTGTAATTAATTAGGGATAATTAATACAAATTATGGGGGTGATTAATTAGGTGTAATTAATCGACTAAGACACGAGGTTGGACCCTTTTATAGCATAAGACTGCCCGGAACCGACCGGCAAATCCAGCGGCTACAAATGATTGGCCCACTGTGAGAGGTCTTAGGCACAAACTTAATACGTGACAAGTGTAAAGACACGAGGTTAGACTCGGTTATGGCGTAAGGCTGCCCGGACCCGACCGGCAAATCCAGCTGCCATAAAAGATAGTCTAATGTGAGAGGTCTTTACAACGGTTACGTTCTTAATCAATTGAGAAACACTTAACCATATTAGCATGTAGAGGGACATGAGGGGTTAAGTGGGTGCCTTAGGTGGCATGTGGAAAAATCTAGTGGTTGCCTTGGGTGGCAATAGAAGATAAGATTAGAATACTTAACCAAAGTGGAACATGTAATTAAACATGATTAAAGGGTTAAGTAAGTGCCTTGGTTGGCATGTGGAAATCAAGTAAGTGCCTTGGGTGGCATGGGGAAATCTAGTGGGTGCCTTGAGTGGCAATTGAAATATGATTAGACGACTTAACCAAACTTTAAACATGCAAGTGGACATGATTATTAAAAAGGGTTAAGTGGGATGAACTAGAAAAAAAGGACAAGCTTAGGTGGGTAGCTTGTGGGGGCCCATTTCAACCAGTAACCCATATGTATCTTATTGGGCTCGACCCATGTTGAGGACGGGACACGCGTACTGGGCTTGACTATAAGAGGCCAAAACGGGTTAGCGGTGGCAACGCAAGTCCAACGGGTTTCATATGCGTGTGTGGACCCGGGCTGGTAGGTAAGACGTTGTTGCATCGTGTAGGTATAAGCCGTGCACCGCTGATTGTATCGGGTTGCCACTTTGGGGAGTGATACACCCCACTGTGGGGCCAGCACGGGTATCTACGTTAGGGAGCCGATCGAATGGGAGTAGTGGGTACACCTAGTGGAGATAGGGGCAGACGGCACCTATGTAGTCAGCTAGGGGTACACGAGACTACTATTAAAACTACTAAGTTGTGGGTACACCTAGTGGAGATAGGGGCAGACGGCATCTATGTAGTCAGCTAGGGGTACACGAAACTACTATAAAAAAATTACTAAGTACACTTAGTGGGATCAACCTTTAAGTAGGAATTACCCTTGGGTGGGTAGATCTGGTGTGGTGCAGTGTAGGAATTACCCTTGGTGGGTAGGTCTGGTGTGGTGCAGATTAGTATTTATCCTTGGGTGGATAGGCGCGTCTTTACTGTTATCTTAGTTCATCCTAAGTCTAATTGGCTGCTTAGTGTAGCCATTTATCCCCAGTCATACCGTACCAGGTTTATATCATACCCTAATTACTTTAATGATTGTATTGTTAAAGTTATAGGGCTCACTCAGACTTATGTCTGACCCCGTTGTTTTTATCTTTTTCCCCAACCCTCAGGTTCTCAGAGTGGGCCTAGCACTAGTGGGCTTTGATCAGATTGCTTTATCTATCTTTTGGAGCTTGGACCATGATGTAAAGCCCAGCTTATCTTTTCTATTATGGCTATTAGTTATTAGTGGGATTATGTACTTTTGTTTTATCAAGATGGATATTATCTACTTGACCCTTGTTTATGGTTTAGTGATGTAACCAAACATGTTTTACTTTCCGCTGAAATGAAAATGATGTTTTTAAATTCTCAAATATTACGTATATCTGTCTTGTTGTAATTTTTTTGTTCTATATTCACTTAAGATACTCTACCGAAGTTAAGGCATTCCCTTAGTGAGTGGCCTTAACGGGTGTGCGGTGTTACACGTGGTATCAGAGCTTAAGGTACCAGAACAGATAAAACTTTTAGAAAAATTATTTTTCTAAAAACATTTTTAGAAGAAGTATTTTCAAAAACATGTTTTTAAGAGAAAAGTTTTTGAAAGAAAAGAACATAATCCCCAAGAGCCATATATCCTTCCTTCGATTCTCCGTTTTGAATCTCTTCCTCTGTCTCTTTTTGAATTTCCCCTCCGCGTATAGATGTCTTTTTAAGAAAAATAAGGACTTCCGTATGAAGGACGGAAGAACCACTTCAAGTGACTAAGACGTTTGCCGGGCTAAGAAGTTAGCCCAAGGAGGTGGAGGGCTTATGGGTACCTTTAAGATGGACGAGAGAGGAAGGTTCAAATAGCTGTTAGGTAAATAAAGGACGAAACCTTATCGTGGTAAGAAGGCCACGAAAGGAGAATGTGAAGGGGAAGGCTAGTTGTCTTGGAGAAATAGGACACCTTATTAGGGTTGTCCAAAGAGGTAAGGACGAAGTACAGGATCTGCTGGAGGGTAGATGTATTCCCTCACGACGAGTATACCTGATGGGGGTAGGACCGTCTAAGTTGAAATTTGGTTCTCTCGATCATCCTGTTCGAACTTTATTCGACTCTGGCGCATCACATTCGTTTATTTCATCATCATTAGTTGAGTCACTGCACCTAGACACCAGTTTAGTAAATGATCCCTTGGTTGTTTCAAACCCAATTGGGGGCTCCACTTATTTGTCCATGATATGTTTGGGTTTGAAGATCTTCATACTTAGCGTTGAGTTTAGGTGTGATGCCTTTGTTTTGGGCTTCACGGGCTATGGGTTGATTTTGGGCATGGACTGGTTATCCAGTAATGGTGCCGTTCTTGATTGCGAAAGGAGAGTTGTTAGGCTCATGACCCTCTTGGGTAACACTCTCGAGATCTCTTGTAATCCCATAGATTCTGTTATGCTAAGTTATTTTGAATCGGTTGACGCTTCGGTCGAGAGTTTGCGATCTGTTAGAGTTGTTCGGGAATACTCGGATGTGTTTGAGGAAGTGAAGGGCTTACCTCCGAAGCTGGAGATAGACTTCCGAATATATCTGGTGGACAATGCTAAGCCAGTATCTTTGCCAGTGCGCCACATGGCTCCTCGTGAGAGGAGGGAACTCCATAAGCAAGTAGGGGAGTTGCTTGAGAAGGGGTTCATAAGACGAAGTATATCGGAGTAGGGTGCTCCAGTAGTTTTTGCCACGAAGGCGTATGGGTCCCTCAGACTTTGTGTAGACTATAGAGAACTCGAAGAATAATAGACACCCATTGCCGAGGATTGATGATCTCTTTGATCAGTTGGTTGGCGCCTCAGTGTTTTCGCAGTTGGACTTGGCCATGGGGTCTCATCAGTTGGGAGTGGCTGAGGATAGTATATAGAAGACTGCCTTTAGGACTCCGGAGGGTTTCTATGAGTGGCTTGGGATGCCATTTGGTTTGACGAACGCCCCCGCATACTTTGTTAATTTGATGAGTAGGGTGTTCAGGGAGTACCTAAATAACTTCGTAGTGGTCTTTGTGGATGACATCTTGGTCTTTTCTAAGAGCGAAATAAGTTTTCGTATGTGCTTAATAGGTTAAGCAAAGCCAGTTATTTGATCAACGGTGGTTTTGGAGCGAGACTGGCAAGGACATCCAGAGTTGGACAAGGGCTTAATTATTTAGTCGTTTTTACTAGTATCATCTCACGTAGGTCGTCTGAGTTCGAAGGAGGTATCCCTTGGGTGTTTGTCTGATATTGGTTTAGGCCTTTGGGGCTTGCCCTTGGGGGATGTCGAGTTCGACTAGGATGGTCTGCGTGAGAGATGGATAGTTGTGACGATTTTGCATGGGAGAATATCCTGGTTTTCTCTAGAAGTGGAGAAAAGCATGCCCTACATCTTAGGGAAGTGTTGGAGAATCTTCGAGCGCATAGTCTTGAGACAGCAAAGGTGGATAGAGTTCTTAGCATCCTATGATTTCGAGATAGCGTATACCCCTAGCAAGGGTAACGTGGTGGCAGGCGCCTAAAGCAGAAAAAGGTTGTCCTTGGGTCCGTAGTTCGTTGAACAACAAAAATTAGAATTTATCTCGATGTTTGATTTCAGACCTTCCGTTGACTTTGTACCCGGTTAGCTAGCATCCTTAGAGGTCAGACCTACTCTTTTGGGGCAGATTGGCGAGGCACAGTGGGACGACCCACAGTTGGTTGAGTTGGTATAGAAGCTCATAAGGGGGGAGTCGTCCAGCCATTTGAGTAGGTACACCCTGGACGATAGGGGGGTGGTTGCGTAGAGACGGTAGACTTTGTGTACCGCAAGACGAGGGTTTGAGGAAGGCTATTCTTGATGATGCGCATCCTTCTAGGATGACCATTCATCCCGGTGGGGACAAGATGTACCAAGACATGAAGCGAGTTTTCTTTTGGGCCGGTATGAAGAAAGATGTGGCCGAGTATGTCGCTAGATGCTTGGTGTGCCAATAAGTGAAAGCGGAGCAAAAGAAACCTGGTGGGTTGCTTCACCCATTGGAAGTTCCGCAATGGAAGTGGGATGGCGTCTCGATGGATTTTATTAATGGGTTACCTAGGTCGAAGGAGGGTAATACGGGAATTTGGGTTGTGGTAGACAGACTTACTAAGAGTGCCCATTTCATACCCGTGAAGAGCAAGAGGACTGCTCCATGGATAGCTTCGGTTTATCTTCGAGAAATAATTCGGTTGCATAGGGAACATGACGTATTCCATGTGTCACATTTGAGGAAGTGCCTACATGAGACCGCAGAGGTGGTAGAGCCGAGCTTGCTTAGAGAAGTAGAGGTAGAGCGTGATGCGACTATTCGACGAGCTCCTACCCGCATCCTTGGGTCAGAGATTAGGAAGTTGAGAAATAGAGAGGTTCGACTAGTCAAAGTGCAAAGGGGAGAAGATAAGAGCAATGCTACTTGAGAGTCAGAAGCAAAGATGCGTTTATTGCACCTATTCCTTTTTGAGGGTATGTCTTTTAACTTCTCCTTTATCGTTTGTCTAGTACTTATCTTACCTTTAGTATGTCCTCTCATTAGTATCTTTGACCTTTAGATAGGGTAAACCTATGGTTGAAACATGTGTTTGAGACATGTTATGTTTGATGGATGCGTGTGGATGCAAGTGGTTGCTAGTGGTTGCTCGTGGATGCATATACACACACTCTAGGCACTAGACCGGCTCAGTCACTTCATATTGCATATTGCATAAAATTGTGTGTAGGTAGCTATATTAATGGATGTATAATGGTTGTGTTATCATATGGATGATGCATTTTGGTGAATGATTGTGCACTCATGTAGAAATAGTATGTGTCGATAGGGTTCTTTCGCATACATATTGGATGCATGGCACTATCATGGTTTGCATTAAGGAGGTCAACCGAATCAGTAGACCGCCTGATTTTGCATTAGACAGGGAACATATACACACACTTTTTGCATATGTTCATACAACATTAGAAACTTTAAGGACAATGGATGCCAGTGTTTGATGGTTTGAGTAGATGGTTGTTTGGTTGGTAGGATACGTTCTTCTTGACTTAGAGATTTCGGGGACGAAATCCTTTAAGTAGGGGAGAATGTAACACCCCGTATGTTGAATAACTTGCTATAATATAAAACAGGGCAGAATTAAATTTTAAAATCTGAATCAGGGGAAACGGGCTATGCCATTGCGTTAGTCTCGAAAAAATACGGAAAATAGAGTCCGAGTTTTCGAAAATCGGAGTCCGTATGACCCAGTTAAGGCCCGAAGAAGTTTCAGAAAATTTAAAACAGATTTTAAATATTAAAATTTCAAATTTCAGAAGTGGCGGGAAAATTCCCGCCAGACTCAGGGAGTCGACCTGGGGGTCGACAGGGGTGTCGACCTGACCACCAGGTCGACTAGGGTGTCGACCCTAGTGTCGACCTGGGGGTCGACCCCCCTGGTCGAGCCCAGGTGACCTGGGTGCACCAGTTTGGCTTTTGGGCTGTGTTTTGGTGGCTAGGACAAAATCTGACGGCTCTAATCTGATTTAGGGTTAATCTAATGGCATAAAACACTTAACTACTCTATAAATACACCCTAAGACTACCCTAATTCATACTAAAATTGGAGACAACGTCGTTATGCCGTCAAAATGCAACTAGGAGGAGCCACCAACAAATTAAAGAGGAAGAAATCTTCTCAAATCAACTTCTAATCAACTCTAGCAACTTAATCTTCTTCATAGGAGTGCTAATCAACAAGTTGTGAGTTTCTATAGCCTTAATGACCAATTTTTGAAATGATTATGATAGGATATAATGAGGCTATGGCTATGAATGTGGATCAATGCGAGACTATGTTATCATATGCTATGTGTTTGTGATGTTATGCATGTTATGCAAGTTATGCAAGTTATGTGCAATGTGTTCATGATGTTATGCAAGTTATGCAAGCCATATGCTATGTGATCATAACGTTATGCAAGTTATATGCTACATGTTCATGATGTTATGCAAGTTATGCAAGTCATATGCTACATGTTCATGATGCTATGCAAGTTAGTTATATGCTATATGATCATGATGTTATGCAAGTGTTAGGCTATGTGTTCATGATGCTAGTTATGCAAATTGCTATGATAAACATTGATCCATTATGACACCATGATTATGCAAGTTTGGTGTTTGATTATATGCAAGTTCATATATGATATGTTATGCAAGTTTGGTGTATGATTATATGCAAGTTCATACATGATTTGTTATGCAAGTTTGGTGTATGATTATATGCAAGTTCATATATGACATGTTATGCAAGTTTGGTGTTTGATTATATGCAAGTAACATGTGCAAGTTTACACCTTTGGATGATATGCATACATATGCAAGTTAACCCTTTTGTATGTCATACATACATATGCAAGTTTAACCCTTTGTATGACATAAGAAACTTATGCAAGTTAACCTCTTTATGACATATGTGATTCATGCAAGTTTGGGTTGATTATTAATGCTAGTTGGGTTTGATGCTATATGCATGTTGACACCTTTAAACCCATGTTGATGCTAATGTTATGCAAGTTGAACCCATTGTATTTGTGATGAATCTTCCCTTTTATGTCATGTTGGCGAATTACGTGGGGAACGATGGGGTTAATATACATGAAATGGTGTGAAGTTGGTATGATTATGCATACCATAAAGTGGATGGACATAATTGAGTCAATTATGTACATCATTAAATTTGTAATTAATTAGGGATAATTAATACAAATTATGGAGGTGATTAATTAGGTGTAATTAATCGACTAAGACACGAGGTTGGACCCTTTTGTAGCATAAGACTGCCCGGAACCGACCGACAAATCAGCAGCTACAAATGATTGGCCCAATGTGAGAGGTCTTAGGCACAAACTTAATACGTGACAAGTGTAAAGACACGAGGTTAGACTCGGTTATGGCGTAAGGCTGCCCGGACCCGACCGGCAAATCCAGCTGCCATAAAAGATAGTCTAATGTGAGAGGTCTTTACAACGGTTACGTTCTTAATCAATTGAGAAACACTTAACCATATTAGCATGCAGAGGGACATGAGGGGTTAAGTGGGTGCCTTAGGTGGCATGTGGAAAAATCTAGTGGTTGCTTTGGGTGGCAATAGAAGATAAGATTAGAATACTTAACCAAAGTGGAACATGTAATTAAACATGATTAAAGGGTTAAGTAAGTGCCTTGGGTGGCATGTGGAAATCAAGTAAGTGCCTTGGGTGACATGGGGAAATCTAGTGGGTGCCTTGAGTGGCAATTGAAATATGATTAGACGACTTAACCAAACTTTAAACATGTAAGTGGACATGATTATTAAAAAGGGTTAAGTGGGATGAACTAGAAAAAAAGGACAAGCTTAGGTGGGTAGCTTGTGGGGGCCCATTTCAACCAGTAACCCATATGTATCTTATTGGGCTCGACCCATGTCGAGGACGGGACACGCGTACTGGGCTTGACTATAAGAGGCCAAAACGGGTTAGCGGTGGAAACGCAAGTCCAACGGGTTTCATATGCGTGTGTGGACCCGGGCTGGTAGGTAAGACGTTGTTGCATCGTGTAGGTATAAGCCGTGCACCGTTGATTGTATCGGGTTGCCACTTTGGGGAGTGATACACCCCACTGTGGGGCCAGCACGGGTATCTACGTTAGGGAGCCGATTGAATGGGAGTAGTGGGTACACCTAGTGGAGATAGGGGCAGACGGCACCTATGTAGTCATCTAGGGGTACACGAGACTACTATTAAAACTACTAAGTTGTGGGTACACCTAGTGGAGATAGGGGCAGACGACATCTATGTAGTCAGCTAGGGGTACACGAAACTACTATAAAAAAATTACTAAGTACACTTAGTGGGATCAACCTTTAAGTAGGAATTACTCTTGGGTGGGTAGATCTGGTGTGGTGCAGTGTAGGAATTTCCCTTGGTGGGTAGGTCTGGTGTGGTGCAGAGTAGTATTTATCCTTGGGTGGATAGGCGCGTCTTTACCGTTATCTTAGTTCATCCTAAGTCTAATTGACTGCTTAGTGTAGCCATTTATCCCCAGTCGTACCGTACCAGGTTTATATCATACCCTAATTACTTTAATGATTGTATTGTTAAAGTTATAGGGCTCACTCAGACTTATGTCTGACCCCGTTGTTTTTATCTTTTTCCCCAACCCTCAGGTTCTCAGAGTGGGCCTAGCACTAGTGGGCTTTGATCAGATTGCTTTATCTATCTTTTGGAGCTTGGACCGTGATGTAAAGCCCAACTTATCTTTTCTATTATGGCTATTAGTTATTAGTGGGATTATGTACTGTTGTTTTATCAAGATGGATATTATGTACTTGACTCTTGTTTATGGTTTAGTGATGTAACCAAACATGTTTTACTTTCCGCTGAAATGAAAATGATGTTTTTAAATTCTCAAGTATTACGTATATCTGTCTTGTTGTAATTTTTCTGTTCTATATTCACTTAAGATACTCCACCGAAGTTAAGGCATTCCCTTAGTGAGTGACCTTAACGGGTGTGGGGTGTTACAAGTCCAAACGATTTCGAGAATGGTGGCACTACACTAAAGTAGTATAGATTTACATGATGAAACACGTACGACATATGGCAAGGGACTGTATATATACATGGAAAGGATTATACGAGTTGGGGGTATCTACATATACGTTGTATTAGGTTAATCTACTAGTGGGACATGAGTATAGCCTAGAGAGCTAATATCGCGAATAACCTAATAAGCAAGAAAATATAACTGAACAGTATGTGTAGGATTATACAGAAATTTATTCTAAGTCCACTCACATAGAACTTATGTTCTAACCCCCTCCTCATTACATACTTCCAGGTTAGGTTCATGGCAGAGATGGTATAAGCTTTGGATATTGGTTAGGCAGTATGTTTTATAAGGTAAAGCTATAATTAAAGTATATTATACTTTGAATTCCTTCCACTGTAAGATGCTTACAAATTCTAACATGTTTTCTTTATCTCTGTCTTTTTCTGCAAGATACCAGAGTGCCCAACTCGGGTTTCGATAGATTGGGTTTTTGAAAAAAAATCGGTCTGTCAGAATCTGGGTTGTTACAATTATTATAAAATATATACTAACATTATTCTCTAGAATATATGTGTGTGTGTGTGTGTAGACATAAAATATATGCAAGTATTGATTATTGAAGACTGTAGACTTTAGAGAACCAAGATTTCAAGAAAAAGAGTTCAAGATAGAAGACTCATGTGTAACAAGAGTTCAAGAGTTCAAGAAATAAGAAAAGTAATAGAGCCTAGATTTCTTGTTAAAACTCTGAAATAGCAATGAATACTTGTTTCCATCTTTCTCATTATTTTAAATTTCTTATTTTATTTTCAAATTGATTTCAAAATTACATCCATATTTCAATCTATATTTCTTAGCTTTTAAACTTAATTTTAACTTCTGATTTCAAATATATCTTTTAAAACATAGTTTAACTCCTAATTGAAATATTTTATACTTATTTATATGATTGATATTATTTTTATATATTAAGTATTATTTAACCATTTAAGTCTTAAATTTCTTTACATATATTTATAACTTAAGTTCCAAAGAATTTCTTATATTTATGTTTATAGTTTTATACCATTTTTAATCATTCTTATGTATGTTTTTAAATCATTTTTATATATGTCTTTAATATATATATTTTTCTTCAAATCTAGTTTAATATATAATAAAATAGTTTATTTGCACCAAAATTTATTTAAACATGAGATGCCTTGAATTGAATTTTTTATTTTCAATTTTTCTTAAGGCATGTCGACATAGGGTAACCCCCCATGTCGACATGGTGATCGTTGGATTTCAAATTCATAATTTGAAAAGTTGTGTCTTTTGATTTCAAAATTATTCTGAAAAGATTTGACTGTTGGGAGACTATAAATAGGCTTCCAAGAACAAAATTTTCAATTACTTTTCATCATCTTCTTCCTCCTTTATCTTCTCTCCATAAAGTTCTTAATTTCTTAAATTCTATACTTATACTCTGCCAAATTTCAAAGAGAATCAAATTAAACTAACTCTATTTTGATTCTCTTCCACACTCTCTCAAAGATTCAAGTTCTACAAGAGAGTCATAGGCTTTTCGTGATTAAAAATCGTAAGATCACATTCTATGAGTCTATCTATAGAAACCGATATTGAAAAAGGTGTGGTGTAGCCCGTTCAAATCAACCGAGCATGATTGTAATCCGTAAATCAATTAGGTGATCTTTTAGCCTAGTTAAATCAAGAGACCTCCCTGTGCTCGGAATCAGATGGTGGTGGACCTTGTGGCCAATGAAATCAAAGATTGTAATTAAAGATTACTATTGAAAAGAAATCCCACATCAATGCAGAGTTGTGTGAGACTGGATGAAGGGTAACTCTAAACCAACATAAAATTCTAGTGTGTTCTTTTCTTTTATTGATTTCTTTTTATTTGTATCTTCATCTGTAGTTGTTTCTGTGATTATCTCTTATATGTGATTTGCATTTCATTCGAAATAATTTAAAAAGACTTCAAGAAGTTTATGAAATCCATAAAATACTATTCACCCTCTCTAGTGTTTAGTTTTCCTTAAGATTCTTAATTTGCATTACGATGAGGCATCCCAAACCATGGTGAACAAATATATATGACTCACATGCAGTATGTAATCCAAAATACATAACAATTGTCGGGCAAACAAATCTTTATCATGAATCCAAAAGCTATCAGCAAACTATCAAGCTTTTGCTTCAAAATACCGGTATACACTTACATAACTACAACATGTGCATAACAACACAACAACAATTGCAATCATAGCAATAATCAAATCATTATGCAACTAGCAACAATGATGCAAATACATAAATAACAAAATTTTACTTTCGTCATGCGCAACCATAAACAATCAATGTATAACAACATAACATGTGTCAATATCACATAATGTCTTCATTATAAATAATCATAACTCATGATTAGTTCAAGCTCTAAATTCTCATCATTGCATAAGTATGATAGACAATCTATCAAGCGTCACCATACGCTCAACAGTCACCAGTTATTACTTAACCGATCAATCATGCTGCCCCAAACAACTTAAATATTCAAATATCAAATTCACCACTAGTTAATATACCCAACATGTGTATTATTTATAATTCATTATCATAGCATTGCTTCCATTTCATTAGAATGAATTTTAGTTTGATTTATTAACCCCTAAATTGCGATTTTTTTGAAAATTTGATTTTGACATAACTCGAAACTTACAGGATGAAATTTAAAATTTTATCTTTCATTACAAAGCTATAATCAAATAGATCTGAATACTCTTGTTCCGAAGAATTCTGACTTATATAGGATCCTATACATTCATTTGAATTTCAAATCGGAAAATTACGAATGGTCGTATCCCGACGAGCTCGTTTAATTCAATTTAAACTTTGTTTAATTAATGAATTATACCCATATTCACTTAAGTTTCCATATAAACTTAGCTAAATTTTCAACTTCATCATTACCTTCAATTTCTTAAATTTATAAACAATAACATCTTTGTTTACTTAACCCAAGTGTTCTAACAATTTAAGTTTGTTCCAATATATACTTAGCTTATTCTTACAATTCAATTTGGAAATATTGACTATCCAAAATCATCGAATAATCCACTACATTATAAATTAACCTATAAAACATCATATTAAGTAAATGCACAATCAACAACGCTAGTACTTGGTTCATACATGCATCAATATCACCACTTAGTTGAAAATTTCATAACCAAACTTCCAGACATTATTTCAAAACCATATTTTTTGGATTCAAAACTAAAATTTCATTTCAGTCTGGAAATTATCCATGGTAGCGGGTTCTTACTTAGAAACTTGAAAAAGAACACCAATGATGTTCATGAACATCCTCAGGATTATTTTCCAACAACCGAAGTAAGATCTACGCTTTTTATTAAAACTTAAAATCCATTTATTTGCATAAGCACTTTGAAGTAATCTTAATATTCACTTTTGGGAATCCATTTTCAAACTCATTGGAAATTCAGATCTTTCAATTCTCAACTTAAATCCTTTTTCTGTTTATAAACTCATTTATAAATTTACTCTTATATACTTCTAATTTCAATATAAGATTACTCCACACATGCTCATCCTTGTTTAAATTCATATTAAACGACTTACTTAGGTTAAATTTTTACCCAACACCATTATCGAATGCCTTATAGTTAAATCGTGAGACTTAATTCACAAGGTGTTCATTTCTAGGTGTTTTCTAATTAAAAATCTACCCAACCTATGCAAGAAAATGATAAGATTGCCCTTATTTAACAAAGTAGTCAATACTCATAATCTGGTCAGACTACAAGTCAATCAATAATAGTCAACGCTCGAAAGTGAGCACGGCTAATCAACAATAAATGATAATAATTAAATATCATCATTTCCTAACAACCAAACCAATCATCCATAAAAAAATTATTTAGTTTGAAAACTTCATGTACATATATAAAATAAATGAATTTTTGGTAAAATCATTCCATTTACCATATTTCAAGGCAATATTGCATCGATTCAACTTGTTTAAGTGTTTTGGAATTTTTATCAAAAAGGATGATCAGTCAGTTGACTCGAATCCATACTCAGACTCAATAAATCAAACAACTTAATATAAAGCATTGTTATATTCACTAACAAATACACTTTCTTATATTTACATACGTAATTAGAAAACTCAATTTAGGGTGTTAAAAACCTCATCTCTATCGAGTTACACAATAGGGTCAAGGTTCTCTCTTAACCTTCAGCTCCGATACCAAATGGAACGATCCATTAGGAGGTTACCATAGGGCCCGCCGACCGAAGTGAAAAACCCCAAGCTGGATGCTTAATAAATAAATTAGAGGATGAGAAAAAAGAAATAAAGAAAGTTTAGAATAGAAGAAAGAAGAAAACAACATAAGAATCAAAGTAGATACATAATCTCATAGTGGAATGAGAAAATATAATATAACGACACTCTTTCCCATAAAAGAGTGTGTATATATATAAATATATGCCCATATATATACAAA
This sequence comes from Allium sativum, assembly GCA_030737875.1. Lineage (NCBI taxonomy): Eukaryota > Viridiplantae > Streptophyta > Magnoliopsida > Asparagales > Amaryllidaceae > Allium > Allium sativum. The sequence continues at coordinate 74,071,180 of CM060923.1, read as the reverse complement.
CATAACCAGAGTACAACACATAATCAGCCTGGACGGTAATAATAATCGTCTTCAAAAATCCTAATACATATAATACATAGCACAATGTAAAAATAGATAATTTATGAAAATGGGAATACGTCTCGACTTGAACTCCTGTCTTGAGCTCCAAGCAAATCCAATGTTATCTAAAATATACTCGGTCTGACCCAAGGAAAACACACCCAGATCAATTTGGAATACTTACAGTGAGAAAACTCACATCACAAACATAAATTGCTTAATTTTAGAAAACCTTTTGAAAGAAGAGAACTCTTGTAAGACATGACCACATATAAACATAACACATGTTTTTACCTTAAGATAACCAAATCACTTATATCAAATCCTGTGATATTGTTATAATGTCTATCTTGGATAAAATCCATTAAAGTACATTAAACCAAAGAGAGAAATTATGATTCTAATTAAATTATGCATCCCTAATGGGGTTCTATAATAGAAACTGGTTGGTTCATATTGGAATGGATTTCATACGATGGCAAGGTAAGGGACTATCTTTCCGTACATTGCACCTCAAGAAGGATGCATCGAAAAACACTCTCCTCTGCCTAATTAGCAAGGTCAGAACAGTTACACGAACCTTTCCCCTAGGTGGTGCACTACCCGAATATGTTATCACCGTGATCTCAACCGACCTACTCCCCCGAGACTTCTAGTAGCATACACTACTTATTGTGTGCCCTGTTTTTGCTAACACTAGTTTTGAGGCTAACTACGATTACCTTAAATCCGACAATTCTTCAAATCACTTTCGATGCCACATTGCTATTCATCGATCACTAATTGACTTTTATAAGAATACAATCTTCAAGATTATACGTCTCGAAGAAGGGTGTTAAGCTAAGAGAAGTTACCTTCTCCACCACCAACATATGTACATTTGTAAAAATCAAAGTTCATGATCAAATAATGCAATGTCAGACACCCATCCATACAAGTTGTCTAGGAACAGAAAAAACCGAAGGAAAACTTTTACCCCATCCTATCGGGTATCACCCCTTGGATTACTAACAAGAAATCCATGTGTCATACAGATCGCCAAAACGTTAGGACCATTGCTATGAAGATGTAATATAAACCCTGGGAGCTAACTAGTACATAAATAATCTGTTCTTTCTACCCAAAATCCAGGTCTTCACTTCAAATATATAAGCATAGTCTTTAAGTCATCTGCATAACAGTTCGAATGCAACGCTGGTTTGAAGTAGTTTCGAATCCATTCTGATCTCGATTCGTCAAACCAACACATTGTAATTTTAAAAGGGAACTCGGGTGATAGTTAGTTATTTAACTATCAACCACATCACACCATCGAGTATATCAGCTGCTTCATCCCTTTCAATCAAATTCTTCATATATATCATTTCAACGATTCCTAAGAATCGATTCCATATACTTATTTCAATTAATAAGTATATTCACGTATATCTTCATTTTCATACTTAGAAATCATATCCTTACACCTATCTCAATAGAACAAGTGTATTCACAAATCATTATTTTCATAATTCTAAAACATGTCTATACTTAACTCCATGGTGTAAGTACAATTATAAATCATACGTGGGTCAGAAACAATGTCATGGTATGCATCGTTTCCTATAAAAACCCTAAACACTGGTACTGAGTACAAAAAAGAAATAAAATCATAATAATTGTCATACTCAATACCAATCTCCGAATTCCACCTGTACTATTCATCGGATAGAAGTGATAACACCTTCCAAATTCATATGAATGGTACGAACTTCGTATTCGTAATTAAATACAAGTAAAAGCAGGATATTGCAACTATTCTATGCCAAAGCAGGATAAGTTTTAGAAACATCACATCTTCATTTTAATATCTTATAAAATATTCTTTTGATTATAAATCAAATCATTTAGAACTTGACTTATAATTAAAATTCAAATCATTTCTAAGTTGTCGTTTAGATTACTAAACTTTATAAATCCCCATTTCTAAGTTCTAACATCATTAACAAGTTTCTTACTGATTCTTATATGTTTTGTAAAACTTAGTTCATGTGACGACCCGTAGACCCACGCCTTTTGAACCGACTATAAACCACACAAGTCTAGTTCAAAAAGTAAGCATCCTTGGAAAGTCATGTGATAAACCGAATTTTCGAGCTTCAATAGTCGATACTTAACACATCCACGGTGTTCATGTACCATAAAACCAAATCTCGCAAACTCAATTCATCGAGTTTTTATCAGACCAAATACAAGGGAACAGAAACAAAAGAGAAGAACAGAATCTCACAACGGAATAGAATAAATATAATATTCGATATAACTTTACAACGGAAACTTTTATATCGTAACAACATACCATGGATAGTTATAAACACCATCCTCACATAAATTTACCACGACGTCCAAGTATAGATAGTATAGTATGCCCTACCTTCTAAAAAAGAACACCAGCTTCTCTGAAATCATCTGGGAACTCCTTGAATCCTGACCAAGCCTGAAATACACTCGGATCTGACCCGAGTGTCAAATACTCGAGTCAGGCTTGGATTAATCATCTTAATAACTAGATAACAAGTCTACATATCTCAAACCATCATCAAAAAGGGTTTTCAAAAATTCATGCATGCTTTTTGGAAAATGAATTTACCATAAGACCCGCATTCCATCACACAATGCAAACACACACCATTAGGAGCAAGTTTTACCTTATGATAACCAAATATGCTTGGTGTGAGAAAATCATTTGATATTATCATTAATGTCTATCTTTAAAAACCTTTTCAAAATAAATGTATCAATCTTAGCAGATGTAGGTACCTATATATTATGTCTGCATACATAGAGTACAATTATAACCGTAAGGCTTCGTAATGGAAGTTGTGTTCCATCGACCGAGGAAAAGGATCTTCCTTAACCACGATTCGGAGCATCTCTAGCGGGATTTCCCAGGATCAACAAATGCTTCTTTCTATAGCATCAAAGTCTTCTCATATCAAGTGTAGTTTGGGTTTCCCTTGAAAATAACATCTCCTGGTCGTTGTCGACTATTATCTAAGGTGCCTCATTCCATCATCAACTAAGCAAATTGCATGGCCTCCATACCATGGCATCACTTTCTCAACTAGAAGGAAACGTTAGTCCTTAATTCTGCGGTACTTCATCCTATTTCGGCTCATTACCGGTTGTGAGGCCCTGAAGCAACACTTCCACCTGCTTTTCAATAAAAATATTTGATCATTAATAGCTCATCACTTAGCATGCCACATTGTCAATTCACAACATATAATCGATGTCTATTTGTAACAGCCTGTAATTTTAAAGAACGTTAATAAACCAAAGAATACTTAATTTAATTTTGGGAATTAAGTAAAACGGATTGTACCATTGCGTTCATCTCGGAATTCTGCTTAAGATAGATTCCAAGTTTGTGTAAAGCAGACATCGTATAAAGAATATATTTAGGTTAGGAGTTTGTATACGTATAAGAGTAACATACATACACAAATCAGTCCGAATTTTCAAAACAGTTCAAAATCAAAAGCGGGATGATCGCGCGGGATTTTGGCCCGTTGGGGGTCAACCCACACCCAAGGGGGGTCGACCTAGGGTAGACACACCCTAGATCTGTCCAGGTTCATTTCCTGAACCTGGACTTGTTTCTAAACGAGATTTATTGGCAGTAGGCTATATATATGCAACGACCCAAGGATTTTTGACCCTGAAAATCGACATAAAATCACCATGTCAACTATTCAAGCATCGAAAACACTGGATTGTCAATAGAAAGAAGTTAGAGGGTGAGAAAAGAAAGGAAGAAATAGTAGAATAGAAGAAAGAAGAAGAACCACACATCAGAATCTCACAGCGGAACGAATAAAATATAATATCAAATCTCTTTATACAAAAGAACTGTATATACATACCAATCATCAGAGTACAACATATATCAGTCGCAGCGGAAAAATATCTGTTTATAACTAGCGGTGAGGCCACCTGCTTCTAGCTCCTGAAACTCCAAGCGAGTATAACCTGTAAATACACTCGGTCTGAACCGAGCATAGTTGAAGCAAAGAAAAATACACTGGGTCAGTGTGGAATACTATCAGTGATAAATCCACAGAACACACACTTGTTTAACTTTGGAAAATTCTTTCTGAAATCAAAGGATAATAGTAAGACCAGCCCACACATAAACACGGACGGGTTTTACCTTACTATAACCCAAAACGTTTTTGAAATCATAACTTATTCTGATATTACCATAGTGTCTAAATACAAGTAATTTAGAATCTAGCGGAACGCTTGCATCTCACGTTCCACAAATATAGTATACAAACCAAAACCGCGGGTGCTTATTGGATATTGGATTCCAACTTTGACAAGGTATGGGACCACCTTCCGAACGTGTATCTCTAGAGGCGAGTACACTGGGTTCAACAAGAACGTCTTGCAACCCGGCCCTCACATGACCGACCACTCATTTCGCTTGAGTGTATCGAATGTATATCACCGACGGTTGGGATCAGCAACCGTCTCCCGAAAAGGGACAGCATCGAAATATAGATTAAAGAAGAAAATGGAATTTCTCTGGATAGGTGATCATACACCATAATGGGAGCGACCCACATAGCCATGCTGTCTGCCCGATTTTTGTCATTTCCTGGTTGATGAGGCTTGAGGCTAGAACTTAACTTTAAAATATCTGGTCATCATTCACTTTGAATGCCACATCGTCAGATCCGCCAGATCACACTGATTGACGTCCACAAAAATACCCTAGTTTATTTGGCTAGAGAATAACCATTTCTCCGCCATCAAATATGGTACGTTTGAAGGAATCAAATCATGTAATTCCTTTGGAAAAACTCTGTCAGACATCCGTCTATGCAAGTCATCTAGGAACAAGATGAACCGAAGGTACTCTCCTACTGCATCTCATATAGGAATCACCCCATGGATCAGTAGCGAGCCGTCCTTGCAAATCCGTGGATTTCAGTCACGACAGAATCACAAATCAAAGAACTCTGGTTGCAAGCCAGAGAAATTCGACACGTAGTCCTTCCACTTATGAAGATCCACGGTCTTCACTTGCTCCGTCTTCAATCGACGTCTTCATGTATTTGCTGGTCGGGATGGTTTTCGAATATAAATTCGATCTCGGTCTTTCCATACCAACAATCGTATTGGTCAGGTTTTGATAGTCGGTGATTTAACTATCAAATAACAAAGGTGTTCATAAAATGATCTTGCTGATTCGGTACTTAGCATTACTTGGCCTCTTTAAAATATTTTTACCAAAATGGTTAATCAACTTCTTATTCTTCAATATATTTAAACCTTATATTTAGTCTCGATTATAACAAAAACTATTTTAAATACTTTCGAGCATATATAAGCATATACCACGCTTTCCATTCCCTTTGGAAATATCGATATATTTCTTTAAACCCTTTTTCCCTTTTTCTTCCTTATTTAGCATCTCGATATATACATATATTTTACTTAATGGTATAACCCAGTTACCAATTCAAATTTTGGTTAAAGCTACGGTCGACTCATATAATCTAAAACCAAACTTTCATATTTATTAAAACCACTATCGTAGTAGTATTTATAATTCAAAATCTCGCACTTATGTTCATCACATCCCGTATGGACTACCACACTAATTTCACCACCTTTTCACTCGTTTCAAACCAATACCATTCCTCGACAATAATGAAGCCTCTCAAGTTGGGGTATTTATTTACCTCTCAGACCTTGATCGACAACGTTCTTCTCTCAGAATAAATACCAGTTTGTAACTTAACCATTTCACCAAAATCTTATTTACCATTTCGATTTCAAACCTGGTTTCACAAAACCATTTCTTACATTTGAAATCCTCGTTCGATAAATCTCTTTACTTAATTTGTTTAATTAAGTAAGTCTTTACTAATAATACCACTTTTTACTTAAACCAAATTTCACTTATAACCTTCTAATTTAATTAAATCCCGCGTCCACTAATCCTTTTCCATTTATTCGAGCATTTCTTATAACCACTTAATCTTGGGTTTACAACTAAAATCCGCTTACTACCTTCCTTTGTAATAAGACCTCATTACTTGGGTTTTGAATTTCAAAATCCATTTCCCAAAATTTAACACAACCCAATGGTATGGATTTTTCCTTTTATGTTTTGAAAATCTTAGTCAAATTACAACGTTTCACTCACTTCAATTCTTTAATGTTTAATGTCTTCGTTTAATTAAAACAACAATTTGACTTTAATATTAGCTATATCAAAATATAGTTATTAACTTTACTACTAACTAAAAATAGTGTAATTATCATTTTTGAAAGCTCACTAAATAGAATCAACTTCATATTTCAAGAATTTTCTTAATTTATAGTTAATTGAAGATTAACTATTTATTCAACACCATTCGTTAAACTTTAACGAATATTCAAAATATTTAAATCAAATTACTTCAATTATCAATTTCAACTAAAGACGGTTGATTTCTCATCGACCGTACACCTCATTTAGCAGTCAATTGATTATCGTTTCTCATTTCCCCTTTTTAAATTAATTAAATAGTTTAGTTAATTTTAAAATCACCATTTAATTGTTTTTAAAAAAACAATTATCCCAATTTACCCACACGTAGGTAGTTTCTTTGGCTTTCCACTTTTAGAACTCATGTACATCATACGATTAAATTTACATGAACCTTTTAAATACTCTCTTTTATGATCTCGATTAAAATATATATTTATAAACTTCTTATTTAATTACTTAAATAAAATAACTGGAAAGCTTCAATTTAGTTATAAAATAATTTATAACTTTAAAACTGCGTTGTTTCACCGAACGGTAAAACCGACGTCTAAAACAACACATTTTAGGCCATTGACTGCCAATTACCAAATCAACACCGTCGGTTGATTTTAAACACAACACAGGTTCAACCATCACGCTCAAATAGGTTTTATTTTCATATGGGGTTCAATCAGTTCAAATATCAATAATATAAAACAAACAAACAACATATAATATTTGAGGAATCCGGTCGGATCCCTCCAACCTGTTCTTCTCTACATCACAGCTCGTTATAACATTCCATGATAATATATGAAATAAATTCCATATGATCGATTAAATCTAAATAACAGTATCAAATCAACAATAATAGCCAACAACAATCAATCAACCAATTTATTTTTTTAAATGCAGATTATATTTTAATATGAATTCTCCACATCACAGAATTCCAGAAGGTGTGAGAATTAACTCACCAGTTCATTTTTGTCGATGGTGGACGCGTTTGTTGCATTTAATCTGGAACGGACGTTAAAATTAGCTGAATTTTCAACTACTTCAGATCGGAGTCTAGTCAGTGCCATCGTCTAGGTCTCGTCCCTGCGATCCCAACGGATCCAGTTTCGTTAAATTTCGTTAACATATGAAGAAGATAAATTGAATTAAAGGTTGTATATATTATACGATAATTAACTAAACAATTTATATAATAATTAATTAAATACTTAACATAATTACCTTAATTAATGCTAAACCTTGCCATGTCATCATCGGATTTTGCAAAAACGTGTTTTCTTTGTTTCCTCCTCCAAAACCGGACTCCAACCAACATCGACCTCGTCTCGTTCAACACTAACTCATCAACGCTCCATTTATCGACCACCGCCGCCTCTCTGACAAACTGCCACCAACTTCCGACCCACCACTGGATCGCCGCCACTCTCCAGCATCGACGGCCCAGCTCCCACACCCTAACTCCACCTGCTTCGCCAGGAATACCTCTTCGAACCGAACCCCAAATTCATCAAAATCCGGCAAACTCCGACAATTATTGATGATCGCACCTCCTCCACCTGGACGGCGTCACTGCCCTGCCCCCTCGAACTTCGGTTACTCTGGCCCCATGATCATCCTAGCCGCCGGAAATGGCCAAAAACCGAACGCCATTTTCAAAACCGATCGGAAACTTATGGTCCATGTTCAACTCATCGCCCCGATCACCTCCAACCACCATACAACCTCAGACTGGTGCCAAGTTGAAGCCTGATCTCCCTTCTTCCTTTCCCCTAAGGTTTGAGCATCTAAAATCGACCCCATCTTCTCAATTTTACAAAAGAACAAAACTTGTTTATCTTGGTTTTCGTGAAATGTCGGTTACCACAGGTGATCGATCACCCCCAACTTTTTACAGCAGCTCGGCATCGAGCCGATCTACAGTTTTGCTTCAGGTCCCCTAGCAAATTCTTCACGGATTGGAAGAAATAAATGATTTTGTGTTTGAGGACTTTTTTGTAAAATTGCAAAAATGGAAGTAGGTGTTTGGCTGGAAATGTTGATGGAGGGGGTTTATATAAGGTGGGAAAATATATTTTAAGTTGACGTGACGAACGATGTTGACTAACGATTTTTATTTCGTGTCTATCGCTATTTCGAACATTGTTTATTCGCTGCTGCGCTCACATACAAACCCCGTTTGAGATGCGAATGGATGGCATAATATAATTTGACGATACAGTCCTAATGAAACTTGATTCGTCGAATTCCGAGTTCGTTTGCTCGAATAGCCCTCATTCACGTTCAAATGGTCGTTTTTATTTGTATTTTATTTTTCCACGCTCACAAATTAACCCCGATTGACGCGCCACTAGAAATCTAGCAATAATTTACTGTTACAGACTCAATAAAATTTATTTCGTCGAAAACTGAAGTCGTTTGAATAAAGGCCCTTTTATAACTGGCCAATTCAAATAAAATCAACCAATTTAAAAATACCTCAATATAATATTATTAAAATACTGAAATTGGCCATACCCGACCAGAATATCGTATATTACCAAGATAAAATAGTTCGGGTTGAGTTTGAAGCCAAATCGATATTATAAAAATTTAAAAAACCCTTTATTTATATAAATAACGATATAATATATAAAGGAAATTCCACAGCGACCTTTTTAAAAATTTGATTTGGACATAAAATAAAATCTACAACACCGATTTTTCTCTCCCCTTAGAAAAATATTATCCAACAGATTTGGACGTTTCTTATTTCGAGAAAATCCGACTTATATTGGGCCCTGTACGGCCGTTTAAAGTTCAAAACGCCAATTTACGAACTACCGTGTCATTGCAGCTTGTTTTAAAACGTTATTATAAATTCAATGTTATAACGTTGTTTTAATAACGAAATCGCCACTATTATTTAATATAAACGATATTCAAACCATTTTAAATCGTCCGCTCACTCTATACTGCGAATTCAACATTTTCCCAAATGTTCTGAAAATAAAATATTATTATATTATTAATATAATTTAAATATCCAAAATAAATGGTTAAATCGATTACTTAAGTTCAAATCAACATATTTAAATAAATAAAAAATAATTTAAATAATCGGCCAAAACACGGGACGTTACATTCCTTCCCCCTTAAAATAATTTCGTCCTCGAAATTGTTAAGGTAGAAAGAACGTTACAACCCATTATCTTTACAAGAATATTAAATTTAAAATTCGATTTTATTTCTCAAAACAAATCTAATTGGTTGTAAAACCAAATTAATTCAAATAACGAAATTTTCCAAAAATCTTCAAAAATTTCTAACACCTTAAATTTTAGAAAAATTTTGGCAGAGTCTCCCCTGTACGGAGGACATCTTCAATATTGCAGGTTCAAGAAATAAATATACCTTGACTCTCACGGTCGTAAAAATCTAAATCAAAACCCAAAATCCAAAAAAAACCAAAATTTTATACTGGCGTAGGCGTACCTTTTTGCGAGCGTTATTATGCGATAAGCGATATATTTTATTTGAGCTTGCTCAACTATTGTGCAGCTCTGGATTCGATTAACTCCAGAATTTTCTATGGTTGGGTTTTAAAGCTGAATTGGCATTCCTGCACCAGTTCTCAACTCAGATGAGTTTCATTAGTCTCCAGAAAAATGTCAGTTATGTTCAAAAACATCCATATCATTCATATCAACTAATTCGACACACAGTTCAATCCATACGAGGTTATAATTATTTATAATCACTTCATTGATTTCTATAATTATCCATTCGGATTTAATTATCTGGATTGATTTATTCGAATATTGGTTTTAACCAAGTTGATTCATGTTTAGGTTCATATCCATGAGATCGAGCACACCATCCAAACATATCACACACATCAACATTAACAAATCCAAATAATTTGCCCATATTATAATAATTTGAAAAATCATTACTTTTATTCTTTATAAAATAAATTGGGCAAAACAAATTTCAAAAATAAATTTTTATATCAATTCACAAATACGCGCTCTCGTTTATATACACAAACTCAATCTAGGGCATTACTAACCCCATCTCTATTGAGTCACGCCATAGAGCCAATGTTATCACTAAACCAACAGCTCTGATACCACTATAACGACCCAAGGATTTTCGACCCCGAAAATTGACATAAAATCACCATGTCGACTATTCAAGCATCGAAAACACTGGATTGTCAATAGAAAGAAGTTAGAGGGTGAGAAAAGAAAGGAAGAAATATTAGAATAGAAGAAGAACCACACATCAGAATTCCACAGCGGAATGAATAAAATATAATATCAAATCTCTTTATACAAAAGAACTGTATATACATACCAATCATCAGAGTACAACATATATCAGTCACAGCAGAAAAATATCTGTATATAACTAGCGGTGAGGCCGCCTGCTTCTAGTTCCTGAAACTCCAAGCGAATATAATCTGTAAATACACTCGGTCTGACCCGAGCACATTTGAAGCAAAGAAAAATACACCTGGTCAGTCTGGAATACTATCAGTGATAAATTCACAGAACACACACTTGTTTAACTTTGGAAAATTATTTCTGAAATCAAAGGATAATAGTAAAACCAGCCCACACATAAACAGGGATGGGTTTTACCTTACTATAACCCAAAACATTTTCGAAATCATAACTTATTCTGATATTATCATAGTGTCTAAATACAAGTAATTTAGAATCTAGCGGAATGCTTGCATCTCACGCTCCACAAATATAGTATACAAACCAAAACCGCGGGCGCTTATTGGATATTGGATTCCAACCTTGACAAGGTATGGGACCACCTTCTGGACGTGTATCTCAAGAGGCAAATACACTGGGTTCAACAAGAACCTCTTGCAACCCGGCACTCACATGACCGACCACTCATTTCGCTTGAGTGTATCGAATGTATATCATCGATGGTTGGGATCAGCAACCGCCTCCCGAAAAGGGACAGCATCGAAATATAGATTAAAGAAGCAAATGGAATTTCTCTAGATAGGTGATCATACACCCTAATGGGAGCGACCCACATAGCCAAGCTACCTGCCTGATTTTTGTCATTTCCCGGTTGATGAGGCTTGAGGCCAGAACTTAACTTTAAAACATCTGGTCATCATTCACTTTGAATGCCACATCGTCAGATCTGCCAGATCACACTAATTGACGTCCAAAAAATAGTTTATTTGGCTAGAGAATAACCATTTCTCCGCCATCAACTATGGTACGTTTGGAGAAATCAACTCATGTAATTCCTTTGGAAATACTCTATCAGACATCCGTCCATACAAGTCATCCAGGAACAGGATGAACTGAAGGTAGTATCCTACTGCATCTCATATAGGAATCACCCCATGGATCAGTAGCAAGCAGTCCTTGCAAATCCGTGGATTTCGACCACGACAGAATCACAAATCAAAGAACTCTGGTTGCAAGCCAGAGAAATTCGACAAGTAGCCTTCCGCTTATGAAGATCCACGGTCTTCACTTGCTTCGTCTTCAATCGACATCTTCACGTATTTGTTAGTCGGGATGGTTTTCGAATATAAATTTGATCCCGGTCTTTCCATACCAACAATCGTATTGGTCAGTTTTTGATAGAAGGTGATTTAACTATCAAATAACAAAGGTGTTCATAAAATGATCTTGCTGATTCGGTACTTGGCATTACTTGGCCTCTATAAAATATTTTTACCAAAATGGTTAATCGACTTCTTATTCTTCGATATATTTAAACCTTATATTTAGTCTCGATTATAACAAAAACTATTTTAAATACTTTCGAGCATATATAAGTATATACCCCACTTTCCATTCCCTTTGGAAATATCGATGTATTTCTTTAAACCATTTTCCCTTTTTCTTCCTTATTTAGCATCTCGATATATACATATATTTTACTTAATGGTATAACCCAATTACCAATTTTAATTTGGTTAAAGCTACGGTCGACTCATATAATTTAAAACCAAACTTTCATATTTATTAAAACCACTATCGCATTAGTATTTATAATTCAAAATCTCGCACTTACGTTCATTACATCTTGTATGGATTAACACACTAAATTCACCACCTTTTCACTCGTTTCAAACCAATACCATTCCTTGACAATAATGAAGCCGCTCAAGTTGGGGTATTTATTTACCTCTCAGACCTTAATCGACAACGTTCTTCTCTCAGAATAAATACCAGTTTGTAACTTAACCATTTCACCGAAATCTTATTTACCATTTCAATTTCAAACCTGGTTTTACAAAACCATTTCTTACATTTGAAATCCTCGTTCGATAAATCTCTTTACTTAATTTGTTTAATTAAGTAAGTCTTTACTAATAATACCACTTTTTACTTAAACCAAATTTTCGCTTATAACCTTTTGATTTTAATAAAACCCCGCGTCCACTAATCCTTTTCCATTTATTCGAGCATTTCTTATAACCACTTAATCTTGGGTTTACAACTAAAATCCGCTTACTACCTTCCTTTATAATAAGACCTCATTACTTGGGTTTTAAATTTCAAAATCCATTTCCCAAAATTTAACACAACCCAATGGTATGGATTTTTCCTTTTACGTTTTGAAAATCTTAGTCAAATTACAACGTTTCACTCACTTCAATTCTTTAATGTTTAATGTCATCGTTTAATTAAAACAACAATTTGACTTTTATATTAATTATATCAAAATATAGTTATTAACTTTACTACTAACTAAAAATAGTGTAATTATCACTTTTGAAAGCTCACTAAATAGAATCAACTTCATATTTCAAGAATTTTCTTAATTTATAGTTAATCGAAGATTAACTATTTATTTAACACCATTCGTTAAACTTTAACGAATATTCAAAATATTTAAATCAAATTACTTCAATTATCAATTTCAACTAAAGACGGTTGATTTCTCATCGATCGTACACCTTACTTAGCAGTTAACTGATTATCATTAGTCATTTCCCTTTTTTAAATTAATTAAATAGCTTAATTAATTTTAAACTCACTATTTAATTGCTTTTAAAAAAACAATTATCCCAATTTACCCACATGTAGGTAGTTTCTTTGGCTTTCCAGTTTTAGAACTCGTGTACATCATACGATTTAATTTACATGAACCTTTTAAATACTCTCTTTTATGATCTCAATTAAAATATATATTTATAATATTATTATTTAATTACTTAAATAAAATAACTGGAAAGCTTCAATTTAGTTATAAAATAATTAATAACTTTAAAACTGCATCGTTTCACCAAACGGTAAAACCGACGTCTAAAACAACACATTCTAGGCCATTAACTGCCAATTATCAAATCAACACTGTCGGTTGATTTTAAACACAACACAGGTTCAACCATCACGCTCAAACAGGTTTTATTATCATATAGGGTTCAACCAGTTCAAATATCAATAATATAAAACAAACAACATATAATATTTGAGGAATCCAGTCGGATCCCTCTAACCTGTTCTTCTCTGCATCACAGCTCGTTATAACATTCCATGATAATATATGAAATAAATTCCATATGATCGATTAAATCTAAATAACAGCATCAAATCAACCATAATAGTCAACAGCAACCAATTTATTTTTTTAAAGGTAGATTATATTTTAATATGAAATTACCTTATCATAGAATTCCAGAAGGTGTGAGAATTAACTCACCATTTCATATCTGTTGACGGTGGACGCGTTTGTCGCATTTAATCTGGAACGGACGTTCAAAATTAGCTGAATTTTCAACTGCGGCAGATCGGAGCCAAGTCAGTGCCATCGTCTAGGTCTCATCCCTGTGATCCCAACAGGTCCAGTTTCATTAAATTTGGTTAACATATGAAGAAGATACGTTGAATTAAAGGTTGTATATATTATACGATAGTTAACTAAACAATTTATATAATAATTAATTAAATACTTAACATAATTACCTTAATTAATGCTAAACCTAGCCATGTCATCATCGGATTTTGCAAAAACACATTTTCTTTGTTTCGTCCTCCAAAACCCGACTCCAACCAACATCGACCTCGTCTCGTTCAATACTAACCCATCAACGCTCCATTTATCAACCACCGCAGCCTCTCTGACGAACTGCCACCAACTACTGACCCACCATTGGATCGCCGCCACTCTCCAGCGTCGACGCCCCAACTCCCACACCCTAACTCTACCTGCTTCACCAGGAATACTGCTTCGAACCGAACCCCAAATTCATCAAAATCCGGCAAACTCCGACAACTGTTGACGATCGCACCTCCTCCACGTGGATGGCGTCACTGCCCTGCCCCGTCGACCTTCGGTTACTCTGGCCCCACGATCATCCTATCCGCCGGAAATGGCCAAAAATCTAACGCCATTTTCAAAACCGACCGAAAATTTATGGTCCTCGTTCAACTCATCGCCCCGATCACCTCTGACCACCATACAACCTCAGACCGGTGCCAATTTGAAGCATGATCTCCCTTCTTCCTTTCCACCAAGGTCTGAGCATCTAAAATCGACCCCATCTTCTCAATTTTACCAAAGAACGAAACTTGTTTATCTCGGTTTTCGAGAAATTCCGGCCACCACAGGTGACCGTTCACCCCCAACTTTTTACAGCAGCTCGACATCGAGCCGATCTACAATTTTGCTTCAGGTCCCCCTAGCAAATTCTTCACGGATTGGAAGAAATAAATGATTTTGTTTTTGAGGATTTTTTGTAAAATTGCAAAAGTGGAAATAGGTGTTTGGCTGGAAATGTTGATGGAGGGGGTTTATATAAGGTGGGAAAAATATATTTTAAGTTGACGTGACGAGCGATGTTAACTAACGATTTTTATTTCATGTCTAACGCTATTTCGAACATTGTTTATTCGCTGCTGCGCTCACATATAAACCCCGTTCGAGATGTGAATGGACGGCATAATATAATTTGACGATACGGTCCTAATGAAACCTGTTTCGTCGAATTCCGAGTTCGTTTGCTCGAATTGCCCTCGTTCACGTTTAAATGGCCGTTTTTATTTATATTTTATTTTGCCACGCTCACAAATTAACCCCAATTGACGCGCCACTTTAAATCTAGCAATAATTTACTGTTGCGGTCTTAATAAAATTTATTTCGTCGAAAACTAAGGTCATTTGAATAAAGGCCCTTTTATAACTGGCCAATTCAAATAAAATAAACCAATTTAAAAATACCTCAATATAATATTATTAAAATATTGAAATTGGCCATACCCGACCAGAATATTGTATATTACCAAGATAAAATAGCTCGGGTTGAGTTTGAAGCTAAATCGATATTATAAAAATTTAAAAACCCCTTTATTTATATCAATAACAATATAATATATAAAGGAATTTCCACAGCGACCTTTTTAAAAATTTGATTTGGACATAAAATAAAATCTACAACATGAAAACTCGATTTTTCTCTCGCCTTAGAAAAATATTATCCAACAGATTTGGACGTTTCTTGTTTCGAGAAAATCCGACTCATATTGGGCCCTGTACGGCCGTTTAAAGTTCAAAACGCCAATTTACGAACTGTCGCGCCGTTGCAGCTTGTTTTAAAACGTTATTATAAATTCAACGTTATAACGTCGTTTTAATAACGAAATTGCCACTATAATTTAATATAAACGATATTCAAACCATTTTAAACCGCCCGCTCACTCTATACTGCGAATTCAAAAAATTTCCGAATATTCTGAAAATAAAATATTATTATATTATTAATATAATTTAAATATCCAAAATAAATGGTTAAATCGAATATTTAAGTTCAAATCAACATATTTAAATAAATAAAAAATAATTTAAATAATCGGCCAAAACACGGGACGTTACAATATAGGACAACATTTCTATTATTTTTATTCACCTAAAACAATGGAGATAACGAGATGCTGCCCCAACTTGGATTGAATTAGCCTATTTTTCTTCAATAACGGCATATACGTATACGAGAATCTCTACTGTAACTTCAACATATCATTCTTTGTTCTTTTGATCCAGTCTCTGTGAGTTCATGTTACTTTTAGATATAAACATTTAACTAGTAATCCTAACATTTTTATAAATCTAGATCAAAATCTATGCCTGTTAAGAATCTGATTCACACCTAAACAGTTCTGATATCACATGTATTATTCTGTATACCTGATCTGCTATTCAGTTCTTATATGCCTATTTCTGATATGCCTATTTCTGTTATCGTATGCCAGTTCTGTTACTATGCCTATTTCTGTTCTTCTTCCTCCCTCATTCCCTTTTTATTTTTATAGCCAGGATCGCTGAAATATGCATATGAACAAAAACTAGGTTAAATTGGGAATGATTGGGAATGGTAATTTGGGGGCAAAACTTATACTGTGCAATATGACTATAATTTGGGGCCATATTTTATATTGAGAACTATGACTTGAGATTTAGGGCATATAAACCTGTAGGTTTAATTTAAATATTAAACGGAACATGTTAATGAAAATGCAAGTAGCTATGAAACATGTGGATTTATGCACAACTGTTAACCTGGAATACTTAACTGGTTAAATCTGTGGGGTTATATACATATAAACCTATTTATCTGTGACTTGTTTATTATGTGGGTGGGGTTAAGTAAACATGTTGAATCTATAAGGTTAAGTAAATTTTTTAAATTCGTGGGGGGTTATAGGAACCCATTAAATTTAACCTGTGGAAATTCTAGTTGGTTGGGAACACAAGTTCAGGGGTTGACTTGTGTCATCTGTTATGTGGGGCACATATTAGTTAGTAACTCATTCTAGTATTAAAAGTGGGACCAGCACTTGGTAAGGGTCAGGGCACGCTTACTGAGCTAATTATAATTGGTTCATTTGGGATGGGGTGTTCTGATGGCGCGCCCCAACAGGGTCACGTGCATGCATAGGTCTGGCTTGCTTGGGAAAATAAGCCGCCATAACACCTGTAAATAGGCCTGTGCCCTTTTGGTGGTTGCCACTTTAGGAAATAATACGCCCTACTGTGGGGCCAACACAGGGTATTTACGTGGTAGGGAGCCGATCGATGGGAGTAGTAATTGGGGTACATCTAATCTTGTTTAGGCACCTGTTATTTCTGTTTGGGCTAACACCCGTTATTTTTGTTTAAGTGCCTGTTATTTTTGTTTTGGGTAAAACTCGTTACTAAGTACACCTAAGTCTACCATTTATGTTTCTGTCGGGATCATTCTATTTCTGTTAAATAATTGGAAAATACTTAATTTGGTATACTAGTATTGGTGCAGAGAAAATAATCGAGAAGCATAGTTTATCCTGTTTATTTTGTATATCCTGTCCATACTGTTTATACCTGCTATCTACTACGGTTATCTCTCATCCAATTTATTCACTGTCATGGTACTTTTACTTATTTATATGCTAAAAATCATTGGATTTGCTAGACTTTATGTCTAACCCGTTTTGTTCCCTTTTCTCTCTCTTCCTTCCCTCTCCCCCTAAGGTTCTCAGGGTGGGAACACTCAGGCTTGATTAGAACTCTCTCTCCTCTGTTTCTGCTTGGATTTGGATTTTCTTCGATGTATCGCTTTGACTACTTGTCTACTTGATTATGGATACTTATGGGGATTATGATTTTTTAGTTTTGTACTTTAATGATTTTTAGCATAAGACATATGTTTTTATTCGATGTATTTTGTTCAAGTATTTCAGTCTGATGTTGTAACTGGATTTTGAGAACATGATGTTTTTCTGTTTAAAAATAAAGTTTTAATTTTCCACTGTTATTTTATATCTTGTCTTGTGATGTTCAGTTTCTTTTTACTTTTTACGCTTCACGGGACTTAACGCATTCTGTTAAAGAGTGACATTAACGGACGTAGGGTGTCACATTTGGTATCAGAGCTGACGGTTACACGGTCGGATAGAAGGTTTGAAAATTGTTTTCAAAGGGTTTCAAAAAGAAAGTATTTCAAGGAAAGTCTGGTTTTGAAAAACACATTCCCTAAAGCCATATAAAATATCTCTTGGTTCTCTACTTAAATCCCTTTTTCTTTTCAGCATGTCTGGGGAACCGAATATTCCCGAGGGCGTTCAGATACCAGCTTGGTTCCGTATATATCTTGAGGTTACAGTGCCTGCCGGAGGCCAAGCAAACGCCCCTACCCTAGCTGCAACCATTGTTGCTCCTCCTTCGCGAGTGGGTAATATCACTAAGATATGCAAGGACTTCTGTGCTATGGAAGGAAAACCACTCCGTGGAATTGAAAGCTTTGTAGAAGCACATAATTGGATTAAAAAATATGGAGGATTTGTTTGGGATTTTTGAGGTTGACGATTGTAACACCCCACACCCGCAAAGGTCACTCACTAAGGGAATGCCTTAACTTCGGTGGAGTATTTTAAGTGAATATAGAACAGAAAAATTACAACAAGACAGATATAAATAATACTTGAAATCTAAAACATCATTTCATTGCAGCAGAAGATAAACATGTTTGGTTACATATCAAAACCAACTAAAACGAGAGTCAAGTACTAAATATCCATCCTGATAAAACATAAGTACATAATCCCACTACATAACTAATAGCCATAATAGAAAAGATAAGCTGGGCTTTACATCACGGTCCAAGCTCCAAAGGATAGATAAAGCAATCTGATCAAAGCCCACTAGTGCTAGGCCCACTCTGAGAACCTGAGGGTTGGGAAAAAGATAAAAACAACGGGGTCAGACATAAGTCTGAGTGAGCCCTATAACTTTAACAATACAATCATTAAAGTAATTAGGGTATGATATAAACTTGGTACGGTGATGACTGGGGATAAATGACTACACTAAGCAGCCAACTAGACATAGGATGAACTAAGATAACGGTAAAGACGCATCTACCCACCCAAGGGTAATTACTAACTGCACCACACCAGTCATTCCTACTTAAAGGTTGATCCCACCCAAGGACTTAGAAAATATAACTAGTAGTTTCTTGTACCCCTAGCTGACCACATAGGTGTCGTCTGCCCCTATCTCCACTAGGTGTACCCACTACTCCCCAAGCGATCGACTCCCTAACGTAGATGCCCGTGCTGGCCCCACAGTGGGGTGTATCACTCCCCAAAGTGGCAACCCGATACAACCAACGATGCATGGCTTATACCTACACGATGCAACAACGTCTTACCTACCAGCCCGGGTCCACACACGCATATGAAACCCATGGACTTGCGTTGCCACCGCTAACCCGTTTTGGCCTCTTATAGTCAAGCCCAGTACGCGTGTCCCGTCCTCGACATGGGTCGAGCCCAATAAGATACATATGGGTTACTGGTTGAAATGGGCCCCCACAAGCTACCCACCTAAGCTTGTCCCTTTTTCTAGTGCATTCCACTTAACCCTTTAATCATGTTTAATTACATGTTTCCACTTGGTTAAGTATTCTAATCGTATTTTCTACTGCCACCCAAGGTAACCCACTAGATTTCCACATGCCACCCAAGGCACTTACTTGATTTCCATATGCCACCCAAGGCACCCACTTAACCCCTCATGCCCCACTACATGCTTATCTGGTTAAGTGTTTCTTAATTGATTAAGAACGTAACCTTTGTAAAGACCTCTCACATTAGACTGTCTTTTATGGCAGCTGGATTTGCCGGTCGGTTCCGGATAGCCTTACGCCATAACAGAGTCTAACCTCGTGTCTTTACACTTGTCACGTATTTAGTTTGTGCCTAAGACCTCTCACATTGGGCCAATCATTTGTAGCCGCTGGATTTGTCGGTCGGTTCCGGGCAGTCTTATGCTACAAAAGGGTCCAACCTCGTGTCTTAGTCGATTAATTACACCTAATTAATCACCCCCATAATTTGTAATTAATTAGGGATGGGTTCAACTTGCATAACATTAGCATCAACATGGGTTTTAAAGGTGTCAACATGCATATATGACCATAGCGTCAAACCCAACTAGCATAAATAATCAACCCAAACTTGCATGAATCACATATGTCATAAAGAGGATAACTTGCATAAGTTACTTATGTCATACAAAGGGGTAAACTAGCATATGTACGTATGACATATAAAGGGGTTAACTTGCATATGTATGCATATCATACAAAGGTGTAAACTTGCACATGTTACTTGCATATAATCAAACACCAAACTTGCATAACATGTCATATATGAACTTGCATATAATCAAACACCAAACTTGCATAACATGTCATATATGAACTTGCATATAATCAAACACCAAACTTGCATAACATGTCATATATGAACTTGCATATAATCAAACACCAAACTTGCATAACATGGTGTCATAATGAATCAATGTTTATCATAGTGATTTGCATAACTAGCATCATGAACACATAGCATAAAACTTGCATAACTAGCATCATGAACATATAGCATAAAACTTGCATAAATAGCATCATGAACTCATAGCATATGACTTGCATAACTTGCATAACATCATGAACACATAGCATATGACTTGCAAAACTTGCATAACATCATGAACACATAGCATATGACTTGCATAACTTGCATAACATCATGAACACATAGCATATGATAACATAACTTGCATTGATCCACATACATAACCATAACCTCATTATATCCTATCATAATTAGTTTAGCAATTGCTTGCTAAAGGCATAGAAACTCACAACTTGTTGATTAGCACTCCTATAAAGAAGATTAAGTTGCTAGAGTTGATTAGAAGTTCATTTGAGAAGCTATCTTCTTCTACAATTTGATGGAGGCTCCTTCAAGTTGCATTTTGACGGCATAACGACGTTGTATCTATTTTTAGTATGGATTAGGGTAGTCTTAGGGTGTATTTATAGATTTAGGATGTAGTTTAGGCCCTTATATTAACCTTAGATTAGGTTAGAGCCATCAGATTTCGTCACAAGCCCCAAAACACAGCCCAAACCCCTTCAGATTGCACCCAGGCCAAACTGGCCGATAGGGGCGGTCGACCCCTGGGTCGACACATGGGTCGACCCCTTGGTGGGGGTCGACACCCATGTCGACCCTAGTGTCGACACCCTCTGTCTGGCGGGAATTTTCCCGCCTCTTCTGAAATTTGAAATTTGAATATTTTAAATCTGTTTTGAATTTTCTGAAACTTCGGATGGCCATAACTTCTTCATACGAAGTTCAAATCACGCAAACTCGGACTCTATCTCAACCAGAATTCTGAGACGAACACAATGGCGCGACCCGTTTCCCTTAATTCTCACGTCTTAGATTAATTATTCTTTAATTACTAAGCATTAATATTATGTGAAATTCGGGGTGTTACATTCTCCCCTACTTAAAGGATTTCGTCCCCGAAATCTCCAAGTCAAGAAGAACGTATCCTACCAACCAAACAACCATCTACTCAAACCATCAAACACTGGCATCCATTGTCCTTAAAGTTTCTAATGCTGTATGAACATATGCAAAAAGTGTGTGTATATGTTTCCTATCTAATGCAAAATCAGGTGGTCTACTGATTCAGTTGACCTCCTTAATGCAAACCATGATAGTGCCATGCATCCAATATGTATGCGAAAGAATCCTATCGACACATACCATTACTACATGTGTGCACAACCATACACCAAAATGCATCATCCATACGACAACACACCCATTATACATCCATTAATATAGCTACCTACACACAATTATATGCAATATGCAATATGAAGTGACTGAGCCGATCTAGTGTCTAAAGTGTGTGTATATGCATCCACGAGCAACCACTAGCAAACACTTGCATCCACACGCATCCATCAATCATAACGTGTCTCAAACACATGTTTCAACCATAGGTTTACCCTATCTAAAGGTCAAAGGTACTAATGAGGGGACATACTAAAGATAAGATAAGTACTAGACAAACGATAAAGGAGAAGTTAAAAGACATGCCCTCAAAAATGAATGGGTACAATGAACGCATCTTCGCTTCTGTCTCCCAAGTAGCATTGCTCTCATCCTCTCCCCATTGCACTTTGACTAGTCGAACCTCTCTGTTTCTCAACTTCCTAATCTCTGACCCAAGGATGCGGGTAGGAGCTCGTCGAATAGTCGCATCACGCTCTACCTCCACTTCTCTAAGCAAGCTCGGCTCTACCACCTCTGCGGTCTCATGTAGGCACTTCCTCAAATGTGACACATGGAAAACGTCATGTACCCCACTAAGTCTCTCGGGTAAATCCACTCTATATGCCATCCGTCCAATCCTTTCCTTAATAGGAAATGGTCCTACAAATCTTGGTGCTAACTTCCCAACGAATCCAAAGCGAACTACATTCCGTAATGGAGACACCTTGATAAAGACCATGTCCCCAACATCAAACTCAAGATCTGTCCTCCTCTTGTCCGCATAAGATTTCTGCTTGTCTTGTGCCGCTTTCATCCTTCTTCGAATCAAGTCAATCTTCTCCGAAGTCTCTCTAACCATATCGGGCCCAAGCAAGATCTTATCCGTAGATTCCCATCAAAATGTAGGTGATCGACAAGGCCTTCCATAAAGAGCTTCGAAAGGAGCCATACCAATACTAGACTGAAAGCTGTTATTATACGCGAACTCCACCAATGGAAGATGCTCTTCCCATGTACCTCCAAAATCTAAGATACAAAGCCTCAAAAGGTCTTCCAGAACACGATTCACCCTCTCGGTCTAGCCGTCCGTCTGAGGATGATATGCGGTGCTCAAACACAACTGAGTCCCCACTGCTTCTTGCAAACTCTTCCAAAACTCGCTAGTGAAGATAGGATCTCGATCACTCACTATGCTAGAAGGTACCCCATGCAATCGAACTATTTCTCGAAGGTAAACTGAAGCTAGCCATGGAGCAGTCCTCTTGCTCTTCACGGGTATGAAATGGGCGCTCTTAGTAAGTCTGTCTACCACAACCCAAATTTCCGTATTACCCTTCCTCGATCTCGGTAACCCATCAATAAAATCCATCGAGACGCTATCCCACTTCCATTGCGGAACTTCCAATGGGTGAAGCAACCCACCAGGTTTCTTTTGCTCCGCTTTCACTTGTTGGCACACCAAGCATCTAGCGACATACTCGGCCACATCTTTCTTCATACCGGTCCAAAAGAAAACTCGCTTCATGTCTTGGTACATCTTGTCCCCACCGGGATGAATGGTCATCTTTGAACGATGCGCATCATCAAGAATAGCCTTCCTCAAACCCTCGTCTTGCGGTACACAAAGTCTACCGTCTCTACGCAAGCACCCCCTATCATCTAAGGTGTACCTACTCAAATGGCTGGACGACTCCCCCCTTATGAGCCTCTCTACCAACTCAACCAACTGTGGGTCGTCCCGCTGTGCCTCGCCAATCCATCCCAAAAGAGTAGGTCTGACCTCTAAGGATGCTAGCAAACCGGGTACAAAGTCAACAGAAGGTCTGAAGTCAAACATCGAGACAAATTCCAAGCTTCGTCGTTCCACGAACAATGGACTCAAGGACAACCTTTTTCTGCTCAAGGCGTCTGCCACCATGTTACCCTTGCCAGGGGTATAAGCTATCTCGAAATCATAGGATGCTAAGAACTCCATCCACCTTTGCTGTCTTAAGTTCAAATCCTTCTGAGAAAACAAGCACTTCAATGATTTGTGGTCAGTGAACAATTTGAATCTCTCGCCAAGAAGATAATGGCGCCAAGTCTTAAGCGCAAAAACAATAGCGGCCAACTCTAGATCATGTGTAGGGTAATTTTTCTCATGCGCTCTCAACTGCCTTCCACCGTAGGATATTACCCTTCCCTCTTGCATTAAGACTGTGCCCAGTCCTGTCCCACAAGCATCGGTATAAACAACAAATGGCTTACTCCCATCTGGCAACACTAAGACTGGAGCTGTGGTTAAAGCTCTCTTTAACCGTTGGAACGCATCATCACAATCTACGTCCCATGCGAAGACTAGATTCTTCTTTGTCAAGCTAGTTAATGGGGCTGATATCTTCGCGAAGTCCTTGATAAACTTCCTATAGTAGCCAGCCAACCCCAAGAAACTCCTCACCTTGGTAGCATTCTTCGGAACCTTCCAATCTTGGATGGACACTACCTTCGCGGGATCCATAGCTATCCCTTTCTTGGAGACCACGTGCCCCAAGAACCGCACTTCCTTCCTCCAAAAGTGACATTTAGAGAATTTAGCCTTAAGGCTATGCGCTCGAAGAGTCTCCAACACTTCTCTAAGATGTAGGGCATGCTCTTCTTCACTCTTAGAAAATACTAAGATATCATCCACAAAGACCACCACGAACTTATTAAGGTACTCCCTGAACACCCTACTCATCAAATCAACAAAGTATGCAGGGGCGTTCGTCAAACCAAAGGGCATCACCAGCCACTCATAGAAACCATCCGGAGTCCTAAAGGCAGTCTTGTCTATGCTATCCTCAGCCACTCTCAACTGATGAAACCCCGTGGCCAAGTCCAACTGCGAAAACACTGAGGCGCCAACCAACTGATCAAAGAGATCATCAATCCTCGGCAATGGGTGTCTATTCTTCTTTGTGAGCTTGTTGAGTTCTCTATAGTCTACACAAAGTCTGAGGGACCCATCCGCCTTCGTGGCAAAAACTACTGGAGCACCCCACTCCGATATACTTCGTCTTATGAACCCCTTCTCAAGCAACTCCCCTACTTGCTTATGGAGTTCCCTCCTCTCACGAGGAGCCATGTGGCACACTGGCAAAGATACTGGTTTAGCATTGTCCACCAGATATATTCGGAAGTCTATCTCCTGCTT
Source organism: Allium sativum (assembly GCA_030737875.1). Lineage (NCBI taxonomy): Eukaryota > Viridiplantae > Streptophyta > Magnoliopsida > Asparagales > Amaryllidaceae > Allium > Allium sativum. The sequence continues at coordinate 74,046,081 of CM060923.1, read as the reverse complement.
CGGAGGTAAGCCCTTCACCTCCTCAAACACATCCGAGTACTCCCGGACCACTCTAACAGATCGCAAACTCTCGACCGAAGCGTCAAGCGATTCAAGATAACTTAGCATAACAGAATCCATGGGATTACAAGAGATCTCGAGAGTGTTACCCAAGCAGGTCATGAGCCTAACAACTCTCCTTTCACAATCAAGAACGGCACCATTACTGGATAACCAGTCCATGCCCAAAATCAACCCATAGCCCGTGAAGCCCAAAACAAAAGCATCACATCTAAACTCAATGCTAAGTATAGAAATCTTCAAACCCAAACATATCATGGACAAATAAGTGGAGCCCCCAATTGGGTTTGAAACAACCAAGGGATCATCTACTAGACTGGTGTCTAAGTGCAGTGACTCAACTAATGATGATGAGATAAACGAATGCGATGCGCCAGAGTCAAACGAAGTACGGACAGGATGATCAAACAGAAAAACCAGACTTTCAACGGAAATAGTTCTACCTCTTTCCTGAATCGGTGGAACCGCGAGAGCCTGAACTTGCCCCCTTGCCTGACCTGGTACCATAAGAGCTTGCACCTGTCCCCCTGAGGTAGATCCCGTCCTCTACCCCTTCTTAGGGCAGTCCTTCACTAGATGCCCTGCTTCGCCACAGTGGAAGCAGCTCGTTTTCTTCTTCTTCCGACAATCTTTGCTTAGGTGGCCTGGTGTCCCGCAATTGAAGCACTTCTTCTTTCCCTTGCCACCGTTGCCTTTCCCATCCTTGTTTTGCTGTTGCTGTTGAGGTCTCTTCTGATCTCCTTTCTTCTCGGGTGCCTTATTAGCATTGGGACCCTTCTCTTCCTCATGCATGAGTGCCATGTCTACTAGCTTTTCAAAGGTGGACCCATAGGGATGTGAGTCATAGCCAATCCATGCATCGGTTCATTCAAGCCTTTAACGAACCTCAAAGCCTTCTTCTCTGGTGTATTCACCATGTCTATGCCAAATCTTGCTAGCTGATTAAACTTGTTGACATATTCCTTTACTGATAGGTTTCCTTGCTTTAGAGTCAAGAACCTTTCCATATACAGATTTTCTTCCGCCCTTGAAAGAAACTTTGCCACAAACCTTTGCCTGAAATCCGCCCAAGAGTCAACAGGGCGCTCTCCATTAGTGACCTCCCACCAGAACGAGGCCTCTCCCTTCATTAACCAAGCAGCTAACTTGACTTTCTTTCCTTCTTCCATCTCAAAGATATCTATCAACTCTTCCACTTCCTTAAGCCAATCTCTAGCTTCCACAAAAGTTTCTGATCCTTGAAAAGGTTTCCCTCCCATAGCCTTAAATTCCTTGCAAGTCTTAGCAAAAGTATCCGTGCGAGGAGGAGGAGGGGGAGGAAGATCGGGTGCTACTGTTGGTGGAGGAACATTTGCTGGACCCGTAGTGGAGGCCCTAGCCTCCATCAATCTCCTATACCATACTGGTATCGTCAACCCCTCCGGAAAGTTAAGATCCTCAGCCATGCTGAAACGAAAAAGGAAAGATTCAAAACGGAGAATTCGAAAGATAAAGATATGGCTATTGGGGATTATGCTTTTCTTTCAAAAACTTTTCTCTTAAAAGACATGTTTTTGAAAATACTTCTTCCAAAAATGTTTGTAGAAAAATAGTTTTCTAAAAATTTTATCTGTTCCGGTAACCTTCAGCTCTGATGCCACGTGTAACACCCCACACCCGCTAAGGTCACTCACTAAGGGAATGCCTTAACTTCGGTGGAGTATTTTAAGTGAATATAGAACAGAAAAATTACAACAAGACAAATATAAATAATACTTGAAATCTAAAACATCATTTCATTGCAACAGAAGATAAACATGTTTGGTTACATATCAAAACCAACTAAAACGAGAGTCAAGTACTAAATATCCATCCTGATAAAACATAAGTACATAATCCCACTACATAACTAATAGCCATAATAGAAAAGATAAGTTGGGCTTTACATCACGGTCCAAGCTCCAAAAGATAGATAAAGCAATCTGATCAAAGCCCACTAGTGCTAGGCCCACTCTGAGAACCTGAGGGTTGGGAAAAGGATAGAAACAACGGGGTCAGACATAAGTCTGAGTGAGCCCTATAACTTTAACAATACAATCATTAAAGTAATTAGGGTATGATATAAACTTGGTACGGTGATGACTGGGGATAAATGACTACACTAAGCAGCCAACTAGACATAGGATGAACTAAGATAACGGTAAAGACGCATCTACCCACCCAAGGGTAATTACTAACTGCACCACACCAGTCATTCCTACTTAAAGGTTGATCCCACCCAAGGACTTAGAAAATATAACTAGTAGTTTCTTGTACCCCTAGCTGACCACATAGGTGTCGTCTGCACCTATCTCCATTAGGTGTACCCACTACTCCCCAAGCGATCGGCTCCCTAACGTAGATACCCGTGCTGGCCCCACAGTGGGGTGTATCACTCCCCAAAGTGGCAACCCGATACAACCAACGGTGCACGGCTTATACCTACACGATGCAACAACGTCTTACCTACCAGCCCGGGTCCACACACGCATATGAAACCCATTGGACTTGCGTTGCCACCGCTAACCCGTTTTGGCCTCTTATAGTCAAGCCCAGTACGCGTGTCCCGTCCTCGACATGGGTCGAGCCCAATAAGATACATATGGGTTACTGGTTGAAATGGGCCCCCACAAGCTACCCACCTAAGCTTGTCCCTTTTTCTAGTGCATCCCACTTAACCCTTTAATCATGTTTAATTACATGTTTCCACTTGGTTAAGTATTCTAATCGTATTTTCTATTGCCACCCAAGGCAACCCACTAGATTTCCACATGCCACCCAAGGCACTTACTTGATTTCCACATGCCACCCAAGGCACCCACTTAACCCCTCATGCCCCACTACATGCTTATCTGGTTAAGTGTTTCTTAATTGATTAAGAACGTAACCTTTGTAAAGACCTCTCACATTAGACTGTCTTTTATGGCAGTTGGATTTGCCGGTCAGTTCCGGGCAGCCTTACGCCATAACAGAGTCTAAACTCGTGTCTTTACACTTGTCACGTATTTAGTTTGTGCCTAAGACTTCTCACATTGAGCCAATCATTTGTAGCCAATGGATTTGCCGGTCGGTTCCGGGCAGTCTTATGCTACAAAAGGGTCCAACCTCGTGTCTTAGTCGATTAATTACACCTAATTAATCACCCCCATAATTTGTATTAATTATCCCTAATTAATTACAAATTTAACAATGTACATAATTGACTCAATTATGTCCATCCACTTTATGGTATGCATAATCATACCAACTTCACACCATTTTATTAACATGAATATTAACCCCATCGTTCCCCACGTAATACGTTGACATGACATACTTAAAAGGGGAGATTCCTCGTAAACACAATGGGTTCAACTTGCATAACATTAGCATCAACATGGGTTTTAAAGGTGTCAACATGCATATATGACCATAGCGTCTAACCCAACTAGCATAAATAATCAACCCAAACTTGCATGAATCACATATGTCATAAAGAGGGTAACTTGCATAAGTTACTTATGTCATACAAAGGGGTAAACTTGCATATGTATGTATGACATATAAAGGGGTTAACTTGCATATGTATGCATATCATACAAAGGTGTAAACTTGCACATGTTACTTGCATATAATCAAACACCAAACTTGCATAACATGTCATATATGAACTTGCATATAATCAAACACCAAACTTGCATAACATGTCATATATGAACTTGCATATAATCAAACACCAAACTTGCATAACATGTCATATATGAACTTGCATATAATCAAACACCAAACTTGCATAACATGGTGTCATAATGGATCAATGTTTATCATAGTGATTTGCATAACTAGCATCATGAACCCATAGCATAAAACTTGCATAACTAGCATCATGAACATATAGCATAAAACTTGCATAACTAGCATCATGAACTCATAGCATATGACTTGCATAACTTGCATAACATCATGAACACATAGCATATGACTTGCATAACTTGCATAACATCATGAACACATAGCATATGACTTGCATAACTTGCATAACATCATGAACACATAGCATATGATAACATAACTTGCATTGATCCACATACATAACCATAACCTCATTATATCCTATCATAATTAGTTTAGAAATTGCTTGCTAAAGGCATAGAAACTCACAACTTGTTGATTAGCACTCCTATGAAGAAGATTAAGTTGCTAGAGTTGATTAGAAGTTGATTTGAGAAGCTATCTTCTTCTACAATTTGATGGAGGCTCCTTCAAGTTGCATTTTGATGGCATAACGATGTTGTATCTATTTTTAGTATGGATTAGGGTAGTCTTAGGGTGTATTTATAGATTTAGGATGTAGTTTAGGCCCTTAGATTAACCCTAGATTAGGTTAGAGCCGTCAGATTTCGTCACAAGCCCCAAAACACAGCCCAAACCCCTTCAGATTGCACCCAGGCCAAACTGGCCGACAGGGGGGGTCGACCCCTGGGTCGACACATGGGTCGACCCCTTGGGCGGGTCGACACCCATGTCGACCCTAGTGTCGACACCCTCTGTCTGGCGGGAATTTTCCCGCCTCTTCTGAAATTTGAAATTTGAATATTTTAAATCTGTTTTGAATTTTCTGAAACTTCGGACGGCCATAACTTCTTCATACGAAGTCCAAATCATGCAAACTCGGACTCTATCTCAACCAGAATTCCGAGACGAACACAATGGTGCAACCCATTTCCCTGAATTCTCATGTATGAGATTAATTATTCTTTAATTACTAAACATTAATATTAAGTGAAATTCGGGGTGTTACAACGATCGTTGGAAAATTCGGTTGGCCGCATGGTAGCTTAAGAACGAGTCTTCATTCTAGTGGGAAGTGGCACAAGCAGGGCATCCAGTGGAGACTTAGGATAATTTTCGATAGAGGTTCAAGAAGAATTTTCTTCCTCAGGCAGAAGAGAGTATGCAGATGGTGAGGATTCGGGCGCTTAAGCAAGGAAGCATGTCTGTCAAAGAGTATGTCAATAAGTTTAATCAGTTGGCAAGGTTTGCTTTGGAGATGGTGAATAATCCGCATAAGAAAGCTTCGAGTTTTGCAAGAGCATTAAATCAACCCCTTCAAGCATTGGCATTATCTCACATTCAGATTGGGGATACTTTTGAGAGACTGTTTGATATGGCATTGATGCACGAAGATGGAAATGAGGAGAAAAAGGAAGCTAAGACTGATGAGACACAAAACAAGAAAGTGTGGTCCAAGAAAGAACAACAAAATAAGGGCAGAAATAATGACAACGCTCAAGGAAAGAAGAAATGTCGTGGTTGTGGAAGCTTGGGTTATTTGGTTAAAGATTGCAGAAAAAGGAAGAATGTTTGCTTCCAGTGTGGCGAGGTCGGATAGTATTCTAGGGGGTTCACGAAGAAGCAAGGACAGGGCCATAGGGAAAGATCTTCTTGGAAGGCAGGTGCATGCTCTTGAGGCCCGTGTACCAGGCAGAGGTAGGAAAGTTTCCGTTGAAGGTTTGATTTCTCTTTATGATCATCCTGTTAGAATTCTTTTTGGTTTGGGCGCTTCTCACTCTTTTATATCTGATTCTGTGGTTGAGTCTCTACACCTTAGTACTAGTATTATTTCTGATCCCATTATTGTCTCAACCCCCTTTGGGGGCATGGCTCATCTGTCTATGATTTTTCGGGGTTTGAGAATATCTATGTTGGGCATCGAGTTTGAGTGCGACACATATGTGCTTGGTTTTGTGGGTTATGATCTGATTCTAGGGATGGACTGGCTAGCCATGTATGGTGCCATTCCAGACTGTGAGAGGAGGGTCATTAGACTTTTGACTTGCTGAGGGAGGACCCTCGAGATTCCATATGACCCAAAGGGGTTTGTTATACTTAGTTTCCTAGAATCACTGGATGCTTTTGTTGATGATTTGTGATCTGTACCTGTTGTCAGTGAGTATCCGGATGTTTTTGAGGAGGTAAGGGGCTTATCTCCATGGCGTGAGATTGATTTCCAGATATACTTGGTGGATAAAGCGAAACCAGTCGCGTTGCATGTGCGCCACATGGCTCCTAGGGAAAGGAGGGAGCTTAGTAAGCAAGTAGGGGACCAACTTGAGAAGGGGTTTATTAGGCAAATCATATCAGAATGGGGTGCTCCGGTCATCTCTGCAACCAATGCGTATGGCTTACTTCGCTTATGTGTGGATTACGGGAAGTTGAATAAGCTCACTAAGAAGAATAGGCACCTACTTCCGAGGATTGATGATCTATTTGACCAGCTAGTTGGTGCACTGTACTGTCTCAGTTAGACTTGGCCACGGGTTTTCATCAATTGAGGGTAGCCATGGACAGTATAGACAATACCACTTTCAGGACTCCAGATGGTTTCTCTGAGTGGCTAGTCATGCCTTTTGGATTGGTGAATGCACCTGTGTATTTTGTGGATCTGATGAGTAGGGTGTTCCGGGAGTTTCTGAATAAGTTCTTTATTGTTTTTGTAGATGATATTCTGATCTTCTCGAAGAGCAAGGAAGAGCATGTCCTAAATTTAGCAGAGGTTTTAAGGACTCTCCGAGCGCAATAGTTTAAGGAGAAATTCTCCAATGTCACTTTTGGAGAGAGGAAGTAAGATTGCTAGGGCATGTGGTCTCTAAGGAAGGGATAGCGGTGGATCCCACGAAAGTAGATGTTGTTCAAGATTGGAAAGTTCCAAAGAATGCAACGGAGGTGAGGAGTTTTCTCGGTTCAGTGGGATAATATAGGAAGTTTATCAAGGACCTCGCAAAGATATCAGCTCCACTCACCAGACCGACAAAGAAGAATCTGACCTTTTCTTGGAGCATTGACAATGAGCAGCGGTTAAAGAGGGCTCTGACAATAGCCCCAGTCTTGATTTTGCCTGATGGGAATAAAGTGTTCATGGTGTGCACTGATGCATGTGGTACAGGACTTGGTGTCGTCTTGATGCAAGAGGGATGGATAGTATGTTACGGTGGTAGACAGTTAAGAGCTCATGAGAAGAACTAGCCTGCCTATGATTTGGAATTGGCTGCTATAGTATTTGCGCTTAAGACTTGGCGACACTATCTACTTGGAGAGAGGTTCGAATTGTACACGGAACATAAATCTCTCAAGTATTTGTTCTCGCAAAGGGATCTCAACTTGAGACAGCAGAGATGGATTGAGTTCCTAGCGTCCTATGACTTTGAGATTGCTTATAACCCTGGCAAGGGTAATGTACTGGTAGACGCGCTGAGTAGGCAAAGGATGATCTTGATTCCTCTATTCGTAGAAAGGCAGAGCTTGGAGTACATATCGACCTTTGATTTTAGGCCATTAACGGATCATACACCTGGTTTATTGGAATCTCTAGAGGTGAGACCTACTCTTATGGATCAGATAGGATCTTCGCAGGGGGAGGACCCACAGATAGCAGACATCTTGGATAAGTTTAGTAGAGGGGAGACTTCTAGTCCCCTCAGTAGATATGCCACTGATGATAGAGGGTGGTTGCGAAGGGATGAAAGGCTTTGTGTTCCCTGAGTTAGGAGCCTGTTGAAGACGGTCCTTGAGGAAGCCCAACATTCTAGGATGACATCGATCCGAGCAGCGACAAAATGTATAGATATATAAAGAAGGTTTTCTTTTGGGCTGGGATGAAGAAAGTTGTAGTGAAGTTTGTCTCTCGATGTTTAGTTTGCTAGAAAGTTAAAGCTGGGCAGAGGAAGCCTGGCAGTCTGCTTCATCCTCTGGAGGCTCCACAATGGAAAAGGGAGAGTGTCTCTATGGATTTCATCGATGCTTTGCCTAGATCGAGGAAGGGGAACACTAGTATTTGGGTTACAGTAGCTAGGCTTGCCAATAGCGCTCATTTCATTCCTGTTAAGAGTAAGAGAACGACATCACGGTTGGCATCAGTTTATCTCCGTGAGATAGTCCATTTACATGGGGTACCCTCTAACATTGTGAGTGATCGTGATCCCTTCTTCACTAATGAGTTCTGGAAGAGCCTGCAAGAGGCATTGGGTATACAACTATGTTTGAGCACCGCTTATCACGCTCAGACCGATGGGAAGAATGAGAGGGTGAATAGAGTTCTTAAGGATCTTTTGAGGCTATGTATGGTAGTTGGGAAGAGCATCTTCCGTTGGTTGAATTCGCCTACAACAACAGTTATCAGACTAGTATAGGTATAACACCCTTTGAGGCATTATATGGATAACCATACAGATCACCGACTTGTTGGTAGGAGTCTACCAAAAGGCTTCTACTTGGACCTGAGAAGAATAGAGAAACTTCCGAAAAGATTGATCTTATCTGCGGACGCATGAAGACCGCTCAGGACAGGCAGAAGTCCTATGAAGATAAGAGAAGGATTGATATTGATTTTGAGGTGGGAGACATGGTTTTCACCAAAGTATCACCTTTGAGGAACGTGGTTCACTTTGGATCTGTAGGGAAATTGGCACCAAGGTTCGTAGGGCCATTTCCCTATAGTGGAAAGGATAGGTTAAATGGCCTACAGAGTCAAGCTACCAGAGAGATTGGCGGGTGTTCATGATGTTTTCCACGTTTCTCATTTTCGGAATTGTCTGCACGATACAGCAGAGGTAGTCAAGGCGAGCATGCTCGAGGAAGTAGAGGTAGAACGGGAGGTGACAGTTAGACAAGTTCCTACCCGTATACTTGAATCATAGGTTAGGAAGTTTCGCGACCGAGAAGTCAAATTGATGAAACTTTAACGGGGAGAAGATCGCGAAGATGCAACTTGGGAGACTAAAGACAATATTTGCTCTTCGTACCCTTTTCTTTTCAAGTGTATATTCTTAACTTCTTTTTGCAAGCTTTTATTAGCACTTGTTTCTATCATTTGAGTATATCCTATCGATCGAATCTTCGACCTTTAAGTAGGAAACCAGTGGATATAAATATGTGTTTGAGACATGTTGTGATTAATGGATGCAAGTGGATGCAAGTGTTTTCTAGTGGTTGCTCGTGGATGCATATACACACACGCTAGGCACTAGATCGGCTCAATCACTTACATATTGCTTATGGATGTGTGTGCATTTTAATTTTTTTTTTGTATGGATGGAAATGATTGTATCATCAGATGAGTGTTGCACTTGGATGGATGATTGTGCACACATACAGAACTTACATGTTATACTAGGATTATTTGCATATATTTTGGTTACATGGCACACATAAATTGCATTAAGGAGGTCAACTGATTCAGTAGATCGCCTGATTTCTCGCATTAGTGTAAGGTCATACACAAACACTATTGCATATGTTCATACAAGCATTAGAAAATTTTTATGGACAATGAATGCTTGTGGATGATGGATGAGTATATGATTGTAGTTGTAAGGATAATAACATTCTTCTTGACTTGGAGATTTCGGGGATGAAACCCTTTAAGTAGGGGAGAATGTAACACCCCATAATTTTAAAGAACATTAATAAACTAAAGAATACTTAATTTAATTTTGGGAATTAAAATAAAATGGACTGTACCATTGTGTTCGTCTCGGAATTCAACTTAAGATAGACTCCGAGTTTGCATAAAACAGATATCGTATGAAGAAGATATTAAGGTTAAAAGTTTGTATACATATAAGATTAATATATATAAATAAATCAGTCCATAATTTTCAAAAAAATTCAAAATCGAAAGCGGGAAGATCACGCGGGATTTTGGCTCATTGGAGGTCGACCCATGGGTTGACCTACTAAGGGTGTGTCGACCCACCCCAGATCTGCCCAGATTCATTTCCTGAACCTGGACTTATTTCTGAGCGAGATTCGACGGTAGTAGGCTATATATAGGACAACATTTCTGTTGTTATTATTCATCTAAAACAATGGAGACAACGAGATGCTGCCCCAACTTGGATTGAATTATTTTCTTCAACAATGGCATATACGTATATAGGAATCTCTACTTCAACTTCAACATATCATTCTCTGTTCTTTAGATCTAGTCTTTGTGAGTTTATGTTACTTTTAGATATAAACATTTAACCGGTAATCCTGACATGTTTATAAATCTAGATCTATATATATGCCTGTTAAGAATTTGATTTGCACCTAAACAGTTCTGCTATCACATGTATTATTCTGTGTACCTGATCTGCTATTCAGTTCTTATATGCCTATTTCTTTTATCATATGCCTATTCAATTATTATGTCTATTTCTGTTTTTCTTCCTCTCTCATTCCATTTTTATTTTTATAACCAGGCTACCTTCGAGCCTAGGCCGATATCGCTGAAATATGCGCACAAATGAAAATTGGGTTAAATTGGGAATGGAAATTTGGGGGAATAACTTATACTGTGCAATATGACTATAATTCGGTGGCGTATTTTATACCGAGAACTATGACTTGAGATTTGGGGCATATAACCTGTAGGTTTAATTTAAATATTAAACGAAACATGTTAATGAAATTGTAAGTAGCCTGTGAAACATATGTGGTTATGCATAACTATTAACCTATTAAATATGAGGGGTTACATACATATAAACCTGTTTATTTGTGACTTATTTATTCTGTGGGTGGGTTTAAGTAAACATGTTGAATATGTGGGATTAAGTAAATTTGTCAAATCTGTGGGGGGTTATACGAACCCGTTAAACATAACCCGTGGAAATCCTAGTTGATTGGGGACACAAGTTCAGAGGCTGACTTATGTCACATGTTGTGTGGGACCCATTTTAGTCAGCAACTCATTCTATTATTAAAAGGGGGACCCTGCACTAGGTAGGGGTCAGGGCATGCTTACTGAGCTAATTAAAAGAAGTTCATTTGGGATGGGGTGTTCTGATGGCGCGTTCCAACAGGGTCATGAGCATGCATGGGTCCGACTTGCTTGGGAAAATGAGCCGCCATAACACCTGCAAATAGGTCTGTGTTCTTCTGGTAGTTGCCACTTTGGGAAGTAATACACATTACTGTGGGGCTGACACAGGGCATTTACGTGGTGGGGAGTCGATCGCTGGGAGTAGTAATTAGGGCACATCTATTCTTGTTTAGGTACATGTTATTTCTGTTTGGGGGTAACACCCGTTATTTCTGTTTAGGTACATGTTATTTTTTTGTGGTAAAAACCGTTACTAGAAGTACACCTAAGTCTACCATTTATGTTTCTGTTGGGATCATTCTAGTTCTATTAAGTAATTAGAAAAGACTTAATGCGATATACTAGTATTGGTGTAGAGAAAATAATCAAGAAGCATAGTTTAACCCGTTTATTTTGTATATCCTGTCCATCATGTTTATACCTGCTATCTAGGGCTGCACACAACCCATATCCAATCCGACCCAACCCACCAACCCGACCCAACCCACATAAACCCAATCCAACCCATCCTATTTCGGGTCGGATATGGGTTACAATTTGTAATCCATACTATATACGGGTCGGGTTTGATATTTTGTTCAACCCAACCTTATTTTAACCCAACCCAACCCTACATTGAAAAACTAATTTAATATCAGTCCACTTAAAATTAGAATAGTATAATCCTAGAATAATGTTTATCTATTCTATAGCAAGTATACAAAAAATCATATTTCATGTCAATCCAAAGTAGATAGAATTTAACAAAACTATTTTAAAGATTAGTTTAATGTATCTTAAAATGAAACACTTATTCTACTATGTAGTAAATTGATTTCATATGATGTGTTTTATAATGAAATTTTAATGAAATATGTCTTATAATGAATCGTTTATTTTAAATGCATCATGCTAGCAAAATTCTGACATATTATGTTGAATATTTTAATATTTTTTTTTTAAATTCCCTCATGTTCTCATAATTATTTTATATTCAAGCAACCCAATCCAACCCTACTAAACCCGACCCAACCCATACTTCAACCCAACCCATATCCAACCTCATATAGGGTCGGATACGGGTTGAACTTCCTTAAACCCATACCTATGCGGGTCGGATGTAGTATTCGGTCCAACCCGACCCAACCCATACTTTGTGCAGCCCTACTGCTATCTACTACAGTTGTCTCTCATCTCGTTTATTTATTCTCATGATACTTTTACTTATTTATATACTAAAATTCAATGGACTCGCCAGACTTTATGCCTGACCCGTTTTATTCCCTTTTCTCTCTCACCCTTTCCCCCCAGGTTTTCAGGGTGGGAATGCTCAGGCTTGATTAGGACTCACTCTCCTCTGTTTCTGCTTGGATTTGGATTTTCTTCGATGTATTGCTTTTGGCTACTTATAGGGATTTTGATTTTTCAGTTCTGTACCCTGATGGTTTTTAGCATAAGACAGATGTTTTTATTTGATGTATTTTGTTCAAGTATTTCAGTCTGATGTTGTAACTGGATTTTGAGACCACAATGCTTTCTGTTTAAGAATAAAGTTTTAAATTTCTGCTGCTATTTTATATCTATCTTTTGATGTTCTATTTCTATTTACCTATAGCACTTCATGGAACTTAATTCATTCTATTAAAAAGTGAAATTAACGGACGTGGGGTGTCACTCTATTAATATATAATCCTCAAAGTACCTAGGTCCCAAAGGAGAGTGTTAAGCTAAGAGGATAGATCCCCCGCTACCTATCTGATATATCATCAACAGAAATCTATTCAATATGCCATTAAATACAACTACAAGTTCATTTTGGATTGTGAACAAAACCGAAGGCACTTTATTCCATGACCCTGCCTGGGTGTGAAAGTCCTTTCAATCCAAATCGCTTCAGGTATAGTCAGACTGCCATCATAACATAATCCCATATTGGGTGGCCTACCCGATGCATCGACATGCAATAATTCCAATGTGAAGGTTTCTAGTCTTCAGTCGCAATCATCATCACATCGTATAGTTATTCACAATGTATTGAAACCCGATCTTTCTGAATAACTGATCCATCTTTAAAATCAATAAAGATTTACAAAAATATAATGAGTCCCATTAAATCTCGGAATATTACTCAAATCAATCTTTATATTGGGTATACCCATTTAAATCTTATTAAAGATTTACATACTTTAAACTCTTGTTTAAATCTTTCCTTGGAAATCATTTCAATTAATCATATAATCCCATTTCACAAATTTAACTCAAACCAAGGTTTCTACGCTTTATCAAGATTGTCGAACCTTACAAAAGGGTAAATTTTCAAATCATTATCCCATTCCCATCTATTCATTCCGTGGAGAAAAACTGGCAATACTCCGTATCTAATTACCCTCGTATTTTGGTAAGTTTAATTACTTTCATTAATACCATTCTTTCAATCAAAATCTAGTTAAAAATTTTGTTTATCTTTATGGGAAAATATATTTACCGAAACCCATTCATTGGTCATTGATTAGGGAAGATTACTTTATCTTTCTTTAATCATATCCTTAGCCCATAATCATATTTGCAACACCCCATGCTTTTCTGCACCTAAATTTTAACAAAAATCAAAACTTGAACACATCCAAGCATGGAGTATATATATCTGTTATCTGCAATAAATGAGCATGAACATAATCAGAGTACGATAAAAAATTACTCACAGCAGAAAAAAATGATAAACAAGTATTAGCTCAAGTAACTACCTTTTTCAAAGTAAGTCACTTTGCCAATACCGAGCATGAGAACCGAAAGCCAAAATTAATCATCTGTGAGAAATCGACCTTCTCTAGGAATCATGGAAGGTTGTAATGAGGAGGGGGCAGAATAACAAGTTGTGGTGACTAAGAAATGTATAACACAGACTATAACACATATATATTCCATTTGGTTCAAATCAAGCTATATGCCCAACAAGGTTAGTGATTCTAAACCAACATTGCTAATGTTTATGCACGACTTTACTACTCTTCCAAAAGTAGTATTCCAAAATTATATTACCGAGATAGGACATTCGCGCATACTTATTTGAAGCCTTTATACCAAAGCTTAACTGATTAACTATATCAAGATTTGACCCCTAAGTAAGGTGTTTCTATATCCATATGCTTTCATTCACTCATCTTTCTTCATTTATTGCCTCATTATCAATGATAGATATGGTGGATTCTTCCTGATCGCTTAAGACCCTAGGCGGACCGATTTGTCACTTATTATTTCTCAATAATTTACATAATGCTGACATGAACTAGAGGGCACTAGCTACGGGCCCTACTAGTTAAGGCTTATGTCATTCACGCATATACCCTTACCCCGCATAAGGTGAGAGATGATATTTTATTGTTCGCTATACCTTCTAGCTGACCTTATCAGATAACCTCCTTAGTCACTTATTACTTCCCGTAGGATAGGTAGCCATATCAGACGTTTTAGTTTCCAGATTTAGGTAGGCCCACACACACCTTCCACTTAAGACCCCTAAACTAAAAGAACTATTCCCAGGTGACTCTTCAACCCTAGTCACTTAGCCTCTTAGGACCTAAGAAGCGGACTATACGCGAAGGTTATTTGTTCGTAACCCATTTTCCTTTAGCACCTTTCGCTTTTGGGATAAAGTAGGCGACGTTATTAAGTCATTCCCGTTTAGTCCCCCTATACGGAAATGTTGTACTTACATGATTCATCTTCATCACAGGTTTATACGATCAATAATATCTTACATTGTTAACCTACTAAGTCCAACTATATTTTTTATTTCCATTACTATAAGTAACGAAGGTTATATTCCCTTTTTCCCTAGGATATTTATTTAATACCTTCCCTAATTTGGACTTAGTGTTTAAGTGACAATCATAAATTCCCTTATGACACCCATTCCCTTTTATTTCCTTCTTGTAAGGACCCGTTACTTCCCCGTGAAGGAAAGAGCGGATACTTTGAGAACAACACATAAAAGAACGCAGACGGAAGAACATTTCATTGCTATTACAACAATTCCATCAGATACAAGAATATACAGAGCATAATTGAATAAATTACATTCGACAAATATCAGAGATTACAATATATTACATAGCAGCTGAAAATAATACAAAGCACAACTGAAAGTGATACACGGATACAGAGCTTTCCGAGCATCGTTCCAACTGTAAATCAGGATCCTGTGAATATAAATCTGCAAAACCAAAACTACTAGCTGCCCGTGTCGAAAATAAGGGCACCCAGAGTTTAGGTTAAAACAATAAACTCAAGGTCAGTCATATGACTGGTGTGAGAACTAAAACAGTTATTTAAAACTTTACTTTAAAAAGAGAGTAATTCAAGGGACCACGCCGTATAACACGGAACGGATTTCCTCCCAAGAATACCAGTGCTTAGAATAAACAACGCAATGCTTTTTCGAAAAATGAAGCTATTATAAGACCCAGGTCCCATCACACAATGCAACGCAAGCCGGAGGATAGGGTTTTCCCTTATAATAGCCAAACATGCTTGGTACGTTTAAAACAAATCATTTGATACTATAATAAGTGTATAGTGTCAAATCAATTTCAATCATAAATATAAATCATAGACGGCATGGGTACCATATATCATGTCGCCATACTAGTTCTACAATTAAAACCGCAATATCTCGTATTGGAAATTGGATTTTCGTCATGAGTTGAGGCAAGGGGCAAGCTCCTCTCCGCTTCGAGACACTCTAGCAAATGCTCAGGACTACGCACTCTGGGTAACCCTTGAATCGGCTGGGCCGGTCCTCTCTTACGTTTGAGGATAGGCAATTCCTAAACACACGTTTCCCGGTCCTTACAGACCTAATATCGAGGCGCCTCATTCCAACAACCACAAAGGTGAAAAGTATATAAATGTCAAGGCTGGTAAGTCACTGACACCACCAAAGCTAGAAAGAAACGTCGTGTCCTCCCAGCGGTCCGTATCCCGTTTTTAACTCATACCGAGGTGTGAGGCTCGCGAATCCATGCTATACAAAAAGCTGCCACGTAGGCCGTGCTTTGATCATCAACCACAAGACTTTGCTTTTCAACAGAAGCCTTGATCCATGCAACTCAGCGTGCCACACAGGCAATTCATGCCATGCGATTGATATCTATCGATATATAACCTCTAAGCTCGTACGTCTCAGAGAAGGGCGTTAAGCAAGAGAATAAATTCTCCGCCGCCAAACAGATATATATTTAACAGAAATCAATCAACACAGAATAAAATCCAGTGTCAGACACACAATCCATTTACAAGTTCGTTCTGGGTCTGAACGAAACCGGAGGCACTTTCCTCGCATATCCATCGATCTCCAAGTACGTCTGGACGACCACTAACTGATTCCCTCATCTTGGGTGTACAGCCCAATCAAGATCATCAGTAATCACCCAAACGATGTGAAGACTTCCGGTCTTCAACCACCGTCTTCATCTTTGACTTATCGTCGAATCGGTTATTCAGAATGGGTATAAACCCGGCCTTTACGAACAACCCGCGTATATTAAAAACAAATGTTACACAAACACAACACACGCCTCATTCCAATTCAGTAGCCACTAACCTAAATCAATAAGAGAACAATTTCCCAAATATTAACCCCGAAGGCCGAAACCAACATCAGATCAATACCAGGAAACCATTCTTCTTAGCTAACCTACAGCTAGTTTCTAAATTTCATATTCTTAGGGAAAGGTTCCCATTAATTTTATCCAAGATAAATTCTTTGAATTTATTCTTTAATCTTCCTTTGGATGTCATTTCAAACCAAATTATGTGTTTCCAAACTAGTCGAGATTAGCGAACCACACCGGAGTAATTATTTATTTTATTTCCCAATCCCAACCTATTCATCCCATGAAGCAAAACTGGTAATA
The DNA here is from genome assembly GCA_030737875.1 of Allium sativum. Lineage (NCBI taxonomy): Eukaryota > Viridiplantae > Streptophyta > Magnoliopsida > Asparagales > Amaryllidaceae > Allium > Allium sativum. The sequence continues at coordinate 74,029,263 of CM060923.1, read as the reverse complement.
CTCCATATCTAACACCACGGTGTTATCGGTAAATTTAATTACCATTTCACGTTCAAATTTAATTAAAGATTTAACTATCGCTTTGGAGTAAAACTGGTGATACTCCATTCTCGCTCACTTTCCAAATTTGATAATTTTCATTATCCATTCACATTTAAATCTAATTGCAGATTCATTAAAACTCCCTTTACTGGGTTAAAGAACTAATGTCTTTTAAAACACAGTTCACGATAAACCCAAATCACATTCTATTTATTATCGGGTTAAAGAACAAGTGTTATTTAAAACACCCTTCACGATAAACCTACAAATCAATTCTATTTAAAACCCATTTCAAATCCAATTTATTTAAAAATAAATGGGTTTTAATTTTAGTTCAAAACTAGTTCATTTCGATAAAAATCTATTTTTATCTTTTCAAATATGGAGCTTTTCATCCCAATTTTTCCCAAATCATTTCTTATGATTTTACACAAATTATTACTATTTTTAATAATTTTATCAAGGCCCGTACAGTCGATTTCCATCAATGGCCAGCGAACTGCACTTACAGCGACCTTTTCCAAATTTGATTTGGACGTATCTCCAAATCCAACCGTTAGATTTCATATTTCTAATATTTGTTAGAAAGCTCTTTTCGATACGAACCCAACGGTTTCGATTTTAGGAGAATCCGACGGTCGGATCTCCCGTAATGTCCGTTCGAAGTTAATGGTCGAAATCCACGAACAGCCGCGGCGCGTTCTATTCAGGCCATTATATTATATATATATATATAATATATATATAATATATATTTCGTCGATTTCTATTCAAAACAAATTTTATAAATAGTTTTAAATTCGTTTCAAAAACAATTTCAACTTCCATTTCAATTCAAAATTGAATTTTTCCTTATAAATTCAGTTTAAAATTCATTTCTATTCAATTCAAATTTCAATTCAATTTGAATTCATTTCAAATCGATTTTTATTCTATTTCAATTCGTTTTATATTCAACTCAATTTGAATTCGAATATAATCGATATAAATATCGTTCGCGTCAAAATAGCGCATCCCTAATCAACACGGCTTTATATATTTCAATAACTTCGTTATTCTATTCAACAAATGAATCTATATTTTTGTCAACACATGACTAATCTCAACGAATGAGTACTGTCCATGTCTGACTATTTTTGTTATTTAATATATTTTATAAAAATTATGGTATCTATCGTTTGATTTAAAATCAGACTCCAACCGTAAATTTGTAAGAGAACGATTGCCTGAATATTAACCCCGAAGGCCGAAACCAACATCAGATCAATATCCAGGAGACCACTCATCTCATCTATTTTCCAGTTAATTTCTAATTTTATATATGATAAAGATGTAAATTTTATTGTTAAAATATTTCATTCAACACATGACTAATCTCAACGGATGAGTACTGTCAACACATGAACCTTTATTTTATAATGATAAAGATGTAAATTTTATTGTTAAAATATTTCGTTCAACACATGACTAATCTCAACGGATGAGTACGGTCAACACATGTATATAATAGCAACGATAAATAATCAACCATCATCCAAAGTGCACTACACTGTATAAGCATCAAATATAGATATCTAATGCTTATAACAGCCTGTCGATCCATCGATCGACATACAACTAATTATTGGGATTAGTGTATGCCGTATTTTATCCCAATACCCGTGTGGGATTTCAAACAATCAAACACAGATTTTATTTGTGCAGTTGGGCGATATGTAAAATTTATCGACCCAATCAATATCAGTCAAATCAGTGTATACAAACAAATCGGCTGATTTGTTTATAAATATTTATTTATTCACTTTCACGTTAAAAATTATATTTTTAACGATAATTAATTTATTTCAACCATCTACATTTTTATCGATTTCACATCAACAACCCAAACAATTTTCACAACACATCAATCAAGCATACAAGCCATCCATGGTCTATGGATGACGGGTGTCGGGTGCTACTAAACACCGTCTGCATCCTAGTATATATATAACTAGAAAAAGAAATTTAGAGTGAGAAGTTCTCACCGAAAGCTTTCCAACACCACGACTCTTCTATTGTAGAAGTCTTCGTCGTTCTCGCCTTTTGTCACTTTCGTCGCCCGTAGCCACTACATATGTAAAAATCGAATTTTTACTTTGCTATTCAATATATAAAAATCAAATTTTTACTTTGCTATTCAATATATAAAAATCGAATTTTTACTTTGCTATGATATATGGAAAAATCTTATCTTTTTATTGCTAACTATATGGTAAAAATCATATTTTGATAACAGTGTTCGTATCGATAAAGATTATATTTTTATAATTCCTTTCACTTATAAAAATATCGACTTTCAAAAATATGGCTCTTTTCATATATATAGATTTCGCCTTTTCAAAAATATAGATTTCGCCTTTTCAAAAATATAGATTTCATTTTTACTCCTTCTATAATATAAAAATCATATTTTAAATATCTATACTATATAAAGATCATATTTTTAATCCACTACATATGCAAAAATCACGCCTTTCTCCATTTAAAAATATCGTCTTTCTTCCTTTAAAAATCTAATCTTTTCTATTTTAAAAATCTAATCTTTTATATTTTAAAAATCTAATCTTTTCATTGTCAAAATTTATAATTTCGCTAATTAAAAATTCCAACTTTGCATAATAAATCAAAGAAAACAAAAACCAATAAACTAAACCCTTACAGCATTCAGAGGGGGGAGAAACTTCGCGCCCGAGTCTGGAGTAGGGGGAGCAGGCGACGTTATTATGGTTGGAGGGGTCGGCTTTGGGCGTTGGAGGGAGCTGGGGTTTTCAGGGGTGCGGGTTGCGAGGGGGATGGCCAGAGTGGAGTTCGCCGGAGGGCAAGTGGGGGGGTGGAAGGCGCTGCGGTGGAGGTTTGGGGCCTCGCGCGTTTCAGGAGGGGGAAGAGGAGGAAGGAGAGAGTTGCGATGGGGGGTGCGATGGGAGGCGGCGCTGCCTCCTAAGGCGCGGCGGCGCTCTGATGGGGGGGAGCGACAGCGCTCCTCCCCCCTCTTCGTCTTTTCTTTTTTTTTCTTTTTTTTCCTCTGATATGAATTCCAACGGGGGGGCCTGAAAGGGATTAAGGGGGAAGAGGGAAAGGAATTTTATATTTAATTATTTAATTATTTTAACTTCAAAAAGTTGACTTTTTCAAACGACCTCAAAACGAGGCCCACCGCCTGTCGTCTATAGCGTTTTACCCTCATTCCGAACACAATGGGATATGTAACGTAGGCTGATTCGATCGTTTCGATCAGTTTCCGTCAAAATCAACATATAACTCTATATATTGAATTTGAACGCGCATTTCCATTTACTGGGATCACATACTAACTCGAAAATTTCCAGAAAAATATTTTCTAGCTTCGTATTGATGATACGGTCCTCACAAAACTAATTTTGTCGAATTCTGAGACCGTTAGAAAAATGGCCATTTTCCAGTCGATTAAAATCAACTAAAACAGGTCAAACGCGTTTTCCTTTGCCACGCTCACATATTGATTCGAAAAATTATGAAATTTGAAACCTAACAATAATTTGACACTGCGGATCCAACAAAAGTGGTTTCGTCGAAATCCGAGGTCGTTTGCAAAATTTCCATTTTTAAGGGCCTGAATTCCATAGCGACTATTCAGAATTTTCAACTGGGCATATCTTTTGATTCCCGCTATGAAATCTCGATTTTTCGGATTTGTTGGAAAGATATTCACAATTAGATCCTATTATTTTTGGTTTCGCTAAAATCCAGTTTACTTTGCACCCGGTACATTCAATTGAAGTTTGAAATCGAATTATCGAACTACCGCGCCATTTTCAATTCTATTTATAATTATATATAATTATTTATATTCTAACGATGACGTATATAAATATATACGTCGAATTCATTCAAAATAAATTTCTCGTCGATTTTATTTAAAATAATCTATTTTAAATATTCAAAATTTGCCAAAATTGTCAAAATAAAAATTTTAAACTGGCCCAGATTTTCGGGTTATTACAATCTCCCCCACTTAAAACTTTTCGTCCCCGAAAAGGAACAAAGTCGAAAGTGGTTTGATTAATCAACTCTACGTTCTATCTGGCTTCCATTCTCCAACTTTTCAGTTTCTGAGAATTTTCAAAAATTTCAAAAATTTGGCTAACACCCTAAATTTTCGAAAAATTTCGCCATAACCTCCTCTGCACCGGGAGCCACGGGAAAATCCCGAAATTGCCATACAAGCCTTCTGATCTCAAAAAGAAAAAGAAAATGCCAATCGGCTCATAAAATCATCATCACCCAAACAAAACAGTAAATTATAGTAAACATGTACCTATTTGTCGGGCAAACAAATTTTACTCTTTGCTCTAGCCTCCTTGCTATGACCTGTTCAATGTAAGTATATGTATATGCAAGCAAATGCGACCAATTTTCAATAGAGTCCAATATTTGATTCAATTAGGCATAATGGTTCAAAAATTATCAAACAAATAAACAATCAACACAAACATCAATCAATTAGTGAATTACCGTTTCAAATTCATAATTTTGATATATATACAAAAAATCATGCTTTTGATGCCAATACACAACCATAAATTCTAGCTATATTAGTTTTGGTTCTCACACCAGTCTAATGGAAATATATAGATATCACACCTTCGAAACATGAAAATAATTACTGATGATGACGCGTCAATCACCAGAATCAGGTCCTGGCGACTAGAGTGTGATTCTATATCTATCCGGTATATTAAAACTTCGAATATACGTTCATGACGCGTATATGCAAAATCTTTATATATCGGATTGTCCAAATTCAATATAAATAAAATATTAAAATACGTATAAAACGATTTAAATTTTCAAAACAAAATTGTTTTCTTTTGAAAAATATACTCTTCACACTCGTTCTAGGATACTACTGATCCTATCTCTAACGAGTCATTCTAATTGGATATTACTAATCCAACATCTGATGAATTCTTTTGTATGGTTCTAATGTGTCTTGTTCTCGAGCTCTGTAAACCAAAGCTCTGATACCACTGTAAGGACCCGTTACTTCCCCGTGAAGGAAAGAGCGGATACTTTGAGAACAACTCATAAAAGAACGCAGACAGAAGAACATTTCATTGCTATTACAACAATTCCATCAGATACAAGAATATACAGAGTATAATTGAATAAATTACATTCAACAAATATCAGAGATTACAATACATTACATAGCAGCGGAAAATAATACAAAGCACAACTGAAAGTGATACACGGATACAGAGCTTTCCGAGCATCGTTCCAGCTGTAAATCAGGATCCTGTGAATATAAATCTGCAAAACCAAAACTACTAGCTGCCCGTGTCGAAAATAAGGGCACCCAGAGTTTAGGTTAAAACAATAAACTCAAGGTCAGTCATGTGACTGGTGTGAGAACTAAAACAGTTATTTAAAACTTTACTTTAAAAAGAGAGTAATTCAAGGGACCATGCCGTATAACACGGAACGGGTTTCCTCCCAAGAATACCAGTGCTTAGAATAAACAACGCAATGCTTTTTCGAAAAATGAAGCTATTATAAGACCCAGGTCCATCACACAATGCAACGCAAGTCGGAGGATAGGGTTTTCCCTTATAATAGCCAAACATGCTTGGTACGTTTAAAACAAATCATTTGATACTATAATAAGTGTATAGTGTCAAATCAATTTCAATCATAAATATAAATCATAGACGGCATGGGTACCATATATCATGTCGCCATACTGGTTCTACAATTAAAACCGCAATATCTCGTATTGGAAATTGGATTTCCGTCAAGAGTCGAGGCAAGGGGCAAGCTCCTCTCCGCTTCGAGACACTCTAGCAAATGCTCAGGACTACGCACTCTGGGTAACCCTTGGATCGGCTGGGCCGGTCCTCTCTTACGTTTGAGGATTGGCAATTCCTGAACACACGTTTCCCGGTCCTTACAGACCTAATATCGAGGCGCCTCATTCCAACAACCACAAAGGTGAAAAGTATATAAATGTCAGGGCTGGTAAGTCACTGACACCACCAAAGTTAGAAAGAAACATCGTGTCCTCCCAGCGGTCCGTATCCCGTTTTTAACTCATACCGAGGTGTGAGGCTCGCGAATCCACGCTATACACAAAGCTGCCACGTAGGCCGTGCTTTGATCATCAACCACAAGACTTTGCTTTTCAACAGAAGCCTTGATCCATGCAACTCAGCGTGCCACATAGGCAATTCATGCCATGCGATTGATATCTATCGATATATAACCTCTAAGCTCGTACGTCTCAGAGAAGGGCGTTAAGCAAGAGAATAAATTCTCCGCCGCCAAACAGATATATATTTAACATAAATCAATCAACATAGAATAAAATCCAATGTCAGACACACAATCCATTTACAAGTTCGTTCTGGGTCTGAACGAAACCGGAGGCACTATCCTCGCATATCCATCGATCTCTAAGTACGTCTGGACGACCACTAACTGATTCCCTCATCTTGGTTGTACAGCCCAATCAAGATCATCAGTAATCACCCAAACGATGTGAAGACTTCCGGTCTTCAACCACCGTCTTCATCTTTGACTTATCGTCGAATCGGTTATTCAGAATGGGTATAAACCCGGCCTTTACGAACAACCCGCGTATATTAAAAACAAATGTTACACAAACACAATACACGCCTCATTCCAATTCAGTAGCCACTAAACGTAAATCAACAAGAGAACAATTTCCCAAATATTAACCCCGAAGGTCGAAACCAACATCAGATCAATACCAGGAAACCATTCTTCTTAGCTAACCTATAGCTAGTTTCTAAATTTCATATTCTTAGGGAAAGGTTCCCATTAATTTTATCCAAGATAAATTCTTTGAATTTATTCTTTAATCTTCCTTTGGTTGTCATTTCAAACCAAATTATGGGTTTCCAAACTAGTCGAGATTAGCGAACCACACCGGAGTAATTATTTATTTTATTTCACAATCCCAACCTATTCATCCCATGAAGCAAAACTGGTAATACTCCATATCTAACACCACGGTGTTATCGGTAAATTTAATTACCATTTCACGTTCAAATCTAATTAAAGATTTAACTATCGCTTTGGAGTAAAACTGGTGATACTCCATTCTCGCTCACTTTCCAAATTTGATAATTTTCATTATCCATTCACATTTCAATCTAATTGCAGATTCATTAAAACTCCCTTTACTGGGTTAAAGAACTAATGTCTTTTAAAACACAGTTCACGATAAACCCAAATCACATTCTATTTATTATCGGGTTAAAGAACAAGTGTTATTTAAAACACCCTTCACGATAAACCCACAAATCAATTGTATTTAAAACCCATTTCAAATCCAATTTGTTTATTTAAAAATAAATGGGTTTTAATTTTAGTTCAAAACTAGTTCATTTCGATAAAAATCTATTTTTATCTTTTCAAATATGGAGTTTTTCATCCCAATTTTTCCCAAATCATTTCTTATGATTTTACACAAATTATTACTATTTTTAATAATTTTATCAAGGCCCGTACAGTCGATTTCCATCAATGGCCATCGAACTGCACTTACAACGACCTTTTCCAAATTTGATTTGGACGTATCTCCAAATCCAACCGTTAGATTTCAATTTTCTAATATTCGTTAGAAAGCTCTTTTCGATACGAACCCAACGGTTTCGATTTTAGGAGAATCCGACGATCGGATCTCCCGTAATGTCCGTTCGAAGTTAATGGTCGAAATTCGCGAACTGCTGCGGCGCGTTCTATTCAGGCCATTATATTATATATATAATATATATTTCGTCGATTTCTATTCAAAACAAATTTTATAAATAGTTTTAAATTCGTTTCAAAAACAATTTCAACTTCCATTTCAATTCAAATCAAAATTGAATTTTTCCTTATAAATTCGGTTTAAAATTCATTTATATTCAATTCAAATTTCAATTCAATTTGAATTCATTTCAAATCGATTTTTATTCTATTTCAATTCGTTTTATATTCAACTCAATTCGAATTCGAATATAATCGATATAAATATCGTTCGCGTCAAAATAGCGCATCCCTAATCAACACGGCTTTGTATATTTCAATAACTTCGTTATTCTATTCAACAAATGAATCTATATTTTTGTCAACACATCACTAATCTCAACGAATGAGTATTGTCCACGTCTGACTATTTTTGTTATTTAATATATTTTATAAAAATTATGGTATCTATCGTTTGATTTAAAATCAGACTCCAACCGTAAATTAGTAAGAGAACGATTCCCTGAATATTAACCCCGAAGGCCGAAACCAACATCAGATCAATATCCAGGAGAACACTCATCTCATCTATTTTCTAGTTAATTTCTAATTTTATATATGATAAAGATGTAAATTTTATTGTTAAAATATTTCGTTCAACACATGACTAATCTCAACGGATGAGTACTGTCAACACATGAACCTTCATTTTATAATGATAAAGATGTAAATTTTATTGTTAAAATATTTCGTTCAACACATGACTAATCTCAACGGATGAGTACGGTCAACACATGTATATAATAGCAACGATAAATAATCAACCATCATCCAAAGTGCACTACACTGTATAAGCATCAAATATAGATATCTACCGCTTATAACAGCCTGTCGATCCATCGATCGACATACAACTAATTATTGGGATTAGTGCATGCCGTATTTTATCCCAGTACCCGTGTGGGGTTTCAAACAATCAAACACAGATTTTATTTGTGCAGTTGGGCGATGTGTAAAATTTATCGACCCAATCAATATCAGTCAAATCAGTGTATACAAACAAATCGGCTGATTTGTTTATAAATATTTATTTATTCACTTTCACGTTAAAAATTATATTTTTAACGATAATTTATTTATTTCAACCATCTACATTTTTATCGATTTCACATCAACAACACAAACAATTTTCACAACACATCAATCAAGCATACAAGCCATCCATGGTCTGTGGATGACGGGTGTCGGGTGCTACTAAACACCGTCTGCATCCTAGTATATATATATATATAACTAGAAAAAGAAATTTAGAGTGAGAAGTTCTCACCGAAAGCTATCCAATACCACGACTCTTCTATTGTAGAAGTCTTCGTCATTCTCGCCTTTTGTCACTTTCGTCGCCCGTAGCCACTACATATGTAAAAATCGAATTTTTACTTTGCTATTCAATATATAAAAATCGAATTTTTACTTTGCTATTCAATATATAAAAATCGAATTTTTACTTTGCTATCATATATGGAAAAATCTTATCTTTTTATTGCTAACTATATGGTAAAAATCATATTTTGATAACAGTGTTCGTATCGATAAAGATTATATTTTTATAATTCCTTTCACTTATAAAAATATCGACTTTCAAAAATATGGCTCTTTTCATATATATAGATTTCGCCTTTTCAAAAATATAGATTTCATTTTTACTCCTTCTATAATATAAAAATCATATTTTAAATATCTATACTATATAAAGATCATACTTTTAATCCACTACATATGCAAAAATCACGCCTTTCTCCATTTAAAAATATTGTCTTTCTTCCTTTAAAAATCTAATCTTTTCTATTTTAAAAATCTAATCTTTTCTATTTTAAAAATCTAATCTTTTCTATTTTAAAAATCTAATCTTTTCATTGTCAAAATTTATAATTTCGCTAATTAAAAATTCCAACTTTGCATAATAAATCAAAGAAAACAAAAACCAATAAACTAAACCCTTACAACATTCAAAGGGGGGAGAAACTTCGCGCCTGAGGCTGGAGTAGGGGGAGCAGGCGGCGTTATTATGGTTGGAGCGGTCGGCTTTGGGCGTTGGAGGGAGCTGGGGTTTTCAGGGGTGCGGGTTGCGAGGGGGATGGCCAAAGGGGAGTTCGCCGGAGGGAAAGTGGGGGGGGAAGGCGCTGCGGTAGAGGATTGGGGCCTCGCGCGTCTCAGGAGGGGGAAGAGGAGGAAGGAGAGAGCTACGATGGGGGGTGCGATGGGCGGCGGCGCTGCCTCCTGAGGCGCGGCGGCGCTCTGATGGGGGGGAGCGACGGCGCTCCTCCCCCCACTTCATCTTTTCTTTTTTTTCCTCTGATATGAATTCCAACGGGGGGGGCAGAAAGGGATTAAGGGGAAGAGGGAAAGGAATTTTATATTTAATTATTTAATTATTTTAACTTCAAAACGTTGACTTTTTCAAATGACCTCAAAACGAGGCCCACCGCCTGTCGTCTATAGCTTTTTACCCCCATTCCGAACACAATGGGATATGTAACGTAGGCTGATTCGATCGTTTCGATCAGTTTCCGTCAAAATCAACATATAACTCTATATATTGAATTTGAACGCGCATTTCCATTTACTGGGGTCACATACTAACTCGAAAAATTCCAAAAAAATAGTTTCTAGCTTTGTATTGACGATACGGTCCTAACAAAACTAATTTCGTCGAATTCTGAGACCGTTAGAAAAATGGCCATTTTCCAGTCGATTAAAATCAACTTAAACAAGTCAAACGCGTTTTCCTTTGCCACGCTCACATATTGATTCGAAAAATTATGAAATTTGAAACCTAACAATAATTTGACACTGCGGATCCAACAAAAGTGGTTTCGTTGAAATCCGAGGTCGTTTGCAAAATTTCCATTTTTAAGGGCCTGAATTCCCTAGCGACTATTCAGAATTTTCAACTGGGCATATCTTTTGATTCCCGCTATGAAATCTCGATTTTACGGATTCGTTGGAAAGATATTCACAATTAGATCCTATTATTTTTGGTTTCGCTAAAATCCGGTTTACTTTGCACCCGGTACATTCAATTGAAGTTTGAAATCGAATTATCGAACTACCGCGCCATTTTCAATTCTATTTATAATTATATATAATTATTTATATTCTAACGACGACGTATATAAATATATACGTCGAATTCATTAAAAATAAATTTCTCGTCGATTTTATTTTAAATATTCTATTTTAAATATTCAAAATTCGCCAAAATTGCCAAAATAAAAATTTTAAACTGGCCCAGATTTTCGTGTTATTACACTTCTGTTTTCCATTTATAGCCCTAATGGTCATATTTTCCTAAGGAAACTATTTATCAGTCCCAAGTTATCTATTTATTGTACCCAATGGACAATCGCTATTCTTGTTCATTTATTTATTGGTTGACAATTATATATATATACCAGGCCTCTCACATAAAGATGACTACCTGTGGATGCTGGATTTGCCGATCGGTTCCGGGAAGACTTCTACCATAAGTATAACCTCGTGCCTTAATACAATTATATTTATGCATTAGACCTCTCACATTACGCTGACTACCTGTAGTTGCTGGATTTGCCGGTCGATTCCGGGCAGGCTTACACCACAAGTTGAGCTTAACCTCGTGTCAAAATGCGGTTATAATTCAAATTTCCTAATTGGGGTTTACAACATTTATACTAATTGATTTTAGGAATTGTAACCATTTTCCTATCACGTTTATTTTCCCCCAATCAATACTGGTTACAATAGTTATTTATTAATTTGCGGTCTCATTTATGACTATTAATTATATTAAATGCTACAAATGGTCATCACAAATATATTAATTCAAAATGGATTATATTTACACATAATTCCATAATTGGACCTTATCCAAACATTCCATACAATGTATATTTTACCGTTTTACGCTGGTTTGGACTGATAATATGCATATATTTATTTTTATATTTTCGTGCGGTCAACGTAGTTATTATTATTCTTTGTTATTATTCTTCTTTTGAAATTAATGATTTGGTCTAATCAATTAATCAAATATTTCCTTTTTATATTCAAACTTGCCAAAAGGTTTCAAGTCTCACAAAGGACCGTTAGCCGTAATCATTGTAAATAATGTCTATTTTGTGGAATTGACATATCTCCAAATCACAAGAAATATATGTAAATATATGTTTTGGAATAGTCGATGCAAATTACACACAAATATATGTATTTATATTTATATGTGCCTTTACACCACTTTTCCTTTTTTATTCCTTTTCATCATACGTCTTGTGATTTCAAAATAATGCCTCTCTATTCAAAGGAGGAAAACGACATTTTTTACAATGCTTATGACAAAACCCAACAATATTGAATACAAACATGAATATTTCTTTTATTCTTATAATCACATAATTCACAAATTTAACCATTTTACCCAAATTCACATATTTCATATTTCAACACTACACTAAAGATCAGGAATGCTACTACAGCTAATTTATGTTTAATGAGACTGATTTCCAGAAACATGATGCTATGTAACGTGTACAACACATTTCATGACATAACTATAGGAATATATGGGAAAACTATTTAAGAGTCCTACAATTCATGTTATAAATAATCACAACTTATCATTTACAAATTTTGACCATATTCATAATCAGATCTGATGGTTGCCAATAAATCCACAATATTTAAATGAATAGATCAGATAGGCATAAATCATAGATTTAACTCAAATGAAATAGATAAGTCATTATAACTGTATACCAAATTTCCTACTCACCTTAGAGCCTCCAAATTCTAAGTTTTGAACCCTTTAGGCCAATAATCCCCAAATTCTTATAAATCTACAATTATCTAGAAAGGGAAAAATTCTAGATCTGTAGAAATGTAAGAAAAAGGGAAGAGAGCGAAGAATCTACATTGAGCATCCTCTTCCATTGAATCTAATAATCTTCCCAATTGCATATGAATTTGATTTGATTTGATACGTATGAATATATTTTTATTTTAGAAATTAGGTTAGAAGAGGAAGAAAAATGGCAGAGCTCCGCTGCCTCTATAGATTTGAATGGAAAAGAATGACGCTTTACCCCTTTATTTATTGGGGTTGAAATGGCCTAGAACCGTCGGAATAGTTTTAAGTGATATCTGTCCATTCGTTATATAATTAATTTAACCTAACCCTTCAAAACCTAGCCGCCACTAGGTGATCTGACGCCCAGTAGGTCGACCTGGGAGGTCGACCGCTTGGGCACCAGATTGCCCAGATCGGCTTGGTTAAAGTAGGTAATTTATCAATTAAAAATTCTGGTTTATTTATTTTCCGTTCGTTTCCGTATTTCTTCCGTAACTTTTTCATACGGACTCCATTCGCGAAACTCCAAACATGAAAGTTGACCAGAATTCCGAGACGAACACAACGGTTAAAATCTCATGGCCAAATTCCATCATTTGCAAAAATTCCTATTTTTGAAGTTTTAATAATTAATTTATATCGCCAAAATTCTGGATTGTTACAATATTTATGACTTCTCAATCTTATTGTTAAGGTAAAACCATTCGTTTACTAAAATTAGTTCTCGATGGCACAATGCCAAGTGAATAATCTATCAAGCATATGATCCTGAAGGCCTAAACCTGCGTCAGATCAAACACCTAGAAGATCATTCAACTCAACGATAAAAAAAATCAAGTTTCAAATTCTTTCTTTATCCCAAAATCTTATTTAATATTCGATCTTATCTTTACGCGAAAACACACTTATCTTCTTTTAAGTGATCCTTAAACTTTGTTCCCGTTGTTGTTTGTTAGGGGTAAACTCTTTCATTAAATATTTATATTCAAATAATAAATATTACTCTTTAACTTAACTTTCCTTTCCATTAAATGGGTTACGGAACAAATGTTATTCAAGACATTGTTCATGATAAACCTAAAATCAGTCTTTCATTTTCAATGAAATCTTCATGAAAATCATATCGGCTCACAATCGATATAAATTTCCGTATCGGAATAATACTATAAGAGGAATAATGGCAAAGACATTTAAATTCCTTAAATAGTACAGGTCTTCATCCTCAGAGCTTATCTCAATTATCTCCAAATCGATTCCCATTTAGCTCTAATTTAATTTGGAAAAACTTAAACCCGGTTTCATACTCTTTAATCCCCAAGTATATTAAATCCTCATTTTAATCCTTTAGATATGTTTGCAAATCATTTAGATATCATTGGTTATCTCAAAAACTTTTAATTTCAAACCATTTCGAAAAACGTCGCAAATAGCGTTGCTGAAACAACTCATTTTCAGAAAATAGCTTTTTAGCCTTTCAAAACATAGTACATTCAATGCAAATCCCTTTCAAACCATTTATTATGATTTATCATAATTTATTTTTATTTTTAATAATTTTAAAAATAGCTCATTTCAATAAATCCCATTTCGGGACATAAACTACACTAGCGCTATTTTATTCAAATTTGATTTGAACTTATTTTAAATCTAACCATTGGATTGTAAAACTTTACTTTTCATTTGAAAACTCTTTTAATTTTGAGCAAAACATTTTTTGTTTTGGGAAAATCCGACCAACGGATCTCCCGATATGTCAATTTGAAGTCAGCTGTCGAAATTCTCGAACTATCGCTGCGCGACTAGTCCTATTCGGACTATACTTCGATTTATATTTAAGTTCGAATTAAATTGCTTTCGAAATAGTTTATTAGTTATATAATAACTTCTAGAAACTACATTTCCAATATTTAACTTTAAATTCAAATATTTATTTATTTAAATATTATAATATTATTTAAATTACTAAAACAATAATATTTTGGATAAATTGACAGAATAATCCCAAGTTTCACGTGTCTTCCCATATTAATTGGGAGTTTGGATTATTTTTAGTTAATCCCAAGTTCGGGGGGTTCCTTCCCGTATTGATATGTTTCCCAAATCAAACGTGAATTCATCTTCCCCAAACTAGTTTCCCACTCCAGATAAAATCGTGCACCATTTACAAGCACGATAATCTTCATGTCCACAAAAATCATACACCATTAACAAGCACCATTAACTGTCTTCAGCCAAAAATGAAGTCGCATCATCTTCATGCCTACACAGTTGAAGATTCCTCCATCTTCTTTTTTGTAACAACAATTTTCTTGGAAATCGAAAGCTTATTAGACTGGTAGCCCACCAAAGGATCCTTTTTATTCAGTCCCAAATCTTCAACCAAAACCCTAACCTCTTCTCTTTGAACTAAATCTTTAGTTTCAGCTCCGCCTCGCAGATAGCCATCAATGTCTCCCGCGCCTCTATAGCCAATGCCTTCTCCTCCGTCATTGCTTCTTTTCGTGCACGAATCTACACCATCTCGGACAGAACCATCACGATTTCCGCCACTCTTTTCATACTCCATGCCTTTTTTATGGGCGTATGGTCAATTAGGGTCTTCGGCTCGAGATTGGGTTTAGTACCATTGTATTAATTTAAATAATTCGGCAGGGAAATTAGATGAGGGATTTGAAAAGTGAAAAAAACGAGAAATTTTCTTTTATGATTTTTGAATTGGATATCGAAGATCGCGTGGATCATTTCGGAAAAAGAAAATTGGGAAAGTTAAAAAACAAGAATCGGCTATAATAAGTTAACAGGTTAATGGGATCAATATGGGAAGGGACCCTCCAAACTTAGGATTGACAAAAAATAATTCAAACCCTGGATAAATATGGGAAGACACATAAAACTTGGGATTATTCGTGTCAATTTATCCTATTATTTTTCAAACTTTCTTGAAATCCATTATAAAATTAGTTAAGAGTTTGGATAATAAAATCTAGTGCAAACCTTTTCTGGATATCCAAACCGAACATCACTTTTTAAAGTTACTATTCACTTTTAAATTCAAATTTAAAACATGCCTTAATTACTTGACAACTTCTTCAAATAAATTTCCATGTTTGTGAGAACTATTCATAATTACTTAAACTATCCTTCCAAATCATTTTGGATTAAAAATTCTAACTTTTTTTCACTTGTTATTTAATTAATAAAATATTCAATTAAATTCTATTTGAAAAAAAACTCAATCAATCACCGTATAATTCAACTTATATGGGTTTAACACATCATTAACATCCATTAATGGTCATTAACAATCATTAACTTTCAATTATCATATAATTGCATCATTTACATAAGCGTTAAGGTCATTAACCCTTAACTGCTATTTCAAATCGCTTTAACTAAATTATTAATCATCGTTAACAATTTGTTTGTTGTTATTAGCTAATCTAATCATGTCCGATTAATGTCAACATACATCACATCAAGTTGTCAATCAATGTCACATCAAATTTACTCGATGTCACTATTCATCCATTCATAATAATCACGTTATCGACCAAATTAACCGACCATTTATTTACGGTTTAACTTCATAACCATTATTCATTTTAATTACTAAGCTTCTAATTGATTAGCTTTTCTAACTTTCATTAACATCATTAAACCCAAGATTACTCAACATATTAGCAATATCTAAGCATAGCATAATTAACTACACTAACTACAATAATTAATCCAAACATGAGCAAAGTGTGTGCACCATAGCTTATCTACTTTGCCAAACTTTAACCTATGACTCTCTAACTTCTCTGCAACTTCCGACTTTGCTTCACAACCAAGTTCGCACCTTTTTCTACTTAAAACACTCCACAAATACTATTTATACTAACATATTCATTTCTGTTTGCATTATAGAGAAGAAATGAAGGATTTTTAACGGTTTAGGGGGGTTTAGAAGTGTGGGACCCACGGCCTAGGGAAGGGGCTGCTTGGTGGGGCATGCATGCTTGCTGGCAGGGTCTGGGGAGAGAGGTGGTGGGGATAGAGAGGGTGTATGGGTGGTGTAGTGGTGTTAAATGGTGTAAAGGCGGTGTTTTTAAGTGTTTAAGGTGGAAAGGAGGAGATTTGGGTCAAGTGAGGGCTACGTAGGGGAGGGGTAGGCTGACTTGGGGTTGATGGAGGAAATTGGGGGTTGTGGACAACGTTGGGAGAACGTAGTGAGAGTTTTGGAGCTTGGGGAAGAAGTAGGAAATAAAAGAAGTGATAAATGAAAAAAAATGATTACTTATATTATCTTCATTACCTAGCAAAGAGGCAATGAAAGAAAGCATGACATGTGGAAGAGGGAAATGATGAGGCGTCAAGAGGGAAGATGGTTTGTTAAAATATGTAAGGTGATGTTGATTTGTTTAATCCAATGTTTAATTAAACAACCTTTATATGTTTTCTACTTGTATGATCAAACCGTAAGTTTGATCGATACAAAATTTGAAATCCTACTACATTTCACAGAAACGAATCCAGTGAAACTTGCCTCATCGAATTCAGAGACTGTTTGCAAAATGGCCTTTTTCTATGTTATTATTTAATTTCAACTAACTTGCGACATACGTTTATATTACGCATACTAACATACTAACTCTAATTAATACAAAATTTGGAATTTTACCATAATTTAACGTTTTGAATCCAATGGAATTGGTTTCATTGAAATCCCAGATTGTTTGCAAAATGTCTATTTTTAGGCTTTTAAAATAATATTAATTTAATAAATTTTAATATATTTACTTTTAAATCAATTTAAAAGTTAACCAACCTTATTTTAACTTCAATAAAATATAAAATAAAGTAAGAATTCATTTTCCATAGTTTTTCAAGTATAGATTCAATATTTACTGAAATTTGAAATTCACCTAGAATTATCCATTTAAAAATACTTTTAAATCTATTTAAATCCATATTTTAAAGTGACTAAAACCCTAGTTGTTACAGTTCAAGCAATTGGGAATCAATTATAAAACTCATTGCATAATAAAACTTGATTTTATTACTTATATAACTTCTTTTTATTGTTACATTTCAATATCTAGAAATCAATCATCAAACCCATTCACTTATTCATATTTTCATTTCTACTTCATAACACTCAATCTTAAGACTTAATTACATTTCAACACTTGAAAATGTTATTTATAAAACTTGATTATGAACATGAATTCTTTCTAAAATCATTTATAAAATCCATAAAAAAATCCGATTACAAATCTTGATTATTTATAAATTCATTATATAATTCTTATATAAAATCAATTCAAAATCTTTCTTCTATTATAAAACAATTTATAACTTCAAAATACTTAAAATTTTCCTACCGGCAAATCTTCATGTTCAAAGTACTGAATTTAGGTCGTCTGCCACCAGTCACTTAACTAATACTATTTATTGATTAATAACATAGCAGTGTTGAACTAAATTCAACAAACATTATCCAAATCAGGTTTTAGTGATACTTAGGTTAGACAGTTCATGATTGTATAGAATAAAAACGATAAACTCGTAAGCATTGAGGAAACCTGTTCGATCCCCCTAAACTGTCCCCCTACATTTCAGCTCATATATCAACACATATTGCATATTAATTAGATAAATAAATATAATTCATATAAGATGAATCTTCCACTTACAAGAAGGTAAGGTCATTCGTCCATAGACAGAAATATATATCGACGACACCAATAAAGCAATAAATCATCCAATCAAGCAATCGAACATATCACAAAAATAAATACCGATTTAACAATCAATATTTATATTATATGATAATGATAATAATAGTACACCATAAAGTGTGAGAGTTAACTCACCATCTAACAATCAGCGCTTTCAAATTGTTTTATATAATTTCAAATAGGCCTTAAAAATTACATAAAAAATCCAAATAGCTCAAATCTAACTCGTATGCATAGGATTCATGAATATGAACCCAATGCAACTTGTTTCACGTAAATCCGACCTCGTATGAAATAGATACGCGTGTTATAACATTTCATATGAATTAAAATAGTTTATAAATTCACTAACGATGTCATTAACCCCTTAATACCTTCATTAGCGTTAATAAACCCACCTTATCTTCGTTACTCTCTGGTTCGAAGTCGAACCATCCTATGTTCTTTCCTAGCACCGTCGCTCCTCGTACAATCAATCGGACGCTGACCAAACCCCATCGACAGCTGCGCTATGCCACGCCACACCCCTCCAATACAAGAAAATGTTGATTTTATAGCGGCATAATCCACAGGTAATTCGTCGCTAAATAGTTTTTAGTGTCGGATTACTGTGGATATGGGTGGTCGGGAAATTTCAAGTCAGTATTTATGTACAACTGTTGCGATAGATTTTAGCGTGAGTTCTCCAACCATTTTCCATCATTTCACTCAATATAAAATTTTAATTTTGAATTAATATTTACATTATTTACCGATGTTTTAGCAATGGATATGAACTTTTTAGAAATTATCATTTATAAATAAGCATACGTAAATCCTTGCTAATTAGCAAGGGATTTGTGATGGATTTAAATTTATGTGAACATTTAATCTAGCCTCATGTGTTGGTAATCTATCGATAAAACCTTCCAAATTAGCAAGGGATTAACGGAAGACTGCTTACCGGATTTGTATTTTAGCTTTCCTTTTTTGTTGGTAATCTGTTGCTATTCCCCTTTTGATATGCCTATATATGTATTCATATATAAATGTACATGCACACAGATGTATATATCAAATTAATATCATTCAATTGTGAACATTGAAACAAATAGCATATCCAAAAAAAACAAAGATAAATTTGCCAATAATATTAATTTAGAACTGAAAAAACATCCATAATCACATACAAATATGAACAACATCCATAATCCTTCATCAATTCGTACACCAAGCTGAATTATTAACATCAGAACTATTCAGCTGGTGCAAACATTATCCCATTCCCAAACACGTACCATCCATAACAATACCAAAACCATATAATGTTATGTTTCTTAACATACCCAACTAATATACGAAGACGACGACAGCGAAAGCGTAAGGGAACGTGAACCAATTGCAAAGACGAATGTGAGACTATATCATATCCCCTAACAATTGCCATCAGTTTTGCCATTTGTGCTTCAAAGCTCTATACAAATGAAAATATAATGCGTAGATAGAACCATATATGCATTCCTCTAAAATGTATATTATCTTCACTTAATAATCCTGAGGGAATAAAGATCTAAATAAACATTAGCAGTAGTTAAATTACAACAAACGAACAATTACTGCAAAATTTTCAAAATTAATAAATAATAGAACAATAAATCTAACAAAATCAAATACTTCAGTGAATATTTCCATTCAAAAAACATAATTGTTACTACATCTTGTTTCGATACATCTAATACTTAATAGTAAGCAGATTACAAATTAAATGAGATTGGGCTTGATAACCTATGAGAATAGCATTAGTAAATTGCCAAGGAAGAACTACTACTCTCAACCCCTAGAGAAGACAGCCGAGCAATAGAAGCAATAAGGAAAATTGTTCAAGAAGACAAAGAGAGGCTGATTTTACAAAAGGGGTCACTTTAGACAAAGTTGACTGATATAATGTTGAAAAGTGGCTTGAAAAATATAGACAGTGATGTCGAACATATTATATCTCAGTGTTTGGAAGAACACTTGCGTTGAGTCATTGGTTCTTTAATACGACTGTCAAAACAAAGAGTAGATTCTGAAAAGCCTAGGTGACTTCAGATGTTGGGCGCCATATTCTGGATATAAAAAATAAGTTGAAAGAAGAATGGGATAAAAAGCAAGTTGAAGAGGCAGAGAAACAAAAGAAAATTAATGATGTTGAAGGGAACACATAGTCTGATGGATAGGACAATGATGGTCGATCAAAAGCAAACAAGGCAAAAAAAGATAAAGATAATGGGATGCGAGAAAATGTTGCAAATGTAAAAGTTCAAGTTGCTTTAGGAGGAAATGACATGCTTTCAAAATGGCAGCTCATGGTTGAGCAAGGTCGATTGAAACATGAAGGGTACGATGCACCTTCTTCTTTACTGCAACCTATTAAACCAACTAATAGTAAGATGACCATCTCCAATTTGAGAAGAAATTTAAACACCCCTCAAGGAAGTCACAACAGAGGAGCTTCTGTTACAGGAGGAATTAGAAAAATTGGGAGGAGCACAATTGCAATGTCTCAGCCCAAAATTGTGTGGAATATCAGTTGGAAGGATGTAATTGTATTTTTGAGCAGGGAGCCTCAAATGGCAATGTCTACACTCCTTTTCTTCTTATATAACAAACCATCCAGTAATTTTGCTGCTTGTTAACCCATCCTTCCTTGTACAATAAAGGTAGGTTAAAACAATACATGTTTTTGTAAATACAGACTTTTCTTTTAAAACTATATGCAGACCTGTGTTATGACCAAAAAAAACTAAATCTCACTTGTAAACTCTTAGCTTGACATAAATTATTTTGTATCCACCACTTCAAATCATAAACTGTAACAACCCGTAAAATCTGGGCCAGTTTAAAATTTTTATTTTGGCAATTTTAGCGAATTTTGATTATTTAAAATGAATTATTTTAAATAATATCGACGAGAAATTTATTTTGAATATAATTTGAACGTATATATTATACGCGTCGTCGTTAGAATATAAATATTTATATATAATTATAAATAGAATTGAAAATAGCGCGGTAGTTCGATAATTCGATTTCAAACTTCAATTGAATGTACCGGGTGCAAATCAATCCGGATTTTGGTGAAACCAAAGATGATAGGATCTAATTGATAATATCTTTCTATCGAATCCGAATAATCAAGATTTCATATCGGGAATCAAAAGATATGTCCAGTTGAAAATTCTGAATAGTCGCTATGGAATTCAGGCCCTTAAAAATGGACATTTTGCAAACGACCTCGGATTTCGACGAAACCAGTTTTGTTGGGTCCGGGATGTAAAGTTATTGCTAGGTTTCAAATTTCATAATTTTTCGAATCAATATGTGAGCGTGGCAAAGGAAAACGCGTTTGACCAGTTTCAGTTGATTTTAATCGACTGGAAAATGGCCATTTTTCTAACGGTCTCAGAATTCGACGAAACTAGTTTTGTTAGGACCGTATCGTCAATACGAAGCTAGAAAATATTTTTCGAGAATTTTAAGAGTTAGTATGTGACCCCGGTAATTTGAAATGTACGTTTAAAATTCAATATAGTGATTTAAATGTAAATTTAACGGAAACTGATTGTAACAGCCGAATCAGCTGACGATACATTTCCCATTGTGCTCGGAATGGGGGTAAAACGCTATGGGCGACAGGCGGTGGGCCTCGTTTCGAAGTCGAAAATGAAAGTTGCTTTTTGTGGAAAAAAAATATTAATTAAATTAAACTTCCCCCTTTTAACCCGCTGCCCCCCCCCCTTTTCTCGTTTGCATTCTTCAGAAAAAAAAAAAAAAAAAAAAAAAAGGGCGGAGGAGCTCGTCGCTCCTCCGATGGAGCCGCCACCGCGCCGTAGGCGGCGCCGCTCCCACCAAGCCCCCCCCCCCCCCCGCTCTTCCCCTCGATCGACGTGGCGCCCCTGCCAAAATCGCGGAACCCCCCCCCCCCCCCCCCCGTTCGATTTCCCCTTAGCCCCAGTCCCCCAAAAACCCGAAACCCTAAGCCTCGCGCAACCCTCCGCTGGCCCACGCAGATACCCCCGACCCCTCCCACAGCTCCGACGCGAGCTCCATCAGCTCGAGGCCCCCTTTTCCCTCTAAACGCTGTAAGTATTCTATTTTATTTCATCCCATTTTGTTTTATTTTAATTTACTTTAAATATTCGGTTTATGATAATTAAAAAGGGCCTTGTTTATTTTCTGATTTTGTTTTAGAATTTAAAAACTGATTTAATAAATAATTTAAAAACTGTGTTTTTTTTTTTTATATAGAAAACTGTAATTTAAAGAATTTTTAAAACTGTAATAAAAAGAAAACTGAATTTTATAAAAAGATTAAAACTGATTTTAATTAGAAGTAAAAACTGATTTTATTTTTTAGATTTTAAAAGGAAAAGATTTGAACTTTAAAAATCAAAAATGTGATTTTTATATATTGAACTTCGAAACAAAAATGGAATTTTTATATGATGAACTTTGAAACAAAAATGGAATTTTTATATATTGAACTTCGACAGAAAAATAGGATTTTTATATATTGAATAGCGAACTAAAAATAGGATTTTTATATATTGAATAGCGAACTAAAAATTCGATTTTTATATATTGAATAGCGAAGTAAAAATGTGATTTTTACGTATGTAGTGAAAGCAGCAACGAAGGTGACAAAAAGGCGAAACGACGAAGAATTCTGCAAAAGAAGAGTCAAGATAATTGGATAGCTATTGGTGAGAATTTCTCACCATTCAATTTATTTTTCTAGTTATATATATACTAGGATGCAGACGGTGCTTAGTAGCACCCGACACAATCGTCCACAGACCATGGACTTGTTTGTTTGGTTGCATAGCTTAGTTATATGATTTGATTTGAATTTGGTTGTTTGGTGATATTGATTGATGTGTGAATGGCGTGGGCCTTCACTAGACCGGGGATAAGGCTAGGCCTTGTCCCGTTTCTAGTATCGTGCCGTTATGCCGCCGAAATTTTCTAAAATATGTTAGAAAATAAAAATATCATTTTATTGTGTAAATGAATAATAGAAATTCATATGTTGGAATAAAATGTTTTATCGTTAAAAATATAATTTTTAACGTGAATATGAATATAGTGAATGTGAATAAATAAAATATTCATTTACAAACCGGACGGTTTGTTTATGTACACCTATTTGAATGACGTTGATTGGGTCGATAAATTTTACACATCACCCAACTGCACAAATAAAGTATGTGTTTGATTGTTTGAAACCCCACACGGGTGTTAGGATGAAATTTGAAGTTCACTCATCCTGATTGATTAAATATGTCGATCGATTGATTGACATGCTGTTATAAGCGTTAGATATCTTTATTGGATGCTTATACAGTGTAGTGCACTTTGGTTGATGGTTGATTATTTTTCAATGCTATTATATACATGTGTTGTATGAAAATCCATATAATTAATTTTATATGGTAATTGATTGGGCCTCATTCCAGTTTAGAAATAGAAATATTTGAAATAGAAATATTTGAAATAGAATATTTGAAAATAGAAATTTATGAAGCCGTGTTGATTAGATTGACGCCATTTTGACGTGAACGATATTTATATCAATTTTAAACGAATTCAAAGTGAATTAAATTGAAAGTGATTTCGAAATGAATTGAATTGAAAGTGATTTCGAAATGAATTGAATTGAAAACGAATTCAAAGTGAATTGAATTGAAAGTGATTTCGAAATGAATTGAATTGAAAACGAATTCAAAGTAAATTGAATTGAAAGTGATTTCGAAATGAATTGAATTGAAAACGAATTCAAAGTGAATTGAAAGTGATTTCGAAATGAATTGAATTGAAAGTGATTTCGAAATGAATTGAATTGAAAACGAATTCAAAGTGAATTGAATTGAAAGTGATTTCGAAATGAATTGAATTGAAAACGAATTCAAAGTGAATTGAATTGAAAGTGATTTCGAAATGAATTGAATTGAAAACGAATTCAAAGTAAATTGAATTGAAAGTGATTTCGAAATGAATTGAATTGAAAACGAATTCAAAGTGAATTGAATTGAAAGTGATTTCGAAATGAATTGAATTGAAAACGAATTCAAAGTGAATTGAAAGTGATTTCGAAATGAATTGAATTGAAAACGAGTTCAAAATGAATTGAAAGCAAATTGAAATGAATTCAAATTGAATTGAAATTTGAATTGAATAGAAATGAATTTTAAAACGAATTTATAGAGAAGAATTCAATTTTGCTTTGAATTGAGATGGAAATTGAAATAGATTTTGAAACGAATTTTAAAACTATTTATATAATTCGTTTTAAATAGAAATCGACGAAGTATATATTATATATATTATATATATAATATAATGGCCTGAATAGAACGCGCCGCGCCGCGGCAGTTCGCGAATTTCGACCATTGATTTCAAATGGACGTTACGGGAGATCCGACCGTCGGATTCTCCTAAAACCGGAACCGTTGGGTTCGTATCGAAAAGAGCTTTCTAACGAATGTTAGAAATTTGAAATCTAACGGTTGGATTTGGAATTATGTCCAAATTAAATTTGGAAAAGGTCGCTGTAAGTGCAGTTCGATGGCCATTGATGGAAATCGACTGTACGGGCCTTGATAAAATTATTAAAAATAGTAATAATTTGTGTAAAATCATAAGAAATGATTTGTGAAGATTTGGGATGAAAAACTCCATATTTGAAAAGATAAAAATAGATTTTTATCGAAATGAACTAGTTTTGAACTAGAAATATAATTCTATTTATTTTTAAATAAATAAATTGAATTTGAAAAGGGTTTTGAAAATAACCAAAATTTCCAATGATTGCATTGGAGTGGATTTGAATCGAAATTGTCTTCGAAATATTTCGATGTTGGAATTCGTGATTATACAGGTGTTGTTATGGGAATTTGAAAGATATATATTTATATCGTTATTTCCAATACGACATTTGTTAGTCGTAGAATTTGATATTGAATATAAGCCGATATATTTTCTATTCAGAGTCTTGTATTGAATATCAAATGTGATTTGGGTTTGTCGTGAATGGTGTCTTCACTAACACTGTTCTTGAACCCAGTTGAGAAAAGATTAAATCTTTTTATTTAGATTTAATGAAGTGTACCAATTAAATGATATTTAATTGGAATTGAATTGATATTGATTTGTGGGTTTATCGTGAACAGTGTTTTAAACAACACTCGTTCTTCAACCCGATAATTAATGAATGTGGTTTTGGGTTTATCGTGGACTGTGTTTTTGAATGACACTGATTCTTTAACCCAGTTAAAGATTAAAACTAAGTGGAGTTTTAATGAATCTTTAAATAGATTGAGATGATCGAAAATGGAGTATCACCAGTTTTGCTCCAGGCGATAGTTAAATCTTTAATTAGATTTGAACGTGAAATGGTAATTGAATTTACCGATAACACTGTGGTGTTAGATATGAAGTATTACCAGTTTTACTTCATGGGATGAATAGGTTGGGATTGGGAAATAAAATAAATGATTACTTCGGTGTGGTTCGCTAATCCCGACTAGTTTGAATTGATATTCAAAGGAGATTAAAGAATATTCTGAATTGGAATGAGGCGTATGTTGTGTTTGTGTAACACTTTTATAATATACACGCGAGTTATTCAGAAAGACCGGGTTTATCCCATTCTGAATAACTGATTCGACGTGGTGTCGAAGATGAAGACGGTGGTCGAAGACCGGAAGTCTTCACGTCGTTTGGGTGATAACTGATGATCTTGATTGGGCTGTACACCCAAGAAGATGGAAACAGTTGGTGATCGTCCAGACGTACTTGGAGATCGATGGATATGCGGGGTACTAGGTGCCTCCGGTTTCGTTCAGACCCAGAACGGACTTGTAAATGGACTGTGTGTCTGACACTGGATTTTAGTCCGTGTGATTGATCTCTATTAAATATATATCTGTTTGGCGGCGGAGAATTTATTCTCTTGCTTAACGCCCTTCTCTGAGACGTACGAGCTCAGGGGTTATATATTGATGGATATCAAACGCATGGAGTGAATTGCCTGTGTGGCATGCCTAAGTGGCAATTGATCGAGGCTTCTGTTGAAAAGCAAAGTCTTGTGGTGATGATCAAAGCACAGCCTGTGTGGCACAGCTTTGTGTAACGTGAATTCGCGAGTCTCACACCCCGGTTGTGAACCAGAAACGGGAGAGGACATCAGGGAGGGCATGCGTTTCTTTCTAGCTAGGGTGGTGTCAGTGACCTACCAGCCCTGACATTTATATACTTTTCACCTGTGTGGTTGTTGCTGTTGCGAGGCGCCTCGGTTAGATCGGACGATCCGGGTCCGATGGAGCCATTCGTTGGCTCATTTACACCCCAAAGGGTGGGGAAACGCATGTTCAGGCATTTTAATCCACATCGGTGGACCGGCCCTGACGATCCAAGGGCCCACCTGAGTCTGGGTCCTGAGGGGCGGGCTAGAGCGTCTCGAATCGGTTGAGGACTATCTTTTGCCTCGGTTCATAGATGGAAACCCAATTTCCAAATACGTGATTCTGCGGTTTTGATTGTAAACTTATATATGGCGACATAGTGTTATGGGGCATTCATGCCGCCTATGATTGATACTTATGATTTGAAGTGTTTTATACACTATGCACTTATAATAGTATCAAATGATTTGTTTTAAACGTATCAAGCATTCTTTGGCTGTTATAAGGGAAAACACTATCCCCCGGCTTGCGTTTGCATTGTGTGATAGGACCTGGGTCTTATAACAGCTTCATTTTTCTTTATTTAGCATTGCGCTGTTTGTTTTTGGCACTGGCATTCTTGGGAGGAAACCCGTTCCGTGTTATACGGCGTGGTCCCTTGATTTACCTAACTTTAAAATAAAGATTAATAACTGTTTTAGTTCTCACACCAGTCACATGACTGACCTGGAGTTTATTGTTTTAACCTAAACTCTGGGTGCCCTTATTTTGACACGGGCAGCTAGTAGTTTCGGTTTTGCAGATTTATATTCACAGGATCCTGGTTTACAGCTGGAACGATATCCGGAAAGCTTTGTATCCGTATATCTCTTCTAGTTGTGTATTGTATTATTTTCCGCTGCTATGTATTTAAATGTAATTTAAATCTCTGATATTTCTGTGTAATATTTATTCATTTATACTCTGTATATTCTTGTAATCTGATGCATTGTTGTAATATACAGTGAAATGTTCTTCTGTATGCGTTCTGTTATGTCCTGTTCTCAAACGATAGGGCGTTTCGAACGGCCTGGATCGGTTTAGCGACTGGTTCGGACCGAGCGAAATTCCTTGTTCGTCACACGTGGTATCAGAGCTTTGGTTTACAAAGCAGAGAACAAGACACATTAGAACCATACGAAAGAATTCATCAGAAATTGGATTAGTAATATCCAATGAGAATGACTCGTTAGAGATAGGATCAGTAGTATCCTAGAACGAGTGTGAAGAGTATATTTTTGAAAATGAAAACAAATTTTTGTTTTGAAAATTTAAATCAACTATTCGTATTTGATTAGTTATAACGTTTGAATTTGGACAGTCCAGTATATATAGACTTTGCGTATACGTCTGATCCACGTGTATTTGAAGTTTTAATATACTGGATAGATATAGAGTCACACTCTAGTCGCTCGGAGACGATTCTGATGATAGTCCAGACATCATCAGAATTGGTATTCGAGTTTCGAAGGTGTGATTTTCTATATATTTCCATTAGACTGGTGTGAGAACCAAAACTAATATAGCTAGAATACATTGTTGTGATTTGGCATCAAAACATGATTTTTGTATATGTATCAAAATTATGAATTTGAAACTCTAATTCACTAATTGATTGATGTTTGTGTTGTTTGTTTAATTGTTTGATAATTTTGAACCATTATGCCTAATTTGATCAAATATTGAACTGTATTGAAATTGGTCGCATTTGCTTGCATATACATATACTTATATTGAACAGGTCATAGCAAGGAGGCTAGAGCAGAGAATAAAATTTGTTTGCCCGACAAATAGGTACATGTTTACTACATAATTTACTGTTTTATTTGGGTGATGATGATTTTATGAGCCGATTGGCTAGCCGCTTGGCTTTTTCTTTTTCTTTTTGAGATCTGAAGGACCGGGGAAGCTATTTGAAATTCCCCGATGCTCCCGGTGCAGGGGAGGTTATGGCGAAATTTTTCGAAAATTTAGGGTGTTAGCCAAATTTTTGAAATTTTGAAAATTCTCAGAAACTAAAAAGTTAGAGAATGGAAGCCTGATCGATCGTAGAGTTGATTAATCAAACCACTTTCGACTTTGTTCCTTTTCGGGGACGAAAAGTTTTAAGTGGGGGAGATTGTAACAACCCGTAAAATCTGGGCCAGTTTAAAATTTTTATTTTGGCAATTTTAGCGAATTTTGATTATTTAAAATGAATTATTTTAAATAATATCGACGAGAAATTTATTTTGAATATAATTCGAACGTATATATTATACGCGTCGTCGTTAGAATATAAATATTTATATATAATTATAAATAGAATTGAAAATAGCGCGGTAGTTCGATAATTCGATTTCAAACTTCAATTGAATGTACCGGGTGCAAATCAATCCGGATTTTGGTGAAACCAAAGATGATAGGATCTAATTGATAATATCTTTCTATCGAATCCGAATAATCAAGATTTCATATCGGGAATCAAAAGATATGTCCAGTTGAAAATTCTGAATAGTCGCTATGGAATTCAAGCCCTTAAAAATGGACATTTTGCAAACGACCTCGGATTTCGACGAAACCAGTTTTGTTGGGTCCGGGATGTAAAGTTATTGCTAGGTTTCAAATTTCATAATTTTTCAAATCAATATGTGAGCGTGGCAAAGGAAAACGCGTTTGACCAGTTTCAGTTGATTTTAATCGACTGGAAAATGGCCATTTTTCTAACGGTCTCAGAATTCGACGAAACTAGTTTTGTTAGGACCGTATCGTCAATACGAAGCTAGAAAATATTTTTCGAGAATTTTAAGAGTTAGTATGTGACCCCGGTAATTTGAAATGTACGTTTAAAATTCAATATAGTGATTTAAATGTAAATTTAACGGAAACTGATTGTAACAGCCGAATCAGCTGACGATACATTTCCCATTGTGCTCGGAATGGGGGTAAAACGCTATGGGCGACAGGCGGTGGGCCTCGTTTCGAAGTCGAAAATGAAAGTTGCTTTTTGTGGAAAATAAAATAATAATAAAAAAAATATTAATTAAATTAAACTTCCCCCTTTTAACCCGCTGCCCCCCCCCCTTTTCTCGTTTGCATTCTTCAGAAAAAAAAAAAAAAAGGGCGGAGGAGCTCGTCGCTCCTCCGATGGAGCCGCCACCGCGCCGTAGGCGGCGCCGCTCCCACCAAGCCCCCCCCCGCTCTTCCCCTCGATCGACGTGGCGCCCCTGCCAAAATCGCGGAACCCCCCCCCCCCCCGTTCGATTTCCCCTTAGCCCTAGTCCCCCAAAAACCCGAAACCCTAAGCCTCGCGCAACCCTCCGCTGGCCCACGCAGATACCCCCGACCCCTCCCACAGCTCCGACGCGAGCTCCATCAGCTCGAGGCCCCCTTTTCCCTCTAAACGCTGTAAGTATTCTATTTTATTTCATCCCATTTTGTTTTATTTTAATTTACTTTAAATATTCGGTTTATGATAATTAAAAAGGGCCTTGTTTATTTTCTGATTTTGTTTTAGAATTTAAAAACTGATTTAATAAATAATTTAAAAACTGTGTTTTTTTTTTTTATATAGAAAACTGTAATTTAAAGAATTTTTAAAACTGTAATAAAAAGAAAACTGAATTTTATAAAAAGATTAAAACTGATTTTAATTAGAAGTAAAAACTGATTTTATTTTTTAGATTTTAAAAGGAAAAGATTTGAACTTTAAAAATCAAAAATGTGATTTTTATATATTGAACTTCGAAACAAAAATGGAATTTTTATATGATGAACTTCGAAACAAAAATGGAATTTTTATATATTGAACTTCGACAGAAAAATAGGATTTTTATATATTGAATAGCGAACTAAAAATAGGATTTTTATATATTGAATAGCGAACTAAAAATTCGATTTTTATATATTGAATAGCGAAGTAAAAATGTGATTTTTACGTATGTAGTGAAAGCAGCAACGAAGGTGACAAAAAGGCGAAACGACGAAGAATTCTACAAAAGAAGAGTCAAGATAATTGGATAGCTATTGGTGAGAATTTCTCACCTTTCAATTTATTTTTCTAGTTATATATATACTAGGATGCAGACGGTGCTTAGTAGCACCCGACACAATCGTCCACAGACCATGGACTTGTTTGTTTGGTTGCATAGCTTAGTTATATGATTTGATTTGAATTTGGTTGTTTGGTGATATTGATTGATGTGTGAATGGCGTGGGCCTTCACTAGACCGGGGATAAGGCTAGGCCTTGTCCCGTTTCTAGTATCGTGCCGTTATGCCGCCGAAATTTTCTAAAATATGTTAGAAAATAAAAATATCATTTTATTGTGTAAATGAATAATAGAAATTCATATGTTGGAATAAAATGTTTTATCGTTAAAAATATAATTTTTAACGTGAATATGAATATAGTGAATGTGAATAAATAAAATATTCATTTACAAACCGGACGGTTTGTTTATGTACACCTATTTGAATGACGTTGATTGGGTCGATAAATTTTACACATCGCCCAACTGCACAAATAAAGTATGTGTTTGATTGTTTGAAACCCCACACGGGTGTTAGGATGAAATTTGAAGTTCACTCATCCTGATTGATTAAATATGTCGATCGATTGATTGACATGCTGTTATAAGCGTTAGATATCTTTATTGGATGCTTATACAGTGTAGTGCACTTTGGTTGATGGTTGATTATTTTTCAATGCTATTATATACATGTGTTGTATGAAAATCCATATAATTAATTTTATATGGTAATTG
This sequence comes from Allium sativum, assembly GCA_030737875.1. Taxonomy (NCBI): domain Eukaryota; kingdom Viridiplantae; phylum Streptophyta; class Magnoliopsida; order Asparagales; family Amaryllidaceae; genus Allium; species Allium sativum. The sequence continues at coordinate 73,997,862 of CM060923.1, read as the reverse complement.
ATTGGGCCTCATTCCAGTTTAGAAATAGAAATATTTGAAATAGAAATATTTGAAATAGAATATTTGAAAATAGAAATTTATGAAGCCGTGTTGATTAGATTGACGCCATTTTGACGTGAACGATATTTATATCAATTTTAAACGAATTCAAAGTGAATTAAATTGAAAGTGATTTCGAAATGAATTGAATTGAAAGTGATTTCGAAATGAATTGAATTGAAAACGAATTCAAAGTGAATTGAATTGAAAGTGATTTCGAAATGAATTGAATTGAAAACGAATTCAAAGTAAATTGAATTGAAAGTGATTTCGAAATGAATTGAATTGAAAACGTATTCAAAGTGAATTGAATTGAAAGTGATTTCGAAATGAATTGAATTGAAAGTGATTTCGAAATGAATTGAATTGAAAACGAATTCAAAGTGAATTGAATTGAAAGTGATTTCGAAATGAATTGAATTGAAAACGAATTCAAAGTGAATTGAATTGAAAGTGATTTCGAAATGAATTGAATTGAAAACGAATTCAAAGTAAATTGAATTGAAAGTGATTTCGAAATGAATTGAATTGAAAACGAATTCAAAGTGAATTGAATTGAAAGTGATTTCGAAATGAATTGAATTGAAAACGAATTCAAAGTGAATTGAAAGTGATTTCGAAATGAATTGAATTGAAAACGAGTTCAAAATGAATTGAAAGCAAATTGAAATGAATTCAAATTGAATTGAAATTTGAATTGAATAGAAATGAATTTTAAAACGAATTTATAGAGAAGAATTCAATTTTGCTTTGAATTGAGATGGAAATTGAAATAGATTTTGAAACGAATTTTAAAACTATTTATATAATTCGTTTTAAATAGAAATCGACGAAGTATATATTATATATATTATATATATAATATAATGGCCTGAATAGAACGCGCCACGCCGCGGCAGTTCGCGAATTTCGACCATTGATTTCAAATGGACGTTACGGGAGATCCGACCGTCGGATTCTCCTAAAACCGGAACCGTTGGGTTCGTATCGAAAAGAGCTTTCTAACGAATGTTAGAAATTTGAAATCTAACGGTTGGATTTGGAATTATGTCCAAATTAAATTTGGAAAAGGTCGCTGTAAGTGCAGTTCGATGGCCATTGATGGAAATCGACTGTACGGGCCTTGATAAAATTATTAAAAATAGTAATAATTTGTGTAAAATCATAAGAAATGATTTGTGAAGATTTGGGATGAAAAACTCCATATTTGAAAAGATAAAAATAGATTTTTATCGAAATGAACTAGTTTTGAACTAGAAATATAATTCTATTTATTTTTAAATAAATAAATTGAATTTGAAAAGGGTTTTGAAAATAACCAAAATTTCCAATGATTGCATTAGAGTGGATTTGAATCGAAATTGTCTTCGGAATATTTCGATGTTGGAATTCGTGATTATACAGGTGTTGTTATGGGAATTTGAAAGATATATATTTATATCGTTATTTCCAATACGACATTTGTTAGTCGTAGAATTTGATATTGAATATAAGCCGATATATTTTCTATTCAGAGTCTTGTATTGAATATCAAATGTGATTTGGGTTTGTCGTGAATGGTGTCTTCACTAACACTGTTCTTGAACCCAGTTGAGAAAAGATTAAATCTTTTTATTTAGATTTAATGAAGTGTACCAATTAAATGATATTTAATTGGAATTGAATTGATATTGATTTGTGGGTTTATCGTGAACAGTGTTTTAAACAACACTCGTTCTTCAACCCGATAATTAATGAATGTGGTTTTGGGTTTATCGTGGACTGTGTTTTTGAATGACACTGATTCTTTAACCCAGTTAAAGATTAAAACTAAGTGGAGTTTTAATGAATCTTTAAATAGATTGAGATGATCGAAAATGGAGTATCACCAGTTTTGCTCCAGGCGATAGTTAAATCTTTAATTAGATTTGAACGTGAAATGGTAATTGAATTTACCGATAACACTGTGGTGTTAGATATGAAGTATTACCAGTTTTACTTCATGGGATGAATAGGTTGGGATTGGGAAATAAAATAAATGATTACTTCGGTGTGGTTCGCTAATCCCGACTAGTTTGAATTGATATTCAAAGGAGATTAAAGAATATTCTGAATTGGAATGAGGCGTATGTTGTGTTTGTGTAACACTTTTATAATATACACGCGAGTTATTCAGAAAGACCGGGTTTATCCCATTCTGAATAACTGATTCGACGTGGTGTCGAAGATGAAGACGGTGGTCGAAGACCGGAAGTCTTCACGTCGTTTGGGTGATAACTGATGATCTTGATTGGGCTGTACACCCAAGAAGATGGAAACAGTTGGTGATCGTCCAGACGTACTTGGAGATCGATGGATATGCGGGGTACTAGGTGCCTCCGGTTTCGTTCAGACCCAGAACGGACTTGTAAATGGACTGTGTGTCTGACACTGGATTTTAGTCCGTGTGATTGATCTCTATTAAATATATATCTGTTTGGCGGCGGAGAATTTATTCTCTTGCTTAACGCCCTTCTCTGAGACGTACGAGCTCAGGGGTTATATATTGATGGATATCAAACGCATGGAGTGAATTGCCTGTGTGGCATGCCTAAGTGGCAATTGATCGAGGCTTCTGTTGAAAAGCAAAGTCTTGTGGTGATGATCAAAGCACAGCCTGTGTGGCACGGCTTTGTGTAACGTGAATTCGCGAGTCTCACACCCCGGTTGTGAACCAGAAACGGGAGAGGACATCAGGGAGGGCATGCGTTTCTTTCTAGCTAGGGTGGTGTCAGTGACCTACCAGCCCTGACATTTATATACTTTTCACCTGTGTGGTTGTTGCTGTTGCGAGGCGCCTCGGTTAGATCGGACGATCCGGGTCCGATGGAGCCATTCGTTGGCTCGTTTACACCCCAAAGGGTGGGGAAACGCATGTTCAGGCATTTTAATCCACATCGGTGGACCGGCCCTGACGATCCAAGGGCCCACCTGAGTCTGGGTCCTGAGGGGCGGGCTAGAGCGTCTCGAATCGGTTGAGGACTATCTTTTGCCTCGGTTCATAGATGGAAACCCAATTTCCAAATACGTGATTCTGCGGTTTTGATTGTAAACTTATATATGGCGACATAGTGTTATGGGGCATTCATGCCGCCTATGATTGATACTTATGATTTGAAGTGTTTTATACACTATGCACTTATAATAGTATCAAATGATTTGTTTTAAACGTATCAAGCATTCTTTGGCTGTTATAAGGGAAAACCCTATCCCCCGGCTTGCGTTTGCATTGTGTGATAGGACCTGGGTCTTATAACAGCTTCATTTTTCTTTATTTAGCATTGCGCTGTTTGTTTTTGGCACTGGCATTCTTGGGAGGAAACCCGTTCCGTGTTATACGGCGTGGTCCCTTGATTTACCTAACTTTAAAATAAAGATTAATAACTGTTTTAGTTCTCACACCAGTCACATGACTGACCTGGAGTTTATTGTTTTAACCTAAACTCTGGGTGCCCTTATTTTGACACGGGCAGCTAGTAGTTTCGGTTTTGCAGATTTATATTCACAGGATCCTGGTTTACAGCTGGAACGATATCCGGAAAGCTTTGTATCCGTATATCTCTTCTAGTTGTGTATTGTATTATTTTCCGCTGCTATGTATTTAAATGTAATTTAAATCTCTGATATTTCTGTGTAATATTTATTCATTTATACTCTGTATATTCTTGTAATCTGATGCATTGTTGTAATATACAGTGAAATGTTCTTCTGTATGCGTTCTGTTATGTCCTGTTCTCAAACGATAGGGCGTTTCGAACGGCCTGGATCGGTTTAGCGACTGGTTCGGACCGAGCGAAATTCCTTGTTCGTCACATAAACCTGGAGAATAAGAGACATTACAAATATAAATGCGTTGAAATCTTTATACTGTACAATTTTTTTATTTCATGTTGGATTAGCAAAACATCGTAGACTATAGACGGAATGAGCAAATTAACATCAAAAATTCAAGTTAAATGATCATAACTAGTGGCATATTTGGGTTTTATTTTGTCACCTAGTCTCCATTATCATAACCAAAGGCATTACATTTCAACAGTTCATTAAAAACTTATTTTTTAACCCTATCTATTTCCATTTTTAGCTTATAACCTTAATTCAAATTTCTCGTTTTTATTGTTTTTAATTTTTTAGGAAACGTATTCGGTTCTACTTTTTTGAAAAATAGTTTTTAAACTGAAAATAAAAAATAAGATTCCAAAATAGAAATGCCAATTTCAAACTCGTGTGGAATTTGACTATAAAATATACAATCAAGACAAGATAAGTTATGTTATTTCACCTAAAGAAGCACAATAACTCAGTGAAAAATATTATTGTAAACTGAAATGTGACAAAAAAAATCATATCGAAACCTCTAATTTCCTTTCTTTTTCAAGTATCGGCTCACTGCAATGGGATAAATTGGTAGCAACAGCTAAACATGCCCCATAATAAGGAACAACATGCAATAATTGAAGTTCAAGTCTAGGTCAGTAACGTTGTTTCCATCATTCAATTATTGAATTTGTTGATTCAAATTTTTTTTGAAGAGGAAAGTATTCAGTTAATTGATTTGATTAATAAATTAATTTGATTTGTATGGGAGGAAGGATGCAAATTATATCATCAATCAATCAATTAATCGGTGAGGTACGAAAGAGGAAAGATATCCAATTTTTGTTGATTGGTTTTATAATGGAAAGAAACAAAAGATATATTTTGGAGATTTTTTAGTTCCAATTGGGGCATTTGATCAGGTTTTCTATTTTCCTATATAAGCATCTTTAAGACTAGGATTATTTTTATAGTAAAAGGGAAAAATTATTTCTTTTTTTGGGATTGAAATATCTTCTCAATTTTTTAGGTTTTCTTTTGTAATCAGTTGGTGGATTAATAAAGGTTCTGTTGGAAGGAATCCGTTTGTTATTCTTCTTCTACTCTCTTCTAAAATCTAATTGTGTAGAGATCCTAAAGAAACCCCAACAATTGGTATCAAAGCCTTCTACACAATCTTTTGAACAGGTTTGAATTGGAGATAAAAATTGTTGAAAAGCCTAATGGGAAAGATTGGGGATTATGTAAGACGAAGATGGAAGATTTTCATTATCTTAATGATCTTCACCAACCATTTGAGAACAATAGGGAGAAACCTATCAGCTCATCTGAAGCAAAATGGGAGACCTTGGATAAGAAGGCTGTTGCATCCATTCAGTGTATTTTTGGATAATTAAGTGTTCTATATTGTTGCTAACGAAACATATATATAGAAGAAATTGGAAGGAATTTATGCAAAGAACTCCGCAACAAACAAGGCACTTCTTATGAAAAGATTAGTGAATATAAAGCTTAAGGAAGGTGGATCAATTAGAGAGCATTTTAATGTTTTCCAGGAAATTGTAAATCAATTGGTTGTCGTGAATTTCAAGGTGGATGATGAAATACAAGATTTAATGTTGATGAGTTCATTGTTGGAAAGTTGGGAAACACTTGTAATTGCACTGAACAACTCAAATTTGGATGAAGTTATTTCAATGGGTTTAATGGTTAGCAGCTTAATTAATGAGGAGATGCGGAGGATGAATTTTATGGAAGGAAAAGATAAGGAGGCAACAGAAATTGGAACTCCTTGTATAGGCTTATATTGCACGGAGGGTTAATCATTGAAATATGGAAAGATAACCAAATAGACCAGACATGAAAAAGGGATACGTTTGCTTTTACGGTGACAAACTTGGTCATCAACTAAGATTTTGTCATAAGTTTAAAAGGGATAAGGAGAAGATGAAGACATTGGAAGAAGAACCGGATGAACGAAATAATAATAACGATGATGAGGTGAATTTTGGTGAGGAACTTGAAGGCAATGTTTTATGTGTTAATAAAGGCGAAAGAGAAAGCTGGATCTTTGATTCTGGTGCGTGCTTCCACATATCAAATTAAAAGAATGCATTCATTGAATATAAAGAGCAAGATGCTAACATGGAACGTGCTAATGGTGAAAAATTATGTGTTAAAAGGATATGTTCTGTTAGATTGAAGATACATAACGGACGGGTGATGAAACTCACGGAAGTTAGGTATATTCCAGAAATTACAAAGAATCTTGTTTCTGCAGGACAATTGGAAGCAAAAGGGTGCAATTTTTTTAACTCTTAGCAACGTAAATCCACAAAGCCTGCATGGAGGCCACTGTGGTATTACAAACATTTTTGAGATCATTTTTTTGTGGTACATCTCATGAGGGAGATGCGTCATTTGCAGGCGGTGGTTGGGTTTGTAATGTGTTTTTTTTTAGATTGATGATTGTTGGAGATATGTGATATTTGAATCAAGGTGGAGTGTTGAATTTGTTGATTCATTTTTTTTGAATAGGAAAGTATTCAATTAATCGATTTGAACAATTAATTAATCTGATTTGTATGGAAAGAAGGATGCCAATTATATTGTCAATCAAGCAGTAAATCAGTGAGGTATAAAAGAAGAAAGATATCCATTTTTAATTGATTGATTTTATAATGGAAAGAAATTAAAATAAATTTTGGAGATGTGTCAAGTCCAATTAGGGTATTTGATTACGTCTTCAATTTGCCTACATAAACAACTTTTAGGTTTCGATTATTTGTACCGTAAAAGGGAAAAAGTTTATTTCTTTTGTTCGGGATTGAGATATCTTCTCAACTTTTTAGATTTTCTTTTGTAATCTACAGGTGGATTAATAAAGATTTTGCTGGAAAGAATCCGTTTGTTATTTTTCTTCTTCTCTCTTCTAAAATCTAATTGTATAGAGATCATAAGGAAACCCAAACATCAATAGTGCAACATATGCATGTTCTAATAATATTTCAATTCAAGGAATATAATACTAACAACATATGACCATGCCTAACCAAGCAGACAATAATATCCACAAACAAAATGACAAAAATTTCACCAGTGAAGTCAAGCATTTTTGTAACAACCCGAATTTCAACAAACCAATTTTTTTTCTTCTGAAAATCCCAATCTATCGAAGCTCGAGTCAGCTTATCTGGTGTCCTACAGAAAAGGCAGAGATAATAAATATACCAGAGCTTGGAAAACATCTCACAACAGAATGGATAAAATATAATATAATCAAATATAACCTTACTGATGTAGTAATACAGCCTAACCGATATCCAAAGCTATCCTATCTCCGCCACAAACGTAACCTATGATTGTGTTATGAGGAGGGGATCAGAACACAAAAGTTCTGGTGACTGGACAAATTATACATTCTAAGATAACCCTACATATACCGTTTAGTTATGTTTTCTTGTTTATTAGGTTAGTTTGGATTAACAACACTCAAGGCTCTACACTCACGTCGTACCCAACTACGTCCTAGTATATCAAAATAATCATAGTAAATGTGTAGCTACCTCCAACATATCAAGTGTAACAACCCGTATTTTGAATAACATGTTATAACGTAAATCAAGGAATAATTAAGTGTTAAAATCTGAATCAAGGGAAACGGGCTGTGCCATTGCGTTCGTCTCGGAAAAATACGCGAAATAGAGTCCGAGTTTTTGAAAATCGGAGTCCGTATGACCCAGTTATGGCCCGTCAAAGTTTTCAGAAAATTTCAAGTTCAAAAACAGTTCAAATTTGAATTCAGAATTCAAATTCAGCCCAAGCAGGACAGGCGGGAAAATTCCCGCCAGCCCCAAGTCGACTGGGGAGTCGACTTGGGAGTCGACACACCCAGGTGGTGTCGACTGCCCAGTCGGCCAGTTTGGCCTGGTGCACCTGTTTTGGCCCCTGGGTTTTGTTTTGTTGGCTAGTGACGTGATTTTATGGCTCAGATCTGAATTAGGGTTAATCCTATGGCCTAAACTAACCTAATCTTCTATAAAAAGACCCTAATACCTAGCCTAAATCAACACAAATCATTCCTACAACTAAATTATGTCAAAATGCTTCCTAATCATGGCCTCCACCTTCATATCATGGCCTCCATCCTCTTCATGAAAGTTTGAGTGTTCTAAGCTAGTAAAAGAGCCATCTTTCTTCATCAAAACAAGGATCTTTCTTCTTATTTCTCAAGGCTTGGAGTGGATCTTATCTTTAGTTGGGGATTTCTAGTGTGGCTTCGTCTCAATCTTGTTTTATTTTGTTCTAGTCTTCTTAGCCAAGCTTTGTAAGCCCTATTCTACTCTTAGATTTAAACTATGAAGTTAATATGATCATGTAGCAAGTTGAAATGTGACTTTTGGGTATAATACTTGTCTTTGGGCTACATTTGTATGCATAGATCCATGTATGACTCTTTTGATCTATGATTATGGCACTATTATGAACCTAGTATCATTTGCCTTGATTTTTGGGTAGAAAGCTATGAGCTTTATTTGGTGGTTATGCATAATGCAACATAGAACTTGGTAGTTATACATAAATGCAACATAGAACCCCTCATGATCATTATGTTAACTTGCCTATGATGTTATGAACTATATGCTAATCACAAGTTATCACCCTATGTTAACTATGACCATGTTATCACATATTTGATAAGTGGATGTCATGCATGTTTTGAGACCAATAATGCCATATGCTAGTTGTGATGAACACCTTTACCTCATATATCACCATGTTAAACTTGTGATACACTTTGCCACATTATGCCCAACTTGTCATAACATTATGTTCCCCTTTTTGATCTATGTGTGTTGATGCGAACTTACATGCGATGGGGTTACGTTATGGGTAAACTTAAATGACATGAAACATGATTTGAAAATATGACATGTGATTATGCTTGAAAACATGAACGTGGACATGACATGTAGAAAACATGAAAGTGGCCAACTCGAGGTTGGGTTCAGCTTGTAGCATAAATCTACCCGGAACTGATCGGCTTAACTAGTAGCTACAAACAATAGGACCCAATGTGAGAAGTTGGTCATGTTGCACTTAAAAACCTGAGGTTAGACTAAGTTGTGGTGTAAAGTTACCCGGACCCGCCCGCCTTAACTAGTAACCACAACAAGGTCTAATGTGAGAGGTTGGGTGCATTAAGTTAATTAATGCCACATGGCAGGGTTAAGTCATGGACCACTTGAATACTTAACCAATTAAACACGATGGATTGTTGGGGTTAAGTCATGAACCACTTGGGTATACTTAACCAACTTGATACATGGTTTGGATAGGGTAAACCACACTTAACCCGTTAGAAACCCTAGTTACGTGGTCCTTTTCAGCAGTAACCCTCTTGGATGTATCAATGATACCCTAGGGACTAGGCTAGGGTGGGGCACGATTACTGGGCTGATTGTAAGCGACCAGAATTACGGCTGAGTTGGTGCGCCGGTGTAGGTTCAGGCGGACTATGGTCGTGCACATAGTCCGGAGTTGAAAAAGCAGGCATAGGCACCAGTAGGTTTAGACTATGCATGCTTGATTCGTGTCAGTGGTTGACACCCTAGAATTTGATACACCCTAGGGTGGACCTAGCACAGTTTGACTACATTCCGTGGTTGGGCGGTATGACACCGACACTTGACGAGTTAGGCTTATAGGGAGCCGATCGACTAGACCGTGTCCTTGGACCCCGACTTGGGTCACCTCATGATATTGGGCCGAGGGATCATTTCTGGCTTATACTTGACATGGGTTGGATTACTAGTACTATTGGTGTAAAAATTAACCTTGTATATGCGATGCCACACTTGATCTATCTTGTTAACTTTTCACCATGCCAGTTATCATCCTATGTTTCACCTCTGTTTTACATGTCCAGTTAACTTTATTAGTTTTTATACTAATAGTAGGTAGGACTTACCAGTCTTTTTGACTGACCCGTTTTCTTTTGCCTCTTTTCTTCCATTCCCTCCCCCCCCAGGTTCTCAGGGTGGGAACACTAGCATCTAGCTTGGATCTTTAGCTTGCTTACTGGATAGCTCATGTACGGTTTGGACTTGAGCTCTCTATGGCTTTACCACGTCTACTTTGGGGATAGTTTACTTTATGTTATTTCTAGTTTTCAGTTTATGTTTCTAGACTTGTAGTGGTTGGAAAATAATGACTAAGTACTTTTGATGTAAGTTGACTATGGTTTTGAAATAGTAGTTTTATCCGCTGCTTTACTTACTCTGTTTTACTTATATGTTCTGTCTTGTGATATCTTTATGCATGTTTACCTTGACAAACACCCCTCCAAAGCTAGTGTACTTGCAAGAGTGACCCTGACGGAGGTGGGGTGTTACATTTGGTATCAAAGCATAAGGTTTTACTAGACCGGACAAAAGTTTTAAAAACCCTTTTGAAAAACTATTTTCAAAACCAATTAAATATTTTCCAAGAAAAGTCTAGTTTATTTTAAAAGGCTATTCCCCAAAAGCCATTAGCACTATCCTTTGTTTCCTCGTTCTAAATCTATCTTTTCCTTTTTGAGCATGGCCGATCTTAACCTTCCCGAGGGAGTAACCATACCCGGATGGTTCCGAAGGTACTTGGAAGCTAGGACCAACGATGCGGGCCCAGCAAACACTCCCACCGTACCTGAGGTTCCTCCTCCTCCTCCTCCTCAGCGTCCACAAGCGGATTTCGCAAAGACTTGCAAAGACTTTAAGGCGATGGGTGGCAAGAATTTTATTGGGATGGAGACTTTTGTTGAGGCAAGAAATTGGTTAAAAGAAACTGAAGACATCTTTGCCATCTTTGATGTGGAAGACCGTAGAAAAGTTCTATTGGCAGTATGGCTATTGAAGGAGGAAGCTGCTTACTGGTGGGAGGTTACCAACGCTACTAGGCCTATAGAGACTTGGGCCGGCTTTAGGATGAGGTTTGGGCTTAAGTTTCTATCATCTGCTGAGGAGAATCTACAAATGGAGAAGTTTATATCTTTGGAGCAAGGGGACATGACAGTGAGGAAGTATGTGAATAAGTTTAACCAGCTTGCTTGATTCAGTTTGGACATGGTTAACACACCCCAAAAGAAGGCTCTACGCTTTGCACGAGGGTTGAATGAGCCATTATAAGGTTTAGCCATGTCCCATATACCCATGGGGGCCACTTTTGAGAGCCTAGTAGATATGGCATTGCTTCAGGGAGATGATAAGAATGGCAAGAAGGAAGTCAAGCCTAATGAGACTCAAACCCAGAAGGCGGACTCGGAGGAAATCAGAGCAATCAGAACAACAAGAACAACAAGGGTAATAAGGCCAACAACAACAAGGCAAAGGACACAAGAAAGTGCAACTTCTGTGGGATGGTTGGGCACATAGCCAAAGATTGTAGGAAGAAGAAGAGGAAATTGGGAGAATGCTTTCATTGTGGAGAGACTGGACACTTCAGTAAGGATTGCCCAAAGAAGCAAGGGCAGGGGCAAGGACAGGCACAGCGAGCAGGACCTTCTGGAGGGCAGATGCATGCTCTCAACACTGCTCCAGTTCCGGACCGAGGTAGTATTTCTGTAGAAAGTCTTGTTTATATTTCTGGTTTTCCTGTTCGAACTTTATTTGATTCTGACGCATCGCATACCTTTATTTCTTCTGACATTGTTGAAAGTTTGCACCTAAGTACTAGTCTTGTTGAGGATCCCGTTAGTGTTTCGAATCCAATTGGGGGTTCCGCCCATCTATCTATGATTTGTATGGATTTGAGGATTTCTATCTTGACCGTAGAATTCACATGTAATGCTTATGTTCTCGGGTTCATGGGATATGGGTTGATTTTGGGCATGGATTGGTTGTCCAGTTATGGAGCCATTCTCGATTGTGAGCATAGGGTAGTGAGGCTTATGACTCGCCTTGGCAATACCCTAGAGATTTCTTGTAACCCTCTGGATCCCGTCATGTTATGTTATCTTGAATCCCTCGACTCGTCTATTGAAGATCTTCGATCTGTGAGGGTGGTCCGAGAATATCCTGATGTTTTTGATGAGGTGAAGGGGTTACCCCCTAAACGCGAGATAGACTTCCGTATTTATCTTGTTGATAACGCCAAGCCAGTTTCATTGCCTGTTAGGCACATGGCCCCGCGAGATAGAAGAGAGCTTAGAAAGTAAATCAAGGAGTTGCTTGAGAAAAATTTCATTAGGCGAAGCATTTCAGAATGGGGTGCTCCGGTGGTATTCGCTACTAAGGCGATGGTTCGCTTCGTCTATGTGTTGATTATCGTGAGTTGAACAAGCTGAAAAAGAAGAATAGACACCCGTTACCGAGGATTGATGATCTCTTTGACCAGCTGGTTGGTGCTTCTGTTTTCTCTCAGCTCGATCTAGCTACCGGATTCCATCAGCTTAGAGTGGCTGAGGAGAGTATTGACAAGACTGCGTTTAGGACTCCAGATGGATTCTTTGAATGGCTAGTCGTGTCGTTCGGTTTGACTAATGCACCTGCATACTTTGTTGATTTGATGAGTAGGGTGTTTAGGGAGTTCCTTAACAAGTTTGTGGTTGTCTTCGTGGATGATATTCTGGTCTTCTCTAAGGACTAGGAAGAGCATGCTACACACCTCAAGGAGGTTATGAATACGCTTAGAGCTCATCAGTTGAAAGCCAAGTTCTCTAAATGCCATTTCTGGAGAAAGGAAGTTCGGTTCCTTGGGCATATAGTTTCTAAGCAGGGCTTAACTGTGGATCCCGCTAAAGTGGTGGCGGTACAAGACTGGAAAGTTCCGAAGAATGTAACTGAAGTGAGAAGCTTTCTCGGTCTGGCAGGATTTTATAGGAAGTTCATTAAGGAGTTCGCTAGGCTTTCAGCCCCTCTTACTAAGTTAACGAAGAAGAACTTAGTCTTTGCATGGGACTTAGAGTGTGAGCTTGCTTTTCAAAGGCTCAAGAAAGCCCTTACCACGGCTCCAGTTCTAGCATTACCCGATGGAGGGAAGTTGTTTACCGTGTACACCGATGCATGTAGCACGGGATTGGGCGCTGTCCTGATGCAAGAAGGGAGAGTGATATGCTTTGGGGGTAGGCAACTCAAAGTTCATGAGAAGAACTATCCCACTCATGATTTGGAGTTGGCGGCGATCGTCTTTGCACTCAAATCCTGGCGCCACTATCTTTTAGGCGAAAGGTTTGAGTTATAGACTGATCACAAGTCACTCAAGTACCTCTTCTCGCAGAAAGATTTGAATCTAAGGCAGCAGAGGTGGATAGAATTCTTGGCATCATATGACTTCGTGATAGCTTATACCCCTGGCAAGGGTAATGTTGTGGCGGATGCGCTAAGCAGAAGAAGGTTGACTTTGAGTCCCTTGTTTGTTGAGATGAAGAGCCTAGAGTTCTTGGCAACCTTTGATTTTGCACCTGCTATTGAGTCGATGACTGGTTCGTTAGCATCCCTTTAACTTAGACCTACACTTCTTGATCAAGTTGGGGCTTCACAGAGGGAAGACCCGCAGATAGTCGAGATCATGGACAAGTTGATTCGGGGTGAGACGTCAAGTCACCTCGCTAGATATGCTATTGATGACAAGGGATGGCTAAGGCGTGATGGAAGACTATGTGTCCCACGAGTGGGAGACTTAGTAAATAAAGTTCTTAAGGAGGCGCATCACTCGAGGATGACCATACATCCCGGAGGGGATAAGATGTACCGGGATATGAAGCGCATTTTCTTTTGGGATGGGATGAAAAAGGATGTGGCGCAGTTTGTTTCTAGATGCATTGTTTGCCAGCAAGTGAAGGCCGAGTCGAAAAAGCCAGGTGGGCTATTACATCCATTGTAGGTCCCGCAATGGAAGTGGGAAAGTATCTCGATGGATTTCGTGGATGGATTGCCTAGGTCAAGGAAGGGAAATACGAGCATATGGGTCATAGTTGATAGACTTACGAAGAGTGCTCACTTTATTCCGGTAAAGAGCAAGAGGACCGCATCATGGCTAGCATCTATTTATCTTCGAGAGATAGTGCGATTGCATGGAGTTCCTTCTAGCATAGTTAGCGATCATGACCCAATCTTCACTAGCCAGTTCTGGAATAGTTTGCAAGAAGCGATGGGTACGCGGTTGAATCTCAGTACGGCCTATCACCCACAGACGGATGGCCAGACCGAAAGGGTGAATAGGGTACTAGAAGATCTGTTGAGGCTATGCATTCTTGACTTTGGTGGCACTTGGGAAGATCATCTTCCTCTAGTGGAGTTTGCTTATAATAACAGCTATCAGGCAAGCATAGGGATGGCACCATTCGAAGCTTTGTATGGGAGGCCGTCCAAGTCACCAACATGTTGGTGGGAGACGACGGATAAGCTTATACTTGGGCCCGACATGATAAGGGACACATCTGAGAAGGTTGAGTTGATTCGAAGGCAGATCAAAGCGGCCCAAAACAGACAGTAATCCTATGCAGACAAGCGAAGGACAGACTTGGAGTTTGAAGTTGGAGATATGGTCTTTGTGAAGGTTTCTCCTTTGCGAAATGTGGTTCGTTTTGGAGCAGTTGGGAAGCTGGCACCAAGGTTCGTAGGACCCTTCCCTATTTTAGAAAGAGTTGGGAAGATGGCTTATAAGGTGGAATTGCCCGAGAAGTTGGCCGGAGTGCACAATGTTTTTCATGTCTCACATCTCCGAAAATGCCTACATGATTCAGCCGAGGTAGTTGAGCCTAGCATTCTTGAAGACATGGAGGTAGAGAAAGAGGCAACCCTGAGGAGAGCTCCGATTCGTATCTTGGGAACGGAGATCAAGAAGCTGAGGAATCGAGAAGTCAAGTTAGTAAAGGTTCAGTGGAGTGAAGCCGATGAAGATGCAACTTGGGAAACCGAGGAGAAGATGCGTGGACTTTATCCATTCCTTTTTGAGGGTACATTCTCAATCTCTTTTCCTAGTTAGCATATCTTTCTTTTGCCATCCATGTTTATCCTGTTATCTCGCTAAACCTTAGGTAGAAACCCTTTGGATGAAACATGTATTTGAAACATGTTATGCTTGATGTTTGCAAGTGGTTGCAAGTGTTTGCAAGTGGATACTCGTGGATGCATGATACACATTAGGCACTAAGATCGGCTCACACACTTTCATATTGCATATGCATGAGTGCTTATACTTATTCATGGATGAAACTTGTTATGCTATCACGTGGATGTTGCATACGGATGAATGTTATGTGCACTCAAGTAGAGATTATGGATTATGTTAGAAATTTGCATACATATGGACTCATTTCACTAACATACTTTGCATTAAGGAGGTTTACTGAATCAGTAACCGCCTGATTTTCGCATTAGATAAGTGCATATACACACACCTTTCGCATATGATCACACAGCATTTAGAATCTTTTAAGGACAATGACTGCTCGTGGATGATGTTTTGAGTAGATAGATGATGGATGGTAGGACACGTTCTCCCTAACTTGAAGATTTCGGGGACGAAATCCTTTAAGGTGGGGAGAATGTAACAACCCGTATTTTGAATAACATGTTATAACGTAAATCAAGGAAGAATTAAGTGTTAAAATCTGAATCAAGGGAAACGGGCTGTGCCATTGCGTTCGTCTCGGAAAAATACGCGAAATAGAGTCTGATTTTTCGAAAATCGGAGTCCGTATGACCCAGTTATGGCCCGTCAAAGTTTTCAGAAAATTTCAAGTTCAAAAACAGTTCAAATTTGAATTCAGAATTCAAATTCAGCCCAAGCAGGACAGGCGGGAAAACTCCCGCCAGCCCCAAGTCGACTTGGGAGTCGACACACCCTAGGTGGTGTCGACTTCCCAGTCGACACCCCTGTCAACCTGGGTGGTCGGCCAGTTTGGCCTGGTGCACCTGATTTGGCTCCTGGGTTTTGTTTTGTTGGCTAGTGACGTGATTTGATGGCTTAGATCTGAATAAGGGTTAATCCTATGGCCTAAACTAACCTAATCTTCTATAAAAAGACCCTAATACCTAGCCTAAATCAACACAAATCATTCCTACAACTAAATTATGTCAAAATACTTCCTAATCATGGCCTCCACCTTCATATCATGGCCTCCATCCTCTTCATGAAAGTTTGAGTGTTCTAAGCTAGTAAAAGAGCCATCTTTCTTCATCAAAACAAGGATCTTTCTTCTTGTTTCTCAAGGCTTGGAGTGGATCTTATCTTTAGTTGGGGATTTCTAGTGTGGCTTCGTCTCATTCTTATTTTATTTTGTTCTAGTCTTCTTAGCCAAGCTTTGTAAGCCCTATTCTACTCTTAGATTTAAACTATGAAGTTAATATGATCATGTAGCAAGTTGAAATGTGACTTTTGGGTAAAATATTTGTCTTTGGGCTACATTTGTATGTATAGATCCATGTATGACTCTTTTGATCTATGATTATGGCACTATCATGAACCTAGTATCATTTGCCTTGATTTTTGGGTAGAAAGCTATGAGCTTTATTTGGTGGTTATGCATAATGCAACATAGAACTTGGTAGTTATGCATAAATGCAACATAGAACCCCTCATGATCATTGTGTTAACTTGCCTATGATGTTATGAACTATATGCTAATCACAAGTTATCACCCTATGTTAACTATGACCATGTTATCACCTATTTGCTAAGTTGATGTCATGCATGTTTTGAGACCAATAATGCCATATGCTAGTTGTGATGAACACCTTTGCCTCATATATCACCATGTTAAACTTGTGATAGACTTTGCCACATTATGCCCAACTTGTCATAACATTATGTTCCCCTTTTTGATCTATGTGTGTTGATGCGAACTTACATGCGATGGGGTTACGTTATGGGTAAACTTAAATGACATGAAACATGATTTGAAAATATGACATGTGATTATGCTTGAAAACATGAACGTGGACATGACATGTAGAAAACATGAAAATGGCCAACTCGAGGTTGGGCTGAGTTTGTAGCATAAATCTACCCGGAACCGACCGACTTAACTAGTAGCTACAAACAATAGGACCCAATGTGAGAAGTTAGTCATGTTGCACTTAAAAACCCGAGGTTAGACTAAGTTGTGATGTAAAGCTACCCGGACCCGCCCGCCTTATCTAGTAACCACAACAAGGTCTAATGTGAGAGGTTGGGTGCATTAAGTTAATTAATGCCACATGGTAGGGTTAAGTCATGGACCACTTGAATACATAACCAATTAAACACGATGGATTGTTGGGGTTAAGTCATGAACCGCTTGGGTATACTTAACCAACTTGATACATGGTTTGGATAGGGTTAACCACACTTAACCCGTTAGAAACCCTAGTTACGTGGTCCTTTTCAGCAGTAACCCTCTTGGATGTATCAACGATACACTAGGGACTAGGCTAGGGTGGGGCACGATTACTGGGCTGATTGTAAGCGACCAGAACGACGGCTGAGTTGGTGCGCCGGTGTAGGTTCAGGCGGACTATGGTCGTGCACGTAGTCCGGAGTTGAAAAACAGGCACGGGCACCAGTAGGTTTAGACTGTGCGTGCTTGATTCGTGTCAGTGGTTGACACCCTAGGACTTGATACACCCTAGGGTGGACCTAGCACAGTTTGACTACATTCCGTGGTTGGGCCGTATGACATCGACACTTGACGAGTTAGGCTTATAGGGAGCCGATCGGCTAGACCGTGTAGTTGGACCCCGACTTGGGTCACCTCATGATATTGGGCCAAGGGATCATTTCTGGTTTATACTTGACATGGGTTGGATTACTAGTACTATTGGTGCAAAACTTAACCTTGTATATGCGATGCCACACTTGATCTATCTTGTAAACTTTTCACCTTGCCAGTTATCATCCTATGTTTCACCTCTGTTTTACATGTCTAGTTAACTTTATTAGTTTTTATACTAATAGTAGGTAGGACTTACCAGTCTTTTTGACTGACCCGTTTTATTTCGCATCTTTTCTTCCGTCCTCCCCCCCCCTCCAGGTTCTCAGGGTGGGAACACTAGCACCTAGCTTGGATCTTTAGCTTGCTTACTGGATAGCTCATGTACGGTTTGGACTTGAGATCTCTATGGCTTTACCACGTCTACTTTGGGGATAGTTTACTTTATGTTATTTCCAGTTTTCAGTTTATGTTTCTAGACTTGTAGTAGTTGGAAAATAATGACTAAGTACTTTTGATGTAAGTTGACTATGGTTTTGAAATAGTAGTTTTATCCGCTGCTTTACTTACTCTGTTTTACTTATATGTTCTGTCTTGTGATATCTTTATGCATGTTTACCTTGACAAACACCCCTCCAAAGCTAGTGTACTTGCAAGAGTGACCCTGGCGGAGGTGGGGTGTTACATCAAGGTACTACCCATAGTACCCTCCTCGCACGGTCCCCATCGTAATGCCACGGAAGCGTATTCTACATTGAACGACATACGGAAATCTGAATCATAACGCCACGTTACCACATAGAACCCTCCTCGCTATGCCACGCAAGTGTACAGAGTAATGCCCTAACGTCTACGATACACCACCCAGTGCGTGTACCTAGACCCTTACACATATGTACT
The DNA here is from genome assembly GCA_030737875.1 of Allium sativum. Lineage (NCBI taxonomy): Eukaryota > Viridiplantae > Streptophyta > Magnoliopsida > Asparagales > Amaryllidaceae > Allium > Allium sativum. The sequence goes on along the minus strand of CM060923.1, from coordinate 73,979,414 downwards.
GTCTACTTTAACCCGTGTCCTGTAATAGGGCTGCATCCAATGCACGGAACTCAGTCGGGAGCCTTTCCATATCTGTATAGGCCTGCTTTTAAGGGCCTACAATACATATATCCAGTATGGTCTGCTTTTTTACGGTGGTTGTGCCCCTACCCAAGCCCTTCCCTCAACTAGTGAAAGACTACATATGAGCTAATGATGTGCCCCTAACAACCAATCTAGCATCCAATTTGGCATCTCCCTCAACCACCATGCCTCGATAGTGAAAGATTAATGGTATATTGGTTTAGCTCTAGTCTTTCCGCATCCCACTGACTGCCGACGACAGGTACCCGACGATTACTATTCTGTATTGGTCCTGACCCAACCACTTCCAAACCAATCGTCGAATCACCCAATACCATCTGCCATGGTCTTCTGACTGCCAAGCTATAGTTGCAGTGAAGGTATACTCACCAGGCAGTATCGTGCAGACCTCACCTCTTCGAGTACATCCTGAGCGTGTACCGCAACAGAGGACCACCACGGAGTATCTTACCACATCCCTCGGAAGCCGCGTGCTTCTTTCTTGTCCCACCAAGAAATCAAGCCGCATGTCGAGCCGAGTAATCGAGTGGACTTCCTCCTCCCGTGTCTCTAAAGACCCTAATGATCTACCCTGTTCGATTCTTCACCTTCAGACATGCGGACTGGTCCAAGTGCCTCACTCTAACGTGTTATTAGGCCCTATGTCTAATTTTTAATCATGCACTTTCTTTGTCTTATCAGCTTAACAATTTACTTGATAATCCACATTTTATCTTTTATTCAAGCTATTGGGCTTTTTTCGAGCCCCTTATATCTCTATGGAATGGACCCCTCACGCTTATTAATTCAACTATATAACTTAACATATTAAGTATATTAATAAGACCATAACATGTTATTCCCTAGATTGTAATTAAAAAAAGTAATCTACAGTCTTTTTACATTATTACCATGTCATGCATTGTCCAATTACATGTTTATAGGTTACAATAACATGTTCTTCTTAAAGTTTAATCAAGTGTATCTTATTACAATCCACGTGTTTTCTGTTAGCATGTTACTTAATATATATAATTAAGTACAACTGATTTCATTTCAATGTTATCTCAGATTACCAGATTCATTAGCACACAATTTTTTACTTACTTCATTCAGTTTTATGCCGGTTGAGCGGGCTTCCGCTTATTATTAATTTATTTTATTAGACTTCATAATTCTCATTTATAAGTCTACCAATAATAAGCCTACTACATTCTTTTCTCATTAACCATGACTTTGCTTAACATAACCTTTTGTTGTTATTTACTTATTTACTTAGTTCTCTTAACTAAGGTTTATCAGTAAGTTCCTTCCATTTATTATAACCTATGTGATAATTTCCACTTGTCCTTAGGACAAGCCTACCTATTATATTCTATTCTCATTTATGTAATTAGTTATAATAGGTTACATTCTCGATTCATCACATTTTCCCTTTTTAACCAAACTTTTACCGTTGTAACTTCCATTTCTTTACTGACTTGTATATTTTCACATGTGCCATTTATTTATTTATTCATTGCCTATTGTGTGTGTATATATATATATATATATATTTGTGCACCGGACCTCTCATATTAAGTTGACCACTTGTGGATGCTGGATTTGTCAGGCGGTTCTGGGCAGACTTCTACCACAAGTTGAACTTAACCTCGTGTCTTGTTGCGGTTATCTACTATTTCCCAATCACTGTAAATTTTCCATTATTCCCAATTTTACTGTTGTAATCTTTCTTTCTTTACTTACCATTAGATATATCCCTTATTTCTTAAGGGAAACACTTCACGCACCTTATTAGTTTGATTTACAGAAAATACAGCGATTTACTTCCATAACGTGCACCTACCTAGGTCCATAGTTGCAAGGTATTTCTTTTATTTTCCTTGTGTTCTTCTTGCAACTACGTTGTCACGAATATGTTACTTATGAAAATATATCACTTTTCCCCAAATCCAACTAACTCAGTCCACTACATACCTTCCTTTCTTATTTTCTGAGTTAGGCATTGAATTTTAATTTCATTCGGTATTCACAACTACTGTAATCTTCTATTTTAACCAAAACAGGAATATTGATCCTTACTTTCATTTTACTTCTTAATTCAAGTTTCATATCATAGTTTTACATAGGTTTCTCAACTCAAATGGAGGACATAATAAAATTTATGTTTATTACAACAGTAATGATTTCGAAATATTACAAACAGGTTTAATAGCCAATTTTCACAGTTACCATATGTTTAGCATATTAAATATAACGTTGAATGCAAACGATAGGTATACCATTATTTAAAATGGTATAACTTGAATCCATTCACCAAACATCTTTCTAATCCATGAATCTGATCCAGATTCGTTCTTCCGTGGCCTACCTAACTGAATCTATTATTAAAAAAGACGGATTCACAAATCTGATGCTAAAAGAAGAGGGAAACATAAATAAATCAGATTCAAGAACTTACCTCACGTTGATCAGAAATTTTTACACTTATGCTGTAGATTTACACTCTTTTGTCTACAAATCTTGAAACAGAATTTTCTAAGACTAATATTCTATTTTTTGAAGAGATTTGGAGGGGAAGAAGAATAGCAGAGCCTCGGCAACATCTCAGAATATAAGATTTTTAACCTGGGCCCTGCTAGTCCATTTATAGGTGTACGAGAAAGTCTAGTCCATCGGATTTATTCAATTAAAATCTGAACCGCTAATATCAGAAAACCAATGTCACACAAAACAAACCTGGGCGCGACAAGGTCGACCCCTGCGTCGACCCACCAGCAGTGGGTCGAACTATAGGTCGACCCAGGTACACTTTGGTCAACTATCTTGGGTCCAGGCAGATCTTCCGCTGCGATTTCTGATTCTTACATTACTTAATGACGTAACTACTTGCTATATATATATTCCTGATTCATATTATACCATTTATGAACCTTAATTAAGTTTGAATTCTAATTCATCACATATATATTTATACTTTTTCCTTGTTTATTTAATTTATTAATGTAGAAATACGGGTTGTTACATTCCTTCCCCCCCCCCCCCCCCCAAGGAAATATTCTTCCCCGAAACTTGATAAGAATGGATAAATATTTTTCCTCATATTAATAGCAATAAACTGGTGTTCATCCAAATTTTCAACCATTTGTGAACTTGTGCAAGGTGTGACATGCACAATAATGTGAATAAAATGAATGCCTTAACGATACCTCCTATATGAATGCAAATTTCTCTTGAAAATCTATTGAAAACATGATGCACACACCCTAAATATACTGGCAATTTCTATATGAATGCAATATTTTCGAAAATCAAAATAATTTTTCACCCAAATTTTTCAACACTCTTACAGAGCAAGAACGTAGTTCATCCAATTTTTTGCATCCAAAACCGTACCAACTAACTTTAAACTTCCGAATTTCAGAAAAATCTAATTTTCTAAATTATATTTCTTATGTTACAAAAAGGTGGAAAACGAAAAAATTGACATCTTCCGTTTTTCTTTTATGTACCTTTTCTATCCGTACTTCTATTTTATGCAACTATTGTATAAAGATTCCCTGTCTTTCTATCCAGGCACAGTTCCCATAAGAAAATTTTCTTTGTTATTGATTTTCTTTTTCAACGTACTTAGGAAAAACCCATTTTTATTCCCGTTTCTCAAAATTTTCCATTTTTTTCAACTGCCATGTTTGTTGCTTTACTGGATTTGTTGTTTTCTCTTTAGTTATCATTATTATTTTTCGTAGCTTATTTAGCTTAATCCACTGATCTATGTTTAGTCTTCAAATAAGCCTACTAATCATTTAACTCAAACAGGAAAACAAGCACTCTGCACAGCTACTACCAAGGGCTAAGAATCCTATGACTATGTCCCCTCCGACAAAGAAAAGTCTTAACCAAATGATCTAAACACTTACTTACCCTTTACCATCTAGTAGTCACCACTAGTCCTTGTTGTGTACTAACAGTCTTTTCCAAGCAACAACCTAGGCTCCATAATGCTTACGCGTTATATGGGAACTTACCATTATTTCAAAATAATTCTTGTTATCTACCTCATAGCCTCAAAATATTTCCCGTCTTTCCTAGGTACTAATCCTTACCTACTCCATGATTTAAAAACATGGTTTGGCTCCCTCATTTCATTTCCCTTTCAAATATTAAAAGTTTCAAAACTTTATTTTTTTCAATTAAAACTTTCCTTTTCCAAACCATAAAAATATGTCATTTAATTTTTTTTCAAATCCAAAGAACTAGAGTAGACAAGGGCAACTATTTCTCTATCAACTTCACAACCATTCATGTTTACAATGTCAGTTCAATAACTTACATCTAAGTGCAAACATCTACTCTATTCTTAATCGTCCCAACTTATTTTGTCTACCCAACAAAATTTTATGTCAAAACAATTGCCAACAATTACTGTCAAAAGAATAGAGAATTTCATAATTTTCTTTACCGAAAATTTTAGCTTTTAACAAAATGCAATCTTTTCTAGGCTTTGTTATTTAACTCTTTCATACATTATAACTTAAAAACTAGTGTGCTATACATGCTCTATAATATGCACATTTTTCTAAAAGAATTCATTTTAGACAAAAATTCCATAAGAAATCGTCATTTCCAAAATATACCCCATTTTATTTTATTTTTCACTGAAACCCAATATGTACTTCTTCAAATATGTTTGTTACATGTTTTTATCAAACATCAAAGATTCCTCTTTTTATTTCAAAAATTGTTTCTACACAATTCATCTAGTACACTCTTCAATAATTGTAAATTTTTAAGGTCAAAACTTGAAAAACACTGTAATTCATTACCCAAAATCTTTTAAAATTTCAAGTTCTTAAAAGTTAACTATGGGGCTAAACTCAGAGTGGGTTTCTAACATATTTAGACCTTCCTAAATATTCACACAAAATCATTTTTTCTCATATATATATATATATATATATATATATATATATATATATATATATATATATATATATATATTCGTACTCCATTTTCTCTTTCTCCATCTATAAGGCTCAACTTCTAAACCCACTAATCCGAAATACTAGCATTTCAAATACTAACATATAGGATCCATCTTTCTTTACTACAAAAAACATTGTACACTTTTCACCCAAACCTCATAAAGGCCTCTTATTCTCAAAATTCCCATAACCAATTCTTTAGTGTACACAACTGATATCCCAATTCTATCCATAGGTCTCTCTTCATATTTAGTGGGTTCCTTATGGATCTAGATATATATAAAATATATTAATATTACTTTAAAAATACAAATAGTTCACTCACTATCCATACAAGAATCATAAACCTAAGCTCTGATACTAGATGTAACAAACTAAATTCAACAAACCGATTTTTTTTTCCAAAATTCCCAATCCATCGAACCTCGAGTTGGCATGTCTGGTATCCTGCAGAAAAGACAGAGATAATAAATATAGGAGAGCTCAGAAAACATCTAACAGTGGAATGGATAAATATAATATAATCAAATATAGCCTTACCGATGTAATAATACTTCCGAGCCAGTATCCAAAGCTATCATATCTCTGCCACGAACTAAACCTGCGAGCATGTTATGAGGAGGGGATCAGAATGCAAAAGTTCTGGTGACTGGACAAATTATACATTTTGAAATAACCCTACATATACCGTTTAGTTATGTTTTCGTGTTTTTAGGTTAGTTTGGGTTAACAGCACTCAAGGCTGTATACTCACGTCATACCTCTCTACATCCCAGTTAATTAACCTAATCATAGTATATATAGCTACCACCAAAATATCAAGGTGCTTCCCATAGTACCCTCCTCGCACGGTCCCCATTGTCATGCTACGAAAGCGTATCCTATGCCAAATGACATACGGAAAACCGAATCATAACGCCATGTTATCGCACAGAACCCTCCTCGCTATGCCATGCAAGCGTACGAAGTAGTGCCCTAATGTCTATGATACACCACCCAGTGCATGTACCTAGACCCTCACACGTTCGTACTATCTACTTTAAACCGAGTCCCATAATTGTGCTGCATCCAATGCAAGGAATCAGTCGGGAGCCTTTCCATATCTGCATAGTCCTGCATTTAAGGGCATACAATACAGATATCCAGTATGGATTGTTTTTTCATGGTGGCTATGGCCCCACTCAAGTCCTCCCTAAACTAGTGGAAGATTACATCACGAGATAATGACGTGCCCCTAACAACCAATCTAGCATCTAATTTGGCGTGTCCCTCAACCACTATGCCTCGATAGTGAAAGGTCAATGGTATCTTGGTTTAGCTCCAGTCTTTCCGTATCCCACTAACTGTCGATGATAGGCACCCGATGATTACTATCCTGTATTAGTCCTGACCCAGCCTCCTTCCGAGGAAATCACTGAATCACCCAACGCCATCCTCCACAGTCTTCTGACTGCCAAGCTATAGTTGCAGTCTAGGTATACTCACCGGGCAGTATCACATAGACCCCACCTCTACGAGTACATCCTGAGCGTGTACCGCAACAGAGGACCACCATGGAGTACCCTACCACGTCCCTCGGAAGTCGTGTGCTTACCTCGAGCCCAAAAAAAATCAAGCTGCATGTCGAGCCGAGTAATCAGTTGGATGTGCTTCTCCCATGCCTCTAGACACTCTGATGATCTACCCCGTTGCGTTCTTCACCTTCAGACGTGCGGACTGGTCCAAACACATCACGCTAACATGTTATTAGACCCTATATCTAATCTTTTAATCATGTGCTTGCTCTATCTTATCAGCTTACATATTTACTTGATTGTCCACATTTTTTTCTTTTATTCAAGTTATTAGGTTTTCTCCGAGCCCATTATATTTCTAAGCAATGGACCCCTCTCCCTGATTAATTCAATGATATAACTTAACCCGTTTAAGTTCATTACTAAGCCCATAACATGTTATTCCCTATTGTAATTAACGAAAGTAATCTACTATCTTTTTACATTATTACCACGTCATTCATTATCCAATTACGTGTTTACAGTTTACAATAACATGTTATACTTAATGTATAACTAAGTATATCTTATAACAATCCACATGTTTCCTGTTAATATGTTACTTAAAACATATAATTAAGTACAAATTATCTCAATTAATTGTTATCTTAGGTTACCAGATTCATTTGCACACAACTGGCTACTTACTTCATTCAATTTTATGCCACTTGAGCGGGCTTCCACCTATTATTAATTTCTTTTTGTAGACTTCATAATTCTCATTTATAAGTTTACCGATAATAAGCCTACTACATTCTTTTCTCATTAACCATGACTTTGCTTACCTTTTGTTGTTATTTACTTATTAACTTAGTTCTCTTAACTAAGGTTTATCAATAAGTTCCTTTCCATTCATTATAACCTACGTTATAATTTCCACTTGTCCCTACGACAAGCCTACCTATTATATTCCATTCTCATTAGTGTAATTAATTATAATAGGTTACATTCCCCGTTCATCATATTTTCCCTTTTTAACCAAACTTTTACTGTTGTAACTTCCATTTCTTTACAAACTTGTATATTTTCACATGTATCATTTATTTATTTATTCATTGCCAGTTGTATACATATATTTTTATATATGGTTGTGCACTGTACCTCTCACATTAAGTTGACCACTTGCGGATGCTGGATTTGCTGGGCGGTTCATACAAGCTTCTACCACAAGTTGAACATAACCTCTTTTCTTGGTGTGGCTATCTACTATTTCCCAATCACTGTAAATTTTCCATTTTTCATAATTTTAGTGTTGTATTCTTTCTTTCTTTACTTACCATCAGGTGTATCCCTTATTTCTTAAGGAAAACACTTCATGCACCTTACTAGTTTGTTTACAAAAAAATATAGTGATTTATTTCCATAACACGCACCTACCTAGATCCGTAGTTGCAAGCTATTTCTTTTATTTTCCTTGTGGTCTTCTTGAAACAACGTTCTCAGGAATAGGTTACTTATGAAAATATATCACTTTTCCCCAAATCCAACTAACTCATTCCACTACATACCTTCATTTCTTACTTTCTGAGTTAGACATTGAATTGTTTCATTTAGCATTCACAACTACTATAATCTTCTATTTTAAGAAAAACAGGCATATTGATATTTACTTTCATTCTACTTCTTAATTCAAGTTTCACGATCAAAGTATTACAGAGGTTTCTCAATTCAAACGGAGGACATAATAAAATTTATGTCTATCACAATAGTAAAGATTTCAACATATTCCAATTAGGTTTAATAGCCAATTTCAACAATTACCAAATTTTTAGCATATTAAACATAACGGGGAATGCAAACGATAGATATGTCGTTATTTAAAAAGGTATAATTTGAATCCACTCACCTAACGGCTTTCCAATCCATGAATCTGATCCTGATTTTTTTGTCCCGTGGCCTCTTTAACTGAATCTATTATTAAAACAACCACGGATTCACAAATCTGATGCTAAAAGAAGAGGGAAACCTAAATAAATCAGATTCAAGAACTTACCTTATGTTGATCAGAAATCTGTACACTTATGTTGTAGATTTACATTATTTTATCTTTAAATCTTGAATCGAATTTTCTAAGACTAATATTTTATTTCTTAAAGAGATTTGGAGAGGAAGAAGAATGGCAGAGACTCAGTAGCATATCAAAAAATATGTGTTTAAACCTAGGCCCTGCTTGTCTATTTATAGGTGTACGAGAAAGTCTGATCCATCAAATTTAATCAATTAAAATCTGAACCGTTGATATTAGAAAACCTACGTTAGATAAAATAAACCTAGGCGTGACAGGGCCCGACCCCTGTGTCGACTCACCGGCAATGGGTCGACCCTTGCACTTGGGTCGATCCATAGGTCAACCCAGGTACACTTGGGTCGACCCATCTTGGGTCCAGGCAGATCTTCCGCTGCAATTTCTGATTCTTACATTACTTACTGACTGTGAAAACCCATAACTTCCCCGTAAAGGAAAGTGCCGGATAGTTCGAGAACAAGCCACAACAGAACGCATACAGAAGATCATTTCATTGTATATTACAACAATGCATCAGATTACAAGAATATACAGAGTATAAATGAATATTACACAGAAATATCAGAGATTTAAATTACGTTTAAATACATCGCAGCGGAAAATAATACAATACACAACTAGAAGGAGATATACGGATACAAAGCTTTCCGGATATCATTCCAGCTGTAAACCAGGATCCTGTGAATATAAATCTGCAAAACCAAAACTACTAGCTGCCCGTGTCGAAAATAAGGGCACCCAGAGTTTAGGTTTAAAACAATAAACTCCAGGTCAGTCATGTGACTGGTGTGAGAACTAAAACAGTTAATCTTTATTTTCAAAGTTTGGTAAATCAAGGGACCACGCCGTATAACACGGAACGGGTTTCCTCCCAAGAATACCAGTGCATAAAACAAACAGCGCAATGCTAAATAAAGAAAAATGAAGCTGTTATAAGACCCAGGTCCTATCACACAATGCAACGCAAGCCGGGGGATAGGGTTTTCCCTTATAACAGCCAAAGAATGCTTGATACGTTTAAAACAAATCATTTGATACTATTATAAGTGCATAGTGTATAATACGACTTCAAATCATAAGTATCAATCATAGGCGGCATGGGTACCATATATCATGTCGCCATACTAGTTTTACAATTAAAACCGCAATACACGTATTGGAAATTGGGTTATCATTTATGGTATGAACCGAGGCTAGGGGCAAGATCCTCTACCGATTTGTGACTCTCTAGCCCGAGCCACCGGAACAGCCGCAACTGCCCCTTGGATCGTCAGGGCCGGTCCACCGATGTGGATTATAGTGCCTGAACGATGCGTTTCCCCGCCCTTTGGGGCGTAAGCCTGGCCCGTCAGCCGACCAGAAGCATCGGCCGAAACCGATATCACGAGGCGCCTCGCTTTTCAGCAAGTAATAATAAGTAACATCCATATGAGTCAAACTCGTCAGCCAGTTCAAGCACTGACGCCACTCATAACTAGAAAGAAACGCATGTCCTCCCTGAGGTCCGTCTCCCGTTTTTGATTCATACCGGGTGTGATACTCGCGAATCAACGTTACACAAAGCTACGCCACAAAGGCCGTGCTTCGATCATCAACCACAAGATTTTGCTTTTCAACAGAAGCCTTGATCATTTGCACCTTAGCATGCCACACAGGCAATTCACTCCATGCGATTGATATCCATCAATATATAACCCCTGAGCTCGTACGTCTCAGAGAAGGGCGTTAAGCAAGAGAATAAATTCTCCGCCGCCAAACAGATATATATTTAATAGAGATCAATCACACGGACTAAAATCCAATGTCAGACACACAGTCCATTTACAAGTCCGTTCTGGGTCTGAACGAAACCGGAGGCACCTAGTACCTCGCATATCCATCGATCTCCAAGTACGTCTGGACGATCACCAACTGTTTCCATCTTCTTGGGTGTACAGCCCAATCAAGATCATCAGTTATCACCCAAACGACGTGAAGACTTCCGGTTTTCGACCACCGTCTTCATCTTCGACTTATCGTCGTATCAGTTATTCAGAATGGGATAAACCCGGTCTTCCCGAATAACTCGCGTATATTTTAAATAAGTGTTACACAAACACAACATACGCCTCATTCCAATTCATTAGTCACTAACCGTAAATTAATCAAGAGAATAATTCCCCAAATATTAACCCCGAAGGCCGAAACCAACATCAGATCAATACCCAGAAAACCATTCTGCTTGGCCAACCGACAGTTAGTTTCTAAATTTCACATTCATAGGGAAAGGTTCCCATTAATTTTATCCAAGGTAAATTTCTTGAATTTATTCTTTATTCTATTTCTGAATCTCAATTCAAACTAGTCGGGATTAGCGAACCTTACCGAAGTAATCATTTATTTTAATTTCCCCATCCCAACCTATTCATCCCATGAAGTAAAAACTGGTAATACTTCATATCTAACACCACAGTGTTATCGGCAAATTCAATTACCATTTCACGTTCAAATCTAATTAAAGATTTAACTATCGCCTGGAGCAAAACTGGTGATACTCCATTTTCGATCATTTCAATCTAATTAAAGATTCATTAAAACTCCACTTAGTTTTAATCTTCGACTGGGTTAAAGAATCAGTGTCATTTAAAACACGGTTCACGATAAACCCAAAATCACCTTCCATTAATTATCGGGTTAAAGAACAAGTGTTGTTTAAAACACTGTTCACGATAAACCCAAAAATCAATACCAATTCAATTCCAATTAAATATTATTTAATTGGTACCCTTCATTAAATCTAAGTAAAAAGATTTAATCTTTTCTCAACTGGGTTCAAGAACAGTGTTAGTGAAGACACCATTCACGACAAACCCAAATCACATTCGATATTCAATACAAGGCTCTGAATAGAAAATATATCGGCCTATATTCAATATCAAATTCTACGATTAACAAATGTCGTATTGGAAATAACGATATCAATATATATCTTTCAAATTTCCATAACAACACCTATATAATCACGAATTCCAATCATCGAAATATTCCGAAGACAATTTCGATTCAAATCCACTCCAATGCAATCATTGGATATTTTGGTTATTTTCAAAACCCTTTTTAAATTCAATTTATTTATTTAAAAATAAATAGAATTATATTTCTAGTTCAAAACTAGTTCATTTCGATAAAAATCTATTTTTATCTTTTCAAATATGGATTTTTTCATCCCAATTCTTTCTAAATCATTTCTTATGATTTTACATAAATTATTACTATTTTTAATAATTTTATCAAGGCCCGTACAGTCGATTTCCATCAATGGCCATCGAACTGCACTTACAGCGACCTTTTTCAAATTTGATTTGGACATAATTCCAAATCCAACCGTTAGATTTCAAATTTCTAATATTCGTTAGAAAGCTCTTTTCGATACGAACCCAACGGTTCCGGTTTCAGGAGAATCCGACGGTCGGATCTCCCGTAATGTCCGTTTGAAATAAATGGTCGAAATTCGCGAACTGCCGCGGCGCGGCGCGTTCTATTCAGGCCATTATATTATATATATAATATATATAATATATACTTCGTCGATTTCTATTTAAAACGAATTTTATAAATAGTTTTAAATTCATTTCAAAAGCAATTTCAACTGCCATTTCAATTCAAATCAAAATTGAATTCTTCTTTATAAATTCGTTTTAAAATTCATTTCTATTCAATTCAAATTTCAATTCAATTTGAATTCATTTCAATTCGCTTTCAATTCAATTTGAATTCGTTTTCAATTCCTTTCGAAATCGTTTTCAATTCAATCCATTTCGAAATCGTTATATATTCAATTCATTTCGAAATCGTTATATATTCAATTCATTTCGAAATCGTTATATATTCAATTCATTTCGAAATCGTTATATATTCAATTCATTTCGAAATCGTTATATATTCAATTCATTTCGAAATCGTTATAAAATCGATATAAATATCGTTCACGTCGAAATGGCGTCAATCTAATCAACACGGCTTCATATATTCCTTTATTTTCAAATATTCTATTTCAAATATTTCTTTTTCAAAATAGTTGTTATTATCAAAATATTTCGTTCAACACATGACCAATCTCAATGGATGAGTACTGTCAACACATGAACTTTTATTTTATAATATTAAAGGTGCAAATTTTATTACTAAAATATTTCGTTCAACACATGACCAATCTCAATGAATGAGTACTGTCAACACATGAACCTTTTATTTTATAATATTAAAGGTGCAAATTTTATTACTAAAATATTTCGTTCAACACATGACCAATCTCAATGAATGAGTACTGTCAACACATGAACTTTTTATTTTATAATATTCTTTATTTTTCAAATTGGAATGAGGCCCAATCAATTACCATATAAAGTTAATTATATGGATTTTCATACATCACATGTATATAATAGCATTGAAAATAATCAACCATCAACCAAAGTGCACTACACTGTATAAGCATCAAATATAGATATTCAACGCTTATAACAGCCTGTCAATCAATCGATCGACATATTTAATCAATCAGGACGAGTGAACTTCAAATTTCATCCCAACACCCGTGTGGGGTTTCAAACAATCAAACGCACATTTTATTTGTGCAGTTGGGCGATGTGTAAAATTTATCGACCCAATCAATGTCCTTCAAATAAGTGTACATAAACAAACCGTCCGGTTTGTAAATGAATATTTTATTTTATTCACATTCACGTTAAAAATTATATTTTTAACGACAAAACATTTTATTCCAACATATGAATCTCTATTCAGTTCATTCTTTAAATAAAATGATATTTTTATTTTTCTAACTTATTTTAGAAAATTTCGGCGGCATAACGGCACGATACTAGAAACGGGACAAGGCCTAGCCTTATCCCCGGTCTAGTGAAGGCCCACGCCATTCACACATCATTCAAATCCATTCAATTTCACCAAACCATTCAATTCAATCAAATAATCTAATTAATCTATGCAACCAAACAAACAAGTCCATGGTCTGTGGACGATTGTGTCGGGTGCTACTAAGCACCGTCTGCATCCTAGTATATATATATACAACTAGAAAATAAATTGAAAGGTGAGAAATTCTCACATATAGCTATCCTAGCTTCACGGCGCTTCTTTTGCAGGAAATCTTCATCGCTATCGAATCCTCGTCATCTTTATTGCCCGTAGCCACTACATATATAAAAATCACATTTTTATATTTTGATGTCTTTAAAATAAAAATCACATTTTTATTTATTCACTTTCAATTTAAAAATCATATTTTTATAATCACTTCATATATTTAAAAATCGAATTTTTACTATGCTATTCAATATATAAAAATCATATTTTTACTATCTCGTTCTATAGATAAAAATTCTATTTCTACATTGCTACTATATAGACAAAAATTCCATTTCAAAAATAAAGTTTTCGCCTTTATAAAAATAAAGTTTTCATCATTATAAAAATTACCACTTTATCTCAATGTATATAAAATAAAAATCAGATTTTTATTTCGCTACATATACAAAGATGATATTTTTATATTCTCTATCCTATAAAGATTATATTTTTAATACTTTAAAAATATAAAAATCATATTTTTAATATTTCTATATAGCAAAGGTTATATTTTTAATTCTTTAAAAATACAAAAATCATATTTTTACTTCTTCTACTCAATAAAAATTCCGCCTTTTCTATTTTAAAGTTTAAACCTTTTTTTCTATTTTAAACTTTTAAAATAAAATCAGTTTTAAAATTCCTTTTAAATCAGTTTTTAAATCTTAAAAAAAATCAGTTTTTAAACCTATTCAAATCAGTTTTAAAATTCCTTTAACAAAACTGGTTTTTTATTTAAAACGAGTTATTTTAAATAAGTAAAAATAAATAGCTAACCAAACTGAACAAATTAAAGGCTTACAGTCGAAGTGGGGCTGGAATCTCGGCGTCGGGCTGCTTTCAGTTGGAAGAGGAGAGAGGAGCGAGAGGAGGGGGTGGGGGAGGGTCGCAGGCCAGTGGTGGCGCTGGTGGGAGGATCGCGCGGCGGAGGTCCTCCGGAGGGTGGCGTCTAGGGTGGACGAGTTTAGGGTTGGCTGATTTGGGGTCAGCGATGGTGCGGGTTTGGGCGCCGAAGAAGTAGAAGGCGAGGAGAGTGAAGAAGGGGAGAGGCGGAGGGGAAAGTCGGGGTAGGCTGGGCCAAGGCGCGGTGGTGGGTGGCTGGCGAACGGAAGAGGTGGGCGGAGGATCGACGGGGCTGCTGCCCTTTTTTCTTTTCTTCTAATTTTGAAAGTCAACGGATGAAGGGGGGGTGATATAAGAGAGAGAGGGAGGAAATTAATTATATAATTAATTTATATTTAAATTTCTCCTAAAAGTTGACTTTCACATACGACCTCTAAACGAGGTCCACCGCCTGTCGCCCATAGCGTTTCACCCCCATTCCGAACACAAAGGGGATATGTACCGCAAGCTGAATCGACTATTTCGATCAGTTTCCGTTGCATTTACATTTAAATCATTATATTGAATTTTAAACGTACATTTCAATTTACCGGGGCCACATACGAACTTTAAAAATTCTAGAAAAATATTTTCTAGCTTCGTATTGACGATACGGTCCTAACAAAACTAGTTTCGTCGAATTCTGAGACCGTTAGAAAAATGGCCATTTTCCAGTCGATTAAAATCAACTGAAACTGGTCAAACGCGTTTTCCTTTGCCACGCCCACATATTGATTCGAAAAATCATGAAATTTAAAACCTAGCAATAATTTGGCATCCCGGACCCAACAAAACTGGTTTCGTCGAAATCCGAGGTCGTTTGCAAAATGTCCATTTTTAAGGGCCTGAATTCCATAGCGACTATTCAGAATTTTCAACTGGACATATCTTTTGATTCCCGCTATGAAATCTTGATTTTTCGGATTCGTTGGAAAGATATTCACTATTAGATTCCATTATTTTTGGTTTCACTAAAATCCGGATTGTTTTGCACCCGGTACATTCAATTGAAGTTTGAAATCGAATTATCGAACTACCGCGCCATTTTCAATTCTATTTATAATTATATATAATTATTTATATTCTAACGACGACGCGTATAATATATACGTTCGAATTATATTCAAAATAAATTTCTCGTTGATTTTATTTAAAATAATCTATTTTAAATAATCAAAATCCGCTAAAATGGCCAAAATAAAAATTTTAAACTGGCCCAGAATTTGCGGGTTATTACAATCTCCCCCACTTAAAACTTTTCGTCCCCGAAAAGGAACAAAGTCGAAAGTGGTTTGATTAATCAACACTACGCTCGATTTGGCTTCCATTCTCCAACTCTTTAGTTTTTGAGAATTTTCAAAATTTCAAAAATTTGGCTAACACCCTAAATTTTCGAAAAATTTTGCCATAACCTCCCCTGCACCGGGAGCATCGGGGAATTTCAAATAGCTTCCCCGGTCCTTCAGATCTCAAAAAGAAAAAGAAAAGCCAAGCGGCTAGCCAATAGGCTCATAAAATCATCATCACCCAAACAAAACAGGAAATTATGTAGTAAACATGTACCTATTTGTCGGGCAAACAAATTTTATTCTCTGGCTCTAGCCTCCTTGCTATGACCTATTCAATGTAAGTATATGTATATGCAAGCAAACGCAACCAATTTTCAATATAATTCAATATCCGATCAAATTAGGCATAATGGTTCAAAATTATCAAACAACTAAACAAACAACACAAACATCAATCAATTAGTGAATTAGAGTTTCAAATTCATAACTTTGATATATAGTCAAAAATCAGATTTTTGATGCCAAATCACAACAATAGGCCCTATCTAATTTTGGTTCTCACACCAGTCAATAGGAAATATATAGATATCACACCTTCGAAACACGAATACCAATTCTGATGATGTTCGAACTATCATCAGAATCATCTTCGGGCGACTAGAGTGTGATTCTATATCTATCCATTATATTAAAATTTCAAATACACGTGGATCAGACGTATACGCAAAATCTTTATATACTGGACTGTCCAATTCAATATAAATAGATAATCAGATACGAATAATTGATTTAAATTTTCAAAACAAAAATTGTTTTCATTTGAAAAAAATATACTCTTCACACTCGTTCTAGGATACTACTGATCCCATCTCTAACGAGTCATTCTCGTTGGATATTACTAATCCAATATCTGATGAATTCTTTCGTATGGTTCTAATGTGCCTTGTTCTCTGAGCTTTGTAAACCAAAGCTCTGATACCAACTGTGAAAACCCATAACTTCCCCGTAAAGGAAAGTGCCGGATAGTTCGAGAACAAGCCACAACAGAACGCATACAGAAGATCATTTCATTGTATATTACAACAATGCATCAGATTACAAGAATATACAGAGTATAAATGAATATTACACAGAAATATCAGAGATTTAAATTACATTTAAATACATCGCAGCGGAAAATAATACAATACACAACTAGAAGGAGATATACGGATACAAAGCTTTCCGGATATCATTCCAGCTGTAAACCAGGATCCTGTGAATATAAATCTGCAAAACCAAAACTACTAGCTGCCCGTGTCGAAAATAAGGGCACCCAGAGTTTAGGTTTAAAACAATAAACTCCAGGTCAGTCATGTGACTGGTGTGAGAACTAAAACAGTTAATCTTTATTTTCAAAGTTTGGTAAATCAAGGGACCACGCCGTATAACACGGAACGGGTTTCCTCCCAAGAATACCAGTTCATAAAACAAACAGCGCAATGCTAAATAAAGAAAAATGAAGCTGTTATAAGACCCAGGTCCTATCACACAATGCAATGCAAGCCGGGGGATAGGGTTTTCCCTTATAACAGCCAAAGAATGCTTGATACGTTTAAAACAAATCATTTGATACTATTATAAGTGCATAGTGTATAATACGACTTCAAATCATAAGTATCAATCATAGGCGGCATGGGTACCATATATCATGTCGCCATACTAGTTTTACAATTAAAACTGCAATACACGTATTGGAAATTGGGTTATCATTTATGGTATGAACCGAGGCTAGGGGCAAGATCCTCTACCGATTTGTGACTCTCTAGCCCGAGCCACCGGAACAGCCGCAACTGCCCCTTGGATCGTCAGGGCCGGTCCACCGATGTGGATTATAGTGCCTGAACGATGCGTTTCCCCGCCCTTTGGGGCGTAAGCCTGGCCCGTCAGCCGACCAGAAGCATCGGCCGAAACCGATATCACGAGGCGCCTCGCTTTTCAGCAAGTAATAATAAGTAACATCCACATGAGTCAAACTCGTCAGCCAGTTCAAGCACTGACGCCACTCATAACTAGAAAGAAACGCATGTCCTCCCTGAGGTCCGTCTCCCGTTTTTGATTCATACCGGGTGTGATACTCGCGAATCAACGTTACACAAAGCTACGCCACAAAGGCCGTGCTTCGATCATCAACCACAAGACTTTGCTTTTCAACAGAAGCCTTGATCATTTGCACCTTAGCATGCCACACAGGCAATTCACTCCATGCGATTGATATCCATCAATATATAACCCCTGAGCTCGTACGTCTCAGAGAAGGGCGTTAAGCAAGAGAATAAATTCTCCGCCGCCAAACAGATATATATTTAATAGAGATCAATCACACGGACTAAAATCCAATGTCAGACACACAGTCCATTTACAAGTCCGTTCTGGGTCTGAACGAAACCGGAGGCACCTAGTACCTCGCATATCCATCGATCTCCAAGTACGTCTGGACGATCACCAACTGTTTCCATCTTCTTGGGTGTACAGCCCAATCAAGATCATCAGTTATCACCCAAACGACGTGAAGACTTCCGGTCTTCGACCACCGTCTTCATCTTCGACTTATCGTCGTATCAGTTATTCAGAATGGGATAAACCCGGTCTTCCCGAATAACTCGCGTATATTTTAAATAAGTGTTACACAAACACAACATACGCCTCATTCCAATTCATTAGTCACTAACCGTAAATTAATCAAGAGAATAATTCCCCAAATATTAACCCCGAAGGCCGAAACCAACATCAGATCAATACCCAGAAAACCATTCTGCTTGGCCAACCGACAGTTAGTTTCTAAATTTCACATTCATAGGGAAAGGTTCCCATTAATTTTATCCAAGGTAAATTTCTTGAATTTATTCTTTATTCTATTTCTGAATCTCAATTCAAACTAGTCGGGATTAGCGAACCTTACCGAAGTAATCATTTATTTTAATTTCCCCATCCCAACCTATTCATCCCATGAAGTAAAAACTGGTAATACTTCATATCTAACACCACAGTGTTATCGGCAAATTCAATTACCATTTCACGTTCAAATCTAATTAAAGATTTAACTATCGCCTGGAGCAAAACTGGTGATACTCCATTTTCGATCATTTCAATCTAATTAAAGATTCATTAAAACTCCACTTAGTTTTAATCTTCGACTGGGTTAAAGAATCAGTGTCATTTAAAACACGGTTCACGATAAACCCAAAATCACCTTCCATTAATTATCGGGTTAAAGAACAAGTGTTGTTTAAAACACTGTTCACGATAAACCCAAAAATCAATACCAATTCAATTCCAATTAAATATTATTTAATTGGTACCCTTCATTAAATCTAAGTAAAAAGATTTAATCTTTTCTCAACTGGGTTCAAGAACAGTGTTAGTGAAGACACCATTCACGACAAACCCAAATCACATTCGATATTCAATACAAGGCTCTGAATAGAAAATATATCGGCCTATATTCAATATCAAATTCTACGATTAACAAATGTCGTATTGGAAATAACGATATCAATATATATCTTTCAAATTTCCATAACAACACCTATATAATCACGAATTCCAATCATCGAAATATTCCGAAGACAATTTCGATTCAAATCCACTCCAATGCAATCATTGGATATTTTGGTTATTTTCAAAACCCTTTTTAAATTCAATTTATTTATTTAAAAATAAATAGAATTATATTTCTAGTTCAAAACTAGTTCATTTCGATAAAAATCTATTTTTATCTTTTCAAATATGGAGTTTTTCATCCCAATTCTTTCTAAATCATTTCTTATGATTTTACATAAATTATTACTATTTTTAATAATTTTATCAAGGCCCGTACAGTCGATTTCCATCAATGGCCATCGAACTGCACTTACAGCGACCTTTTTCAAATTTGATTTGGACATAATTCCAAATCCAACCGTTAGATTTCAAATTTCTAATATTCGTTAGAAAGCTCTTTTCGATACGAACCCAACGGTTCCGGTTTCAGGAGAATCCGACGGTCGGATCTCCCGTAATGTCCGTTTGAAATAAATGGTCGAAATTCGCGAACTGCCGCGGCGCGGCGCGTTCTATTCAGGCCATTATATTATATATATAATATATACTTCGTCGATTTCTATTTAAAACGAATTTTATAAATAGTTTTAAATTCGTTTCAAAAGCAATTTCAACTGCCATTTCAATTCAAATCAAAATTGAATTCTTCTTTATAAATTCGTTTTAAAATTCATTTCTATTCAATTCAAATTTCAATTCAATTTGAATTCATTTCAATTCGCTTTCAATTCAATTTGAATTCGTTTTCAATTCCTTTCGAAATCGTTTTCAATCCAATCCATTTCGAAATCGTTATATATTCAATTCATTTCGAAATCGTTATATATTCAATTCATTTCGAAATCGTTATATATTCAATTCATTTCGAAATCGTTATATATTCAATTCATTTCGAAATCGTTATATATTCAATTCATTTCGAAATCGTTATAAAATCGATATAAATATCGTTCACGTCGAAATGGCGTCAATCTAATCAACACGGCTTCATATATTCCTTTATTTTCAAATATTCTATTTCAAATATTTCTTTTTCAAAATAGTTGTTATTATCAAAATATTTCGTTCAACACATGACCAATCTCAATGGATGAGTACTGTCAACACATGAACTTTTATTTTATAATATTAAAGGTGCAAATTTTATTACTAAAATATTTCGTTCAACACATGACCAATCTCAATGAATGAGTACTGTCAACACATGAACCTTTTATTTTATAATATTAAAGGTGCAAATTTTATTACTAAAATATTTCGTTCAACACATGACCAATCTCAATGAATGAGTACTGTCAACACATGAACTTTTTATTTTATAATATTCTTTATTTTTCAAATTGGAATGAGGCCCAATCAATTACCATATAAAGTTAATTATATGGATTTTCATACATCACATGTATATAATAGCATTGAAAATAATCAACCATCAACCAAAGTGCACTACACTGTATAAGCATCAAATATAGATATTCAACGCTTATAACAGCCTGTCAATCAATCGATCGACATATTTAATCAATCAGGACGAGTGAACTTCAAATTTCATCCCAACACCCGTGTGGGGTTTCAAACAATCAAACGCACATTTTATTTGTGCAGTTGGGCGATGTGTAAAATTTATCGACCCAATCAATGTCCTTCAAATAAGTGTACATAAACAAACCGTCCGGTTTGTAAATGAATATTTTATTTTATTCACATTCACGTTAAAAATTATATTTTTAACGACAAAACATTTTATTCCAACATATGAATCTCTATTCAGTTCATTCTTTAAATAAAATGATATTTTTATTTTTCTAACTTATTTTAGAAAATTTCGGCGGCATAACGGCACGATACTAGAAACGGGACAAGGCCTAGCCTTATCCCCGGTCTAGTGAAGGCCCACGCCATTCACACATCATTCAAATCCATTCAATTTCACCAAACCATTCAATTCAATCAAATAATCTAATTAATCTATGCAACCAAACAAACAAGTCCATGGTCTGTGGACGATTGTGTCGGGTGCTACTAAGCACCGTCTGCATCCTAGTATATATATATACAACTAGAAAATAAATTGAAAGGTGAGAAATTCTCACATATAGCTATCCTAGCTTCACGGCGCTTCTTTTGCAGGAAATCTTCATCGCTATCGAATCCTCGTCATCTTTATTGCCCGTAGCCACTACATATATAAAAATCACATTTTTATATTTTGATGTCTTTAAAATAAAAATCACATTTTTATTTATTCACTTTCAATTTAAAAATCATATTTTTATAATCACTTCATATATTTAAAAATCGAATTTTTACTATGCTATTCAATATATAAAAATCATATTTTTACTATCTCGTTCTATAGATAAAAATTCTATTTCTACATTGCTACTATATAGACAAAAATTCCATTTCAAAAATAAAGTTTTCGCCTTTATAAAAATAAAGTTTTCATCATTATAAAAATTACCACTTTATCTCAATGTATATAAAATAAAAATCAGATTTTTATTTCGCTACATATACAAAGATGATATTTTTATATTCTCTATCCTATAAAGATTATATTTTTAATACTTTAAAAATATAAAAATCATATTTTTAATATTTCTATATAGCAAAGGTTATATTTTTAATTCTTTAAAAATACAAAAATCATATTTTTACTTCTTCTACTCAATAAAAATTCCGCCTTTTCTATTTTAAAGTTTAAACCTTTTTTTCTATTTTAAACTTTTAAAATAAAATCAGTTTTAAAATTCCTTTTAAATCAGTTTTTAAATCTTAAAAAAAATCAGTTTTTAAACCTATTCAAATCAGTTTTAAAATTCCTTTAACAAAACTGGTTTTTTATTTAAAACGAGTTATTTTAAATAAGTAAAAATAAATAGCTAACCAAACTGAACAAATTAAAGGCTTACAGTCGAAGTGGGGCTGGAATCTCGGCGTCGGGCTGCTTTCAGTTGGAAGAGGAGAGAGGAGCGAGAGGAGGGGGTGGGGGAGGGTCGCAGGCCAGTGGTGGCGCTGGTGGGAGGATCGCGCGGCGGAGGTCCTCCGGAGGGTGGCGTCTAGGGTGGACGAGTTTAGGGTTGGCTGATTTGGGGTCAGCGATGGTGCGGGTTTGGGCGCCGAAGAAGTAGAAGGCGAGGAGAGTGAAGAAGGGGAGAGGCGGAGGGGAAAGTCGGGGTAGGCTGGGCCAAGGCGCGGTGGTGGGTGGCTGGCGAACGGAAGAGGTGGGCGGAGGATCGACGGGGCTGCTGCCCTCTTTTTTTTTCTTCTAATTTTGAAAGTCAACGGATGAAGGGGGGGTGATATAAGAGAGAGAGGGAGGAAATTAATTATATAATTAATTTATATTTAAATTTCTCCTAAAAGTTGACTTTCACATACGACCTCTAAACGAGGTCCACCGCCTGTCGCCCATAGCGTTTCACCCCCATTCCGAACACAAAGGTGATATGTACCGCAAGCTGAATCGACTGTTTCGATCAGTTTCCGTTGCATTTACATTTAAATCATTATATTGAATTTTAAACGTACATTTCAATTTACCGGGGCCACATACGAACTTTAAAAATTCTAGAAAAATATTTTCTAGCTTCGTATTGACGATACGGTCCTAACAAAACTAGTTTCGTCGAATTCTGAGACCGTTAGAAAAATGGCCATTTTCCAGTCGATTAAAATCAACTGAAACTGGTCAAACGCGTTTTCCTTTGCCACGCCCACATATTGATTCGAAAAATCATGAAATTTAAAACCTAGCAATAATTTGGCATCCCGGACCCAACAAAACTGGTTTCGTCGAAATCCGAGGTCGTTTGCAAAATGTCCATTTTTAAGGGCCTGAATTCCATAGCGACTATTCAGAATTTTCAACTGGACATATCTTTTGATTCCCGCTATGAAATCTTGATTTTTCGGATTCGTTGGAAAGATATTCACTATTAGATTCCATTATTTTTGGTTTCACTAAAATCCGGATTGTTTTGCACCCGGTACATTCAATTGAAGTTTGAAATCGAATTATCGAACTACCGCGCCATTTTCAATTCTATTTATAATTATATATAATTATTTATATTCTAACGACGACGCGTATAATATATACGTTCGAATTATATTCAAAATAAATTTCTCGTTGATTTTATTTAAAATAATCTATTTTAAATAATCAAAATCCGCTAAAATGGCCAAAATAAAAATTTTAAACTGGCCCAGAATTTGCGGGTTATTACAATCTCCCCCACTTAAAACTTTTCGTCCCCGAAAAGGAACAAAGTCGAAAGTGGTTTGATTAATCAACACTACGCTCGATTTGGCTTCCATTCTCCAACTCTTTAGTTTTTGAGAATTTTCAAAATTTCAAAAATTTGGCTAACACCCTAAATTTTCGAAAAATTTTGCCATAACCTCCCCTGCACCGGGAGCATCGGGGAATTTCAAATAGCTTCCCCGGTCCTTCAGATCTCAAAAAGAAAAAGAAAAAGCCAAGCGGCTAGCCAATAGGCTCATAAAATCATCATCACCCAAACAAAACAGGAAATTATGTAGTAAACATGTACCTATTTGTCGGGCAAACAAATTTTATTCTCTGGCTCTAGCCTCCTTGCTATGACCTATTCAATGTAAGTATATGTATATGCAAGCAAACGCAACCAATTTTCAATATAATTCAATATCCGATCAAATTAGGCATAATGGTTCAAAATTATCAAACAACTAAACAAACAACACAAACATCAATCAATTAGTGAATTAGAGTTTCAAATTCATAACTTTGATATATAGTCAAAAATCATATTTTTGATGCCAAATCACAACAATAGGCCCTATCTAATTTTGGTTCTCACACCAGTCAATAGGAAATATATAGATATCACACCTTCGAAACACGAATACCAATTCTGATGATGTTCGAACTATCATCAGAATCATCTTCGGGCGACTAGAGTGTGATTCTATATCTATCCAGTATATTAAAATTTCAAATACACGTGGATCAGACGTATACGCAAAATCTTTATATACTGGACTGTCCAATTCAATATAAATAGATAATCATATACGAATAATTGATTTAAATTTTCAAAACAAAAATTGTTTTCATTTGAAAAAAATATACTCTTCACACTCGTTCTAGGATACTACTGATCCCATCTCTAACGAGTCATTCTCGTTGGATATTACTAATCCAATATCTGATGAATTCTTTCGTATGGTTCTAATGTGCCTTGTTCTCTGAGCTTTGTAAACCAAAGCTCTGATACCAACTGTGAAAACCCATAACTTCCCCGTAAAGGAAAGTGCCGGATAGTTCGAGAACAAGCCACAACAGAACACATACAGAAGATCATTTCATTGTATATTACAACAATGCATCAGATTACAAGAATATACAGAGTATAAATGAATATTACACAGAAATATCAGAGATTTAAATTACGTTTAAATACATCGCAGCGGAAAATAATACAATACACAACTAGAAGGAGATATACGGCTACAAAGCTTTCCGGATATCATTCCAGCTGTAAACCAGGATCCTGTGAATATAAATCTGCAAAACCAAAACTACTAGCTGCCCGTGTCGAAAATAAGGGCACCCAGAGTTTAGGTTTAAAACAATAAACTCCAGGTCAGTCATGTGACTGGTGTGAGAACTAAAACAGTTAATCTTTATTTTCAAAGTTTGGTAAATCAAGGGACCACGCCGTATAACACGGAACGGGTTTCCTCCCAAGAATACCAGTGCATAAAACAAACAGCGCAATGCTAAATAAAGAAAAATGAAGCTGTTATAAGACCCAGGTCCTATCACACAATGCAATGCAAGCCGGGGGATAGGGTTTTCCCTTATAACAGCCAAAGAATGCTTGATACGTTTAAAACAAATCATTTGATACTATTATAAGTGCATAGTGTATAATACGACTTCAAATCATAAGTATCAATCATAGGCGGCATGGGTACCATATATCATGTCGCCATACTAGTTTTACAATTAAAACCGCAATACACGTATTGGAAATTGGGTTATCATTTATGGTATGAACCGAGGCTAGGGGCAAGATCCTCTACCGATTTGTGACTCTCTAGCCCGAGCCACCGGAACAGCCGCAACTGCCCCTTGGATCGTCAGGGCCGGTCCACCGATGTGGATTATAGTGCCTGAACGATGCGTTTCCCCGCCCTTTGGGGCGTAAGCCTGGCCCGTCAGCCGACCAGAAGCATCGGCCGAAACCGATATCACGAGGCGCCTCGCTTTTCAGCAAGTAATAATAAGTAACATCCACATGAGTCAAACTCGTCAGCCAGTTCAAGCACTGACACCACTCATAACTAGAAAGAAACGCATGTCCTCCCTGAGGTCCGTCTCCCGTTTTTGATTCATACCGGGTGTGATACTCGCGAATCAACGTTACACAAAGCTACGCCACAAAGGCCGTGCTTCGATCATCAACCACAAGACTTTGCTTTTCAACAGAAGCCTTGATCATTTGCACCTTAGCATGCCACACAGGCAATTCACTCCATGCGATTGATATCCATCAATATATAACCCCTGAGCTCGTACGTCTCAGAGAAGGGCGTTAAGCAAGAGAATAAATTCTCCGCCGCCAAACAGATATATATTTAATAGAGATCAATCACACGGACTAAAATCCAATGTCAGACACACAGTCCATTTACAAGTCCGTTCTGGGTCTGAACGAAACCGGAGGCACCTAGTACCTCGCATATCCATCGTTCTCCAAGTACGTCTGGACGATCACCAACTGTTTCCATCTTCTTGGGTGTACAGCCCAATCAAGATCATCAGTTATCACCCAAACGACGTGAAGACTTCCGGTCTTCGACCACCGTCTTCATCTTCGACTTATCGTCGTATCAGTTATTCAGAATGGGATAAACCCGGTCTTCCCGAATAACTCGCGTATATTTTAAATAAGTGTTACACAAACACAACATACGCCTCATTCCAATTCATTAGTCACTAACCGTAAATTAATCAAGAGAATAATTCCCCAAATATTAACCCCGAAGGCCGAAACCAACATCAGATCAATACCCAGAAAACCATTCTGCTTGGCCAACCGACAGTTAGTTTCTAAATTTCACATTCATAGGGAAAGGTTCCCATTAATTTTATCCAAGGTAAATTTCTTGAATTTATTCTTTATTCTATTTCTGAATCTCAATTCAAACTAGTCGGGATTAGCGAACCTTACCGAAGTAATCATTTATTTTAATTTCCCCATCCCAACCTATTCATCCCATGAAGTAAAAACTGGTAATACTTCATATCTAACACCACAGTGTTATCGGCAAATTCAATTACCATTTCACGTTCAAATCTAATTAAAGATTTAACTATCGCCTGGAGCAAAACTGGTGATACTCCATTTTCGATCATTTCAATCTAATTAAAGATTCATTAAAACTCCACTTAGTTTTAATCTTCGACTGGGTTAAAGAATCAGTGTCATTTAAAACACGGTTCACGATAAACCCAAAATCACCTTCCATTAATTATCGGGTTAAAGAACAAGTGTTGTTTAAAACACTGTTCACGATAAACCCAAAAATCAATACCAATTCAATTCCAATTAAATATTATTTAATTGGTACCCTTCATTAAATCTAAGTAAAAAGATTTAATCTTTTCTCAACTGGGTTCAAGAACAGTGTTAGTGAAGACACCATTCACGACAAACCCAAATCACATTCGATATTCAATACAAGGCTCTGAATAGAAAATATATCGGCCTATATTCAATATCAAATTCTACGATTAACAAATGTCGTATTGGAAATAACGATATCAATATATATCTTTCAAATTTCCATAACAACACCTATATAATCACGAATTCCAATCATCGAAATATTCCGAAGACAATTTCGATTCAAATCCACTCCAATGCAATCATTGGATATTTTGGTTATTTTCAAAACCCTTTTTAAATTCAATTTATTTATTTAAAAATAAATAGAATTATATTTCTAGTTCAAAACTAGTTCATTTCGATAAAAATCTATTTTTATCTTTTCAAATATGGAGTTTTTCATCCCAATTCTTTCTAAATCATTTCTTATGATTTTACATAAATTATTACTATTTTTAATAATTTTATCAAGGCTCGTACAGTCGATTTCCATCAATGGCCATCGAACTGCACTTACAGCGACCTTTTTCAAATTTGATTTGGACATAATTCCAAATCCAACCGTTAGATTTCAAATTTCTAATATTCGTTAGAAAGCTCTTTTCGATACGAACCCAACGGTTCCGGTTTCAGGAGAATCCGACGGTCGGATCTCCCGTAATGTCCGTTTGAAATAAATGGTCGAAATTCGCGAACTGCCGCGGCGCGGCGCGTTCTATTCAGGCCATTATATTATATATATAATATATATAATATATACTTCGTCGATTTCTATTTAAAACGAATTTTATAAATAGTTTTAAATTCGTTTCAAAAGCAATTTCAACTGCCATTTCAATTCAAATCAAAATTGAATTCTTCTTTATAAATTCGTTTTAAAATTCATTTCTATTCAATTCAAATTTCAATTCAATTTGAATTCATTTCAATTCGCTTTCAATTCAATTTGAATTCGTTTTCAATTCCTTTCGAAATCGTTTTCAATCCAATCCATTTCGAAATCGTTATATATTCAATTCATTTCGAAATCGTTATATATTCAATTCATTTCGAAATCGTTATATATTCAATTCATTTCGAAATCGTTATATATTCAATTCATTTCGAAATCGTTATATATTCAATTCATTTCGAAATCGTTATAAAATCGATATAAATATCGTTCACGTCGAAATGGCGTCAATCTAATCAACACGGCTTCATATATTCCTTTATTTTCAAATATTCTATTTCAAATATTTCTTTTTCAAAATAGTTGTTATTATCAAAATATTTCGTTCAACACATGACCAATCTCAATGGATGAGTACTGTCAACACATGAACTTTTATTTTATAATATTAAAGGTGCAAATTTTATTACTAAAATATTTCGTTCAACACATGACCAATCTCAATGAATGAGTACTGTCAACACATGAACCTTTTATTTTATAATATTAAAGGTGCAAATTTTATTACTAAAATATTTCGTTCAACACATGACCAATCTCAATGAATGAGTACTGTCAACACATGAACTTTTTATTTTATAATATTCTTTATTTTTCAAATTGGAATGAGGCCCAATCAATTACCATATAAAGTTAATTATATGGATTTTCATACATCACATGTATATAATAGCATTGAAAATAATCAACCATCAACCAAAGTGCACTACACTGTATAAGCATCAAATATAGATATTCAACGCTTATAACAGCCTGTCAATCAATCGATCGACATATTTAATCAATCAGGACGAGTGAACTTCAAATTTCATCCCAACACCCGTGTGGGGTTTCAAACAATCAAATGCACATTTTATTTGTGCAGTTGGGCGATGTGTAAAATTTATCGACCCAATCAATGTCCTTCAAATAAGTGTACATAAACAAACCGTCCGGTTTGTAAATGAATATTTTATTTTATTCACATTCACGTTAAAAATTATATTTTTAACGACAAAACATTTTATTCCAACATATGAATCTCTATTCAGTTCATTCTTTAAATAAAATGATATTTTTATTTTTCTAACTTATTTTAGAAAATTTCGGCGGCATAACGGCACGATACTAGAAACGGGACAAGGCCTAGCCTTATCCCCGGTCTAGTGAAGGCCCACGCCATTCACACATCATTCAAATCCATTCAATTTCACCAAACCATTCAATTCAATCAAATAATCTAATTAATCTATGCAACCAAACAAACAAGTCCATGGTCTGTGGACGATTGTGTCGGGTGCTACTAAGCACCGTCTGCATCCTAGTATATATATATACAACTAGAAAATAAATTGAAAGGTGAGAAATTCTCACATATAGCTATCCTAGCTTCACGGCGCTTCTTTTGCAGGAAATCTTCATCGCTATCGAATCCTCGTCATCTTTATTGCCCGTAGCCACTACATATATAAAAATCACATTTTTATATTTTGATGTCTTTAAAATAAAAATCACATTTTTATTTATTCACTTTCAATTTAAAAATCATATTTTTATAATCACTTCATATATTTAAAAATCGAATTTTTACTATGCTATTCAATATATAAAAATCATATTTTTACTATCTCGTTCTATAGATAAAAATTCTATTTCTACATTGCTACTATATAGACAAAAATTCCATTTCAAAAATAAAGTTTTCGCCTTTATAAAAATAAAGTTTTCATCATTATAAAAATTACCACTTTATCTCAATGTATATAAAATAAAAATCAGATTTTTATTTCGCTACATATACAAAGATGATATTTTTATATTCTCTATCCTATAAAGATTATATTTTTAATACTTTAAAAATATAAAAATCATATTTTTAATATTTCTATATAGCAAAGGTTATATTTTTAATTCTTTAAAAATACAAAAATCATATTTTTACTTCTTCTACTCAATAAAAATTCCGCCTTTTCTATTTTAAAGTTTAAACCTTTTTTTCTATTTTAAACTTTTAAAATAAAATCAGTTTTAAAATTCCTTTTAAATCAGTTTTTAAATCTTAAAAAAAATCAGTTTTTAAACCTATTCAAATCAGTTTTAAAATTCCTTTAACAAAACTGGTTTTTTATTTAAAACGAGTTATTTTAAATAAGTAAAAATAAATAGCTAACCAAACTGAACAAATTAAAGGCTTACAGTCGAAGTGGGGCTGGAATCTCGGCGTCGGGCTGCTTTCAGTTGGAAGAGGAGAGAGGAGCGAGAGGAGGGGGTGGGGGAGGGTCGCAGGCCAGTGGTGGCGCTGGTGGGAGGATCGCGCGGCGGAGGTCCTCCGGAGGGTGGCGTCTAGGGTGGACGAGTTTAGGGTTGGCTGATTTGGGGTCAGCGATGGTGCGGGTTTGGGCGCCGAAGAAGTAGAAGGCGAGGAGAGTGAAGAAGGGGAGAGGCGGAGGGGAAAGTCGGGGTAGGCTGGGCCAAGGCGCGGTGGTGGGTGGCTGGCGAACGGAAGAGGTGGGCGGAGGATCGACGGGGCTGCTGCCCTTTTTTTTTTCTTCTAATTTTGAAAGTCAACGGATGAAGGGGGGGTGATATAAGAGAGAGAGGGAGGAAATTAATTATATAATTAATTTATATTTAAATTTCTCCTAAAAGTTGACTTTCACATACGACCTCTAAACGAGGTCCACCGCCTGTCGCCCATAGCGTTTCACCCCCATTCCGAACACAAAGGGGATATGTACCGCAAGCTGAATCGACTGTTTCGATCAGTTTCCATTGCATTTACATTTAAATCATTATATTGAATTTTAAACGTACATTTCAATTTACCGGGGCCACATACGAACTTTAAAAATTCTAGAAAAATATTTTCTAGCTTCGTATTGACGATACGGTCCTAACAAAACTAGTTTCGTCGAATTCTGAGACCGTTAGAAAAATGGCCATTTTCCAGTCGATTAAAATCAACTGAAACTGGTCAAACGCGTTTTCCTTTGCCACGCCCACATATTGATTCGAAAAATCATGAAATTTAAAACCTAGCAATAATTTGGCATCCCGGACCCAACAAAACTGGTTTCGTCGAAATCCGAGGTCGTTTGCAAAATGTCCATTTTTAAGGGCCTGAATTCCATAGCGACTATTCAGAATTTTCAACTGGACATATCTTTTGATTCCCGCTATGAAATCTTGATTTTTCGGATTCGTTGGAAAGATATTCACTATTAGATTCCATTATTTTTGGTTTCACTAAAATCCGGATTGTTTTGCACCCGGTACATTCAATTGAAGTTTGAAATCGAATTATCGAACTACCGCGCCATTTTCAATTCTATTTATAATTATATATAATTATTTATATTCTAACGACGACGCGTATAATATATACGTTCGAATTATATTCAAAATAAATTTCTCGTTGATTTTATTTAAAATAATCTATTTTAAATAATCAAAATCCGCTAAAATGGCCAAAATAAAAATTTTAAACTGGCCCAGAATTTGCGGGTTATTACACTGACTTAACTGCTTAATATATATATATATATTCCTGATTTATGTTATTCCGTTTATG
Source organism: Allium sativum (assembly GCA_030737875.1). NCBI lineage: Eukaryota > Viridiplantae > Streptophyta > Magnoliopsida > Asparagales > Amaryllidaceae > Allium > Allium sativum. The sequence continues at coordinate 73,947,741 of CM060923.1, read as the reverse complement.
AACCATAATTAAGTTTTAATACCAATTCTTCATATATATACATATATATATATACTTTTTACTTGTTTATTTAACTTATTAATATAAGAATACGGTGTGTTAAAATTTTCATATAGCATAAAATATAACTATAGTTAATATAACCGAAACTACTGATAGTTTAAATAGTATCATCGTTTATAAACATTTCCTAAATTCTGCTTTGCCAAACAAAATACTCATAGGGCACATTAAACAAAATTAATGAAGTGTTACATAATTCCCACCTTCAATTTTAAATGGTCCACTGCAAGTTGAATAACATCAGTAGTAAATACAATAACCCAACCATTATTTTCGTATCTTTGTTAATAATCGGAATAGAAATGCAATCTTTTAATGCGAAATTTAAAAAAAAACAAAAAATAACATCTATTTTCAAATGAAATTTTTGAAACTTAAATTAGGTTACAAATTTGATATTTTGTTTCTTCTAAATTGCATATGTAACTTGTTTGATATGATGCACACAAAAATTCCACTAAGTGGGTCTTATTGGTTGCAGTAGCTTTTTGCATTTTAACTATGTATTCTTTTGGTGATTTCCTGAAAGAAGAAACCAAATTGACTAAAAGGGGAAATTGATAATAATACATGGCTTCAGTACAATGACAAAAGGCAGGTGAATGATATGACAACCCATGGCTATTTTTCCTGAACAACTTAAAGCAACTGTTATAGAATGGTACCCAAGTCACAAACAAACTAATAGTAGATTAGAAAGTACCTTCTCTAAATGATACTAACTCAATCTCATAAGTGACAACTGAGTTTGTAGGAACCACATCTAGGTCCTACTTCGATTCGGTTAGAGAAAAACATTTTCTAGTGGAATGGTAACTACGACCACTTCCCTTTCTTCATGGACATAACAACCTTATACAGTCCTTTAGTTACTTGCTCTATGTTCATGAAGACATCAAAAAAGTCATTTTAATTTTTGTTCAAATATAATGCATATTTGACGAGGAATCACGATAGCATATGAAAATCAATTATATTGAGATAGGTAGTACTGAAATAGCTAGTCATTGCAACGACCTTATGATAGGACAATATGTAAATGAGTTACTAAAAGACTAAGCTAACATCTAACTAGTAAGTAATCAGAAATTTCCTGATGGGTATTTGGCAATTAGCTTATTTTTCTTGTATTATAAATGAATTATGACATTGCACACATGACTCAAATTTACAGTACCAACGATTATAGTAATCAGATTTTTATGTTGCTTTAACAAATGATTCTCTATAGTGACAAAAGGTCCCTTCCATCAGTAGCAAAAGGTAAATAGTAATTAGCATATTTATGAACATGTAAAAGCTTCGAGCTAACCTAATAAGTAATTAGCATATTTATTGCATTTTGAATAAATAATCAAATTCTAAGAAGCATCAATTTTATGAGGAATAAGGCTTCATTCAACAATCAATACAAAAAATAATATGAGAAGCACTTTTAAAATGACACAAGAAGCATTTTAACTTACCGTACTTGAGATCTAAGTCTGAATAAAAAAATATAAATATCCTGGTTTGAATGAAACATCTATATCCTTGTAAATGGATTCATCTTGAAAAAATTTCTTATGAAAATTAAATTAGCATGTGAAAACTATAAGGGGGTATAAACTGGGCCCTAGCCCATACTAACTAATCAAAGTACCAGAATGAGGAATTAGGGAATGATAAAATTAAAGAATAAGGGAATTAGGGCATTCGATAATTGTTTTCCATCCACATGAGAGAATCTTTACAGCATAATCGAGGTAGAGGTATGCTTCGACCTTATAAGGGATCCACCTCTAAAACCTAAACAAGAAGCAACATCTCCTTTTCTAAAACTTAAATAAGCCATTGTAAGATCGGGAAAAGGAAGGAGACGATGATAACGGAGGAGAAGGCAAAAGCGAAGGATTTGCGTGAATTTAAGAATTTCGTAAAGGAGGCGGAGGTGAATTTAGGATTTAGGTTCGGAAAATTGGGGATTTGAGAAGTGCGATAACGTGAAATAACTAGAGGGTTGCAACAGTTTCATACGTTGGAGCCAAAATTTAGCTATTTGGAGCCAAAAATAGTTTGAAATATAATTTGAAGTTTAATAAGTTTTAAAGAAGATTATCAACTAAAACTTTACTTTAATATGAAGGGTGCAATTTGAAGTATTATAAACCTAAAATAAACTTTCTTTATAATAATGTATAAATATTTATTCAAATTCAACAACATGTATTAATTGTTCATTTATATTATTTTATTGTTATAATTATTAGTTACTACTTACTAATTATTCAAAATTAACAATTACTTATAATTTTAATTATTGTTAAATATTAAATGTTAAATGCGCATGAAAGTATTTTTGTATCATACGTATTTTTAATTTATTAACACTACTTAGATTACTATTTTCAATTAATAACACAAGCATATAAAGTGATTGTACCCAAATGATGGAAGTTCATGTGTTCAACACAACATGTCTTTTTGTAGGACCTTTATTGTGGCATCCACTGCCTTTAAATCGAATAAAAGTTTTATCCACGTTCAGGTTCAAGTGAACGCCCCAAAGAAAATAATTACATTTGAAAACCTATAAATATGCATGGAAGTTATAATTTGAACGGTAATATCTTTATTTACAAAATTTTAAAATTATTTAAAAAAATTATTTTCAAATCTAATCAAAACTTCATAATTTTATACTTAAAATCTATGAATAATTTTAAATGTATTTTAGAAAAATCCATAATTTTATTTTTTTAACTAACACGTATTAAATGTGGTTTCAATTATAATTATTAAATATTATATACTAAATAATAAATATTATTTCTCAATTATTAAAGACTACATATTAATCATTAATTATTAATAGTAAACTATATTTAAAAATAAAAATTAGTTTTAATTATTTAACTACAATTATTAATTAGTCAATATGTTATCAAATCTATTTATTTATTATTTATTATTAATAGTAATTATTTAGTTTTTGTCATTACTTAATTATTATGCATAGAAATTATTTAATATGCATTATTAGTTATCATTTATTAAGTAATGATTACTTATCAATAAAAAAAATTTGGCAAAGCCGACTGGTTTTTGAAGTGACCGCAAACACTTCTATTATAACCAATAATAAACACGAGTAACAAAGGGAGTTGGTCGTAACCAACATACTATGTATACAGTTGTTAAGGTGAACCACCACCGTCATCCTATCTAGGTTACAACACATGAGCTAGACACTAACGCAGGGAGTTAATACAATAACTATCAAATACATTAAAAACAGCAAGTGACATAGGTTAAATTACACACAAGTATGGTACATAAGCAGCTCTATCATGAATAGACACTGCATAGAACACTAACTTGTAGCTTGGCTACACATTACCAACTAGCATTTCCAAAAGCATACAAAAAGTACACCACGCCTTGAATTACTCCAGTGCAGCCATACCTTCTGCAACAAAAATTCGTACCAACATTACGCAGCAGTAGAAGGCCATAGCATGGACAACCAGTAGGAGTTTGGAATTCTTTGACATTGAGAATCATAATTTCCATCAGCGAGCTACCAAAAGAGCATGACTAACATAACTACCCATTACATCTTACAATCTGCCATGACAATTACAGTGTGCCCTGAAATTGCGACCATAAGAGAAAGACACATGATGGCACTGATAACCCCAAAAACCTGATTATCTACTCCGTAGACATGCCTTCGCTGAGCAAACATAGGCAAGAAAATCAGGACATACATTAATTCAATGCAAAAAAAGCACAACCACAGCTCAAAGACAACAAACTAACATTAAAGGAAATACCATGTTAGCTCAGGTCATTGCCAGCATTGGCAGTACTTGGCGTTGATAGATTACATAGAGACCATAAAGCAAATGATTCACAAACTAGCCAAAATATTACCAGGACCAAATTTCTCATAGAGAATAAAGTAAAGAACACCAACTAAACAGTTGATCTAGTGTAGAACCCACCAAAGAATTCGAAACAACCCCAAGTAAACTTACCATGCAACGATAAATCGTTCTACTCAGAACCAAGAGGAAGAAAGGAATTGCGCTTTGGAAGAGTTACATTGGCCGATAAAAAAAGATGATAGGATAAACAAAAGGCTTAGGAGCATCCTATACTCATCACTCTGGAAAGAGGAACTTAGGTCCTGGAGGTGACCGAGCATGGGCTAGAATGAGAATAGACGGCCAAGCAGCCCACTGAAACTCGAGTAGACATCAGATCTGAATGGGACAAACTGCAAATTCCAAGATGTAACTCCCAAAATTTTACCAATTTAATAATTAATTAATTTAATTATTATAATATATTGGTTTGGTAATTTAAATAGTTTGAATTCAAATATTTAATTATTATAAATAATGGTGTAATAAAATTTAATTTCCGAAATAGTCGGAAATAGTTGAAATAGCAATATTGTGTCGAGTTATAATAACGAATTTATTTATAAACGATAGTTGAACGTATTAATTATAATATAATTATAAACGAGCTCACAACATCGCAGCAGTTCGTAATTATATGTTTAGAACTTCAACCGAGTATACATGATCCGTTTTAAGAAACGTTCGAATCCATTGAGCTATATTTTTCTAACGGAAGAGAAAAACGAAGATTTCACTTTATAGATTGTAAGTTATGTCCAAATCAAATTTTCAAATAGTCGCTATGGATTTGTTTATAAACCATAGCGATTACTTAATTTTAATAAAATATTTATTTCGAATTTGGACAAGATTTTTGAGTCGTATACTTAATTTAATATATAGAAATTTACTGTAAATTTTAATTCGTAAAATAAACTACTTCTTTTTTAACGTATTTTGCACCCTAAATCGGTATTTTTGGTATTTTACCAAATAAGTTAACTTGTCTATTTTATTATGTTTTTGGAATCGTGGCACATTGCTCGATTCAATAATATTTTTATTTTTGTCGATAGCTGTCCTTGAAATGCTAAAACTGTGTGTAGCACGATACCCTAAAATCTAATATATATATATAAGTAAAACAAATCAATTAAATATTAGTACCTTCACCCCTAAGCATTGTACGTTTATACAGTTTAAAAACAAAACTAGTACTGCCTAATATTTTTGTATGAATTGTCACTTCTCTAGCCTAAACTGCAAATCCATGGTTCTCCTTTTCCCTAACGCTTCATAGCGAAGAAATATTGCAAATCATTTTTCTTTCATACAAGCTATTCGTTGAAAATATAAACTAACCTATAACTCTAAAACGTGTATGCCAAAGAAATGAGGCCTATACAAACGTAGGCGACTTCTCCTTTTAGTTTGGCTTCAATAATTTCAGCCGAAGCTTCTCATGGCTATAAAAATTAAAAGAAAACAAATTTCCATATATAAATTGAAAGTAGATAAACTATATGTATGTATGTGTGTATATATATATATATATATGCATCCCAGTAGATTATTTCATCTTCTCGCGTCACTACAACCGTGGACCTACTGTAGCGGCGCTGAAAAGTAGGGCACCGAAGCAGGAAGTTTCATGTTATCTTCTTTTTCCTGTGAACTGTTAGAGTTTGGGGTCGGATCAGGCAAGGCTCGACGAGCTAGGGTGACGTTGGTAGTCAAGTGGTGTGCGTGAGTGGGACTATGGAAGTTGGTTGCGGGAAGGGCAATAAGGAGAATCGGTTATGGAGAGTAAGTACGTGAAGAAGACAAAGATTTGGTGGGATGTTGGGTGCTTTTACTGTGTTTGGGGAGGCGTGACTGTTGATAGGATATAAAGGGAGAGGCTGTCACATGATGAGGTGAAGTGGAGGAGAAAGAGGGGGCCACGCATGGATTCATGCGCAGGTGCCAAGTAGGAGTGGACTGGGTACGTATGTTCAAATTTTGGGGGAAGGAGTTTGATGTGTGTGTTATGTGTTGTTGCGTGAGGCCGAGAGCAAGAGGCGTGGAGAAGAAAGGATAAATGGTGAAAAAGAGGATATCGTGGGTTGTATTTTAATTCGTGGAAGATATGGAGTTATAAATGGAGAAAGAAGAACGACGAGATAGTAGGGAGCAGCGGGTTGTTTAAATGCATGGGTAGAAGAAGGCGTGAGTAAGGCTTGGGTGCGGTTATGAAGTTTGGGCTGAGAAATAAATGTAAGCCGATTTAAATTAAATAAATTTAGGTTTAAACTAAATTAGTATATTAACTTTTAATATATAATATCTTGTACATACACAGTCAGAATTTCGAACCGTTTGTCGCGTTGTGATCATATGAACATAGGCTACAAAATGAAACTAGCCTGAGATGGTTTGGATCTCGCTATAATTTATAGCAAAACAAAACGCCTGATTCGATCAAATCGAACGTTTATCGTTATTCGACGATTAACAACCAAAGTGACTAAACTCATTAACTCTGTCTAGTTTTATAATTTTAAAAACATATTTTAGAACTGATAAATAATAATCGAATGTTGTGTGATGGTTGTTTGGTTGAAATAATATATATAGTTATACATATAAAAAGTTGATTGAATACTGATTCTATTTATTATAATATTTCATATTGATATGAAATTGGAGATAATTATGTTGATTAACATTTGTGCATGTAGGGAAATAGGTTGGAGGGATCTAACTAGATTCCTCAACAATTATATTGTTGTCTTTTGTATATATTGCATTATATGATGTGATAAGTAATCGATGATTGATTATTGTGTGTTTTGGGATGTTTGAATAACATTGAACTAAAATAATTGGTATTTAAATACTGTAAATTATATTCGAGTATATTGTAAATGAATTTGGTGTTTTATAAAAGGAAAATCTATTTTTAAATTAGAAATTGAATTTCGATGTGGATTGGAAAGCAATAACTTGTTTTAATCATAATAAAACAAGTAGTTTGATTTATTAACGATATTTATAATTGAAATAATATAATTATTGTTAAATAATTATTATTAAATAATTTGTAAGTGTCAATTCAAAAATGAGTAATGGAGAGGGAAATCATTGAATTTATTTCGAGGTTCGTAACGTGAATATGAATGGAATAAAGCTATAAGGATTTGTAATTATAATTCGACATTGTTAAAATAAATTATTTTAAGAAATTATATATTATATAATTCAGAATTTGATGAGATAGTTAATATTTGATTTGTAACCAATAATTTATAATCGAATATATATTAGAGATTAAGTTATGACTTATTAATGGAGTTTATGAAATGAATGTGAAGTATAAATTTATAAAATAACTCGATAGGTGGAATTTTTAACAAGAATGTTATTTACTATAAAAATTAAGAATAAATTGATATAACGAGTCCAGATTTGTATAGAGAAATAATATTCACGGTTTAAAGTGAATAATGGTTTTAAAAGAAAATGTTTTGCAAATTGAAATGGTGATAAAAGTAAATTGGTAAATGTTGGAAGTGATAAATTCAAAAGTGAATTTAGAAATTTGAGTTGACCTGAAACGGTGAATTTATTCCGAAGTTCGGAACGTTAATCGAATACAGATTATTCGAAAAAGAGTTATAAGTTAAAATTCGGTTATATCAAATTCAAGAAAATAATATTTACTTTTCGGTTTTTATCAAGATCTATTTGTTTATTTATCTTATTAATAAATTATTTATTTATTCAAATTAATGAATAAAAGTTATATTTTGAAGTTAAATATTTCAGAAGTAGAGATTATAACGTTATCGTTATAATCAAAGATTTCCGTGAAGGAAGTGGACTCATAATTTAATACGAGAGTTGGGTAAGCAGATTTGTTAATAATAAATTAAGAATGGGATTAAGGAAATTAGAAATTGACTAGAAATAGTCAAGTTGAATGGTTTATTGAGTGTCGATCTGATGTTGGTTTCGACGTTCGGGATTGATACTTAGGGTGTTGTTCTCTTACCGGTTTATGCTTAAGGACTGATGGGTGTGTAAGAATAGATGCGTGAATAAGATATGGAAACGTTTTCCAGTGTTAATAACGTATATTTTTTAAATACAGCAAATAAGAAGTTGTTAATATACAGAAACGTTTTCCAAGAAATCGTGAGAGGCTAAGCGAGATGGAAAATATTTGTGTAAAGATATTTTAGGAAATTAAAAAATAAAATGATTATTGATAAATCTATTTAAAGGGGCTCAATGTTGATCGATGATTGATCAGTAAGATTTCCATTTGGAAATATGGTCGTTGTTTGTATGTATGTTTTCCTTTGATAGTCAAATAACAAGCTATCAAAGTTTTAACCATTTTTTAGTTGTCAATACGGAGAGACCGGGATCAGATTCATTATCAGAACACCACTCCGTAGAGGCGTTAGCGTTGCGAATCAAATATGATGAAGATAATTGAAAACGAAGTTTATCCAAGGGCCTTCTGGCGATACTAGGTAGAAATTGCCTAAGATGGATTTACAGAATAGTGTCTTGTCTAAACCCAGGACAACTTGAATAGAAGAATATCTAATAGAATATCGCGTAAGTTGATTTCTTCAAATGTATTTACGTTTAGTGGCAGAGGAATTCGTTTCTCTTAGATTTATACCCATGGTATTTTTGGAAAAATCAATTTGTGATTTTGGGGTATGACGATGTGGCATTTAAAGTAAATGAAGGTGTGATCTATCGAAAGATACATTATGACCTCAAGCCTCATCAACTGGGAAATGAAAAAAATCGGGCAGGCAGCATGGCTAAGTGGGTCGCTCCCAATTAGGGTATATTATCACCATCTAGAGAATATTTGTCTTTGTTACTTCTTTCATTTTTGTGTCTCCCGGGAATGATTATGTTGGTATACCAACCATAAGTTGACAATATATCCGGAATATTCAAGCGAAATGAATGGTCAATCATGTGTGGAAGAGGTGCAAGAAGTTCTTGTTAACTCCAGTGTATCCCCTTTAGAGTACACTGATCGGAAGGTGGTTCCATACCTTGTCATAGTTGTAAATCCAGTCCCTAATAATAGCCCGTAGTTTTTATTATATAATGTATACGTGGAGCGTGAGATGCAATCGTTCTGCTAGGTTGTTATTTACTTGTATAATATTATTTTAACAAATGTTTTAGGTTATCGTAAGATAAAAACCATCCATATTTATGTGTGGATCGGTCTTACAATTATCTTTTCTTTGAAAATGATTTTTAGAAGTTAAACCGAATGGTTGGAGTTTACTCACACCAGTCCCATGACTGACCCAGAGTTTATTTTGATTGGTTTTACCCTAAATTCTTGGGTGCCCAAATTTGTGCGGGTAGTCAAGTAGTCGGGGTTTTTCAGATACACTTAGAAGAGCTTGGAGTGGAAGGCTTTAACATTTAGTTATATTAGTGATTTCCACCGTGATATATATATATATATATATATCTGTGTGTGTGTGTGATGTACTCTGATGATGCATGCAAGTACAGATGCAGTTTTGTATTTCAAAAGTTATGTTATATATATATATATATATATATTATTCGTTCCGCTGTGAGATTCGTTTTACTCTAATTATGTTCTGTTGTAATCATCTTCTTCTTCTATTCTAATTTTCTTTTTTATTTCTCACCCTCTAACTTCTTTCTATTAATGATCTGGTATTTCCGATGCTTGAATAATCGACATTAGCTTTTTTGTCGATTTTTGGGGGTAAAATCCATATTCGTTACAGTGGTATTAGAGCTGAAGGTTAAGTGATTACCTTGGCTCTGTGGCGTGAGTCGGTAAAGATGGGGTTAGTAATACCCTTGATTGAGTTGAGTTACATATACGAGAGAGCGTATTTGCAAATTGATTAAAAAAATGGTTTTATATTGTGAAGATTTATTGATTGAGTGGCTTATGAATTCTGGTCGATGATGGGGTACCACATTGTTGGTAGGGGTTACTAAATGCTTGAATACGATAAACCGACACAGTTTGTTTTGAAAGAGGGTAAATGAAATAATTTTACCCAAAATATATTTGATATAAAGAAGTATATATACCATGGGATTATTATAATATATTGGCTATGTTGATTATTAGTATAGTCGAACAAGATTATAATTGAGATGGTTATAAATAACAACCAATCAGAATTCTTTTAAGGGTAATATATAAAATCAGATAGATCAAATAGAAAAATTTAATCAAAATTGGAATTAAAATTCTGGAAATTGGAAAGACATATAAATGAATTTGGATTAAATATATGGAAAATTTAAGATCCTGGATGAATTTGGAAATGTTTTAAAAGTAGTGTGAAAGATATTTTGAAATAATTTCAAAATAGAAGTGTTTGAAAATGAGTTTTGAAATGATATAGTATTGAACTCACTTCGGTTGCTGGAAAATAACTCTGATGATGCTGGTCACATCATTAGTGTTCATTTTCGAGTTTCTAAGTGACAGATTACTACTAAAGATTTTGCTTTGAATTGTTTTAAGGAAATAAGTTGTTCAGAAATTCAAATGTTTTAAATTGCTATTATATATATATATATATATATATATATATGATTTCAACTGATTTGAAAAAACCAGGAATTTGAATCATGAGGTTTAAATCTAACTTGGGATGTTAGATAGATTGAAAACGTAAAAATGAATAAATAAATTAGAATTGAGCTTAAACTAAGTTAAATAAAATTTGATTGGATTGGAGATAATCTGGAATTGTATTGGATTGTTGAGTAGAATTTGGAATTGAGATTGGAACTGGCATTGAAATGAAATTTGGCTTGAGCATAAGCAAATGATTGGATTTGAGGACAAAGTGATTGGAGATCAAAGTTGGGAATGCATGGATGTATGCTAGTTTGATAATGAATAAAAGAGTCAGAGTTGAATGCCCATCAAAAGGTGCAAGTTTATATTTTAATTGGGTAAGAGATTTTTATGAGCCAGTTTGGCAAGCCGCTTGGCTGTTTAATTTTCTTTTGGGTTGAAGAAGGCCTAGAGAGGCGAGTTGTAGTTGTATCGACTGAGTCGTGCAAAGGAGACGCTGACGATTTTTTTTGGAAATTTAGAGTGTTAGAAATTTTTTAGAATTTTTGAAAATATTCGTTGGTAGGAATGAGTTAATATTTTATTTAAAATTAATTGGTTCAGTTGAAACTGAAGTTCAGAAGAGAAACAGAAGATTTTTAACCTAGTTAATAAGGTTTGTAGCATTTTTCATACCTTAGTCATTTCGGGGACGAGTTTCTTTTAAGGGGGAAGGAATGTAACGTCCCAGAATTTTACCAATTTAATAATTAATTTATTTAATTATTATAATATTTTGGTTTGGTAATTTAAATAGTTTGAATTCAAATATTTAATTAGTATAAATAATGGTGTAATAAAGTTTAATTTTCGAAATGATAGGAAATAGTTGAATTGGCATATTGTGTGAATTGGATTTTGTATGATATTTAATTAAATTTAGATTAAGTTATAATAATGAATTTATTTATAAGCGACAATTGAACGTATTAACTATAATATAATTATAAACGAGCTCGTAACGTCGCGGTATTTCGTTTACATTTTGAACTCCAACTAAGTATACAGGACCTGTTATAAGTCGAATTTCGTCGAAACAAGAAACGTTCGAATCTGTTGAGCTATATTTTTCTAATGGAAGAGAAAAATGGAGATTTCGCTTTATAGATTGTAAGTTATGTCCAAATCAAATTTTCAAATAGTCGCTACGGATTCGTTTATAAACCATAACGATTATTTAATTTTAATAAAATATTTATTTCGAATTTGGACAAGATTTTTGAGACGTATACTTAATTTAATTTATAGAATTTTACTGTAATTTCTAATTCGTAAAATAAACAACTTTTTGTTTAACGTATTTTGCATCCTAAATCAGTATTTTTGGGATTTTACAAAATAAGTTAACTTGTCTATTTTATTATGTTTTTGGAATTATGGCACATTGCTCGATTCAATGATATTTTTATTTTTGTCGATAGCGGTCCTCGAAATGCTAAAACTATGTGTAGCACAGTACCCTAAAATCTAACATATATGTATATAAGTAAAACAAATCGATTAAATATTAGTACCTTCACCCCTAAGCATTGTACGTTTATATAGTTTAAAAACAGTGCTAATACTGCGTAATATTTTTGTATGAATTGTCACTTCTCTAGCCTAAACTCCAAATCTATGTTTCTCCTTTCCCCTAATACTTTATGGCGAAGAAATACTACAGATCCTTTTTCTTTCATATAGGCTATTTGTTGAATAATATAAACTCCCCTATAACTCTAAAATGTGTGTGCCAAGGAAATAAGGCTTATATAAATACATACGACTTCTTCTTTTTGTTTGGCTTCAGGAATTTTAGCCGAAGCTTCTAATGGCTATAAAAATTAAAAGAAAACAAATTTCCATATATAAATTGAAAGGAGATAAACTATATATATATGCATCCCAGTAGATTATTTCATCTTCTCGTGTAACTGTAGCAATGGAGCTAATGTAGCGGCGTTGAAAAGTAGGGCACCGAAGCAGGAAGTTTCCTTTTCACTTCTTTTTTCTGTGAATAGTTATAGTTCAGGGTCGGATCAGCAAGGCTTGGCGAGCTAGGGTGACGCTGGTAGTCAAGTGGTGTGCGTGAGTGGGACTGTGGAAGTTGGTTGCGGGAGGGGCAGTAAGGAGAATCGGTTATGGAGAGCAAGCACATGAAGAAGACAAAGAGTTGGTGGGATGTTGGGTGCTTTTATTGTGTTTGGCGAGACGGACTGTTGACAAGATATAAAGGGGGAGGCTTTCACATAATGAGGTGAAGTGGAGGAGAAAGAGAGGTCACTCATGGATTTCATATGCAGGTGTCAAGTAGGGGTGGAGTGGGAACATGTGTTCAAGTTTTGGGGAAGGAGTTTGATGTATGTGTTATGTGCTGTTGCGTGAGGCCGAGAGCAAGGGGCTTGGAGAAGAAAGATTCATAAATTGTGCAAAAGAGGGGCTCGTGGGTTCTATTTTAATTCGTGAAAGGTGTGGAGTTATAAATGGAGAAAGAAGAATGACGAGATGGTAAGGAGCAGCGGTTTGTTTGAATGAGCGGGTAGAAGAAGGCGTGAGTTGGGCTTGCGTGTGGTTATGAAGTTTGGGCAGAGAAATAAATGTAAGCCCATTTAAATTAAATAAATTTAGTTTTAAATTAAACTAGTACATTAACTTTTAAAATACAATATCTTGTACATACACAGTCAGAATTTCGAACCGTCTGTCGCGTTGTGATCGTATGGACACAGGATACAGGATACAAAATGAAACTAGCCTGAGATTGTTTGGAGCTCGCTACAATTTATGGCAAAACAAAACGCCTGATTCGATCAAATCGAACGTTTATCGTTATTAAATGAAGCGATCCGAACTTCCCCGGTCTCCGAAGAGAAGAGAAAGAACGAATTATTGTGAGAACACGACAAAATAGAACGCGGACGGAAGAACATTTCATTGTATATTACAACAATTCCATCAGAATACAAGAATATACAGAGTATAAGCAAATATTACACAGAAAAATATCAAAGATTACAATAAATTACATAGCACCGGAAAATAATACAATACACAACTAGAAGAGATATACGGATAAAAAGCTTTCCGGATATCGTTCCAGCTGTAAAGCAGGATCCTGTGAATATAAATCTGCAAAACCAAAACTACTAGCTGCCCGTGTCAAAATAAGGGAACCCAGAGTTTAGGTTAAAACAATAAACTCCAGGTCAGTCATGGGACTGGTGTGAGAACTAAAACAGTTATTAATCTTTATTTTCAAAGTAGGTAAATCAAGGGACCACGCCGTATAACACGGAACGGGTTTCCTCCCAAGAATACCAGTGCATAAAACAAACAACGCGATGTTAAATAAAGAAAAATGAAGCTATTATAAGACCCAGTTCCTATCACACAATGCAACGCAAGCCGGGGGATAGGGTTTTTACCTTATAACAGCCAAGAATGCTTGATATGTTTAAAACAAATCATTTGATACTATTATAAGTGCATAGTATATAAAACAACTTCAAATCATAAATATCAATCATAGGCGACATGAGCGTCCCATGCCACTATGTCGCCATATAAAGGTTTACAAATAAAACCGCAAAGTCACGTATATGGAAATTGGATTTCCATCTATGAACCGAGGCCAGGGATCGTCCTCTACCGATTCGAGACAATCTAGCCCATGTCTCCGGAACAGCCGCAACTGCCCTTGGAGCGACAGGGCCGGTCCACCGATGTGGATTATAATGCCTGAACACTACGTTTCCCCACCCTTTGGGGGTGTAAATGAGCCAGCGAATGACTCCATCGGACCCGGATCGTCTGATCAAACCGAGGCGCCTCGCAACAACAACAACCACACAGGTGAAAAGTATATAAATGTCAGGGCTGGTAGGTCACTGACACCACCCTAGCTAGAAGGAAACGCATGCCCTCCCTGAGGTCCTCTCCCGTTTCTAGTTCACAACCGGGGTGTGAGGCTCGCGAATTCACGTTACACAAAGCTATGCCACACAGGTCGTGCTTTGATCATCAACCACAAGACTTTGCTTTTCAACAGAAGCCTTGATCAATTGCCACTTAGGCGTGCCACACAGGCAATTCACTCCATGCGTTTGATATCCATCAATATATAACCCATGAGCTCGTACGTCTCAGAGAAGGGCGTTAAGCAAGAGAATAAATTCTCCACCGCCAAACAGATATATATTTAATAGAAATCAATCACACAGACTAAAACCCAATGTCAGACACACAGTCCATTTACATGTTCGTTCTGGGTCTGAACGAAACCGGAGGCACCTAGTACCCCGCATATCCATTGATCTCCAAGTACGTCTGGACGATCACCAATGGTTTCCATCTTCTTGGGTGTACTGCCCAATCAAGATCATCAGTAATCACCTAGACCACGTGAAGACATCCGATCTTCAACCACTGTCTTCATCTTCGACACCACGTCGAATCAGTTATTCAGAATGGGATAAACCCGGTCTTTCTGAACAACTCGCGTATATATACAATAAAAACGTGTTACACAAACACAACATACGCCTCATTCCAATTCAGAATATTCTTTTATTCAAATATTCTTATATTTTGGGAAAGGTTCCCATTAATTTTATCAAAGATAAATTCTTTAAATTTATTCTTTAATCTTCTTTGAATATCAATTCAAACTAGTCGGGATTAGCGGACCACACCGGAGTAATCATTTATTTTATTCCCTAATCCCAACCTATTCATCCCATGAAGTAAAACTGGTAATACTTCATATCTAACACCACGGTGTTATCGGTAAATTCAATTACCATTTCACGTTCAAATCTAATTAAAGATTTAACTATCGCTTGGAGTAAAATTGGTGATACTCCATTCTCGATCTTTTCAATCTATATTAAGATTCATTAAAACTCCACTTAGTTTTAATCGTTAACTGGGTTAAAGAATCAGTGTCATTTAAAACATGGTTCACGATAAACCCAAGATCACATTTGATATCAAATACAAGGCTCTGAATAGAAAATATATCGGCTTATATTCAATATCAAATTCTACGACCAACAAATATCGTATTGGAAATAACGATCTAAATATGTATATCTTTCAAATTTCCATAACAACACCTGTATAATCACGAAATCCAACCTCGAAATATTCCGAAGACAATTTTGATTCAAATCCATTCCAATGCAATTATTGGAAATTCTGGTTATATTTCAAAACCATTTCAAACTCACTTTATTTATTTTAAAAATAATTAAATTACTATTCTAGCTCAAAACTAGTTCATTTCGATAAAAATATATTTTTATCTTTTCAAATATGGAGTTTTTCATCCCAATTCTTCCCAAATCATTTCTTATGATTTTACACAAATTATTACTATTTTTAATAATTTTATCAAGGCCCGTACAGTCGATTTCCATCAGTGGCCATCGAACTGCACTTACAGCGACCTTTTCCAAATTTGATTTGGACATAATTCCAAATCCAACCGTTAGATTTCTAATATCTAATAATCGTTAGAAAGCTATTTCCGATACGAACCCAACGGTTCCAGTTTTAGGAGAATCCGACGGTCGGATCTCCCGTGATATCCGTTCGAAGTCAATGGTCGAAATTCGCGAACTGCCGTGGCGCGGCGCGTTCTATTCAGGCCATTATATTATATATATAACATATATATAATATACTTCGTCGATTTCAATTCAAAACACGCTTTATAAATCGTTTTAAATTCATTTTCAAAACGGTTTCAACTTCATATTCCATTTCAAATCAAAATTGAATATTCCAATATACATTCGTTTTAAATTCTTTTCAAATCGATTTCAATTCAAATTGATTTCTAATCCAATTTCAGTTCCTTTTCAATTCAATTCAATTTCAATTCGAATTCATTTATATTCAATTTCAATTCAAATTCATTTCTATTCAATTTCAATTCGAATTCATTTCTATTCAATTTCAATTCGAATTCATTTCTTTTCAAAATACAGATTTTGAAATCACTTTCGATATTCATTATAAAATGAATAAAATCGATATAAATATCGTTCACGTCAAAATGGCGTCTGTTAGACCAAAAAGTGGTTCTAACACCCAAATTGACTAAAAGCAGAATGAAATAAGATCAAAAGTAAAATGAACACACAGAATTTATAGTGGTTCGGCGAAGAAAAGCCTACGTCCACTTGTCAAGCACTATTCTCAATGATATTGTTGCAATTACAATGAGATATTCAC
The DNA here is from genome assembly GCA_030737875.1 of Allium sativum. NCBI lineage: Eukaryota > Viridiplantae > Streptophyta > Magnoliopsida > Asparagales > Amaryllidaceae > Allium > Allium sativum. The sequence continues at coordinate 73,930,926 of CM060923.1, read as the reverse complement.
TCAATTTCTCTCACAACTCACATACATTCACTCAATTGTCTAAAAACAAATGATGAAAGAAGATTTGGATTTTCCGGGAGTGCTGGAATTCGGGTTATGAAAGTGGTTGAACTCTCAAAGTGCCAAAAAAAAGAGAGCCTTTTCATTTTCTCCAGACAGGGTATTTATAGGTGAAAATTCGCTCAGAACCCGATCTGGATCGGAGCCACGTGTCATCCATCCCATCAGCCTCGGGTTTGGATGGATTTCTATGTTGACAACGCATCAGAGCAGTGGACGTTGTGGGCAGGAACTGGTCATAGCCGCTCCGAATAACCAGGCGCTCATGCAGGGGAGTGACGTGGAAGATGGGTTCGGATCGGAAGAGTGTGCACAAGGGGTTCGGATCGGAGTACCCGATCCGACCCGGATTAACTTAGGACTAATTCTTTATTTACTTTGCTCCGCTCCGTTCCGATCTATCTCTGTAGCAATTGGGTGGCCCTCCGCTCCGATTAACTGTAAGCAACGTTCCGATCCGGATAACAGTGTCTCCTTGAACCAAATAATAGCAGCACTCCGATCCGATCAGCAACGTATCCCCGATCCGAACCGCTACATTCCTCCGATCTGAACCGCTATAATGCTCTCTAAGTTCTTCAATGTTTCACATCTCGACTTTGTGTTGCCCAGTTCACAAAGTGGGCTAACATTTTGCCCCCTCAAAGGATGCTTCTGTTGTAGACGGAGCATGCTTTGATTGTCATTGCACAGCGTCTTCTAGGTAATTTTTCCTTTGATTTTCCTTGTGTTTTCATCTTCTTCTTCACACTTCAATTTAATTCGCTGCTGAGCTACGGAATTCGGTTCGGATTCCGATCCGAACAGACCCCTTCTTCTTTCTATCTTTCACTGGACTATTGGGCCAAGCTTTGCTATTGGACTGTCGTTCCGACCCGAACGGGGAGACGAATAGTCACTTTACTTCTCTATATAAACTGGGTCTTCTTCCTTCTCTCATTTCCTTTTATTGTTTTACCTCTTTCGCTTCGGAACTTCAGAGAAAAGAAATAAGAACTTTTCACCCTTTTCTTGCAAATTTCCAAGCAACATACTCTGGTAGGTTTGAATCCGTCATTTAATTTTGTAACAATGGGTTTCAATGGAAATTTGCGGTTGATTTTGAATGATTTGAACATGACTCCTCTCTCGCTTCGACATCGCGTCTTCCTCCTCCCCTGCCGTCGTCGTGGGTGGTTCTACCACCATCTCGAGGTGCTGAGAGGTTAAGTGAAGCATGCGCTTGTCTTTAATCGGAGCTTTGGAGATGGATGTGGATTTGACTGTGGTTGAGGAAGGGGAAGAAGAAGAAGAGGATTGAGGGGATCGGTTCGGGTTGGAGTATAGAAGATGGATGAGAGGGAAAAGAAAAGAGGTTCAGGAAGTCGGATCGGGTCGGGGCAAGTAGAGAAAGGGAAAAAGAAAAGAAGTCCAGGAGATCGGATCGGGTCGGAGCAAGCAGTTAAAGAAGGGGGAAAGGGAGCTTACCTAACCGGATCGGATCGGACCGTAAGATGAAGGAGGAGAAGTATAACTACGTGATCCAATCCGAACCGTTAGGGAACTCTTCCTCCGAGCTGATCCGATTTTGATTTCTGAGTTTCAAGGTTTATCCGAGCCCAAGTCGAGGCCGCATCCCCGATCCGATCCCAATGAATGCGCCCGAACCGACCCGAAGAGCAGTCCATCTTAATACATAAAAACTTGTTTAACTGGCCCAATCAACTTTTGGCATAATCTTCAACTTAATGGACAGTTAGGATAGTGCCCTGCGAACGTAACTGGACATCACGATCTACTTCAATCCTTCATACTTTGCCAAAATATTGCGTCGCACTTTTAGACATTTACTTTACACTTTTCGCATACACTGTTTACACTTTAGTTTGCACACATGCACGGGGGGATACGGGCTAATTTACTCTAATTTGTGTTATTGCTTCTTCAATATTTTTATGACCATGAGACCCAGACGCTCTTCTAGACTAGCTGAGAAAAAAGAGGCCCCGGAGACATCCAACAAAGTCACTCTCGAGGACATATCTTCCCCTTCGGATCCAGAATGGAATGATTAGGGTTCAGACTACGAGGTTGGAAATCGTGAAAGTGTCGAGGTGTCTTCAGAGAATGAAGTTTCTCTAGGTTTTGAAGAGGAAGGAGGGATAGGTGACGACCGGGCTCCTGATGAGTTTGAATCGGTTGTCATATTGGAATCACCCCAAGATTCTGTTGAACCAACAATCGACAACGACCGGCTTATCCGAATTTGTTTAAAATACGGGATAATGAAAAGGGACACCCTGGTGCCTTCGAGAACTGACCGTCCCCACAACCCTCCAGAAGGAAATATGACAATTACTCGGTTGATGTGCATGGTCGGTGCTATTCCTCCATTTTCTCCCTTCATCGTTGATTTTCTAAGACAGATGCGGATTGCCCCCATGGAGCTGCATCCCAATTCTTATGCGTACTTACACACCTTATATATAGCATACCGTGAGATCTTAGGCATAGATCTCACTTTCGATGACGTTCATTTCTTCTACAACTTCAAGCATCGGACCCGAGAGACTCCTTCTTTCTGCTATTTTGAGTCTGTTCCTAAGAGGAAGATAATTTCAACGCCATTCAGTAGTAAAGCTGGAGATTCCAGACTGGAATGGTTTTACGTGAAGCGACAACCTGGGTGTGCTAGGAGATGGACGAAATCAAGTAAAGCACTTATTTTCTAAATCTTGGCTCTATACATTCAAGTCATCGCCTTAACTCGTTTTTCTTTTAGTTTGCAGTCGACAATCCAAAACAAATATCAGACCAGGTGTTCTTTGACCGGATGCACCAGCTCCTCAATGGCGACCAGAAGTTCCTGACTATTTATGAAGTCCTTAAGGACGAATATCTTCATTTTCATGGACTGCTATCCGTTTTTCGTAGTATCGGCCATGGGACGGCTCCATACGTATATATTCCTCCAGTGGATGTAGTCCCAGAGACAGGAGAAGGTTCGGGAGCTCCTACACTGTAGCGACCCGGAAAATTCGATACTCGAATTATCGACATTTACCCAAACTGTGTCCCACTCGAGTATCGAATCTCCAGAAAGCTAGAAGAAAGAAGTTGGAGGATGAGAAAGATAAGATAGAAATATTAGAATAGAAGAATAAGAAGAAGAACACACACTATACAGAGTCTCACATCGCAGCGGAACAAAATATAATATAAAAATAATCTTTATTGAAAGCTTGAAAATATACTTACAACATCAGAGTACCACAGAAAATCTAGACAGCTATAACAACCTGTCCTCAAAAATAACACAGCGGAATAATATTTTGTCTAAATCATACGCCTGGACCTCTCCAGCTCGTCTCTGAACTTCAGAGCATCTGATAACCTGAACCTGCAACCCGGGCTAACCCGAGCATTTCAAATACCGGGTCAGTCTGGTGAACCAGAGTGAGAATAACTCGCACAGTTTAAGGGGAATCATCCAACTTGAATTTTAAGTTCAAATTGCTTTCGAAAGAAAAAGGATAATAGTAAGACCAGCCCACACATAAACACAGACGGTTTTTACCTTACTATAACCCAAAATAGTTTCGAAATCATATCTTGATCTGATATTATCATAATGTCTAATTACAAGTAATTAGCAATCTAGAGGAACGCTTGCATCTCACGCTTCCCATATATAGTATACAATCGAAAACCGCGGGCACTTATTGGATATTGGATTTCCAACTTGACAAGGTATGGGACCACCTTCCGCACGTGTATCTCTAGAGGCGAATACACTGGGTTCAACAAGAACGTCTTGCAACCCGGCCCTCACATGACCGACCACTCATTTCGCTTGAGTGTATCGAATGTATATCACCGACGGTTGGGATCAGCAACCGCCACCCGAATAGGGTCAGCATCGAAACATAGATTAAAGAAGCAATAGGAATTTCTCTAGATAGGTGATCATACATCCTAATGGGAGCGACCCACATAGCCATGCTGCCTGCCCGATTTTTGTCATTTCCCGGTTGATGAGGCTTGAGGCTAGAATCTCTTTTCAACATCTGGCCACCATTCTCTTTGAATGCCACATCGTCAGATCCGCCAGATCACACTTGATTGACGTCCACAAACACACTCTAGCTGTCAGGCTAGAGAATAACCATTTCTCCGCCATCAACTATGGTACGTTTGGAGAAATCAACACATGTGATTCCTTTGGAAATACTCTGTCAGACATCCGTCCATACATGTCATCCAGGATCAGGATGAATCGAAAGTACTCTCCTACTGCATCACATATAGGAATCACCCCAAGGATCAGTAGCGAGTAGCCCTTGCAAATCCGAAGATTTCAATCACGACAGAATTACAAGTCATCATAACTCTGGTAGCTAGCCAGAGAAATTTAACGAGTAGTTCTTCCGCTTATGAAGTTCAACGGTCTTCAATGCTCCACCTCGACCATCTTCTGACATCTTTAACGTTTACGTATTTATTGGTCGGAATGGGTTTCGAAGATAAATTCGATCCCGGTCTTTCCGAACCAACAATCGATTTGGTCAGATTTTGATAGTTGGTGATTTAACTATCAAACTAAACAAACATCATCCATAGAAAAATCAAATGGGTTCCTTGGTTCAGAATACAGCATCCCTTGGCCCTTTAAGTTAAACAGTTGTTAATTACATTTCTAAATCTTTCAACATTTAGATATCGCTTTCTAAATCCTTATTTCCAAATCCCATTTATTCAACTTATAATTCTTCGAATTATAGTTATAATATCTTTTGCAGAAATATCATTTATTTTCACCACCTTCGTATTGAAACTAATATCACCCTTGGATAATCATGAAATCGTTCAAGTTGGGGTATTTTATTTACCTCTCAGACCTTAAACCGACAACACTCTTATCTTCGGATTAGATAGAAGTTTATTAACGAAATCTCTTTTCAATAATTAACCCAATCATCTCTATATAACCCCATTTATGACCACTTTGATTCAATTAACTCCATTCTATATCTAAAACATTTATCCCCATATCTCACCATTTTATCTTCACTTTTATAGTAGAATTCAATCTGCTCAAGCTTTTGTTCGATTTCAACTCATATGCAAATTTGTTTAAACTTTCCTTCTTGTAAAATTCCCTTCTAGGGATAAATCAAAATTTTACTCATATAAGTACGAGTAACTTATTAAATGCCCTTTGGTTATAAACAAGGGTTTTAATAAATCTCCTTTATCACCATTTCCATTTCAAATCTGGTTCCTTTCATTATTCACCTTAAAGGTTAACATTTTTCTTTTTATAAAAAGCTCGACTCGATATATCAAAAATACTTGGTTCCATTAGAAAACATTATTACATGTATATTCAGATCTTGTTTATCGAGTCTCTTTATAAATTCATGTACTATTCTTTTACAATCCCTTTACAGTTCGATTCCTTGTCAATCTTCTACCGTTATTCACATCAAATGGTGTACTACAAAAATAATTAATCTTCCTCAAAAGGTTATTAAAAAAAATGATATTAATCACCAATCAAATGAATAGTTTAAAATAACTATTCTCATTCAAGTGGTTGACTTGGACATTTCAACACGGTTACTTTGTTAACCATTATCACTTGGTTAAATAAAGAAGATTAATTTAAATACTTTCATTTTGATTGAATTAACAATCTAGTTAGGTTAAATAAACCCTTTTAACCATTACATTCAATCTTAAACATTTGGTAAATCGCTTCATATTTGCCGCAAAACTCGCTAACATGCAAATCTTCCTTTGTATACTTCTTTGTGAATTCAAAACAAAAATAATCCTTTATTTCTCTTAATCACTTCATTTAAAATAATCTATACAAGATAGATTTCAAAACTAACTTTAGTTATAAAACAACTTTATAACTGTATTTCTATCGCTTTTCATGACGATAAACCAATTTCCATAAAATGATTCATTAGCGGGCCATCTGCCGATAAATACTTAACCAATGACACCCAATAGTTAAAATCAACCAAGTGTTGAATTTGGTTTCAATGATCAATCAACTGATTAATAGTTCATATAATTAAACAACATATTTGAGGAATCCGGTTGGATCCCTCCAACCTGTCCTTCCCTGCATCACAATGGTTACCTCAATTTTAACACAACCATACAGTTCAACCAATAACGGTTAACAATAACCATCAGCAAACATTGCACACAAAATAAAATAAAACCCGGTTTATATAAAATATAAACGGGGTAACTGAGTGAGTTAAACTCACCTTGATTTTCATTTGTCATCAAAACGGTTTTGTGTTAATTAAATTAAACTATCGTTTAATTTAATTAAAAACTCCAGCAGCGCCCAACTCCGTTCAAACTGTTCCAGTATGTAGTGCTCGACACCACAATTCCATCGCAACACGCTTGATCCAATTCTGATAATACGCGTACGAGTTATAAATAATTTAAATTGGCGGTTAAATTAGAAATAGTAAATTCTGAATTATAATATAAATATCGTTAATTACCTTTAATATAAGTTTACAGGCCGTCCAGTATTTTTGTCTACATCGTTTCTCACTGTTGTTTTCCCTCAGCGCGATATACGACTTCAACACATCGTTGCCTTGCTCAGACTGCACGAATGGTTACAGAATTAAATAAAATCCCAATTAACTTTTATAATTAAACTGATTATTATATAAATTAATATCGTTTACCGATCGTTAGAACCAGAATTGCGTTCGTTCTGGTACACTGCTCCTTTCTTCTGAAGTTCGTATGAACCCATGCTCCGTTACTTCAAAATATCTCTGTTGCTTCATTCGAAGCCCAGCGCTTCCCTCTTTTTTTTTTTTTTTTTTTTTTTTTATGTTAGGCCAAAAGGTCATGCATGGCCTTGCGCATGCATGCAGCATGCTCTACCCCCTTTGTTCCCATTTGGTATTTGGCTTCCAACGTCCTTTTTTTTTTTTTTTCTTTTTTTCGTTTTTGGGTCTGCTATTGTATTCACAAACCCACATGCAAGTGCCACCTGCTCCATTCAAACATCCAGCGCCTCTCCCCAGCTTCTTCTCCTCACGTCCCTTTCTTTTCTTCCATTCACCGCATGTATACTTCCCCTTCCAACCATTTCGTTTTCCTTTGTTTTTTTTTTTTTTTTTTCATCCCATTCAATTATTTCTACTTCCCCCATACACCTTCCCTCTGACAAACTACTCTGCCACACATAGATCTCGCACAAACCCCACTGTCATCTTCTTCCCGCTTGTTTGCGCACAACCTTCCCCTACTTTCTTTCCATGCATATACAAATCTCCTCTATATATACAGATTTGTTCTTCTCGCATGAACTCAACATGCTTCAGTAGTACACCTTTTTTTTTTCTTTCCGAACGATTAAACCCGATTCCAGAAAACAAGAGTCCAACTGCCCTTGTATTTTCTTCCCCTGCCAACGCACTGTTCCCACATCACTTTTCACTTCCCTTCACCAATATTACTTCTGCCATTTTATAATACATCACCTTTCCCACCTGCATGTTTAAAACCATTTCATCTCAGTTCTCCTCCGCACGCACCCAACTTCGCACTCCACCACTGCTAGACCTTCCTTTTATTCTTTATTTCCTTGTTTAAAGAAAACAAAATTCCACTGTCGACAAAACCCAAACCGTCCTCCTCACGCTGAACCGAAACTAATACACGCGTATTGGAGAGAGAGGGAGCGGCTTTTAGACTTTATGCAGAAGAGAGTATTTGATTTATTGGGGTGAAGCCTTGGACAAATTTTCGGTTTCATCTAAACAGCGGAATAAAGAGGAAAGGAGTAACAGAGGCTTTTATAGGGGAAACTCCGTGGGAAACAAGGCATTTGGTTTAGGTCTGCTATAGAGGTAGGATAGCTGTATGTCTGCGATTCTCGAGACAACCCTTTGTCGGCACGGAACATATAATTTGCAGGCAAGAAAAGGAAATTAACGGTTAAAAGTGGGGAAGGTTACATTTAGAACTCCCCACTAAAGTGTCGGTTTGAAAGGTATATGTATTTTTGATTTGTTTGTACTCAGTGTTCATGTTGTTTCATTTCACGTTCATGTTTCAAATTTGCAGAGAAAAGGGTAGTTCATATTTATGTAATATATGAAGTTTAGCGTACCCCGTTATATAATATTCTATTTACATACAGACCCCTATGGACAGAAATAAATATACAGTCGTGTCCAGTGAGGTGTCACTATCCCAAAAATATTATAATATCGGTAGATTAACTTATATTTTGAAATCCCAAAATACTGATACAGGGTGCAAAATACTTCAAATAAAAAGTTGCATATTTAATTTATTAAAAATCACAGTAAAATTCTAAAAATTAAATTATGACTACGTCTCAAAAGAATCTTGTCTAAATTCGAAACCGATATCTAATTATATCGAGTAAACCGTTATGGTCGATGAACGATTTTATAGTGACTATTGGAAATTTTAATCTGGGCATATCTTACCATCTATATGACGAAATCACGATTTTTCTCCTTTTATTAGAAAAATATAATCAAATTGGTTCAACATTTCTTGTTTCACAGAATTCTGATTTCAACTGGATTCTGTATATTCAATTAAAGTTCAGATCGAAAATTATGAACTGCCGCGTCGTTTTCGAGCTCGTTTTAATTATAAAATAAATTATATATTTTGAACTCGATTTTATAAAGTAAACTCAATATAAAATCTGCTAATATTGCCAAATCAATATTTAAACAAGTTTTAAATATTCGTAAACATCGTTCAAAAATCTGGGACGTTACATTCTTCCCCCCTTAAAATAATTTCGTCCCCGAAATTGCAAGGTAAGAAGAATGTTCTGAACACGATTATTTTAAAATAATTATTACCAATTCAAATTCTTTAAACGTTCCTTAAAAAAAAAAAATTCGCCAGCACCTCCACTGCACGGCTCGATCACAACAACTACAAATGCCACTCCGGGGTCAACTTTCCCAAAAGAAAACCAAAAGCCAAATGGCTACCCAACTCAGGGGTATAAATCAATAACTCCCATCAATATTTTAAGGTTTACCTTTTTGTCGGGCAACTCAATTCCAATTTCGCAGCAAATCAACTAACCGCTCTTTCTTCTTCCGGTATGTACTTTCAAACTATACAACAAAGCCAATTCCCATAATCTGCTAATATCTGCACTTAACTCATTTATAATGCAAATAGTAATCCAACAATATTCCATTCAATTTCTTCACTGATCCATTTGATGAACTTTATTTAACCAACTCAACATTCAAATAACAGACGACCAACTCATTTGAATTATATTCAACATGTGTATCCACTGGGTTGCCTCAACTTTGGTTTACCGTACGTCAATATAAATCGATAAATTTTCATTATTATTCATTTAATTTCCAAGTCCCAATAATTTAATTCGATTGCACTTAACCAGCTTAAGTTCCATTTTTATATTCAATTAAGTATAGTCTTCCAATTAATTCAATTTCAATTCGAATTCCAAACAAGTCGAGCAAAACAACCAATATTACCATACTATAGAAAATTATTTCCTTTTTCTATATAAAAATATAATTTGGGCAAAATTATTTCATTTACCCCTTTTCAAAATAGTTTGAAAATAATTTTAAAATCAATTACAAGTACGTGCTCTCATATATACTCAACTCATTCTAGGGTGTTACTAACCCCATCTATACTGAGTCACGCCACAGAGCCAAGGTTACTACTCAACCAATAGCTCTGATACCAACTGTAGCGACCCGGAAAATTCGATACTCGAATTATCGACATTTACCCAAACTGTGTCCCACTCGAGTATCGAATCTCCAGAAAGCTAGAAGAAAGAAGTTGGAGGATGAGAAAGATAAGATAGAAATATTAGAATAGAAGAATAAGAAGAAGAACACACACTATACAGAGTCTCACATCGCAGCGGAACAAAATATAATATAAAAATAATCTTTATTGAAAGCTTGAAAATATACTTACAACATCAGAGTACCACAGAAAATCTAAACAGCTATAACAACCTGTCCTCAAAAATAACACAGCGGAATAATATTTTGTCTAAATCATACGCCTGGACCTCTCCAGCTCGTCTCTGAACTTCAGAGCATCTGATAACCTGAACCTGCAACCCGGGCTAACCCGAGCATTTCAAATACCGGGTCAGTCTGGTGAACCAGAGTGAGAATAACTCGCACAGTTTAAGGGGAATCATCCAACTTGAATTTTAAGTTCAAATTGCTTTCGAAAGAAAAAGGATAATAGTAAGACCAGCCCACACATAAACACAGACGGTTTTTACCTTACTATAACCCAAAATAGTTTCGAAATCATATCTTGATCTGATATTATCATAATGTCTAATTACAAGTAATTAGCAATCTAGAGGAACGCTTGCATCTCACGCTTCCCATATATAGTATACAATCGAAAACCGCGGGCACTTATTGGATATTGGATTTCCAACTTGACAAGGTATGGGACCACCTTCCGCACGTGTATCTCTAGAGGCGAATACACTGGGTTCAACAAGAACGTCTTGCAACCCGGCCCTCACATGACCGACCACTCATTTCGCTTGAGTGTATCGAATGTATATCACCGACGGTTGGGATCAGCAACCGCCACCCGAATAGGGTCAGCATCGAAACATAGATTAAAGAAGCAATAGGAATTTCTCTAGATAGGTGATCATACATCCTAATGGGAGCGACCCACATAGCCATGCTGCCTGCCCGATTTTTGTCATTTCCCGGTTGATGAGGCTTGAGGCTAGAATCTCTTTTCAACATCTGGCCACCATTCTCTTTGAATGTCACATCGTCAGATCCGCCAGATCACACTTGATTGACGTCCACAAACACACTCTAGCTGTCAGGCTAGAGAATAACCATTTCTCCGCCATCAACTATGGTACGTTTGGAGAAATCAACACATGTGATTCCTTTGGAAATACTCTGTCAGACATCCGTCCATACATGTCATCCAGGATCAGGATGAACCGAAAGTACTCTCCTACTGCATCACATATAGGAATCACCCCAAGGATCAGTAGCGAGTAGCCCTTGCAAATCCGAAGATTTCAATCACGACAGAATTACAAGTCATCATAACTCTGGTAGCTAGCCAGAGAAATTTAACGAGTAGTTCTTCCGCTTATGAAGTTCAACGGTCTTCAATGCTCCACCTCGACCATCTTCTGACATCTTTAACGTTTACGTATTTATTGGTCGGAATGGGTTTCGAAGATAAATTCGATCCCGGTCTTTCCGAACCAACAATCGATTTGGTCAGATTTTGATAGTTGGTGATTTAACTATCAAACTAAACAAACATCATCCATAGAAAAATCAAATGGGTTCCTTGGTTCAGAATACAGCATCCCTTGGCCCTTTAAGTTAAACAGTTGTTAATTACATTTCTAAATCTTTCAACATTTAGATATCGCTTTCTAAATCCTTATTTCCAAATCCCATTTATTCAACTTATAATTCTTCGAATTATAGTTATAATATCTTTTGCAGAAATATCATTTATTTTCACTACCTTCGTATTGAAACTAATATCACCCTTGGATAATCATGAAATCGTTCAAGTTGGGGTATTTTATTTACCTCTCAGACCTTAAACCGACAACACTCTTATCTTCGGATTAGATAGAAGTTTATTAACGAAATCTCTTTTCAATAATTAACCCAATCATCTCTATATAACCCCATTTATGACCACTTTGATTCAATTAACTCCATTCTATATCTAAAACATTTATCCCCATATCTCACCATTTTATCTTCACTTTTATAGTAGAATTCAATCTGCTCAAGCTTTTGTTCGATTTCAACTCATATGCAAATTTGTTTAAACTTTCCTTCTTGTAAAATTCCCTTCTAGGGATAAATCAAAATTTTACTCATATAAGTACGAGTAACTTATTAAATGCCCTTTGGTTATAAACAAGGGTTTTAATAAATCTCCTTTATCACCATTTCCATTTCAAATCTGGTTCCTTTCATTATTCACCTTAAAGGTTAACATTTTTCTTTTTATAAAAAGCTCGACTCGATATATCAAAAATACTTGGTTCCATTAGAAAACATTATTACATGTATATTCAGATCTTGTTTATCGAGTCTCTTTATAAATTCATGTACTATTCTTTTACAATCCCTTTACAGTTCGATTCCTTGTCAATCTTCTACCGTTATTCACATCAAATGGTGTACTACAAAAATAATTAATCTTCCTCAAAAGGTTATTAAAAAAAATGATATTAATCACCAATCAAATGAATAGTTTAAAATAACTATTCTCATTCAAGTGGTTGACTTGGACATTTCAACACGGTTACTTTGTTAACCATTATCACTTGGTTAAATAAAGAAGATTAATTTAAATACTTTCATTTTGATTGAATTAACAATCTAGTTAGGTTAAATAAACTCTTTTAACCATTACATTCAATCTTAAACATTTGGTAAATCGCTTCATATTTGCCGCAAAACTCGCTAACATGCAAATCTTCCTTTGTATACTTCTTTGTGAATTCAAAACAAAAATAATCCTTTATTTCTCTTAATCACTTCATTTAAAATAATCTATACAAGATAGATTTCAAAACTAACTTTAGTTATAAAACAACTTTATAACTGTATTTCTATCGCTTTTCATGACGATAAACCAATTTCCATAAAATGATTCATTAGCGGGCCATCTGCCGATAAATACTTAACCAATGACACCCATTAGTTAAAATCAACCAAGTGTTGAATTTGGTTTCAATGATCAATCAACTGATTAATAGTTCATATAATTAAACAACATATTTGAGGAATCCGGTTGGATCCCTCCAACCTGTCCTTCCCTGCATCACAATGGTTACCTCAATTTTAACACAACCATACAGTTCAACCAATAACGGTTAACAATAACCATCAGCAAACATTGCACACAAAATAAAATAAAACCCGGTTTATATAAAATATAAACGGGGTAACTGAGTGAGTTAAACTCACCTTGATTTTCATTTGTCATCAAAACGGTTTTGTGTTAATTAAATTAAACTATCGTTTAATTTAATTAAAAACTCCAGCAGCGCCCAACTCCGTTCAAACTGTTCCAGTATGTAGTGCTCGACACCACAATTCCATCGCAACACGCTTGATCCAATTCTGATAATACGCGTACGAGTTATAAATAATTTAAATTGGCGGTTAAATTAGAAATAGTAAATTCTGAATTATAATATAAATATCGTTAATTACCTTTAATATAAGTTTACAGGTCGTCCAGTATTTTTGTCTACATCGTTTCTCACTGTTGTTTTCCCTCAGCGCGATATACGACTTCAACACATCGTTGCCTTGCTCAGACTGCACGAATGGTTACAGAATTAAATAAAATCCCAATTAACTTTTATAATTAAACTGATTATTATATAAATTAATATCGTTTACCGATCGTTAGAACCAGAATTGCGTTCGTTCTGGTACACTGCTCCTTTCTTCTGAAGTTCGTATGAACCCATGCTCCGTTACTTCAAAATATCTCTGTTGCTTCATTCGAAGCCCAGCGCTTCCCTCTTTTTTTTTTTTTTTTTTTTTTTTTTATGTTAGGCCAAAAGGTCATGCATGGCCTTGCGCATGCATGCAGCATGCTCTACCCCCTTTGTTCCCATTTGGTATTTGGCTTCCAACGTCCTTTTTTTTTTTTTTTTTTTTTTTCGTTTTTGGGTCTGCTATTGTATTCACAAACCCACATGCAAGTGCCACCTGCTCCATTCAAACATCCAGCGCCTCTCCCCAGCTTCTTCTCCTCACGTCCCTTTCTTTTCTTCCATTCACCGCATGTATACTTCCCCTTCCAACCATTTCGTTTTCCTTTGTTTTTTTTTTTTTGTTTTTTCATCCCATTCAATTATTTCTACTTCCCCCATACACCTTCCCTCTGACAAACTACTCTGCCACACATAGATCTCGCACAAACCCCACTGTCATCTTCTTCCCGCTTGTTTGCGCACAACCTTCCCCTACTTTCTTTCCATGCATATACAAATCTCCTCTATATATACAGATTTGTTCTTCTCGCATGAACTCAACATGCTTCAGTAGTACACCTTTTTTTTTTCTTTCCGAACGATTAAACCCGATTCCAGAAAACAAGAGTCCAACTGCCCTTGTATTTTCTTCCCCTGCCAACGCACTGTTCCCACATCACTTTTCACTTCCCTTCACCAATATTACTTCTGCCATTTTATAATACATCACCTTTCCCACCTGCATGTTTAAAACCATTTCATCTCAGTTCTCCTCCGCACGCACCCAACTTCGCACTCCACCACTGCTAGACCTTCCTTTTATTCTTTATTTCCTTGTTTAAAGAAAACAAAATTCCACTGTCGACAAAACCCAAACCGTCCTCCTCACGCTGAACCGAAACTAATACACGCGTATTGGAGAGAGAGGGAGCGGCTTTTAGACTTTATGCAGAAGAGAGTATTTGATTTATTGGGGTGAAGCCTTGGACAAATTTTCGGTTTCATCTAAACAGCGGAATAAAGAGGAAAGGAGTAACAGAGGCTTTTATAGGGGAAACTCCGTGGGAAACAAGGCATTTGGTTTAGGTCTGCTATAGAGGTAGGATAGCTGTATGTCTGCGATTCTCGAGACAACCCTTTGTCGGCACGGAACATATAATTTGCAGGCAAGAAAAGGAAATTAACGGTTAAAAGTGGGGAAGGTTACATTTAGAACTCCCCACTAAAGTGTCGGTTTGAAAGGTATATGTATTTTTGATTTGTTTGTACTCAGTGTTCATGTTGTTTCATTTCACGTTCATGTTTCAAATTTGCAGAGAAAAGGGTAGTTCATATTTATGTAATATATGAAGTTTAGCGTACCCCGTTATATAATATTCTATTTACATACAGACCCCTATGGACAGAAATAAATATACAGTCGTGTGCAGTGAGGTGTCACTATCCCAAAAATATTATAATATCGGTAGATTAACTTATATTTTGAAATCCCAAAATACTGATACAGGGTGCAAAATACTTCAAATAAAAAGTTGCATATTTAATTTATTAAAAATCACAGTAAAATTCTAAAAATTAAATTATGACTACGTCTCAAAAGAATCTTGTCTAAATTCGAAACCGATATCTAATTATATCGAGTAAACCGTTATGGTCGATGAACGATTTTATAGTGACTATTGGAAATTTTAATCTGGGCATATCTTACCATCTATATGACGAAATCACGATTTTTCTCCTTTTATTAGAAAAATATAATCAAATTGGTTCAACATTTCTTGTTTCACAGAATTCTGATTTCAACTGGATTCTGTATATTCAATTAAAGTTCAGATCGAAAATTATGAACTGCCGCGTCGTTTTCGAGCTCGTTTTAATTATAAAATAAATTATATATTTTGAACTCGATTTTATAAAGTAAACTCAATATAAAATCTGCTAATATTGCCAAATCAATATTTAAACAAGTTTTAAATATTCGTAAACATCGTTCAAAAATCTGGGACGTTACATACAATGCCTCTTCAAACTTCACCTTCTCCATCCTCTATTCAAGACGATGAATTGGCTAACCTGGCCGAAAAGCATCGCGAAGGGTATACTGCTCCTGAGGATGCCATTTCTCCAGAAAGGTCAACGTCTTCTAAGGAGTCGCCAACTGACGCTTCTGAGGGAGATGTCCCTAGCACTGATGACCCATTATTTCAGGGTTTGGGGGATCTCCCCTTACCTAAAACTATATACACTTCAGAGGATTTTAGGAAGGATCCTTTAGTCTTCACCTCTTCTGAAGAGACCACTCCTGCTAAGGCCAAAGAGCCTGCCCGTACTAGTCTAGCTTCGGACTCGGGTTGGTTGGGGGGAAACACACCACTTAGGACACGCTTTACACAATAGCATTAGCATTCATTGTACCTCTCTCTCTGTGAAACTATTGATTCTGAATTTCATTTGTCTTATTGTGCAGGCACGATGTCCCGATCTTACTATGATATCAGGAAGCTCCGCCGCAGCATGTCTAATCCACCTCGGGATATTGAGTATGATCGCCGCGATGATCGCGGTAGGGAGGAGAGAAGGCCTTATGAACCCTATCGCTCTCGAACCTCACGTTCTCGCTCTCCCGTTCGGTCGGACCAAGAGAAATATAAAGGTTATCAAAGTCGTAGGGAAGAGGACAGGCCACAATCGAAAGACTCCACCTCTTCCCACGAAAAGCGCAGCAGAGAGAGAAGTCCTCCAAAAGATACTGAGTCGCGAAGTAAACGCAAAGTCCCTGCTACTAAACGGCCTAGGACAGATAAAAAACTATTGAATCCTCCACACACAGGGACACTGAATTGACGATCCCCGCTCCTCCACCACTAGATGCGGAAACTGCAATCAAGCGGGCGTATTTGGAGGAGCAATTTCCCGAACATTACTTCGAGACTTTGACTTTTTTACCTGCCCTCGAATCTATTTCTTCCAGGTGGGCAGACGAGGCCAAAGCAAAGATAGACGCGGTTGAAAAACAGTATTCTGAAATGTTCAAATATTCACGCAACCTTTCCAGAATTATCCGTACTCTAATCACGAATGCTGATTCAATGCAAAAAACCGCGGAAGAAGATGCAAAGACCTTAAAGAATCTAGGAAAAGATTTAGAGGACACACATGCCCAGCTCGCTGTTGCTCAAAGGGACGCTACTAACTTCAAACAACAATTTGAAGATATGCAAAAACGTTATCATGATTTGCTTGAATCTCACACTCAAGAGCGTTCTGAGTTAAAAATCCAAGCTGATGATGTTAAGTCAGAAGCCGCTAAGACGCGCCTTGCTTACACTGATCTTGAACGGAAAAATGCCGAGTTGGCAACGAGGAATGCTGAGCTAGAAAAGAAAAATGCTGACTTGGCTTCAAAGCTACTGGAGGCGAAGAACAGAGCTGCTCTGGCGGAGGGCAACGTTGAGTGTGCTATCAAATCTGCGGAGGAGGCCCGCAAACAATTGTCAGAGGCGGAGGCAGAGATTCAGGGTTTCGGCGAATTAATGATTCAATTCTTCGCACATATCATCCGTCGCCGGAACATTTCTTGGATTGAGGATTATCCATCTACTCTAGTCCAAGTATGGAGTCAAATCGTTGAGTGGGAAAAAGAGGAGCTCAAGGTTGATTCCATCGATGAGGCAAGCTGATGGAGAAATACTTAAGGGATGATGAGCCAGAACGCCTAGCTGAAGGGCGCCACCTCATTGCTGATGCTATGGAAGAAGAGAAGCGGAGGGCTAAACAGAAGAACGTTCCCGAGGCTGGTTCCTCTTCTACTGCCCCCACAACTTCTGAATTGGAGGGGTATGATCCTGAAAACCCGGGAATCCCTCGAGCAACTCTGCTATCCCCTATTCCCGAAATGGCATCAGAGACAGCAGTTACTCCTGCCGAGAAGTCTTCGGAAGGTATCCCTACCTTTTCTCCTCAATTCGTCAAGGCTATTTCTACCTTTCGCCACGTGATTGAGCAATCGATGAAAAACCCATTATTTTCTCCTGAGTTGATAACTGTTGCTTCTCACTCTGTAGGTATTGAGCCATCCTGAAAGACAGATGTGACTCAGGGAGCCGCCTCTGGGGCAGAGCCTACGGAAAAGGCAAAAGGAGGGAAGGACAAGGCTGCTCCTATAGACTTGGGGGAAGGAAGCGAGCCGACTAAGGCTGACACTCCACATGATGAAGAAATGATAGCAGCCTTAAAGGATGATGGCGGTGACGGAGGACATGAGGAAGATCCAGAGGTGGCAATAGTCGGGGAGTCGAAAAGTGCAGATGATGTTACTCTGGCTGCAATGAAAGCTGATCAAGATAAACGCTTGCAGCTAAATGCTGAAGACTTAGACCCTGAAGTCCTCAAGCCTCTCGCAGTTGTGGATGCGGGATCAAGGTTAGTTGTTAAGCTCTCAACTAGATCTATTACAGAGGAACTCGCTAAAAAATCTTCTCTTGATTCCAGCGCTCCGCCCTCCGGGAAGAAGTCAATCGATTCCAGCGCCGCATCTTCGGGAAAGAAAAAATCAAAGCGCATCTTGACGGAGGTCGAGAAAGAGGCAAAGGATGCGGAGAAAGCCGCCAAGAAGTCCAAGCCTCACTCGAAATCTAAATAGTGGGTTGCCTTGCGTTGTTTTAGTATTTGGTAGATCAATAATTTCTGCTGTAAGGGTGGCTCTTGCACCTTCTTTTTGGCTGTTTTCCTGTACAAATTCATTCATTTGTAAATAAAAAATAATTCATTTTCTGCAATGTCTGTTTGTCAGTAGTTCTGCACTTATGTAAAAATGCATGTCTTACTATAGTTATGAAATGAAGTTACGGAGGGAGGAGATATGTGTATACATATATGCCCCCAGTCAATCTCAAAAAATAATTTAAGGCTTAATCAAGTAATCTGAATGCTCCCGATTTTCTGACGGGATTGCATTTTCTGCGTCGTCAATGCCTGTCGTTTTTTCTGGCACTTCTTTTATACTCTCCTGTCTTATACTCAGGTTAGAGTTCTTACTGAGGCGGTCTCTTGTCTGGGTGCACCTTCACGCCTCAGAGGACGTCGTCTTCCCGTCCTTTTATACTCTCTCTCTCTCTCCGGAGAGTTAGAGTTCGAGCTCAGCAATCTATTCACTCCCGGATCTTCAGTGGGGAAGGATCTCTTTCTCAGCGCTCAGTCGGAGACGCTTTTATACTCTCTCTCTCTCTCTCTGGAGAGTTAGAGTTAAGAATGTCGTTTTCTCATTCTTTTATGTCTTGTCGCACAAATTGTCGTCGTGCTTTTTCTTACGTTTAAACTGTCTTCAACCTTTCAGGTTTTGAATCATCTTATATTCCATAATCACAACAGAATAGTCGATGAATGTATATATATAATGCATAAAAGTAAATAACACACGATATTTTTATAGTGGTTCGGCTAAGTCGTAGCCTACATCCACTTTATAGTCCTTTATTCATATCATCAGATTTTCCTAAGGCAAGTCGTGCCTTATTACAGAGTTCATAAGAAAAATAACAAAGAGTACAACATTTCTAATCCAAATATCGCATCAAGTGTTGGGCATTCCATGCCCTAGGGACTTCTTCGCCATCTACGGTCGTTAACTTGAAGGTTCCTTTTTCAAGTTTCCGTTGGATGACAAAGGGTCCTTCCCACTTTGGACCGAGGTGAGGAAGGGATGGAAAGACTCTCTTTAGCACCAAATCTCCTGGTTCAAAAGTCCTAAGGCGAACTTTTTTGTCGTAATAACGTGCCATCTGACGTCGATATCTTGCCGCACGCAAATCTGCTTCGTCCCTTTTTTCTTCGATTTCATCGAGAGACTCGAGTAAGAGTGCCCGATTCGTCATCGGGTCATAATATGTCACCCGGTGGGAAGGGACTTCAAGCTCTACTGGAATTACTGCTTCTGAGCCAAAAGAGAGAGAAAGGGGTATGACCAGTAGTCGTCTTAAATGTTGTCCGATATGCCCACAAAGCTAGGGGCAATTCGTCAACCCATTTTGCCTTTGCGCGCTCTAACCGTTTCTTGAGGATGGATTTTATTACTTTGTTTATTGCTTCAACTTGCCCGTTCGACTGCGGATAAGCAATCGCAGTGTATCGCTTGTCGATCTTATACTTCTGGCAGAAATTTCTGAATTCAGTACCATCGAACTGGGTTCCGTTGTCAGTTATAATGGTCCTTGGGATCCCGAATCGGCATATAACATTTCTAACCACGAAACTTATCACCTTTCTCGCCGTGATTTTGGTTAAGGGCTCAGCTTCCACCCACTTCGTAAAATAGTCCACAGCGACTATTGCATATTTCGCTCCTCCTTTAGCAATCGGTAGAACTCCAATGATATCAATTCCCCACGTGGCAAATAGCCAAGGACTCACCATTGATTTGAGTTGGGCCGACGGTGCTCTGGGGATTTTGGCGAATCTCTGGCACTTATCTCAGCGTCGTGAATAATCAGCTGCATCTTTATTAATTGTGGGCCAGAAGTATCCATATCGCAATATCTTTTTCGCTAAAGTCTGACCTCCTGTATGATCCCAACAGTCACCTTCGTGCACTTCTCTTAGTACACGTTTGAAGTCGTCGTGTGCTATGCATCGTAATAGGGGCATAGAAAATCCTTGCCTATAAAGAGTATCATCTTGTATGACATATCTGGTAGCCTTGCGAACTATAGCCCTTTTCTCACTCTTCTTTGATGGGAGTGTCCCATTCTTAAGGAAGTTCTTAATTGGGGTCATCCACAACTCCTTCTCCGGTTCCGCTTCGAAAGCGAACTTAATTTCCATCGACTCAAAGCTTGGCGATTCCAACGTTTCAATTGGAATTATTTCAGTCTCTTCTGGATTGTCGGAACTAGCTAGCTTTGCCAGCCTGTCCGCCTTCTGGTTTTCGGCTCTTGGGATATGTGTTATATTGTACCGCTCTAGGTTGCTCAATAGCTCTCTCACTTTCCCGAGGTAGGCGATAAGTCGAGGTCCCCGAGCCACAAATTCCTCTCGCACTTGGCAAACAACGATTTTAGAGTCACATAATATGTCCAACATTTTTATTCCGAGGTCCTTAGCAAGCTTCAGCCCGGCAATCAGGGCTTCGTATTCAGAGTCATTGTTAGTCGCCGAAAATTCTAATCGTAGAGCGTAATATAACGACCGTCCTTCAGGAGTGACTAAGACGATTCCAGCTTCGGACCTTCGGTCGTTTTTGGCTCCATCTGTGTATAGCTTCCATGGATCTATCTTTAACTCATCTTCGGACTTGACCACTCTGTCATCGATTACTTCCTCCTCTGGGATGGTGAACTCTGCTATAAAGTCTGCCAGAGCTTGCCCCATTATCGACCTTCGTGGCTGAAAATTTAAATCAAACTGACTTAATTCTGTATTCCATTTGATCAACCTTCCCGATGCTTCAGGTCTCTGCAACACCTGCCTCAGCGGCTAGTCGGTGTACATGGTTATTGGATGAGCTTGGAAATAGTGACGAAGTTTTCGGGATGCGATTAGGAGGCTGTAAGCGAGCTTCTCAATCTTTGGGTAGTTGCGTTCTGCCACTACCAATTTCTTGCTTACATAATATACTAGCCTTTGCACTTTGTCTTCTTCTCGAACCAAGGCTGTGCTAACGGCGTGAGCCGAAACTGCCAAGTAAACAAATAACTCTTCGTGATCCACCGGTTTTGACAAAATCAGTGGTTTTTCTAGCAATTCCAATAAATTTCGAAAGGCCTCAACACAGTCCGGAGTCCATTCGAAGTTTTTCTTTCCCCTTTTAATCAAATCAAAAAACGGGACGCATTTGTCCGTGGCTTTGGAGATAAACCTACTCAACGCAGCTACTTTCCCCGCAAGACTTTGGACGTCTTTAATTCTCTTCGGCTCTTCAATGTTTCAAATCGCTGCTATTTGGATGGGATTGATTTCAATTCCTCGGGAGCTCACAATGAAGCCTAGAAACTTTCCCGATGCCACTCCAAATGAACATTTCAAAGGATTCAACTTCATCTGATACTTTCGCAGGATACCAAACATTTCTGCCAAGTCTTGCGTATGGCTGGAGGACTGTTTCGATTTGACAAGCATATCATCCACGTAAACTTCCATAGTCTTCCCTATTTGATTATAAAACATTCTGTTCACCAAGCGCTGATAAGTGGCTCTGGTGTTTTTCAATCCGAATGGCATTACAACATAACAATATAACCCCAAATTTGTAATGAAGCTCGTATGTTCTTGATCTGGCACGTGCATAGGAATTTGGTTGTGCCCAGAATATGCGTCCATGAAAGAGAGAAGCTCATGACCCGCTGTCGAATCTACAAGCTGGTCAATCCTGGGAAGTGGGAAACTATCTTTTGGGCAAGCTTTGTTCAAATCTGAAAAATCAATGCAAGTCCGCCACTTTCCATTCGGCTTCTTTACTAAGACGGGATTCGATATCCAGTCGGGATATGTCGAATCTCGAATAAATCCGTTCTGTTTCAGCTACTCCACTTCTTCTTTGAGAGCAGCCGACCTCTCTGGGCCCAGCATACGTCTCTTTTTCTTCACAGGCGGATGTTTCGGGTTTACATTTAGTGTGTCACTTATGATGGATGGCGATATCCCACACATGTCAGCGTGGGTCCAGGCAAACACGTCTAAGTTCGCCTTCAAGAAGTCCGTTAGGTCTTTGGCCCGACGTGGATCCAATTGAGATCCAATCTTCAAAACTCTTGTTGGATTGGCTTCATCAATGGGAATTTCCACTGTCGCTTCATTAGGAGTTGCATTTCTAGTCTCTGGTTCCTCGTCTTTTCTGGGATCCAGGTCTTCAGGCGTTCCTTTGGGCAACTCCTTCGGGGTCGATCTCTCTGATTGCTACGCCGAGCCCCCCTTTGGGGGAGGCGAGGCATCTTTACTCTCGATGTTAAGTCCTTTCATCAACATCTTTAATTCGGCAACATAGCAGGCCCGTCCGGAAACTTGATCCCCTCTCATTACTCCAGTTCCGGCTTCAGTTGGGAACTTAAGCAATAAACACCAAGGGGCGATGCAAGCTCTGAACTCAGCAAGGGCAGGCCTCCCCAAAAATGCATTATAAGGCGAATCTACGTCCAACACTACGAACTGAAGCATCCGCACTCTTCAGCGTTCTCCTTGCCCCAAGGTCACGGGCAATTCTATGTACCCCATGGGAGCTGTTGACGCCCCGTTGAAGCCTCTGATCCATCCTTCACATGACTTCAAATCTTCAGATTCAAGCTTCATCTGATCGAATGACTTTTTAAATAAAATATTAACAGAACTTCCGTTGTCTACTAACACCTTATGAACCAAGGCCGACCCAATGGTGGTAGTAATGACCAACAGATCATCAGTGGGTGATTGGATCCCAGTATTATCTCTGATGCGGAATACCACGTCGTCAAACATTGTCTTCTGTTGTTTTATGGGGGCGATATCTTCCAAATCATCACCTTCATTCACATCTACGTGCTTGGCAGCATTTACATATTGACCCATTGCTCTAAAACTACGGATTGCTGGGTGAGGTCCACCCACTATGGAGTTGATAACAATTCCCTTGCCTTTCTGCTGCGCTGTAGGCTTGGGAGCAGATTGAATCTGTTTTGGAGCCTGCTCTCCTTGCCCCCTGTCCCTCAGGACAACCTTATATTCATCCAGTTTCCCTTCGCGCAGCAGCTTCTCAATCACATCTCTTAAATGCCGACATTCATTGGTTGAATGCCCATGAGTTCCATGAAACAAACAAAACTTCCCAGTTGCCATTTCTTTCTCTGTCGAGTCACGAGGTGGCGGTCTTTTATATTGCAAAACATTGTATGTATCCAGGTAAATGTTCTCCAGAGTGTCGTTCAACGGTGTATAATTCTCATAAGTCTGGAATCGGGGCCTTTTGCTAGGATCACTTCCCCTATTTCTATTTCTTCTGTTACCGTTCGCATTACGGTTATTGTTGTTGCCCCCGTTTCCAGAATTGTCGTTTCCACTCTTGTTTCCCACATTCACTTCAACTTTTCCGGAATTTTCCCCAGACTGCTTCACGGCGACGTTACTCTGAACATTTTCTTTTGAAGCCGCTTCAGACTTTCTCTTTCGGTTTTCCCTGGCCTCCTCTCATCTTAAATAAATATCAGCCTTTTCATAGAATATCTCTCTCGTGGAGGGTGTCTTCCCAGAAAGGTAATCTCCAAACTCGGATTCAGGATCGACTCCTTCCTTTAATGCCATCAAGATGGTGGGCTCATGTGGGTCACTAACTTCAGTCACAGCTAAGTTAAAACGGTCAAGATATGACCTCAAAGACTCTCCTGGCGCCTGCTTAATTCTTGATAATTCAATAACACTTTTGGACTTTCGGGTATGGAGTCGGAACTGATTCATAAAACGTTCGCTCAATTCCCTATAATTCGATACCGAACGAGGGGGAAGTCGGGTAAACCATAACAGCGCCACATCTTCTAAATAGATCGAGAATGCCTTACTTCACTGCATCAGGAGCAGCAGCAGCATTCATGAGCCACGAGTATCGCATTAAATGTTGTCCTGGATCAGTTCTCCCATTGTACTTGTCCATCTGCGGCAGGTTAAAACGCTGGGGAAACTGAAAGTCGAGGATGTCGTCAGTGAAAGGAGTATGGCTTCGCTCAATGCCATAATCTTCATTGGTATAGTTCCGGCTCTCGGACATAATCTGGTGTACCATTGCCTGTACATCAGCATTAGTTAGGGGTCGTTCAGGTTCCCTGGCCCTGGTATCCGGGTTCCTTCTGGGCTCTTGTTCAGGAGATGCCCTTCTTCTTTGAGCTGCTTCTGCTCTACTCCGTTCCCTACGCTCCCGGTCGATCTCGGGAGGAGGGGACTGGAGCCTTTGCCCCTGAGTGGGATCATTGTTTCCTAGTGCTCGTGCAATATCCTCGCGAGACCCCAAAGATCCGAATGTCAGCTGCTCCAAATTCTGCGGTCGTTCGATCGGCCTTCGTTCACGGGGCCGCTCTTCCTCGGAAGACGAAGACTGATCCACTGGTGTGTGACGAACCTGAGATGGGGTTCTCTGTCTATGGAGTTCGCTAATTTCCCTGCTCATGAGTCTCATATTTTCTTGCATCATGAGATTGGTACGCTCGTGGATTTTCATAGCCTCCCTAGTACTCTCAAGCATGTCAAGTAGGCGCGAGAAATCTCCTTGAGTAATGGGCGCGGATGGATTGACCTGATCATTGACCCTGGTGGCTGGAATCGGAGCATTTGTAGGGGCTCGAGTAGAGGTTCCAACATCACCAAGTGTCGGATCGGTTCGGAGATGGGAAATCGGGTCGGTTCGGAGCTGGGAAGCCTGTTCGGGTCGGAGCTGGAAAGCCAGGTCGGGTCGGTGTAGGGCAAGTTGCTCGGGTCGGTTCAGGTTGGGGGAATGCACTGCTTCAGAATCTCCTACCCGGATTGGATCGGAGCTCTCCCCCTGTAGGCGGTTCGGGTTTCCTGTATCGGTCCGTCCTGCTGCTGAGCTCTGCCCACGAGACCTTGTCACGACCGCATTTTGCTGATCTTCGCCAACTCCATTTCCTCGACTAGATTGAGCTTCTTTGCCTTTTCCTTTGGCCATGGTTCTTCAACAATCAATTCAACAAATATCCAAGAGCGTCGAAACATGAGGATTAACTTCTTTGAACTCAACGGTCCAAAAAGTAGAACGATAATCCCGAAAAACAAAGAATTTAGATGGTTCTCAGTGAAAGCACCAAAATGTTAGACCAAAAAGTGGTTCTAACACCCAAATTGACTAAAAGCAGAATGAAATAAGATCAAAAGTAAAATGAACACACAGAATTTATAGTGGTTTGGCGAAGAAAAGCCTACGTCCACTTGTCAATCACTATTCTCAATGATATTGTTGCAATTACAATGAGATATTCACTCAATTTCTCTCACAACTCACATACATTCACTCAATTGTCTAAAAACAAATGATGAAACAAGATTTGGATTTTCCGGGCGTGCTGGAATTCGGGTTATGAAAGTGGTTGAACTCTCAAAGTGCCAAAAAAAAAAGAGCCTTTTCATTTTCTCCAAACAGGGTATTTATAGGTGAAAATTCGCTCAGAACCCGATCCGGATCGGAGCCACGTGTCATCCATCCCATCAGCCTCGGGTTCGGATGGATTTCTATGTTGACAACGCATCAGAGCAGTGGACGTTGTGGGGAGGAACTGGTCATAGCCGCTCCGAATAACCATGCGCTCATGCAGGGGAGTGACGTGGAAGATGGGTTCGGATCGGAAGAGTGTGCACAAGGGGTTCGGATCGGAGTACCCGATCCGACCCGGATTAACTTAGGACTAATTCTTTATTTACTTTTCTCTGCTCCGTTCCGATCTATCTCTGTAGCAATTGGGTGGCCCTCCGCTCCGATTAACTGTAAGCAACGTTCCGATCCGGATAGCAGTGTCTCCTTGAACCAAATAGTAGCAGCACTCCGATCCGATCAGCAACGTATCCCCGATCCGAACCGCTACATTCCTCCGATCTGACCCGCTATAATGCTCTCTAAGTGCTTCAATGTTTCACATCTCGACTTTGTGTTGCCCAGTTCACAAAGTGGGCTAACAACGTCAATCTAATCATCACGGCTTCATATATTTCTATTTTCAAATATTCTATTTCGAATATTTCTATTTCAAATATTTCTTTTCCAAATATTTCTATTTCAAATATTCCTGTTCATATATTTCTTTTCCAAATATTTCTATTTCAAATATTTCTATTTCAAAACTGGAATGAGGCCCAATCAATTACCATATAATGTTAATTATATGGATTTTCTACAACACATGTATACAATAACAACGATGAATAATCAACTATCATCCAAAGTGCATTCTACACTGTATAAGCATCAAATATAAATATTTTACGCTCATAACAGTCTGTCAATCAATCGATCGGCATACAACTAAATATTGGGATTAGTGTACGTCAATTATCATCCCAATACCCGTGTGGGGTTTCAAACAAATCAAACACAGATTTTATTTGTGCAGTTGGGCGATGTGTAAAATTTATCGTCCCAATCAATATCAGTCAATGTGTGTATATAAACAAATTGTCCGATCTGTTTATTTTTATTTCATTTCATATACCCGTTAAAAATTCTATTTTTAACTATAAAATATTTTACACTATAAAATATTTTATTTCATTTCACATCACATCACACAATCAACTACACATCAAAATCAAACAAACAAGCATACAAGCCGTCTATGGTCTATGGATGACGTGTGTCGGGTGCTACTAAACACCGTCTGCATCCTAGTATATATTTATAACTAGAAAATAAAATTAAAAGGTGAGAAGTTCTCACAGATTAGCCAATCCAATCCCACTATTCTTCTTATGTAGAAATCTTCGCCGTTCTTGCCTCTTGTCACTTTCTCTACCCGTATTCTCTACATATATAAAAAATCACATTTTTACTTTGCTATTCAATATAAAAAAATCGAATTTTTATAGCAATATATAAAAATCGAGTTTTTACTTCGCTATTCAATATATAAAAATCGAATTTTTACTTCGCTATACAATATATAAAAATTGAATTTTTACTTCGCTATTCAATATATAAAAATCGAATTTCTACTTCGCTATTCAATATATAAAAATCGAATTTTTACTTCGCTATTCAATATATAAAAATCGATTTTTTTACTTCGCTATTCAATATATAAAAATCAAATTTTTTACTTCGCTATTCAATATATAAAAATCGAATTTTTTACTTCGCTTTCTTCACATAAATAAATATATATATATATATATTTACTTTGCTAAAATTTTTATTTTTCTCCCATAAAGATTGTATTTTTATTTGAATTCATGCTTTCATATGATAAGAAAAACAATCGGATAAATCAATGTTAATAGATAAATAAAAATCGAATTTTTAACTATACAAAATAAATTAAAAACTTACTTTGCTTTTCCAAGGGGGAGGAGGGCTCACTGGTCAGAGCTGCGGTCGGGGAAGGGAACGGAGGAGGAGGCGCGGAGGAAGGGGGTGGAAGGAGGGGCGTCGGCTAAGTGACGAGGGGGGGGGGTGCGCGTCTCAACAGGGAAAAGGAGGGGTTTGTCGCGACTCAGCAGGGAAAGGGGGGGGGGGGTAGTCGCGACTCAGCATGAAGGGGGGGTCGATCTCCGGCGGCGCAGGTTGGGGGGGAGGGGGGCGTGAGGCTCGGCGGTGGCTCAAGGGCCCAGGGCGGCGGCGTAGTCCGTTCTTTCTTTTTTTTTATTTTGGGAATGAACGGTAGGGGAGAGAGAGAAGAGGGAAATGAGGGGGGCTTTATATATATATATATATATATATATATATATATATATATATATTTTATTTTAATCCAAAAAGTAAGTTTTTATTTCGACCTTGAAACGAGACCCACCGCCTGTCGTCCCTAGATAATTACCCCCATTCTGAACACAATGGGATATGTATCGCAAGCTGATTCGACTGCTTCGATCAGTTTCCGTCAAAGTCAACATATAACTCTATATATTGAATTTAAACGTACATTTCAATTTACCGAGGCCACATACTAACTCGAAAAATTCCAGAAAAATATTTTCTAGCTTCGTATTGACGATACGGTCCTAACAAAACTAGTTTCGTCGAATTCTGAGACCGTTGGAAAAATGGCCATTTTCCAGTCGATTAAAATCAACTGAAACTGGTCAAACGTGTTTTCCTTTGCCACGCTCACATATTGATTCGAAAAATTATGAAATTTGAAACCTAGCAATAACTTGACATCACGGATCCAACAAAAGTGGTTTCGTCGAAATCCGAGGTCGTTTGCAAAATTTCCATTTTTAAGGGCCTGAATTTCATAGCGACTATTCAGAATTTTCAACTGGACATATCTTTTGATTCCCATTATGAAATTTCAATTTTTCGGGTTCGTTAGAAAGATATTCACAATTAGATCCTATTATTTTTGGTTTCACTAAAATCCGGTTTATTTTGCACCCGGTATGTTCATTTGAATTTTAAAATCGAATTATCGAACTACCGCGCTATTTTCAATTCCTTTTATAAATATAAATAAATATTTATATTCTAACGACGAACTATATAAATATATTCGTTCGAATTCTATTCAAAATAAATTTCTCGTCATTATTATTTAAAATAATTCATTTTAAATAATCAAAATTCGCTAAAATTGCCAAAATAAAAATTTTAAACTGGCCCAGATTTCCGGGTTATTACAATCTCCCCCACTTAAAACTTTTCGTCCCCGAAAAGGAACAAAGCCGAAAGTTGTTTTAAAAACCAACTCAACTTTCTTTGTTTTGACTATGGCTTAAGTTCTTCAACTTTTCAGTTTCTAAGAACTTTTCAATTTTTTCAAAAATTTGGCTAACACCCTAAATTTTCCAAAATTTTTGCCATAACCTCCCCTGCACCGGGAGTACGGGAAAATCCCGAAATTGCCATACAAGCCTTCTGATCTCAAAAAGAAAAAGAAAAAGCCAAGCGGTTAGCCAATCGGCTCATAAAATCATCATCACCCAAACAAAACAGTAAATTATAGTAAACATGTACCTATTTGTCGGGCAAACAAATTTTATTCTCTGCTCTTGCCTCCTTGTTATGACCTGTTCAATGTAAGTACATATGTATGCAAGCAAATGCGATAAATTTCTAATACAATTCACTATTTGATA
Organism: Allium sativum; assembly: GCA_030737875.1. Classification (NCBI taxonomy): domain Eukaryota; kingdom Viridiplantae; phylum Streptophyta; class Magnoliopsida; order Asparagales; family Amaryllidaceae; genus Allium; species Allium sativum. The sequence continues at coordinate 73,901,564 of CM060923.1, read as the reverse complement.
CAATTTGGCTATATGGTTCAAAATTTTAATTAATCAACCAATAATCAAACAACACAATCATCAATCAATTAGTGGATTAATGTTTCAAATTCATAATTTTGATACATATACATATATAGAAAATCATGTTTTTGATGCCAATTCACAACGATAAGCCCTATCAAATTTCGGTTCTCACACCAGTCTAATGGAAATATAGAAATCTCACTTTCGTTACTCGAAAATAAATAATGGCGACGGTGCCCTGTCACCAGAATTATCCCCGGGCAACTAGAGTATGATTCTATAACTATCCAGTATATTAAAACTTCGAATACACGTTTGCAAGACATATATGCAAAATCTTTATATATTGGATTGTCCAAATCAATATATAATAAACGATCAAATACGAATAAGTGATTTAAATTTTCAAAACAAAAATTGTTTTCATTTTAAAAATATACCCTTCACACTCGTTCTAGGATACTACTGATCCCATCTCTAACGAGTCATTCCCATTGGATATTACTAATCCAATATCTGATGAATTCTTTCGTATGGTTCTAATGTGCCTTGTTCTCTGAGCTTTGTAAACCAAAGCTCTGATACCAAAATGAAGCGACCCGAACTTCCCCGGTCTCCGAAGAGAAGAGAAAGAACGAATTACTGTGAGAACACGACAAAATAGAACGCGGATGGAAGAACATTTCATTATATATTACAACAATTCCATCAGAATACAAGAATATATAGAGTATAGGCAAATATTACACAGAAAAATATCAGAGATTACAATAAATTACATAGCAGCGGAAAATAATACAATACACAACTAGAAGAGATATACGGATACAAAGCTTTCCGGATATCGTTCCAGCTGTAAACCAGGATCTTGTGAATATAAATCTGCAAAACCAAAACTACTAGCTGCCCGTGTCAAAATAAGGGCACCCAGAGTTTAGGTTAAAACAATAAACTCCAGGTCAGTCATGGGACTGGTGTGAGAACTAAAACAGTTTATTAATCTTTATTTTCAAAGTAGGTAAATCAAGGGACCACGCCGTATAACACGGAACGGGTTTCCTCCCAAGAATACCAGTGCATAAAACAAACAACGCAATGCTAAATAAAAAAAATGAAGCTATTATAAGACCCAGTTCCTATCACACAATGCAACGCAAGCCGGGGGATAGGGTTTTTACCTTATAACAGCCAAGAATGCTTGATACGTTTAAAACAAATCATTTGATACTATTATAAGTGCATAGTATATAAAACAACTTCAAATCATAAATATCAATCATAGGCGAAATGAGTGTCCCATGCCACTATGTCGCCATATAAAGGTTTACAAATAAAACCGCAAAGTCACGTATTTGGAAATTGGATTTCCATCTATGAACCGAGGCCAGGGATCGTCCTCTACCGATTCGAGACAATCTAGCCCATGTCTCTGGAACAGCCGCAACTGCCCCTTGGAGCGACAGGGCCGGTCCACCGATGTGGATTATAATGCCTGAACACTACGTTTCCCCGCCCTTTGGGGGCGTAAATGAGCCAACGAATGACTCCATCGGACCCGGATCGTCCGATCAAACTGAGGCGCCTCGCAACAGCAACAACCACACAGGTGAAAAGTATATAAATGTCAGGGCTGGTAGGTCACTGACACCACCCTAGCTAGAAGGAAACGCATGCCCTCCCTGAGGTCCTCTCCCGTTTCTGGTTCACATGTGTGAGGCTCGCGAATTCACGTTACACAAAGCTATGCCACATAGGTCGTGCTTTGATCATCAACCACAAGACTTTGCTTTTCAACAGAAGCCTTGATCAATTGCCACTTAGGCGTGCCACACAGGCAATTCACTCCATGCGTTTGATATCCATCAATATATAACCCCTGAGCTCGTACGTCTTAGAGAAGGGCGTTAAGCAAGAGAATAAATTCTTCGCCGCCAAACAGATATATATTTAATAGAAATCAATCACACAGACTAAAACCCAATGTCAGACACACAGTCCATTTACAAGTTCGTTCTGGGTCTGAACGAAACCGAAGGCATCTAGTACCCCTCATATCCATTGATCTCCAAGTACGTCTGGACGATCACCAACTGTTTCCATCTTCTTGGGTGTACTGCCCAATCAAGGTCATCAGTAATCACCCAAACCACGTGAAGACATCCGGTCTTCAACCACCGTCTTCATCTTCGACACCACGTCGAATCAGTTATTCAGATTGGGATAAACCCGGTCTTTCTGAACAACTCGCGTATATATATAATAAACACGTGTTACACAAACACAACATACGCCTCATTCCAATTCAGAATATTCTTTTATTCAAATATTCTTATATTTTGGGAAATGTTCCCATTAATTTTATCAAAGATAAATTCTTTAAATTTATTCTTTAATCTTCTTTGAATATCAATTCAAACTAGTCGGGATTAGCGGACCACACCGGAGTAATCATTTATTTTATTCCCCAATCCCAACCTATTCATCCCATGAAGTAAAACTGGTAATACTTCATATCTAACACCACGGTGTTATCGGTAAATTCAATTACCATTTCACGTTCAAATCTAATTAAAGATTTAACTATCGCTTCGAGTAAAACTGGTGGTACTCCATTCTCGATCTTTTCAATCTATTTAAAGATTCATTAAAACTCCACTTAGTTTTAATCGTTAACTGGGTTAAAGAATCAGTGTCATTTAAAACACGGTTCACGATAAACCCAAGATCACATTTGATATCAAGCACAAGGCTCTGAATAGAAAATATATCGGCTTATATTCAATATCAAATTCTACGACCAACAAATATCGTATTGGAAATAACGATATAAATATGTATATCTTTCAAATTTCCATAACAACACCTGTATAATCACGAAATCCAATCTCGAAATATTCCGAAGACAATTTTGATTCAAATCCATTCTAATGCAATTATTGGAAATTCTGGTTATATTTCAAAACCATTTCAAACTCACTTTATTTATTTTAAAAATAAATAAATTACTATTCTAGTTCAAAACTAGTTCATTTCGATAAAAATCTATTTTTATCTTTTCAAATATGGAGTTTTTCATCCCAATTCTTCCCAAATCATTTCTTATGATTTTACACAAATTATTACTATTTTTAATAATTTTATCAAGGCCCGTACAGTCAATTTCCATCAATGGTCATCGAACTGCACTTACAGCAACCTTTTCCAAATTTGATTTGGACATAATTCCAAATCCAACCGTTAGATTTTAAATTTCTAATATTCGTTAGAAAGCTCTTTTCGATACGAACTAAAAGGTTCCGGTTTTAGGAGAATCCGACGGTCGGATCTCCCGCAATATCCATTCAAAGTCAATGGTCAAAATTCGTGAACTGCCGCGGCGCGGCGCGTTCTATTCAGGCCATTATATTATATATATAACATATATATAATATACTTCGTCGATTTCAATTCAAAACACGCTTTATAAATCGTTTTAAATTCATTTTCAAAACGGTTTCAACTTCATATTCCATTTCAAATCAAAATTGAATATTCCAATATACATTCGTTTTAAATTCTTTTCAAATCGATTTCAATTCAAATTGATTTCTAATCCAATTTCAGTTCCTTTTCAATTCAATTCAATTTCAATTCGAATTCATTTATATTCAATTTCAATTCGAATTCATTTCTATTCAATTTCAATTCGAATTCATTTCTATTTAATTTCAATTCGAATTCATTTCTTTTCAAAATATCTGATTTTGAAATCACTTTCGATATTCATTATAAAATGAATAAAATCGATATAAATATCGTTCACGTCAAAATGGCGTCAATCTAATTAACACGGCTTCATATATTTCTATTTTCAAATATTCTATTTCGACTATTTCTATTTCAAATATTTCTTTTCCAAATATTTCTATTTCAAATATTCCTGTTCATATATTTCTTTTCCAAATATTTCTATTTCAAAACTGGAATGAGGCCCAATCAATTACCATATAATGTTAATTATATGGATTTTGTACAACACATGTATACAATAACAACGATGAATAATCAACCATCATCCAAAGTGCTTTCTACACTGTATAAGCATCAAATATAAATATTTAACGCTCATAACAGTCTGTCAATCAATCGATCGACATACAACTAACTATTGGGATTAGTGTACGTCAATTATCATCCCAATACCCGTGTGGGGTTTCAAACAAATCAAACACAGATTTTATTTGTGTAGTTGGGCGATGTGTAAAATTTATCGTCCCAATCAATATCAGTCAATGTGTGTATATAAACAAATTGTCCGATCTGTTTATTTTTATTTCATTTCATATACACGTTAAAAATTCTATTTTTAACTATAAAATATTTTACACTATAAAATTTTTATTTTATTTCACATCACATCACACAATCAACTACACATCAAAATCAAACAAACAAGCATACAAGCCGTCCATGGTCTGTGGACGACGGGTGTCGGGTGCTACTAAACACCGTCTGCATCCTAGTATATATTTATAACTAGAAAATAAAATTAAAAGGTGAGAAGTTCTCACAGATTAGCCAATCCAATCCCACTATTCTTCTTATGTAGAAATCTTCGTCGTTCTTGCCTCTTGTCACTTTCTCTGCCCGTATTCTCTACATATATAAAAAATCACATTTTTACTTTGCTATTCAATATATAAAAATCGAATTTTTACTTTGCTATTCAATATATAAAAATCGAGTTTTTACTTCGCTATGCAATATATAAAAATCAAATTTTTACTTCGCTATACAATATATAAAAATCGAATTTTTCCTTCGCTATTCAATATATAAAAATCGAATTTTTACTTCGCCATTCAATATATAAAAATCGAATTTTTACTTCGCTATTCAATATATAAAAATCGAATTTTTTACTTCGCTATTCAATATATAAAAATCGAATTTTTTACTTCGCTATTCAATATATAAAAATCGAATTTTTACTTCGCTTTCTACACATAAAAAATATATATATATATACTTTTACTTTGCTAAAATTTTTATTTTTCTCCCATAAAGATTGTATTTTTATTTGAATTCATGCTTTCATATGATAAGAAAAACAATCGGATAAATCAATGTTAATAGATAAATAAAAATCAAATTTTTAACTATACAAAATAAATTAAAAACTTACTTTGCTGTTCGAAGGGGGAGGAGGGCTCACTGGTCAGAGCTGCGGTCGGGGAAGGGGTAGGGAACAGAGGAGGAGGCGCGGAGGAAGGGGGGTGGAAGGAGGGGCGTCGGCTAAGTGATGAGGGGGGGCATGCGCGTCTCAGCAGGGAAAGGGGGGGGGGTTGTCGCGACTCAGCAGGGAAAAGGGGGGGTAGTCGCGACTCAGCAGGAAGGGGGTCGATCTCCGGCGGCGCAGGTGGAGGGGGGGCGTGAGGCTCGGCGGTGGCACGAGGGCCCAGGGCGGCGGCGCGATCCGTTCTTTCTTCTTCTTTTTTTTTATTTTGATTTTGGGAATGAACGGTAAGGGAGAGAGAGAAGAGGGAAATGAGGGGGGCTTTTTATATAAATATATATATATATATTTTATTTTAATCCAAAAAGTAAGTTTTTATTTAGACCTCGAAACGAGACCCAGCGCCTGTCATCCCTAGCTAATTACCCACATTCTGAACACAATGGGATATGTATCGCAAGCTGATTCGACTGCTTCGATCAGTTTCCGTCAAAGTCAACATATAACTCTATATATTGAATTTGAACGTACATTTCAATTTACCGGGGCCACATACTAACTCGAAAAATTCCAGAAAAATATTTTCTAGCTTCATATTGACGATACGGTCCTAACAAAACTAGTTTCGTCGAATTCTGAGACAGTTGGAAAAATGGCCATTTTCCAGTCGATTAAAATCAACTGAAACTTGTCAAACGCGTTTTCCTTTGCCACGCTCACATATTGATTCGAAAAATTATGAAATTAGAAACCTAGCAATAACTTGACATCACAGATCCAACAAAAGTGGTTTCGTCGAAATCCGAGGTCGTTTGCAAAATTTCCATTTTTAAGGGCCTGAATTTCATAGCGACTATTCAGAATTTTCAACTGGATATATCTTTTGATTCCCATTATGAAATTTCAATTTTTCGGGTTCGTTAGAAGGATATTCACAATTAGATCCTATTATTTTTGGTTTCACTAAAATTCGGTTTATTTTGCACCCGGTATGTTCATTTGAATTTTGAAATCGAATTATCGAACTACCGCGCTATTTTCAATTCCTTTTATAAATATAAATAAATATTTATATTCTAACGACGAACTATATAAATATATTCGTTCGAATTCTATTCAAAATAAATTTCTCGTCGTTATTATTTAAAATAATTCATTTTAAATAATCAAAATTCGATAAAATTGCCAAAATAAAAATTTTAAACTGGCCCAGATTTCCGGGTTATTACATTCGACGATTAACAAGCAAAATGAGTAAATTCACTAATTTTGTCCAGTTTTATAATTTTATAAGCATATTTTAGAACTGATAAATAATGATCGAATGTTGTGTGATGGTTGTTTGGTTGAAATAATATATATATGGTTATACATATAAACAGTTGATTGAATACTGATTCTATTTATTATATATTTCATATTGATATGAAATTGGAGATGTTTATATTGATTAACATCTGTGGATGCAGGGAAATAGGTTGGAGGGATCCAACTAGACTCCTCAACAATTATATTTTGTCTTTCATATATATTGCATTACATGATGTGACAAGTAATCGATGATTGATTACTGTGTGTTTTGGAATGTTTGAATAATTTTGCCCTGAAATAATTGGTATTTAGATACCATAAATTATATTCGAATATATTGGAAAACAGTTTGGTGTTTTATAAATGGAAAATCTATTTTTAATTAGAAATTGAATTTCGATGTGGATTGGAAAGTAATAACTTGTTTTAATCATAATAAAACAAGTATTTTCATTTGTTAATGATATTTATAAATGAAAAAAAAATTATGGTTAAATAATTATCATTAAACAATCCGTAAGTGTTAATTCAAAAATGAGTAATGGAAAGGGAAATCGCTGAATTCATTTCAAGGTCCATAATGTGAATATGAATGGAATAAAACTATAAGGATTTGTAATTATAATTCGATATTGTCAAACGTTATTAAAGTAGTTTATTTTTAGAAATTATATATTATATAATTCAGAATTTGACGAGATAGTTGATATTTGATTTGTAACTAATAATTTATGATCGAATATATAATCGAGATTAAGTTATAACTTATAAACAGAGTTTATGAAATGAATCGTGAAGTATAAATTTATAAAATAACTTGATAGGTAGAATTTTAAACTAGAATGGTATTTATTATAAAAATCAAGAATAGATTGATATAATGTGTCCAGATTTCTATAGAGAAATAATATTCATGTTTTAAAGTGAATAATGGTTTTTAAAGCAAATGCTTTGCAAATTGAAATGGTGATAAAAGGAAATTGGTAAATGTTGGAAGTGATAAATTCAAAAGTGAATTTAGAAATTGAGTTGACCCGAAACGGTGAATTTATTCCGAAGTACGGAACGTTACTCGAATATAGATTATTCGAAAAAGAGTTATAAGTTGAAATTCGGTTATATCAAATATAGGAAAATAATATTCACTTTTCGATTTTTATCAAGATTTATTTGTTTATCTTATTAATAAATTATTTATTTATTCAAATTAATGAATAAAAGTTATATTTTGAAGTTAAATATTTCAGAAGAAAAGATTATAATGTTATTATTATAATCAAAGATTTCCGTAAAGGAAGTGGATTCGTAAATTTAATATGAGAGTTGGTTAAGCAGTTCTGTTAATAATAAATTAAGAATGGGATTAAGGTAATTATAAACTGACTGGAAATTAGTCAAGATGAATGGTTTATTGAGTGTCGATCTGATGTTGGTTTCGGCCTTTGGGATTGATACTTAGGAAGTTGTCCTTTACTAGTTTACGCTTAAGGACTGATGGGCATGTAAGAATAGATGCATGAATAAGATATGGAAATTTTTTCCAGTGTTAATAACATATATTTTCGAAATACAGGAAATAAGGAGTTGTAAATATATGGAAACATTTTCCAAGAAATCGTGAGAGGCTAAGCGAGGTTGAAAAATATTTGGGTAAAGATATTTAAGGAAATTGGGAAATAAAATGATTATTGATAAATCTATTTAAAGGGGCTTAGTGTTGATCGATGATTGATCGGTAATATTTCCATTTGGAAATACGACCGTTGTTTATATGTATGGTTTCTTTTGTAGTTAAATAACCGGCTATCAAAGTTTTTGACCATTTTTCTGTTGTCAACATGGAGGGACCGGGATCAAATCCATTATTTGAACACCACTCTATATGGGCGTTAGTGTTGCGAATCAAATATGATGAAAATAATTGAAAATGGAGTTTATGCATAGGCTGTTCTGGTGATCCTAGGTAGAAATTGCCTAAGATGGATTTACAAAATAGTGCCTTCAGTTTGTCTAGACCTAGGACAACTTGAATGGAAGAATGTCTGACATATTATATCTAATAGATCGCGTAAGTTGATCTCTTCAAATGTATTTACGTTTTGTGGTGGAGGAATTCGTTTCTCTTAGCTTTATACCCATGGTATTTTTGGAGAAATCAATTTGTGATTTGGCGGGTATGACGATGTGACATTCAAAGTAAATTTAGGTGTGAACTATCAAAAGATACGTAATGACCTCAAGCCTCATCAACCAGGAAATGAAAAAAATCGGGCAGGCAACATGGCTAAGTGGGTCGCTCCCAATAAGGATATATTTTCATCATCTAGAGAATATTCATATTTGTTACTTCTTTCATTTCTGTATCTCCCGGGAACGGTTATGTTAGTATATCAACCGTATAGTGATAATATATTTGGAACTCCAAGCGAAATGAATGGCTGGTCATGTGTGGCTGAGTTACAAGAACTTCTTGTTGAACTCCAATGTATCCCTTCTAGAGTACACTGATTGGAAGCTGGTTCCATACCTTGTCATGGTTGGAAATCTGATCCCCAATAAGAGCCCGCGGTTTTTGATTGTATACTATATACGTGGAGCATGAGATGCAAGCATTCTGTTAGATTGTTATTTACTTGTATTAGACACTATTATAATATCAGAGTAATATTATTTTAACAAATGTTTTGGGTTATCGTAAGGTAAAAACCATCCATATTTATGTGTGGTTCGGTCTTACGATTATCTTTTCTTTTGAAAAGGATTTTTAGAAGTTAAATCGAATGGTTGGAGTTTACTCACACCACTCCCATGACTAACCCAGAGTTTATTTTGTTTTGTTTTACCCGAAACTCTTAGGTTCCCAAATTTGTACGTGTAGTCAAGTAGTCGGGTTTTTCCAGATACACTTGGAAGAGCTTGGAGCAGGAGGCTTTAACATTTAGTTATATATAGAGTTATTTCTGTTGTGATATATATGTGATGTACTCTGATGATGCATGTAAGTACAGATACAATTTTGTATTTCAAAAGTTATGTTGTATAATATATTTTATTCGTTCCGCGGTGAGATTCGTTTTACTCTGATTCTGTTATTTTGTAGTCTTCTTCTATTCTAATTTTCTTTCTTTTCATTTCTCACCCTTTAACTTCTTTCTTAATGATCTGGTATTTCTGATGCTTGAATAATCAACATTGGCTTTTATTTTGATTTTCGGGGTTGAATATCCCTGTTCGTTACACAAGCACTTAACAAGCTGGACCAACTATCTTAAGAAAGGGGCTCAAGAGCATCAGAGTTTGAAGAAAGATAGCCAAAGACTTTAGATCTGGAGGAAAAAGCACAAATGAGTTCGATTGGGCACGAGCTCGTTTCGAAGGACATGGGAGAAAGTTGGGTTAAGAGCGAAAGAGGAAGAAAGGAGCAAATAGAGAAGAAGACAACGGAGGATAAAGTGTTGGATGAAGTTAGAATCGATAGAAGGAGATTAAAAAAACCTAGTCCCCATGGCCATTGGAAAACGAGCTTGTATTCTTATCGCTAAAAAAATGAAAATTAAAAATGACAAAAAATGAAAAATAAAATAAAAAAGCAATTGTTAAAAAGTATTTTTTAATTATTAGTCATTAGTGATTGTTTATTTAGTATGCATATTAAAAAAAAAATACATTATGGCTAAATTGGGTAAGCCTTCCGAAATTCTAATTCAGAAATAAGCATCACTTGCAAATATCTTGGAAAATCCATCACAAAATAGCTTTAAAATGCTTCCATCCGTAATATGCTTCAATTTGCGATAGAATTCAATGTCAAAAATTATCCGTTGGGAAATTAATGCAATTTGCGACGGTTTAATGGCGGATAAAAAAATGTCGGTGATTATATAAGAAAAATAAAAATAGAAAAAACTTAAAATTATCCCTTGCAAATTAAACATAAATGGGCTAATATAGCAACTGAAAATTCCATCACTATATTCCTCTTTTCTTGCAGTGCTCGCCCAAAGCCTCGACTCTCCTACCATCGTTTGCTAGAAAACCGAAGATGAACGAAAACTATTCATCTGCCATTTTCGACTTCCATCAATCACCAAACCTTTTCCCTTGATTTGAAGAGCAGCCTTTCCTCCTCCTTTTCCCTTTAGACACCTAGACCTAATAACTACCGTAGCACATGCTACAAAGCAAAGAGCGAAACAAGATTTATCTTGGATTTTGGTGATTTCAGGCCACCTCCGGTATCCGATCGATGAACGTATAACTTGGTTGAGTTCATGTTGTCAATACAAACAATTTTAATCCTGAGAGTTTTAGCTACCATAGAAGGATTGAGATGAGAAATTTCGGCCATTAATGACTTGTGACAGTTAAGTTTTAAGTTATGAGGAGAGATGAGGTGCTTATATGGCTTCCTCAAAAACACTATTCCTCAAGTCTGAAGAATACCAAACTCGAAACAAGATGTTCTCATTGTCGTTCATAGCTAATAACCCACATTCTGAACATAATGAAACTAGTTTCGAAAGCTAATTCAATCATATATAAAATCTTGCTTTCGAAATCAAATTATAATATTATAACTTATAACGTTTATTGATATGCATTTATATCGTGCATGATTGCACGACATCTCCAATCGACACGAGATTTAGAATCTTACAGTGATTAACCATCCAGAATTCGATAAAACTGGGTCGTCGAATTTCGAGATCGTTTGAAAAATGACTATTTTTACATGTTAATGAAATCGACTAAGTATCAATCGATTTCCAAACATTCAATTCGATCAATAATAATTTCTTATTACCGCTCTAATTTAGAATTATTATATTAAACTTCAAATAAATTTAATTTCCATATTAAATTTCAATGTTCAAAATTTCAAGTTCATTATATATTCAAATTATTTTATAAATTTAACTTAAGTCGTTAAACTTCAAATTTATTCACTTTAACATTTAAATTCTTTAAATATTCATCGTTCAAAATTCCAGATTATTTCAATATATATATATATATATATAAAATAGAGTCAACAACCTCGCATGTCGAGTAGAGATACTAAGTAGATTGCCAATGGCGCACAAGGCATTCCATGTGTTCTGCATGCATGACCTTATTACCATAATTGACCAAACACATTAAATGATTCTTCATTTTGAGTTTGAGAGGGTTTACATACGATAAATTTTTATACCATTGATAGGAATACAAAGGAGCCAATGAATAAGGTTGTCAGTTTGACGAAGTTCAGCTAAGGGTGGCTATTAGACCTGACCCGACGGGTCTCGACTCTAGGCGGGTCGGGTTTTGTTCGGTCTAAACCATACATTTCCAAATTCTGGACATGACTCGTGCTTTTGTTCGGTTTGGGTCGGATCGATTTGCATCGGATCGATTTGGGTTCGGCTGAGTGGTAAGACTAAAAATACATATATTTTAATGCTTTTCGATCCGGTCTTTCGTTTTCAGTCGGTTTTTATCGGATCTTTATTGTATTTTTCACCACCTAGACCCGACCCGAGACCCGCCAGCTCCGGCTCGGATCTAGATCATTTTGAGTCAGCTCAGTTTTGTTTTTTAGTTCTCGATCCTAATTGTCAGGCCTAAGTTCAGCAGATTAATGATTGTACATATGATTATACATATTTTCGTATATATGTTATCATACTTTATGATGTCTTCCAGACAACAAGAAATAACATAGTGAAAAGGTCGAATGTTCGTGCGCTAACTAATTAAATAAGAGCAATGAATAACATAAAAGCGAATCAACTTATTGTTTTCAACAACTAATCTGGAAGATTTATGCGTAAAATAACGGTAATTTAAGTAGTGTGCTCATCCTAGTTTTAAATTGAAATCTACATGTCAAGTAATATATTAGTGAGGAAAGTAATTAGGATAACAAAATTCAAAACCTAATAAGATAATAATCCTATGAGCATATAAGATTTGTGTTATTAGCATTGATCCGTTAAGTGTCTTCAACCCTGCCAATTTTTAATGTCCAGTTATCTTCAGGCATTAAGCTTATTTTGACAAGGTAGGGTCAGTGCGTGGTGTGGGTACGCATGACAATGTCATATAAAACTCATTTTTAACGCAAATGTGAAAATATTAAGTAAATATTTTATTTACATGAGGCTAGGAAAAATAATACTGTTTTAGGTCAATCCTTGTTATTTTTAGTTATTCACCAACATCTGCCTAATTTCACATATTAATATGCAGTGGGTTTAAATATTGCACTTTGCACTATTTATTGCTTTGTATTCCCCCCCATTTTCATAAGTTAATCAAAATTAATGCTGAACAGAGACCTTTAAACAAAATAACCAACTTATGACATTAAATTCACTTTAAAGCTACATATTTCTATTTTATGTTGTTATTACAAAACATCGTGGTAATAAATATGTAAATCAAGGCTTTATGATTAAAAAAATATACTTAAGTTAAAACGTGCATTCGCCTGCACTTTTTGGAATATTTTCCAAAATATAAATTCTATGAGGGGTTGTTATCGAGAATATCAATTTAGCTAATAACAATACTAAGGGCATAATCCACTTGGACTAATTTTCGGAAAACACAGTGAGTAATTATCTATAACTATTGTTGGAAACTAATTAATTTGAGTACTAAGACTTGCATGCACATGAGTCAGTTAACTTAGTTGATCAAATACATATCCGCTTAAGTAATTAAATTACTCGAGAATCTATAACAAAAGATTAATGGACGTTCTATTTCTAATTTAAAATGAGTCCAACTACGCTGGGCCCATGGTAGATAATAATATTTTGACCATTTAATACAATTAATGGCAACGCCCTTTCGATAATAGCACAAATTTGAAGTTATTCGATGTGAATATTCTTAAGTAATAATTTTACCTGCTTATAAAATTCAACAGGAAAAAATCGTGAAGGACAAAAAAACCAAAAAAATTGCCCAAAAGAACAAGGGGCAAAAAACTTGTCCAAAAGGACAAGTTTTAGTGCAAAGTGGAAAAACATGGGACCCCCCTGAAATTCACCATTTGCACTAAAACTTGTCTTTTTGGGCAAGTTTTTTGGTGGTTGTCATTTTGGGCAAATAATTTGGTGAGTTTGTCCTTGTGGGAAAAATCCCCTAAAATTCAATATATCCTTTTGTTCTATTTTAAAGAAATTTCTCGATAAGAAAAAAAAGCGCAAGTTAAATTGTGTTTTATATCAAGTTAGATGAACTCAACTTGCACACTTGAGAAAGGAAGGGAGCAAGGATTGAGGGGGAAAGAAAAAAAAACTTTAGTTATGCTTTGGTAAAGGAAATTATTTGGGGGGTCCTATACTAAAATCAACATCTTTAGGGAATTTGAAAATTATAAACGTCCGAAAAGATAACCAAAAAGGAAGACAATTAATGAAATATTTCAGTAAGGTATCAAATCAAATCAAATTCATCTCCATTCACTCCTACCTTTCGGCACACTGAAATACACACGACTCCTATCCCTTTCCTGTGCAAAAACCTTTCATCCTCATCTGTCTTTAATCTTTCCTGTTTTTGTTTCTTTTCCAATTTTATTCTCCTTTCTTATTTTAGTCTCGATTCACTGATTATGTTTATATTACAAACCTAATTATCAGTATACTCCAACAGAGTAACTCATACGATTTGTTTTTATCTACCCATTAAATCATGGGATTCTATTCATGCATCACCAGCTTTCAGATCATGTCTCTTATAATGCTTCTCCTTATACTTGAAATCCTATAGCATCATTTCATTCTCTTCGATTTCATGCTGAAACCTTGTCGCTTTCATTTTTGAAACATTCAGGTATTAGCTAATTGGTGCAATTCTTCAGTTGATTTGATTTTATAGACTAATCTCAAGGGATATTTTTCCCATCTTAGTTTTTAGTACAATGGGATTATCTGGGAACTCGTTTTCTAATACGCTAAAAAAGATTGGATCGTGGTTCACTGGGGTAGAAACACAGGGTTACTGTTATAAATGTAGAATTTATAATCACAGTTGCAGAAGTTGCGGTCAGTTGTTTTGTAGAAGCTGTAATCACTGTGGCTCTGAACGATCCATATTATGTAAAACTTGTTCTCATGCCGTTGATTGTCACAAGTCCAGTCCGGATTCACCGTTGTTGAGAATCAATAAATCCGGGATTTCAAATTTTTCTTACGTCTCTTCTCCACGATCGACTAGGTATATAAAAAACTCGGTGTACATTTGTACTGTTTCATATGGCTTTTTTTTTTTTTTTTTCCCTCTAGATTACTTAATTGAAATTCTTACAATTTCTCTAATAATTGTACAAAATCATACTTACAAGTTACATCATCTGAGTTGGTTTTCTATTCTGTCTATCAATGTTTAGACGTGTTAGTACCTATTTGTATGCTGGAAAATTATTAACAGAGGACATTTTCCATTCATTCATATGAGCTACTATGCTAGTTGGGAACTTGGGATTGATAGTTAAAAAAACATTGGTTGAAAACCGGTATCAAGGTTCGCCCTCTATATCTCTTCTGTAATCGTCGGTGTTTAGTGGTTCTTCTGTGATAAGGTTCCACTTTGGACTCATGCAGCACAAATTATGAGGTGTTTTCAAAGTACGGGTTTTAATCATTAGTGATCATGGTATTGGTGGTTAGGTTGGTTTATACGAAATGTTGATTCAGCCAACACATAGCTTGGAGTTTGCAATACACTGTTTTAAGGTTCTCTATAGAAGTAGTATTGCTTATTGCATATAGATCCTGTATTTATTCTTTAATTCAGTTTCCAATGTGAACATTAATTTTTCAATGAAGGGGGAAAAAAAAAAAAAAAAAAAAAGACCCCAAGACACCACAATTTGACTAGATATGAATTACCATTTAAATATCACTACATGGTTTTCACTGGTTCCATAACCAAAAAGTACTGATGTGAGGAAAAAATAAAAAACTTGCAAACAAAGGTTACAACAACTGAAATACAAAGTCCTGGAAAACCATCAAAATTGGTAGAAAAAACTTACTGCAGGGAACCTAAAATATTCTGATTGATCGGGACTGTTATTTTCGTAGATCTTGAAATCTTGCAATCTGAATCCCTTTTTGAATCTACTTCTACTAATTTCAACTCAATCATCAAGTTCCAATTCAAAAATAGTTTTAACACAATAGAGAGCCATCTAAATAAATAAGTAAACAGTTAATTCCGTTTTGAATCAAAAAAATATCAAGTTATTATTTCAAATTCGTAGAACAACGTTAGTAGCATTCATATATATCATTTAATAATCTAGGCAGAGCAAATTATAGCATACACGCATGTATTCACAATACAATATTAACTTCTTGGATCCATAATTTACATCTTTTTCCGACTTAATATTTAACCTGTATGATTTACGATTTGAATCCCATTTTGAAAACCTCAGATCTGGAGCACCAGGTATTTGTTTAGAGACAGTTTGATGGGTGTACCTCTGGAGAGTGATCCAAATCTCAGTGTCCTAAAATAATAATCTGTGAAATTAGCTTGATTTTTTTTTGGAAACTTAACATAAAACTGTGTTGTTATTGTACTGCTGCTTCGAAAGGCCTATTATACATCTGTACATCTTCTAATAGAATGTTTATTTTTGTTTAGGGATGATGAAGAAGATAGCGAGGAGGACATGGAAAAGGATTTCTTTAGTGCACCCAGTGAATTATCTCAAGATAGTTCAGACCTAGATTCAGTTAGCACAACCCGTGGTCTCGATATGCATGATTTTCTATCTGCTGATTGTAGTCCATTATGTTGTCCAACTACAGATACTAATCACACTTCAAGTGATGAGAGTACCTCGAACCCAGAATCTCCTAGTTACTTCAAAACAAAAAGAGATGATTGCAAGCATTCGTCAGAGAACTCTCCTAGGTTGAGGCATGAATCTCTGTATGGAAATAATGCCAACCAAAAGGTTCAGAAGCAGTTGGATTTTGATAAGAACGAGCTTATTTGGGACCCTCCATCCCCAGAAGATGAGGATGATGATGTGGAGAATGGCTTCCTTCGTTATGACGATGACGATGATAATGATGACAACAACAAGTCGAACAGTTACTTTTCATGTAGTAGTTTTAGCAGCCGTTCTTCAAATATAAGAGAGAAGCATGGTGATGCACACAAGGAACAATTTCAAAATTCAGTTCATGTGCATTTTAAAGCACTTGTTTCTCAACTACTGATTGGGGAAGGGATTCCAATTTCAGGTAAGGACGGTAGTGAAGGTTGGTTAGATGTAGTTTCCTCTTTAGCCTGGCAAGCTGCAGCATTTGTAAAACCAGATAATAGTAAAGGTGGCAACATGGATCCCATTAACTATGTCAAAGTTAAATGTATACTGTCTGGAAATCCAAATGATAGGTAATTACTTTTGACCGTTCCTATAATAGCTAGTGATTTTGTGCTTTGGTTGTCTTAGGATGTAAGCGCACTTTTTCTTATTTTATTAAGTAGACATTCAAAGCACAACATTCTTTATAACCATAAATGTTTAATATGTTTTCTGTTTTTTTTTTCCTTTCTTAATGACAGTAAATTTGTAAAGGGAGTGGTGTGCTCAAAGAATATAAAGCATAAACGCATGATTTCGCAGTGTAAAAATCCCCGACTGTTCCTTCTAAGTGGAGCACTTGAGTATGAAAAACCCACAAATAAGCTGGCGTCAATAAATACTGTCCTAAAACAGGTTATTTCATATTCTTAATATTAATTTTTCTCTCCTGGTTGTGTAACACTCTAACCTAACATCATTGAATTACCTATATAGCTTGCATCATTGTCCTTTTTTTTTTTTTTGGTGTACACGAAAACTGCAAAATATCTAATTTTGGATCATGCTGTTTCTCAAAGTCCATGCCGCAGTGTTGAAGTTTCACAATTAAGAATATAATTATTTGCCTCCCATTTGACCAAAAGTTATTGTTGATTGACTTCAAGGTTGTGTCCATATTTATTCTGTGTAAGTTTGATAATAATACCTGAACTAACACTATTGCAGGAAACTGATCAGTTAAGCATTGCACTTTCAAAAATAGAGGCATACAAACCTAATGTTCTACTTGTCGAAAAGAGTGTGTCATCCTTTGCCCAGGATTATCTTCTCAAAAAAGAAATATCACTTGTGCTGAATATCAAGCAAACACTTTTGGAGAGAATAGCACGATGCACTGGTGCAAAAATTGCTATAAATATTGATAATATTGCTAGGGCAAGACTGGGGCATTGTGAAATATTTAGAGTGGAAAAGTTTGAAGAATGTTCAAATAAAAACAATCCAAATAAAAAGTGCGTGAAGTCTCTTATGTTTTTTGAAGGCTGTCCCTGGCATTTTGGGTGCACGGTAAGCTCCATGACATTAATAATTTGGGATAGGAATGTTTGCATTTGATGCCTACTTTAATATTTATGTTTGATTATATTCATAGTTATTTTCTTTTATACACAGGTTCTACTTCATGGCTCTAACATAGAAGAATTGAAGAAGGTCAAACGTGTTGTTCAATATGCAAGCTTTGCAGCCTACCATTTGTCAAAGGAGACTTCATATCTTGTAGATGAAGGTGGCACACTTCCTAAATTTCCTCAGAATGCACTAAAAATGTTAAAATCTTCATTCATTTTTGATACAATGCAAACAGTTAACTGCCACAATTTACAGCCAAAGCTAGATATAAATGACCATGATAAAGGTTTGAACTATCTTATAGAAGAAAGGGGAAATGTGCGTGAAGGAGGAATGCTTGAACAATCAGAGAAAAGCGGGGTCGTGAATTACTTTCCTGCTGCTCACAGTCAGAGTATTTTAGTTTCACTATCAACCAATTGTGTTTCGAAAGGCACTATTTGTGAATCCTCTAAGCTGCTACGGATCAACTTCTATGGTTGCTTTGATAGGCCTTTAGGGAGGTATCTATGTGATGACTTATTTGATCAGAAGTCATGTTGCCGGACTTGTAAACAGAGGTCAGAAGCTCACGTGCGTTGTTACACCAATCAGCATGGATGCCTTAGGATAAGCGTTCACCGATACTCATCTTTAAAGCTACCTGGTGAAAGAGATGGAAGAATTTGGATGTGGCATAGATGTCTTGAGTGTGAGTACAATAACGGTGTTCCACCTGCTGCACGGAGGGTTGTGATGTCTGATGCAGCATGGAGTCTTTCTTTTGGAAAATTTCTAGAACTTAGCCTTTCAAATCATGCTTCTGCCAACCGTGTTGCAACTTGTGGTCATTCTCTACAAAAGGATTGCCTCCATTTTTACAGGTATAGTTCATTGATATGATCAATTTGGCTTCTGAGTATTGACAATAGGTAAACCCTTTTTTTGTAGCAGCATATTAAGTAATGTCATTAAAAAAAATAAAAAAATGATAAGAAGTCATTTCTCTTTGTTTATTCCTCTGAATTTTGGTTTCTTTTAATTGTAGCTCTGGGAGCATGGTTGCCTGTTTTCAATATTCTCCTGTTGACATTCTCTCTGTGCAATTGCCACCTTCAATGTTGAATTTCTCTTGCAAGCGTCAGCAGGAGTTGATAAAAGGAGAGGCAACCGATGTATGCTGCCACTAAACTGAATCTTCTAACTTTTTTTCTTGCAGGTCTTTTATTCAATTAATTTATATCTTTCGCAGATCATGGGCAAAATTGAAATTTTACAGTCTGATGTTAATGAAGTTCTCCAAAAATTTGAGCAAAGAATTTCCGAATCTGACAATGAACCAGTAAAGGCATGCATCTATAACTACATAACGGAGTTCCAAGATCTGTTAGAGAAAGAAAGGGAGGAATATGAAGTAAGGATAAAACGATTTAAAAATACACATATGCGCGCGCACTTGCACATTCACATATTATATACAGTAAACTTCTCCTTTGGTGCATCCCTCATTTGTCATACCCCATTTTATACTCTTATGATTTCAAGGGCTACCCAATTCAAAATAAAGTTAAGCTTCGAGGATGTTCCTACACTACCAGTATCATGTCCATAAAAAACAAGATCATTTAGAAACTTATAAGAGTTTTGAAATGTTTAGTTAATATCAACCACTAAATTTATTTTAACCATTGGTATGTAATATTATTTTTCCCATGTCGATTAGGATTATTTGTAATGATAATGATGATGTTCTCGAGTGTAAAAACATATGTACAAATTTTCATTTTTGTAAAACGTTTTGTAGCTTTACAAATTGCAATGGTCTAGACGTAGTGTAGCAGTGTGTATGTATATTTTTGCTTCACTAGCATCTCAGTTGCACATTTGGTCTGCTGGATTGATTTTATAAATGGTCACTAGTGATGTTGACATCGTAGTAATTGCTAATGATGTAGCCAATATCAATAATAATAATTGATCTTTATATTATGAATCCAGTGGACTAGATCAGAGTGTAAAATTGATGATACGATCGTCATTGAACCCAGCTATATAGCTATGTACGCACACGGTGGGCACACGTACGACGTACGCATGCCCAAAAAAAAAAAAAAAAAAACCGCAGACACACATATGTAATGCATGTATGTATATTCATATGTGTATATGTGTGTGCATATACTTTTATGTACACTGTAATTCAGTCATACTGTTTTAATTTTAACAGGTCTTTCTAGCTCAAGAAACATTAGATATATTGGAACTTAACCGATTAAAGCGCATCTTACTGGTTGATGCACATATGTGGAGCCAGGGCCTTAGCCTGCTAGATTCATTGTCTACATCAAAAACTTCAACCTTGAAACTGCACTCCCAAAATTCTAAAAATTTGATTGATTATGCCTGTAATTTCAAAATATTCCCGGAAGAAAACATCACATACCCTAGCATTTTGGAGCATTGTTTCGGCAATTGTATTGACATAGTCACGAGTCATGAAGAGTGCGAAACTTCTATTGGAAGAAGGCCTTCAGTTGGCTCTGTGCTATCTGATAACATCGATTCAATATGGAATGGTCATCCAGACTCTGATACACTTGTGTCCATCAGACTGTTGAATAATCCTCTGTACATCAACGATAAATTAAATAACGCTTCATTGCATTTAAGCTCGGTTAGATCATTTGATGCATTAGAAAATTTAAGTAGTATGAATCTATCACAATTATCTTCAAAATTTAAATCTTCAGTCTGCAATATAGTGAATGACGGGGTTAGATTTATGCTCCCTCGAAAAGGAAATGATGAACTAGTCATTGCGCTCTATGACAATGAGCTTTCAACACTGATATCATATGCTATTAGCTCAGCTGATCACTTTGAATTTGTAAACCGTGATCGTCAACCATGCAAGGAGACTCATTTCAGGATTTCTTTTGATGACGACCCTTCAGTGCCTAAAGATAAAATGAAGTTCTCTGTTACCAGTTATTTTGCAAAGCAGTTCTCCACTCTTAGGAAAAAATGCTTCCCTAATGAAAGTGATTTTCTGCGTTCCATGAGTCGATGCAAAAGTTGGAATGCGCAAGGTGGTAAAAGTCATGTATACTTTGCTAAATCATTTGATGAGAGATTTATCCTAAAGCAAGTTACGAAAACTGAATTAGATTCCTTTGAGTTGTTTGCATCAAACTACTTCAAGTATATGACAGACTCGTTAGATTCAGGAAGTCCCACCTGTATTGCCAAGTGCTTTGGTGTTTATCAGGTACCAGAAATTATGTTATTGTTTATGGAACGTGTTTTAAAACAACCCTTGAAGAGTTTTAAAATTCACTTCCGTCCTCTTTCAAAAAAAAAAAAAAAAAAAAAAAAAAAAAAAAAAAAAAAAAAAAGAAAGAAAGAAGTTTCATGGAACACCTCTGTAAAAAAATTCAACGAAAATATCAATTTCAAACTGCATATATTTGCAGCCAGAACTGCAAATTTTCATTTTCCAAAAATGTGCTGCTAGAGCTGCAAATATTTGCATTTCAAAATATACATATTTGCAGTTCTAATTGCATACACACACACACACATACATACATACATACATATATATATATATATATATATATCAGATTGTTCATCACATTTCTCAAAAATACAAGTTTTGAGTGGTCGTTACTGAAAGAAAAACAAAATGGGTTAGAGAAGTAAAATTTTAAAGTAAAAAAAAAAAAAAAAAAGTAGTGATTTTTTTTTTCATTTTTGTTTCCTTTCATTTTTTGTACATTGGTGATATGTTATGTGGTTCAAATCACCCTTATTTCACAAAAACAGACAATATTGGTTCCATCTTTTTAGAACCTTGAAAGAAAGCAAAATGCCTGGCCAAAAACCCATACAAAATTTCAGTTCTTTGAATCTTGAATTAATAGAACACAATCAAAGTTTATGTTTTGCATATTTTTGGAGATCATGACTTCAATACTTAGTATGGTATTTGATTTTTACAATTGATTGATTATGCAAGCAAACCTTTAAAAGTATGGTTGAAAATGAATGAAATAAATGGAGGCAAACTACCATATGTGTGCTTTTCAAATGAGGCTGCTGGCATATATTTTCAAAAATTTAAAAATTGTACGCTCCCTTTGTCCATTTTGTTTTTCTGTTTAGCAACGGTCTTTCTAAATATACAACAATTATATAAAGAAGAAAATATTTCTTTACACTTTCTTTTCTTGTATACCTACAAGGTTTGTGTAAGGAAAGGTGGGCGTGAAGTGAAGACAGATTTGATGGTAATGGAGAACATCTTTTATGGGAGGAAAATTTCCAAAGTGTACGATCTCAAAGGTTCATTGAGAGCTCGGTACAATCCTGTTACTTCCGGAATCGACACTGTCCTTCTAGATGAAAATCTATTGGAAATACTAAAATCAAAGCCAATATTCCTTGGAAGCAAAGCAAAAAGAAGCCTGGATCGAGCTGTATGGAACGATACATACTTCCTTGCGGTATGTATTGTTTTGCATTTTCATGTTCCTTGTATCTCTTGAAATTGGGTATTAAGCAGTAGTAAGTCTCAGTTAGTATATAACATAACACAAATCAACATTTACTCAGTATTTCAAACGATGCACCTTGTACAATTTGAACCTGTGACCCAAAGCGTCTAACCACCATGACAGTGTTGCTGTATATTTTGTGGTATTTCTTTTAACAATATATGTTAGTTGATAAGACTTTTGAGACTTCATTTTATTACTTTTTTCAGTCAGTTGATGTGATGGATTATTCTTTGCTCGTGGGCATAGACGACGAGAAGAAGGAGCTTGTAGTAGGAATCATCGACTATATGAGGCAATACACGTGGGACAAACATCTTGAAACATGGGTTAAGCTATCTGGAATACTCGGAGGACCCAAAAATGAAGCTCCTACCATAATATCGCCTTTGCAGTACAAGAAGAGGTTCAGAAAAGCAATGTCCAAATATTTTCTTACCTTACCAGACTCTTGAGTACAAAATAGAGACTTTAGACTTTCAGTATTAAATTTTCCGATTTAGTCAGGGATGCCGAGACCTCAATCTTTTTAGAGTTGCGTCAAGGCTACTGAATAGTTATATAGGATTTTTTTTTTCCCTTTATTATATATAATTCAAACTGTTGGTGAATCTTCCCTGTAAAATTTGGGAAGTATTGGGTCGCAATGATTATGTTTGCACTAGCATGATATTGGATACTTATTTGTACAATTTTTTTTTTCCCATATAACTAATTGACGGTCGTTTATTTCATTTGGTCCGAATGGGAAAATCAGAATTTCTTGACATATTTATGAACAAGCAAATTCTATTGCAACTCACAGTATACGGGTTTAAAAGTATGTTTTGCTATTTTCATAATTTTATATATTGCTTTTTTCCCAAAATATATTATGTTTACCAAATCCTTAATGTAGAAAATTTCCTACAGGCAAACACTATGTTATTGAAAATTTGATGTAGACAATTTCCTTATTTTGCACGATATTTTGATTTATTAAGAATTTGAAAAGTAGATTTCCATGGCATTCTAAAGGAATGATCTGAAATGTAAATGTTACACTGTTTGCTACGTGTACTCTTTAGCTGCGTGTATACATGTCGCTTGGAAAGTGCAATTTAAGTAGCCAAGCTTCTTACCTATATATTTATTTATGGGAGCTGGTAGATGGTTCGCTACTTGACCTTCAAGCAATAAGAGAGCTGGACTAGATCTCTCCATAGAGCAATTGTTCATTTAGCCATCACTCATAAAGTCTGTTAAAGAAAATGTAATATAATTTTGGATAATATAATTGCGTGAGAGGAAGATGGCAAAACTATGGCTGTTATGTTAATGTTTACCGTTACCTTTTGGCAAATACCGTTATCGTACTGATTTTACTGGTAAACCAGAATTGCTTACTATAACCGATCGAATGGTATACCGATAATCTGGGAGCTGTTACACTGATAATGATAAATTACCGTTTGTTCATCAAAGTTTATATCTTGACATGTTTTTTGTACATAGTGACATCTTTATTATACTATGTGGTGCTAGCTTTTAAAAAAATATAAATGAAAAAGAAAATAAGTGTACTTCAAATTATTTCACCTGATTATTGAACTAAATATGATCATTTAGTTGGTTCTAAATACATATAATAAAGCATATCAAGTGAATATACATATGTTTTAAATTAACTTGGTAAATTACCGTTACTGCTGGTACTGAAGAAATATTACCGATAATTTATCATTAAAAATGGTAAATTTACCATTATCATACCGTTTTAACTAGTATATCTATTTAAAAAAATGGTTACCGATAGACTGATAATGGTATGATAATGATAAATTTACTAACAGCTCTAGGCAAAACTCATGGATAATCTCGAAGGATGTACTATTGGCTTTCCAAATGGGTTGAGGAGGGATTTGAAGTATCTTATATCTAACACGCTACATGCCGCGGTCAAACTTTGGGTTTCGAATCAAAATAATTATAATTCTGAACGGATTAGCAGGTTTGCATTCAGAGAATTACACACACACACACTCAACCAAGCTATGGTCAAGGGGAAGAGGATGATAGACTTAGAGTTTGCATTCAAAAAATATACATTTAAATAATGTATTTTGTGTTGACCAACCTTGTTGACCCTTAAGAGTCGACGCTAGTATATCCTCACATGCCTCAAATTCAAGTGTTGGAAAGACAAATTGTTACGGAAAAAGAAGAAAGATAGAAGAACACAAAGAAAGATATAATGGAATATCACAGTAGAACAAATAATCTATAATATAAACAATGCTCTTTACATAAAGAGAAAACTGTAGTATGCATGCATCAATTAGAGTGTTAATCTATAAATCAATATGGATAGTTATAATATGTTCTGATAGTTGTTGGTACATACTACAACAAGCATAACAGAACATATAAAGAATATGAGAATACATCTTGAGCTCTAGCTTGTCTCTTGAAACTGTAAAGCAATCTAGATATAATCTGGAAAAAAACTCTGTTTGACCCGAGCATCACATGAAAACAGCTTGGATCATTCTAAAATATAATCGTGAGAAAACTCACATCACAACAAATTTATTTAATTTAGAAAAACTTTTAAAATAAACGATTTATTGTAAGACCATGTCGCACATAAACATGGACGTGTTTTAGGTCATGATAACCAAATACTTTTATTTAATCAAATGACATTATTTTTTTAATGATGTTTGGGTTAAAACTGTTTCAAATAAATGTACAAAGTACTAATACCTCGAAAACTCAATATGGTATATGGTACCAAAGGGAAATTGAAATGTTTGCAGGACATTTCAGTTATTTTAGGAATACAATCAAAACTGCAAAGCTTGTATTGGAAATGGATTTCCAAGCTGGTAGAGAAACTAGTGGCAATCTCTTTCCTTTCGCAGATTCAGTGTTAGCAATCATAGCATACAATTTGTCCAAGAACAAGAGAAACGAAGGCACTTCTTCTACTACATCCTGTCGGGAGATCATCCATGGTATTAGTAATAAGCAGCCCTTATGATACGAATATCCCGGAAAGAAGGGACCATGGTTACTGTATATCTATTTTGGGGCCAAGCAGGATTTACGTTCCTAAGGTCTCCTCATTAAAACTCATAATCATCAAGATGTCTTCACTTCCGAAAGTATGAGCCAGTTCGAAGTGGTTCTAAGATCCAAACTCAATCCCAGTTTCTTTGACACAAACAATGAATTTGAAAACTAACCTGTATCAACCCAAATTCCAACAGGCTTTTTTTTTTTTTTGTAAAATGCTAAAATCTAGGTCTGCTAAAACTCGAGTTAGTTGTCTGTTATAATGCGGAAAGGAAAAGATAAATATATCAGAGCTCAGATAAATATTTCTGTTAACCAAAATTTATTCCTTCAGGTAAACAGGGTGAAAAAAGACCACACCAAAGGAGGAAGCCTCCAGAAGAAGCAGGAAAAAGCCAAGCACTTTAAAAATTGATTGAAATGAAGACTAACCAAGAAAGAATAAGTTTCATGCTAAAGCCAAAAGGAGTGTCATCACTATAGAAAGCGGCATTAAAGATACGACAAGGTCAAGAAGGCATCCGACACAGCGAAGAAAAACTCCTTTCAGTGATACTGGAGGTCACATCCTCCAAAAAATATGTTTCGATCCCAAGCAGCAAAGCATGGACCTTAAAAAGCTCGAAAGAAGGGGTTTCCAGATATTTATTCTTCATAAAACAACCTCATAATCAACGTAAGGCTTATCCAACCGAACGACGTTCAGGTTAAGCCATTACTACAAGCCAGAAGCTAGCATGAACGCATGCCTCCTGCAAAATTCAGGCCCGCTTTTCAAAAGATGCTCTCCAAAAGTACCGTAATAACAACAGAACTCTCAAGATTGCCTATAAAAAAGCATCTAGACGAAGCCTATCGATCGAAAGGGGGCCAAACCGCGTAGGTGCAACCCCAAGGGTCTGGCCTAGGGACAAGTAATTCATTCCCAAACTTGTAATCATAAATTGCGGAGTGTAACCCTAACTTCAAAATAAAATTAGGGATTTCTCTTTTTTTTCTGTAATCTTATTTAGCAGTTTGTAATAAACGAAGAAGAATTGGGGTTCTTAGCTTATGCGGTTTAATTTTAAATGAAGGGGCTTAATCATTTTGGCAATTAACCAGCTAAACAACCAATTGCACATGTTCTTAACTTCTAATTTCCTATTCTTATCTGAAACTCTATCACAAAACACATAAGGAGGGATAATGGATTTGGAGATGATAATGGTAATACCTTGTCCGAAAGGTATAGTGAGGATTACCAGTTACCACCGACGAAACCTGATTCCCTTAAAAAGACACTATTAAATTTCTCCCCTCCTTAATGTATTCCGCAATATAAGATTCTTTATTTATTAAGTTCTAAGACATAGCCTTCTCCATAGAATCGTTGGTCCTTTGAAATAAGAACGTGTTTCATTGTTGCTAGAGGTTTCGGTCAGACTTGACATACGTAACCTTAACCCCATTCTCCTTCGGTATCCCAGAACCCGAAAGCCAGAAATATCCAGTTATCTTAAATAAAGGATTTAGGGGATATCAAAAAGCAAAAGATACAGCCCTTTCAGATCGATTGATAATTATGAAACCAACACGAAAGCATTTGCTTTTGGAAAATTTCTTCCACATATCACTTTGCGGTGTTAACCATTTTTATGGATAACATTTTTTGTGCTAGGAGGGCCCAAACCTTCGACCACTCGGGTAATATGAACTAACTTTTCACATTTAAATTAATGTCGGCAAAATAAGGAGTCTTTTTGCAGATTGTAGAAAATCCCCTACCGAGTTCCGTAGTGAGTGTTGATCATGCCACTTATTAGCAGAATTCAGAGTATAAACAAAACAATTACGTGTAGATCCTCAATGTACGCACTTGGTGATACATCGTGGATGTTCGAGTATTGGTGTAATCCAATACGAACATAGTTTTACGTTTTCTTAGTAGATGATGAAACATCTATATTATAGTTCTTACGGGGTAATCCGTTACAGATGTAGCAGTGGCACTTTTCATAGAGAAACGATGGAGACCTGTCGAGGACGGTACTATGTGTAGTACCTAGATAAATTGGGCATATAGCTATAAATAGGTTTGGTCTCCTTATGAGTAGGTAGGCACAATTTACACCTGAAGGCGAGATTATTTTAACCCTCATAACCAAATATAGTTAAAAGTAGAAATAAAACGGTATATGTAGTGTAATTCATAAAATATATAATTCATCTATTTGCAAGAACTTTAGTTATGATCCCCTCCTTATAATAAATATGCATGTTATATAGATGACAAATTGTTTTTATCTTAGAGATACTTTCTTAGTTAGTGTCATTATTATGGTAAGTATATACATATTATCATTTTTGATTTAGTTCTACAGTGAGATATTTATTTGAAATCGAACATATTTATCTTTTCCTTTTCGCAGAATACTAGATGTTACCCGACCTTTTGGCTCAGCTATCAGAAGCCATTCAGATTTCTATGACCAAAATTTTAAATGTTGGATATCGGTCGCGTTTCGTCTCGGGGTCTTTATAGACTTGATCTCGTATTGGGGGAGATCTCAGACGATATGAGTCTAACTTGGGAGTTCATCTTGAATTTCTATCTCAGGTCTGAAAGTTCATATTGGAACAATCTCGGGGTACATGATATGTTAAAAATGTTATTTTTACAAAATGATTTTTATGAATGTTATTAAAAACATAATAAACTTGAATTGCAAAATAACTTTATTATTCTTTATTTTGCGAAAGATCGTTCATACTCTAAATTGCAATATGCTTAAAACAGGAATATTGTTAAGACATAAAACGTTAAAATGATCCAAAACATTAAAATAAATCATCATAAATAGACCATAAAATACATAATTTCATAGGTAACATGCATGTAAAAAAGTCGAATATGAAAATTATAAGAATTATAGAACATATATGAACATAAAATATTTACATTTAACATGGAAAATGTAAAATAACAAAAGATCAACATAGCTAGATTTGATTTTTTTTAATTATTGTTCTAGTTCAGGCGTAAATTTAAATTTTAACAAAAAAACTAAGATCTCTGACGATATTCCAGTATTACGTCTCGGGCGATATATTCAATAGGAGATTTGGAGTGATATTAGCTGTTTCGTTTCGGAAGGAGCCCAAAACGAGATCTCGGAGGAGATCTCGGGCGATATTTGAAACAATGGCTATGACCCGACCATCACAGAGATGAACGACTCAGAAGTTTCACCAAAACACCTAGAGATCAAGTCCAGATGGATTCATGCTAGTATGATCATCTTAGCTCATCAAAACAACTTTTGGATGTAAAATTATTTGGGGATCGGTATGAGTCCCCACACCCCAGACATCTCAACATACGACTCTAAGTGTTCTGGGATCAGTACTACTCCCACTCCAGGGTCGGTACGACTCTACAACACAGGAGGTCGGTATAATTCAACAGCATTACCAAAGTCATCATAACACCTCTGGGATTGGTATGGCTTCACAGTTCAAAAATTCCAGCAACTTTCAACTTCAAAAGCTTGTACTTCACGATTCTTCCATTAGAATGCAACCAAACTTCACCGTAAGACGAAGTAGAGAAAAGGAAACAACTCCAAAAAGTTGAGACTAGAAAACCCAATTAAGTTATTAGAGATCGGTATCAATCCTGTGTTAGGTATGGATCCCCATACATGTTGTTTTGGGCCATGTTGGGACATGATTCACACACATTCCCTAGCTTCGCTCTAGATTTCCACTTATAAATACCCTATTTCTGAGCGGGAATAAGGGTTCTAGGATTTTTATCACTTGGGGTCCTCTGGGTAGGGGTGAGCATTATTTGGTTAAACCAAATAAACCAACCAAACCAATTTAATTTGGTCGATTTGGTTTGGTTTTGAAATTAGATCGTTTGTAATTCATTCAGAAAAATATTTAGTTTGGTTATCGGTTTAACCAAATTAGCTGAACTTTTATTATAATTTCAAAATTATCGATGTTATAATAAATATTTTAGGTTAATTTAGTAATCTAAGTTAATTTTGATCATTACATACGTACCATAATTACTTTTGGGAAGTATAAGAATCATAAACAATAATACTTTAATCATCAGTTTATAATTTATTTCAAATTATGGTTAATATTACGAAAATAAAGTCTAAAATATTTTTAGTTTGGTTAAATCGGATAACCAATCGAACCAACTAATCTTAATTTGGTTGGTTTGGTTTTTATTTTTGTCGGTTTTAGTTTGGTTTGACAATTTCCATCATCGGATAAAACAAACCAACTAAACACTCACTCACCCCTACCTTTGGAGGTAATACTGATCCCGCCTTGCACCACTGTGAGTAATACTGATTCCGAGATGTAATTTGTAAAGTTCATCAATAAAGTGCTAAAATCTTCAAAGTGGTCGTAGGCTAGCAACATCCGAACCACTATAAACTGTTCTGTTATTATTTTCTTGCATTTCCTTTACATATTCTCTTGTTTTCGCTTAGTTTTACTATTGTAGAACTATGTAGGTGTTGTGCTAATTTTTGCGCGTCAACATTTTGACCTGTCGGGAAGGAGAAGAGCAATGAAAGCTAAAAAAAATCCCGTCGTTCTTCCATACAAGTTTAGAAACTCAGATATTTAAACAACTACCCACCAATCTAGATACCAAAGGTGAAGAAAGGAAAATCTTCCATTGCTGGACCTTCCAATGCCGACCAAGAGGTATCCATCGAACAATAACCTTCCAATGCTTAAGCCACCATCGATAAGGCTACATCTTGTGATCCCAAGGTTTTGACTATTCATGCCCAGCTTATTGAAGTCACAAGAAGGCGGGAGGAAACTCAAAGGTAACTTAATGAGAAAATCAAGAAGAATTGCTGCAACAACTACAGCAGAATGCTCAAGGAGACATCACTCGCCTTTAGGCAAATAGGAGCACTTAACCTCCTCTAAAATATGTTTCTAAGAGCTCTACATCTCATTCCCTCCATAGAAATCAAAGCCAATGGAAAAGTATCAACTGTGATGGTGTTGAAGTCACTGTTAAGAAGCGAACGCGCCAACAACACCGTTACCGGTTATGGCCTGCTCTCAATCATGCGACTAGCGCTCGATCCCTACTAGGTAGGTCCAGCCTATCACAACACAAAACTTGGTGTCTACGCTTCAAGAAAAAAAAAACTAGTCCTAAGTTACCACCAACTAGCCTCCATAAAATCAAAAAATGGATGCTGATGAATCTCGTAAAAAAAACGATGTCCATCCAAGGGGGCATCCTGGCTGCATACCCAAGAGTTAGATCACAGCCACTGGAATCCAATGAAGATCAAAACTCCGGTACTCACCAACATGGTTCGTAGGACCATAAGAGAGACCAAGGGTCATGCCAGCAAAGACTGGGAAGCCACTGCAAGAGTAACTCATTTACTGAGCATGTCCTAAATATTAAATGACCTAGACACTGCAACATGCCATAGATAGCGGTTTACTTGGGGAAGACAGACCACCAAAACTTTCTAAGCCATTATGAATGAAATATGGATTCCTCACGCATCGTAAAGTGCAAGTTCTTCCCTATCTTTCTCGAAGGCATGGCTTTGTTGGGGTCCTCTCAACTTCACCCGAGTGCCATTTCAACCTTCGACCAACTCACATGGGAATTGGTTAGACAATTCAGGATGTACGTGACCAGGCCTAGAGACATCCTGATTATATCCAACATCTACCAAGGAGCAAACAAAATATTAAAAATCTACTTAGAGAGGTTTAACAATGCCTTGGTAGAGGCTAAAAACCAAGAACCCCATACCATCCTTGTCCATCTCGTAAAGGGGGTACTCCTTGATGAAGACTATGGATCATGGATCGATGAACAAGAACCAAAGAGCCGGGAAGCTTTCTACGAGAAGGCAGATGTAACAACCCGTATTCTACGCATCGGAGGATCGTAGAATATTTATTTCTTTCCCATATGAAGTCGTATGGTCATGTAACTTTGGGAAACAACCGTTAGACTCATTTTCCATGTTCATGATTTTTGTCAATTTTTAAATGACCGTTTTGCCCCTAGCTGATCTTGTTTCGGTCGTAACTTTTGATTGGAAAGGAATCTTGACCTGAAACCACTTCCATTAGATTCGTTTGATCGTTTACCTTTCCGTAGAGTTGTCACATATGAGAAACGGACTTACCGTTTGGGAGATATGACTGAAATAAGGTTTGGAAGGTGAAAAACTTCTTAACCGGGCCAAATAGGGTGATTAGTGAATGGACCTATAACCCATTTCGGGATTAGGGTTATGGGGAGGCTGAAAAGAGTTAGAGATTCATTCCATTTCAGTTTTCTAGCCTCCACTTACCTTTTAAAAACCCTAAAGATGGTCTCCAACCTCTAAATCACCTCCAAATCATCTTCTAATCAAGGATTAAGCTTAGCAACACAAATCAAGGGAGAACTTCACCAAATCAACATAAGAACTGCTGTTTATCATTGGGATTCGCACCAAATCAGAGATCTATTTCAGATCTAAAGTTTATTTGTGGCTAAGGTGAGTGATTTGCATAGTTCCTCACTAATTATGGCTAATTAAGGGTAATTAGTGTTAATTAGCGAATTTAAACATGATAAAAATCTGGAAAAATATTTATAAAATTTAAAATGATGATTTAGACCTCTGATATTAATTTGGGTTAATTTGGTTAAGTTTTGCTAATCATATCATTAGTTTCACCTAAACATGCTTAAGGGAAAATATGGGGTTTTGGCTAGATTTGATCCACTTTAACCTATTATATTGTTGTTTTGATGTTTGTGGTTGATTATGCATGTTCCTATGACTGTATGGTATGCTTTGTGATTGATTAGAACAATTGGAATGGTCGAAAACGCCGTCGAGTAGCGTAAACTACTTGCTGGAAAAAGTGCAGGAAGACATCCAGACCGGATCGGATCGGTTAGGAGGACCCGATCCGCACCCCCACTTGAATGCAGAAGCTCTGATTCGCTCTCATGCTCCACACCCGATCCGAACAGAGGAGGACAACAAGGATTGGGGAAAGCCTCTATCCACTTGCATTTCTCATGGCATACATCATCCGATCCGACCCGTATGGTCACCTCCGAACCGAACCGACGCATGGTGAATGGAATCGAAGAACCCGACCCGATCCCCTAGAGACGACGTCTTTCGATCCGAACCGACATGTTGGAAGGGAGCTCGAGACATCCGACCCGATCCAGTGAAGGGAAACATTCCGATCTGAACCGCACTAGTGATTATGGGAGATCCGAACCGATCCGGTGATGACCAATAACCCGAGATGCAAAGGTAGTCCAAATGGAAGTTAGAGCTCAGGATCCAGTTGGGAACCAATGAGTTCACTTCATGGTTGGGCTTTGCTGTGGGACGTGTGCTAAGGAGTTGTCGATATTCATAACTTCGATTCACCACTGAAAACGGATGATGGGCTACTTATCAGTGCAGTAGAGTCACTATGACTCGAGGGGCAAGGTGATGGTAGCAAGACTACGTTATCAGTGCAGTAGAGTCATTATGACTCGAGGGGCAAAGTGATGCGTAGTAAGACTATGAGCCAGTGCAGTGGGGTCATTGTGACTCCATGGGACAGAGTGGACATAGTAAAGGATTAGTGAGGCTATGAGCCAGTGCAGTGGGGTCATTGCGACTCCATGGGGGCAAAGTGGACATAGCAAAGGATTAGTGGCTATGTATCAGTGCAGTGAAGCCATGTATGACTTCATGGGACAAAGTGATCATAGCAAAGTTTGTTGGGTGATCGAAGTGGTGAATATCATATGCATTACGCACTGAGTGAGAGATGTGAGGATGGTTGTTATGCTTGATTGTTTGTCATCACTATGACATGCACACCCCCACCCCCGTTATCTTTACACTATTCGAAATGGCACCTTAGAGTGTTGTACAGTATGTAGTGCTAACTCTTTGGTTGCAGGTCCAGGTTCAGGTATGGTTTAGTCTACCTGTTATTGTTTTGTTTAGATGCTTATCGCTCATACCAGGCTTTATGTATGACCCAGAGTTTTATGTCTCTTCTTATTACTATGGGTGCTCACACGAGCAGACTAGAGACAGGTTAGCAGGTGATGCGCGAATAGCTGATTCGGAGGTGAGCAGGAGGCTCCCACGTATGATATGTAGATATTCTCCCTGTGTCGTTAGTGATCGCTACTTGGGCATTAGTAGTGTACCTCCCTTATCTTACTTTTGCTTTTCTTGAGACAGTTTGAAAAGTTGTAATAATGTTAGCTTTAGATCATAAGCTGTACTTGGATTTTCCGCTGCTATGTTAGTTTGTTTTAGCTTATGCACTGTCTCACCTGTTTCGTGTCAAGTATGTTGTTATTATATTTTGTTCCATGCGCTGTGAGACATTTTACAGGTTCCTTGTTAGTTCATTTCGTTCTTTCCTTTCCTTCTGACGATCGTCCCGTGCTAACCGGACATGTGTACAGCGCACTTTTGGGAGTAAATGTCGGTTGGTGCGGGGCGGGCCGTCACATTTGGTATCAGAGCTCTAGGTTGCGTAGTTAACCTAGGGAAAGACATTAGGGAGAGATAGTACGTATATGAGAGCGCGTATTTGTGATTACTTTGGTTTTCAAAATATATATATATATATATATACTATTAGTAGTATAAGAATGAAGTCGTACTGCACCAGCACCACTATGGGGTCGTTAATCGTTTCCTCTTTACAGATTGAACGATGAGCCGATATGCTGGAGGTGCTGGTAGGGGGACCAATAATGGGAATGCTCCTGACATGAGGACGATGTTCACTAACTTCATGAGGGAGATGCTTAGGGATGTTCAAGGGGCAGTTCCCAATCCCGGAAATGGTGGTGGTCCAGTAGTGCAGACGCCTAGGGTCGATTTCGCCAAGTTGTGCAAGGATTACACTAACCTTGGTGGGAAGCCGTTCCACGGAACGGAGTCGGCCACAGATGTTCAGGATTGGTTGGATAGCTGTGATCCTATCTTCGACGACTTGGGTATCGAGGATGCGATGAAGAGAAGGCTAGCGTCTCGTCAGCTGCAAAGGCGAGCAATGAATTGGTGGAATGCCATTAGAACAGCTACTCCAGAAGATCAGGTTACTTGGGATCAGTTCAAGGCTCGCTTTAGCGAGAAGTTCATTCCAGCTGCCCAAAAGTCGGTGTTGTTTAAGAGATTCTTGGAACTCAAGCAAAATGGTAAGGCAGTCTCGGACTATATTGCTGAGTTCGACACTTTGTCGAAGTATGGACTATCTCTTATCGATACTCCTGAGAAGAAGAATGAGAAGTTTATTACTGGGTTGGATGGATACTTGGGGGAAAGGCTTATCAACCACATCGATGAGATTTTTGAGTCGATTGTGGGGAAAGCTTTGAGATCAGAGAGTCCTTACCCTAAGCCAAAGACTGAGGCTGCATCTACAGAAGGGTTGAAGCCGAAAGCAGGCGGTGGAGGCAAGAATAACTCTCAGAATAAGAGGAAGCAGAACCAATCTAAGGATGGCCAGAAAAAGAACAAAAAAGATGTTGAGTGCTTTAGCTGTGGTAAGAAGGGCCATTATGCTAAAGAATGTCGGGCAAAGCCAGCGAATAGGAAGTGCCACAACTGTGGCCAAGTGGGACATCATAAGGATAAGTGTCTGCAACCTCTTAAGGAGAAGCAGATTGTGAAAGCATATGCTACTGATGTTGTTCCTTCTTCGTCGAATGCCCCAACTGCGGCGGAGAAAGGAAAGAATGTTGTTATTCAAGGTATGCTTTCTATTTATGATGTACCAGTTCGAGTTTTGTTTGATACTGGGGCTTCCGTTCCTTCATATCTAGTGACCTGGTAGATAGGTTGGGACTGGAACCCTAGATAGTCGATAGACCATTGGTTGTGATGAACCCGATTAGTGGTTCGACTAGCCTTAGTATGATTTGCCGAAATTTGGTCTTATCGAGTCATGGATGTATGTTTGTTTGTGATTGCTTTGTTTTGGGCTTTACTGGGTATGGCATTATATTGGGAGTCGATTGGCTCCAAAGATATGGGGTGGTGGTAGACTATGAGGGCTTTTTGGTGACAGTTAGGGCGGATGATGGGCGGAGGGTAGTG
Organism: Allium sativum; assembly: GCA_030737875.1. Classification (NCBI taxonomy): domain Eukaryota; kingdom Viridiplantae; phylum Streptophyta; class Magnoliopsida; order Asparagales; family Amaryllidaceae; genus Allium; species Allium sativum. The sequence continues at coordinate 73,865,852 of CM060923.1, read as the reverse complement.
TTTGGTAGTCTACCTAATGATGGGGTAATGGCTAGTTTTATAAATTCCCTCGACATCCCGCATGATGAGTTGTCAGACGTGCCCGTGGTTGGCCAGTATCCGGACGTCTTCGAGGAGGTGACCGGGCTTCCACCACACCGAGAGATTGAGTTCCGTATTGATTTTGTGAAAGATGCCAGACCTGTAGTGATGCCACTTCGTCGTATGGCACCAAGGGCGCAGCGAGAGCTCGGGGTGCAAGTCAGCAATCTTTTGAAGAAGGGATTTATTAGAAGAAGTGTCTCCGAGTGGGGAGCACCAGTTGTGTTTGCCACTAAGGCAGATGGTTCCCTTCGTTTGTGTGTGGACTATCGCGAGTTGAATAAGGTGACGAGGAAGAATAAGTATCCTCTACCGCGGATAGATGATTTGTTTGATCAACTGGAAGGAGCAAGAGTGTTCTCCCAGTTGGACCTCGCGACAGGATTTCATCAGCTCCGAGTAGCGGATGAGAGTGTTCCGAAAACGGCATTTTGGACGCCGTCTAGATTTTATGAGTGGTTGGTCATGCCATTTGGGTTGACCAATGCACCAGCATACTTCGTGGATCTTATGAATCGAGTATTCAGAGATCAGTTGAATAAGTTTGTTCTTGTGTTCGTAGACGATATCCTTGTTTACTCGAGGACAGAGGAGGAACACAAGGGACACTTGAGGATAGTGATGGAGGTGTTGAGGAAACACCAATTGAAAGCGAAATTCTCTAAGTGTCACTTCTGGAGGAGGGAAGTGAGATTCTTGGGCCATGTTGTTTCAGAGAATGGTATTGCCGTGGACCCTGCGAAGGTGGCTACGGTACAGGATTGGCCTACGCCCAAGAATGCAACAGATGTAAGAAGTTTCTTGGGGTTAGCTGGATATTATCGTAAATTTATCCAGGACTTCTCCAAGATAGCAGCACTGTTGACTCAGTTGACTAAGAAGAATCAGACCTTCGTCTGGGACGGAGTGTGTGAGAATGCATTCAAGAGCCTAAAAGAAAAGTTGACGCGTGCGCCAGTATTGGTCATTCCTAAGGGGAATGAAGAGATGACAGTATACACGGATGCTTGTGGTACCGGATTAGGTGCTGTATTGATGCAGGGAGGTAGGGTTGTAGCTTATGCTAGTCGGCAGCTAAAGCCGCATGAGAAAAGGTATCCTACCCATGATTTGGAACTAGCAGCGATCATGTTTGCGCTGGAGATGTGGAGACATTATCTCTTGGGAGAAAGATTTGAGTTGTTTACCGATCATAAATCGTTAAAGTATCTCTTCTCCCAGAAGGATCTAAATCTCCATCAGCAGAGATGGTTAGAGTTCTTGGCTTCGTATGATTTTGATATCGCATACACACCTGGGAAAGGTAATGCGGTAGCCGATGCCTTGAGTAAGAGACATGCCAGTTTAGGGGCTATGTTTCTTGAATGGAAGCAACTGGAGTATATTGCAGGGTTTGATTTCAGACCAAAGTGCGAATTGGACCCAGAAGTGCTAGCCAGTTTGGCGATCAGACCCACTTTGATAGAGCGGATTGGTTCCAGCCAGAGGGATGATCCTAATCTATTGGAAATCATCTCCAAGTTAGATATGAACATCGACTGTGAGGAGATGAATTTGTATGGGCTTGATCGAGATGGATGGCTTAGAAAGAATGGAAGACTAGTTGTACTCAACGTGAATGGTTTGAGAGATGAAGTACTTAGAGAATGTCATCACTCAAAACTGACTATACATCCCGGTGGTAATAAGGTGTATCGAGATATAAAGCAGACTTACTACTGGGAAGGGATGAAAAGAGACGTTGGGAAGTTTATATCCAAATGCATGAATTTCCGGCTAGTTAAAGCCGACCAAAAGAAGCCTAGTGGGTTGTTGCAACCATTAGAAATTCCCGAATGGAAATGGGAGCAAGTCTCGATGGATTTCATCGATGGTTTACCAAGGACTAGATCGGGACATGATAGCATTTGGGTAATTGTGGATCGATTGACTAAGAGTGCAAGATTTATACCAGTCAAATCGACCAGAACGGCAGCTAAGTTAGCAGAATTGTATATGAAGTGGGTAGTGAGATTTCATGGAGTACCTAAAAGCATTGTGAGTGACCGAGACCCGTTGTTTACTAGTGGGTTTTGGAAGAGCTTACAAGAGGCTCTAGGGTCAGAATTACATCTCAGTACCGCATATCATCCTCAGACCGACGGTCAGACGGAGAGGGTGAATCATATATTGGAAGATCTCTTGAGAGCTCGTATATTGGATTTTGGTGGATTATGGGATGACCATTTGCATCTAGTAGAGTTTGCATATAATAATAGCTACCAATCCAGTATCGGTATGGTTCCATATGAAGCTTTGTACGGAAGACCGTGCAACTCACCATCATGTTGGATAGGGACTGCCGAGAAGTTTATGCTTGGACCAGATGTGGTGAGGGAAACTTCAAATAAGAATAAGATCATTCAACAACGAATGAAGGCTTCCCAAGATAGGCAGAAGAGTTATGCTGATAAAAGGAGAAGAGACTTAAAATTCTCCGTTGGTGACTTGGTTTTTGTCAAGATTTCTCCGTTGAAGAGCGTGATACGATTTGGCAGGAAAGGCAAGTTGGCACCAAGATTTGTTGGACCATTCCCAGTTCTCGAACAAGTTGGGAATTTGGCGTATAGAGTTGACTTACCAGAGAAGATGGCGGGAGTTCACAATGTATTTCATGTTTCCCAACTAAGGAAGTTCGTTCACGACCCAGATATGACTATTTCACCTGATCAGTTAGAGGACTTCGAAGTAGATTCCGAGGCGGTTGGGAACCGCAAGCCGATTCGTATTGTCGAGCACGATATGAAGCAATTTCGAAGAAGGCGGTGAGGCTAGTCAAGGTTCAGTGGGCGAGAACGAGAATGACTGTACTTGGGAGACAGAGGAGAGCATTAGAAAGACGTATCCAGAACTCTTTGCCTGGTAAGATTTACCTTGTAATTTAGTTATTCCGCATGCTAGGATAGACTTGTTTTGCATGTTTGATTGTTGTTTATGGTTGATAGGCATGCGGGACCCTTGTGTGTGTTTTGGTTAACAACCCGTATTCTACGCACCGGAGGATCGTAGAATATTTATTTCTTTCCCATATGAAGTCGTATGGTCGTGTAACTTTGGGAAACAACCTTTAGACTCATTTCCCATGTTCATGATTTTTGTCGATTTTTAAATGACCGTTTTGCCCCTAGTTGATCTTGTTTCGACCATAACTTTTGATGGGAAAGGAATCTTGACCTGAAACCACTTCCATTAGATTCGTTTGATGGTTTACCTTTCCGTAGAGTGGTCACATGTGAGAAACGGACTTACCGTTTGGGAGATATGGCTGAAATAAGGTTTGGAAGGTGAAAAACTGCTTAACCGGGCCAAATAGGGTGATTAGTGAATGGGCCCATAACCCATTTCGGGATTAGGGTTATGGGGAGGCTGAAAAGAGTTAGATATTCGTTCCATTTCAGTTTTCTAGCCTCCGCTTACCTTTTAAAAACCCTAAAAATGGCCTCCAACCTCTAAATCACCTCCAAATCATCTTCTAATCAAGGATTAAGCTTAGCAACATCAAATCAAGGGAGAACTTTACCAAATCAACATTAGAGCTGTTGTTTATCGTTGGGATTCGCACCAAATCAGAGATCTATTTCAGATCTAAAGTTTATTTGTGGCTAAGGTGAGTGATTTGCATAGTTCCTCACTAATTATGGCTAATTAAGGGTAATTAGTGTTAATTAGCGAATTTAAACATGATAAAAATCTGGAAAAATATTTATAAAATTTGAAATGATGATTTAGACCTCTGATATGAATTTGGGTTAATTTGGTTAATTTTTGCTAATCATATCATTAGTTTCACCTAAACATGCTTAAGGGAAAATATGAGGTTTTGGCTAGATTTGATCCACTTTAACCTATTATATTGTTGTTTTGATGTTTGTGGTTGATTATGCATGTTGCTATGACTGTATGGTATGCTTTGTGATTGATTAGAACAATTGGAATGGTCGAAAACGCCGTCGAGTAGCGTAAACTACTTGCTGGAAAAAGTGCAGGAAGACATCCAGACCGGATCAGATCAGTTAGGAGGACCCGATCCGCACCCCCACATGAATGCAGAAGCTCTGATTCGCTCTCATGCTCCACACCCGATCCGAACAGAGGAGGACAACAAGGATTGGGGAAAGCCTCTATCCACTTGCATTTCTCATGGCATACATCATCCGATCCGACCTGTATGGTCACCTCCGAACCGAACCGACGCATGGTTAATGGAATTGAAGAACCCGACCCGATCCCCTAGAGACGATGTCTTCCGATCCGAACCGACATGTTGGAAGGGAGCTCGAGATATCCGACCTGATCCAGTGAAGGGAAGCATTCCGATCCGAACCGCACTAGTGATTATGGGAGATCCGAACCGATCCGGTGATAACTAATAACCCGAGATGCAAAGGTAGTCCAAATGGAAGTTAGAGCTTAGGATCCAGTTGGGAACCAATGAGTTCACTTCATGGTTGGGCTTTGCTGCGGGACGTGTGCTAAGGAGTTGTCGATGTTCATAACTTCGATTCACCACTGAAAATGGATGATGGGCTACTTATCAGTGCAGTAGAGTCACTATGACTCGAGGGGCAAGGTGATGGTAGCAAGACTACGTTATCAGTGCAGTAGAGTCATTATGACTCGAGGGGCAAAGTGACACGTAGTAAGACTATGAGCCAGTGCAGTGGGGTCATTGTGACTCCATGGGGCAGAGTGGACATAGTAAAGGATTAGTGAGGCTATGAGCCAATGTAGTGGAGTCATTGCGACTCCATGGGGCAAAGTGGACATAGCAAAGGATTAGTGGCTATGTATCAGTGCAGTGAAGCCATGTATGCCTTCATGGGGCAAAGTGATCATAGCAAAGTATGTTGGGTGATCGAAGTGGTGAATATTGTATGCTTTACGCACTGAGTGAGAGATGGGAGGATGGTTGTTATGCTTGATTTTTTGCCATCACTATGACATGCACACCCCCACCCCCGTTATCTTTACACTATTCGAAATGGCACCTTAGAGTGTTGTACAGTATGTAGTGCTAACTCTTTGGTTGCAGGTCCAGGTTCAGGTATGGTTTAGTCTACCTGTTATTGTTTTGTTTAGATGTTTATCGCTCATACCAGGCTTTATGTCTGACCCAGAGTTTTATGTCTCTTCTTATTACTCTGGGTGCTCACACGAGCAGACTAGAGACAGGTTAGCGGGTGATGCGCGAGTAGCTGATTCGGAGGCGAGCAGGAGGTTCCCACGTATGATATGTAGATATTCTCCCTGTGTCGTTGGTGGTCGCTACTTGGGCATTAGTAGTGTACCTCCCTTATCTTACTTTTGCTTTTCTTGAGACAGTTTGAAAAGTTGTTATAATGTTAGCTTTGGATCATAAGCTGTACTTGGATTTTCCGCTGCTATGTTAGTTTGTTTCGGCTTATGCACTGTCTCACCTGTTTCATGTCAAGTATGTTGTTATTATATTTTGTTCCATGCGCTGTGAGACATTTTACAGGTTCTTTGTTAGTTCAGTTCCTTCTTTCCTTTCCTTCTGATGACCGTCCCGTGCTAACCGGACATGTGTACAGCGCACTTTTGGGAGTAAATGTCGGTTGGTGCGGGGCGGGCCGTCATAGCAGATTAATTCCTATGCCAAATAGAGGCACGTAGGAATCATGCTAGTCAAAGTGGTCACCCTAACAACCCACATCTGGGCACTATGCCAAGCAAAGTTCTTGATAAATAGACCGGGGAAAGCTCTGACGACTCTAGTCTTGATGCTCTGAACAAACTTACTGAAGGAGAAAACAGTGGAAATAGTCATCATTCATTTAATAATTACATTCTAATCAATAACTCCCTCAAACACATTTTCCAATAAATGTAGACATAATCGACTGTCGCCGTCCGAGGAATGTTACAAAAAATCCTCTCCACTATAGAATGCTTGGGCAAACAAGGTCCTCCAAATGAAGTTCCCAAGCCTTCTAATGCTCACCAAGAATGAATACTAATGAGGACCTTGGTTATAGACTAGATCCTCAGGGGTTAGCTTTTCAACTGAGAAAGGTTGAAACAAAATAAGTGGCCCATGTCTACGATGCCAGAATGTTTATTTCATTCTGTTTGAATTTACATTCAATGTAAACCTTGTTGTTCACTTTCAAAAACTAGTTTGATTACAGACTTTTACTTTGACATGACCATCTTAAATGTAACTGTTTTCTAAAGTGCTAAAGTATCAACCAAAACCTTTGTGTTCATCCGTGGATCACTGGAGTACTACTACAACAAACACAATCAGACTATTGCAACTTTCACTTACCTCTTAAACTAAGGGAAAGTGACTTAACCCAATGGAGTATGTGGAAGCCAGTGAGGCTAGTGAAGACGGGTATCCAGTTACAATTACAGTTTTAGTTGCTTCGCAAGCGCATGCATTTTGACTAAGGTAAGGGCCTAAGGAATATGTTTCATACCAAGCGTACCTGAACTTATGGGAGACTATGAGTAATAATACTTATAGAAAAGTCAAGTGAGACCTTGCACATGGGCTTCCACCGAAAAGAGAGAGTTTCGGCCATTAGTCATTATAGCGAGTGTCCTTACTGAAGCCAAGCTTTTGACTTACAACGTCAAAAGAAACATGATCTTTTTCAAGTAGACTTCCTAACAAGTTCTCTTCTTGAAGCCTGTGTTATCTCAGTTACCCGTCCGCATCGGATTGGAAGTTCAAAATAGGAAACAAAAGTCAGACCGAGTGGGATCAAAGAAACTAGCAGACTGACCACGAAACAGATCAAAATAGGTTAAAATTTCGAAACACCAAAGCTCACTGTTCTCTCTCTACTCGCGGAGCGGCATACTGAAAAATGTGATACTGGGAAAGGATTTGAACCTATGACCTCAAGGTTATGAGCCTTATGAGCTACCTCTCTACCTCGTCCGTTATTCTTTCTAATCGATTGTGACTTAACACAACTTATTTATGATCAGGCATACTTAGGAGTTTGTTCGCTGGTACTACCACACTTACCTCCAAAATCAGGGGTAAGTATCTTAAGCTCGATGGTTAGTACACGTCATATCCATGCTCATGCATAGTTAGGAGTCTATCCATTGGTACCACTTAAACCTGATGGTTAGCAAACGACCTATCTATCCACAGGCATATTTAGTAGTTATCCATTGAAACCATCTAAGCCCAATGTTCAGTACATGACCTATCCGTGTTCAAGCATATTTATGAGTCTATCAATTAGAACCACCTTAAGCTTGATGTTTAGTCCACGACCTATTTACACTTAGGCATATTTAGTAGTCTATCAATTAGCACCAGCCAAATGAGTGTGATATCAACATGCCCACATAGCCAACTCCGATCCTTAAAGTTTGTATTCGAGTATAAATTGGCAAACCGACAACACCCTCAACTCTAACCCAAAAAACCAACGAGAGAGTATAAAGATGAACCAATGACACCCCTCTCTCATCTCCTCAAGACTTGAGATCAACGATCGAAAGGAGATATCAACAATGGAGTAATCGACTTCAAAATTCACATGACTCAAGAGTAATGATCAAACGGAAGTCTTGGAAGTGAATTCAACACCCTCAAATTTCACATAACTCAAGATTAACGACCTAAGGGAAGTCTTGGGAGTGAATTCAGCACACTTGAACTTCACACGATTTGAGTTTGTAGGAGTGAAATATAGAGAAACCCAAATCCAAGTGTAACGACGAGTTACATTACATGAGTACAACCGTTGGAAAGTGTAAAAACTACTTGAATATTTAGAACAAAACTCGCATTGTTGTTGATCAACAAAAGAAGAAACTTACTTCCTCTTGAACTCAGACCTTTTCCCCTTTAGCTAGGGGCACGTTAGGAAGCACGACAAGGGGCATATTAGGGGGCGGGCTCAGGGAATACCTTCTCCCATAGCTCCCGCTTCATCATCATTGATGACCAACTTTGCGATACTTGGATTAAGTCGTAATTACGTTGTGATTGGGTTGGGAATCAAATTCTTTAATGGGTGATTCAGTCATATATCTACAGTCCAATTTTATGCTCCAATCCTGTGTGCACATCCGAGTTATCGGCTTCAACCAGTTCGTTTCTCGAATATTAAGTTTAACTCTTAATCCAATCATGCGATGCCACAAAGAAGTCCAAGTTTACAAACTTAAGTCTGGAATCTGAATTTTTCACTAAGTTTTCAGAATATGAAAATTCATTACGTATCCTCGAGCACTTAGAAAAATTGCCAACTTTCCATCCTGATTTTTTATCCTTATAAGACAAGCACTTAAACTCATAATACTTTTCTAAATTTTTGGGATACAAAGTGAAATTTTATATCCTCGAACACTTAGAAAAAAATCTCTTTTGAACTCTTAATATTGACCTCGTAGTTCGTATCCCTGACACCCTCGACAAGAAAAACACGAGTTTTTAGGATCATTTTGTAGCCCCGAAAATCACCAAGTATTTGGGATACAAAGTGAAATTTTGTACCCTCAAATATTTAGGGATTTATCCCTTCTCTATTCCACTACTTCTTCCCTACACTTCTTCTCCTCGATCTTGTCCTGTACAACTTCCCACCTTCTCTTTCCCCTTCGTATCACCTTCCCATACTTTCCCATCTCCTTCATTTTCTTAAGCTATGGGATCATTAGTCATAGGGATACACAGAAAGGAAGAGAGGAACAACGGAGTTGGAGACTCACATGGGAGAGGAAGAATAATGGAGAAACCAACTGCTAAGGGTCTGATATCGATCCCCAAGTTGGTACCAATCCTCAAGCAACCATTTTTCAAAAAAAGAGGAAGGGAAGGGAGAAGAAACCAAGGATCGGTGTTCGTAGGAGCTGAGCCATGGCTATGTCTATGTACACTAGTTTACAAAGCTTCAATTGCTAAGGCAAACATGAATCGACGACCATCATGTACTCACCAATACATAGTAATCCAAGAGCACACGTTTGGTACTCGAGATTGATATCACTTTGGAAACCAGCATGTGCAATTATACGCCCACCAACATATCAATATCATTGTGATTACACATTTAAACCTCTGATCATATGGTACAAAAACATGTACTAGCGTATAAGTGCATACGTGATGCTATACAGGCAACGACTTTCTTGCACCCTGGTGCAAGCTAGAGCCCACATCTAACTTTTAATTTCTTGGATAGACAAAGATTAGACAACCAACTGAGAGATCATACAAATTATAGTTCAGTCAATGAAGTTCAAACCCGTCAAACTACCGACGATGATGGAACTATGCATTTATACCAATGAGCCTCAACAAAGCACGACAACTGCTCTGAAATAATATACCACTTGGTACATACTTCTCAACGGAAAGTTCATGACCATTAGCTAGATACAGCTCAGAGATCTTTCTAAACATCAAAGGACTTGTCTCGATTAAACGCACGTCATGTTCATCACAAAACATACTTTAAGGGGAAAGTGTTACCCAGCCTTTTGGCCCGGTTATCATAAGCCATCCGGTTTGCTATGAGCATACATTGTATAGTTGAACGACTCAAAAGTGTCATTCAAACACCTAGAGATCAAGTCCATATGGATTCATGCGAGTAAAATCGTCTTAGCTCATCAAAACAAATTGGGTGCACAACTGCTCGGTGATCGGTATGAATCCCACTTTGGGATCGGTATGAATGCCAATACTCCATGCGTCTTTAGATATGACTCTAAGTGTTCTAGGATAGGTATGACTCCTACTCTGGGATCAATATGACTCCCCAGCACATCAAGGGTCGATATAACTTAGTCGTATCGTCATAGTCATAACGAATCCTCCAAGATCGATATGACTTCCAGATTTCAACAACTCTGAAACTTCAAACTTCAGCATCTTGTACTTCCCGATTCTTCCATCATAATGCAACCAAACTTCACTGAAAGACAAAGTAGAGCAAAGGAAAAAATCCAAAATTTCAAGACCACTAAACCCAACTAAGTCATTGGGGATCAGTACCGATCCCGGGTTCGGTGTTGATTTCCATACATGCTGTTTTGGGACTTAGGCCCTCTTAGGCCATGATTCTCATGCACTCGCCAGCTTCTCTCCAAAATTCCACATATAAATAGCCCTTTTCTAAGTGATAATAGGTTTCTTTGATTTTTGGTACTTGGGATCCTCTTTACTCTTATACCTCTGGGAATAATACCAATCTCACATTGTACCACCATGAGTAATACAAATCCCAGGCTATAATTTTTAAGGTTCATCAATAAAAGGTAAAAAATTTCAAAGTGGACATGGGATAACAATGATCGAACCACTATAAAATGTTATTTGACTGTTTCTTGATTTCCACTACGTATTTCATCATTTTCACTTAGTTTTACTGTTGTGGAACTCCCAACTTTTGTGCATCAATCTCATATAACCAACTCGAGTTTCAATGAACTTTGATTTTAGTTTTTTGCTAAAAATCTGATCTTGTTGGAATTTGGGTTGGTACATTTGTCGTTAGAGATTAGGTTTAGTATTCTTAATTAAATAGTAACTGATATTTTTAAAATATTATATATATATATATACACATAGATCCATAGAATTTTTAGAGAACGACATAAGGAAAGGCAGTAGTTACAGTGTTGTACATTGTCGATAAGATTTTGAAAATCCAATAGTAGTGGGCACTAGAGTGGATATAGTATAAGATGTGCAATAACTTTAGTATAGAAAGGAGAATACAAATGTTGATATTTGGATATTGGTAGTATTTTAGATTTTTGAGTAGGGCAGTAGAGCCTTAAATATATTTTGAAGCATAAGAAAGTTAATGAATTAGGAATACATATTATATATATGCACATCGATGGTGCCATTACCATATTTCAGTTCATAATTGGAAAGTACTGGAGGAATAACATAAAAGAAATTGGATTGAGAGGAAAAAAATTTGGTAGAAAGATTTGGAAATGGAAGTTAAGAAATGCTGAGTCTAACCCTACAATTGAAACTTTCAAAAACTTAAAAAAAAAATTGGAGAGAGTTTTCAATTTTTAAATTTAAAGTTTACAAGTTTTCAAAATATTAATAGTTTAAGTATGAAGAATTACATTACAATATAGGTAAAGCACTAGATTTTGTGCTACCTATTTCAACAAAGAAAAAATTAATAATAATAAAGTTTTCATGTTACTTTATGTAAAATACAAATGTCCTCTTTAGGAAAGATTCATAGAAACTTGATCTTAATAATTCCTCCATAAAAAAGAAACGTGTAGTAAAATAGATAAGTATCTCCAACTGAATTAAAGTGCATAATGCTTTAAAAAGAAAAACGATAGTTAAGGAACAAAAATAGTCAATTCTATCTACTCTAGTTTTTAACATTTAAGAAATGCTTTGAAAAGATAAATTTTAGATAACTAAAGATGGTTTAGTAGGATGATTAAACTTTTGAAAAAAAGCGATAAATGAAACTAGATGTAATACCCCATAATTTCAATAATAAAATTATCAAAATAATTATAGGAATAATGTGAATTTGAAATTGGAAAACAAATGCATGTGATAAAAGGAATTAAATCAAGAAAGAAATGGAAAGTAATTAACGTTAAATTACAACATTCCTTTAATTAACAATGCGCGCCATCAATGACATCAAAAGAGACATAAATGGAAATAACATTAAAGTTTGAAAGTAAGGAATTATTTATAGAATGATAACACGCTTGTGAACACACATGTATATATGCTTATTTCATATAAGAATGTATAGACATAAATTTTAAGGGTAACATGCGTATGAATCTTAAAATAAACAAACGCCATAAATGGAATTAAATCACGTAATAGAGGAGAGTTTAATGATGTTATTAAGTAATGTTCTTGTAACGTCCCGCCTTTTTAATCGCTTCAAATTGGTAATTAAACCAACTTAAAACGACCAAAACGACGGATCTTATTTAGCTTACAGAGTTTAGAACAGAATCAACACAGAAATACAGAATAAATGATAACACAATATTGTACGACGGAATAAAACTTATCTATAAATAAGAAATTTTGAATACAAAGATTTTTCTATATAGCGGAATGAAAATATAGTTTAAATACAAAAGAAAACATTTACTGTTTTAAAAAAAAAATCTTCAGAGTGCATCTCCTAGAATCCCCAGCTTCGCCAATCTTCAGATCCTAAGTTGTAGTCTTTAAAATCTGTAACACTCAGGTCTGTCCCGAGTGTTCATGCAAAACATAAAACACTCGAGTCAGGATTAAATCATAGTTCAAGTTAATTAACTTCAATGTAAACTAAATATAACTATTAATCCCAACATCGATATCATGTATAAAATAAACAGCGGTGGTATCTATTCATATCAGTGTATCTGGATCAAGTGTGGTATTTATTCACATCAGTTCTATATATTTTTAGGGATGAACGATCTCGGGGCTTGCGAGTGTACTCACACATATTTATATATAGGTGTACACCGCCACAGCTTCCCGAACCAAAGAGGAGAAAGTGGCTCGGTAGTTCCAGGTGTTTGCATATACTTGCATATACACACGCCGTATATATTTACGTCTGCATTTGCCTCAACAATGTGGAACAAATGTGTTCGACCATTCCCAAACAAAATAGAAGAATTGTTAACAAAGACGGTCACTGAATATGCCAAACACTAAGTCATTATGATTAACATCGGTCCGGTATAGAAAATCATAGCCACATACGGTTTTCAGGTTTTTATTAATTTATACCAATGCTTCAGGTTTTAGGAAACTCATACGTACCCTTACAAATACCTCCCTGGTTGGCATCTGGATAAGGAAGTATGTTGTTTTTCTTTTATCATAAGTTCACATAGCATAAGGTATACATTATTTGAAATCCATTGCGATCCCAAATAACTATAGGTCAAATATCATAGTATTTGGACAAAAAAATAGGTAGTGTAGTAACCATTTGTCAAAATACACTAGGCAAATATATCAAGGCAACCTGGGTTTCAATACACATTGGCTGACATGACACGTCTCTTTGACAAAAGGAAGGCTATAGACTTAAATTTCAATATATATATATATATATATATATTAATACCAATATTCTCATTAATGCAAAATATCTTTCACAATGCAATTGCAGGTTCCAAATGCAAGTGTAGCATACCCATGCAATTAACCAGTACCTAATATTATAATATTCAGTTGGCCAAGCATGTCACGCATGCTGGAGTTCTTTTATAGAAAAAGAAAATAAAGATTTAGAGTAATTATTCATTGCAACATTAATGAAACATAAGAATTAAGTGATATTCTGAGAAATGAAAGCATAGAACTGCAATAGTTTTCAGTGAACAAATGGTTTATACTGAGCAATATGGTTCAACAATGCCAAAACGTGTTTATGTTGACAGTAAAGCAGTTCGAGAGGATTTTGCACAACTTGTGCACAATACAAATTAAAACAGTTCAGGTGTACATACAAATGAACAACTCAGTGATCCAATGCCAAAGAAGACTAGCAGTTTGGGTATACCTAAGGACTGGTCCAACATTATACACTCAGTAGAAGCAAGAAACACATATATTTGAATAAATACTAAATCCAACTCTAAAATAGATAAATACTAAAATTCATCCATAACTACAATTACATGACATACAGTGTACAAATTCCAAACTAATCCGCAGAACATTTTTTTTTTCTTTTACCAATTTCAATAATAAACCCAATATGATTATGAAATACATTAATAAGAGCACTTAGCAGCCATACAAGGGTATTGTCTAATACTGGTTTACAAGTTCACATGTACTCGTTCCTGAGATTGGGAATCAAGATGTAGAAATATGTCTTATATTGTTGAGATGTATTATATGATTTTTCTGTTCTGCAAATCAAAGACTTGTTATAAAGTTATAGCATCAATCTCATGAATAGAGATTAGAAATGCTTATGTTTCCCAGGCCTTAGAAATGTCAATAACCACTTTCTAGGCTTGTATAATCTTAATGAATCCTTTTGTTCTCACTGTTAATTAAATATGTCAAATTGATAATCTGGTTATATCTTAACTTTAACATAACTGGATGTAAGTGAACTACATGGTTAAGCTAATCAAGTGTTATACTTCAAATGAAACATTGTCAGGATTGCAATATTGCATGTCATCATACATTGTCGGAATTACTGTATTACAACCAAACATGGTAACAAAGTTGGGCAAACCATACCTGCGAATTCACTTTTATCTTGCATTCATCTTTTTTTCATTTTTTTTCTTCATTAAGAACATTTATTGCCCAAATACCATATAAAGAAATTTAACATTTTTCTACAGGTATAGAATAAGAAATACTAATCTAGTTCATATTAATTTCATTTTCATTCAATCATTGAATTATTTCAGGTTTGAATTCAATTGATTTGAACAATTTCATTTTGCATGTAGTTCCACAAAAATAGTTAGTCCACAATTTCAGTTTTAACAGTTTCATTTTTAGTGGGAAATAAATTAATCATCACGTGTCATTAGTATTACATCAATAATCAATTTGTTTAACGGTTAAAATCCAACAATTTCATTCAGCAAAATACCGGACTACCAATTTTTCCCAGTAGCAAGTAATCAAAGTCCAACGAAAAAAGTCATGGAACCAATCAAGGTACCTGTTGCGAACTAATACTAACTAAGTAGACAAATACTAACTAAGTAGACAAAGAGAAAAGGCAAGAAGACAAGGTGCTAACCCATCGTATAAACAATCCAACAAAAATCACGGCAAATAAACCCAAACGAATCGCAACCAGAATTGTCATATCTAGTTTAAATCTGGGTTAATAGACTTAAACTAAAACAAATTGTGAGTTCCAGAAGAAACTCACCTTAGAATGGCGTAGCAACCTCCATTGGTCGGAGTACAGCACGGAGCAATAGAGTTTTAGAGCTCAAGGCCTCACAAGACTTCGACTTTGGGGTAAGACGCACTGCTGAACTAGATTAGGCGAAAGGTTGAAGTGGTTGGCTGCTTTTGGTGATGAATCGAAAAAGTAAGCGGCCTATGGTGATGCTGTGTTGGTGCGTAGTTGTGATGGAACAGGTGTGGTTGTTGGTCTTGATCGATGTTGAAGGAGGGGCTGCCAATTTTTGGTGGTGAAACACTGAAATACATTCGAAATAGAGGAATGATTTGGGTGGAAAAATCATTCCGAAGAATGACTACCGGCCATTAGAAATAGAAGAGGAAAAAGAATGATTTTTTTCTTGAAGAGAATTTGGGGCAAAACCGTGAATCTTATAGAAGAAGAATTAGGGGGATAAGAACGACGTCACTCAAATAGGCATAGGGTAGCGCGATATTTTAACAAGTAGGTCTGCAAAATGTTTTATTGTGGTAGGTTTATTTACGTTTAGGTAAATATTTAATTTCACCGTATCATAAATATCATCTTCAAATATGACAAAAATCCTTAGTTTGAATGTTCTAAATTCAATAAAATTAGTCTGGTTGTAGTCCGGCTCCGTTAGTATATGACGTATTTAAATTATTTAACCGTTCACTGATTTTATTCTGTTTGTCCATCAACAACTCCGCTCGTTTCCACATTTTGAAACGTTAAATTCAATTCTTTTATATACACAATTATACACATATCCAAACAAATTTCCATATATTTCAACAAATAAAACCTCCAATTTATTTAACGATAGTAATGTTTATTTTTAAATTAAATCGTTTATATTTTATTTAGTCGAATTCCAAATCTAATTCAATTATTCAGCCAAATTTAATTCAAAAATTTAACAACAAATATTCGATTTTCGATCAACCATTCTAAATCAAATATCGAGTTCAATCCGTGCTCAAAATCATATATTTGATTTTTAATCCTAGTATCAACATAAAATTTATCGTTGATAATTTAAATCTCTAAATAAATTCTTTATTTTAGTTGTCGAAATTTCCGGGACGTTACAGTTCTAATTTAAAATGAGCATGTGCGTATTAATTTTAGAAATAGTACGGGTTTGAAATTGAAATTGAACACGTGTTAAAAATGGAAGAAAATTAAATAAAACAAGAAGCTAGAATAACTTTATAAACCAACATTCAAAAATAATTAAAACATGCCAAAATAACTGCTGGCCAAATGTGTTAATACGCGTTTAGGTCGACCGTAGGTTGGCCCATGTATTGACCAACGTATAGTTGGATCGACCCATGTGTCGACCCACTCATAGCATGGGTCGACCCAAGCCACATAGGTACGGTGTTTTTAATGTTGTTCAAACGTCTTGGATTTTATTATCTTAAGTCGTACAAACATAACTAATTTGGATATCTATAAATAAACCCATAGGGCTAGCCATCAAACTCATATTTTTCTACGTGGGTGTGGAAGCCCTGCCATTCCCTTCCTTCTCCAATTGTTAAAAAACAAAAAATATTGGTTTAGACTATTTGATTCAAGATTTAAAGGCAGATGTTGTAGATTTAAGATTCAGATATCTTAATTATATGTCTGCATGAATTTGCAGATTCAGATAGGAATGACCATGAATAATAATTCTAAATACAAATCAAATTCAGAATTTGGAGTGCAAATTTCAAGTGAGTGGATTTAAATTATTCTATTTATATATCATCGTTAGATTCTTGTTAAATTAATAAGATATTCTCTCAGTCCTCTTTTCCCCTTTATGCATCAGATTTTACAGTTTTATGTTAAATTTTGGTCATGCACAAAATATGCCTAGATCCACAATATTAACATATGTATACGATTGATTTGTGCATATAATTTATGCAACTAATTATTATCCTTTTTATTTTGTGCACGTTGGAAAAAAAGATTCATTTGGAATTAGAAAAAAAGAATTTGATAATTTGGGGCTAAATGAACATGTAATGCCAAAACTGTATAAAAGGGAATTTGAGATGAAAAATATGCAAAATTGATAAAACTTACTGAATAATTGTTGCATAGGTTGACACATGACACAGTATATAGTAAATTTGTAGTTGAATGGTAAATCTGAGAATTTCTAGGTTTATTTGTTAAAATTATATTTTAGATTTAAAATGGAGTGAATACAGAAATTGTTGGGGATGAAAGAAAAAGAAGTACAAGCCCAATTGTGTCCAAATTTACTTTAGTTATACCAAATTAGAAAAATTAATTAAATAACAAAATAAATGTATATCGATTAAAATAGGAAGTTAGAATAACCTAGATGGATTGGTTAGAAAACGGAATATATTTCCATAATTTGGTTCGTAAGAAAAATGGAAAAACATAATTGCAAGTATAAAAAGAAATAAAGGCGCGGACTAGTGCGAAATAGGAATTTATCCATATTGTGCACTTTCTAATAGCTTAAAAGTATTTGAAAGATTATCTTGCAATTATGGGTTTCTATTGCTGCAATTACCTTAAACTGTGAAAGTAGATTATTGTGCAATTTCAATAACGAATCAAATAGGAACATGCCTAACTTTCTAAAGAATAAATTAAGAGAGGCAAAAAAAAGGGGAACATAACTAAAAGATGTCACCTAAATAAAAGAAGTAAGAAATTGGGTTAAACACTTGACAAATAGAAATGAACATAATCTATTATGATAATTGTACGAAGAAAAAAGGAATCGTAATAGGCAGTTTTGATTACAATATAAAAGTTATAATTAAATGTGAAATGAAGGTTTTATTTAAATAAACTTAAAAGTGTAAATTAAGTTTGATAAACATAATTTTATGGTTATGGTTCTATGGTGAAAGTAAGACAATAACTAGAAAGTTGTAATTAAAAGTGAAATAAAATAAGAAAGGTTTATTATAAATGAACTTGAAAGTGTGAATTAAGTTTAGTAAGAAAAATTCTATGGTGGCCTTGTGATTAAGCATTCTATTCTATAATGGCCTTGCGATTAGACATTCTCTTCCATGACTGCCTTGTAATTATGCATTCTATGGTTTTATGGTTGTTAATAAAGTTGATAAAAAACTAGTTAAAATTTAAATTAATGAATTGAAGAATAATGATAATTAGTAAAAAGAAAAGTGAGGTAAAAACATATCAGAATATTGGACATATGGTCCAATAAAATAGCGAGATGCGTTTGGACCTGTCCGAAGGAATTATGATTGTAGAGCCCAACATGACAGATCATGGTAGGTGTCTGAAGACACAGTGGTAGCACATCGGACTTAATATTCGATGGGACTGGAGAAAGACCTATATGGGAAGCCCATTGCCGTCTGAGTCCCATAGGAAATGTGACAACCCGGAATTTTGACAATAAACAGTTATTTAATTAGATGCTCAAAAATAGGAATTCTGCAAATGATTGTATTTGACAATGAAACTTAAACCATTGTGTTCATCTCGGTATTCTAGTCAACTTTCATGTTTGGAGTTTTGTGAACGGAGTCCGTATGAAAAAGTTACGGATGGAATACGAAAAACGGACGGAAATAAATAAAGAGAATAAATTATATATATAATACCTTTTATAACCAGCCCTCATTTCGTAAACTGGCCGTAAGGCGACCGACACCCTCCTAGGGAGTAGTCAACCGCTTCGGGAGTGTAGTGCCCAATGATGGTTAGGTTTTAAAGGGCAATTTGGTTATATTTTATAAAACAAATGGATGGATGATAATTAAAATAGATCTAACGGTTGAAGGTCATTTCCACTCTTATAAATTGAGGGTAAGACCTCATTCTTTTCCATTCAATTATGTAGAGGCAGCGGAGCTCTGCCATTTTCCTCTCTCTGCCTTCTAACCAAATTTCTTCAATTAAAAAAAATGAAAATATAAACAAATCAAATCAAATTCATATGAAATTGAGAGGATAAATAGATTCAATGGAAAATAATGCAATTTGACACTCAACGATAGATTATTCGCTATTTTCCCTTTTTCTTACATTTCTACAGTTTTAGAATTTTCCCCTTTTCTAGATAAATTGTTGATTTATAAGAACTTTGGGGATTGTAGGCCTGAAAGGTTCAAACAATTGAATTTGGAAGCTATAAGGTGAGTGGAAAATTTAAATATACATTTATAATAATGTAATTATCTCGTCTGTAATTAATTCAATTTTTATACCTATGCCTATTAGATCTGGTAAATAAATTGTGGTAATTAGATTGATACCCATCCGATCTGGTTCTCAAAATTATTAGAATTTGTGAATTCTACATTGTGGCTATGCATAAAATGAATTGTAGGATTTCTTAAACTTGTTTACACATATTCCTATAGTTATGTCATTAAATATATTGCAATTATGTTATAAAATGTATTGTGGACATTGCATAACATTGTAGATCTGGAAATCAGTCCCGTTAAGCACCAATTAGATATAGTTACATTCCAGATCTTTAGTTCAGTATTGAAAAATAAAATATACGAATTTGGGTAAAAAGAGGAAATTGACAAATCATATGGTTGTAATTGTACCTATTTGAATTCAATATTGTTGGGTTTTGGCTTAATTATTGTAAATATGCCATTTTCTACTTTTTGAACAAAAAGATATCATTTTGAATTCATAAGAGGTATGACAAAAGGATCTAAAAAGGAAAAGTGGTGCAAACGTACATATACATATAAAAATAAATATTTGTGCGTAGTTTGCATCGACTATTCGAAAATATATAAACATATATATTTCTTGTGAATTTGAATTGTGTCTATTCCATAAATTTGGCATAAATTACAATAATTACCGCTAATTGTCATTTTGGAAGATTGGAAACCTTTTGGCAAGATTGAATGCAGAAAGGAGTGTTTGGTTATTGATTAAACCAAAGCATTTTAATAAAAATTATTAATAATAATAATAAAAGATAACTACGTTGACCGTACGAAAACGTAAAATAAAATATATACATATTATCCATCCAAATCAATGTAAAACGGTAAAGATACATATAGTATTAAATATTTGAATGGTATTCATTTATGGAATCATATATGTAAATTGTCTTCCATATTAAATGAATATATTTGTGGTGACCATTCGTAGCAACCAATATAATTAATTGCTATAAATAGGAACACAAATCAACAAATAACAATTGTAACTGATGTTGAATGGGCAAAGTGAAAATGATAGGATATTGGTTATAATTCATAAAATTAATTTAGGATAAATGTTGTGCACCCCCATTAGGAAATTTGGATTATAATCGCATTTAGACACGAGGTTAAGCTCGCCTACGGTATAAGTCTGCCCGAAACCGACCAACAAATCCAACATTCACAAGTTGTCAACTTAATGTGAGAGGCCTAGTATATAAATATATATATATATATATGTACATATAATAGTCAACCAAAAAATAAATAAATAAGAATATTAACCGGTTGTTAGGTACAACATATAGATACCTTGGAACTGATAAATAGTTGCCTTAGGAAAATATGACCGTTATGGTCATAAAAGGGAAACAAAAAGAAATAAAAGAAAATAGGTGTCAAAAGGGGGGTTATGGATATTGATTGTTGTTTAAATGCTAAGTCCAAATTAAGGAAGAAATCAAATAAATACCCTAGGGAAAATGGGGATACAACCTTCCTTAATTATGTCAATAATTATAGAGCTTAAAATTTAAAATATAGTTGGACTTAGTAGGTCAATAATATAAAATATTATTAATCATTTAACCTATGAAGAAAATAAATGGCGTAAGTATAGTATATCCGTATAAAGGAACTAAACAGAGACGACTTAATACATAGCCTACTTTATCCCAAAAGGGAAAGATGGTAAAGGCAATAGGGAAAAAACTAATAACCTTCGCTTATAGTTCACTTCCTGTGTCCTAAAGGGCTAAGTGATTAGAGTTGAAGAGTCCACCTGGGAGTAGGTTTTTCAGTATTGGCGTCTTAAATGGCAGGTGTGTGTGGGTCTACCCAAATTTGGAAATTAAAAAGGTCAGATATACCCACCTATCCTACGGGAAGTAATAAGCGACTAAGGAGGTTATCTAACAAGGTCAGCTAGAAGGTACAACGAACGACAAAATACTATTTATCACCTTATGCGTGGCAATGGTATATGCGTGAATGACAGAAGTCTTAGCTAGTAGGGCCCGTAGCTAGTTCCCTCTAGTTTATGTTAACATTGAATATACTATTTAGGGTTAATAAGTGACTAATAGGTCCGCCTAGGGTCTTAAGTGATTAGGGAGAATCCACCATATCTATCATTGATAATGAGGCGTTAAATAATAAAGACAGTGAATGAGGATATAGTTATAAACCTCGAAATTTGGGGCCCACTATCGATATAGTAAACCAGTTAAGCTTTGGTATAAAGGCTTCACAAAAATGTGTGTAAATGTCCTATCTCGGTATTATACTTTGGGAATACTACTTTGGGAAGAGTAATAAAGTCATGCGAAAACATTTACTAGGTTGGGCTAGAATCACTTACCTAGTTAAGCATACATCTTGGGTTGAACCAAACATGATACATCTGTGTATTATAACATGTGTTGTAAATTTCTAAGTCACCATAACTTGTTCTGACCCTCCTCGTTACAACCTCCCAGGCTTCCTATAGAAGGTCAGGTTCACACAGGTGTTTATGTTTGGATTTCGGTTCTCGTTCTCTCTTATTCTCGGTATTGGAAAAGTGACTTACTTTGAAAAAGGTAGTTACTCTATTTACTTGAGTTAATACTTGTATCCTATTTTGTTTCCACTGTGAATTATCTTATCGTACTCTGATTATGCTCATGCTCCTTTATTTACATGCTCCATGCTTGGTTGTGTTTAAATTTCGATTTTTGTCGAAATTTGCACACAGAAAAGTGTAGGTTGTTACATTTCGTATCAAAGCTTAGGTTAAACGATCAGAGGAATTAGTTAAATTAGGAATCATAAGAGAATGTTCTTGATTTTCTTTTCTGTTTTTCTTCGTCTTTCTTACTCGACTTTAATTTATTTCGACAATGACTTAGTCGTGGGACTAATAATAAAATGGGCTTTAAGCGACTAAGAGTTGAAATATGTTGAGTTCGGATTTCTAGCCGATTCTGTCTTACCCCACAGTACATTGGCAATCTTGTCATGAAGAACATGAGGACGACGTATGGTGGATTCTGTTGATTCGAGTTTGGGAAACTTGAATATATATGTTAATGTAAAAATTTAGCTACAACCGAGATAATCATAATTCATGGGCTGGTTTCGTTTGGTAGTTCCAGTTAAGAATATTACTCGATCCAAAACGGGAAAAGAGCCTACATTAATATGTCGTATCCATTTTAGAAATATAATTACGAGGTGTACCAATTTGTTACTTCGTTAAAATATTCTATTGAGTTCTTGGCCTTGTATTCGTGGAAATTTATTTTTGAACCTACTTGAAAAATAAAAATGGATTTCAATGGTTTTGAAATACGATTTTGAAAAATAGTTTGTGAAAATATGGTTTTAAATTCTTAATCCATTCGTGTTTTAAAATTTTCGGGGACCATTCGGTAATTTTAATAAATATGGTCTGATTGGTAGGAAAGAAGGAATTAAAATTAACAAGGAATATACCACTAAAACTCAAGGATAATAAATATCTATTCCTTATGATTTTCAGTATCCATCTTCCTATATATATTGGATAATTTATTGAAGTTAGCAAAATTAATCTAAATTATTTTAAAGCTCCAATATTTTTAAACACGAAAAGGTTTTTCCAGTTTAAAATATAAACTGGATACATGTAATAATAACATAGATTTATAAATACAAAATCGTTAGTTTACAATAAAATTCCTTTTTTGGAAAAGTTTTAAATTTTTCTTCGAAAAGGCTAAGGAAAATTTTTCGTCTGGATTTTAGAGTATTTGGTTTCGTGAATTTCTGCTTATTGTCAGCTAGGTAAGGGGAAATCCGTTTTAATTCATATTACGAATTTCTAGCTAAATTATTTTTGGAATTCGTTCGTTGTGTGGGATCGCAACATCGTTGTTGAGACTATATATCCTTGGAGTTGGTTTGGAGTTTAACTACAGTCTTTAAATGCCGCGGTTATGAGGATAATTATTTTTGGGATCGCGTCGAATCTTCAAAGATGACACGGGATGATTAATATTTTAATCTGGCCTAATAAGGTCATGGTCCAACCTTTTTCCAAAGCCCATTTGGTATTTGACCGTTTAGTGCTATACTAGGATGGTCAATTAGTTGATAAGTTTGGTACAACTTGGACCGAGGACTCAACCATAAAAGTTGCATCCAAATTACCCTTAACTTCCTTCTTTCATCCTTTTTTCCTCATCTAGTCGAACCTATCTCTGTTATTCTCTTTCCTTGTCATCATCTCGTCTCCTCCTCTTCGCGCTGGTTGGCGCATTAGATCTTGCCTCACTAATACTCCAAGATCTAATTTCTTTTATCCGATCATTTCTTGGCCTATAATACCTAAGTTGCAATATTCGATCCTACTCACACCATTTAAGTCTCCTCCTTCGGTAGAGGTCATTTGGTTGGATCGGAATGAGCAAAAGGTCTCACTGCTTTAGGACTAAGAATATTTGTCGAGGCAGTGGGACTTGCACCAGTCCATTGCTATAGATCTTAGAATAGGGTTGTTGTATGTGCTGCTTCTTCCTTTGCTTTACCTTGTTAGAATAGGTTCTTTCAAGGGCGATCGTCATTACGGAGATGAAGATTAAACTATTTTTGGTTGGTTTTTCTGAGGAGAATCTCGATGAGAATTTTAGAGACACCCGTATTTTATGCGGACTTGTATGGTCTCTTGTTTGTCCGGCTTTGGAGATTCCGTAGCAAATCTCATTTTCTTGATGTTGGTTTTTATATTTGGGAATCTATGTTCGAACTGCCCATGCAGACGTATGACCCATTCATCACATCGTTCTATAAATGGGAAGTTATGATTGGATTTGTCTCATGATGTAGAAATCAATCTTTTTTTATCGGTGGCATAACCTTTGTTTAGTGCCACATCATATTCGATTCAGCTTGTGTTCTTATGTATTGTCTCATGGAGTTACTTTCTGTAATTTCACCTATCTATTTTGTCCTTAGGCAATATTGGGTGGGTTTCCATGAGAAGCAGTTTTTTGGTAGGTTTCTTTTCTCATCATAAATTCTCTCTTAGAAGAGATGGTGATGTGGGAGCCTCCAACAACACCAGCAGTGTTGGTAACACGAGATTGAGAATTTTGCTACCATGGTATGGTTAATCAAAGATCATAAAAATTGGTTTGAGCTTCAGCCATGAAGCAAGGCATCTCGTTGTTTATAATAATTGTTTTGGGAGTTTTGGTGTCTTTTTATTATTATCCCTTTCCAGCATCGGGTTCTTGGTTGTGGTGATTCGTTCTTGTAACTGTTAGTGTTTTTTAAATCGCACGACTTAGGTTAATGAGATTTCTGTGTTTGGAGATGTTTATGTCATTCACGCATGCCTATTTGAATGAAATCTCATTTTCTTATCTAAACTAACAGTTGTTCTAGAGCTGGAAGGAATTAAATTCTGTGTTGGATAAATTTGAGCAAATTACTAGTTTTGAGTTGTTTTTGTCATGGGTATATAAATAAATAAATCACCGTTTCTTATTAAAAGCTAAAATCTATTTTGGTCTTTTTGTGTGTGATTTCAGTTTCACATTTTTGGCATGACTGACTTCCTCTTTCGCAACCATGTGAGTTGAATCGTTTAAATTTCCGCAAAATACATTTTTGAAGTTTTGGAAAAATGTTGTTTGAAATTATCTTTTTTTATCATTTTCTTATTTCATAGGAAAGTGAAATGGTTTTAAAAAAAAACCAAATAAACAAGACAAGTCTTTAAGCGGAAATTTAATTTGGTGAATTATTTTGATTTTTGGTCACGTGAATAGTGTAAGGAAGATGTTTGGATGCTTTGTGTGTGCGTTTTAGCGGTGCAGTTCGACCGACGATACGATAAAAATGTTAACGACAACAAGAAAAAGACTATTTTGCCTTGGAAACGTTGTTTTCGTACCTTGTTAGCGATGCGCTTGAGCTATTAAATAACTCATTTTACATTTTAGAGCTTGTTTTAAGCCTCCTTTACAGTCTATAGATGGAAGTTTTTGGAGTATTTTGGCTAACTGAGGTGAAAATTCTACTGTAGGGCCGGAAATGGAGTATTTATAAGTGGAGGAAATGTTAAAATTCTTTACTTTAATTTCCTTTTTCCAGTTTAGGAGAAATTAAATAGGAAACGATTAGATTGTGTGATGTTTTAGATGCTAGAGTCTGGATGCAAAATTGGTGGCTTCACACTTTTATTCGTAATTGTGTGAAGATAATGGATTAAAAAGCATTATCAAAATTTGCATTCATATAGAACTGCTAGTAAATTTAGGATGTTTTGCTTCATGTTTTTGAAAGTGTTTTAAAAATCCCAACGCAACATATAAAGAGCTCGATTTAGAATCACCTTTCATGCATGTTTTATGGTTGAAATGCATTATGTACACCATGCACATATACACATGGTTGCAAAGTGGATGTACACAAATTGGTTGTGTAGGATAGGACAACTAAGTGTCAGAATTTCAGGACGAAAATTATTTTAAGGGGGGAAGAATGTAACAACCCAGAATTTTGACAATAAAAAGTTATTTAATTAGAAGCTCAAAAATAGTAATTTCTGCAAATGGTTGACCACGAAACTTTAATCGTTCTGTTCGTCTCAGAATTCTAATCAACTTTCATGTTTGTAGTTTCGCGAACGGAGTCCGTATGAAAAAGTTACTGACAAAATACGAAAAACAGACGAAAATAAATAAAGAGAATAAATTATATATAATACCTTTTATAACAAACTCTCATGTCGCAAACTGGTCGTAGGGCGGTCGACACCCTCCTAGGGAACGATTGACCGCTTCGGGCCTGTAGTGCCCAATGACGGCTAGGTTTTAAGGGGTGATCTGGCTACATTTTATAAAATGAATGGACGGATGACAATTAAAATATATCTAATTGTCCAAGGCCATTCCCACTCCTATAAATAGAGGGTAAGGCCTCACCCTTTTCCATTTAGTTATGTAGAGGCAGCAGAGCTCTGCCATTTTCCTTTCTCTCTCTTCTAACCTAATTTCTTCAATTAAAAAATATGAACATACAAACAAATAAAATAAAATTCATATGCAATTGAGAGGATAAATAGATTCAATGGGAAAGAATGCAATTTGACGCTCGACGAAGATTCTTTGCTCTTTTCTCTTTTTCTTACATTTCTACAGATTTAGAATTTCCCCTTTTCTTGATAAATTGTAGATTTATAAGAATTTGGGGATTGTAGACCTGAAAGGTTCAAACAATTGAATTTGGAAGCTATAAGGTGAGTGGGAAATTTACATATACATTTATAATAGTGTATTTATCTCGTTTTAAATAAATTCAATTTTTATGCCTATGCCTATCAGATCTGGTAAATAAATTATGGTAATTAGATTGACACCCATCAGATCTGTTTATAAAAAGTATTAGAATTTGTGAATTGTACATTGTGGCTATGCATAAAATAAACTGTGGGATTTCTTAAACTTGTTTGCACCTATTCCTACAGTTATGTCATGAATTATGTTGCAATTATGTTATAGAATGTATTGTGAGCATTGCTTAACACTGTAGATTTGGAAATCAGCCCTATTAAACACCAATTAGATATAGTTACATTCCAGATCTTTAGTTCAGTGTTGAAAACTAAAATATGTGAATTTGGGTAAAAAGAGGAAATTGGCAAACTATGTGAATTTGGAAAGATACGATTGTTAAATTATGTGATTGTAATTATACATATTTGTATTCAATATTGTTGGGTTTTGACTTAATTATTATAAATATGTCATTTTCTTCTTTTTGAATAAAAAGATGTCATTTTGAATTCACAAGAGGTATGACAAAAAGATCTAAAAAGGAAAAGTGGTGCGAATGTACGTATAAATATAAAAATAAATATTTGTGCGTAGTTTGCATCGACTATTCGAAAATATATAAACATATATATTTCTTGTAAATTTGAATTATATCTATTCCACAAATTTGGCATAAGTTACAATAATTACCGCTAATGGTCATTTTGGAAGATTGGAAACCTTTTGGCAAGAATGAATGCAAAAATGAGTGTTTGGTTATTAATTAAACCAAAGCATTTAAATAAAAATTAATAATAATAATAAAAGATAACTATGTTGACCGTACGAAAATATAAAAATAAATATATACATATTATCTGTCCAAATCAGCGTAAAACGGTAACAATACATATAATACTAGTATTATCGCAAACGGTGGGGAAAACCGACCGTTAAATTATATAATAATTAAAATATTATATTTTTCTTAATTTTTTTTTGTCTAAATTGTTTTAAAAATAGAAGAGTAATTGTAAAGTGTAAATCCAATTACACTGAGCTTGTACATGTAAATGTAAACCATCTTGACACTGAGAATCTGCTATCAATGTATTGATATGTCAAACGCGCGCATGTGCGCACACACACAAATTACGACATTTTTATAATAGTAAATTTCAAATTGAAACTATACGATTGATTCATAACTATTTTTATAATTTTGTCTTAAGTTGGATATCATTTATAACATCACTCATAATGTTTGAATTATATAGTATTTACGTATGAAAGATAATCCATTAACATACGAATGGCAATATATGAAGTATATTATTAAAGACCAAAAAAAGTATTTTAACAAATTATGCAAGTAAAGAGATCAAATAAACAAATAAATATTCATAAAAAATGTCAAAAAAAATTGGTATAATGATTCAAATATTGCAAAAGTTGATCAGCACAAGTCAGCAATTTAGAAAGTCATATAAGTAATCAATCAGCAATTCCAGCAAAAGCAAGCCAGCAACTTATGTTGATAAAACATTGCTCCAAATGAATCAAATTCAGACGTAAAGTGAGGTGGCGCTCTCCGTTTCTTCGATTTTTGCCTTAACCTGATCATGGCAGTACCCACCGCTTAAGAACATTGTATGTTGCTGCACAAAGCTATGTTTCATCGAATTCCATCCCCTAAGCACAGAAAACAGAAGATTATATTTAATGCTACAACAGCTAAAAGCAAAGTTGTATGCATAGTAGCAGTTCCGAAACATGAGAACTAACAAACAAAACAACTTTGGAAATTCGTTTCTAATACAACATGGAAAATCTACCCTACGTGGCTGAAATGCATGCGCTTTCAATAAGTTAATTTTCTCTTAGCATTGAGATGTTTTGGTCAGTAGCTGCTAAATTTGGCCAGTTATCATAATACGCCTTTTACTGGACGTTGTTTGCACAAAAACCAAAGACCATGCATTATCGGATATAATTTGTACATAGTAAAATTCAATCTTCTATTCAAGAACCATGAATCACTAGGGAGTAATATTAGTTCAATGAGTTAATGTCATCCTAAAATCTGACTGGGTTAGTCAACGAGAGAAATCATATTAGTTATTAGCTCATTCGCTTTAAGGAATAAAAAGAGAAATATGTCACTGGTTCTTGCAAAACAAGGTAATATGAGAACAAACCTGTGGTAATATGTTAAGGTTTACAGACTTTGCAACCCTGGCTCAACAAACACTTTTTCTATAAAAATAATATCACTGGGATAATGCTCCCATTAGGCACTTTATTCAATAAAAGCCTTAAGACAGTGTGTGTTTGAATGTTGACTACTTATTGTTCAATTTTAAGTAATGAATGCTCGATGGCTAAATTCAAATTTTCAGAACTGGGGATGCTGAATATTGAAAATCTTTTTGTTTACATTTCAGGCTACTCCGATTAGTTTGGCATGTTTGCTTGCATTAAGTGAAGGCTCAATGGATAAATGCAATAAAAAACTGACCAAAGGATTTTGAAGTGCTTGGTTCAAATAAAAGTATGAGATAAATGATTTATTCAACATTAAGGATCCAACTTCTTTTTAGGTAAAATTATTATACAGTAGTGCTAATTTGGTATTTGAAAACTTTCTTGGAAATAACAAAGTTGCAAAGTGCACTGCATGTTTGTAATAGCAAAGCAAACAACAATATATTACATTGTCATACCTATAACTGAACCTTCAGGATCCATTAGAGTCTGCCAAAACTCTAAAATGAGGGACATTTTAAGAATTTCATTAAAATCGGATGAAAAGATACTAATAGAATGTTTTCTCGCAACAACGATATGATCTCCTTCCGTACTCCAGTCAACTACAAATGTAATAACGTCATCAGCACTACCATTAAATATATATGTATGTTTAGAAAGGATAACTTCAGTATCCGAAAGTCATTTACAATTCAAAACAATAAAATCATAAGAAATCAATTAAAGTGTTACAAATAAGATCAAGCAACATTTTGACATGCCATACTATATTCTGGAAATAAGACTAAATCAAGTTGATAATATCATACTAACAACTTATCCTATGAAGCATAATAACTGGAAATATCGTATGGATGCTTGCACATGGAATTGTCACTTGTTGAATTCAAAGATATAAACCAAATTTAATATGCACAAAAAAAACATCAGGGTTTAAATAGGGCATTAATTTTCATATCCTAGAAGTTCAAAAAAATTTGCGATAAACCTTGTACTCTCTTTGTTGATCATTATTAACTCACATATATGAAACAAGTAAGTAAATGATGCTTTGATGATAAAATCTATAGGCCATATTTACACCTAAAAAAACAAAAACAATTATAGTATGTTTGATAATATCGACTGTATGTAATTTTTGTTTGCTTTGGTGTATTACAGATTCAAAACGAGAAAATAAAAGAAAAACAATTGGGATATTGCGAGGAAGCACAAGATAGCTGATGAAAATGTACGAGAATCACGCGCCTTCTATAAGATAATAACAATGAAAAAGAAAATAAAGGGAGACACTATAATATTTGCATTAATATATCCTACAGTGTATTGAAAAATAACCTATTTGAAAGCTACTCAACCAAGCAAATTAAGCATTAGGGTACATGTTATGTACTTCTTCTACTAAAGATTTTTAACCAAAAACATGAAAAATAGTTAAATTTTGTGTTAAAAAGCAAGCAATTCTCATGGTTATAGGTTATATGACGTAATGTGAGATGACAAAGGGGAAAATAATATAAAAGCTTATAGTAGTTGTAGTTGACAGTTTGGATCCACTGAGACATCACTTTCCATCCTTAATACCTCATGAATCCAACATTTATTGCAGGCTTTGTACAATATCTGTAAATACCGGCACTAACATGAATGAAATGCATAGATGTATAAAAATGCAGAAACTATCAGTTTATATCAATGATAGATGGTAAATCATCATCCAAAATCAGTGTAGTTACTTTCTACTTTCTTCCACCATTGTACCATCAAAATCGTCTTAATATAAATAGTACTGTTTAGTTTCAGTATATTAGCTTGCTATAGGGGTTTGGAATACATAACATGGTTTCATAGTAGTAACTCTGGGCATAACCAATTTCCATATGACAGAATATAAGATTGTATTAAGGTAACTTCTAACACTAATTTTAAATACAGTACATGTGCAATTTTTAACATAAAACAAAATTTTAGTGTTTTAGTTTCACATATTAAGCTTTAAAATAAACCACGATTATAAGCTTAATCAATATGTAGGCATCTGTGATTCTGTATAACTGTTTAATATATATTGGGTTAAGGAATCGCCATTCGTATGAATATGATTGCAAATATGTACATCGGTTTTGAATTTGTTCAATCAAATCATCGAATTTGTTCAATCAAATTAAAACTAATTAAACAATATTGTTCACCGGCTAAAATATAAACAATATTGTTCACTGGCTAAAATATAAACAATATTGTTCACTGGATAAAATATAGCTATCTACCTTTCAGCCATAAATGTTCTTTTTAACAGGTAAATGAAATAAGAAAGTAGAGATATCCATTGACCAATATTGTTCTCTGTATAAGATAGAGATATAAGGGGGAATAGGAAGCTAGAGAAGAGGATACAGATATGACAGTGGAGAATCTACATTGTCATATCCACTGATTCAATATTGTTTGCTGGAAATATCCATTGATTCAATATTCATGATAGGGATGGTGATTGAATGAGAATGTAAATGAAAATTTGACCGATGCATCTAAACAAACTGAGTACTGTACAGTGACTGCAGTAAGGTAAATATTCTATTTTGATGTTGGGTTAGTAGATTCTCAAATGTGTGTATGGGTTGAGAATATTCTGCCTATCATATGTACATGTATTCCATGACCAAAAGTAACAAAAACGTAAGTTCCAGAAGCAAACAAGCTAGCATTAAATGAATATTTAAAATGCTAATGCAAGTCTCTAAGAAATAAACTGGAAATAAATTCTTTGCTGACTATGTAAACAATAGAATTCAAACAACTAATCAGATAATTATTTTTCCTGTAATTAGCATAAACATTGTTCATTTGCCTGTAATTAGCATCAACAATATGATCCATGTAAATGCCATCATATGACAACATAGGACAGTGATAATGCTTGCATATGACAGTTTCTACTATGCAATGTAAGTAGTGAGAGAGTACCATAACTAGGTTCATATACCAAACTGATATTCATCTACCATAACTAGATTCATATACCAAACTGATATTCATCTATAAATATTTACAATGTAAGTAGTGCAAATAATATCCATAAATTTGCATCATTCATGACATACAGTGAACCGTCTAGTAAATCTGTCACAATAAGAATAAAAACAGATTCAACTAAGAGTTGTTTAAACATATTGACATGTCAACTGAAGCTAGCAACAGCCAAATTCTACTGTATCCTAGAAATAATTTAAATTTTGCATGAAATTTTCACACAATATTATGTTCCAAAATAAATAAATAAATAAAAACAAAGAGGGTTAGTGGATAGAAGTTATTAATCAAATAAGTAAATAATTTTTTTCATCAATATAAACAGTTCAAAAAATTTATGCAACCAAGGTTTTGGTCAAAATTTTATGACGTGAAATTTAGTGGAGAAATTGAAATTGTTTTAGATCCATTTAGGTCCAGAACTCAAAATGCACACAATATTTTTGTTGGTTGAAATATGCTAAACGAAGCAATCACTTCTAAATACTTTTTGCAAAGAACTTTCAATTTATCAAGAACATAGAAGTAGAAATTTCATTTAAGCCAACAAGCAGTAGAAATTAGAAACAATAGCTAGGTACAACAGATGGATAATAAAGTGGACGAAATATTTACATGATCAAGAGGAAGCACACATCCATAAATGATGATAACATCGAAGCGGAAAAGGAAATAGGTATAAGTAATAAAAGAAATTGAATAAATGAATGATATATAATATCTTGCGTATATATTTGGTAGATGTCTGATAATATCACTAAAGAATTGACAAAATAATCCAGAATACTAAAAAAGTTCTTATATTCTTGAATGTAATTCCAGCGTGAAAGGTTCACTCCATTTGAAAGCAGAATTATTTCTCAAATACCGCTAATATTACATTTCTATCAACAAAATAAAATAAAATTGCATGATTATGGATTCAAATTACAATCCATACGCGCACATTAGAAATTAAAGAATTGACAAAATAATCAAGCTACAATTCTCATGATAACATAATAGCTTTGGTATTAGAGACACAGTCCAAAATTCCTAAACAAAAAAGTATTAACAATAAAAGAAATTCCAAGACAATACATACCTCAAGAATGGCAAACAAGCCATCAAAATTCATGACATACAGTGGCTTATTCCTAAAAACACTAAAAATAATTCCAACAGGGTGAGCAAAGAAAGGACCAGAAAGAGCAATGAAAACATTGAATAGAAATTCATCTCAAAATGAACAAATGGAAAGGAATCAACAGGAGATCAAGATAACGTTGACAGATATTAGGTTAGATTAATTAAAAATAAAATCAACAGGAAAATCAAAATGACCAAAACTAATTAACATCTAAATTAGAAAAAACAAATTACCAGAATTATGCCAAGAAGGAGCACCAAATCAATGGTAGGAGCCGTTAAACTTTACCGATTTGTGATTCAGCTAGGGTGTCATTGGTTGCGATTAAATCCCTGATTTGCGATAGAAGAAAATTTGCAGAAATTGGAGTTATGAATCTTCAGATTTTAAATAGGAGGCCTAAAGAGACGGATTGCAGATGCCGAAAGAGAAAGAGACGGAGATCTAAGGAAAACACAGACAAATAGGTAGAAAGAATTCGTATTTAAGGAAAACGCAGATCTGAGGAAGAGAAGGAAGGAAACGACGGAGATATGGGATAAAAAAGGGAACGACGCAGATCTGAGCGAAAATTAAGGCTTAATTTATTGGTTCAGACAATTTGGTTTTGGCTCTTACAGTAGGGAAACCTCCCTAACGGTCGGTTTGATTAAATGTTTGAATGGTATTCATTTACGGAATCATATATGTAAATTGTATTCCATATTAAATGAATATATTTGTGGTGACCATTCGTAGCAATCAATATAATTAATTGCTATAAATAGGAACACAAATCAATAAATAACAATTGTAACCAATGTTGAATGGGGAAAGTGAAAATGATAGGATAATGGTTACAATTCCTAAAATTTATTTAGGATAAATGTTGTACACCCCAATTAGGAAATTTGGATTATAATCACATTTAGACACGAGGTTAAGCTCACTTGCGGTATATGATGACTCCAAACCCCCGTGTCACGGAAGCAAGGATAATCATTGGAATATAACACATAAACAATAACAGCATAACAAAATCATAGAATTACACCAGATAAAGTACATCAAAGTTATACTGGAAATAATATCAACTTCAAAGTTACACAGCATAACAGGATCATACTTAGTACAAAAAATAGTTTAATCTTAATACAAAATGTCTATAGCGGAATCAAACATAATATACTAAATGAAGTCTGAACAGCATAATAGAAATGATAGAATCCATCTTCAGCTCCATAGCTATCCAGAATGAGTCTGCTAAAACCTAAATACAAGGCTGCCCGTGTGGAAAAGAGGGCACCTGAGTTTGCAAAGTGAAACAAACTACGAGTCAGTCATGGGACTGGTATGAGAAATCTTACTTAACCTATTTAATAATAAGGCTAAACATAAGACTACGCCGCTAATGAGGAATGGATTTACTCCATTGGATTGCCAGTGCATGAAATAAAGTAAATCATTTAAATAACACAATGCTTTTTAGAAAAATGAAGCCATTATAAGTCGACTCAAGTCCCATCACACAATGCAATGCAAACCGGAGGATAGAGTTTTACGTTATAGTTACCAAAATATGCTTGATATGCATAAAACATATTTGATATTATTATTAGTGTATATATGTTTCAAAAACAATTTCAATAATAATGTATCAATCATAGACGGCGTTGTACCCCATCCTACTATGTCGCCATATATAGGTTTACAATCAAAACCGTAGGATGTCGTATTGGATGTTGGATTTCCATCATGAACCAAGGCAAGGGATCATCCTTACCGAATTCGAGACTCTCTAGCCTGAGCCTCAGGATATAGCCGCAACTACACCTAAGAGCGCCAGGGTCGGTCCACAAATACTTTAATGGATTGGTTATTCCTGAACAATACGTTTCCCTGCCTTATGGGGCGTAAATCAAGAGCCACTAGGGACTCAAATTTGAGGTACCTTGCTTTCCATCATCATAAGTTAAAATGTCTAGGCTCCATACCATGACACCACTTTTAGCTAGCAAGAAATACATGTTCTCCCTGGGGTCCTTCTCTCGTTTCTTGTTCATAACGGGATGTGAGGCTCGCGAGGTAACGCTATACACAAAGCTATGCTAATTAAAGCTATACATTGATCATCAACCACAAGGCTTTGATTTTCAACAAAAACCATGATCATTTGCATCTTGGCATGCCACACTGACAATTCACGTCATGCGACTGATGTCTATCAATATATAACCTCTGAGCTCGTACGTCTCAAAGAAGGGTGTTAAGCAAGAGAATAAATTCTCTGCCACCAAACAAATATATGTTTAATAGAAATCAATCAATATAGAATAAAATCCAATGTCAGACATACATCCATTTACAAGTCCATTCTGGGTCTGAACGAAACAGGAGACACCATATTCCTCGTTCCATATGTCCAATATGGAAGAGAGGCTCTCGCATATCCGGACAATCAACAAGTACGTCCGGAAAACTACCACTATAACCCTTTCAAGGTAGCAACTCCAATCAAAGGCATCAGTAGTCGTCCATTTGATGTGAAGTTCGCTGGTCTTCAACCACCATCCTCAAATCTTCTACTTCTAATCGTCGATCGATTATTTGAAATGAGAATTAACTCAGCCTTTTCAAATAATTCGCGAATATATATAATTCAAATCAATTCTTTTCATCCCATACCATTTATAATATTTTATAACGAATTATTGCTATTTTTATTTATATAAAACTAGCTACTTTTGATTAAACGACGCTTCAGGTCATTACACTGCCCTGGAGCTGTTTTTATTGAAATTTGAATTACACAATTCTCAAAATCTAACCGTTGGATCTTAGCAAATTTTATATCGTTGGAAAGATTTTTCCAAAGCGAACTCAACGGTTCTAGTTTTGGGAAAATCCGAAGGTCGGATCTCTCGGTATATTCGTTTAAAGTTACGATTCCAAATAGCGAAATACCGCGCGCGATTCGTTTTATTTTAATATATATATATATATATATATATATATAAATAATTCGTTCGACGATCTCAAATTATTTATTCTTTAAATAATTTTGTACACTTCATACACATGTTAAAAAGAATATTTTTATCTAACAAAAATATATTTTAACACATGGTTCTTTTTAATGACTCATTCATACATTAAAATGTAATTTTTAATGCAGAAACATTTTCATCAAACAATGAATATTTTTAATGATTCCTACTAACATTAAAAATGTGATTTTTAATTTAAAAACATTTTTATCAAAAATGAATATTTTTAATGAATCATACTTACATTAAAAATATAATTTTTAATGTTTCAAAATTTTGTCAAACTAGAATCTTTTTTAATATATACAATAATAACGTAAACTTTTATTGTTGAACTTTTCTATTTCAAACCATGATCATTTTACATCATTTCTTATAAACAATAAAAGTGTAAATTTTTATTGTTAACTTTTCCTTTTCAAAACAATGATCATTTTGAATCATTTCTTATATACAATAAAAATGTAAATTTTTATTGTTAACTTTTCTTTTCAAAATAATGATCATTTTTACATATTCTGTTTATACAAAAAATGTAAATTTTTATTGTTAACATGTTTTATACAAACGATGAATATTTTGTCCATACAATAAAAATATAATTTTTTATGGCTTCAAACAATTTTCATTTCTTATATGAATATTTTTCATATTTTGTACATTCAATAAAAATGTGATTTTTATTGTTTCAAACACTTCTCATTTCATATATGAATATGATTCATAATTTGTACATTCAATAAAAATGTGATTTTTGTTGTTCAAACTATTTTAATTTCAAACATGCATAATATACATATTCTATACATTCAATAAAAATGTGATTTTTATTGTTAACATATTTTTATTTCAATAATGATCATTTTAAGCAATTCTATTTATACAATAAAATTATGGTTTTTATTGTTAACATATTTTTATTTCAATAATGATCATTTTTACCAATTCTAATTATACAATAAAAATGTGATTTTTATTGTTAACATATTTGTATTTAATGATGATCATTTTAACCAATTCTATTTATATAGTAAAAATGTGATTTTTATTTTTAACATATTTTTATTTCAATGATGATCATTTTAACCAATTCTATTTATACAATAAAAATGTGATTTTTATTGTTAACAAATTTTTGTTTCAATAATGATCATTTTAACCACACATGAATATTTCAGAAAATTTTGGCATTAGAACGGCAGGGTAGTTAAAACTGGCATCGTCCCTAGTACGAATCCTCTGCTATTCTAGGCCTCGCGACAATACAAGGTTTTTATTTTTATAATTTTCACAATACAATTCATTTTCACAGCACTGTGAATTTTCCACAAACATAATCAATTTCGTTTCAACCACAATCAATCATAC
The DNA here is from genome assembly GCA_030737875.1 of Allium sativum. Classification (NCBI taxonomy): domain Eukaryota; kingdom Viridiplantae; phylum Streptophyta; class Magnoliopsida; order Asparagales; family Amaryllidaceae; genus Allium; species Allium sativum. The sequence goes on along the minus strand of CM060923.1, from coordinate 73,828,553 downwards.
ACAATCACAATCAATTTCACACCACAATACAATCAAGTCGTCCATGGTCTATGGACGACGGTGTCGGAAGTTACTAAACTCCGTCTGCAACCTAATATAATTTCATTCAATTATTTTTGAATTCAGAAATCTCACATTGGTTTTGACCTTGCCTAAAATTGTAACAAGCTCCAAATCTGTTCCAGTCAGTTCTGAAATGTAGTGCTCGTCAACGCGATCCAAAGAACCTGAATTTGCGTAATTCTTATACCGAATTAAAAAGATATTAATTTTTCAAGTTCGAATAAATTTAATAGTCATTAACTGAGATAATTAATTAAACAATTACTTTAGCTAAGTTTCTAAACCTTCTCCCTTCCACGTTTTGTTCCAGGTCCGATGTTCTTTCTGGAACCAAACTAAAACCCGTCGCTCAAACTGTGAAGCCGCCGCCGCTTGTCAACTAGAGCCCCCGGCCAACGATCGAAGACCACCACCTGGACCCCCTCATCCTCGCCTCCCTGCGCCTATCACCAGCGTCGAGATCGACGCACCCTTAGCCCCTAAAAATCGCCCCAAACTCGGGCGATTTATGTTCAAAATTCGAGCTGTCCCCTTCACCAAATCAGATCACCACCGATAGATATGTGGATCTCGTTGAGCTGAACGGATTTGCTGAGGGAAGTTCCTAAAACTATTGAGCAGATTTTGAGGAACTAGTTGAAGATGCTTAGAGATTTTCTGCCATCGATTTGGTCAAACGACGGCTGAAGTAAATGGGAAGGAGAATTAGGGTTTTGCCCCTTTTTTATTTATATTTTTAATTTTTAGTTCTTTTAATTTCAAAAAAAAACCGTTTACCCATACTAACTCCAAATCAGTCCCAGCAACTATTGCCCTTAGCCAAATACCCCTATTCCGAACATAATGGACTAGGTCTCATCAGCCCATTTGATCATTTCAACCCATTTTTCTTTAAATTAAAATATAAACCATTTAATTATCTAATTTGATCGTACATTTTAATTTACCGGGGCCACAAACGAACTCCAAAAATTCCAGAAAAATAAATCTAGCTATGTTTTGATGATACGGTCCTAACAAAAATATCTTCATCGAATTTGGAGACCGTTTGAAAATTGGCCATTTTCTGGTCGATCCAATTCAATAGAATTTGACCAAACAAGTTTTCTTTTGCCATGCTCACATATTAATTCCAAAAATTGGAATCTAGCAATAATTTGACATTCCGGATCCAACCAAAGTGGTTTCGTTGAAAACAGAGGTCGTTTACAAAATGGCTATTTATAAGGGCTATATATTATATTAAATTCCACAGAGACTATTTCTAATTTTAAACTAGACATAACTTTTTATTCCCGGTATGAAATTTGGTTTTTCTTCTAAAATTTCTGGTTTTACTAACATCTGATTTATTTTGAATTTTGTATATTCGTTTGAAATTTGAAATCGAATTTTCAAACTACAGTGCCATTTCATGCTCGTTTATAAGTAAAATAAATATATACATTCTATCTTTGGTTTAAATAAATTTTAAATCGTTATTATTTAAAATAAATCATTTTAAATATTCAAAATTCAGTAAAATAGCCAAAATATTTTTTTTTAAATTGGTTCTGATTTTCCGGGTTGTTACAATCTCCCCCACTTAAAAACTTTTCGTCCCCGAAAAGGAAACAACAGTAAAGTAGGAAACAAACGGAAATGTAAAATATTGTAAATGTACCATACACCAAAGCTAATCAGATATGTCCACTCTGCACTTGGGATAAGCCTATTTGATATTATCCTCGGTCTCCCATGTACAGTCTCTAGGATCGCCGCTCCACTGCACTTTGACTAGAGATGAATTCTCTTATTTCTCAGAACTCTGGTTTTTTTTGCCAATAATTTTCACTGGCTCTCTTCTCACTGCTAAGCTTGGGGTAATCTGCAAATCTTGTTGTGCTGCAACTTCCACAACCAAGTCTGGATCATGTACATGCTTTCGAAGTTGAGACACGTGAAATACATCTTGTACTCCTGGCAACCAGTTAGGTAACTGTATCCTGTAAGCAAGAGTTCCAATTTTCTTGAGTATAGATAATGGGCCAATAAATCTAGGTGCCAACTTCCCTGTTTTCCCAAATCGGACTACTCCTCTCAATGTGTAAACTCTCAGATATACATAATCACCAACGACAAATTCTAAATCCCTTCTTCTTGAATCTGCATAGCTCTTCTGTCGGCTTTGAGCTGTCTGAAGTCGCTTCTTAATGAAATCGAGTTTATCAGAAGTTTCATGAATCATATCGGGATCCAATACAAGTCGATTGCCTGGTTCTACCCAACATGCAGGAGATCTACATGGCTGCCATACAATGCTTCGAATGGCAACATCTGTAAGCTTGCTTGGTAACTGTTATTATATGAAAACTCAACCAAATGCAAGTGATCTTCCCACGATCTGCCAAAATCAAGAATATATGCTCGCAACAAGTCTTTAGGTATACGATTCACCCTCATAGTTTGGCTATCTGTTTAAGGATATAAGCGGTGCTCAGATTTAACTTTGTTCCCAGCTCCTCTTGGAATGCTTCCCAGAATTTACTAGCGAATATTGGATCACGATCACTAACAATACTACTGGGAACTCCATTCTAACAATTTCTTTGAAATAAATTTTTGCCAGACTTTGAGCTGTTCTAGTAGATCTGACAAAAATAAAATAGGCGGTCTTCGTGGAACGATCTACGATCACCCATATATTTTCATTACCTTTCCTGGTTCGGGGAAACCATCAATGAAATCCATAGAGATTTGATCCCACTTCCAATTTGGAACCTCCAATGGTTGTAACAATCCGGCAAGTTTTTGCTGATCACTTTTGACTTGTTGGCAAGTGGAACACCTGCTAATATAAATGGAAATGTCTCTTTTCATAGATATCCACTAGAACGTACACTTGAGATCATGATACATCTTACTCCCTCCTGGATGAATACTAAGCTTGGACTTGTGACATTCATCCATCACTTCCTTTCTGAGCTAAGGAATATTCGAGACACAAATTCGGCCTAATAACCTCAGAACTCCTTTATTATCAATTTGGAAACTCGAGGGTTCGCCTTCCCGAACTCTTTTACTATTTCTCTGAATAAATTCATCATTCTTCTGAAGAGCAGAGATTTTGTCAATCAATGAAGGCGTAATAATGAGATTGGCAATGATCGCATTCTTTTTGCTGAGCGCATCTGCTACAACATTGGCTTTCCCTAGAGTATACAAAATATCTAGGTCGTATGCTACAAGAAATTCTAACCAATGTTATTGCCTAAAATTCAAGTCCTTCTAGGTGAACAAATACTTCAATGACTTATGATTTGTATACAATTCGAACTTCTCACCCAAAAGATAGTGCCTCCATATTTTTAAAGCAAACACGACGGCTAATAACTCAAGATCATGAGTAGGATATCTCTTCTCATGCAGCTTCAACTGACGGCTATCATAAGCAACTACTTTGCCTCTTTGCATTAATACTGCACCAATACCTTCAAGAGAAGCATCTGTATAGACTGTCAAATCTTGATTGTCATTTATAATAGTTAACACTGGAGCAGTAGTCAACCTTAATTTTAGCTCTTGGAAAGCTGCCTCACATTCAGGCGTCCAACTAAACTTTGTATGCTTCTTGATAAGCTTCGTTAATGGACAGGATAACTTCGAAAAATCCTTTACGAATTTCTGATAATAGCCAGCCAATCCTACAAAATTTCTGACTTCTCTAGGCGTGCTAGGCTGCTTCCAATCTTAATGGCGGTGATCCTACTTGGATCCACTAAAATTCGTTCCTTCGATACTACATGATCGAGGAACTTTACTTCTTGCCAGAATATGGATTTAGTAAATTTGGATTTTAAAACATTCTTTCTCAGAATTTCCAAAACTTCTTCCAAAGGCTTTTCATGCTTGGCAGTGGACTTAGAGAAGATTAAAATATCATCAATGAAGACCAGCACAAATTTATTCAAGACATCGCAAAATACTCTGTTCATCAGATCGACAAAGTAAGAGGAGTGTTACATAAGCCGAACGACTTTAACCACTCATAAAATATGTCTGGACCTCTGAAAGCTGTCAAAGGAACACATTTTTTGCCAATACGTAATTAATGGAAACCTGTAGCTAGGTCCATTCTAGAAAATACTTGCGCTCCATTCAAGCAATCTAATAAATCATCATTTCACGACAATGGATACTTATTATTTAGTGTTTGTTTATTTAAATCTCGGTAATACACACATAATCTGAGAGTGTCGTCTGACTTTGGAACAAACACTACTGCTGCACCCTAATTTGAAAAGCTAGGCCTGATCAGACCTTTCCATAAAAGCTTTTTAGTTTGATTACTCAATTCTTCTTTCTCTTTCAATGTCATTCTTCGAATGGCGTGCACGACTAGCCTTGCATTCGAAACTAAATCAATCCTGAAGTCAATTTCTCTTTGCGGAGGTAAGCTATCAACTTCTTCGTACACATCAACATAATTCTTAACGATGGGAATATTTTCAATAGCAATAGGGGAAACCTCAAGAGCAACCCAAAATTCTTTTCTGTCTGAATCTGGGCCTACGCAGGGTATAACTATATTGGCAAGCTTTGTTTTAAATTTAACAACTCTTTCTGTACATCTAACTTTGGCTTTATATTTAGTTAACCAATCCAGCCCAAGAATAATATCGAACTCAGAAAAATTCATGATGATCAAGGTACAAGGAAATCGATAATGGGAAAAAGAGACGGGCACTTTACAACACGAACCAAGGACAAGAGAACCACCGATTGGATTATGAACTTTAACCGATTCTTTAAGATTCCTTTGTTTTAGATTTAGCTTTTTGACTGTATTACTCGAAATGAAGCTTTTCGATGCGCCCGTATCAAACAATACTGTAACAGGAATATTATTGACAGTGAGAGTGCCTTCAAAACATCTGGCCTTTGCTGACTAGCTGAGGGTGTTGGAGTTTCTGCCACTTTATTGACTTGAGGTTCTTTGCTTGCTTTCAAAAGTCGGCAATCTCGTTTTATATGACCTGGCTTATGGCAAAGATTGTATTGCCTGGTCTCTTGTAACTTCTTATTGGATTTAGATCCATCATTCTTTTATTTCTTTGAAGATTTGCAATTCCTTAGCAAATGCCCTTGCTTATTGCAGTTATTACATATGACAGTCATTAACGGTTCTTCTATAGATTTAAACTTTTTCTTATCAGCTTTAGGCTTCCTACTGACCTCAGGCTATGTATTTGTCTCAAGACTATTAGTTTCAAACCTCCTTTTGCTGCTAGAACTGCCTTCTTCTTTATCTTCCAAACCACCTTGCTTATCACATACTCATAGCAATAAGCCATTTGTACCATATTAGAAAAAGGAAGATTCACATGAGCAATTACTCGACCTTCGTATTTCTTTTGAAGTCCGTTGATAAATCTCAAATTCTTCCTTACAGGATCTCGAATTAGTTCTGGGGCAAAGCGGGAAAATTCATTGAATTTATTTTGATACTCCTCAATGGTCATATCTCCTTGTTTCAGATGGTAGAACTCATCGTATAACCGCTCAGTTGCTTCTGGAGGAATAATTTTTTCTTTGAAAATTACTTTAAATCTATCCTAGGTAATATTGCCTTTTGGATTATCCTTTGTAACAGTTTCCCCCCAGATTAAAGCTTCGTCTTTGAGTGCCCAAGATGCCAGTAATCTTTTCTAATCATCTCTCAGCTTTAAGCCTTCAAAAATTCTCTTCGAAGAATGCATCCACGCTTGTGTTTCAATAACGGACTCTTTTCCCCAGAATGGTACTCCACCCAGATTTTGATACTACTTTACTAGAGCTTCTAGATTTGGTTCTGGCTGTGGGAGCACAATTGGTTCATTAGATTGTTGAACCATAGACTTACTTCTTCTGTTTATACCACTCATTTTCTACTATGTCTACAAATAATAGACAAGGAGTCAAGCCAACAGAAAAGATATTGTAGAGCATAGAGACATATATTTAAATGTAAATGAATCTATGAGGGTGTATTTTATTCTGCTATACTCAGTCTAGAACATTAATGATCCTATCTATAATGAGTTATTCATCTTAGAATACTACTGATTCTATTTCTGATGTGTTCATTAATATGTTATATTCCAGAGCTAAGATTAACCATTAGCTCTGATACCAACTGTGATAACCCCAAACCTCCGTGTCACGGAAGCAAGGATAATCATTGGAATATAACACATAAACAATAACAGCGGAACAGAATCATACAATTACACCAGATAAAGTACATCAATGTTATACTGGAAATAATATCAACATCAGAGTTACACGGCATAATGGGATCATACTTAGTACAGAATACAGTTTCAGCTTAATACAAAATGTCTGCAGCAGAATCAAACATAATATCCAAAATGAAGTCTGAACAACATAATAGAAATCATAGAATCCATCTTCAACTCCATAACTATCCAGAATGAGTCTGCTAAAACCTGAATACAAGGCTTCTCGTGTGGAAAAGAGAGCACCCGAGTTTGCAAAGTGAAACAAACTACGAGTCAGTCATGGGACTGGTATGAAAAATCTTACTTAACCTATTTAATAATAAGGCTAATCACAGGACCATGCTGCTAACGTGGAACGGGTTTACTCCATTGGATTTCCAGTGCATGAAATAAAGTAAATCATTTAAACAACGCAATGCTTTTTACAAAGAAGAAGCCACTATAAGACTCAAGTCCCATCACACAATGCAACGCAAACCGGAGGATAGAGTTTACTTTATAATGGCTAAAATACGCTTGATATGTATAAGACAGATTTGATATTATTATTAGTGTATATATGTTTCAAAAATAATTTCAATCATAATGTATCAATCATAGACGGCATAGTACCCCATCCTACTATGTCGCCGTATATAGGTTTATAGTCAAAATCGCACGATGCCGTATTGGAAGTTGGATTTCAATCGTGAACCAAGGCAAGGGATCATCCTTACTGAATTCGAGACTCTCTAGCCCGAGCCTCAGGATACTGCTGCAACTGCACCTAGAAGCGCCAGGTTCGGTCCACAAATCCTTTAGTGGATTGGTTATTCCTGAACAATACGTTTCCCCGCCCTATGGGGCATAAATCAATAGCCATTAGGGACTCAAGTTCGAGGTACCTCGCTTTCCATCATCCACATAAGTAAAAGTATCTGGGCTTCATACCATGACACCACTTCCAGCTAAAAAGAAATGCATGTTCTCCCTGGGATCCTTTTCCCGTTTCTGGTTCATACCAGGGTGTGAGGCTCGCGAAGTAACGCTGTACACAAAACTATGCTAATTAAAGCTATGCTTTGATCATGTAAAGACCCATAACTTCCCCGTGAATGAAAGAGCGGATACTTTGAGGACAAGAAAAATCAGAACACAAACAGAAGAACTTTTCATTGCTTATTACAACAATTCCATCAGAATACAAGAATATTACAGAGTATGAATAAATATTACACAGAAAATATCAGAGATTTAAATTACATTTAAGTACATCACAACGGAAAAACAATACAAAGCACAACTGAAAGTAATACATGGATACAGAGCTTTCCGAGTACCGTTCCAGCTGCAAATCAGGATCCTGTGAATATAAATCTGCAAAACCAAAACTACTAGCTGCCCATGTCGAAAATAGGGGCACCCAGAGTTCAGGCCAAAACATTAAAATCCAGGTAAGTAATGTGACTGGTGTGAGAACTAAAACAATTATTTAAAACTTTACTTTAAATCAGATATATCAAGGGACCACGCCATATAACACGGAACGGGTTTCCTCCCAAGAATACCAGTGCATATAACAAAACAACGCAATGTTTTTTGGAAAAATGAAGCTATTATAAGACCCAGGTCCCACCACACAATGCAACGCAAGCCGGAGGATAGGGTTTTCCCTTATAATAGCCAAACATGCTTGGTACGTTTGAAAAATATCATTTGATACTATTATATGTTCATAGTGTTTAAAACAACTTCAAATATAAATGTATCAATCCTAGGCAGCATGGGTACCATATATCATGTCGCCAATACTAGGCTCTATAATCAAAACCGCAAAGTCATGTATTGGAAGTTGGGTTTTCCGTCTGTGAACCGAGGCAAGGGATCGTCCTCACCGCTTCAAGACAAATCTAGTCCATGTCTCAGGACCTATACACAGGTGAGCCCTTGGATCGTCAGGGCCGGTCCACCGATGTGGATTAAATTGCCTGAACACTGCGTTTCCCCGCCCTTTGGGGCGTAAATGAGCCAAATAACTCCATCAGCTCCACATAGTCACCGAAATATCTGAGGCGCCTCGCAATCCAACAACCACACAGGTGAAAATAATATAAATTTTAGGGCTGGTAGGTCACTGACACCACCCTAGCTAGAGGAAACGCATGCCCTCCCTGAAGTCCTCTCCAGTTTCTGGTTCACAACCGGGGTGTGAGGCTCGCGAATTAACGCTACACAAAGCTTAGCCACACAGGCCGTGCTTTGATCATCAACCACAAGAATCTGCTTTTCAACAAAAGCCTTGATCATTTGCCACTTAGGCATGCCACACAGGCAATTCACTCCATGCGATTAATATCCATCAATATATAACCTCTGAGCTCATATATCTCAGAGAAGGGCGTTAAGCAAGAGAATAAATTCTCCGCCGCCAAACAGATATATATATATATTTAATAGAAATTAATCACACATAATAAAATCCAATGTCAGACACACAGTCCATTTACAAGTTCGTTCTAGGTCTGAACGAAACCGGAGGCACTTTATACCTCGCATATCCATCGATCTCCAAGTACATCTGGATGATCACCAACTGATTCCCTCCTCTTGGGTGTACAGCCCAATCAAGATCATCAGTAATTATCCAAATGATGTGAAGACCTCCAGTCTTCGACCACCATCTTCTTCCTCGACACATCGTCGAATCAGTTATTCAGAATGGGATAAACTCGGTCTTTCTGAATAACTCGCGTATATAATAAACAAGTGTTACACAAACACAACATACGCCTCATTCCAATTCAGAATATTCCTTTATTAAAATATTCTTACACTTTGGGAAAGGTTCCCATTAATTTTATTAAAGATAAATTCTTTAAATTTATTCTTTAATCTTCCTTTGAATATTTATGGTTTATCCAAACTAGTCGGGATTAACGAACCTTACCAAAGTAATCATTTGTTTTAATTTCCCAATCCTAACCTATTCATCCCATGAAGTAAAACTGGTAATACTTCATATCTAACACCACAGTGTTATCGGTAAATTTAATTGCCATTTCACGTTCAAATCTAATTAAAGATTTAACTATCGTCTGGAGCAAAACTGGTGATACACCATTCTCGATCATTTCAATCTAATTAAACATTCATTAAAACTCCACTTAGTTTTAATCTTCCCAAAAATCAATATTAATGATTGTTTAACTTGGAAAATTACATCCTGACTTTAACTGGGTTAAAGAACCAATGTCATTTAAAACACGGTTCACTATAAACCTAAAATCACATTCCATTCCATCAGCCTTTAACCGTAAATTAGCAAGTGAACAATTCCCTAATTATTAACCCCGAAGGCCAAAACCAACATCAGATCAATACCCAAGAAACCATTCAACTTAACTAATCTTCAGTTAATTTCTGATTTTCTTAACTCCGTTGGGTCTAAGAACAGTATTATTAAAGATACCATTCACGACAACCCAAAACCCATTTGATATTAAATACAAGGCTCTGAATAGAAAATTTATCGGCTTATATTCAATATCAAATTCTACAACCAACAAATATCGTATTGGAAATAACGATATCAATATATCTTGCAAATTTCCATAACAATATCTGTATAATCACGAAATCCAACATCGAAATATTCCAAAGACAATTTCGATTCAAATCCATTCCAATTCAATTATTGGAAATTCTGGTTACTTTTAAAACCCTTTCAAATCCAATTTATTTATTTCAAAAATAAATGGATTATAATTCTAGTTCAAAACTAGTTCATTTCAATAAAAATCTATTTTTATCTTTTCAAGTATGGAATTTTTCATCCCAATTCTTTCCAAATTATTTCTTATGATTTTACACAAATTATTACTATTTTTAATAATTTTACCAAGGCACGTACAGTCGATTTCCATCAGTGGCCATCGAACTGCACTTACAGCGACCTTTTTCAAATTTGATTTGGACATAATTCCAAATCCATCCATTAGATTTCAAATCTCTAATATTCGTTAGAAATCTCTTTTCGATACGAACCAACGGTTCCAGTTTTAGGATAATCCGACGGTCGGATCTCCCGTAACGTCCATTCGAAGTCAATGGTCGAAATTCGCGAACTGCCGCAGTGCGGCGCGTTCTATTCAGGCCATTATATACATAATATAAATATATTATATATATTTCGTTGATTTCCTTTTAAAACGTATTTTATAAATCGTTTTAAATTCATTTTCAAAACGATTTCAACTTCATATTCAATTTCAAATCAAAATTGAATATTCCATATCGTCGATATATAAATGATAATATTTTCAAAAACATTAGATTTTGAAATCAATTTCTTTTATATATTCATTATAAAAACGAATATAATCGATATAAATAACGATTCACATCAAAATGGCGCATATCTAATTAATACGGCTCTATATATTTCAATAACTTCGTTATTCTATTCAACAAATGAATATTTTCTTCAACACATGAACGTTCTTTTATTCAACACATGAATATTCTTTTATTTCTTTCTTACAATAAAAACGTGAATTTTATTGTATAAATATTTCGTTCAACACATGAATAGTTTCAACACATGAATATCCTTAACACATGAGTATTTTCAACACATGACTATTTTGTTTATTCAACACATGAATATAATTTATTTTCTAAATTGGAATGAGACCCACTCAATTACAATATAATGTTATTTATATGGATTCTATACAACACATGTATATAATAGCAATGATAAATAGTTAACCATCGTCCAAAGTGCACCACACAATAACATAAGCATTAAATATAAATAATTAACGCTTACACAGTCTGTCAACCCATCGATTGACATACAACTAAACAATCGGGATTAGTGTACGTCAAATATCATCCCAATACCCGTGTGGGGTTTCAAATCAACAAACACAGATTTTTATTTATGTAGTTGGGTGATGTGTAAAATTTATCGTCCCAATCAATATCAGTCAAATGGGTGTACATAAACAAATTGTCCAATTTGTTTATAAATATTTATTTTATATACATGTTAAAAATTATATTTTTAACTATAAAATATTTTATTTATTCCACTTCACACAATCAATTTTCACAACACATCAATTAAACATACAAGTCATCCATGGTCTCTGGACGACGGGTGTCGGGTGCTGCTAAGCACTGTCTGCATCCTAGTATATATTTCAAACTAGAAATTAAAATAAAGGTGAGGAGTTCTCACCGATTAGCTAAACCAAACACCACGACTCTTCATATGTAGAAAATCTTCGCCGTGCTCGCCTTTTGTCATTTTAGTTGTCCGTACCCACTATATGTATAAAAATCACATTTTTATACTGCTACTATATAGATAAAAATTCTATTTTTACTTCGTTATTCCATACGTAAAGATTCTATTTTTACTTCACTATTCCATATGTAAAGATTCTATTTTTAGTGCGCTACTCATATAAAAATATATTTTTATCCTCTACATCATATAAAATTTATATTTTTATTCTCTACATCATATAAAAATTATATTTTTATTTTCTACATCATATAAAAATTATATTTTTATAACAAAGCTATATGCGTAAAAATCATTTCTTTCTACTGTTAAAAGTCAAAGATTTTTAATGTTAAAAATCAAAAAATTTTAATGCTAAAAATCAAACCTTTATATGTTCTAAAAATCAAATCTTTTTCTAACCAAAAATCTCATCTTTCTCTAATTAAAAATCGTACCTTTGTATTGTGATTCACATTATAAAAGCCATATTTTTACATCAATATTTACATTAGAAAAATCATATTCTTATACACATTTCATATAAATAAAAATATAAGCTTTTCATAAATAAGAATATTAACTTTTCATAAATAAAAATCTATCCTTTATATGAATTAAAAATCTAAGCTTTCATGGATTAAAATCTAAACCTTTAATTTATAATTACTGAAAATTAAATAATAAATTAAAAACACTCAAAGTTTCCAATCGTCAGAGGAGGAGGCGAGTTTCGACGTCGGAGAGGAGCTGGAGGGGCGGCGCAAGTCAATTGAGGGGGTAGGGAGCCTCTGACAGTCGCGGGTAAGGCCAGCGGTGGCAAATCTGGCAGGTTTTGGGCCGAGGGGGGGGGGGAGGGTGCTCGAGCGCGTCAGAAAGGAGGGGGGAGATCGAACGGGCGAGAGGAGGGGACGTAGAGGCGCGGTGGCGTCAGGGGCGATGAACGGAGTGGCGGCGGGAGGGTGATGGGGCTGGCGAAGTCCGTCGTCTTTAAGGGTTTTTTTTCGTTCGGAAATGATTTGAAGGGGGGTAGAGTTGACCGGGTAAAAGGGAGAAAGGGGAGGCTTCTATGGTTTTATAATATTTTATATTATTTTTAATTTCTATAAAAAGCAAGTTTTTTATCCGATCTCTAAATGAGACCCAACGACTGTTGCCACTAGTGTATTACCCCCATTCCGAACACAATGGGATATGTTTCGTAACCCAATTCGGCTGTCACGATCTATTTCTGCTAAATTTAAAATATAAATCATTATATTTTAAATTCAAATGCACATTTCAATTTACCGGGGCCACATATGCACTCTAAAAATTCCCGAAAAATATTTTCCAGCTTTGTATTGACGATACGATTCTAACAGAACTAATTTCGTCAAATTCCGAGACCCTTACAAAAATGGCCATTTCCTGGTCGATCGAAATTGACTAAAACTGTCAAAACACGTTTTCTTTTGCCATACTCACATATTGCTTTAAAAAATTATGAATTTTGGAATCTAGCAATAACTTGACATCCCGGATCCAACAAAAGTGGTTTCATCGAAAACAGAGATCATTTGCAAAATGGCTATTTTTAAGGGCCAAAATTCCATAGCGACTATTCTGAATTTTTAACTGGGCATAAATTTTTATCCCCGTTATGAAAATTTGATTTTTTGGATTCGTTGGAAAGATATTTTCAATTAGATTATAATATTTTTGGTTTCGCTAAAATCCGGTTTATTTTGATTCCTGTACATTCATTTGAAATTTGAAATCGAATTTTCAAACTACCGCGCCATTTTCAATTCCTTTCATAATTAAAAATAAATATTTATATTTTAACAACGATTCAAATAAATATATACTTTCTAACTCTATTCAAAATAAATTTCTCGCCATCATTATTTAAAATAATTCATTTTAAATACTCAAAATTCACTAAAATTGCCAAAATAAAAATTTTAAATTGGCTCGGATTTCCAGGTTATTACAGATCATCAACTACAAGGCTCTGCTTTTCAAGAAAAAGCCTTAATCATTTGCATCTTGGTATGACATAATGACAATTCACGCCATGCGACTGATGTCTATCAATATATAACCTCTGAGCTCGTACGTCTCAGAGAAGGGTGTTCAGCAAGAGAATAAATTCTCCTCCACCAAACAGATATATATTTAATATAAATCAATCAACATAGAATAAAATCCAATGTCAGGCATACATCCATTTACAATTCCACTCTGGGTCTGAACGAAACCAAAGACACCGTATTCCTCGTTCCATATGTCCAATATGGAAGAGAGGCTCTCGCATATCCGGACAATCAACAAGTACGTCCGGACAACTACCACTGTAACCCTTTCAAGGCATCAACTCCAATCAAAGGCATCAATAGTCATCCATTCGATGTGAAGATCACCGGTCTTCAACCACCGTCTTCAAATCTTCAACTTCTAATCGTCGATCCATTATATGAAATGAGAATTAACTCGGCCTTTTCAAATAATTCGCGAATATATATAATTCAAATCACTTCTTTTCATTCCATATAGTTTATAATATTTTATAACAATTTATTGCTATTTTGATTTATATAAAAATGACCACTTTTAATTAAACAACCCTTCAGGTCATTACACGGCCTTGGCACTTTTTTTATTGAAATTTGAATTACACATTTCTCAAAATCTAACCGTTGGATCTTAGCAAATTTTATATCATTGGAAAGATCTTTCCATAGTGAACTAAACGGTTCCCATTTTGGGAAAATCCGATGGTCGAATCTCTCGGTATAATTGTTTAAAGTTACGATTCCAAATCGTGAACTACCGCGCGTGATTCGTTTTATTTTAATTTATATATATATATATAATTCGTTCGACGATCTCAAATTGTTTATTATTTAAATAATTTTGTACACCTCATACACATGTTAAAAAGAATATTTTTATCTAACAAAAATATATTTTAACACATGGTTCTTTTTAATGACTCATTCATACATTAAAAATTTAATTTTTAATGTAGAAACATTTTCATTAAATAATGAATATTTTTAATGAATCATACTTACATTAAAAATGTAACTTTTAATGTTTCAACATTTTGTCAAACTAGAATCTTTTTTAATATATACAATAAAAATTTAAACTTTTATTGTTAAACTTTTCTATTACAAACCATGATTATTTTACAACATTTCTTATAAACAAAAAAAGTGTAATTTTTTATTGTTAACTTTTCCTTTTTAAAAGAATGATCATTTTGAATCATTTCTTATATACAATAAAAATGTAAATTTTTATTGTTAACTTTTCTTTTCAAAACAATGATCATTTTTACATATTCTGTTTATACAATAAAAATATAAATTTTTATTGTTAACACATTTTATACAAACGACGAATATTTTATACATACAATAAAAATATAATTTTTTATTGCTTCAAACAATTTTCATTTCTTATATGAATATATTTCATATTTTGTACATTCAATAAAAATGTGATTTTTATTGTTTCAAACACTTTTCATTTCATATATAAATATTTTTCATAATTTATACATTCAATAAAAACGTGATTTTTATTGTTTCAAACTATTTTTATTTCAAACATGCGTATTTTACATATTCTTACATTCAATAAAAATGTATTTTTTATTGTTAACATATTTTTATTTCAATAATGATCATTTTAACCAATTCTATTTATACAATAAAAATGTGATTTTTATTGTTAACATATTTTTATTTCAACAATGATCATTTTAACCAATTATATTTATACAATAAAAATGTGATTTTTATTAACATATTTTTATTTCAATAATGATCATGTTAACCAATTCTATTTAAACAATAAAAATGTGATTTTTATTGTTAACATATTTTTATTTCAATGATGATCATTTTAACCAATTCTATTTATACAATAAAAATGTGATTTTTATTGTTAACATATTTTTTATTTCAATGATGATCATTTTAACTAATTTTATTTATGTAATAAAAATGTGATTTTTATTGTTAACAAATTTTTATTTCAATAATGGTCATTTTAAACAATTATATTTATACAATAAAAATGTGATTTTTTTAATTGTTAATAAATTTTTATTTCAATAATGATCATTTTAACCACATATGAATATTTCAGAAAATTTCGGCATTATAACGGCAGGGTAATTCAAACCGGCATCGTCCCTAGTATGGCTCCTGTGCTATCCTTAGCCACGCGGCGATACAAGGGTTTTATTTTTATAAATTTCACAATACAATTCATTTTCACAACACTGTGAATTTTCCTCAAACATAATCAATTTCTTTTAAACCACAACTAATCATACACAATCACAATCAATTTTACACCACAATACAATCAAATCGTCCATGGTTTGCGGACGACAGTGTCGGGAGTTACTAAACTCTGTCTGCAACCTAATATAATTTTATTCAATTATTTTTAAATTCAGAAATCTCACGTTGGTTTTGACCTCGTCTAAAATTGTAGCAAGCTCCAAATCTATTCCAGTCAGTTCTGAAATGTAGTGCTCGTCAACGCGATCCTAACGAACTTGAATTTGCGAAATTCTGATATCGAATTAAAAAGATATTAATTTTTCAAGTTCGAATAAATTTAATAGTCATTAACTGAGATAATTAATTAAATAATTACTTTAATTAATTTCTAAACCCTCTCCCTTCCATGTTCTGTTCTAGGTCCGTTGTTCTTTCTGGAACCAAACTAAATCCCGTCGCTCAAACTGCGAAGCCGTCGCTGCCTGCCAATTGGAGCCCCCGGCCAACGATCGAAGACCACCACCTGGACCCCCTCAGCCTCGCCTCCCCATGCCTACCACCAGCGTCGAGCTTGACACACCCTCTTCCCCCAAATGCCAGCGATTTATGCTCGGAATTCGAGCTGTCCCCTTTACCAAATCAGATCACCACCGGTAGATATGTGGATCTCTTTGAGCTGAACATATTTGCTGAGGGAAGTTCCTAAAACTATTGAGCGGATTTTGAGGAATTAGTTGAAGAAGATCAGAGATTTTGTGCCATCGATTTGGTCAAACGGCGGCTGAAGTAAATGGGAAGGAGAATTAGGGTTTCGCACCTTTTTATTTATATTTTTAATTTTTAATTCTTTTAATTAAAAAAAACGTTTACCCATACTAACTCCAAATCAAGCCCAGTGACTGTCGCCCCCAACCAAGTACCCTTATTCTGGACACAATTGACTAGGTCTCATCAGGTCATTTGGTCATTTCAGCCTATTTTTCTTTGAATTAAAATATAAACCATTTAATTATTTAATTTGATTATACATTTTAATTTACCGGGGTTACATACTAACTCCAAAAATTCCCGAAAAATAAATCTAGCTGTGTTTTGATGATACGATCCTAAAAAATTTAATTTCGCTGAATTTAGAGACCGTTTGAAAATGGATATTTTCTGGTCGATCCAATTCAACTGAATTTGACCAAACACGTTTTCTTTTGCCACGCTTACATATTAATTTCAAAAATTATGAAAATTGGAATCTAGCAATAATTTGACATTTTGGATCCAACCAAAGTGGTTTAATTGAAAACGGAGGTCGTTTGTAGAATGGCTATTTATAAGGGCTATATATTATATTAAATTCTGTAGCGACTATTTCTAATTTTAAACTGGACATAACTTTTTATTCTCATTATGAAATCTTGATTTTCACATTCGTTAGAAAGATTTAATTAAACAGATTCTAAAATTTCTAGTTTTACTGAAATCCGATTTATTTTGAATTCTGTACATTCATTTGAAATTTGAAATCGAATTTTCCAACTACCGCGCAATTTCAAGCATGTTTATAACTAAAATAAATATATATGTTCTAACTTCGATTTAAATAAATTTTAAATCGTTATTATTTAAAATAAATCATTTTAAATATTCAAAATTCAGTAAAATAGCAAAAATAAAAAAATTTGGTTCTGATTTTCCGGGTTGTTACAGTATAAGTCTGCCCGAAACCGACCGGCAAATCCAACATCCACAAGTTGTCAACTTAATATGAGAGGCTTAGTACATAAATATATATATATATATATATGTACATATAACAGTCAGCCAAAAAATATATAAATAAATAAGAATAGTAACCGGCTGTTGGGGTACAGCATATAGATACCTCGGGACTGATAAATAGTTGCCTTAGGAAAATGTGACCATTATGGTCATAAAAGGTAAATAAAAAATAAAATAAAATAGGTGTCAAAAAGGGGGATTATGTATATTGATTGTCGTTTAAATTCTAAGCCCAAATTAAGGAAGAAATCAAATAAATACCTTAGGGAAAAAGGGGATACATCCTTCCTTAATTATGCCAATAATTATAGAGCTTAAAATTTAAAATATATTTGGACTTATAAGGTCAATAATATAAAATATTATTAACTATTTAACCTATGATGAAAATAAACGGTGTCAGTATAATATATCCGTATAAAGGAACTAAACAGAGATGACTTAATACGTAGCCTACTTTATCCAAAAAGAGAAAGATGGTAAAGGCAAATGGGAAAAAAAACTAATAACCTTCGCTTATAATCCGCTTCCTGTGTCCTAAAGGGCTAAGTGATTGAGTTGAAGAGTCCACCTAGGAGTAGGTTTTTTAGTATTGGGGTCTTAAATGGCAGGTGTGTGAGGGTCTACCCAAATCTGGAAATTATAAAGGTCAGATATGGCCAACTATCCTACAGGAAGTAATAAGCGACTGAGGAGGTAATCTAATAAGATCAGCTAGAAGGTACAATGATAAAATACCATCTCTCACCTTATGTGTGGCAAGGGTATATGCGTGAATGACGGAAGCCTTAGCTAGTAGGGCCCGTAGCTAGTGCTCTCTAGTTTATGTTAACGTTGAATATATTATCGAGGGTCAATAAGTGACCAATAGGTCCACTTAGGATCTTAAGTGTTCAGGGAGAATCCACCGTATTTATCATTGATAGTGAGGCATTAAATAATAAAGAATAGTGAATGAGGATACCGATAGAAACCCCGAAATTAGGGGCACACTCTCGGTATAGTTAACCAGTTAAGCTCTGGTATAATGACTTCACAAAAATGTGTGTAAATGCCCTATCTCGGTATTATACTTTGGGAATACTACTTTGGGAAGAGTAGTAAAATCGTGCGTAAACATTTACAAGGTTGGGCTAGAATCACTAACCCGGTTAGGCATACATCTTGGGTTGAACCAAACGAAATACATCTGTGTGTTATAACATGTGTTGTAAATTTCTTAGTCACCAAAACTTGTTGTTCTGACCCCATTCCTCATTACAACCTCCCAGATTTCCTAGAGAAGGTCGGGTTCCCACAGGCGTTTAAATTTGGCTTTCGGTTCTCATTCTCTCTTATGCTCGGTATTAATTGGTAAAGTGTCTTACTTTGAAAAAGGTAGTTACTTGAGTTAATACTTGTTATCATATTTTGTTTCCGCTGTGAGTTATCTTATCGTACTCTGATTATGCTCATGCTCATTTGCAGGTACCAGATTTACATGCTTCATGCATGGATGTGTTTAAGTTTCGATTTTTTCCGAAATTTGGGCACAGAAAAGTGTAGGGTGTTACAGGTAGCAAGTTCAAGGCTTGTAAGGGACGTGAGGATACTTAGAGATGACCCTCTGGGAGGTTCCCGTTGTTAGCTACTCTAGCGGCAGGTCCGTAAAATTCCGTCCATAGAGTATGACTCAACTGCATTTGTGTTCAGGGATGCCAGAAGATCGAAGGGGTCATTTTAAGGATTCGGTGGTTGCCTCGGCTCCGAGAGTAGGCTTCGTGGTCAGGACCCAATAAGGACAGTATATCCTTAGATACTTGTCATGTCAGTTTAAGCATGTACGGGAGAGGCTGGAGTTAAACCAACATGCGAACGGTCTTTCACTATCGATACATTGGATGAGGGACAATGCCAACTGGATTTTTAGATTGTTTGTTAGGGTTATGGTCACTTAGCTCTTGAAATGGTCTTTCGTTAATAGCCACCAAGAAAAGAGACTAACCAATCTATGGACATCTGTATCATAGGAAAATATAGAAATCCCCTGGTCAAGTTCCATGCAAGGGTTTATCCTAATAGCAGAACTCAAATATTATACAGTATGGTCCCAAATAGGTTCTCGTTGCACGTAGTGGGTAGTGCATCGTGGATGTCCGGGGATTACTTTCGTCTAAGGGCTTAGCCTGATAGCGAAGCTCAAACAGTGGATAGTACCCTTTTATAGCGTGGAGATGGAGATCTATTACACTTTCGTTGTGTTACACTAGAGATCTTTCGAGGAGAGTATTACGAGTGCTACATAGATATATATTGGGCCTATAGCTACATATATATGGATTATTAGGTTTGATCTACTGGGGATTAGATGGGTACGATATGCACGCGGAGGCAAGAATGTTATAAACCCTAAGAACCTTTCAAGGTAAATCAATGATAGAACAGTATGTAAAAATTATAATTTGTCCATTCAACAGAACTTTTGTTTTAAACCCCTCCTCACAACAAACTTGCAGGTTAGACAGATGACAGAGATTATACAGCTTAGAGACAATTGGTAGACAATGTCATTATTATGGTAAGTATTTACTTACTATTATATTTTATTTGTTTCTCTACAAGCTATTTATTCAAAGCTATAATATATTTTTCTTTGATTATCAATAGAATACACGACTAACCAACTCAGGTTTCAATGGACTTGGATTTTTAGCATTTTGCGAAAAATTCGGACACACTGCAATTTGGGTTATTACATCTGATATCAGAGCATAGGTTCAGGATCACTATATAAGTAGTGGATGATCATATTTGTACTTTCAAAATATAAATATATTACATTATATATATGCCTAGATCCATAGGGGAGCCAACTAAATATGTGAAGCAACACATGGGATTAGTTAGAATATCAGTTTTGCACAGTTAGGCAATGTTAGTGGAAATTTGAGAAAAAGTAAGCCCATGTATGACTAGAATATGAAGTGTACATATATATTTTGAAATTAAAAGGAGAGTTCCATGTGTTAATATCTGAAACTTCAGTATTTTTGATAGTGGTTTGTGCAGTAGGGCCATATAAATTGAGAAAGATTAAGAAGGAAAATGGATTAGGAATGTACACACACACGTTTACGTGAAAGTAACACAAGACTCAAATTTAAGTTTAGACAGTCTCGGAGGAATTAGTGTGGAAAAGAAAAACATAGACGAAGAAATATAATTTCGTGCAAAGGATTTGGGAATGCTCACATAGATCATCCAAACATCTTCCTTACGCTATTCATGTGACCAAAAATCAATAATTTTCATAAAAATAAATTTCTACTTTAAAACTTCTTATATTTATTTTGAAAATTTCTTTTCAATACCATTTTACTTTCCATATGAGATTCATATGAAAAATCAAAATTTCAATAACGTGCTCTTTGCGCCATTTAAACAATCTATTTTAATGTAAAACAGATGTTTAAATATGCATAAATTGCTAAATCCAAATTTTGCGTTTTCGCATGAACCAAAATAAAAGAAAGTGATTTAGTAAAAATAAATAAAAAATGATAAAAGTTTTTTTCTCAAACAACGGTTTCCAAAAATTTCAAAAATGTATTTTGCGGAAACTTAAACGGTTCAAGTTACATGTTGGCGAAGAAGGAAGTCAATCGCACAAAAATGTGATAACTAAAATCACAAACAAAAGACTAAAAATAAATTTTTGCTTTAACAAGGATCAACTATTTATTTATTTATATACCCATGACGTAGAACTGGTGCTTTACTAAAATTTATTCGACACCGAATTCTATTATTTCCAGCTCTAGGACAATTGTTAATTTAGATAAGAAATGATATTTTCATTCGAATAGGCATGCATGAATGACATAAACATTCCAAACATAGAAATTTCATTAACCAAAATCGTGCGATTTAAACAACACTAACAGTTACAAGCACGAATCATCATCAAGCCAAGAACCTAATGCTGGAAAGGGAAACAACAAAGATGGCGACAGAACAACAACACCGAAACTCACAAAACAACGATATAAACAACGAGATGTCTTGCTCTACGACTGGATCCCAAACCAATTTTTATGATCTTTAATTAACCATATCATGGTAGAAAAATGCCCAGTCTCGTGTTACAAACACTGCTGGTGTTGTTGGAGAGTTAGACATCACTATCTTAATAGAGATTCAATGAGAAAGGAAACCTACTACAAAACTACTCATGGAAATCCACCTAATATTGTCTAAGTACAAAAACGGATAGGGGAAATTATCGGAAGTAACTCCATGAGACAACGCAAGAACAACAAGTTGAACTGAATATGATGTAGTACTAAATTATTGTTACGCCATCGATCAAATAAGAGATTAATTTCCGCATCATTAAACAAATCTAATCTTAACTCCCCATTTATAAAACGATGTGCTAAATGGGTCACACGTCATCATGGGAGGTTTCGACATAGATTCCAAAAACTGACATTAAGAAAAAAGAGATATGCTACAAATATCCAAAGCCAATCAATGAAAGACCATTCAAGTCCGCGTAAAATGCGGATGCCTCAAAGATCTCATCGAGTTTCTCCTCAGAAAAATCATCTAAAGATTGCTTAATGTTCATCTCTGAAACGATGATCGCCTTGGAAAGAACCTGTTCCAATAAGGTATAACAAAGGTGGATGTAGCATAAACAACAAATCCTATTCTAAGATCTCGAAGCAATGGATCGGTGCAATTCCGACTGCCACGACAAATTTCTTAGCCTTAAAGTAGTGAAACCTTTTGCTCGTTCTAATCCAATGAAATAATCTCTCCCTTAGGATGAGACTTAAATGGTATTGTAATGATCGGGTAGTGCAAGTAGGTATTATGGACTAAGAAATGTTCGGAGAGAACAAACTAGATCTTGGAGTACTAGTGAGGAAAGATCTAATGCGCAAACTAGCGCGGGAAAAGAAAAGACGAGGTGGGGACAAAGAAAGAGTAGAAGGATAGGAATACATCTAAATGAGGAAGGAAATACGAAAGAAGGAAGTTAAGGGGGTAATTTGGACGCAACTTTTATAGTTGAGCCCTAGGTTCAAGTTGCAACAAAACTCATCAACTAGTTAACCTTTCTTGCATAACGTCAGACGGTCGACTACTAGATGGGCTTTAGACAAAGATTGAACCTAGACCTTATTAGGCTGGATTAAAATATTCATCGTCCTGCCTCATCTTTTCAGAATTAACGTGATTCGAAAAATATTTACCCTCATCATGACGATATCAAAGACCGTTGTCAGACACCGAACCAACTCCAAGGATTCATAGTCTCAACAACGATGCTGCGACCACAAAACAAATGAACGAATTCCAAAAATAATTCAGCTAGAAATCCATAATATGAACTAAAATGGATTTTCCCTTACCATCTGACAGCAAACAGATGATTCGTGATATCAAATACCCAAAAATCTAGATGAGAGATTTTCCTTAGCCTTTTCGAAGAAAATTTTAAAACTTTCTCCAAAAACGGAATTTATTATAAACTAACGGTTTCATATTTACAAACTCATATTATTATTATTATTATCTAGTTCATATTATAAACTGAAAAACTTTTTCATGTTCAAAAATGTTGAAGTTTTTAAAATCTTAAGGATTGATTGTGATAATTTCAATTAATTATCCAATATATATAGGGAGAAGGATATTAAAAATCACAAGGAATATATATTAATCATTCTTAAGTTTAGTGGCACATTCCTTGTCATTTCTAATTCCTTCCTACCAATCGAATTATATTTTTTTAAAATTACACAAAGCCCTGAAATTTTTGGAACACAAATAGGTTTAAATTAAAAGCTTTATCTTTAGAACACTTGGTTGTTATAAAACTATTTTCCGAAATCAAATTTCAAAACCTTTCAAGACTCATTTTTTTCCAAATAGTTTTAAAAAAAATCTTCAAATACAAGGCCAAGAACTCAAACGAATATTTCAACAAAGGTATATTCGGAAATTCAACAAAATAACGAATGGATATACCTCATAATTATATTTTCGAAATGGATATGACATGATAATGTGAACTTTTCCATTTTGGATCGAGCAATGGTCTTAACTAGAACTACTAACGAAACCAAACACTA
Source organism: Allium sativum (assembly GCA_030737875.1). Classification (NCBI taxonomy): domain Eukaryota; kingdom Viridiplantae; phylum Streptophyta; class Magnoliopsida; order Asparagales; family Amaryllidaceae; genus Allium; species Allium sativum. The sequence goes on along the minus strand of CM060923.1, from coordinate 73,804,777 downwards.
GAAATCTCGATTATCTCAATTGTAGCTGGATTTTTATTATATTATATTTTTCTAGTCTCCAAACTTGAATCATTGGAATCCAGCACATGTCGTCCTCATGCTCATCAAGATGAAATCGCCAACGTACTGTACGGTAAGACATAATTGGCTAGAAACCTGAACTCAACTTCAACTCTTAGCCGCTTAAAGCCCATTTTATAAAATTAGACCCACAACTAATTCATCGTCGAAATAAATTTAAGTTGAGTAAGAAAAATAAAGAAAAACATAAAAGAAAATTGAATTACGTTCTCTCAGAGTCGTAATTTAACTAATTCCTCTGATCGTTTAACCTATGCTTTGGTACCAAATGTAACAAACCACAATTTTCTATGCTCAAATTTTGACAAAAATCAAAACTCGAACACTTACAAGCATGGAGCATGTAAATCTGGTACCTACAAATAAATGAGCATGAGCATAATCATAGTACGATAAGATAAATCATAGTGGAAACAAAATAGAAAAGACTAGTATTAACTCAAGTAACTAACTTTTTAAAGTAAGTCATTTTGCCAATACCGAGCATTAGAGAGAATGAGAACCGAAAGCCAAACTTAAACACCTATGAGATCCCAACCTTCTCTAGAAAACCTGGGTGGTTGTAATGAGGTGAGGGTCAAAACAGCAAGATTCTGGTGAACAGGAAATGAAAAACACATATTATAATACATAGATGTATCCCGTTTGGTTCAACCCAAGATGTATGCCAACCAAGGTTAGTGATTCTAGCCTAACCTTGTAATTTTTTACGCACGACCCTACTACTTTTCCCAAGGTAGTGTTCCTAAGATATAATACTGAGACAGAACGTTTACGCATATATTCATGAAGCCTTTGTATTAGAACATGGTTGGTTATTTAATGGAGGTTACACCCCTAGTTACGGAGTTTTTATGCATTTTTTCATTCACTCATCCCTTATTATTTAATGCCTCACCATTAATGATAGATAGGGTGGATTCTCCCCGATCGCTAAAGACCTTAGGCAGACCTATTTGTCACTTATGATACCTCGATAATTTATTCAATGTTAACATAAATTAGAGGGCACAAGCTATTGGGCCCTACTAGTTAAGGCTTTCGTCATTCATGCATATACCCTTGCCCCGTATAAGGTGAGAAATGATATTTTATTGCTTGCTATACCATTTAGATAACATTATTGAATAACCTCCTTGTATCTTTCTACTTCCCGTAGGGTAGGTAGCCATATCTGATGTTTTAAGTTTCCAAGTTTGGGTAGGCCCTACACAATCACTCCATTTGTGACCTCTAAACTGAAAGGCCTACTCCCCGGTGGACTCTACAACCCTAGTCGCTTAAGACCCAGGAAGCGGACTGTACGCAAAGGTTATTAAGTTCGTACCCCTTTAGCCTTTAATACGTTTCCCTATTGGGAAAAAGTGGGCTACGTCACTAAGTCCTTTCCGTTTAGTCTCTCTTCACGGAAATACTATACGCACATGATTTATTATCGACATAGGTTCCTATGGTTAATAATGTTTACATAATTAACCTACTAAGTCCAACTTTTAAATTTTAAGTTCTGTATTAACTAGCATAAATAAGGAAAGTTGTATCCTCCTTACCCTAGGGTAATTATTTCATTATTTTCCTAATTTGACTTATATTTAAACGACAATCAATATTCATTAATCCCCTTTTCACACCCATTTGCTTCTACTCCTAAGGCAATCATAAAATTCCTAATTCTCTTTTTATTACCATTGATTATAATTAATGCCATTTGTGAGCCTAACGGACATAATTTTCCTAAGGCGTTAATTCACAATGGATATGCTTATCTTATCAATCCCGAATATATCTATTTGTTATACCCCAACAATTCACAGTTCACAATTTTTGACAATATTTATTAGCAGATCTGATAGGTGTCAATTTAAATTAAATAATATTATGAACATATCTGATGATAATAGGCATATATTGTGAGATCTAGTAGAAACGAGATAAATAGGCTATTCTAACTTTTTATATAAATTTCCTACTCACTTGAAAGCATCCAAATCTAAGATTTGAATAATCTTTTAGGCATACGATTCCCAAATTCTTACAAATCTATAATTAGTCTGAAAAGGGGATACCTTCAGATCTGTAGACATGCGAGAAAATAGGAAAAGTGGGGAGAATCTGATGTAGAGCGTCAATTCATATTCTTTTCTATTGGATCGGATAATCCCTTTCAATTCTATATGATTTGTATTTCATTGTTTATATATGAATATGTTTTAAATTAAGAAATTTGATTGGAAGAGAAAGAGAAATGGCAGAGCTTTGCTACTATCTACAGATTTGTGCAGAAAAGAATGAAGCCTTATCCCTTTATTTATAAGAGTGTAATTGGCCATGAACTGTTAGATTTATTCTAGTTTATATCCATCCATTTGTTTAATAATATAATATAACCTAACCCCCTTAGCCCTAGTCGTCACTGGGCGTTCTGGCGCCTGGTAGGTCGATTACTAGGGCCGACCGCTTGGGTCGCCAGCTGTCCAGTGAGGCCGGTTAAATAAGGGATAATATATTTATATATTCTGATTTATTTATTTTCCGTCCTTTCTCGTATTTTATCCGTAACTTTTTCATTCAGACTTCGTTCGCGAAACACAAAACATGAAAATTGATCAGAACTACGAGACGAATGCATCAGTTAATGTTTCATAGTCAAATTCCATTGCTTGCAGAAATTCCTATTTTTGAAATTCTAATAATCAACTCCTATTGCCAAAATTCCAGGTTGTTACACCTCCCTTCTCTTAACGACACAAATTAGTAGGTGGAGTGCTTAATTGAGGATATCTTGAAGTCAGAAGCTTGAAGACGAAGATTTTATTCTATTTTATTATTATTAGTGTATCTCGTTGTTGATTGTATTAATGGGATATTATTGATGTACCATATTTATGACACGTGAATCTATGCTGTAATCAACTTTATTATGGGTTTTTTGAAATAGTACATCTATTTTAGTTACTATATTTTGTCCCATCTTTTGTGAGATTCTGATTTTGTTTTAGTTTGACTCTGTTATTTTTTTCTTATTGAACCAACGAATTTCTTAAAATGACTCTAAATTCCGATGGGCCTTTTCTAGGTAAGGATTTATGCCCATTCTAGGTAGGTTTTTACAAACTCAGATTGGCGTGGTCACCTCAAAATCGTGCACTTGAATCTAAATCAGGTTGTTAAACGAGTAAAATAGTTTATGTACATCTTATATTTTTTTAGTTGGTTTATTACTATATAAATTTCTCTTATTCACTTTATTTTTCATATCTAGTGTATTATCTTTTATACTAAAATTACTTCTGCACTATTTCCATAGCCCGTTATTGAAGAGTATTAAATATTACTTGACTTAAGTTATTATTTATTTCATAACTCAAGTTTATATATGATTCAAAAACTACAAGTTTATATTTCTATAACTCTTTTATACTAAATTTCTTATTATAAGCCTTTATCGGTCACATTTATGTTTATTATCCATTCTATACTTAAGTTCAAATTTGCAAAATTCACTCCTTCCAACTAAGAGTATACACAATATGATTTTTTTTAATTAACCCAAATGGTTCTACTAAATCAAATTTGTTTTAGCTTGCTATTCCTCGAATTTATAAGTTATAACCTTATTTTCTTATATTTTCTAGACCATTAGCTCAATCTTTTAATTTAAATTGGAAATTTGGAATTACAACTAAAATAAAACATACAAAACATCATACCCAAGTGGGATGGAAACCAAACTGCTTTTATGCATAGAATAAATGCGTCCATATCATAACTTAATTGAAAACTTCAGAATTAGACTCTTGGAATTTTTACTTGAAAACCATATATCATTAATTCAAAATTACTTTCTAATCTAAATAACTCTTTTTAGATGCTAATAATATCAATTTCTCATTTATAAACTCGAAAATGAACCCCAATGATGTCGCAATCATCACCGAAATTATTTTTCAAGGATGACGGTAAGTTTAGTTATTTAAAAGTCTTTTATTATCCATCTATAATCATAAATGCCATCAAAAAAATTCATTACTTCTTTTGAAAGATTGAAAAACTAATTAAAAAAAATTAGTATTTTAGATTATTAACTTTTCAGCTTAAATTCATTAAATTTATCAGTCTCATTTGTAATGTATACTTATATAATTTCTCTTTTTGTATATGATCGTTTTACTACATTTATCCTTATTTAATTTTTTTATTTATTTAGGTTAACTTGTAGCCATTATTATCACAAAATGCATTATAGTTAAATTGTGAAACATAGTTCAACAGGTGCTTGTTGTTAATGTTCCCATGATTTTTGATCTACCTAACCCACGAAAAGAAAAGTATAGAAACCACTCTTAATCAAAGAATATATTTAATACCCATAAATAGTTGAGCACAACTACAAACCAACCAACAATAACCAATGTTCCTAACTAGTTGAGCATAATTAGATCAATCAATAAATGATAATAATTTAATGTTATCATTTCCTAACATACAATTCATCTAGGTAATTGTACTTAGTTGAACAAATTTTCCTTTATATATAAGATCTTAGCAAAAATATTTCATTCACCAAATTTTTAACACTATTTCGTCCATTGGACCTATTCAAGTGATTTGTTACGCTAATCAATAATGTGAGCTACTTGCATTGATGCATATCCAAAATTCAAACTTAATATATCAAACAACCTAATATCAAATATTTTTATACATTAACAAATACATGCTTATATATATATATACACACACACATACCACGCACTCTCTCTCAAAACTCGTTATAGGTTGTTATTAACCCTATCTCTAATGAGTACATCCCATAGAGCCATCTTTCTCGCTTAACCTTCAACTTTGATTTCAACTGTGATGACATGCTTTTTAGTCCTTCAAAAATTGAAATTAATGCATCCTTTGTATTTATGGCTGCAAATTCAAGTACTAAAAAAATTGATTGTAAAGGGAAAAGAAAGAAATAGAAGAATAGAAAGAGAGAAAGATAGAATAGAATATCATAGCAGAATGAATAATTTATAGTATACATATTCTCTTTACATAAAGAGAAAATTATAAAGTACGCACATCAATTTGACTACTAGCCTGTAAATCAACTTGGATAGTAAATTCATGTCCTTAAATTACTGATGCATACAACAATAAATGCAATAAAATATATAAAAGAATACAATAACACGTCTCGGGCCATAGCTCCCCTCGTGAAGCTTCGAAGTAATTCAAACTTAACTTGAAAAATGTGCTCAATATGAAATGATCATCATAGGAAAATAACATTTGGGTTAACATGGAATAGCAGTGTGAGGAAACTCACATCACAAGGAATTTATTTAACTTAGAAATCTTTTGAAATAATAGATATCTCGTAAGACTATGTCATACATAAATGCAAATAGGTTTTCACGTTACGGTAAACCTATACTTCTTATTAAACCATATGATATTATTTCCAATGAAATTTAAGTTAAAATCCCCTTTCAAATAAATGTATAAACCAAGAACCAATACTTGGATAAGTCGACAAGGTATACAGTACTGTGGGGTAATTGAAATGTTTGCAAGGAATTTCAGTTATTTTTGGAATATAGTAAAAACCATAAAGCTCGCATTAGAAATGGATTTCTAACATGGGAAACTAGTTGTCTTTTCCTTCCTTTTGCGGATCCCATGCATAACTATCATAGTATAAGGAGGTTTTCGTAAAAGGATGTGTACACCAATATACATTCATATTGCTACACTACCATGAATTAGTGTATCCTGTGGTTTATCGTATAGGGGCACATGCACATCTATACATGCTCATATAAACTCTAAGGTTGCAATTCCTTTTTAATCGTGATCGTCTAATAGTCCGCAATTATTATATCATGTGGACTATGTTGTTTTTAGACATCATATTCGGAACATGAGGTTCGTGAGGCCACATTTTACTTACCATGTAGTAAATTCCACTTTGAATGCTATATTGCCATTTCCAATAAAATAATAATTTATTTGCATAAAATTTCAAGCCCTGATTTCATACAACTCAAGGAAGGTAGTTAAGTGTAAGAGGGATTACTTTCTACACCTTCAATAGATGTATGTTTGTATAAACCAATATACATGGTTATAGAATGCAATATCAAACACTCATCCATAGAAATCATTCAGTCATAGGAAAACCAATGGCACTCCTTCTACTACATTTTTCTAGAGGATCATCCCTAGTGTTAGTAACAAGCAGCCCCTTTGTTACGAAGATCGCATAGCGAATGGACCATTGCACTATATATACCAACTATGGGGTCCACCAAAGATTATCAACAAACATTATTTTTGTTTTGAAGGGCTCCATCTTCAAACTTATAATCGTCAAGATGTCTTCACTTCTAAACATACAAGCCGGTTCGAAATGGTTCTCAGATCCAAACCCAATCATATTTTTTTCAAACCAACAATGATTGGTTAAAATCGGCAAACATTTGATAGTCAATTATTTAACCATCAAATACACGGATCATCAAATAAATATTTAATTCCATAGGGCAATTAACTTGGTTAACTACATAAGTAGCCAACGAGCGTCCTTCAAATTAATAGTCTTCAATCAAAATTACTTGATAAATACTAAAAATTGATTCCATTACTTATCTCAGTGGTATAAATATACTCGCAAAACTCATGATTTCAATACCTGGAAAGCATATCCATATGGTTATCTCAACAATTTAAATGTATTTACAAAACTCATGTTTTCAATACTTGCCACTACTTATCTCTTTGGTATAAATGCATTCACAAAACCTTATGTTTTCAAACTTGAAAATATAACTATATGCTTATCTCAGTAATATAAATATATTCATATAACATGTATTTTCAATACTTAGAAAGGAAATCTATATATATTAATATTAGATGGTATATGCATGTTCACGAATCACATATTTTCGATACTTAGTAAATATAACTATATACTTATATCAAAGATATAAGTATGTTCACAAGTCTTATGTCTTTTATACTTAGAAAATATAGTTATATGCTTACATCGATGGTATAAGTATATTCACAAATCTTTACTTTGATGGGTCAAAACATTGTTATGTAAACCATCATTTACTATAAGCACAAACCAATTTATATTAAGTAAAAAGAATCCATAAAGATTAAAGAAACTATATCCAATATCAATTTCTATATTCATCCTACACTATTCGTCGAACGATGATGAAATCACCTTTCAAATTTGCATGAACAATACAAGTTCATTCTTCAGAATTGAGTATGGAGTTCGACTAGAAAGTTCATGACTTGATTTTAAATTTTAATTTAATTTTTTTTGGAACTCGAAATCTCTTTTGTTATCTTATGAGTTTCCTTTTTATACAAATCTCATCATTTATAAAATCTCTTGTAAATCTCTAAGATTTTTATGAAACTATGTTTATAGTTTATAAAATAATTTATAAGCATGTTCATAAAAGCATAAGACTATTTGTAAAACATTTTTTATAATGTTCTAAAATCATTTATATAACGTATTCCATTTATAAAAAAAAATTATAACTTTACAAAAACAGTTATAATTCTTTATTCATTATTCAACACTTTTTATATCTTTATATTTTTTTTAATAAATCTTCATTCTTTTGCCAAATGACAATTTTTATTATTTGAAAATACTAAACTGAGGCCAACAACCAACAATCCCTTAACCAATGCCAAATATTAAATTTTGTTATTATAGGGATCATGTTATAGATATAACAATGTCATATAATCGATATGTGGTCCATAATTAGATTTAATGTCCAATAGTTTGTATAAAAGTAATGTGACTGCAAATAGAATAACATTGGCGAGGAATCCCTTTGAATCACTATTCTCTATTTGTCAGTGGTTTTCTACATTTAATTTCATATATTTATCATTTTCAAAACAATAGATTAACAACCCTACAAATAATAGATAATTCAACCAAATAAGCAACCAACAATTTGTACTACTATATGATAATAATAATGTTCCAAAAAGTATGAGTTTTAACTCATCATATTTTTAGTTAACACCAAAGTGTTTCAGAATAGTTTAAAATTGTGTACATTCAATTTTAACTAAAATTTCGATGATCTCCAATCTCGATGAATCCAACATTGCGAAGATATCATTGATATGAGCGCAATGCGTATATTATGTCCACCTTTGACTTTGTATGTAATAGATATTACATTTACAATCTTCATGGATTATTAAAATAGTCAATTTACTAATTAAAATAATTAGTCATTAATTACCATAGCTTATGACCATTAATCTCATTTCAGGACCTCATTATCGTCACATTATGGCAAGTCAAAGCCCCCTCCGACCATCCATATGTTTGAAAAGGCCAACCCGCAGTGGAAGAAACGGGTGAATTTTAGAAATTTTAGCTATTTTTAAATCTTGAATATTCTTATAAAGTCTAAAACAATTTAGGTGTTATCTATTTTTTTTAAAACAAAATCAATATTTTATTTTATTTGATGAAGTGTAAATTTAAATTAAATTTCAACTTTTTGGTATTAAAATGGATGTATTGAATATACTCATTCTTGTGAAGTGCAGATGCACCTGTAGTGTAATATGATGCATGTATTTGTAATCTAAAATATAAGTTCAGTGTACAAGCAATATGTATTCATGCAGCAAATATGATAATATTCAAACAAATAAAATCGTTCATTTCTTTTTATTGATATATGTAACAAATAGAAGAAAGAGATCATTAATGAAGGGATATAAATGTTTTTGTTCTTCCTGTTTAATTGTTGATAAATTAAATGACATTTAATACAAAATTTCCTCACCGCTTTACTATTTTAGTTTCCTATCTATTTTTGTTTATAAAATTTATATGCGTAAAAATAAATAAATGGCATAAACACACACACACAGATATATATATATATATGTGTGTGTGTGTGTGTGTGTGTGTGTGTCTGTGCGCGCGCGTGTGTATGTCAAAATGTGTTAATAAAGAGTTATAACCTTCTCACTTCTCATTTCTTCCATTTTAACTAAATTAAATGACATATTAAATAAAAAAATTACAAAATTTTCACATGCTTTTATTGTTCAAATTTCCTCCTTTTTGATAAAATGTATGCGTAACAGTAGATAAATTTGTACACATACATATACATATATACACAAATATATATATATATATATCCATGTATGTTAAAAATAGTTTTCACATATATATATGTTACGAATCAAGAACAGACAATTGTAATATTGATTTCAATAGCAGTGAAAATAAAATTTAAATTTTGTAGTTTCACAGAATAATCCATCTTGATTTGGGTAAAAATAAAATAAGTACACGTATAGTCCTATGTATGAAAATGTAAAGTATATATTGTTTAAAAAACATACATACACTACAAGAAAAATGATTTTTTGTAGCGCCCAAAAAACACTATCAATCATTTTTGGTGGTGTTTCGATAATCGTTACGAGAAAACATGCCACTAAAAATCGTTGCAATTTGGTTGCACTTTTTTTAACGCCACTGTATTTTCTTTTTTTGTAACATTTATTAAATGCCACAAAAGAAAATTTCGTAGCACTTTATAAACGCTATAAAGAAGCTTTTAATGCTGCTAATAAAATTTCTAATTTTACCCCTGGTTTACGGTTGCGTTTATACAACGCCACTAAATGTATTTCTATAGCATTTTTAAAACGCTACTAAAAATTATTAATTAATTTACTTTTTTTCCTACAGTTATTTCCTGCTAATAGTCTATTTTATTTCTACAATATCAATCAGTAATCATTCACATACTCATTATGTTCAAACAACCAGGAAAACAATTAACCATGTAGTCAAGTAAAATATGCATAACCACTTCAATACAATAGTTTTCTGTATAAATGATCAAACTCACATACAATAACCACTCCGATATACAAATTTACACAATTTATTCAAAGAAAATATTATACCTATAATTCACACACTTAGTACAATAACCACTTTTCTCTTTAAAGTGATGCAATATATAGTCAGACAGCTCCTCCTTGATTTCACAACAAGACACACAAATGTTAACAAGTTGTGTTTAACAAAATTATCTTAGACAAGAGATTGAACCGCATTACATGCCAGCGAATGATCAATGCTGCCAAGTATAGCTTGGCCAGCAGATTATGAATCATTGCAAAACATGAATGGACATACCAGGCAATGAAAGTGCAAACAAAAGAAGTATAAATAATTTGGCTAGAGTTCAAAACTGTAAAAATGTAAAGGATAACAAACCAGGAAATTTTTGCAAGTAGCAAAAATCCTTAATTTTGTTTCCTTCAGATTCGATGTTGTGATTCGTACATCGATCTTCGAACCAGTGTGTGGCTTTAGCAGCAGCTGAACACAAGTGACAATACAAAATACCAATCTCAGCTAAAGCTAGCTTTTATGTGTTTCTTTCATGTAAATAGTAAAGTAGTATAAATTAACCTGGATCGATAATGCTAAGGCAACATACCCGAAAGTACTTACACTGGCAGTTCCTAGATCAACATTATCTAACACAAGGACATATTAAATGATCTATTAGTCAAATTATATACAGCAAAATGAGCATCATATTACGCATAGGCTACCAAATGTTTAAGTGATAACTTACTTCCATTGAAATGGAGAACTCAGCCATGTTTCCTGGTATCCACAAATCGATAGAGTACAACATCACTCAACCATGTATCTTGATCAATTTTTTAGCATGTCATCTGTACACGTAGATAGCCATGTTATTTTTCTCCATGATCTACGATCTTAGTTGAAAAATATGCATACATACACACACATGTATGTATATGTATATGAGATTTGAATTACCCTAGATGTACATAGGGTTTACCTGGTTTCCTACCTCTTATTATTTACATTGATGGCCTAACATGCACATGCAATCATTCTCTCGCATATATTCTTGGCTTTACTAATCTTCATAATATAACAGAACGCAAACCAGTTTAAACAACAGTAACTTAGGATTGGTTTTAGGATAAAATGTGCTAACATGCAGCAATAAGAAATCATACCAAATCAGTTTGTCTCGTAGAAAATCCAAGAGCACTATAAGCAATCAAAATTTGTTAACACATATAACAATGGTAAATTAACCAAATAGACGAATTTTCATAAGTAATAGGCATGCCTGTAGAGTTCCCAACGACGCGACAAACTTGAAGAGCCTTTTGAACTGCAAGCATATTCAGATAAGCAAAAACATAATTGTACGAACAAATGTAAGACCAGATCTCAAACTCCCCTTGTACGGTATAACCATTTCTTCTATAACACTAATTCAGGTTGACCAGATCTCTGTTCAGTTTCCCGCATCAATTCAGGTTTCTCTAGCCTCAGCAATATTAATAATCGAGATTGCAAATACTATTCATGTTCAACTTGATCATTGATGGCCTAACATGGAAATTTGCAATCTTGATTATTAATATTGACAAGGGAAGAGCTTAAAACATAATCGTTGTAATATTACATAATCCTTGAGTGATCTGCCTATGTACTGTAGGAAGTTTGTTAGCCAATGTAATATTCATTAGCCAACACAAACTTTTAAAGATCCTGACACTATTAAGTATTACTGCCAGAAAGTATATTCCAAAACCAAGCCGATGAGATGTTCAGTAATTTTAAGATACTGCAACCAAATTCCATGAAGATGGAACATTACCATTTTATTAAGTCCTAAATCATGAGTTATATGCATACATCTGAAGATAAAAGAGGTATTGAACAAGCATTCTGTGGGCTGGTTGAGGAAACACTTAGAAATGATAAAGTTGATCATATGGACAAATATTTTTACCGCTTACTGTTTAATAATTTGGTCTGGCTAAGAAACCAACTAAACTTAACTTATCTTGGGAGTTAATAAATTGATCTGTTGAAACTTATTAATCTTCTGAACTTGAGTTACTAAATTTCGAAGCTTTTTAATGATTGAAAACTTTATTTTAAAGTTTTCATCATTTTGAAGTGTTTCCTCAACCAGACCACAGAAAGCTAGATCAATATCTCTCTTACCTCCACGTATACGCATAGAACTCGTGATTTTTTCTTAATAACACTAGAATGTTCCACCTTTACGGAAATAATTTGTAGTAACCTAAAAATACTAAAAACCTGCCGACATGGATCTAAAATATACCTCCTGATAGCACTACTATACACTAACATTGAACTTTGATAGGAGATCATACCATCTTAGTGTTACATTTCAAATTAATTGTCAATCCATTGAATATAGTCACTTAATTTAGTAACTCCCAAGATAAACTGAATGTAGTCACTTGTAATGACCCATATTTTAGCGATATAATGATTAATTAATTTAATTATATAAATAGTGATTTAGAGATTTGAATGGTCGTTGAATTAAATAATAGTGAATAGTTAATTAAATTAAATAATAGAATAATATATTTGTTATTCCGAAATAGTCGGAAATAGTGAATTGACAATATAATGTGAACTGGACAATTCAAAATATATATAATTCCGTTTGGAATTGAATTCGAATTACGAATATATTATATAAACAACAGTTGAACATATAATTATAATATAATTAAAATCGAGCTCGAAATGGCACAGCAGTTCGTTATTTGGCGATTGAACTTCAACTGAATATACAGGATCCATTTTAAATCGGATTTCTGTGAAACAAGAAACGTTCGAAGCTGGTGAAGTATATTTTTCTAATGGAAGAGAAAAATCGGGATTTCATTATGTAGATTTTGATTTATGTCCAAATCAAATTTTCGAAAAGTTGCTATGGAATTCCATTATAATTTATATCAATTTATTTATATTTTAAATGAATTTTAAATATAAATCGAATATCGATGTAAGACTGGATTTGAAATATCGAGTACATATAAGAATATTATGGAGCTGTATGGTATTCTATGGTGAATATATACAATAATATTTATTTATAAATATTTAATTTAATTATTTTTAAATATATTTATATATTTAAAGGGTTTATTTAGAGCTTTAAAAATAGTCATTTTTTGCTAACGACCTCCGTTTTCGACGAAACTAATTTTATTGGGTCAGGAATGTTAAATTATTGTTAGATGTCAAGTTTCATGATTTTTGAAGTCAGCATGTGGCCATGGGGGATTTTAATGTGAAACACAAACGATAATTTGACTTTGAAAATATGTTGTGCGAGCAAACAGATTCGGAATTTGACGAAACCAGTTTTGTTAGGTCCGTAATGTCGAACTGTAGCTGCATATTCATTTTCATTAAAATTGAATAGTATATGTGATCGTGTGGATTTTTAAACCATAAATAAACGTAACGGTTAATTTAAAAGCAATATAAAATTCAAATATTAAAAACTAACTATATATATAATCCCAACACTTCTAACCCTATTTTCATTCTCTCATTCGCTCCCGTAGTCAATGTTCTCTCAGCCGCCACACTCATCTTCAAACGAGAATTCTATGCCTTCCAAAAACCATATCAATTAATATAAATATTGTAAATTCATAAAACAAATTTATGTGTGATCCTTAAGCTTTGTTCTAAAATATGGCATGCTTATTTTTGGGTTCGATCTTCACTGCTCTGGTTGATTCCCACAACAACGAACAACTAGGGTTCGGAAAAAAAGGAGTATCGATACAACATCTGGTTATTGTCGTTGAATTCTCGTGTGTGTTGGGAGCTTGCGGAAGTGTTTATGTTGGATTTGGGAGTAAACGATGTCTTGAGTTTTCTGGAGTCAAGTGAGGACTACGTTGAGCTTTGTGGAGTAACAAAGAACTTTGGAGTGATTTGTTTTCCTAGAACTGGTTAAAGTGTGCTATTCAAACACTATTTGAATGGAGCGGACGCGAGCTCCATGGTGATGGTGAGGTCGTTGTTTTTGGCTAGTGATCATGGAAGTGGCGGTAGGAGTCAAAGAGGAGTCAATGTTGGTTTCTGAATAACAGGAAATCCAGTATTTGAGAGGAGAGCACGATGGAACCTAAAGCAATGTATTGGAGTGTATCGAATGGTGAGAAATTGCAGTGATTGTCTCATATACTTTTAACATGAAGTAAAGAATTAATAATCCATGAATGATTTAAAATGTAAAGTGGTGGTTGCTCGCTGTATTGTGATTTGTAGGGTGGTTGTTTGGTTTGGTAAAGAAGCACTGGAAGCAAAGACATGGTACGGTGTTACCAAGGAGCAGTAATTGTCTGAACAAAGGATTAAGATGGAAATCAATTATCAGCCGTGATTTTCAAAACAAAACAAGTCTTTCGTATATTGTCTGGCTCCTAGAGACACAAACCGTGAAGAAGGGGGTAACGATGGAATCAGGGAGTTGATGGTGATTTAAAAGTAAGGTTACCGGCATATAAACAAGAAAGCCATGGTGAATGGATGGGGTATTCGAACAAGGGAATTCAGTTTAAATCTGCAGATGATGGGGTTAGGTCCTAATGACTATAATTAAGTAATTAATTAAGATTTTTATAATTGGAGTTGTTTAAGATAATATAAATTTATAACATCTATTTCTAGGTCACTCGAGAACAGAATAACATGAAATAAATCATGTTGAAATCGTATGGATGAGTGCGACACATGGAACTGACTGGGAGTGAATTGGAGTCCGTTATAATTTATAGCAAAATAAATTGTCGGTCTGAATCAACCGATGGTTATCGTTTTTTAACTATGATTGTCCAATGTGAGTAAAACTCACTAACTCTATCAGTTTATATTTTTATAAAGATAATGTAGTAATGATAAATGTTGATTGACTGTTGTGTGATGATTGTTTGGTGGAATTGCTGATGCATTGGTTGAAAGTATAGATAACGATATATATATATATATATATATATATATATATATATATATCGTTAATCAAACAGTGATTCTGTTGATCAGAATACTTCATATTGAAATGTAGTTGATGTTAATTATATTGTTTAACATCTGTGGATGCAGGGAAACAGGTTGGAGGGATCCAACTGGATTCCTCAATATTTATAATACTGTTGTTTTCATATATAGAAATATATGATGTGATATATAATCTGGGTTGATTATGTGTGTTTGAATGATATCAATCATTATTATTTGGTATTTTAAATACCGTAAGAAATACTGGGATGTAGAAAAGGGGATTTTCAAAGTGTATTTTGAAAATGAATTATTTATATAAAATCAATGGATTTTATATATAAAAGGAGAAGGATTTTATAAAAGAAAATAATTATAAAATCAGAGGATAATTATAAAAGGAAAATATTTGTGAAACAAATATAAAAGGAAAATATTGGTGAAACAAATAGGAATAGAAATATTTATTTAGAAAATAAATAGAGATAAAAGAAATATTTATTTAGAAAATAAATAAAGTTATAAAAGGAAATATTTGTAAAACATTTACAAATAGAATTGAAAAGGAAGTATTTGTAAAACATTTATAAATAGAATTGAAAAGGAAATATTTGTAAAACATTTATAAATAGAATTACA
Source organism: Allium sativum (assembly GCA_030737875.1). NCBI lineage: Eukaryota > Viridiplantae > Streptophyta > Magnoliopsida > Asparagales > Amaryllidaceae > Allium > Allium sativum. Next base: position 73,789,128 of record CM060923.1, on the reverse strand, counting down.
AAGGAAATATTTATTTCGAAAATAAATAGATTATAAAAGGAAATACTTGAAAAAAGAATGGAATTGTATAAAAAGAGAATTTTACACTAGGAAGGTTTAGACCTGTGCTTCGCACACGGGTATAACAGAATATCAATTCAAAGTGAACATTTAAGAGAAACCGGTTTTAATAGATAAAGTAAGAAGATTAATTTATAAATAATGTTTTATAAATTAAGTAAAATATTTATCATTGGACAAATAGAAAATATAAGTCAGGATGTAACAACCCGGAAATCTGGGCCATTTTAAAATTTTTATTTTGGCAATTTTAGCGAATTTTGAACATTTAAAATAGATTATTTTAAATAATATCGACGAGAAATTTATTTTGAATGGAATTCTAACGTATACATTATATACGTCGTCGTTAGAATATAAATAATTATATATAATTATATAATAGAATTGAAAATGGCGCGATAGTTCGATAATTCGATTTCAAACTTCAATTGAATGTATCGGGTGCAAAACAAACCGGATTTTAGTGAAACCAAAAATAATAGGATCTAATTGATGATATCTTTCCAACGAATCCGAAAATTCGAAATTTCATAGCGGGAATCAAAAGATATGTCCAGTTGAAAATTCTGAATAGTCGCTATGGAATTCAGGCCCTTAATAATGGACATTTTGCAAACGACCTCGGATTTCGACGAAACCACTTTTGTTGGATCCGTGGTGTCAAATTATTGCTAGATTCCAGATTTCATAATTTTTCGAATCAATATGTGAGCGTGGCAAAGGAAAACGCGTTTGACCAGTTTCAGTTGAATTTAATCGAATGGAAAAGGGCCATTTCTCAAACGATCTCGGAATTTGACGAAACTAGTCTTGTTTGGACCGTATCGTCAATATGAAGCTAGAAATTATTTTTCTGGAATTTTTCGGGTCCGTATGTGGCCCCGGTAAATTGAAATGTACGTTAAAATCAAATTTGAACGTTATATTAATTTATATTTTAAATTTGATGAAAACTGATCGTAACGGCCGAATTGCTTACGATACATATCCCATTGTGTTCAAAATGGGGGTAATTAGCTAGGGACGACATGCGATGGGTCTCGTTTCGAGGTCGAAATTAAAATTCAACTTTATGAGAGAATTAAATAAATTAAATAAAATAAAAAATATCTCTTCACACTTAACCCCCCGATCTTCCCTTTTCTCCAATCAGAACTCGAGCCCAAATTAAAAAAAAAATGGAGGGCCTCTCACTCTTCTCCACCGCACCCGTCGCCTCGACAGCCGCCCGCCCACCGTCCCCCTGGCGCCACCGCCGTATCCCCCTCCTTTGGCCAACGATCGCGCGCCCCAGCTTCCCCCTCTCTTCTCCGATCCCACGATGTCCCCAAGCCCCAAATCGAAGACACGAGCTCCAACGTCGAACCCCCTTGCCTGACCGCCAGAACCACCTCCCCGCCACCCCTGACGCTTGCGAACCATCCCCCCCTCAATTTCTACAGTGAGTATTTATTTATTTATTTATTTGTTTATCTATTTTCTATATATAAATATAAAAACTGATTTTTGTATATGTATAAAAACTGATTTTTGTATATGTATAAAAACTGATTTTGTATATGTATAAAAACTGATTTTCGTTCATATAAAAACTGATTTTTGTTCACATAAAAACTGATTTTTACTTGGTGATAAAGCTATGATTTTTCTTACATGAACACAAGCAAAAAGCTATGATTTTTCTTACATGAACACAAGCAAAAAGATTAGATTTTTCTTTATAGAAAAGTTGAGATTTTGAAATTAGAAAAGTTGAGATTTTTAAAACTATATAGTTATGATTTTTAACAACAAAAAGCTAGGATCTTTAACGCTATGAAGTTATGATTTTTAACAACAAAAAGCTAGGATCTTTAACGCTATGAAGTTATGACTTTTAGAAACAAAAAGCTAGAATCTTTAACGCTATGAAGTTATGATTTTTAGAAACAAAAAGCTATGATCTTTAACGCTATGAAGCTATGATTTTTATATATTGAATAGCGAAGTAAAAATTCGATTTTTATATATTGAATAGCGAAGTAAAAATTCGATTTTTGTATATTGAATAGCGAAGTAAAAATTCGATTTTTATTAATTGAATAGCGAAGTAAAAATTCGATTTTTATATATTGAATAGCGAAGTAAAAAATCGCTTTTTATATATTGAATAGCAAAGTAAAAATTCGATTTTTATATATTGAACAACGAAATAAAAATGTGATTTTTATATATGTAGTGAATACGGGCAACGAAAGTGACAGAGGGCCAGTGGCGAAGATTTCTACATTTGAAGAGTCGAGGCGTTGGATTAGTAATCCTGTGAGAATTTCTCACTCTTTAATTAAATTTTTCTAGTTATATATTTATACTAGGATGCAGACGGTGTTTAGTAGCACCCGACACCCGTCGTCCACAGACCATGGACGGCTTGTATGCTTGATTGTTTGATTTTGATGTGTAGTTGATTGTGTGATGTGATGTGAAATGAAATAAAATATTTATATAGTTGAAAATATTTTATAGTTAAAAATAGAATTTTTAACGTGTATATAAAATGAAATAAAAATAAACAAATCGGGCGATTTGTTTATATACACACATTTGACTGATATTGATTGGGACGATAAATTTTGCACATCGCCCAACTGCACAAATAAAATTTGTGTTTGATTGTTTGAAAACCCCACACGGGTATTGGGATGATATATGACATACACTAGTCCCAAAAATTAGCTGTATGTAGATCGATTGATTGACAGACTGTTATAAGCATTGAATATTCATATTTGATGCTTATACAGTGTAGAATGCACTTTGGATGATGGTTGATTATTCGTCGTTGTTATTGTATACAGGTGTTGTAGAAAATCCATATAATTAACATTATATGGTAATTGATTGGGCCTCATTCCATATTCGAAAATAGAAATATTTGAAATAGAAATATTTGAAAACAAAATATTTGAAAATAGAAATATTTGAAAATAGAAATATTCGAAATAGAAATATTTGAAAACGAAATATTTGAAAATAGAAATATTTGAAATAGAAATATTTGAAATAGAAATATTTGAAAATAGAAATATTTGAAAATAGAAATATTTGAAACAGAAATATTTGAAAACGAAATATTTGAAATAGAAATATTTGAAAATAGAAATATTTGAAAATAGAAATACATGAAGCCGTGTTGATTAGATTGACGCCATTTTGACGTAATCGATATTTATATCGATTTTATTCATTTTATAATGAATATCGAAAGTGATTTCAAAATCTGATATTTTGAAAAGAATTGAAATTCGAATTAAATTGAATATAAATGAATTCGAATAGAAATTGAATAGAAATAAATTTGAAATGAAATTGAATTAATTTGAAATTCAAATTGAATTGAAAACGAATGGAAATTCAATTAAAAATCGTTTTGAAAAGAAAGTCGACGAAGTATATATTATATATATTATATATATATAATATAATGGCCTGAGTAGAACGCGCCGCGCCGCGGCAGTTCGCGAATTTCGACCATTGTCTTCGAACGGATATTACGGGAGATCCGACCGTCGGATTCTCCTAAAACCAGGACCGTTGGGTTCGTATCGAAAAGAGCTTTCTAACGAATATTAGAATTAGAAATCTAACGGTTGGATTCGGAATTATGTCCAAATCAAATTTGAAAAAAGTCGCTATAAGTACAGTTCGATGGCCGTTGACGGAAATCAACTGTACGGGCCTTGATAAAATTATTAAAAATAGTAATAATTTGTGTAAAATCATAAGAAATGATTTAGAAAGAATTGGGATGAAAACTCCATATTTGAAAAGATAAAAGTAGATTTTTATCGAAATGAACTAGTTTTGAACTAGAATTATAATTCTATTTATTTTTAAATAAATAAATTGAATTTGAAATAGTTTTGAAAATAACCAGAATTTCCAATGATTGCATTGGAATGGATTTGAATCGAAATTGTCTTCGGAATATTTCGATGTTGGATTTCGTGATTATACAGATGTTGTTATGGAAATTTGAAAGATATAGATATATTTATATCGTTATTTCCAATACGATATCTGTTGGTCGTAGCATTTGATATTGAATATAAGCCGATATATTTTCTATTCAGAGCCTTGTATTTAATATCAAATGTAATTTGGGTTTGTCGTGAATGGTGTCTTGACTAATACTGTTCTTGAACCCAGTGGAGAAAAGATTAAATCTTTTTATTTAGATTTAATGAAGTGTACCAATTAAATAATATTTAATTGGAAATGAATTGATATTGATTTTTGTGTTTATCGTGGACAATGTTTTAAATAACACTCGTTCTTTAACCCGATAATTAATGGAATGTGATTTTGGGTTTATCATGAACCGTGTTTTAAATGACACTGATTCTTTAACCTAGTTAGCGATTAAAACTAAGTGGAGTTTTAATGAATCTTTAATTAGATTGAAATGATCGAGAATGGAGTATCACCAGTTTTGCTCCAGGCGATAGTTAAATCTTTAATTAGATTTGAACGTGAAATGGTAATTGAATTTACCGATAACACCGTGGTGTTAGATATGAAGTATTACCAGTTTTACTTCATGGGATGAATAGGTTGGGATAGGGAAATTAAAATAAATGATTACTTCAGTAAAGTTAGTTAATCCCGACTAGTTTGAATTGATATTCAAAAATAGATTTAAGAATAAATTCAAGGAACTTATCTTGGATAAAATTAATGGGAACCTTTCCCTATGAATGTGAACTTTAGAAACTAACTGTCGGTTAGCCAAGCAGAATGGTTTTCTGGATATTGATCTGATGTTGGTTTCGGCCTTCGGGGTTAATATTTGGGAAATTATTCTCTTGATTAATTTACGGTTAGTGACTGATGAATTGGAATGAGGCGTATGTTGTGTTTGTGTAACAATTATTTAAAATATATGCGAGTTATTCGGAAAGACCGGGTTTATCCCATTCTGAATAACTGATACGACGATAAGTCGAAGATGAAGACGACGGTCGAAAACCGGAGGTCTTCACGTCGTTTGGGTGATTACTGATGATCTTGATTGGGCTATACACCCAAGAAGATGGAAACAGTTGGTGATCGTCCAGACGTGCTTGGAGATTGATGGATATGCGGGGTACTAGGTGCCTCCGGTTTCGTTCAGACCCAGAACGGACTTGTAAATGGACTGTGTGTCTGACATTGGATTTTAGTCTGTGTGATTGATTTCTATTAAATATATATCTGTTTGGCGGCGGAGAATTTATTCTCTTGCTTAACGCCCTTCTCTGAGACGTACGAGCTCAGGGGTTATATACTGATGGATATCAAACGCATAGAATGAATTGCCTGTGTGGCACGCCTAAGTGGCAATTGATCAAGGGTTCTGTTGAAAAGCAAATTCTAGTGGTGATGATCAAAGCACAGCCTGTATGGCACAGCTTTGTGTAACGTGAATTCGCGGGCCTCGCACCCCGGTTGTGAACCAAAAACGGGAGAGGACCTCAGGGAGGGCATGCGTTTCTTTCTAGCTAGGGTGGTGTCAGTGACCTACCAGCCCTGACATTTATATACTTTTCACCTGTGTGGTTGTTGCTGTTGCGAGGCGCCTCGGTTAGATCGGACGATCCGGGTCCGATGGAGCAATTCGTTGGCTCATTTACGCCCCAAAGGGCGGGGAAACGCAGTGTTTAGGATTTAAGTTTAATCCACATCGGTGGACCGGCCCTGTCGCTCCAAGGCTTGACTGAGTACTTGCCTGAGACATGGGCTAGATTGTCTCGAATCGGTTGAGGACTATCTTTTGCCTCGGTTCATAGATGGAAATCCAATTTTCAAATACGTGACATTTGCGGTTTTATTTGTAGAACTAGTATGGCGACATGATATATGGTACCCATGCCGCCTATGATTGATACTTATGATTCGAAGATTGTTTTATACACTATACACTGATAATAGTATCAAATGATTTGTTTTAAAACGTATCAAGCATTCTTTGGCTGTTATAAAGGAAAACCCTATCCCCCGGCTTGCGTTGCATTGTGTGATAGGACCTGGGTCTTATAACAGCTTCATTTTTCTTTATTTAGCATTGCGTTGTTTGTTTTATGCACTGGTATTCTTGGGAGGTAACCCGTTCCGTGTTATACAGCGTGGTCCCTTGATTTACCTCTTTAAAAACAAAGAGTAATAACTGTTTTAGTTCTCACACCAGTCACATGACTGACCTGGAGTTTATTGTTTTGACCTAAACTCTGGGTGCCCCCATTTTGACACGGGCAGCTAGTAGTTTTGGTTTTGCAGATTTATATTCACAGGATCCTGGTTTACAGCTGGAACGATATCCGGAAAGCTTTGTATCCGTATATCTCTTCTAGTTGTGTATTGTATTATTTTCCGCTGCTATGTATTTAAATGTAATTTAAATCTCTGATATTTCTGTGTAATATTCATTCATACTCTGTATATTCTGGTAATCTGATGCATTGTTGTAATATACAATGAAATGTTCTTCCGTCTGCATTCTATTTTGTGGCTTGTTCTCGAACTATCCGCGCTTTCCTACACGGGGAAGTTATGGGTTTTTACAGTTGGTATCAGAGCTTTGGTTTACAAAGCAGAGAACATGACATCTTAGAACCATATGAAAGAATTCATCAGATATTGGATTAGTAATATCCAACGAGAATGACTCGTTAGAGATAGGATCAGTAGTATCCTAGAACGAGTGTGAAGAGTATATTTTTAAAATGAAAACAATTTTTGTTTTGAAAATTTAAATCGTTGTATACGTATTTGAATATTTATTTTATATTGATTAGGACAGTCCAGTATATAAAGATTTTGCATATACGCCTTGCAAACGTGTATTTGAAGTTTTTATATACTGGATAGATATAGAATTACACTCTAGTCGCCCGGGGGTGATTCTGATGATTGATATATCATCATCAGAATTATTATTCGAGTGACGAACGTGTAATATCTATATATTTCCTATTGACTGGTGCGAGAACCAAAAATTAGATAGGGCTTATTGTTGTGATTTGGCATCAAAAATGAGATTTTTGACTATATATCAAAGTTATGAATTTCAAATGATAATTCACTAATTGATTGATGTTTGTGTTGTTTGTTTAATTGTTTGATAATTTTGAACCATTATGCCTAACTGAATCAAATATTGAATTGTATTGAAAATTAGTCGCATTTGCTTGCATATACTTGTACTTACATTGAACAGGTCATAGCAAGGAGGCTAGAGCAGAGAATAAAATTTGTTTGCCCGACAAATAGGTACATGTTTACTATAATTTACTATTTTGTTTGGGTGATGATGATTTTATGAGCCTATTGGCTAGCCGCTTGGCTTTTTCTTTTTCTTTTTGAGATCAGAAGGCCTGTATGGCAATTTCGGGATTTTCCCGTGGCTCCCGGTGCAGGGGAGGTTATGGCAAAAAATTTCGAAAATTTAGGGTGTTAGCCAAATTTTTGAAAATTTGAAAATTCTCAGAAACTGAAAAGTTGGAGAATGGAAGCTAGATCGAACGTAGAGTTGATTAATCAAACCACTTTCGACTTTGTTCCTTTTCGGGGACGAAAAGTTTTAAGTGGGGGAGATTGTAACAACCCGGAAATCTGGGCCAGTTTAAAAATTTTATTTTGGCAATTTTAGCGAATTTTGAACATTTAAAATAGATTATTTTAAATAATATCAACGAGAAATTTATTTTGAATGGAATTCGAACATATACATTATATACGTCGTCGTTAGAATATAAATAATTATATATAATTATATAATAGAATTGAAAATGGCGCGGTAGTTCGATAATTCGATTTCAAACTTCAATTGAATGTACCGGGTGCAAAACAAACCGGATTTTAGTGAAACCAAAAATAATAGGATCTAATTGATGATATCTTTCCAACGAATCCGAAAAATCGAAATTTCATAGCGGGAATCAAAAGATATGTCCAGTTGAAAATTCTGAATAGTCGCTATGGAATTCAGGCCCTTAAAAATGGACATTTTGCAAACGATCTCGGATTTTAACGAAACCACTTTTGTTGGATCCGTGGTGTCAAATTATTGCTAGATTCCAGATTTCATAATTTTTCGAATCAATATGTGAGCGTGGCAAAGGAAAACGCGTTTGACCAGTTTCAGTAGAATTTAATCGACTGGAAAAGGGCCATTTTTCAAACGATCTCGGAATTTGACGAAACTAGTCTTGTTAGGACCGTATCGTCAATACGAAGCTAGAAATTATTTTTCTGGAATTTTTCGGGTCCGTATGTGGCCCCGGTAAATTGAAATGTACATTAAAATCAAATTTGAACGTTATATTAATTTATATTTTAAATTTGACGAAAACTGATCGTAACGGCTGAACTGGCTTACGATACATATCCCATTCTATTCGAAATGGGGGTAATTAGCTAGGGACGACATGTGATGGGTCTCGTTTCGAGGTCAAAATTAAAAGTCAACTATATGAGAGAATTAAATAAATTAAATAAAATAAAAAATATCTCTTTACACTTAACCCCCCCGATCTTCCCTTTTCTCCAATCAGAACTCGAGCCCAAATTAAAAAAAAATGGAGGGCCTCTCACTCTTCTCCACCGCGCCCGTCGCCTCGACAGCCGCCCGCCCACCGTCCCTCTGGCGCCACCGCCGTATCCCCCTCCTCTGGCCAACGATCGCGCGCCCCTGCTTCCCCCTCTCTTCTCCGATCCCACGATGTCCCCAAGCCCCAAATCGAAGACACGAGCTCCAACGTCGAACCCCCTTGCCTGACCGCCGGAACCACCTCCCCGCCACCTCTGACGCTTGCGAACCATCCCCCCCTCGATTTCTATCGTGAGTATTTTTTTTATTTATTTATTTGTTTACCTATTTTCTATATATAAATATAAAAACTGATTTTTGTATATGTATAAAAACTGATTTTTGTATATGTATAAAAACTGATTTTCGTTCATATAAAAACTGATTTTTGTTCACATAAAAACTGATTTTTACTTGGTGATAAAGCTATGATTTTTCTTACATGAACACAAGCAAAAAGCTATGATTTTTCTTACATGAACACAAGCAAAAAGATTAGATTTTTCTTTATAGAAAAGTTGAGATTTTGAAATTAGAAAAGTTGAGATTTTTAAAACTATATAGTTATGATTTTTAACAACAAAAAGCTAGGATCTTTAACGCTACGAAGTTATGGTTTTTAACAACAAAAAGCTAGGATCTTTAACGCTATGAAGTTATGATTTTTAGAAACAAAAAGCTAGGATCTTTAACGCTATGAAGTTATGTTTTTTAGAAACAAAATGCTATGATCTTTAACTCTATGAAGCTATGATTTTTATATATTGAATAGCGAAGTAAAAATTCGATTTTTATATATTGAATAGCGAAGTAAAAATTCGATTTTTATATATTGAATAGCGAAGTAAAAATTCGATTTTTATATATTGAATAGCGAAGTAAAAATTCGATTTTTATATATTGAATAGCGAAGTAAAAATTCGATTTTTATATATTGAATAGCAAAGTAAAAATTCGATTTTTATATATTGAACAGCGAAATAAAAATGTGATTTTTATATATGTAGTGAATACGGGCAACGAAAGTGACAGAGGGCCAGTGGCGAAGATTTCTACATTTGAAGAGTCGAGGCGTTGGATTAGCAATCCTGTGAGAATTTCTCACTCTTTAATTAAATTTTTCTAGTTATATATTTATACTAGGATGCAGACGGTGTTTAGTAGCACCCGACACCCGTCGTCTACAGACCATGGACGGCTTGTATGCTTGATTGTTTGATTTTGATGTGTAGTTGATTGTGTGATGTGATGTATAATGAAATAAAATATATATATAGTTGAAAATATTTTATAGTTAAAAATAGAATTTTTAACGTGTATATAAAATGAAATAAAAATAAACAAATCGCCCGATAATTAGCTGTATGTAGATCGATTGATTGACAGACTGTTATAAGCATTGGATATTCATATTTCATGCTTATACAGTGTAGAATGCACTTTGGATGATGGTTGATTATTCGTCGTTGTTATTGTATACAGGTGTTGTAGAAAATCCATATAATTAACATTATATGGTAATTGATTGGGCCTCATTCCATATTCGAAAATAGAAATATTTGAAATAGAAATATTTGAAAACGAAATATTTGAAAATAGAAATATTTGAAAATAGAAATATTTGAAATAGAAATATTTGAAAACGAAGTAATTGAAAATAGAAATATTTGAAATAGAAATATTTGAAATAGAAATATTTGAAAATAGAAATAATTGAAAATAGAAATATTTGAAAATAGAAATATTTGAAATAGAAATATTTGAAAACGAAATATTTGAAATAGAAATATTTGAAAATAGAAATATTTGAAAATAAAAATACATGAAGCCGTGTTGATTAGATTGACGCCATTTTGACGTGAACGATATTTATATCGATTTTATTCATTTTATAATGAATATCGAAAGTGATTTCAAAATCTGATATTTTGAAAAGAATTGAAATTCGAATTAAATTGAATATAAATGAATTCGAATAGAAATTGAATAGAAATAAATTTGAAATGAAATTGAATTAATTTGAAATTCAAATTGAATTGAAAACGAATGGAAATTCAATTAAAAATCATTTTGAAAAGAAATTCGACGAAGTATATATTATATATATTATATATATAATATAATGGCCTGAATAGAACGCGCCGCGCCGCGGCAGTTCGCGAATTTCGACCATTGACTTCGAACGGATATTACAGGAGATCCGACCGTCGGATTCTCCTAAAACCGGGACCGTTGGGTTCGTATCGAAAAGAGCTTTCTAACGAATATTAGAAATCAGAAATTTAACGGTTGGATTTGAAATTATGTCCAAATCAAATTTGAAAAAAGTCGCTATAAGTGCAGTTCGATGGCCGTTGACGGAAATCGACTGTACGGGCCTTGATAAAATTATTAAAAATAGTAATAATTTGTGTAAAATCATAAGAAATGATTTAGAAAGAATTGGGATGAAAACTCCATATTTGAAAAGATAAAAATAGATTTTTATCGAAATGAACTAGTTTTGAACTAGAATTATAATTCTATTTATTTTTAAATAAATAAATTGAATTTGAAATAGTTTTGAAAATAACCAGAATTTCCAATGATTGCATTGGAATGGATTTGAGTCGAAATTGTCTTCGGAATATTTTGATGTTGGATTTCGTGATTATACAGATGTTGTTATGGAAATTTGAAAGATATAGATATATATATATATAGTTATTTCCAATACGATATCTATTGGTCGTAGAATTTGATATTGAATATAAGCCGATATATTTTCTATTCAGAGCCTTGTATTTAATATCAAATGTGATTTGGGTTTGTCGTGAATGGTGTCTTGACTAACACTGTTCTTGAACCCAGTGGAGAAAAGATTAAATCTTTTTATTTAGATTTAATGAAGTGTACCAATTAAATAATATTTAATTGGAATTGAATTGATATTGATTTTTGGGTTTATCGTGGACAGTGTTTTAAATAACACTCGTTCTTTAACCCGATAATTAATGGAATGTGATTTTGGGTTTATCGTGAACCGTGTTTTAAATGACACTGATTCTTTAACCCAGTTAGCGATTAAAACTAAGTGGAGTTTTAATGAATCTTTAATTAGATTGAAATGATCGAGAATGGAGTATCACCAGTTTTGCTCCAGGCGATAGTTAAATCTTTAATTAGATTTGAACGTGAAATGGTAATTGAATTTACCGATAACACCGTGGTGTTAGATATGAAGTATTACCAGTTTTACTTCATGGGATGAATAGGTTGGGATAGGGAAATTAAAATAAATGATTACTTCGGTAAAGTTCGTTAATCCCGACTAGTTTGAATTGATATTCAAAAATAGATTTAAGAATAAATTCAAGGAACTTATCTTGGATAAAATTAATGGGAACCTTTCCCTATGAATGTGAAATTTAAAAACTAACTGTCGGTTAGCCAAGCAGAATGGTTTTCTGGATATTGATCTGATGTTGGTTTCGGCCTTCGGGGTTAATATTTGGAAAATTATTCTCTTGATTAATTTACGGTTAGTGACTGATGAATTGGAATGAGGCATATGTTGTGTTTGTGTAACACTTATTTAAAATATACGCGAGTTATTTGGAATGACCGGGTTTATCCCATTCTGAATAACTGATACGACGATAAGTCGAAGATGAAGACGACGGTCGAAAACCGTAGGTCTTCACGTCGTTTGGGTGATTACCGATGATCTTGATTGGGCTGTACACCCAAGAAGATGGAAACAGTTGGTGATCGTCCAGACGTGCTTGGAGATTGATGGATATGCGGGGTACTAGGTGCCTCTGGTTTCGTTCAGACCCAGAACGGACTTGTAAATGGACTGTGTGTCCGACATTGGATTTTAGTCTGTGTGATTGATTTCTATTAAATATATATCTGTTTGGCGGCGGAGAATTTATTCTCTTGCTTAACGCCCTTCTCTGAGACGTACGAGCTCAGGGGTTATATACTGATGGATATCAAACGCATAGAATGAATTTCCTGTGTGGCACGCTTAAGTGGCAATTGATCAAGGCTTCTATTGAAAAGAAAATTCTTGTGGTTATGATCAAAGCACAGCCTGTGTGGCACAGCTTTGTGTAACATGAATTCGCGGGCCTCGCACCCCGGTTGTGAACCAAAAACGGGAGAGGACCTCAGGGAGGGCATGCGTTTCTTTCTAGCTAGGGTGGTGTCAGTGACCTACCAGCCCTGACATTTATATACTTTTCACCTGTGTGGTTGTTGCTGTTGCGAGGCGCCTCGGTTAGATCGGACGATCCGGGTCCGGTGGAGCCATTCGTTGGCTCATTTACGCCACAAAGGGCGGGGAAACGCAGTGTTTAGGATTTAAGTTTAATCCACATCGGTGGACCGGCCCTGTCGCTCCAAGGCTTGACTGAGTACTTGCCTGAGACATGGGCTAGATTGTCTCGAATCGGTTGAGGACTATCTTTTGCCTCGGTTCATAGATGGAAATCCAATTTTCAAATACGTGACATTTGCGGTTTTATTTGTAGAACTAGTATGGCGACATGATATATGGTACCCATGCCGCCTATGATTGATACTTATGATTCGAAGATTGTTTTATACACTATACACTGATAATAGTATCAAATGATTTGTTTTAAAACGTATCAAGCATTCTTTGGCTGTTATAAGGGAAAACCCTATCCTCCGGCTTGCGTTGCATTGTGTGATAGGACCTGGGTCTTATAACAGCTTCATTTTTCATTATTTTGCATTGCGTTGTTTGTTTTATGCACTGGTATTCTTGGGAGGTAACCCGTTCCGTGTTATACAGCGTGGTCCCTTGATTTACCTAACTTTAAAAACAAAGAGTAATAACTGTTTTAGTTCTCACACCAGTCACATGACTGACCTGGAGTTTATTGTTTTGACCTAAACTCTGGGTGCCCCCATTTTGACACGGGCAGCTAGTAGTTTTGGTTTTGCAGACTTATATTCACAGGATCCTGGTTTACAGCTGGAACGATATCCGGAAAGCTTTGTATCCGTATATCTCTTCTAGTTGTGTATTGTATTATTTTCCGCTACTATGTATTTAAATGTAATTTAAATCTCTGATATTTCTGTGTAATATTCATTTATACTCTGTATATTCTAGTAATCTGATGCATTGTTGTAGTATACAATGAAATTTTCTTCCGTCTGCGTTCTATTTTGTGGCTTGTTCTCGAACTATCCGCGCTTTCCTACACGGGGAAGTTACGGGTTTTCACACAGGACTTATATAGAGAAGTAAGAATTGATTTCAACATCGATATTTGAAACTGAATATGGACAAAGAGTAAATTGGATAGGGTTAACCAGTTAGAGTTAACTAGTTAGAGTTAACCAGTTAGATTTAATCGTTTAGAGTTAAATCGAACTAGAGTTATTCAAATAGAGTTAAAGGAGTTATCGAATATTAGTTATTCGAAAGGAGTTAATCGAATATAGTTTATTCGAAAGGAGTTAATCGAATATAGTTTATTAGAATAGAGTTAAAGGAGTTAATCGAATATAGTTTATTCAAATAGAGTTAAAGGAGTTATCGAATATTAGTTATTCGAAAGGAGTTAATCAAATATAGTTTATTCGAAAGGAGTTAATCGAATATAGGTTATTCGAATAGAGTTAAAGGAGTTAATCGAATATAGGTTATTCGAATAGAGTTAAAGGAGTTAATCGAATATAGGTTATTCGAATAGAGTTAAAGGAGTTAATCAAATATAGTTTATTCGAATAGAGTTAAAGGAGTTAATCGAATATAGTTTATTCGAAAGGAGTTAATCGAATATTGTTTATTCGAAAGGAGGTAATGATGGGAGTTAATTGATAAGAATTAATTGTTAGAGTTAATCCATTAGGGCTAATCAAATAGGGTTAATCGATTAGGGTTAATCAAATAGAGTTAATCAAATAGAGTAAAAAGAATATAATTAGTCAAATAGAGCTAACTGATAAGAGTAAATCGATTAGAGTTAATCGAATAGTGTTAATTGAATAGAGTGAATCAAATATGGCTATTCGAAGAGTGATTATCGATTATAGTTTATTCGAAGGAAAGAGTTATCGAATAGAGATTTATTCGAAAGAGAGTTACGCAAGGAAGTTTGTTAAAGGTTTAAAAGGTGAACCTTGTCTGTTTCGAAATTAGAAATGTTGTTCAGTTAAGGTCTGAGCGGTAGTTATACCCCAACTTAATTGGCTTCGTTTTTAACTAAGGAATGGTTAGGGTTCGACGGTGAAGATTGGTTAAGTGAATTTAGTTAATAAGTGTTAATGGTTCGAGTAGGCATAGTGATGTTTTATTTAACATCTATTTAAATACAATGAAGGAGTTTTGGAAATGTTTTCCAAATAAGAATCAGAAATGTCTTCTAAATTAGAAAATGAGAGTTTCTGTATATATATGGAAATAGGAAATGGGTAAACGAATAAATTAATGATGAATTAATTTAAGAGATAAATGATGATTGATGATTGATCGATAGAATTTCCATCTGGAAATAATATCGTTGTTTGCACACGTGCTTTTCTTTGATAGTTAACTCACCGACTATAGAAGTTTTTGACCATTTTTCCGTCGTCAATACGGAGAGACCGGGATCAGATATGTTATCTGAAAACCACTCTGTATGGGCATTCGCATTGCGATCAAATATGATGAAGATAATTGAAGACGGAGTTATGCAAGGGCTGTCCTGTTTACAGAATAGTGCCTTCGGTTTGTCCAGTCCTAGGACGACCTGTTTGGAAGAATATCTGACAGAGTATATTTAATGGATCGCGTAAGTTGATCTCTTCAAACGTATTTACGTTTGGTGGCGGAGGAATTCGTTTCTCTTAGCTATATACCTGTTGTATTTTTGGGGAAATCAATTTGTGATTTGGCGGGTATGAGGATGTGACATTCATAGTGAATAAAGGTGTGATCTATCAGAGATAAGCGTGGCCTCTAGCCTCACAATCGGGAAATGATAGAAATCGGGCAGGCAGCATGGCTAAGTGGTTGGCTGCCAAGTAGGGTGTATTATCACCTATCTAGAGATATTCATTTCATTCTATAATCTATTGTTGATGTTGTCCCATTTGGGAAACGGCTGCTGATCCGAACCGTTGGTGACATACATTCAATACACTCAAGCGAAAAGAGTGGTCGGTCATGTGTGGCCGGTTTGCAAGATGTTCTTGTTGAACCCAACGTATTCCTCTCTAGAGGTACACTATCGGAAGGTGGTTAGTTGGAAATCCATTACCCCATAAGTGCTTGCGGTTTTGATTGTATACTATATATGTGGAACGTGAGATGAAAGCGTTCTGCTAGATGATTAATATATTGTGGTTGATAGACACTATTATAATATCAATGAGTTTTGATATAAAGATTATTGTTTCTTTCAAAATGATTTGAAAGTTAAATCAAATTGATTTGGATTTTCATAAGGTAAAAACCCGTTCGGTTATACGGCATGGTCTTATGAGATATCATTTAAAGTAGGGTGTATTATCACCTATCTAGAGATATTCATTTCATTCTATGATCTATTGTCGATGCTGTCCCATTCGGGAAACCGTTGCTGATCCCAACCGTTGGTGATATACATTCGATACACTCAAGCGAAATGAGTGGTCGGTCATGTGTGGCTGGGTTGCAAGATGTTCTTGTTGAACCTAGTGTATTCCTCTCTAGAGGTACACTATCGGAAGGTGGTTCCATACCTTGTCATAGTTGGAAATCCATTACCCCATAAGTGCTCGCAGTTTTGATTGTATAATATATATGTGGAACGTGAGATGAAAGTGTTCTGCTAGATGATTAATATATTATGGTTGATAGACACTATTATAATATCAATGAGTTTTGATATACAGATTATCGTTTCCTTCAAAATGATTTGAAAGTTAAATCAAACTGATTTGGATTTTCTTAAGGGAAAAACCCGTTCCGTTATACGGCGTGGTCTTATGAGACATCGTTTTATTGCTTAAACTGTTTTTAACTGTTTTACTCACACTAGTCTCATGACTAACCCGGAGTTTATTTTGTTTTCCCTAGACTCTTGGGTGCCCAATTTTGTACGGGTAGTCAAGTAGTCTGGATTTTACAGATATACTTGGAGAGCTTGGAGCAGCAGGCTTCAGGATTATATAGCTATAGTCATTTCCGCTGTGTTGTAAGTGTTGTACTCTGATAATGTTACTATATACATATAGTGGTTTTATTTCAAAGTTATGTATTTATTACATATTGTTCGTTCCGCTGTGAGATTCGTGTTACTCTGATGTTGTGTGTTCTTCTTCTTCTTCTATTCTATGTTTCTATCTTATCTATCCTCACCCTCTAATTTATTTCATGGACTATCCGGCATTTCTGATGCTTGAATAGTCGATATAGTGTTGTATGCCGATATCCAGGATCGCGAAATCCCCGGGTCGTTACAGTGGTATCAGAGTTCAAGGTTAAGGAATTACCTTGGCTCTGTGGCGTGACTCAGTAAAGATAGAGTTAACAATAACCTAGATTGAGTTTGAGTGTATATATATGAGTGAACGTTGTTGTTATTCAATATAAAATGATTTTATATTGTGGGGATTTATTGGTTGAGTTGTTTATGAGTTCTGGTCGACCAGTTTGATCCACTGTATCGAAGGAGTTTCTAAACACTCGAATACGATGAACCGACGTGGTATGTTTTGAAAAGATGGTAAATGAAGAAATTTTACCCAAAGTATATTTTGTTATAGAAGAAATCTATATCTTGGAATTATTGTAGTATAATTGGATGTGTTGGTTGATATTATAATCGAATAAGATTATAAAATGTGAAATGGTTATGTAAATAACCAATCAGAATTCATATAAGTGAAATACGTGGAATCAGATGAATTAAATCTGAAGTTAAAATCAGAATTGAAATTAAAACCCTGGAAATGGGAAAGGTATTTGTAAATGGAACTGAATTGAGTATAAGAGAATTTTAAAATCCTGGGAGATTTTAGAAATGTTTTCCAAGCATTGGGAATAGTATTTTGAAATAGATTTCAAAATGGAAGTATTTAGAAATGGTTTTAAAAGTGACATAGTATTGAACTCACTTCGATAGCTGGGAAATAACCCTGATGATGAATCGCGACATCATTAGTGTTCATTTTTGAGTTGCTAAGTGACAGATTGCTACCAAAGATTTTGTTTTTGGATTGTTTTAAGAAAACAAGTGGGTTTGATTTCCGAAAAGGAATATTTGATGTTTGAAAAGTGTAAGTTGTTTAAAACTCCCCGGCAGATTGTTTTGAATTAAAAACAAATTTAAAGAAAATTTGGGAAAGCAAATTGAAATTAAAGTAAGGCCAGTTAAGTGGTAATTGAAATTGAATTAGAATAATGATATCGAGTAAGTTGGATTGATGTCATAAGAATTTGGAATCTGAGTTAAGAATAGAATTCGGTTTGGATATAAGCGAATGGTTGTGTTGGAGATAAAAGTGATTTGAGTTTGATTGGGATGACCCTTGTATCTGCTGAATTAACAATAGGTGGAAAGGATATAGTGATATGCCCGACAAAAAGGTACCAGTTATATTTATATGGGTATGAGATTTATGAGCCGAATTGGCAAGCCGCTTGGATGTTTGATTTCCTTTTGGGATTGGAGAAGGCCCAGAGAGGCGAGTTGTAGTTGTACAGATCGACCAGTACAAAGGAGGTGCTGGCGAAATTTTTCGAAAATTTCGGGTGTTAGAATATTTTCAAGGTTTTTGAAAATTTTCGTTGATAAAAAAATGAATTAATATTTAATTGAAATTAATTGGTATTGTGAGATTGAAATTTAAGAAGTAAACAAATAATTTTTAACCCACTTAATAGGGTTAGTTTTCTACCTTAGCAATTTCGAGGACGAAATTATTTTAAGTAGGGAAGAATGTAACGACCCATATTTTAGTGATATAATAATTAATTAATTAAATTATATAAATAGTGATTTAGAGATTTGAATGGTCGTCGAATTAAATAATAGTGAATATTTAATTAAATTAAATAATATAATATATTTGTTATTACGAAATAGTCGGAAATAGTGAATTGACAATATAATGTGAACTGGACAATTCAAAAAATATATAAATATATAATTCGGTTTGGAATTGAATTCGAATAATGAATATATTAAATAAACGACAGTTGAACGTATAATTATAATATAATTAAAATCGAGCTCGAAATGGCACGTCAGTTCGTTATTTGGCGATTTGAACTTCAACTGAATATACAGGGTCTGTTCTAAATCGGATTTCTATGAAACAAGAAACGTTCGGAGCTGGTGAAGTATATTTTTCTAATGGAAGGGAAATCGGGATTTCATTGTGTAGATTTTGATTTATGTCCAAATCAAATTTTGGAAAAGTCGCTATGGAATTCCTTTATAATTTATATCGATTTATTTATATTTTAAATGGATTTTAAATATAAACCGAATATCGATGTAACACTAGATTTGAAATATCGAGTTAGAAATTCATATAAGAATATTCTGGAGCTGTATGGTATTCTATGGTGAATATATACGATAATATTTATTTATAAATATTCAATTTAATTATTTTTAAATATATTTATATATTTAAAGGGTTTATTTAGAGCTTTAAAAATAGCCAGTTTTGCAAACGACCTCCGTTTTCGACGAAACTAATTTTGTTGGGTCAGGAATATTAAATTATTGTTAGATGTCAAGTTTCGTGGTTTTTGAAGTCAGTATGTGGCCGTGGGGATTTTAATGTGAAAAAAATTGATAATTTGACTTTAAAAATATGTTGTGTGAGCAAACAGAGTCGGAATTTGACGAAACCAGTTTCGTTGGGTCCATAATGTCAAACTGTAGTTGCATGTCCATTTTCATTAAAATTGAATAGTATATGTGATCGTGTGGATTTTTAAACCATAAATAAAGGTAACGGTTCATTTAAAAGCAATATAAAATTCAAATATAAAAGTATTAAAAACTAACTATATATATAATCCCAACACTTCTAACCCTATTTTCATTCTCTCATTCTCTCCCGTAGTCAATGTTCTCTCAGCCGCCACACTCATCTTCAAACGAGAATTCTATGCCTTCCAAAAACCATATCAATTCATATAAATATCGTAAATTCATGAAACAAATTTATGTGTGATCCTCAAGCTTTGCTCTAAAATATGGCATGCTTATTTTTGGGTTCGATCTTCACTGCTCTGGTTGATTCCCAAGACAACGAACAACTAGGGTTCGGAAGAAAAAGATTATCAATACAACATCTGGTTGTTGTCGTTGAATTCTAGTGTGATTTGGGAGCTTGCGGAAGTGTTTATGCTGGATTTGGTACTAAACGATGTCGTGAGTTTTCTGGAGTCATGTGAGGACTGCGTTGAGATTTGTGGAGTAACGAAGAACTTTGGAGTGATTTGTTTTCCTGGAACTGGTTAAAGTGTATTGTTCGAATGCTATTTGAATGGAGTGGACGCGAGCTCCATGGTGATGGCGAGGTCGTTGTTTTTTTGCCACTGATCATGGAAGTGGCGGTGGGAGGTTAAAGAGGAATCAATGTTGGTTTCTGAATCACAGGAAAATCCAGTATTTGAGAGAAGAGCACGGTGGAACCTGAAGCACTGTATTGGACTGTACCGAATGGTGAGAAATTGCAGTGATTGTCTCATATACTTTTAACGTGAAGTAAGGAATTAATAATCCATAAATGGTTTAAAATGTAAAGTGGTGGTTGCTCGCTGTATTGTGATTTGCAGGGTGGTTGTTTGGTTTGTTAAAGAAGCAGTGGAAGCAAAGACATGGTACGATGTTACCAAGGAGCAGTAATTGTCCGAACAAAGGATTAAGAAGGAAATCAATTATCAGCCGTGATTTTCAAAACAAAACAAGTCTTTCGTATATTGTCGGGCTCCTGGAGATGCAAACCGTGATGAAGGGGGTAACGATGGAATCAGGGAGTTGATGATGATTTAAAAGTATGGTTACCAGCATATAATCATGAAAGCCATGGAGAACGGACGGGGTATTCGAACAAGGGAATTCCGTTTAAATCTGCCGATGATGGGGTTAGGTCCTAATGACTATAATTAAGTAATTAATTAAGATTTTTATAATTGGAGTTGTTTAAGATAATATAAATTTATAACATCTATTTCTAGGTCACTCGGGAACATAATAACATGAAATAAATCATGTTGAAATCGTATGGATGAGCGCGACACAAGGAACTGACTGGGAGTGAATTGGAGTCCGTTATAATTTATAGCAAAATAAATTGTCAGTCTGAATCAACCGATGGTTATCGTGATCGTCCAGTGTGAGTAAAACTCACTAACTCTATCAGTTTATATTTTTATAAAGATAATGTAGTAATGATAAATATTGATTGACTGTTGTGTGATGATTGTTTGGTTGAATTGCTGATGTATTGGTTGAAAGTATAGATAACGATATATATATATATCGTTAATCAAATATTGATTCTGTTGATCAGAATACTTCATATTGAAATGAAGTTAATGTTAATTATATTGTTTGACATCTGTGGATGCAGGGAAACAGGTTGGAGGGATCCAACTGGATTCCTCAATATTTATAATACTGTTGTTTTCATATATAGAAATATATGATGTGATATATAATCTGTGTTGATTATGTGTGTTAGAATGATATCAATCATTGTTATTTGGTATTTTAAATACCGTAAGAAATACTGGGATGTAGAAAAATGAGACGACCCAAAATCCCGTTCTCACGGAAACAGGGTTATCTTTGGAATATAACACAGAAACATAAAATAGCAGAACAGGATTAAATAAATACACCAGATAATGAACAATAAAATATACTGGATAAAAGTAATCATCAGAGTTACACAGTATACATGATCTTACTTAGTACAAATACAGTTCAGCTATACATAAATGTCTACAGCGGAAATAAACAAAATATGTACAATAGGAGCTGAACAGCATAAAAAGAAATAAATGATAGAATCCATCTACAGCTCCAGCTATCCAGAAAGAACCAGCTAAACCTGAATACAAGGCTGCCCGTGTAGAAAAAGGGGCACCCGATTTTGAAAGTGAAACAAACTACGAGTCAGTCATGGGACTGGTATGAGAAATCTACTCAACGCATATATAATATGGCAAATCACCGGACCACGCCACTTTCGTGGAACGGGTTTACTCCATTGGATTGCCAGTGCTTTAAAAACAAATCTTTCTTTTAAACATCGCTATGCTTTTTACAAAAATGAAGCCGTTATAAGACTCAGTTCCCATCACACAATGCAACGCAAACCGAAGGATAGAGTTTTTACCTTATAACGGCCAAAATATGATTGATACGAATAAAACAAAGGCATTTGATATTATTGCTAGTGTTTATATGTTTTGAAAACAATTTCAAATCATAACTATCAATCATAGGCGGCATTAATGCCCCATACCACTATGTCGCCATATATAGGTATACAATCAAGACGGCACAGTCACGTATTTGGAAATTGGTTTTCCGTCATGAACCAAGGCAAAAGATAGTCCTTACCGAATTCGAGACTGCCTAGCCCGAGCCTCAGGGTCAGAGCGCATCGACCCTTGGATCGTCAGGGCCGGTCCACCGATGTGGATTAAAATGCCTGAACACTGCGTTTCCCCGCCCTTTGGGGCGTAAACGAGCCAACGAATGACTCCATCGGACCCGGATCGTCCGATCAAACCGAGGCGCCTCGCAACAGCAACAACCACATAGGTGAAAAGTATATAAATGTCAGGGCTGGTAGGTCACTGACACCACCCTAGCTAGGAAGAAACGCAGGCCCTCCCTGATGTCCTCTCCCGTTTTAGGTTCTTACCGGGGTGTGAGGCTCGCGAATTTACGTTATACACAAAGCTACGCCACACAGGCGGTGCTTTGATCATCACCACAAGACTTTGCTTTTCAACAGAAGTCCTGATCACTGCATCTTAGCATGCCACACAGGCAATTCACACCGTGCGACTGATGGCTATCAATCACACAGAACAAATCCCAATGTCGGACACACAGTCCATTTACAAGTCCGTTCTGGGTCTGAACGAAACCGGAGGCACTAAATACCTCGCAAACCCTTCGATCACCACGTACGTCTGGACGATCACCACTCATTATCCATATTTCGGGATGCCTCCCAATCAGGACCTCGGTTACCATCCAAACGAGGTGAAGATCTCCGGTCTTCGACCACCGTCTTCATCTTCGAATTTCAATCGTTGGTCAATTATTCGAAATGAGAATTAACTCGGCCTTTTCAAATAATTCACGTATATTTAGAATTTCAAATCAATTTATTTCAATGGTTAAATTTTTCGACAACACCAATATTGTTCTTTAATGTAATTTTCATACCAAACACATTCAACCATCAAATACAACATAAATTGAGCAAATTCAGTTTATTTCCATTCCATATCGCTTATGATATTTTATAACTATTTATCGCTATTTTTATTTAATTTAAAATAGCTAATTTATTCAAAACGACGCTTCGGGCCATAAAGCGGCCGTGGCGCTGTTTTTCTTCAGATTTGATTTACACATATCTGAAAATCTAACCGTTGGATCCTCACAAAATTTACATCATTAGAAAGGTCTTTTCAAAACGAATCCAACGGTTCCAGTTTCGGGAAAATCCGACGGTCGGATCTCCCGGTACACTCGTTTGAATTTTTGATTTCAAAATACGAACTGCAGCGTCGTTATTCGATTAAATATATAATTATATTTATATATATATAAATATAATCGTTTCTGGCGCTGTTTTTCTTCAGATTTGAATTAAACATTCCAGACAATCCAACCGTTGGATTTTTACAAGGTTGGTGCCGTTGGAAAGATTATTCCAAGGCGAACCCGACGGTTGAGGTTTTGGGAAAATCCAATGGTCGGATTTCCCGCATTAGTTGTTTGAAATCACGGTTTCAAAATACGAACTGCACGACCTCGTTTCGTTTTAATTTTATTTATATTTATATATTTATATAAATATAGTTCATTCAATGATTTCCATATCGTTTTCACTTCAAATATTTTTCTAACACCTTAAAATTTTGGAAAATTTCGCCATAACCTCCCCTGCACCGGGAGCATCGGGAAATCGCAAATAGCTTTCCCGGTCCTTCTAATCTCAAAAAGAAAAAGAAAAAGCCAAGCGGCTAGCCAACAGGCTCATAAAATCATCACCCAAACAAATCAGTAAATGTGTACCTATTTGTCGGGCACAAAATTTTATTCCTCTTCTCTAGCCCCTTTGCTATAACCTGTTCAATGAATATGCATGTACATATATATACAGTTCTTATCATTTATCCTTTTCTATTCAACTTCATATTTGATTTCTATTTGGTTTAAAAACACCATTCATTCTAATGTTACATAAATAGGTGCAAATCATTTCATTAGTTAATTAATGAATATTTCAACTCATATATGTTTATTTTGAACAAGTGGCTATTTTTAACACTTCACATTTCAACGATTTCTGCATACAATAAAAATGTGATTTTTATTGTAAAACGATTCATTTCAAAACACTATTTTTCTATATAGTTCATATAGTCGATAAAAGGTGATTTTTATTATCAAACAATTTATTTCAAAATATGAATACCATTCAACACATGAATTTCTAATCAACGAATGAATATCAATTCAACACATGAATGTTTTCTATGCAATGAATAAATATAGTTTAAGCATATGAAAATAATTCAAACACACGAATATTATTCAAAATTTCGGCAGCATAACGGCAGGGTAGTTAAACCGGGACCGTCCCTAGTACGGCTCCTCGCTCTACCTTAAAACCTCGCGGTTTTTGACAATGGGGATCATGCATCTAGTTCGCACGCAGGCGGCATGTATATATATTTATTTCATTTCCACAAACTAATCCTATGTGGTTTCAACCAAATATTTTCCAATCACCAACGGGTATTTTTCAACCACAATCAACCAATATCAATCACAAACAATCCCAAACAATCATTCGCTATCAATCAATTTTCACAACAATTTCAACCAATAAATATCGTCCATGGTTTGTGGACGAGGGGCGTATTTATATATATATATATTATATATAGCAATTCACTTTTATTTCTTCACATATATATATAGCTAGGAAAAGAAATGGAAGAGTGAGAAATTCTCACCAAAAGCTATCCAATACCACGACTCTTCACTTTATAGAAATCTTCGCCTTTTGTCGCTTTCACCCGTATTCTCTACATATGTAAAAAAAATCGAATTTTTACGATGCTATTCAATATATAAAACTTGCATTTTGACTTCGCTATTCAATATATAAAGATTATATTTTTAATATTCCTATGATGTAAAAATTATATTTTTATTACTTTAAAAATATAAAAATCATATCTTACTTCTTCTACTTAATAAAAATTCCGTCTTTTCTATTTTAAAAATATGATCTTTTCTATTCTAAAAATCTGATCTTTTCTATTTAAAAAAAAATACGATCTTTTCTATTCTAAAGTTTAAATCTTTTCCTATTTAAAGTTTAAATCTTTTTCCTAATCAGTTTTAATCCTTTTGAAAAATCAGTTTTAATACTTTTTGAAAAATCAGTTTTAATACTTTTTGAAAATCAGTTTTATATGCTTTTTAAAATCAGTTTTATATGCTTTTTTTTAAATCAGTTTTATATGCTTTTTTTAAAATCAGTTTTTAAATCATAATTAAAATCAGTTTTATAACTTAAAATCGAAATTAGTTTTAAAGAATTAAAATAAAAATACAATAAAATACTTACTGTATCTCGAAGAGGGGGGGGGGGGCGATGGCCAGGCTCGGCGCTGGCTTCGAGGTAAGGGCGGCGCTAGGGTTTCGAACGGGGGAGGCGGCTTCGAGGTCTCGAACGGCTTCGGGGGGGTCGGATTGAAGGAGGAGGAGGGAGCGAGTGCAAGGAAGGGGGGGGGGGGGGGAGAAGATCGGAGGGTGCGGAGGAGGTCTGGTCGACGGCTGAAGGCGGGCGGCTGCTGCTGCTTTCTTTTTTTTTTTTTCTGTTTACTGAAATCGGCGGGGCCAAGAAGAAGAAAAGGGAGGGAATTAAAATAATATTTTTTTCCATTTTATTATTTAATTATTTAATTTTGCAAAAAGGTTGACTTTTACATACGATCTCGAAACGAGGCCTACCGCCTGTCGTCCATAGCGTTTTACCCGCATTCTGGACACAATGGGATATGTATCGCAAGCTGATTTGATCATTACAATCAGTTTCCGTTGAATTTACATTTAAATCCTTATGTTGAATTTTAAACATACATTTCAAATTACCGGGGTCACATACTAACTAGAAAAATTCCAGAAAAATATTTTCTAGTTTCGTATTGACGATACGGTCCTAACAAAACTAGTTTCGTCGAATTCTGAGACCGTTTGAAAAATGGCCAATTTCCAGTCGATTAAAATCAACTAAAACCGGTCAAACGCGTTTTCTTTTGCCACGCTCACATATTGATTCGAAAAATTATGAAATTTGAAACCTAGCGATAACTTGACACTGCGGATCTAACAAAAGTGGTTTCATCGAAATCCGAGGTCGTTTGCAAAATGTCCATTTTTAAGGGCCTGAATTCCATAGCGACTATTCAGAATTTTCAACTGGACATATCTTTTGATTCCCGCTATCAAATTTCGATTGGTCAGATTCGTTGGAAAGATATTATCAATTAGATTCCATTATTTTTGGTTTCACTAAAATCCGGATTGTTTTGCACCCGGTATATTCAATTGAAGTTTGAAATCGAATTATCGAACTACCGCGCCATTTTCAATTCTATATATAATTATAATTAATTATATCTGTTTTCAAATGTCGATTCAAACTCAGTTTTCATCGCCATTATTTAAAATATTTATTTTAAATATTTAAAATCCATTATTTTAGCCAATTTAAAAATTTTAAATTAGTTCAGATTTTCTGGGTCGTTACAATCTCCCCCACTTAAAACTTTTCGTCCCCGAAAAGGAACAAAGTCGAAAGTGGTTTGATAAATCTACAATCACACAACACAACAACCAATCCAATTGTTTTTAACCTTTAAAAATATACTAATCAAATCTTATACCCTTTTAAAAATCATTCAGACTATATAATTAAAAGTGCACATCTATGAAAAGAAAATAACAATAGAGTAGAGAGTTGAATGGTAGTGCAAAGTAGGGTAAATGTACCTTGCACCGGAGTCAATCAGAGATATCCACTCGGCATCTAGGATAAGCTTTCTGAATGCTCTCCTCAGTTTCCCAAGTACAATCTCGCGGATCTCCACTCCATTGCACTTTGACTAAGTGAACCTTCTTGTTTCTCAGCTCTTTGGTTTCTTTGCCGATGATCTTTAGCGGCTCTCGCCTCACAGCTAATTCTGGAGTAATTTCAATATCCTACTGAGCTGCTTCTTCCACGATCAAGTCTGGATCATGAACGTGCTTTCGAAGTTGAGATATATGAAATACATCATGCACTCCAGGCAACCAGTCTGGCAATTTAACTTTATATGCGAGAGTTCCGATCCGTTCCAAAATAGGAAACGGACCAATGAATTTGGGTGCTAACTTTCCATTTTTACCGAACCGGACAACTCCTCTCATCGGCGATACTTTCAAATATACATAGTCGCCAACTTCAAAGGATATATCTCTTCTTCTTTTATCGGCATAGCTCTTTTGTCGGCTTTGAGCGGCGAGTAATCGCTTCTTAATAAAATCGACTTTGTCGGCAGCTTCGCGAATCATATCAGGACCCAACACAAGTCTATTTCCAGGCTCGACCCAACAAGCAGGAGATCGGCAAGGTCTACCATATAATGCTTCGAATGGCGACATTGTCAGACTCGCCTGGTAGCTGTTGTTATAAGAGAATTCAGCCAAATGCAGATGGTCTTCCCATGATCCACCGAAATCTATAACACAAGCCCGCAATAGATCTTCTAAAATACGATTCACCCTCTCAGTCTGACCGTCTGTCTGAGGATGATATGCGGTGCTCAAGTTTAACTTCGTTCCTAGCTCAACTTGAAATGCTTCCCAGAATTTGCTAGTGAATATTGTATCTCTATCACTGACTATACTGAGCGGCACTCCATGCAGTCTAACTATTTCCCTGAAGTAAATCTGCGCCAAACTCTGAGCAGTTCTATTTGATCTGACAGGTATGAAATGGGCGGTCTTCGTGAAGCGATCTACGATCACCCAAATACTGTCATTCCCTTTTCTGGTTCTGGGCAAACCATCAATGAAATCCATAGAAATATGTTCCCACTTCCAGCCCGGAACTTCTAGTGGTTGTAACATTCCAGCCAATTTCTGTTGGTCGCTTTTGACTAGCTGGCAAGTAGGGCATCGGCTAACGTATATTGAAACGTCTCTTTTCATAGCCTTCCACCAGAATGTTCTTTTGAGATCGTTATACATTTTGGCCACGCCAGGATGGATACTCAGCTTGGACTTGTGACACTCGTCTAACACTTCCCTTTTGAGTTCGGGGATGTCAGGAACACAAATCCTTCCTTTCAATCTCAGGGTCTCGTCGCTATCTATTTGAAAACACGAGGATTCGCCTTTCTGAATCCTTTTGATCATTTCCTTAATAAAGTTATCCTCCTTCTGAAGAATAGATATTTTATCAATCAAGGAAGTCGTGATAATAAAGCTGGCGATCATTACATTCTTTCGACTCAGCGCATCGGCCACGACATTGGCTTTCCCTGGAGTATATATAATTTCGAAGTCATATGCTGCAAGAAACTCTAGCCAACGTTGCTGCCTCAAATTTAAGTCCTTCTGAGTGAACAGATACTTTAACGACTGGTGATCTGTAAACAGTTCAAATCTCTCGCCCAGAAGATAGTGTCTCCAGATTTTCAAAGAGAATATGATAGCCAATAACTCAAGATCATGAGTTACATAGTTTTTCTCATGCGGCTTCAGTTGACGGCTAGCATAAGCAATCACTTGACCTCTTTGCATTAACACTGCGCCAAGGCCTTCTCTAGAAGCATCAGTCCAGACTTTCAAATCTTGGTTGCCATCGATGATGGTTAACACTGGAGCTGTTGTTAGTCTTAACTTTAGCTCTTCGAAAGCCTCCTCACTCTCTTGAGTCCGTTTGAACTTAGAATGCTTCTTTGTAAGCTTCGTTAAGTGGCCAGATATCTTCGAAAAGTATTTAACGAACTTCCGGTAATAGCTAGCCAATCCAAGAAAACTGCGGACTTCAGTGGGAGTACTGGGCTGTTTCCAATTCTGAATAGCTGTGATTTTACTTGGATCCACAGCGATTCCTTCTTTCGATACAACATGGCCCAGAAATTTCACTTCATCTTGCCAGAATATACATTTGGAAAACTTTGCTTTCAATACATTTCTCCTGAGGATTTCTAACACTTGTTCCAAATGTTTTTTATGTTCGGCTTTCGATTTAGAGAAGATTAGAATATCGTCAATAAAAACCAGAACAAATTTATTCAATACTCCTCTGAATACTCGGTTCATTAGATCGACGAAGTAAGCGGGAGCGTTACATAAGCCGAACGGCATTACTAACCACTCGTAGAATAGGTCGGGACCTCTGAACGCTGTCATTGGAACACACTCTTCGGCAATTCGAAGTTGATGGAAACCTGTAGCTAGGTCCATTCTTGAAAATACTTGTGCCCCATTTAATCGATCCAACAAATCATCTATTCGCGGCAAGGGATATTTGTTCTTTATTGTCTGTTTGTTCAGATCACGATAATCCACACATAGACGTAGAGTACCGTCAGATTTTGGGACAAACACCACTGCTGCACCCCAATCAGAGAAACTAGGCCTGATCAGACCTTTCCATACTAGCTGCCGTGTTTGATTGTCTAATTCCTCCTTCTCTTTCAAGGACATTCTTCGAATAGCGTGAACTACCGGCCTTGCATTTGGAATCAAAGCAATCTTGAAATCAATTTCTCTCTGCGGAGGTAGGCGAACAACTTCTTCGAACACATCCGCATAGTTCTTGACGACAGGAATGTCTTTGATGAGGTCAGGAATATTCTCTGTGACCTCCGGGATATTTTCTATTTGAGCTGGAGAAACATCGAGAGCTGACCAGAAATCTTTTCTATTTGAAGTCGGGCCTTCACAGGGAATGGTTATATAACCACCTGATTTAATCTTAGCTCTAACAACCCTCTCGGCGCATCTAACCTCTGCTTCATATTTGGTTAACCAATCCAATCCCAAAATAAGATCGAATTCATCAAAATTCATGACGACAGAGATAATAGGGAATTTATAGCAAGAAAAAGAGACGGGCACTGCACAAACCCAACTGAGATTGATGGAACCTCCTACTGGATTTCGGACAGTCATTGGCTCTTTGAGCTTCTTCAAATTCAAATCCAACTTCTTGACTGCACTCTTTGCAATAAAGCTTCGTGATGCGCCAGTATCAAACAATACTTTAACTGGAATGTTCTTGACATTGAGTGTGCCTTCTAAGACATCTGCCCTTTCTTGACTAGCAGAGGGCTCAGAAGTTTCTGCCAATTCATTTACATGTACTGCTTCGGCCTTGTTTAAGAGCGGGCAATCCTTTGCAAGATGACCGGCCTCGCGGCACTGTTTACAATGCCTATTCTCTTGAAACTCCCCATCTTTTCCCAGCCTTTTCTTCTTTTGCTTTCGATTGGCTCTATATCCATCCTTTATGGGTTTCTTTAAAGATTTACATTTCCTAGACAAATGCCCCCTCTGATTGCAGTTCTTGCATATGGCAGTCGTGCCAGGTTCTTTTTCAGATCTAGCCCTTTTTCTCTTGGCACTGGGCTTCTTACTGGCTTCAGGAATATCAGTTTCCGACTTTTCTTTGTCGCTAGAACAGACTTCTTCTTCGTCGCGTAACATTCCTTTCTTATGAAGATCTTCATATTGATAAGCCATATAAATCATTTCTGAAAAAGGAAGCTTTACATGCCCCAATACTTTATTCTGGTATTTCCTTTGAAGCCCATTGATAAATCTCAAATTCTTCCTCTTCAGATTTTGAATTAGATGAGGAGCAAAGTGAGAAAGTTCATTGAATTTCTTATGATATTCGGGAATGGTCATGTCCCCTTGTATCAGATAGGAAAATTCATCGCATAGTCGTTCGGTCGCTTCGGGAGGAGTAAATCTTTCTAGGAAAGTCACCTTGAATCTATCCCAGGTGATATCACCTTTTGGATTATCTTTAATAACTGAATCCCACCAAAACAAAGCTTCGTCTTCGAGTGCCCAGGAGGCCAGTAATCTTTTCTGGTCATCCCTCAGTTTTAAGGCTTCGAAGATTTTCTCAGCCGAACGAATCCAAGCTTGCGTCTTCATAATAGATTCTTCACCCGAGAACGGCTTTCCACCCAGATTTCTATATTTCATATATAGGGCTTCAATATCCGGGTCTGTATTACTTCTTCTGTTTCTGGCACTCATTTTCTAGTTCTTCTGCAAATGGCAGATCAAGTGTCAGGTCACAGAAAAGGTATTTCAAAATATAGAGACAAATACTTGAATGTAAATGTGTCTATCGAGGGGTAATTTCATTCTGCTTTACTCATACTAGGATATTACTGATCCTATCTGTATTGAGTTACCGGTCCTAGAACACTACTGGTTCTATTTCTGACGAGTTCGTTCAAATGTTATATTCCAGAACTAAGCTTAACCAAAGCTCTGATACCACGTTGAGACGACCCAAAATCCCGTTCTCACGGAAACAGGGTTATCTTTGGAATATAACACAGAAACATAAAATAGCAGAACATGATTAAATAAATACACCAGATAATGAACAATAAAATATACTGGATAAAAGTAATCATCAGAGTTACACAGTATACAGGATCTTACTTAGTACAAATACAGTTCAGCTATACATAAATGTCTACAGCGGAAATAAACAAAATATGTACAATAGGAGCTGAACAGCATAAAAAGAAATAAATGATAGAATCCATCTACAGCTCCAGCTATCCAGAAAGAACCAGCTAAACCTGAATACAAGGCTGCCCGTGTAGAAAAAGGGGCACCCGAGTTTGAAAGTGAAACAAACTACGAGTCAGTCATGGGACTGGTATGAGAAATCTACTCAACGCATATATAATATGGCAAATCACCGGACCACGCCACTTTCGTGGAACGGGTTTACTCCATTGGATTGCCAGTGCTTTAAAAACAAATCTTTCTTTTAAACATCGCTATGCTTTTTACAAAAATGAAGCCGTTATAAGACTCAGTTCCCATCACACAATGCAACGCAAACCGGAGGATAGAGTTTTTACCTTATAACGGCCAAAATATGATTGATACGAATAAAACAAAGGCATTTGATATTATTGCTAGTGTTTATATGTTTTGAAAACAATTTCAAATCATAACTATCAATCATAGGCGGCATTAATGCCCCATACCACTATGTCGCCATATATAGGTATACAATCAAGACGGCACAGTCACGTATTTGGAAATTGGTTTTCCGTCATGAACCAAGGCAAAAGATAGTCCTTACCGAATTCGAGACTGCCTAGCCCGAGCCTCAGGGTCAGAGCGCATCGACCCTTGGATCGTCAGGGCCGGTCCACCGATGTGGATTAAAATGCCTGAACACTGCGTTTCCCCGCCCTTTGGGGCGTAAATGAGCCAACGAATGACTCCATCGGACCCGGATCGTCCGATCAAACCGAGGCGCCTCGCAACAGCAACAACCACATAGGTGAAAAGTATATAAATGTCAGGGCTGGTAGGTCACTGACACCACCCTAGCTAGGAAGAAACGCAGGCCCTCCCTGATGTCCTCTCCCGTTTTAGGTTCATACCGGGGTGTGAGGCTCGCGAATTTACGTTATACACAAAGCTACGCCACACAGGCGGTGCTTTGATCATCACCACAAGACTTTGCTTTTCAATAGAAGTCCTGATCACTGCATCTTAGCATGCCACACAGGCAATTCACACCGTGCGACTGATGGCTATCAATCACACAGAACAAATCCCAATGTCGGACACACAGTCCATTTACAAGTCCGTTCTGGGTCTGAACGAAACCGGAGGCACTAAATACCTCGCAAACCCTTCGATCACCACGTACGTCTGGACGATCACCACTCATTATCCATATTTTGGGATGCCTCCCAATCAGGACCTCGGTTACCATCCAAACGAGGTGAAGATCTCCGGTCTTCGACCACCGTCTTCATCTTCGAATTTCAATCGTCGGTCAATTATTCGAAATGAGAATTAATTCGGCCTTTTCAAATAATTCACGTATATTTAGAATTTCAAATCAATTTATTTCAATGGTTAAATTTTTCGACAACACCAATATTGTTCTTTAATGTAATTTTCATACCAAACACATTCAACCATCAAATACAACATAAATTGAGCAAATTCAGTTTATTTCCATTCCATATCGCTTATGATATTTTATAACTATTTATCGCTATTTTTATTTAATTTAAAATAGCTAATTTATTCAAAACGACGCTTCGGGCCATAAAGCGGCCGTGGCGCTGTTTTTCTTCAGATTTGATTTACACATATCTGAAAATCTAACCGTTGGATCCTCACAAAATTTACATCATTAGAAAGGTCTTTTCAAAACGAATCCAACTGTTCCAGTTTCGGGAAAATCCGACGGTCGGATCTCCCGGTACAATCGTTTGAATTTTTGATTTCAAAATACGAACTGCAGCGTCGTTATTCGATTAAATATATAATTATATTTATATATATATATATATAAATATAATCGTTTCTGGCGCTGTTTTTCTTCAGATTTGAATTAAACATTCCAGACAATCCAACCGTTGGATTTTTACAAGGTTGGTGCCGTTGGAAAGATTATTCCAAGGCGAACCCGACGGTTGAGGTTTCGGGAAAATCCAATGGTCGGATTTCCCGCATTAGTGGTTTGAAATCACGGTTTCAAAATACGAACTGCACGGCCTCGTTTCGTTTTAATTTTATTTATATTTATATATTTATATAAATATAGTTCATTCAATGATTTCCATATCGTTTTCACTTCAAATATTTTTCTAACACCTTAAAATTTTGGAAAATTTCGCCATAACCTCCCCTGCACCGGGAGCATCGGGAAATCGCAAATAGCTTTCCCGGTCCTTCTAATCTCAAAAAGAAAAAGAAAAAGCCAAGCGGCTAGCCAACAGGCTCATAAAATCATCACCCAAACAAATCAGTAAATGTGTACCTATTTGTCGGGCACAAAATTTTATTCCTCTTCTCTAGCCCCTTTGCTATAACCTGTTCAATGAATATGCATGTACATATATATACAGTTCTTATCATTTATCCTTTTCTATTCAACTTCATATTTGATTTCTATTTGGTTTAAAAACACCATTCATTCTAATGTTACATAAATAGGTGCAAATCATTTCATTAGTTAATTAATGAATATTTCAACTCATATATGTTTATTTTGAACAAGTGGCTATTTTTAACACTTCACATTTCAACGATTTCTGCATACAATAAAAATGTGATTTTTATTGTAAAACGATTCATTTCAAAACACTATTTTTCTATATAGTTGATTTTTATTATTAAACAATTTATTTCAAAATATGAATACCATTCAACACATGAATTTCTAATCAACGAATGAATATCAATTCAACACATGAATGTTTTCTATGCAATGAATAAATATAGTTTAAGCATATGAAAATAATTCAAACACACGAATATTATTCAAAATTTCGGCAGCATAACGGCAGGGTAGTTAAACCGGGACCGTCTCTAGTACGGCTCCTCGCTCTACCTTAAAACCTCGCGGTTTTTGACAATGGGGATCATGCATCTAGTTCGCACGCAGGCGGCATGTATATATATTTATTTCATTTCCACAAACTAATCCTATGTGGTTTCAACCAAATATTTTCCAATCACCAACGGGTATTTTTCAACCACAATCAACCAATATCAATCACAAACAATCCCAAACAATCATTCGCTATCAATCAATTTTCACAACAATTTCAACCAATAAATATCGTCCATGGTTTGTGGACGAGGGGCGTATTTATATATATATATTATATATAGCAAATCACTTTTATTTCTTCACATATATATATAGCTAGGAAAAGAAATGGAAGAGTGAGAAATTCTCACCAAAAGCTATCCAATACCACGACTCTTCACTTTATAGAAATCTTCGCCTTTTGTCGCTTTCGCCCGTATTCTCTACATATGTAAAAAAAATCGAATTTTTACGATGCTATTCAATATATAAAACTTGCATTTTGACTTCGCTATTCAATATATAAAGATTATATTTTTAATATTCCTATGATGTAAAAATTATATTTTTATTACTTTAAAAATATAAAAATCATATCTTACTTCTTCTACTTAATAAAAATTCCGTCTTTTCTATTTTAAAAATATGATCTTTTCTATTCTAAAAATCTGATCTTTTCTATTTAAAAAAAAATACGATCTTTTCTATTCTAAAGTTTAAATCTTTTTCTATTTAAAGTTTAAATCTTTTTCCTAATCAGTTTTAATCCTTTTGAAAAATCAGTTTTAACACTTTTTGAAAAATCAGTTTTAATACTTTTTGAAAATCAGTTTTATATGCTTTTTAAAATCAGTTTTATATGCTTTTTTTAAAATCAGTTTTATATGCTTTTTTTAAAATCAGTTTTTAAATCATAATTAAAATCAGTTTTATAACCTAAAATCGAAATTAGTTTTAAAGAATTAAAATAAAAATACAATAAAATACTTACTGTATCTCGAAGAGGGGGGGGGGGGCGATGGCCAGGCTCGGCGCTGGCTTCGAGGTAAGGGCGGCGCTAGGGTTTTGAACGGGGGAGGCGGCTTCGAGGTCTCGAACGGCTTCGGGGGGGTCGGATTGAAGGAGGAGGAGGGAGCGAGTGCAAGGAGGGGGGGGGAAGA
This sequence comes from Allium sativum, assembly GCA_030737875.1. Lineage (NCBI taxonomy): Eukaryota > Viridiplantae > Streptophyta > Magnoliopsida > Asparagales > Amaryllidaceae > Allium > Allium sativum. The sequence continues at coordinate 73,753,419 of CM060923.1, read as the reverse complement.
AGATCGGAGGGCGCGGAGGAGGTCTGGTCGACGGCTGAAGGCGGGCGGCTGCTGCTGCTTTCTTCTTCTTTTTTTTTTTTTTTTTTTCTATTTACTGAAATCGGGGGGGCCAAGAAGAAGAAAAGGGAGGGAATTAAAATAATATTTTTTTCCTTTTTATTATTTAGTTATTTAATTTTGCAAAAAGGTTGACTTTTACATACGACCTCGAAACGAGGCCTACCGCCTGTCGTCCATAGCGTTTTACCCGCATTCTGGACACAATGGGATATGTATCGCAAGCTGATTTGATCGTTACAATCAGTTTCCGTTGAATTTACATTTAAATCCTTATGTTGAATTTTAAACGTACATTTCAAATTACCGGGGTCACATACTAACTAGAAAAATTCCAGAAAAATATTTTCTAGTTTCGTATTGACGATACGGTCCTAACAAAACTAGTTTCGTCGAATTCTGAGACCGTTTGAAAAATGGCCAATTTCCAGTCGATTAAAATCAACTGAAACCGGTCAAACGCGTTTTCTTTTGCCACGCTCGCATATTGATTCGAAAAATTATGAAATTTGAAACCTAGCGATAACTTGACACTGTGGATCTAACAAAAGTGGTTTCATCGAAATCCGAGGTCGTTTGCAAAATGTCCATTTTTAAGGGCCTGAATTCCATAGCGACTATTCAGAATTTTCAAATGGACATATCTTTTGATTCCCGCTATCAAATTTCGATTGGTCAGATTCGTTGGAAAGATATTATCAATTAGATTCCATTATTTTTGGTTTCACTAAAATCCGGATTGTTTTGCACCCGGTATATTCAATTGAAGTTTGAAATCGAATTATCGAACTACCGCGCCATTTTCAATTCTATATATAATTATAATTAATTATATCTGTTTTCAAATGTTGATTCAAACTCAGTTTTCATCGCCATTATTTAACATATTTATTTTAAATATTTAAAATCCATTATTTTAGCCAATTTAAAAATTTTAAATTGGTTCAGATTTTCTGGGTCGTTACAAAAAAGGTATTTTCAAAGTGTATTTTGAGAATGAATTATTTATATAAAATCAATGGATTTTATATATAAAAGGAAAAGGATTTTATAAAAGAAAATAATTATAAAATCAAAGGATAATTATAAAAGGAAAATATTTGTGAAACAAATATAAAAGGAAAATATTGGTGAAACAAATAGGAATAGAAATATTTATTTAGAAAATAAATAGAGATAAAAGAAATATTTATTTAGAAAATAAATAAAGTTATAAAAGAAAATATTTGTAAAACATTTATAAATAGAACTGAAAAGGAAGTATTTGTAAAACATTTATAAATAGAATTGAAAAGGAAATACTTGTAAAACATTTATAAATAGAATTATAAAACAAATATTTATTTCGAAAATAAATAGATTATAAAAGGAAATACTTGAAAAATGAATTGAATTGTATAAAAAGAGAATTTTACACTAGGAAGGTTTAGACCCGTGCTTCGCACAGGGGTATAACAGAATATGAATTCAAAGTGAACATTTAAGAGAAATATGTTTTAACAGATAAATTAAGAAGATTAATTTATAAATAAGGTTTTATAAATTAAGTAAAATATTTATCATTGGATAAATATAATATATAAGTCAGGAATTATATAGAGAAGTAAGAATTGATTTCGACATCGATATTTGAAACTGAATATGGGCAAAGAGTAAATTGGATAGGGTTAACCAGTTAGAGTTAACCAGTTAGAGTTAACTAGTTAGAGTTAATCGTTTAGAGTTAAATAGAACTAGAGTTATTCAAATAGAGTTAAAGGAGTTATCGAATATTAGTTATTCAAAAGGAGTTAATTGAGTATAGTTTATTCGAAAGGAGTTAATCGAATATAGATTATTCAAATAGAGTTAAAGGAGTTAATAGAATATAGTTTATTCGAATAGAGTTAAAGGAGTTATCGAATATTAGTTATTCGAAAGGAGTTAATCGAATATAGTTTATTCGAAAGGAGTTAATCGAATATAGGTTATTCGAATAGAGTTAAAGGAGTTAATCGAATATAGGTTATTCGAATAGAGTTAAAGAAGTTAATCGAATATAGGTTATTCGAATAGAGTTAATCGAATATAGGTTATTCGAATAGAGTTAAAGGAGTTAATCGAATATAGTTTATTCGAATAGAGTTAAAGGAGTTAATCGAATATAGTTTATTCGAAAGGAGTTAATCGAATATTGTTTATTCGAAAGGAGGTAATCGATGGGAGTTAATTGATAAGAATTAATTGTTAGAGTTAATCCATTAGGGCTAATCCAATAGGGTTAATCGATTAGGGTTAATCAAATAGAGTTAATCAAATAGAGTAAATAGAATATAATTAGTCAAATAGAGCTAACTGATAAGAGTAAATCGATTAGAGTTAATCGAATAGTGTTAATTGAATAGAATGAATCAAATATGGCTATTCGAAGAGTGATTATTGATTATAGTTTATTTGAAGGAAAGAGTTATCGAATAGAGATTTATTCGAAAGAGAGTTACGCAAGGAAGTTTGTTAAAGGTTTAAAAGGTGAACCTTGTCTGTTTCAAAATTAGAAATGTTGTTCAGCTGAGGTCTGAGAGGTAGTTATACCCCAACTTGATTGGCTTCGTTTTTAACTAACGAATGGTTAAGGTTCGACAGTGAAGATTGGTTAAGTGAATTTAGTTAATATGTGTTAATGGTTCGAGTGGGCATAGCGATGTTTTATTTAATATCCAATGAAGGAGTTTCGGAAATGTTTTCCAAATAAGAATTAGAAATGTCTTCTAAATTAGAAAATGAGAATTTCTGTATATATATGGAAATAGGAAATGGGTAAATGGATAAATTAATGATGAATTAATTTAAGAGATAAATGATGATTGATCGATAGAATTTCCATCTGGAAATAATATCGTTGTTTGCACATGTGCTTTTCTTTGATAGTTAACTCACCAACTATCGAAGTTTTTGACCATTTTTCCATCGTCAATACGGAGAGACCGAGATCAGATATGTTATCTGAAAACCACTCTGTATGGGCGTTCGCGTTGCGATCAAATATGATGAAGATAATTGAAGACGGAGTTATGCTAGGGTTGTCATGTTTATAGAATAGTGCCTTCAGTTTGTCCAATCCCAGGACGACCTGTATGGAAGAATGTTTAACAGAGTATATTTAGTGGATCGTGTAAGTTGATCTCTTCAAACGTATTTATGTTTGGTGGCGGAGGAATTCATTTCTCTTAGCTGTATACCCATTGTACTTTTGGGGAAATCAATTTGTGATTTGGCGGGTATGACGATGTGACATTCAAAGTGAATAAAGGTGTGATCTGTCAGAGATAAGCGTGGCCTCTAGCCTCACAACCAGAAAATGACAGAAATCGGGCAGGCAGCATGGCTAAGTGGTTGGCTGCCAAGTATGGTGTATTATCACCTATCTAGAGATATTCATTTCATTCTATAATCTATTGTCGATACTGTCCCATTCGAGAAATGGTTGCTGATCCCAACCGTTGGTGGCATACATTAGATACACTCAAGCGAAATGAGTGGTCGGTCATGTGTGGCCGGGTTGTAAGATGTTCTTGTTGAACCAGTGTATTCCTCTCTAGAGTTACACTATCGGAAGGTGGTTCCATACCTTGTCATAGTTGGAAATCCATTACCCCATAAGTGCTTGCGGTTTTGATTGTATACTATATATGTGGAACGTGAGATAAATGCGTTCTGCTAGATGATTAATATATTGTGGTTGATAGACACTATTATAATATCAATGAGTTTTGATATAAAGATTATCGTTTCTTTAAAAATGATTTGAAAGTTAAATCAAATTGATTTGGATTTTCATAAGGGAAAAACCCATTCCGTTATATGGCGTGGTCTTATGAGATATAGTTTAATTGCTTAAATTGTTTTAAACTGTTTTACTCATACCTGTCCCATGACTGACCCGGAGTTTATTTTGTTTTATTTTCGTTAAACTCTTGGGTGCCCAATTTTGTACAGGCAGTCAGGTAATCAGGATTTTACAGATATACTTGGAGAGCTTGCAGCAGGAAGCTTCAGGATTATATAGCTATAGTCATTTCTGCTGTGTTGTAAGTGTTGTACTCTGATAATGTTACTGTATACATATACTAGTTTTATTTTTAAAGTTATGTATCTATTATATATTGTTCGTTCCGCTGTGAGATTCATGTTACTCTGATGTTGTGTGTTCTTCTTCTTCTTCTTCTTCTATTCTAAGTTTCTATCTTATCTATCCTCACCCTCTAATTTCTTTCATGGACTATCCGGTATTTCCGATGCTTAAATAGTCGACATAGTGTTGTATGCCAATATCCAGGATTGCGAAATCCCCAGGTCGTTACATCACTTAACTTAATTTAGTATGTCCCAAGTCAAATTAACTTAATATAGTAACTACCAAGTCAAATTAACTTAATTTAATAACCCCCAAGTCAGATTTATTGTCAGTTCATATAAATTAGACCTCTTGACCATAAAATTAACTTGCTCATATTTATGAGATTTCTCGAAATGTTCACACACTTGATATATACACCACTTATAAACATATGTGCTCATTGTTCACAGATACAAAACATAGTTTCACCTACACTATCTATGTCCGTATGCTCATAATCATTGTATGTTATATTTATATACACACACATGTGCATGCAAAAGTCGTACATTAAACATATATTTATCCTAATGTCAAACACAAGGTAAGTGGGTTTGATAATTATAAAGTGCCACTATTTTACTCTATCATTATTTAGCTATATTTAAAAGCTGTAATCTTTCATGTATATCATCGTGTATGTATGTATGTGTGTGTGTGTATATATATATGGGGGGCAGCCGGATTTACATGTTCAATCACAACCAATATATGGCATATTTCATTATTCATGTACATATACTCCTATACATGCAAATCAGATGGAATAAAATTGTAACACCCCGTAATTCTGTTAATATTAATAGCCACAAATTAAAGAATAACTAATTACAGATGTGAGGATTAAGGGAAACGGGTTTCGCGGTTGCGTTCGTCTCGGAAAAATACGCGAAATAGAGTCCGAAATTTCGTAAATCGGAGTTAGTATGACGAGATATTGCCTTCAGAAGTTTCACGAAAAATCAGAAAAACGAAACAGATTTCAAAAATGCAGAAAACGAGCCAGGCGGGAAAATTCCCGCCCAGACCAGGTCGACTGGGGAGTCGACCTAGGGGTCGACCTCCCCCCCCAGGTCGACTGGGGAGTCGACCTGGGTGTCGACCTGGGGGTCGACCTCCCTGGTCGAGCCAGGTCGGCCTGGGTGCATCTGGATGGGTTTTTGGGCTGTCTGTGACGAATTCTGACGGTTCTGATCTGTTTTAGGGTTTATCTAAAGGCCTAAAACAACTAACTACACCTATAAATAGATCCTAAGACCTAGCCTCCTCTACACACAATTCTATTATGCTTCTTCTCTGCCTCTGTTCTAATAAAAATAAAAATGGCGTCGCTACTCTGCTAGAATCAAAACTAGAAGCTAATCAACATCAAACTAAGCAATTCAATTCAAATTTGAGATAAAAGCTTCTGCAACAATTCTGCAACAACTAAAGTTCTTTCTTTAATCCAATCAAGGCAAGTACAGTTATTCTCCGCTATAAACGTTAATTTTGATTGTGACATGAATTCTAAACCTGAATCTGAGGTTATATCTGTTCTGTTCTGATTTGATTTATCTTATTCTATACCTTTTTCTCTTTCTGTTCTATAGCCAGGCTACCACGAGCCTGAGCCAATCTCATAAGAGATTAACATACGCTAAAATGTTTGGGACAATCAAATGAATGTGCATAAATTGGGCATGACCGATATGTGACTGATTTAAGGAAAGAACATAGGTTGAACTTGGAACCTAGAACATAAATCTAAGGCATAAATTGGACTGATCTGTGACTAAATTGAATAAAGGACATAGGTTGTAAACTAGATCTAAATCTGTGCATATATGACAGTTTGGGAATATCATATGGTAATATATGACTTGTAATATCTGGAATATTAAGATCGGAACTAAAGGACATTTCTTAGATCTAGATCCTTGGACATATTATGACTTGGGCTGAAACGAACATGTTGTTTAGGCATAAAGGACCTATATTAGAATAGGATAACTATAAATGTGAACACGCCTAAATATGGATTTTTGGATAATTAGCAATAAAGGCTATAACTTGGCATAATTCATACCATGATTTGGGAATTAACCTATTGAGTTAGGTCTACCCATGATCATTTATTCAACCTTTGTTTTATGTGAGTCTAGGCATATGATTTGGAGTTTTTAGAGATTCTTCTGTACTATGCAATGTTTAACTAAAAATATATAGCCTATGTTGAATTATGAATTATGACCATGATTTGGCATATAAGTGTAGGCTAAATTTGTTGAATCGCCTAAATCTGCTAAACTAAATCTGTAGATATGCCTAATTTGTTATCTGTCATATGCTAAGTCTATTGAAAATGCCAAAACTGCTAAATCTGTTATCTGCTCTGCTAATCCGCTTAATCTGTTGAAATGCCTATCCTGCTGATTTGTTAAGTTGCCTAATCTGCTAGTTCTGTTATATGGCCTAAACTGCTAATTAAATGGAAATGCCTAGTCTGTTAAATTTGTCTGTTGAGATGCCTAATCTGTTATATGCCAAAATCTGCTAAGTGCTAAATCGGTTAAATCTGTTAAGTCACCCAATCTGCTAAAATTTGTTATCTGCTATATCAGTTGAGTTGATGTGATCATTCTGTTATTGATATAATCTGAATTGGCATATATATTTGGCATGCGCATAAACGGTAAATAATTAATTAATTGGCCGCAAAGATCAATATGGCTAACTCGAGGTTAGAATGAGTTTGCGACGTAAATCTGCCCGGAACCGCCCGGCACATCCAGTGATCGCAAACAATAGGTTCTAATGTGAGAAGTTAGTCATAACCTGCTTAAGACACGAGGTTAGGTCTGGCTTGTGGCAGAAGTCTGCCCGGAACCGCCCGGCACATCCAGCGGCCACAAGCTAGCGACCTAATATGAGAGGTCTGGGCATTAATAATTAATTAATGCAAATCTAAGATAAGAATGACATCTAAAACGTATTGGGGGAAAATAGGGTTAAACCAACTGGATTAATAGGTGTAGAAAACCCGTCCAGGAATCTGTAGGCCCAATACAAAGTTAGACAAATCTGAAAAATCTGTACATCTGATCTGTTAGTCTGAAAACTTGTTAACTTAATCTGTGAACTAGTAAATCTGAATTCTGTATGTCTGATCTTGTAAACAAGTTAATCTGAAATCTGTTAGTCTGGGGACACAAGGTTAGGAGGGGAATTACTTGTGTCATCTGTTGTTTGGGACCCATATTAGTCAGTAACCCTTTCTGGTATCAAAACTTTGACCCAACAGTAGGTAGGGTCCGGGAACGCTTACTGAACTAATTATAAGTGGTTCATTTTGATAATGGCGAGGGGTGTTGATGGTGCGTTCCAACCGGGTCATGTGCGTGCATGGATCCCGGTCTGCCTCTGAGGATGTAAGACCCCGTGACATCTGTAAATAGGTCTGTGCTAATTGGTTGTCACTTTAGGGAGTGATACACCCTACTGTGGGGCCGACACAGGATATTTATGTATTAGGGAGCCGATCGCTTGGGGTAGGGTTTTAGGGTACACTTAGTTCTGTCTGTTTCTGTTGGTACCGTCTGTTTCTGTTGGGTGGTAACACCTGTCTGTTTCTGTGTGGTACCGTCTGTTCGGGTGGTAAAGGCCCATTACTAGTGTACACCTAATTCTACATTCTTTTTCCGTAGGGATTAATCGGTTTCTGCTTCTGTCTGTTTCTGATCGGGTAGTAAAGGCCCATTATTAGCATCCTGTTTCTGTTAAATTATTCTGTACCCGTTTCTGTTTCAGTTTAGACATTAGGGTAACACCTAATTCGGTTATACTAGTATTAGTGCAGAGAAGTGTAAAGCAATAGTTTATGTCATTCTGTTCTTCTGTTATATCTGCTACACCTGTTACAGTTATCTCTCATCCAGTTTTATGTTCATGTCATATTATTATTATCTGTTCATATGCTGAAAGTCACTGAACTTGCCAGACTTTATGTCTGACCCTTGTTGTTTCGCCTCTTTTCTTCCGTTTCCCCCCCAGGTTTTCTAAGGAGGGAATACTCTAGCTAGATCCGGATTTCTTCTGCTTGAAGTGCTTAAAGTATGGCTTGTCTTCTTCTGTGGGGATTATGATTTTAAACCATGCATTTTGAAGGCTTTTGTACAAGACTGATATTTTGTATTTGAATTCTGAGATTTGAAAGGATGTAACCATATTGATTTCTGTTTCCGCTGAAATAAAGTTAAAATTTTTCAAGTACTGTTTTATCTGTCTTGTAAGTTTCTGTTCTGTTTACTAAAATGCTCCACCAAAGTTAAGGCATTCCCTTTGTGAGTGACCTTAACGGAGGTGGGGTGTTACACTTGGTATCAGAGCTAAAGGTTACCAGATTAGATAAAAGTTTTTGAAAACTATTTTCAAAAAGGTTTTAAAAGGAAGTATTTTCAAAATTAAAGCTTATTTTGAAAAACATGATCCCCAAGAGCCATATATCTTTCTTTCAGTCCTTTTTGTATTGAACCTTTCCTTTTTCGTTTCAGCATGTCTGAAGCATCTGAGATACCAGAGGGTGTCCATGTACCCGGTTGGTTTCGTCAATATCTTGAGGCTAGGACCGCCGCTGCAGGTCCAGCAAATGATCCCCCTCCCCCACCCCCTCCTCGTGCAATTGCCTTCTCAAAGATCTGTAGAGATTTTAGGGCCATGGGTGGGAAGGATTTCAAAGGAACTGAATCATTCGTAGAAGCGAGGAACTGGCTCAAAGAAACTGAGGATCTATTCGTTATCTTCGAGGTGGACGATAGGCAGAAGGTACAGTTGGCGGTATGGCTGCACAAAGACGAAGCTTCCTACTGGTGGGAAGTCACTAACGCCGAGAGGCTGGTTGAGACATGGATGGATTTCAGAACAAGGTTTGAGACAAAATTTCTCTCGCAAGCTGAACGGAGTTTACAACTGGAAAAGTTCTTATCTCTTAAGCAAGGAAGTATGACGGTCAAGGAATACGTCAACCAGTTCAACCAACTAGCTAGGTTCGGATTGGATTTAGTCAACACCCAGCATAAAAAGGCTCTCCGCTTTGTTAAAGGATTAAACGAGCCACTGCACAGCCTAGCCATGACCCATGTACCCATGGGAGCGACTTACGAGAAGTTGGTGGACATGGCACTACTGCACGAGGAAGACAAGGGCCCGGAAGAGACAAAGAAGGAAGAATCACATAGTAAGAAAGCGGGGCCCAAAAAGGAAACACAAAAGAAGGATGAGAAGGCTGAAGATAAGAAGGGGAAAAAGTGCTTTACTTGTGGAAGCTCGACTCATCTGAACAAGGATTGCAGAAAAAGGAAAGGCGCTTGCTTCAACTGTGGGGAGATGGGACACTTCACTAGGGACTGCCCGAAGAGACGAGGACAAGGAGGGCAGGCGAACACTCTTGAGGCTAGTGGCTAGGATAGGAGTAGGAAAATTTCTATAGTAGGTTTAATTTCTTTATCTGATTATGGAGTTAAGATTTTTTCTGATTCTAGTATTTTGATTTTGTAATCGATACTCTGCACTTTAATACTAGTATTATTTCTGAATTCCGCTGTAGACTCAGACCCATAAGGGTTATGGCTCGTCTGTTTGGGATTGGGGTTTGAGGGATATCTGTGTTAAGCGTCAAGTATGACGCATAATTCTGAGTTTTCGTGGGGTATGATTTTTAGCTTCCTAAGAATCATTAGGGAACCTGATCTGTATTAGTAGTCTGTAAATATCTGAATAATTCTGATTTCCAGTTTTGACATTGTCTAAAGAGGGTAATCCTCTGAGTGTCAATCTGATATTGATTTCGGTCTTTGGGGTTGATACTTAGGGGAATTGTTTTCTCAACCAATGTCTAATGGGAACCAAGTCTTTGACTTATCTATACTCGCTTCCATCATTCGATTGTATCCTATCGATCGAATCTTCGAACTTTAGGTATAAACTAATGGGTGTAAACATGTGTTTGAGACATGTTATGTTTGATGGTTGCAAGTGGATGCAAGTGGTTGCTAGTGGTTGCCCGTGGATGCATATACACACACTAGGCACTAGATCGGCTCGAAAACACTCTCATACTGCATATGGATGTGTGAGCATTTTTCAGTTTTTATGGATGCAAAATGGTTGAATCAGCACATGGATGTTGCATATGAGTGGATGGTTGTGCACTCATATAGAAATGATATGTATCAAATAGGAAAATTGCATACATATTGGACTCATGGCACTAACATAATTCGCATTAAGGAGGTCAACTGAATCAGTAGACCGCCTGATATTTGCATTAGATAAGGAACATATACACACACTTTTGCAAATGTTCATACAGCACTAGAGATTTCTAAGGACAATGGATGCTTGTGGATGATGACTGAGTAGATGAGTGATTGGATGGTAGGACACATTCTTCTTAACTTGAAGATTTCGGGGACGAAATCCTTTAAGGAGGGGAGAATGTAACACCCCGTAATTCTGTTAATATTAATAGCCACAAATTAAAGAATAACTAATTACAGATGTGAGGATTAAGGGAAACGGGTTTCACGGTTGCGTTCGTCTCGGAAAAATACGCGAAAGAGAGTCCGAAATTTCGTAAATCGGAGTTAGTATGACCGAGATATGGCCTTCAGAAGTTTCACGAAAAATCAGAAAAACGAAACAGATTTCGAAAATGCAGAAAACGAGCCAGGCGGGAAAATTCCCGCCCAGACCAGGTCGACTGGGGAGTCGACCTGGGTGTCGACCTAGAGGTCGACCTCCCCCCCAGGTCGACTGGGGAGTCGACCTGGGTGTCGACCTGGGGGTCGACCTCCCTGGTCGAGCCAGGTCGGCCTGGGTGCATCTGGATGGGTTTTTGGGCTGTCTGTGACGAATTCTGACGGTTCTGATCTGTTTTAGGGTTTATCTAAAGGCCTAAAACAACTAACTACACCTATAAATAGATCCTAAGACCTGGCCTCCTCTACACACAATTCTATTCTGCTTCTTCTCTGCCTCTGTTCTAATAAAAATAAAAATGGCGTCGCTACTCTGCTAGAATCAAAACTAGAAGCTAATCAACATCAACCTAAGCAATTCAATTCAAATTTGAGATAAAAGCTTCTGCAACAATTCTGCAACAACTAAAGTTCTTTCTTTAATCCAATTAAGGCAAGTACAGTTATTCTCCGCTATAAACGTTAATTTTGATTATGACATGAATTCTAAACCTGAATCTGAGGTTATATCTGTTCTGTTCTGATTTGATTTATCTTATTCTGTACCTCTTTTCTCTTTCTGTTCTATAGCCAGGCTACCACGAGCCTGAGCCAATCTCATAAGAGATTAACATACGCTAAAATGTTTGGGACAATCAAATGAATGTACATAAATTGGGCATGACCGATATGTGACTGATTTAAGGAAAGAACATAGGTTGAACTTGGAACCTAGAACATAAATCTAAGGCATAAATTGGACTGATCTGTGATTGAATTGAATAAAGGACATAGGTTGTAAACTAGATCTAAATCTGTGCATATATGACAGTTTGGGAATATCATATGGTAATATATGACTTGTAATATCTGGAATATTAAGATCAGAACTAAAGGACATTTCTTAGATCTAGATCCTTGGACATATTATGACTTGGGCTGAAACGAACATGTTGTTTAGGCATAAAGGACCTATATTAGAATAGGATAACTATAAATGTGAACACGCCTAAATATGGATTTTTGGATAATTAGCAATAAAGGCTATAACTTGGCATAATTCATACCATGATTTGGGAATTTACCTATTGAGTTAGGTCTACCCATGATCATCTACTCAACCTTTGTTTTATGTGAGTCTAGGCATATGATTTGGAGTTTTTAGAGATTCTTCTGTACTATGCAATGTTTAACTAAAAATCTGTAGCCTATGTTGAATTATGAATTATGACCATGATTTGGCATATAAGTGTAGGCTAAATTTGTTGAATCGCCTAAATCTGCTAAACTAAATCTGTAGATATGCCTAATTTGTTATCTGTCATCTGCTAAGTCTATTGAAAATGCCAGAACTGCTAAATCTGTTATCTGCTCTGCTAATCCGCTTAATCTGTTGAAATGCCTGTCCTGCTGATTTGTTAAGTTGTCTAATCTGCTAGTTCTGTTATATGGCCTAAACTGCTAATTAAATGGAAATGCCTTGTCTGTTAAATTTGTCTGTTGAGATGCCTAATATGTTATATGCCAAAATCTGCTAAGTGCTAAATCGGTTAAATCTGTTAAGTCACCCAATCTGCTAAAATCTGTTATCTGCTATATCAGTTGAGTTGATGTGATCATTCTGTTATTGATATAATCTGAATTGGCATATATATTAGGCGTGCGCATAAACGGTAAATAATTAATTAATTGGCCGCAAAGATGAATATGGCTAACTCGAGGTTAGAATGAGTTTGCGACGTAAATCTGCCCGGAACCGCCCGGCACATCCAGTGACCGCAAACAATAGGTTCTAATGTGAGAAGTTAGTCATAACCTGCTTAAGACACGAGGTTAGGTCCGGCTTGTGGCAGAAGTCTGCCCGGAACCACCCGGCACATCCAGCGGCCACAAGCTAGCGACCTAATGTGAGAGGTCTGGGCATTAATAATTAATTAATGCAAATCTAAGATAAGAATGACGTCTAAAACGTATTGGGGGAAAATAGGGTTAAACCAACTGGATTAATAGGTGTAGAAAACCCGTCCAGGAATCTGTAGGCCCAATACAAAGTTAGACAAATCTGGAAAATCTGTACATCTGATCTGTTAGTCTGAAAACTTGTTAACTTAATCTGTGAACTAGTAAATCTGAATTCTGTATGTCTGAACTTGTAAACAAGTTAATCTGAAATCTGTTAGGCTGGGGACACAAGGTTAGGAGGGGAATTACTTGTGTCATCTATTGTTTGGGACCCATATTAGTCAGTAACCCTTTCTGGTATCAAAACTTTGACCCAACAGTAGGTAGGGTCCGGGCACGCTTACTGAACTAATTATAAGTGGTTCATTCTGATAATGGCGAGGGGTGTTGATGGTGCGTTCCAACCGGGTCATGTGCGTGCATGGATCCCGGTCTGCCTCTGAGGATGTAAGACGCCGTGACATCTGTAAATAGGTCTGTGCCAATTGGTTGTCACTTTAGGGAGTGATACACCCTACTGTGGGGCCGACACAGGATATTTATGTATTAGGGAGCCGATCGCTTGGGGTAGAGTTTTGGGGTACACTTAGTTCTGTCTGTTTCTGTTGGTACCGTCTGTTTCTGTTGGGTGGTAACACATGTCTGTTTCTGTGTGGTACCGTCTGTTCGGGTGGTAAAGGCCCATTACTAGTGTACACCTAATTCTACATTCTGTTTCCGTAGGGATTAATCGGTTTCTGCTTCTGTCTGTTTCTGATCGGGTAGTAAAGGCCCATTATTAGCATCCTGTTTCTGTTAAATTATTCTGTACCCGTTTCTGTTTCAGTTTAGACATTAGGGTAACACCTAATTCGGTTATACTAGTATTAGTGCAGAGAAGTGTAAAGCAATAGTTTATGTCATTCTGTTCTTCTGTTATATCTGCTACACCTGTTACAGTTATCTCTCATCCAGTTTTATGTTCATGTCATATTATTATTATCTGTTCATATGCTGAAAGTCACTGAACTTGCCAGACTTTATGTCTGACCCTTGTTGTTTCGCCTCTTTTCTTCCGTTCCCCCCCAGGTTTTCTAAGGAGGGAATACTCTAGCTAGATCCGGATTTCTTCTGCTTGAAGTGCTTAAAGTATGGCTTGTTTTCTTCTGTGGGGATTATGATTTTAAACCATGCATTTTGAAGGCTTTTGTACAAGACTGATATTTTGTATTTGAATTCTGAGATTTGAAAGGATGTAACCATATTGATTTCTGTTTCCGCTGAAATAAAGTTAAAATTTTTCAAGTACTGTTTTATCTGTTTTGTAAGTTTCTGTTCTGTTTACTATAATGCTCCACCAAAGTTAAGGCATTCCCTTTGTGAGTGACCTTAACGGAGGTGGGGTGTTACAAATATAAATTAACATACATAAACACATTCTGATTGCAATGTAGGTATACGTATTTCTCACTTGTTTCTCAGTTCAGTTTCCCACATTAATTTATGTTTCTCTAGCCTCATTAATATCAATATCGAGATTGCAAATATGGTTCAGGTTCAACTTGATCGTTGATGGCCTAATACAAATTTTGCAATCTCGATTATTAATATTGATGGGACAAGTGCCTAAAAAATTGTCTTCGTCCCTTTGGCTTCTCTGTTAAGAGGAAGCTTAGTTGCCCTATATATATAACATAATGCTTCTCCTGAACCTACAGAGAAATTTTATATGAAATGTATCAGTTAAGTGTCACTTTTTTATACTGCACAATTTCAGCATTCATTTTTACTCTTATACATGCAAATCAGATGGAATAAACAAATTAAATTAACATACATAAACACATTCTGATATACTTGCATAATATCACATATTGCAAAATTCATAAACTCACAAGTCATAAGCTGCACAATTTATATACTGTGTAACTCATATATATAATTCATGCACTGCAAGGTTCCTATATATACATGTGTGTGTATATATATATATATATATTAGTGTCATATGTTTGCTACAAGTACTCAATTAAGCAATTTAAATGCTATCATTTAAAATCAACGTCCATATTAAATTCCAATCAGTATAGAGAAAATTCTATTTATATGTAACGGCCCGCAAATCCGTACACTTTAAGTCGACTAATCATACCCCGCGTCCAACCCAAATTGCACAGAAATACGGATCATTATTAGAAAGAAGTTAGAGCATGAGAAATAGAAAGAAAGAAATATTAGAATAGAAGAAAACGAAGATCACAAACTCACAGCGGAACGAATAAAATATATTAGATAACATAAACTTTGAAATACAAATCAGTAACTTTATATACATACCATTATCAGAGCACAACGGTTATCCCTGGGACAGTTATAAACACTTGTTTCCGGATACAACAAAGTACACAGCGGAAAATATGATAATTTATAGCTAACTGGTGAAGCCTTCTGCTTCCAGCTCTTCCAAGTGAATCTGAAAAATCCTAACCACTTGACTGCCCGTACAAATTTGGGCACCCAAGAGTTTAGGGAAAATAGAACAAAATAAACTCTGAGTCAGTCATAGGACTGGTGTGAGTAAACTCCAACCATTGGTTTAACTTTTTAAAAATCTTTTCAAAAGAAAAGATAATCGTAAGACCGATCCACGCATAAACACCGATGATTTTTACCTTACGATAACCCAAAACATTTTGATATCAAAATCCGGTGATACTATAATAGTGTCTAAACCAAATAAATAAAATCTAGCGGAACGCTTGCATCTCATGCTCTATATATAATATAAAATCAAAAACCGCAGGGCGCTTATTGGAGATTGGATTTCCAACATGACAAGGTATGGGACCACCTGCCAATAGCATATCTCTATAGGCGAATACACTGGGTTCAACAAGAACTTCTTGCAACCCGGCCCACACATGACCAACCACTCATTCGCTTGAGTGTATCAAATGTATATCACCAACGGTTGGGATCAGCAACCGTTTCCCGAAAGGGACAGCATCGATAGATTAAAGAAGCAAATGGAATTTCTCTAGATAGGTGATTATACATCCTAATGGGCGCGACCCACATAGCCATGCTGCCTGCCCGATTTTTATCAATTCCCGGTTGTGAGGCATGAGGTTTGAATTATCTTCCAGAACCTCTGGCCATCATTCACTTTGAATGCCACATCGTCATACCCGCCAAATCACAAATTGATTTCCTCAAAAATACCACGGTTATAAAGCTAAGAGAAACGAATTCCTCTGCCACCAAACGTAAGTACGTTTGAAGAGATCAACTTACACGATCCGTTAGATATACTCTGTCAGACATTCATCCATTTCATGTTGTCCTGGGACTGGACAAACCGAAGGCACTATCCCGTAAACAGGATAGCCCTTGCATAACTCCGTCTTCAGTTTATTTTCATCATAATTGGTCGCAACGCTAATTAACCCCCTTACGGAGTGGTTTCCAGATAATGAATCTGATCCCGGTCTCTCCGTATTGACGATGGAAAAATGGTCAAAAACTTTGATATTCGGTGATTTAACTATCAAAGAAAAATAAGTGTGCAACCAATGATCTTATTTCCAGGTAGGAATTTGATCGATCAATCATCAATCAACATTGGCCCCTTTTTGATTTAATTTCTTATTAAATTTATCATTCCAAATTCTCATTTCTTAATTCCGCAACTTTTTTTTGGGGATCTTTAAATTAACGCGATGTTATAAAACATCGTTATAATAACTCCAACCACTAATCATTTATTAGCCAACCATATTACTAACCAAGTTTCACTATCGAACCTTAAACATTCCTCCATCGATCATGAAGTCAATCAAGTTGGGGTATAATTACCTCTCAGACCTTAATTGAATAACATTCTCAACTTTGAAATAGTCAAAGCTCACAACTTTAAACAAAATGTCGCCTACAAGACTCTCGGATTCGATCTAAGAACACATTCCTTTTACGGAGAAATATTGATTTTAGCAATAGCGTTATAATCGTTGTTTCCAAATATTTGATTTATAAAACATTACTTTTAACAAAAGCGTTACAATCACTGTTTAAAATTATAGAACACTTACTATAACAATAGCATTACAATCGCTATTAAAAACAGTTATTATAACGGCAGCGTTAAAATTTCTGTTCAGATTTACCAAAACATTTATTATAACGGCAGCGTTTAAAATCGCTATTAAAAATATTTGGTTTATCAAAATGCAACATGTATTTATTTAAGTAAATAAATAAATAAATAGTTATTAAATTTGTTTCAAACGGAAAGTAAGATAATTACTTCCCTGAATTCGATATAATCGAACTCCAATAAACAACTCTCATTCGACTACTCCATATTCGATTTATATTCTGAACTTCAGAATTTATTTACCATTTCAGGTAAATTCAAATTTCAAATTCACTATTGAATTTATCCTTTAAATTCTTTTATAATCATTCCAATCTATGAAACGTTATCACAATTTATTTTATATTCTGAATCTTGAACTAAACTCATCGTTTTCTTTAAAACGATTTCCCTTTTTACTCAATTTCCAATTTGGGTTCATATTTCAAATCATCCAAATTTTCTTTATAGATATTTCATTTGTAAAATGTTTCCTTTGAACCATTATTCACTCTAATCGTGAATATAATTTCTTTATATGTAATTTGATTTCATACTTGTAAACATCTCTTAAATCCAAACTCTACTTATAACCTTTATTCAAAATTATTCATATCGAATCTCATTTTATTCCAACCACTTATAATCCCCTATATAATTTCCTTTATAATTACCAAGTTCGAATTTCATTTCAAATATTGGTTTAAAAACCCATTTCCACCCTTATGTAAATTCAATTTGAAATTTTATTTTCAGTTTATCAAATGATAAATAGTTCACTTAAGTTATAAACTCGTTTATAAACAATTTCATGTTTATTCATTTAAACAGATTTCTACTTCCAATTTTATTTGAAACCAAATTTTTATTTTTGAAAATAAATTTTCTTTTTAAATCCCAAACTCCTTTTCCCATATTCGAAAATATTTTTTGGTATTTAAATACTAAAATCCTAGGGCCAAGGTAGCTCAAACACAACAAAGTCAGTCACTAACTATATATATCACACCACCCATCAAAATCAAGGAACCCAGTTGGGCCCCTCCAACCTGTTTCCCTGCATCCACAGATATTAATCAATATCAATAATATTATTTCACATCAATATGAAATATCAGAACTAATAATCGATCAACGATGTAATCATATCAACCAATTTTATCAACTATTCAACCAAGCAACCATCACACAGTATAAAATAAATTTAAAAAATCGTTTAAATAAAAATATAAACGAGTCAGAGTTAGTGAGTTTACTCACCTTAGGTCGTTGTTGACGATCCTGCTTTTGTTTCGGTTAAAATTAAATAAGAATTTGATTTTTCTATGAAATTCCAGCATCTCTGCTTCATTCAACTCCAGCTCGTACGCGTTAGCTTTGCGATTTTGAACCTCACGACTCTCGTTTCACCGGCTTCTGTACGCGTTACAATATCTTATAGTAACTAAAATATTATAAATTTATTAATCATCCCCTTAGTAATTACTTACCATATTAGTCACTTTTAATCTCCTTTTAATGGTTTGAAAAGAACTGCTCATTATCCTCCTCCAGAAACATAACTTCTTCCGGTTTGAACTCATCGGAAGATGCCACCTTCTGGTTTCCATTTCGCAACCATTCGTGATATATTTAGCACCGTGTCACCACAAGAATACAAGCTTTGTTAACCCTTAACCCACGATTTAATTTTCCTTCCTCCCAAAAATAAAACTACCAAGCTCGCATGCTTCTTTCCCAAGATTCTGTCCTCAAGTCCCAAACCCAGCTACAGAAAGAGTTCCTCAGCATGAATTTAACTTACAGGCATATTATCAACTCTCGCCATCCTCAGTACACGCGACTACCCCATCTTGTTTGACAACTTTGAACTCATGCACCCAAATACTCTTCAGACTTCTCCTTTTCCTCACTGATACCATGTTCTTCCTCCCATTTAAAACTGAAACCCGACTTTAAGTCCAAACTGCCCTGCTACATTCTTCTTCTACCTTAGACTCCCCTTACATTATCACAAAAACATACTCAACTTATATCGTCAGTTTGAACCACCATCTGCCATACTTGCTTCCACCTACATCTCTCATTTTCCAACCGTTCTCCACATCCAATATACCATTATTCTCTCTCCTATAAAATCCACGGTCTGCACTACACAATCCCAAACTGCGTTCTTCTTTCCACACCTCCTCCCTTGATTGCCAGCGTGGGTCTCGACTTCCGGAACACCATCGACATCACTAGTCTGACCCTCAAAAACATACGCCCAAGTGTGGTTCGATTTCATGAGTCAGAAAACAATATTGATTTCTTGAAATTAGACTTCATCCTTACTTGATTGGCAACCCTAATTTACCCATGCTGAAGTCGAACTCCCTGGAAGCGTCGAGTCTTGAATTCATCACCATGGGAAGGGCTTTCGAGAAAACGCAGGGATCGAATCAGAAAATATCGAACAATTTCATATGGTTTTGTGATTTTGTTATTTAGTATGAGTTTTTGATCGGATTTAGGAACCGGAAGAAAAATCAATGAGAAAGAAGTGTTTTGGGGCTTTCTTTGGGATTCACCATGAGAAAAGAACATATGGTGTTAATTTATAAGGGAAGATGCCTTGGTATCCACGGTTTTAACACCTTGGAGAGCACGGTTATAGGATAGGGTAGGATTTTTTCTCAACTTAGGTTGCATGTTCATGCATTTATTTTTGACAAGGCTTGACAAACGTATTGTACATCATAGAGGTAGATGACAGCACAAGGCATGTGCATATGCGAAAATAAAGGCTGCATACTCTTTTATATCTTTAGCACATTTACACCCTAGGGTATGCAAACCTTGTACTTATTTATAATTTACTTCTGTTCCATGTTTTTATTTTCTTTATAATATAAACATTGAGGTTTTGTATCAGAACTTGGCATGTTCATTAAGTGACAGGCCATGTACATTTTGAAAATGGTGGTCGCTATGAAAGGCTGCATACTGCCATTAATTGATTCTCAGAACCAAATCCTTTTTGCAGTTGCATGTTGGTTGCTCAATTGTACTAGACGAATGCAACAACAACACCCATAAACTTGTTTCACGCTAAAACCTTAAGTGTTTACGAAAACAAATATATCCAAAGATAAAAATAATGCAAGTTATTGTGATGCAAAGTATCTACAGTAAAACGAAAATAGAAATCGAGAACTTCGAAAACAGAACCAAGATGGATAGGAATTGAACCCTTCTTAACCAAGGACTGATTGGGGTTCCTATGTTATTTATTCATTTCAGTGAACATATAGGATAAAGATTTCGGTTACGTTCAAGCCTACAGACAGAAGTAAGAATACGGTCGTGTCCAGCGAGGTACCACGATCCTAAAAATATAATAATATCGGTAGTTTAACTTATATTATGAAACCCCAAAATATTGATATAGGGTGCAAAATACTCCAAATAAAAAGTTGCATATTTAATTAATTAAAAATTACAGTAAAATTGTAAAAATTAAATTATAACTACGCTTCAAAAGAATCTTGTCTAAATTCAAGACCGATATTTAAATATATTTAAATAACCGTTATGGCCTATATACGATTCCACGGCGACTTTCTGAAAATTTGATTTGGACGTAACTTACAATCTATAAAACGAAATCTCGATTTATCACTTCCATTAGAAAAATACAGTTCAGTAGGTTCAAACGTTTCTTGTTTTAAAGAAATTTGACTTATAATGAATCATGTATACTTAGTTGAAGTTTAAATCGTAAATTATGAACTACCGCGACTATTTCGAGTTCGTTTTAAATAAAATTATAAATTATACGTTTTAATATCGTTTTATTAAATAAATTCCTATATATAATTCAAATAAAATATTTAAAACAAATTTAAATATTCAGAATTCAATGGCTAAAAATCCGGGTCGTTACATTATACGCCGAAAATTACCTAACGTACACCACTATTTTTTCTAAAAAATATATTACTAAATTACCGTTCTTCTTTATTGCATTCTTACTTTTTTAATTATAACTCATCAAACTAAACCGTTGTAATTAACGATATTGACCAAATCTGTGTAAAAAATTTTGAAGAACTTAATATGTTTTTAAACATGAAACCTAAAATTTGAATTACGGAAACTTCTACAAGACAGTGCTAAAATTTAGAATCATTTAATTTAGAAGTAGGGATTTTTGTTGAAATTAAGATTTTTTTTATAGCATAACAAATTGGATACCATATATTCAAAAATTGAAATTCATTTTACTAAACTTAAACTTTTTTAGTGCTATAAATTTCTTATTTTCTGAAAATAAGCTTAAAGTTTTAAAGAAGGAAGATGATAAAGAATAAAACAAGGCTAATATTGTAAAAGAGACGGTGTACGTAAAGTAAAATTTTGATGTATGATAGTTTATTTTACTTTAGGTGTATGTTAAGAGATTATTGGTGTATGAATAGAATTAGCCTCAGTATAGTTCAGGCAATCAACATATATGTACAAAACAGGTTCAAAACCCATTCGATTCAGACGCAAACACTAGAAATCAATACTTTTTGGTAATTTAGTCTGGTATACTATCAAAACCCAGTGTTCAAAACCCATTCAATTTAGAAGTAATTTAATTTGGTAAACTGTCAAAATCCAGAGCTCAAAAGTAACTTAAAACCCAGATATAAAACTCATTTACAAACACTGTTTGCAGAAATCAACTGTTATGGTTTGTGGTTGCAGAAATCAACACTTAGCGGGTTTTAACTGTTCAAAACCCTCAACAATAGAATCCAAATCAAATTAGATAAATCAAGTTTGATTTTATACCTTTCTGGCTATACCGATTTCACGATCTTGAATATTATTAGGAAATGAATCAAATCGCTTTGTAGCGTCGCTAAGATGAACCGCCTCTACGGGTATCCAAACCAACGTTGAATGAGATAATCTTTACAAAATCGAATTAAACTGAGAAATAATAAGCGGTACATTGAAAGGGGTAAAAAGCTAGGCTTTTTTAGAAAAAGGAAGAAAAGTGAACGAGAGTTAAAAGAGTTTAAGTATGAGGGAATAAGAAAAGAGAATGGGTCGGTTACGTTTTCCTTGGACACGCGGACTTGTGTTTACGAGGAGGCGGGAATGTGAAATTTTTTTGTCGCGCTTACATTGATACTGAAAACGCTTTTGCTTGCATTTGATAATAAACGCCACTGATTTTTGCAACAGAAAATCATTTTTCTTGTAGTGATATACATATATACATTCACACACACACATACACATATATGTATATATATAGGGAAATTCTATTTAGACGCAAATGGTGACACAATTGATTTGTACCATTGGATGACCCCATGAATTACACCTCTCCATATAAAAACAAAAAGATCCACGATTGAGGCTTTGTGTCTAATTTTGTGTCCAAATAATTGTCCTCATATATATATATATATATATATATATGTGTGTGTGTGTGTGTGTGTGTGTGTGTATTCGTACATACATATAAATATTTTATCTTAAGCAATATATATTTTATATTTAATGCTAACAGATATGATTCAATCAATTTATTAAAGTAATAAATAGTAATTAATAAATTTTAGAGCAATAAGAAAGCTTTTGCTTTTATCAGTAAAATATCGAAATAATTTTGGAATCAATTATAATGTAATTTTAAATGGAAACAAACACGGTTTATTTGTGTTCATATATATTATTATGAAATTTTACATACAACCTAACAAAATAGTTTCACATACTTTGTTAATCTCCAAACAATGAGAAAATAAATCAGACAACTTAATATACAAATTCAGTGCATGGAAATCCAGATTCAACAATAAAATGAAAAATAGTGAAATAAATTTTTTTTTAAAGATAATATCAACCATAATAATGTATGATAAATTGACTTATGGATAAGAAGAGATCTTAATTAAATATACATGAAGAACATATAATCAGGGGCGGAGCACCATTGCAAATGGGGTAGGCAGGTGCCTACCCCAGCATCTAAAAGAAAAAAAGACACCACACAGAAACTACAAAAATGCCATACAAGAACAGTCCTCTCCAGTCAACCATAAACGTCTGTTCCTACTGCTTCGTCTACACCAATGAAGATGAAGACATCTTCCTGATTTGCTTGAGCTGCTTCTGGAAAGTCCACTACGACTGCATTCCGGTTCATCGTCTTGCCTTCTCAGGTTGACACGTCCAACTTCTCGTGCATGGATTGTTGTGTGGATCCGAAACCTTGGAGGAAGAATCACACTATTCCAGATGAGGGTAAGATTGCTTCTTGATTAGGGTTTAGTTTGTGTAGTTATCACGTTCGGTGAATTGCTAGCATGAAACAAGTTGTGCAAATGGACAATTTGGTTCCACTTGGTTTAATTTTGTTGATTAGTGGACATTATGTCAATTGGTAATTGTTCTTGTTTAGCATCTACTGCGTATGATTTTGGTATTTGAATTTTATCCCATTTAGAAAGGAAAAAAAAAACATGTTCCACTTTGTGCCTACCTCAACATTATGTCCTGACTACGCCACTCCATATAATTATCCAAGATGAACAGTAGAAGATCTGAGCTAATTACAAGGCGAGTATAGGACATAGAAGAGATGCAATGGAAGGCCATCTTGTTCTTGTAGCCATGGCGAGGAAGGTTTTGAGCTGGTTTTCACAAAGTTCTTGAATATTGTCGAACACTTGAAAAACTACAGATCTGAAAAAATATGATGCTGACATGACATAGATTGGTTAGGGTGGTTTACTGGTTGTTTCTGGTGTTTTGGATGAACTGAATCAAGATTTAATGGAGGGATTTGGGAGGAAATAGGGATTTGGAAAAGTGTTTGATGCAATGGAAGACACTGGCAGTTTCAGTGGGGAAAATGGTGGTTATATCGAAGGAATTGGAGATGAAATCAATGATTAAAGGATCAAACGATGGTTGTTGTCACAACAAGATTGGGATATATAATAGCAAGAATCGAATTCAAGAATCAATTTTGACAATTCATACAGCAATGAAGAAGAAAATATCAAGAACTAATACATGAACAAAACAGAAACCTGGCTTGTAAATTAAAAGATCACAACATTGATTTAAGGTATTAGTTAATCTCCGGGGCAGAGTAGAAGAAGGGAAGAGATTCTCGAACAAAGAAAAGGATCCAATTACTTCGAAAGAATTGAACGAGGAGCCGTATGAGGGGAAAATCTCATGTACGGTTCTGTAGAGTGACTTGTCTGTCTATTTTTCCACTATCACACCCAAAAATACTAACAGATTCAGGTCCATAACAATGGGTTCTAATGCACGAGATTTATAGCACTTATCAATAAGGCCCTATCATTTAGTTTTACATAGAAGCAATGGCATAACTAGATTGGAAGCAAAATGCAAACAAACTAGTAATCAAGTAACTGGATAAATTATTAACCAATTGAAACAGATTCGAACCCTAACTAACTAATAGCTATGAAAGGAAGAAACTAAATTGCAAGATAATGAAAGAAAATGCAGGAATTACAAAAACTATGTTAATGAACTAAAATGGGAAAAATGACATTAAAATGGAAAGGAAGATGAACAAAAACTATCTACCAATTGAAATACTTGCCAAGAAATTGATTACACTTCATTACACCCTTTTACATCACCTGTTCTCACATATATATACACATAACTAGGACTAACGTCACATAACAACCCATCATGGCCCAAAAGAATATTTCAACCATTACAATATGAATCAGCACGTGCATGCTGCACCACTGTTACATGAACTGTTACAACTCCCTCCCTCTTCAAAAACGATCTTGTCCTCAAGATCGGGCGATCAACCAGTCGTTTGCTGCAGCCATATCAGACAAAATGGAAATGTTTCCTAAACCTGAAAGCTGTGATAAGGACACTTCTGCAATGCAAAATCCCACTACACCGGTTAACGAGCCTCCACCAGGATCAAACACAAACACATTTCTCTCACAGAGTTTGATCATGCTTAGCTTTAGGTACTCAAGCATTGTAGTATTATTCAAATTATGGAATACCGCAACCCTCATTTGAGCTACTATGAAAGAATCAAAAGTAGCATTGATACTTCCAGTTTTATCAGCAGCACCTAGGTTGCTATTAACATCTTTTCAGTATTCTCTTTTATTAGCTTGATCATAAGATTGTGACGATGAGGGCATTGAGACTGCTACAAGTTTACTACAAATGGCATCTTCAATATACTGCTTGCTACAACAATAAATCCATTCAAATGTATGTGGAGCATTGTTTCTCAAATTCATGGCTAAATCTAAACCAATTACACATTCAAGGATTTTTATTTGGCTGTCAACTTCATTAGCTTCCTTTTTTTCCTCCTTCACCCTTTCTACGCATATCTTTTCATCAATCTCTTCATTTGATTCGCCAATTTCTGGACCAACTTGCTTATCTTCAGCGATAAACTTACTCTTATCATTGCATTTAATTATCTGGAGAACATTTCTGGTGATTGTATCAGGTCCAATCTAAGAATATATCTTGCTACTTTCTTCTTTTTGGATTTACCTTCTTCCTTCTCTTCATTTTCAGTCAAGTTTCCTACATCTACAGCAAAACATACTTCATCTTTTCTCCTTCCCAGCATGTCTACAGACGATGGTTGACTGCTTTTTGCCAAGTTTTCCAAGTCATTTTTACCTTGCACTTTTGGTGATGGGAATTGTATATTAGGATGGACATCAGTTGTAGGGAAGCCTTTAGCAGGTTGGATGGAATCTGCAGTAGTAGTTATGGGAATGATGGGGTTAGAAGTAAGGTTCTTAATACTTTTCTTTAATTTAGTTGTTTGCTTTGGCTTTTATAAAGTTTCATACGACTTCTTCATCTTTTTGAGATAAATCCACGCCATAATATCGTCTCTAAATATTGGCATGTCTATGATCAGAAACATTATTAGCATACCAGTCATACCGTTGCAGTGCTTCCTTCCTAAGATAAAAGTAGCAATTGTCAACCCACATTCCTTCATCAATTCTAAGAAGATGAAGTATTGCTCCACTTATCTCAACCATTCAACCACTGTTTCTTCACCAGAGAAGGTTGGTAAGTCTAACATAAAGGGGCATTGATTGGATGGGGAATCTTGATAGTATAGACGTGGTAGTGGATTTCTTGGAGACACTGGCTAGTCACATGCAAGCATATGCCTAGAATAAGGGTTTGGAATGTATTCTTCTTGATATTATACAAGTGGCTGGTTGGTGAAGTTGTGCCGCTCGTAAGAAAAGTAGGCAGGATGCTCGAACCAAGTCTGATCTGATTCTTGATATTGTTGCTCCATAGGAGAAGTAGACAGGAAGATATCGTGTATGTGGTGGTGGAGAATGTAGAGGTTGATTCGGATATCCTCCTTCTTCTTGCTCGTACTCACCTTGATCTTGATACTGTACTAGCGATTGCAGGTCGTAACTGCAGTGCAGATTTGGATGTGGTGGAGCATGTAGAGCATGGTTTTCATAGCCTCTTCCTTGAACATAGGTGATGCTAGGGTTGAATTTCCTTTGTTTGGCCTAAGGATCATTTGAAGAATAAAGTTTGGAGATTTGAGGATCGGATTGGTGGCTAGAGGTTAACCCAGTCGAACGCTCTGATACCAATTTAGAAGGTCATCTTGTCCTTGCAGCCATGGCCAGGAAGGTTTTGATTTGGTTTTCACAAAATTCTTGAATATTGCCGAACATTTGAAAAATTGTAGATTAGGAAAAAGATGTTGCTGACGTGGCAAAGGTTGGTTAGTGTGTTTTTCTTGTTGTTTCTGGTGGTTTGGATGAACTGAATCAAAATTTAATTGACGGATTTAGAGAAAATAAGGATTTGGAGAAGTGTTTGATGGAATGGAAGACACTGGCAGTTTCGGCGGGGAAGATGATGGTTAGATCGAACGAATTGGAGATGAAATCAATGATTAAAGTATCAAATGATGGTTGTTGTCACAACAAGAATGGGATATACAACAACAAGAATTGAATTCAATAATCAATTGTGACAATTCACACAATATTGAAGAAGAAAAGATCAAGAACTAGTACACGAACAAAACAGATACCTGGCTTGTAAATTAAACGATCACAGCATAGATTTAAGGCAATGGCATAACCAAATTGGGAGAAAAATGCAAACATACTAGTAATCAAGTAACTGGACAAATTATTCACTAATTGAAACAGATTGGAACTCTAACTAACTAACACCCATGAAAGGAAGAAGTTAAATTGCAAGGTAATGAAAGAAAATGTAGAAATTACAAAAACTATGTTAACGAACTAAAATGGGAAAATTGACATTAAAATGGAATGGAAGATGAACACAAACTATTTAACAAATGAAATACTTGCCTAGAAATTGATTACACTTCATCACACCCTTTTACATCGCCTGGCCTCTCTCTCTCTCTCTCTCTCTCACACACACACACACACACACACACACACACACGCACACGCGCGCACACACACACATACACACTCACATAATTGGGTCTAACATCACATAACAACCCATCGTGGCCTAAAAGAATATTTCAACCCTTACAACATGAATCTGCACATGCATGCTGCACCAGTGTTACATGCATGCAATATAAAAATATCTAAATAATTACAACATGATGGGTATTCTGAACAAGTAAAATTACATTTACTAGAATGAAGCCAATCATTTGCACCTTGAATGATGAATCAAATCCCTAGATTTAGAAATCAGCCTCTAGAAGTTGCAAGAGTCAAGAGACTAAACCGTCATAAATTAATTTGTTTTGTTCAAATATATTTTATAAAAAAATAATTTTGATTGAGTCCATTAAGAAGGAGAAGGAGAGCATGAGAAAGAAAAAAATTATGTCTGTAAATAATGTAAATGAATAAGATGGAAATAATATGTTTTGAAGGAAAACATGAATCCTTTCGATTTCCTTCTTTATACCTTTCCTATTCAATTCCGAATTAAATATGTAACGACCCGGAAAAATGCGATCTTGGTTATCCGATATACAACACATATCGAACATCCCAGGATTGAAAATAACCAAATACTTAATGAAAGAAATTAGTGGGTAAGGATAGATAAGATAGAAACTTAGAATAGAAGAAGAAGAAGACAACATCAGAGTAACACGAATCTCACAGCGGAACGAATAACATATAATATATAACATAATTTTGAAATATAACTTTGTACTTGAATATACATCATTTTCAAAGTACAACACTTACAACACAGCGGAAATAAACTATAGCTATATGATTCTGAAGCCTCCTGCTCCAGCTCTTCAAGTATCTGTAAATCCCGACTACTTGACTCCCCGTACAAATTTAGGCACCCAAGAGTTTAGGGAAAACAACAAAATAAACTCCGGGTAAGTCATGGGACTGGCATGAGTAAAACAGTTTTTAACAGTTCAAGCAGATAAATGATATCTCATAAGACCATGCCGTATAACGGAACGGGTTTTTCCCTTATGAGAATCCAAATTTATCTTTATATCAAAAACCTTTTGATATTATAATAATGTCTATCAAGCATAGTATAATAATCATCTAGCAGAAACGCTTTCATCTCACGTTCTACATATATAGTATACAATCAAAACCACAAGCACGTATTGGGTAATGGATTTCCAACTATGACAAGGTATGGAACCACCTTTCGCTAGTGTACCTCTAGAGAGGAATACACTGGGTTCAACAAGAACATCTTGCAACCCGGCCACACATGACCGACCACTCATTTCGCTTGAGTGTATCGAATGTATATCACCAACGGTTGGGATCAGCAACCGTTTCCCGAATGGGACATCATCAACAATAGATTTTTAGAAATAAATGAAACTCTAGATCAGGTGATTATACACCCTACTTCGGTGCGACCGACTTAGCCATGCTGCCTGCCCAATTTCTGTCATTTACCGGTTGATGAGGCTTGAGGTTACGCCTTATCATCACATCAGATTCACTTCGAATGCCACATTGTCAGATCCATCGAAAATCACTAATTGACGTCTACAACAGTACATTATGTGTTAGCTAAAAGAAGTTTCCTCCTCCGCTTCCACTCTTTGTACAGTTGGAGAAATCAATATATGTGATCATCTGGAAATACTCTGTCAGACATCCGTCAATACAAGTCATCCAGGAACAAGATGAACCGAAGGCACTATTCAATACATCCATCTTAGACACTGTTATCTAAGACTTATACAATTGCCCTTGCACTATACTCCGTCTTCAATTATCTTTGGCATATATGATTCGCAACGCTTATGCCAATACAGAGTGGTTCTTTGGATAATAATCCATCCGGTCTCTCCATATTAACAACGTTAAAATGGTCAAAAACTTCGATAGTCTATGATTTAACTATCAAAGAAAAGCAGGTGTGCAAACAACGATATTATTTCCAAAGGGAAATTATATAGATCAAACATCCATTATATATATATCTATATATATATATATATTCATATTTCCTTATTTTCTATGTTTAGAAAATATACGTTAACACTGGAAAACATTTCCATTTCTAATCCATATTTCCAATTTCAATATTTGATTACGTTTCTGATTCTAATTGGAAAACATTTCCAAATCTTCTTTACTTGGATTTAAACAGATGTTTAAATCAACATCGCGACGGCACTCAAACCACTATATATTTACTAAATTCACTTAACCACTTTCACTCTCGAGCCTTAACCATTTCTAAATTAAAAACAGAGTCAATCAAGTTGGGGTATAACTACCTCTCAAACCTTAGCTGAACAACATTTCTAACTTTGAAATAGGCAAAGTTCACTTTATATTTCTTTAACAACTTCCTTACGTAACTCTCCTTCGGATAAATCTCTATTCGATAACTCCTCCCTTCGAATAACTATATTCGATAATCTATTCAATTTACTCTATTCGATTAACCCTTATCAATTAACTCTATTGGACTAACGCTATTTGATTAACTCAATCGGACTAACGCTATTGATTTACTCGTTTCACTTTACTCCTTTCGAATAAACTATATTTGATAACTCCTTTAACTTTATTCGAATAAACTATATTCGATCAACTCCTTTTACTTTATTCGAATCACTATTATTTGATTAACTCAATTGATTCTATTCGAATAAACTATATTCGATTAACTCCTTTATTCTATTCTATAAACTAAACTCGATAACTCCTTTTACTTTATTCGAATCATTAATACTCGATAACTCCATTTGAATAACTCTAGTTTGATTTACTCTAACTGATTAACTCGAACTGGTTAACTCTAATTGATTAACTCTAATTGGTTAACTCGTATTCGAATAACAAATATTCGATTAACTATATTCAACTAACTCGACTCGACTAACCCCTTTCGAATAACTAATTCAATATACTAACTTTCGAATACCATATTCGATTTAACTCCTTTCGAATACCATATTTGATTTAACTCCTTTCGAATAACTATATTCGATTTAACTCTATTCGCTTTATAAAGATTTCCTTTTTAACAACGTTTATTCATTTTTAAAGATTTACTTTTAGTAACGGTTCTCCACTTTAAAAATGATTTCCTCCTTATAACAGTTTCCTTTTTATAACGTTTTCCCTTTTTCTAAATATCTCCTATTTATAAATATTCCTTATTTATAAATATTCCATTAATAAATATTTTATTTTCAAATATCACTTTGAAAATATTCTCTTATCAACATTTCGGTATGTTATGGTATTCAACATATCAAATCACGATGATCAGTATCGTCCAAACACATATAATAGACAACATATTATATATCACATCATATATCACAATATATGAATCACAGTAAAATAAATGTTGAGGTATCCAGTTGGATTCCTCCAACCTGTTTCCCTGCATCACAGATGTTAAACAATATAGATAACATCACTTTCAGTTCCATATGATATATTCTGTTAAATAGAATCAATATAGAAAATTCAACTAACTAACTAGCAGTTCAATCAAACAGTCAACACACAGTCAATCAGCCAATATTTAACAGTTCTAAAAGTACAACATGAAATTATAAACTGTTCAGAGTTAGTGAGATTTACTCACATTTGCAGTTCATCGTTAAAAAACGATAAACTGTTGTTTGATTTGAATCAAACAGTTTATTTTGCCATAAATTCATACGAGCCCCAATCCACTCCCCGTCAGTTCCATTGGATAGTGTTCGTCTATACGATCCCAACGGATCCTGTTTTGTCCAATTCCGTTAATGTATGAACAAGATACGCTAAATTAAAGTTAATACATGATTTCCTTTGAATTGAAATTTAATTAAAAACTTTAAGTGGGCTTTACAATTTAAACAAGCCCATCACCATCCTTATACCCACAACCGCATACACCATCTTCCTCCAACTCCAGATTAATTCGATCGCTCCATCGAAACCCAAAATCAACCGCAAATGGCAAACCGTTGACCCTCATTTTCTCCCTCCATACTCCCTTAAAACGAGAATCGATAGCACCAAACACCTCCTCTTTCCGAGCCCTTCCCCCTTATGCCCATACGATGCAACTCGAGCTCGCCCCCTGAGTCTCGTCGTCGGCCTCCTGTAGCAGGCATCGACCGAAATTCACACTGAAACCCCCAATATTCTGTACGCAGGTGGTAAACGCAACGACAAACCCAAATACGATACCCATTCCTTGAATCGAAACTCCAACACTCCATGATTCTCAACCCTAACGTATTGTCGAGAAAACTCATTTTCAGAATGAACGTCGGACACCAAAAACCCCATTTGAAACTGAAGAACCTCATCGCAGGAACTTAAAAACGATTGTGTTTCAATTTATGGATTTTTCTTTGAATTTTCCTTGGATTTTCTTTTTGTTGTCTTCACATTGGAATGAAAAACCAACGGCGGAAAAGAATTGACTAAGGAAGAGCTGAAATTAGGTTTAGAAAACTTTGAGGGGGTATATATAGTGTCAACAAATATCTAGATATTTTGTTTAGATATTTTCTGATGAGATAATTTTGTTTTCATTTGTCTTCTAAAAAATCGTACAATCACCTATGATATTCAAAAATCACATAAATTGACATGCAACTACAGTTCGACATTACGGTCCCAACGAAACTGGTTTCGTCGAATTTCGACTTGCTCACACAGCGTATTTTTAACCATCGAAATACTGACTGTTTCTCACTCTAAAAATCCGTACGACCACACAGTGACTCTAAAAATCACGAAACTGGGAATCTAACAACTATTTGACATTGCGGATCCAACAAAATTAGTTTTGTCGAATTCCGAGATCGAATGAAAAACTGGCTATTTTTAAAGCTTTGAATGACCCATTTAAATATATAAATATTTAAATATAATTAAATCAAATAGAAATAAATTTATATTATCGTATATACTCACAGTGGAATACCATACAGCTCTAGAATATTCCTATATGAATTTCTAACTTGATATTTCAAATCTGGGTCAACCCGATATTCGATTTATATTGAAATTCCTTTTTAAAATATAAATAATTCCTTTATAAATTATAAAGGAATTCCACAACGACTTTTCTGAAATTTGATTTGGACGTGAATGAAAATCTACACGACGAAATCCCGATTTTTCTCTTCCACTAGAAAGATATACTCCACTAGCTCCACACGTTTCTTGTTTCACAGAAATCCGGCTTAAAACGAATCTTGTACATTCAGTTGAAGTTCGAATCGCCAATTTACGAACTGCAGCGCCATTTCGAGCTCGATTATAATTATATTATAACTCTACGTTCAAACTGTCGTTTATATAATATATTCGTTATTCAAATTAAATTCCAAGTTGAATTAAATATCACAGATGATCCAGTTCACACCATATTGCCATTTCAGCCAATTTTGATTATTTCAGAATTAAATATATTATTTAATTTATTATTTTAATTAAATATTCACCGTTATTTAATTTCACGACCATTAAACCCACTATATCACTATTTATATAATTAAATAAATTAATTATAATACCTCTGCCAATGCGGGTCATTACAATCTTCCCCACTTAAAATAATTTCGTCCTTGAAATTGCTAAAAGGTAGAGGATGACCCTATCGACTGGTTAGAACATATTTGTTCACTTCTTAACTTCAGCTTTAACTGAACTAATTTAATTTCAATTAAATTATTAATTAATTCTTATCATCGAAAATTTCCAAAAATCCTGAAAATTTTCTAACGCCTTAACTCTTCGAAAAATTTCGCCAGCACCTCCTTTGTACTGGTCAATACGTCAAACTCCAATTCGCCTCACTGGGCCATCTCCAACCCAAAAGAAAATAAACAGCCAAGCGGCTTGCCAATTCGGCTCATAAATCTCATGCTTATATCGAATATAAACTTGTAGCTTTTGTCGGCATATCAACTCTATCACTTCCATATGCTATCAACTCAGCATATACCAATGTTATCCCAATCAAATTCCAATCTGCTTTTATCCACAACACCACCATTCGCTTATATCCGAGCCAAATATCATTTTTACTTGAGTTTCTTCTCGATTCCCAACTCTTAACTTGATTATCACATTACACTTCAAATTTGAATCCCACAATCCAATTTGTCTAGATATCATTCTAATTCAATCTCTGTTACCACTTTACTGGCTTTACTTTAATTCAAATTGGCTTCCACAAATTTCTGTTAAATTTGTTTTTAATTCAAACAGTCTTTCCCTGGGAGTTTTTAAACAGTTTACTCTTTTCAAAAATCAAATTTTCCTTTTGAACATGTCACTGAGCCCTTAATTAATATTCCGTTAGTTAGATCACTTCTCTATTTCTTTATCAATATTTGTTAACCAAATATTTTCAATAACCATATTGGCCTTTTATGTTATTTGGAAAACATTTCCGAATATCGCCTTCCTTTATTTTCTAAACTTTAGAAAATATATGCTATTTATAATTGGAAAATATTCCAATTACTTATCTCTTTTCTGATCTCGTTTATTTCTATACTTAGGAAATATTCTTTATTATATTTCCAATCTTACACTTATTTGGGTTAAAACAAATGTTGTGTAAAACATCGTTACGACAACCCAATTACTATATTGGACTAACTCTTATTCAACATTGATCTTCGAGCCTGAAATCTTACTATTTATTTGTTAATAATGAAATCAATCAATTTGGGGTATAACTACCTCTCAGACCTTGACTGAATAACATTTATAACGTGAAAACATATATGACTACTTACTCGAATAATCAATAACATACAACTAATTATTCACTTTTAAACATATATACACTTCCTCTTTCTATTCTTACTAGATTTTATTCTTAGTCTTCCTTTTTGATTTTACTATTCTATTTCTAAGTTCGTTTCCTTATCGACTTCTATATATATCGATACGTTGATTTCTAACTATCAAATTATCTTAAAAATATTCTAACTCCTCAAATTCTCGGAAAAATTCGTCATAACCTCCTTTGTACCAGGAGCATCAGGATATTTCAAATAGCCTCCCATGGCCCTCACCAATCCAAAAGAAAAAGAAAAATCCAAGCGGCTAGCCGACACGGCGCATAAAATCTCATATATGAATTAAATACATAACTTTTCGTCGAGCATTCTATTTATAAACTTCATACCTTACCCATACCTATCTCATGTATATTTATACCTGCCCAATCTATTTTAACTATACTTGATCGTTTTAACTCAATTCGTTAATTAATTTGTTAATTAACTCTTTAGTCTATTTCACTTTTATATTTGAACATGACATGTTCAAATATATTTTAACTTGCTTATTAACTAATTTGAATCCAAATTTCAAATTTAAGTTCTATATTCGATTCCGAATATCCATTTACAATTCCAATTCACCTTTCAAAGTTCAACTTCAAATTCAAAACTTGATTAACTAATTCCTCTTCGACTTAGTTAATTCTATTCAATTTCTATTCAAATTTTATATCACTTCTATTATTCAAATTCTATATATCAAATTGTATTCAAATTCTATATATTATAAATCCCATTTGAATTTCTATATTCAAATTCTACATATTCAAATTCTATATATCAAATTCTATATATCAAATTCTATATATCAAATTCTAAATATTCAAATTCTATAATTTAAATTCCATTTGAATTCTATATTCAAATTCTATATCAGAATTCCTTTTGAATTCTATATTCAAATTCCATTTCACTTTCTATATTCAAATCCTATATTTGAATTCCTTTTGAATTCTATATTCAAATTCTATATCTCTTCCATTGAATTTCATATATTCAAACTCCCTTTGAATTTCTATATTCAATTTCTATTTCAATTCCATTGAATTTCATATATTCAAACTCCCTTTGAATTTCTATATTCAATTTCTATTTCAAACTTTCTTTATTCATTCTTTATTATAAATCCCATTTTGAAATTCAACACAACTTGTCTTTCCCAAAACAAATTCAAAACAGTATCTCTGGTAGTAATTCGTCACTTACAACTCGAAAATGAATACTGATGATGCAGCTGTCATCATCGAAATCTATTTTCCAGCGATCGAAGTGAGTTCAATGCTATAAAACCATTTTTAAACATTTCCACTTTGAAATTCATTTCAAAATATAATTCACACTGCTTGTAAAACAATTTAAAATCTCCCAAGATCTTAATTTTTCCTTATTTTTAATCCAAATTCATTTACAAACACTTATCCAATTCTCCAGAGTTTTAACTCAATTTCTGGTTTAAAATTTCAGATTCAACTCATCTGATTTCACTTATATGAGTTCTGATTGATTATTTATATAACCTTTTAATTTATAATCTTACTCGATTATAATAACAACCAATATATCCACTATATTATAATTTTGATATATATATATATATATATATATATCTTCTCTATATCAAGATATACCTTTGGTAAACTCATTTTAATTTACCCTCTTTTCAAAACATATCGTGTCGACCCATCGTATTCGAGTGTTTATAAACTCCTACCGATACAGTGGATCAAACTGATTGACCAAAACTCATAAACAACTCAACCACTAAATCTCCACAATATAAAACAATTTTTATATCAATAACAAATACGCTCACTCGTATATATACACTCAACTCTATCTAGGGTGTTGCTAACCCTATCTCTACCGAGTCACGCCACAGAGCCAAGGTAATTCACTAAACTTAAGCTCTGATACCAACTGTAACGACCTGGAAAAATGCGATCTTGGTTATCCGATATACAAAACATATCGAACATCCCCAGATCGAAAATAACCGAATAGTTAATGAAAGAAATTAGAGGGTGAGGATAGATAAGATAGAAACTTAGAATAGAAGAAGAAGACAACATCAGAGTAACTCGAATCTCACAGCGGAATGAATAACATATAATATATAACATAATTTTGAAATATAATTTTGTACTTGAATATACATCATTTTCAAAGTACAACACTTACAACACAGCGGAAATAAACCATAGCTATATGATTCTGAAGCCTCCTGCTCCAGCTCTTCAAGTATTTGTAAATCCCGATTACTTGACTGCCCGTACAAATTTAGGCACCCAAGAGTTTAGGGAAAACAACAAAATAAACTCTGGGTAAGTCATAGGACTGGCATGAGTAAAACAGTTTAAAACAGTTCAAGCAGGTAAATGATATCTCATAAGACCACGCCGTATAACGGAACAGGTTTTTCCCTTATGAGAATCCAAATTTATCTTTATATCAAAAACCTTTTGATATTATAATAATGTCTATCAACCACAGTATAATAATCATCTAGCAGAAACGCGTTCATCTCACGTTCTACATATATAGTATACAATCGAAACCGCAAGCACGTATTGGGTAATGGATTTCCAACTATGATAAGGTATGGAACCACCTTTCGCTAGTGTGCCTCTAGAGAGGAATACACTGGGTTCAACAAGAACATCTTGCAACCCGGCCACACATGACCGACCACTCATTTCGCTTGAGTGTATCGAATGTATATCACCAACGGTTGGGATCAGCAACCATTTCCCGAATGGGACAACATCAACAATAGATTTTTAGAAATAAATGAAACTCTAGATCAGGTGATTATACACCCTACTTCGGTGCGACCGACTTAGCCATGCTGCCTGCCCGATTTCTGTCATTTATCGGTTGATGAGGCTTGAGGTTACGCCTTATCATCACATCAGATTCACTTCTAATGCCACATTGTCAGATCCATCGAAAATCACTAATTGACGTCTACAATAGTACATTATGTGTTAGCTAAAAGAAGTTTCCTCCTCCACTTCCACTCTTGGTACAGTTGGAGAAATCAATATATGTGATCATCTGGAAATACTTGGTCAGACATCCATCCATACAAGTCATCCAGGAACAGGATGAACCGAAGGCACTATTCAATACATCCATCTTATACACTGTTATCTAAGACTTATACAATAGCCCTTGCACTTTACTCCATCTTCAATTATCTTTGGCATATATGATTCGCAATGCTTATGCCAATACAAAGTGGTTCTTTGGATAATAATCCAACCGGTCTCTCCATATTAACAACGTTAAAATGGTCAAAAACTTTGATAGTCTGTGATTTAACTATCAAAGAAAAAAACGTGTGCAAACAACGATATTATTTCCAAAGGGAAATTATATCGATCAAACATCCGTTATATATATATATCTATATATATCTATATATATATATATTCATATTTCCTTATTTTCTATGTTTAGAAAATATACGTTAACACTGGAAAACATTTCCATTTCTAATCCATATTTCCAATTTCAATATTTGATTACGTTTCTGATTCTAATTGGAAAACATTTCCAAATCTTCTATACTTGGATTTAAACAGATGTTTAAATCAACATCGCGACGACACTCAAACCACTATACTTATTTACTAAATTCACTTAACCACTTTCACTCTCGAGCCTGAACCAT
Organism: Allium sativum; assembly: GCA_030737875.1. NCBI lineage: Eukaryota > Viridiplantae > Streptophyta > Magnoliopsida > Asparagales > Amaryllidaceae > Allium > Allium sativum. Next base: position 73,715,394 of record CM060923.1, on the reverse strand, counting down.
TTCTAAATTAAAAACGGAGTCAATCAAGTTGGGGTATAACTACCTCTCAAACCTTAACTGAACAACATTTCTAACTTTGAAATAGGCAAAGTTCACTTTATATTTCTTTAACAACTTCCTTACGTAACTCTCCTTCGAATAAATCTCTATTCGATAACTCCTCCCTTCGAATAACTATATTTGATAATCTATTCAATTTACTCTATTCGATTAACCCTTATCAATTAACTCTATTGGACTAACGCTATTTGATTAACTCTATCGGACTAACGCTATTTATTTACTCGTTTCACTTAACTCCTTTCGAATAAACTATATTCGATTATCCTTTAACTCTATTCGAATAAACTATATTCGATCAACTCCTTTTACTTTATTCGAATCACTAATATTTGATTAACTCAATTGATTCTATTCGAATAAACTATATTCGATTAACTCCTTTATTTTATTCTATAAACTATATTCGATAACTCCTTTTACTTTATTCGAATCACTAATACTCGATAACTCCATTTGAATAACTCTAGTTCGATTTACTCTAACTAATTAACTCTAACTGGTTAACTCTAATTGATTAACTCTAACTGGTTAACTCATATTCGAATAACAAGTATTCAATTAACTCTATTCAACTAACTCGACTAACCCCTTTCAAATAACTAATTCGATTTACTAACTTTCGAATACCATATTCGATTTAACTCCTTTTGAATACCATATTCGATTTAACTCCTTTCGAATAACTATATTCGATTTAACTCTATTCGCTTTATAAAGATTTCCTTTTTAACAACGTTTATTCATTTTTAAAGATTTACTTTTAGTAACGGTTCTCCACTTTAAAAATGATTTCCTCCTTAAAACAATTTCCTTTTTATAACGTTTTCCCTTTTTCTAAATATCTCCTATTTATAAATATTCCAATTTATAAATATTCCTTATTTATAAATATTCTATTTATAAATATTTTATTTTCAAATATCACTTTGAAAATATTCTCTTATCAACATTTCGGTATGTTATGGTATTCAACATATCAAATCACGATGATCAGTATCGTCCAAACACATATAATCGACAACAGATTATATATCACATCATATATCACAATATATGAATCACAGTAAAATAAATGTTGAGGAATCAAGTTGGATTCCTCCAACCTGTTTCCCTGCATCACAGATGTTAAACAATATAGATAACATCACTTTCAGTTCCATATGATATATTCTGTTAAACAGAATCAATATAGAAAATTCAACTAACTGACTAGCAGTTCAATCAAACAGTCAACACACAGTCAATCAGCCAATATTTAACAGTTCTAAAAATTCAACATGAAATTATAAACTGTTCAGAGTTAGTGAGATTTACTCACATTTGCAGTTCATCGTTAAAGAACGATGAACTGTTGTTTGATTTGAATAAAACAGTTTATTTCTCCATAAATCCATACGAGCCCCAATCCACTCCCTGTTAGTTCCCTTGGATAGTGTTCGTCCATACGATCCCAACGGATCCTGTTTTGTCCAATTCCGTTAAAGTATGAACAAGATACGCTAAATTAAAGTTAATACATGATTTCCTTTGAATTGAAATTTAATTAAAACTTTAAGTGCGCTTTACCATTTAAACAAGCCCATCACCATCCTTATACCCACAACCGAATACACCATCTTCCTCCAACTCCAGATTAATTCAATCGCTTCATCGAAACCCAAAATCAACCGCAAATGGCAAACCGTTGACCCTCATTTTCTCCCTCTATACTCCCTTAAAACGAGAATTGATAGCACCAAAAACCTCCTCTTTCCGAGCCTTCCCCCTTATGCCCATACGATGCAACTCGAGCTCGCCCCCTAAGTCTCGTCGTCGACCTCCTGTAGCAGGCATCGACCGAAATTCAAACCGAAACCCCCAATATTCTGTACGCATGTGGTAAACGCAACGACAAACCCAAATACGATACCCATTCCTTGAATCAAAACTCCAACACTCCATGATTCTCAACCCTAACGCACTATCGAGAAAACTCATTTTCAGAATGAACGTCGGACACCAAAAACCCCATTTGAAACTGAAGAACCTCATCGCAGGAACTTAAAAACGATTGTGTTTCAATTTATGGATTTTTCTTTGAATTTTCCTCGGATTTTCTTTTTGTTGTCTTCACGTTGGAATGAAAAACCAACGGCGGAAAAGAATTGACTAAGGAAGAGCTGAAATTAGGTTTAGAAAACTTTGAGGGGGTATATATAGTGTCAACAAATATCTAGATATTTTGTTTAGATATTTTCTGATGAGATAATTTTGTTTTTATTTGTCTTCTAAAAAGTCATACAATCACCTATGATATTCAAAAATCACAGAAATTGACATGCAACTACAGTTCGACATTACGGTCCCAACGAATCTGGTTTCGTCGAATTTCGACTTCGTAACCATCGAAATATTGACTGTTTCTCACTCTAAAAATCCGTACAACCACACAGTGACTCTAAAAAACACGAAACTGGGAATCTAACAACTATTTGACATTGCAGATCCAACAAAATTAGTTTCGTCGAATTCCGAGGTCGTATGAAAAACTGGCTATTTTTAAAGCTCTGAATGACCCATTTAAATATATAAATATTTAAATATAATTAAATTAAATACAAATAAATTTATATTATTGTATATACTCACGGTGGAATATCATAAAGCTCTAGAATATTCCTATATGAATTTCTAACTTGATATTTCAAATCTAGGTCAACCAGATATTCGATTTATATTGAAATTCCTTTTTAAAATATAAATAATTCCTTTATAAATTACAAAGGAATTCCACAGCGACTTTTCTGAAATTTGATTTGGACGTGAATCAAAATCTACACGACGAAATCCCGATTTTTCTCTTCCACTAGAAAGATATACTCCACCAGCTCCACACGTTTCTTGTTTCACAGAAATCCGGCTTAAAACGAATCCTGTACATTTAGTTGAAGTTCGAATCGCCAAATTACGAACTGCAGCGCCATTTCGAGCTCGATTATAATTATATTATAACTCTACGTTCAAACTGTCGTTTATATAATATATTCGTTATTCAAATTCATTTCCAAGCTGAATTAAATATCACAGATGATCCAGTTCACACCATATCGCCATTTCAGCCAATTTTGATTATTTCAGAATTAAATATATTATTTAATTTATTATTTTAATTAAATATTCACCATTATTTAATTTCACGACCATTAAAACCACTATATCACTATTTATATAATTAAATAAATAAATTATAATACCTCTGCCACTGCGGGTCATTACAAAATCCCACCTAGATTTATTTTCCTCCTTTCTATATTTACGTCAGAAGAAGTAGAGATTAAGAGGAAAAAATAAGTGAGCAATAAAGAGAGGATCTCTTTCTTTCTTCTTATTCTTCTTTTTGATTTTCAAATTGCATTTGAAACCTCTTCCTTTTTATTATCGTGGATGTAGAACTCAATAAAAATTTCTAGAAAAACTCTTAACAATTAATCTATTCAAAATCTAATTTATATATTATGTTGATATCAAATACCAATGCGCATGTTTATAACTTTTATATAAACATTTTATTAGTTTCTAATTCAAACAGATTGTTACACCATAATTACTCCAACATTAATTTCAACATAGTCGATAAGAAGACCCAATCATCAAAGGTCATCATGTTACAATTTACTTGAACAACAACAAATCATGAAACCCTAGATCCAAATAAGCAACCCATATTGATTTAATTGAGAACAATTCAGTAAACGTATAAATAAAGTTGCGGAAGCATACCTGAATCCGTAATTAATAATTGCAATACCTGAATCCGTAGTCGGTTGCTTCGAATAAGATAAATTTGGTTTGGTCTTCTAAATTGACACAACCCCTAGATCTAGAATTAGCTCTTCGTAGAATAGGTTAGAGAGTTGCTAAGGCTTGTGTAATTCGGGGACCATAACCCCTTATTTATAAAGTTGGCATTTTATAATTCGGCCCTTCAACAAATTAAAAAATGCCCCGGTATCTACACATTAAGCCCATGATAAGTTAAGCTTTAAGCCTTTTAATTCTAATCTAAAATTAGATCACTTTAATTAGGCTTTACACCAAAATATCACAACACAATTTATTTTACATGTGTGACCCAATTGTCGAAATATTCCAACAATCTCCCCTTGGGCCACATATGAAATAACCTTAAAATGTGTTTAACTTTATGAGCTCCAAAATTTGCTATTTATAAGATATGGTGTATCTAAAACAATCTCGTCCATTAATTGTGTTGACAAAGGATCAAAGCGGCATTCGTTACATTTATCGTAACTAAACCCATCAATGTCACATATATCAATACAATCAAATGACATAGATCAATCATGGATGTGTAGCGTGGAAATTACATGAAATGTGATCTATACACGTCTATTTCCAATTGGTCCTTCTTTAGTGAGATCAAATGATTAGTATTTAAACAACCTGAGTGCAAAGAAAAATTCCTTACTTAATTTCTGATCAGAAAAAGAACTTGATATACATATATCTGTAATTGAAACATAAAGCAATGAGTCATACGACAATACCAAATACAAACTCCACCTGAACCAAAATATCCTTACATAAAAGTTATACCAATTGAGTTATATGCTCATGAAAGAACTTATGTGATAATCTTTTGGTAAGTGGATCCACCATAATGGAGTTTGTCTAAATATTGTATATGAATTACAATATATTTTGCACTCTTCCCTTTTTGGAAAATAATATATTCTTTACTGTCACAATATTACTTGGTCTTTCAATTCTTTATCAATAGCTGGAATCTTGTGACAAAGTTTCATTATTATTTTCCATATTTGGATGTCTTGCAATTAACCAAAGACGATATTTTCAAAATGGTGGAAGCTATAAGTGTTTAAATGACACTTTTCCTTATATAGTTTCCCCATAAAATATATTACCATTACCTAAAGTGGATCTTTTGCAATAATAACATCCAAAATATTCGGCTCGTAATTCTTTATGATCTCCAACCGATCTGATTTTTTTTCTATGAGCATATGATCTTTTATTTTATTCCTTAAAGATATCTCACAATCATTTCGACAACTAAACCAGCGATCCACTTTTAATATCAGTAAGGTATCTGCCAAACAATGCACGCATATTCACATGTGTGTGTGTGTGTATATATATATGCATTATAATTCACACAGCAAATGCATGAGAAATCTTTTGCATTTCTTTAGTTTCAAGGATGGTAACATTTATCTGTTTTGGTAAAAGAAAATCAACTGAATCACAGTTTACATACCAAACTTTTTAAGCATTTATCTTCCTAATTTTTTTGTAATAATCCAAATATCACCCCCATAAACAATAATGGTGTATTTGAATCCCAAATACAAAATAATAATCCATAAATAGGTTTCTCAAGTAGTTTCACAATGTCTCCATTGAGAAACATAACTTTAATCTTCATCAGATAATGCTCAAAAGTACAAAATGTAGTAAGCTCCAAAGTGATCGATTCTAAAGAATTGTTTACTAAGTCCAAAATGAAACACTCTTCTAAAGAAAATGAAATTTCCTTTTAATAATAGTGATTTCAATAAAAGTGCCTTATAAAATTCAATATTACTCACTTGATCCCTTTTGGCTTTGAATAACAGTGATCTTATTACATAAATTAGAGGGAAATTTCAAACTTTATTATCCATATAGATTTATACTATATGTTCATTTCTTAAATCCACATTTTAAATTAGTACCTTACATGGATTGATGTAAGTCCATAGTATCATCTTTATCAATCCATTATCTATCTTTATGAGAAATACTACACAAACATCTAAATTAGCATTTCTTCCCATTAGGTGGATTTCCTTAGTGATCTTGCATTTTGAGATTGTTGAGTTTGTTTGTCTTCTTGAAATAGTAACCTTAGCTTAAAGGAAGATTTTCTTCAACACCGTCTTATTATGGTTCTTAATTTACTTCTTCTCAATAAAAGAAAACAAATCTTAAACTTTAAGCGAAGAAGCAACCGCAGTTGAATCAAAGATAATGATTCTCTTTAATGACAATGATACTACTTTATTTCTCCCCACAAACTCAACATCCTCAAAAAAATTATTGCATTTCCCGCTTTAAAACTTTTCCTTAGTGTGGGTTCATAAAAATTACAAACTTTAAATCCCTTAGAATATCAATGAAATATTTTTTATCTTTTTGATATCTCAATCTATAATTCCTCAGTAAACTTAAACAAATAATTATATTAATCACCAAAATAATATTTGAGATATCATTACACAAGTTATTTAGCATAAGTAGTTATAACTTATATATCATACATTGATAGCTTCATTTACTTGAAATTTTGAATTTATTCATTAATCAACATTACTATTTCTTGATGAACAATAATAACCGAAAATGCTCATATTAGAAATATAAAAACTGAAATCTGTCTAAATGACAGCATAAAAGTACCAAATAAATTCAAATAGTTTGACTTAAATCTCAATAATAACTTTACATGTCTGCATATCCTATTAAAGAAATAACTATAAATATTTCTGTATGTTATCTCTTTTTTTTTTACTTGATCCTTATTCATACATTTGTTTAAAATGTATTTCAATTGAGTACTTCCAGTCTTATAAGCTTCAATCACAACTTTATTTACCAAAACGCTAAATTAGCCTAATGAGATGACATTTTATTCTTAAAATAATATTAATCTTTAAATGAATATACAGAAGATAACACCAAAAATAACAATAATTTGAGTGAATTTAAACTTCGAAGCGATATTTTTTCATATAGTACTCATTTTTATTTCTTTTACTTTAACATTATGGAATCAATTATTACAAAGAGTGCTTGTTTCCCTTTACTGTTTCCACAAAAAACTTTTCATTCTTAGTAGATAACTTATTAAAAAAATAGTTATTATTACCTATAGCACATCCTTGAAAAAAAACTTCGGAAATATTTACTTAATGATCCTTTAACTCTTGCATTTTGAATTATATCACCTTTCAATATTCTTTATAACATAATAAGAATATTTAACCATAGTAGGGCAAGTTGAAACCCTTATAATTGCAAGAGTTACATCTATAAAGTCAAGAACAAACAATATGCTCTCTTACAAATCCTTATAGTCATTCCAAAATAGGATGAGAATATTCTTTTAATTGGTAGACAATTCAGTTAAATTAGCTGTAAAAATAAAAATAAAAAATAAAGCTTGACCGCACATGCTCATAACCAAATATTAACCATAGTAAATTCAAATAATTGGTAGAACTCTTTTTCAAGATAACTAGTACACATTAATATCAAGTCTTTGGACAGTAATATTAACTGTAAGTGGTACTCTTATTGTAATGATCAAACACTGACAATAAATACAAGTCAAATAACAACCTTCCTTTGGGCCGATTAATTATTCACTCGTAAAACCTTATAATTGTCATGTGTTTATCATCACACATGTGTAAATGATTCGGCCAAATATTAGTCTTCCTTTGGGCCGGCTAATACTCGCATGAACAAATACACACAAATATTAAACATTTTCATGAGCCACCAAAATAAAAGAGGTCACTTTGGCGACATAATACTTCAGTTAGTTCGCTATTAATGTAAAATATTTACAGCTGTAAAGAGACACCAAAAAAAGAAAATTGAATTTGTTACTTCGTCTGTGTACAATGTACTTTGAGTGCCATGAAACACTCCCAAAAAAGCTTTAGGTATTAGTGATACTTGAAAATTTTAAAATTAAAACTATATCATAGCATGATAGAATCATAGATACTTTGCTTTATACGGTTACACTCATGACATTCTCTTAATAGACAGGATGAAATGAGACATCAAGAATAACTCACATAACAAATGCCATAAATTAATCCCAGAATTAATGCCACATAAAGTTACAGATAAATGATATAAGGATGTCTCTTACAATAGCATGAATGGATGTAGTTGCTATAAAATAGCATCTAATATATGTACAAAACCATTCAACAGAAAAGGTACATGCATAAAATGTAGCAACCACTGTAGCGAATATGACATGTTACAAGAGCATTAATCCGACTTTATCAAATATATATGAGTCTGGAAATGTTAACATGCCCTGGCTGATCATAACCTAACATATAATAGTTTCATACTTATCCACACATAATCTGGCACACGTATAGTGCCTTTTGATGGTGGTTTGAAAAAGTCAAACCCTAAAATATACATACATGGACAGTTGAATTAAATGCATGTCTTTAGCCATTTTAGTTTGAGCAAACTGAATTCATACAGATCGCGCAAGAGCGCAATTGACTGACTCAAAAATTGTAATCACTAAGGATATTTTATATTCAAACTTAAAATTTTCAAGACTTGTCCAAAGATTTACCAAAATAGATAATACGGTTATAGTGAAGCCATGCATCATTCTGCTCTTGACCAAGTATCATTTACTGTTTCAATTAAACAAACAAACTGATTTTTTTTAAATAAGGAATTCACATATATGCTTCTAGATTTGAAAAAAAAATGCTTACAGATTTTAAAATTAGCATATGCCACCATCATTAAAAAAAAATAGTGCAGCCGTAACCAAAGGGGATTATCAATTGCATATAACAAATAATTAAGAAATTACACATGTCGTTATCTAATAGGCATGTGACATAGACATGGTATAGCAAACACAAAGGTTCTAACGTGCCTGATTGAGATGGTAAATTAATTCTGAACCATCTCCACTAAGTGCATACAAAATGACTACAGGAGAACCTACGCTTAGATTTCTATATGCGTCAATGAAAAACATGGCCTGAGGAGAAAGGTATTTAAGCAAAGGATAGTAAGAGAGAACCGCAGCAATCTATCGGGTCTTATGAATTACCGAAGACTGAAAATTTCAAAACCTGTAATCCTATTCAAATCTTAATTTATTATTACTTTTCTTCAATAAAAATCATTTATGGGAGGCTCTGATACCACTTGTTAGGATTTCAATCTACTTGAACAACAACAAATCATGAAACCCTAGATCCAAATAAGTAACCCATATTGATTTAATTGAGAACAATTTAGGAAACTTATAAATAAAGTTGCAGAAGCATACCTGAATCCATAGTTAATAATTGCAATACCTGAATCCGTAGTCGGTTGCTTCGAATAAGATAAATTTGGTTTGGTCTTCCAAATTGACACAAACCCTAGATTTAGAATTAGCTCTCCGTAGAAGAGGTTAGAGAGTTGCTAAGGCTTGTGTAATTCGAGGACCATAACCCCTTATTTATAAAGTTAGCATTTTATAATTCGGCCCTTTAACAAATTAAAAAATGCCCCTGTACCTACACATTAAGCCCATGATAAGTTAAGCTTTAAGCCTTTTAATTCTAATCCAAAATTAGATCACTTTAATTAGGCTTTACACCAAAATAGTACAACACATTTTATTTTACATATGTGACCCAATTGTCGAAATATTCCAACACATCAAGCGCATCATGTCTCGTGCGCCTCTTCTTGCTTGATGTTTATCAATGTTTTCAGAAGATGAAGGGCTTATCATCACTAGCTTGCCACCATAGATTGAAGATAACCCAAGCTTATTGACTTGGTCCATACGAGAGCTTCACCTCGAATAAAGTTATGAGTACATGGAGCCTACCACCTCTATCCAGCTAACGATGCATATCTATTGGGTTGACAAGCCAATTTCCCTATGTGGTCAATGGGGTTTTCTTCTGAGTTGTAGGAATAAACTTCCTGGCTATGTTGCACATAATGAAGTTAGACCTTGCCAAATGGATAGCTTGTTACAAGCATCTCTGATCTTATCATTTCTAACTTGCCTCCTTTATCAACAAGCCACTAAGAGCCATGCCACAATGATACCATATTATTCCAAAGCATTTGAAAGCATATGGAGGAAGCATCAAGGCCATTAGAAATAAAATTATTGGCCTAATCGATAAGAACGTGCATGACATGACAATAACGACTTGACCTGTTTTCTCTATAAATAGTGGTAGTAGGACCCCATCTTTGAGGGATGACTCATGGAATCTGAGCTCACCCTAAACCATTTATACCAACCCACTCCAACGAAACACCTAAGTTCATTTAGAGACAATTAAGTAATTTCATGTATTTCATTGTAGATCGTATGTATATTGGATGGAAATGGAATAAAATCAACTTACTTAGAGTATCTGACTCAATTGTATCTATTTCCATTGGCCATCCTTAAGATCTAATCTTCCTGGCTGACAAGAACTCATCAACTTGGTCTACAAGCCTCTGTCAACTTTCTCGATAACCATCCCCAATCAAACTCGAGTCCTTCTGAACTTTGTCTCAGCAAGCCTCTGCACCAAGATTGAGTTTGCTCACATCCTTTTTATGGACGTGAACATAACTCTTGCGGCGCATTGGTGGTAGCCGATGGGGCTGTGGTAGAATCCAGAGGGCCCATGTGACTGCCACCAATAGGCAACAAGAGTTTTGTGCACACTTTCCCAAAAAGTGTGTACAAACTCAAATTACTGTACACCCTAGTTTGTTAACTCCTGTGAAAACCCGTAACTTCCCCGTAAAGGAAAGTGGCGGATAGTTCGAGAACAAGCCACAAAAGAACGCATACAGAAGAACATTTCATTGTATATCACAACAATGCATCAGATTACAAGAATATACAGAGTATAAATGAATATTACACAGAAATATCAGAGATTTAAATTACATTTACATACATAGCAGCGGAAAATAATACAATACACAACTAGAAAGAGATATACGGATACAAAGTTTTCCGGATATCGTTCCAGCTGTAAACCAGGATCCTGTGAATATAAATCTGCAAAACCAAAACTACTAGCTGCCCGTGTCAAAATAAGGGCACCCAGAGTTTAGGTTAAAACAATAAACTCCAGGTCAGTCATGTGACTGGTGTGAGAACTAAAACAGTTAATCTTTATTTTAAAGTTAGGTAAATCAAGGGACCACGCCGTATAACATGGAACGGGTTTCCTCCCAAGAATACCAGTGCATAAAACAAACAGCGCAATGCTAAATAAAGAAAAATGAAGCTGTTATAAGACCCAGGTCCCATCACACAATGCAACGCAGCCGAGGATAGGGTTTTCCCTTATAACAGCCAAAGAATGCTTGATACGGTTAAAACAAATCGTTTGATACTATTATAAGTGCATAGTGTATAAAACAACTTCAAATCATAAGTATCAATCATAGGCGGCATGAGCGCCCCATCCCACTATGTCGCCATACTAGGCTCTACAAATAAAACCGCAAATGTCACGTATTTGGAAATTGGATTTCCGTCTATGAACCGAGGCAAAAGATAGTCCTCTACCGATTCGTGACTCTCTAGCCCGAGCCACAGGATCAGAGCTCGAGTGACCCTTGGAGCGACAGGGCCGGTCCACCGATGTGGATTAAAATGCCTGAACACTACGTTTCCCCACCCTTTGGGGCGTAAGTGAGCCAACTAAATGACTCCATCGGTTCGAGAACGACCGATCAATCCGAGGCGCCTCGCAACAGCAACAACCACATAAGTTAAACTCGTTAGGGCGTGTAAAACCACTGACGCCACTTCTAACTAGAAAGAAACGCATGCCCTCCCTGAGGTCCGTCTCCCGTTTTTGGTTCATACCGGGTCTGAAACACGCGAAGTAAACGTTACACAAAGCTACGCCACAAAGGCCTTGCTTTGATCATCACCACAAGACTTTGCTTTTCAACAGAAGTCTCGATCAATTGCCACTTAGGCATGCCACACAGGCAATTCACTCCATGCGTTTGATATCCATCAATATATAACCCCTGAGCTCGTACGTCTCAGAGAAGGGCGTTAAGCAAGAGAATAAATTCTCCGCCGCCAAACAGATTTATATTTAATAGAGATCAATCACACGGACTAAAATCCAATGTCAGACACACAGTCCATTTACAAGTCCGTTCTGGGTCTGAACGAAACCGGAGGCACCTAGTACCCCGCATATCCATCGATCTCCAAGTACGTCTGGATGATCACCAACTGTTTCCATCTTCTTGGGTGTACAGCCCAATCAAGATCATCAGTTATCACCCAAACGACGTGAAGACCTCCGGTCTTCGACCATCGTCTTCATCTTCGACTTATCGTCGTATCAGTTATTCAGAATAGGATAAACCCGGTCTTTCCGAACAACTCGCGTATATTTTAAATAAGTGTTACACAAACACAACATACGCCTCATTCCAATTCATCAGTCACTAACCGTAAATTAATCAAGAGAATAATTCCCCAAATATTAACCCCGAAGGCCGAAACCAACATCAGATCAATATCCAGGAAACCATTCTGCTTAGCTAACCGACAGTTAGTTTCTGAATTTCACATTCATAGGGAAGGTTCCCATTAATTTTATCAAAGATAAATTCTTTATATTTATTCTTTAATCTATCCTTTGAATTTCGATTCAACTAGTCGGGATTAAACGAAACTTACCGAAGTAATCATTTGTTTTAATTTCCCCATCCCAACCTATTAATCCCATGAAGTAAAACTGATCCTACTTCATATCTAACACCACGGTGTTATTGGTAAATTCAATTACCATTTCACGTTCAAATCTAATTAAAGATTTAACTATCGCCTGGAGTAAAACTGGTGATACTCCATTCTCAATCTTTTCAATCTAATTAAAGATTCATTAAAACTCCACTTAGTTTTAATCGTTAACTGGGCTAAAGAATCCGTGTCATTTAAAACACGGTTCACGATAAACCCAAAGTCACATTCCATTGATTATCAGGTTAAAGAACGAGTGTTATTTAAAACACTGTTCACGATAAACCCAAAAATCAATATCAATTCAATTTCAATTAAATATTATTTAATTGGTACACTTCATTAAATCTAAATAAAAAGATTTAATCTTTTCTCAACTGGGTTCAAGAACAGTGTTAGTGAAGACACCATTCACGATAAACCCAAATCACATTTGATATTAAATACAAGGCTCTGAATAGAAAATATATCGGCTTATATTCAATATCAAATTCCACGACAAACAAATATCATATTGGAAATAACGATATATATATCTATATCTTTCAAATTCCCATAACAATATCTGTATCATCACGAAATCCAATATCGAAATATTCCGAAGACAATTTCGATTCAAATCCATTCCAATATAATTATTGGAAATTCTGGTTATTTTTAAAACCCTTTTCAAATTCAATTTATTTATTTAAAAATAAATAGAATTATAGTTCTAGTTCAAAACTAGTTCATTTCGATAAAAATCTATTTTTATCTTTTCAAATATGGAGTTTTTCATCCCAATCCTTTCTAAATCATTTCTTATGATTTTACACAAATTATTAATATTTTAATAATTTTATCAAGGCCTGTACAGTCGATTTCCATCAACGGCCATCGAACTGCACTTACAGCGACCCTTTTCGAATTTGATTTGGACGTATCTCCAAATCCAACCGTTAGATTTCAAATTTCTGACATTCGTTAGAAAGCTCTTTTCGATACGAACCCAACGGTTCCGGTTTTAGGAGAATCCGACGGTCGGATCTCCCGTAGTGTCCGTTTGAAATGAATGGTCGAAATTCACGAACTGCCGCGGCGCGGCGCGTTCTATTCAGGCCATTATATTATATATATATAATATATATAATATATATTTCGTCGATTTCTATTTAAAACGAATTATATAAATAGTTTTAAATTCGTTTCAAAAGCAATTTCAACTTCCATTTCAATTCAAATCAAAATTGAATTCTTCTTTATAAATTCGTTTTAAAATTCATTTCTATTCAATTCAAATTTCAATTCAATTTGAATTCATTTCAATTTGCTTTCAATTAAATTTGAATTCGTTTTATATTCAATTCATTTCGAAATCGTTTTCAATTCAATTCATTTCGAAATGAATAAAATCGATATAAATATCGTTCACGTCAAAATGGCGTCAATCTAATCAACCCGGCTTCATAAATTTCTATTTTCAAATATTCTATTTCAAATATTTCTTTTTCAAAATAGTTGGTATTATCAAAATATTTCGTTCAACACATGACCAATCTCAATGGATGAGTACTGTCAACACATGAACCTTTATTTTATATTGATAAAGATGTAAATTTTATTACTAAAATATTTCGTTCAACACATGACCAATCTCAATGGATGAGTACTGTCAACACATGAACCTTTATTTTATATTGATAAAGATGTAAATTTTATTACTAAAATATTTCGTTCAACACATGACCAAACTCAATGGATGAGTACTTGTAACAACCCGTAAAATGCGAGCCAGTTTGAAATTTTTATTTTGGCAATTTTAGCGAATTCTGATTATTTAATATGAATTATTTTAAATAATATCGACGAGAAATTTATTTTGAATATAATTCGAACGTATATATTATACGCGTCGTCGTTAGAATATAAATATTTATATATAATTATAAATAGAATTGAAAATGGCGCGGTAGTTCGATAATTCGATTTCAAACTTCAATTGAATGTACCGGGTGCAAAACAATCCGGATTTTAGTGAAACCAAAAATAATGGAATCTAATAGTGAATATCTTTCCAACGAATCCGAAAAATCAAGATTTCATATCGGGAATCAAAAGATATGTCCAGTTGAAAATTCTGAATAGTCGCTATGGAATTAAGGCCCTTAAAAATAGCAATTTTGCAAACGACCTCGGATTCCGACGAAACCAGTTTTGTTGGGTCCGCAGTGTCGAGTTATTGCTAGATTCCAAATTTCATAATTTTTCGAATCAATATGTGAGCGTGGCAAAAGAAAACGCGTTTGACCATTTCAGTTGATTTTAATCGACTGGAAATTGGCCATTTTTCTAACGGGCCCAGAATTCGACGAAATTAGTTTTGTTAGGACCGTATCGTCAATACGAAGCTAGAAAATATTTTTCAGGAATTTTTCTAGTTAGTATGTGACCCCGGTAATTTGAAATGTACGTTTAAAAATCAATATATAGATTTAAATGTAAATTCAATGGAAACTGATTGTAACTATCGAATCAGCTTACGATACATATCCCATTGTGTTCGGAATGGGGGTAAAACGCTATGGACGACAGGCGGTGGACCTCGTTTCGAGATCGTATGTAAAAGTCAACCCTTTTGCAAAACTTAATAATTAAATAATAATTAAAAAAAAAAAAAAAAAATTTTTTTTTACCTTTTCCCCTTTTCTTCTTCGTTGCCCCCCCCCCCCCCCCGTTTCATTATACAGAAAAGTTAACAAATAAAAAAAAAAAAAAAAAGAAAACCCTAACCCTAAGTTCATCGCGCCGCCGACAATCGAAGCAACCCCCGAAGCCTCGCGACCACCTCCCTCCAGACGACGCTACCCTCGACGCAAATTGAAGCAGCTCCAATCGGAACCTCCACCTCGAACTCCAGACATCGCGACACCACCGAGCGCCTCCACCCACGAGCCACCGCCGACTCCCCCTCCTCCCTCACGAACCCGCGACAGAGAAAACCCCCCCCCCCGTAAGTGTTTCTGAATTTTATTTAATTTATAAACTAACTGTTTTTTTAATTTATATATATAATGTTAAAACTAATTTTATTTACTGTTAAAACTGAATTTTTAAAAAGATGAAACTGCATTTTTTTTTTAAAAGATGAAACTGCATTTTTTTTTAAAAAAGATGAATACTGCATTTTTAAAAAAAAGATGAATACTGCATTTTTTTAAAAAAAAGATGAAAACTGATTTGATTTTAAAACTGGTTTGTTTTTCTTAGATTTAAAAACTGGGTTTTTAAGATGAAAAAGAATTTTAAAACAGATTTTTTTTAAAAGAAAATAAAACTGAATTTTTATTTTAAGTTATAAAAACTGTTTTTTTTATATAAAGTTTTAAAACTGTTTTTTTTATAAAAGGGTTTTAAAAACAGAAATTTAAAAAGAAAGTTAAAAACTGATTTCTTTAAAAAGTAAGAATCATATTTTTATTTATTGAAAGTCGAAGTAAAAATCATATTTTTATTTATTGAAAGTCGAAGTAAAAATCATATTTTTATTTATGGAAAGTCGAAGTAAAAATCAGGTTTTTATATATTGAATAACATAGTAAAAATTCGATTTTTACATATGTAGAGAATACGGGTGAAAGCGACAAAAGGCGAAGATTTCTATTAAGGAAGAATCGTGTGAGTGGATAGCTATTGGTGAGGATTTCTCACTCTTCAATTTCTTTTTATAATTTTATATATGTGTTGAAAGTGAAAGTGAATTGCTATATATAAATATCTATATATATATATATATACGCCCCTCGTCCACAAACCATGGACGATATTTATTGGTTGAAATTGTTGTGAAAATTGAATTGAAAGCAAATTGAAACGAATTCAAATTGAATTGAAATTTGAATTGAATAGAAATGAATTTTAAAACGAATTCGAATTGAATCGAATAGAAAACGAATTCGAATTGAATCGAATAGAAAACGAATTTGAATTGAATTGAATAGAAAACGAATTCGAATTGAATCGAATAGAAAACGAATTCGAATTGAATCGAATAGAAAACGAATTCGAATTGAATCGAATAGAAAACGAATTCGAATTGAATTGAATAGAAAACGAATTCGAATTGAATCGAATAGAAAACGAATTCGAATTGAATCGAATAGAAAACGAATTCGAATTGAATTGAATAGAAAACGAATTCGAATTGAATTGAATAGAAAACGAATTCGAATTGAATTGAATAGAAAACGAATTCGAATTGAATCGAATAGAAAACGAATTCGAATTGAATTGAATAGAAAACGAATTCGAATTGAATAGAAAACGAATTCGAATTGAATTGAATAGAAAACGAATTCGAATTGAATTGAATAGAAAACGAATTCGAATTGAATTGAATAGAAAACGAATTCGAATTGAATAGAAAACGAATTCGAATTGAATTGAATAGAAAACGAATTCGAATTGAATTGAATAGAAAATGAATTCGAATTGAATTGAATAGAAAACGAATTCGAATTGAATTGAATAGAAAATGAATTCGAAATGAATTGAATTGAAAACGAATTCGAATTGAATTGAAATTTGAATTGAATAGAAATGAATTTTAAAACGAATCTATAAAGAAGAATTCAATTGTGATTTGAATTGAAAAGGAAGTTGAAAATGTTTTTGAAACGAACTCAAAACTATTTATATAATTCGTTTTAAATAGAAATCGACGAAATATATATTATATATATAATAAATGGCCTGAATAGAACGCGCCGCGCTGCGGCAGTTCGCGAATTTCGACCATTGACTTCGAACGGACATTACGGGAGATCCGACCGTCGGATTCTCCTGAAATCAGAACCGTTGGGTTCGTATCGAAAAGAGCTTTCTAAGGAATATTAGAAATTTGAAATCTAACGGTTGGATTTGGAGATACGTCCAAATCAAATTCGGAAAAGGTCGCTGTAAGTGCAGTTCGATGGCCATTGATGGAAATCGACCGTACAGGCCTTGATAAAATTATTAAAAATAGTAATAATTTGTGTAAAATCATAAGAAATGATTTGGGAAGAATTGGGATGAAAAACTCCATATTTGAAAAGATAAAAATAGATTTTTATCGAAATGAACTAGTTTTGAACTAGGATTATAATTCTATTTATTTTTTAAATAAATAAATTGAATTCGAAAAGGGTTTTAAAAATAACCAAAATTCCAATGATTGCATTGGAGTGGATTTGAATCGAAATTGTCTTCGGAATATTTCGATGTTGGGATTCGTGATTATACAGGTGTTGTTATGGAAATTTGAAAGATATATATATTTATATCGTTATTTCCCATACGACATCTGTTAGTCGTAGAACTCGATATTGAATATAAGCCGATATATTTTCTATTCAGAGCCTTGTATTGAATATCGAATGTGATTTGGGTTTGTCGTGAATGGTGTCTTCACTAACACTGTTCTTGAACCCAGTTGAGAAAAGATTAAATCTTTTTATTTAGATTTAATGAAGTGTACCAATTAAATAATATTTAATTGGAATTGAATTGATATTGATTTTTGGGTTTATCGTGAACAGTGTTTTAAATAACACTCGTTCTTTAACCCGATAATTAATGGAATGATTTTTGGGTTTATCGTGAACAGTGTTTTTAAATAACACTCGTTCTTTAACCCGATAATTAATGGAATGTGACTTTGGGTTTATCGCGAACCGTGTTTTTAGATGACACTGATTCTTTAACCCAGTCACAGATTAAAACTAAGTGGAGTTTTAATGAATCTTTAATTAGATTGAAAAGATCGAGAATGGAGTATCACCAGTTTTGCTCCAGGCGATAGTTAAATCTTTAATTAGATTTGAACGTGAAATTTAGAAACTAACTGTCGGTTAGCCAAGCAGAATGGTTTTCTGGATATTGATCTGATGTTGGTTTCGGCCTTCGGGGTTAATATTTGGGGAATTATTCTCTTGATTAATTTACGGTTAGTGACTAATGAATTGGAATGAGGCGTATGTTAAATTTGATTGATTGATGGTTTGGATTGTGCTCGACCAGTTTATGAGCAGAATATGCTTTTACATTTAGCATTGGGTTGGGTTGAAAATATCTGTGTGCTAACGCCTAGTGAAACACTTCACGATTTGACGATAAGGTGTTTAGCGATGTTGTGTTCATTTCAAATTTAACGAATGATTGTGAAATGATATTTTCCTTAAGTGAAAAGAAATGTATTCCCGATTTTGGACAGGGAATGTTTTATAAAAATGTTTTATAAAACAGAAAGGATTTCGAGGCCCAAAACCCGATGATTTCTAAAGTGATTTAGAAATGTATTATATGTTACATTGTGATTATTATGTTGTGAAATGATTTTCCCTACTTCGGGATATGAAATGATTTAGTATGTGACTAAAGATTCGGGTAACCCTGAGACTAAAAGTATGGGTGAGAGGGCGGTGTATGCTCTCCTGAGTGGGAGGTGCATCGTCGGTGTAGCCTACTCCTATGTGGGGTAGGTGCACATATATATATCGAGTTGCGAGGTGCGTACCCTTTGCCTTGTCGATGGGGAGCACGATATTTGGTTGCATACTTGTTTGTATGCATTGTTATGTTTTGGAATTCACATTTCCAAATGATTTGATTTGAGATCCCGAAGTGAAATCTACTTTGATATAGAAAGTTAGATATGTATTTCAAATGATTTGAAATAAGAAATCGGGAATAAAATCCAAAGGAATAATTTCTGTAAATTGAATTGGATTTGGAAAATCTAAGTGTTGTGATTAATCTAAGTGGGTAGATTGGGATATTGCATGTTGTGTGATGCATAGTAGATCCATATATCTATATTGATTGTTGCTTATACACTGGCTTTCATGGGGGTAAACCCGTTCCGCGAAAGTGGCGTGGTCCCGTGATTTGCCTTATTTTTTTAAACAAGTTTAACAACTGTTTTTGAGTTCTCACACCAGTCCCATGACTGACCTGTAGTTTGCTTTTCCCTTGCGAACTCGGGTGCCCCTATTTTCCACACGGGCAGTCGAGTAGTTTTATTTTGCAGATGTATTGAGCAGGATTCTGGATTGAAGCTTTAAGCTGTGTCCAGGCATTTACAGTCTTCCGCTGTGTATTATATTTCGATACTCTGATATTCTGTACTCTGATGTAACATTGTTATGATGTTTATTGAAGTCTTCTGTTATTTGTTCTGATGTGTTGTATACCCAAAGTTAGCGTATGCGGGATTCGAACGGTCTTGGTCGGTTTAACGATCGATTAGGTCCGGGCGAAATCCGTGTCGTTACAACGTGGTATCAGAGCTTTGGTTAAACTCAAATCTTTGGGGTACAACTCGTTAGAACTGAACAAAAGACTCATCAGAGGTAGGATTAGTAATGTCCTATAAAAGAATCCTCATTAGAGATAGAATCAGTAGCATTCTAGAATGAGTGACTCGTTAGAGATGGGGTTAGAAATGCCCCAGAATGAGTCGAGAGTTATTTGTTTATAAATAACGTATCTGTGATTATATATATAATCTGATTTTAGAAAATATGATTTTTAAATATATAAAATTATATATTTGAAAATATAATCAATTAATTGATTGATGTTTGTGTTGTTTGTTTAATTGTTTGATAATTTTGAATCATAATGCCTAAGGGTATCAAATATTGAACGGTATTGAAAATTGGTCGCATTTGCTTGCATATACATATATATCATTGAACAGGTCATAGCAAGGAGGCTAGAGCCAGAGAATAAAATTTGTTTGCCCGACAAATAGGTACATGTTTACTACATAATTTCCTGTTTTGTTTGGGTGATGATGATTTTGTGAGCCTATTGGCTAGCCGCTTGGCTTTTTCTTTTTCTTTTTGAGATCTGAAGGACCGGGGAAGCTATTTGAAATTCCCCGATGCTCCCGGTGCAGGGGAGGTTATGGCGAAATTTTTCAAAAATTTAGGGTGTTAGCCAAATTTTTGAAATTTTGAAAATTCTCAGAAACTAAAGAGTTGGAGAATGGAAGCCAGATCGAACGTAGAGTTGAATAATCAAACCACTTTCGACTTTGTTCCTTTTCGGGGACGAAAAGTTTTAAGTGGGGGAGATTGTAACAACCCGTAAAATGCGAGCCAGTTTGAAATTTTTATTTTGGCAATTTTAGCGAATTCTGATTATTTAATATGAATTATTTTAAATAATATCGACGAGAAATTTATTTTGAATATAATTCGAACGTATATATTATACGCGTCGTCGTTAGAATATAAATATTTATATATAATTATAAATAGAATTGAAAATGGCGCGGTAGTTCGATAATTCGATTTCAAACTTCAATTGAATGTACCGGGTGCAAAACAATCCGGATTTTAGTGAAACCAAAAATAATGGATCTAATAGTGAATATCTTTCCAACGAATCCGAAAAATCAAGATTTCATATCGGGAATCAAAAGATATGTCCAGTTGAAAATTCTGAATAGTCGCTATGGAATTAAGGCCCTTAAAAATAGCAATTTTGCAAACGACCTCGGATTCCGACGAAACCAGTTTTGTTGGGTCCGCAGTGTCGAGTTATTGCTAGATTCCAAATTTCATAATTTTTCGAATCAATATGTGAGCGTGGCAAAAGAAAACGCGTTTGACCATTTCAGTTGATTTTAATCGACTGGAAATTGGCCATTTTTCTAACGGGCCCAGAATTCGACGAAATTAGTTTTGTTAGGACCGTATCGTCAATACGAAGCTAGAAAATATTTTTCAGGAATTTTTCTAGTTAGTATGTGACCCCGGTAATTTGAAATGTACGTTTAAAAATCAATATATAGATTTAAATGTAAATTCAATGGAAACTGATTGTAACTATCGAATCAGCTTACGATACATATCCCATTGTGTTCGGAATGGGGGTAAAACGCTATGGACGACAGGCGGTGGACCTCGTTTCGAGATCGTATGTAAAAGTCAACCCTTTTGCAAAACTTAATAATTAAATAATAATTAAAAAAAAAAAAAAAAAAAAAATTTTTTTACCTTTTCCCCTTTTCTTCTTCGTTGGCCCCCCCCCCCGTTTCATTATACAGAAAAGTTAACAAATAAAAAAAAAAAAAAAAAAAAACCCTAACCCTAAGTTCATCGCGCCGCCGACAATCGAAGCAACCCCCGAAGCCTCGCGACCACCTCCCTCCAGACGACGCTACCCTCGACGCAAATTGAAGCAGCTCCAATCGGAACCTCCACCTCGAACTCCAGACATCGCGACACCACCGAGCGCCTCCACCCACGAGCCACCGCCGACTCCCCCTCCTCCCTCACGAACCCGCGACAGAGAAAACCCCCCCGTAAGTGTTTCTGAATTTTATTTAATTTATAAACTAACTGTTTTTTTAATTTATATATATAATGTTAAAACTAATTTTATTTACTGTTAAAACTGAATTTTTAAAAAGATGAAACTGCATTTTTTTTTAAAAAGATGAAACTGCATTTTTTTTTAAAAAAGATGAATACTGCATTTTTAAAAAAAAGATGAATACTGCATTTTTAAAAAAAAAAAGATGAAAACTGATTTGATTTTAAAACTGGTTTGTTTTTCTTAGATTTAAAAACTGGGTTTTTAAGATGAAAAAGAATTTTAAAACAGATTTTTTTTAAAAGAAAATAAAACTGAATTTTTATTTTAAGTTATAAAAACTGTTTTTTTTATATAAAGTTTTAAAACTGTTTTTTTTATAAAAGGGTTTTAAAAACAGAAATTTAAAAAGAAAGTTAAAAACTGATTTCTTTAAAAAGTAAGAATCATATTTTTATTTATTGAAAGTCGAAGTAAAAATCATATTTTTATTTATTGAAAGTCGAAGTAAAAATCATATTTTTATTTATGGAAAGTCGAAGTAAAAATCAGGTTTTTATATATTGAATAACATAGTAAAAATTCGATTTTTACATATGTAGAGAATACGGGTGAAAGCGACAAAAGGCGAAGATTTCTATTAAGGAAGAATCGTGTGAGTGGATAGCTATTGGTGAGGATTTCTCACTCTTCAATTTCTTTTTATAATTTTATATATGTGTTGAAAGTGAAAGTGAATTGCTATATATAAATATCTATATATATATATATATATATACGCCCCTCGTCCACAAACCATGGACGATATTTATTGGTTGAAATTGTTGTGAAAATTGAATTGAAAGCAAATTGAAACGAATTCAAATTGAATTGAAATTTGAATTGAATAGAAATGAATTTTAAAACGAATTCGAATTGAATCGAATAGAAAACGAATTCGAATTGAATCGAATAGAAAACGAATTCGAATTGAATTGAATAGAAAACGAATTCGAATTGAATCGAATAGAAAACGAATTCGAATTGAATCGAATAGAAAACGAATTCGAATTGAATCGAATAGAAAACGAATTCGAATTGAATTGAATAGAAAACGAATTCGAATTGAATCGAATAGAAAACGAATTCGAATTGAATCGAATAGAAAACGAATTCGAATTGAATTGAATAGAAAACGAATTCGAATTGAATTGAATAGAAAACGAATTCGAATTGAATTGAATAGAAAACGAATTCGAATTGAATCGAATAGAAAACGAATTCGAATTGAATTGAATAGAAAACGAATTCGAATTGAATAGAAAACGAATTCGAATTGAATTGAATAGAAAACGAATTCGAATTGAATTGAATAGAAAACGAATTCGAATTGAATTGAATAGAAAACGAATTCGAATTGAATAGAAAACGAATTCGAATTGAATTGAATAGAAAACGAATTCGAATTGAATTGAATAGAAAATGAATTCGAATTGAATTGAATAGAAAACGAATTCGAATTGAATTGAATAGAAAATGAATTCGAAATGAATTGAATTGAAAACGAATTCGAATTGAATTGAAATTTGAATTGAATAGAAATGAATTTTAAAACGAATCTATAAAGAAGAATTCAATTGTGATTTGAATTGAAAAGGAAGTTGAAAATGTTTTTGAAACGAACTCAAAACTATTTATATAATTCGTTTTAAATAGAAATCGACGAAATATATATTATATATATAATAAATGGCCTGAATAGAACGCGCCGCGCTGCGGCAGTTCGCGAATTTCGACCATTGACTTCGAACGGACATTACGGGAGATCCGACCGTCGGATTCTCCTGAAATCAGAACCGTTGGGTTCGTATCGAAAAGAGCTTTCTAAGGAATATTAGAAATTTGAAATCTAACGGTTGGATTTGGAGATACGTCCAAATCAAATTCGGAAAAGGTCGCTGTAAGTGCAGTTCGATGGCCATTGATGGAAATCGACCGTACAGGCCTTGATAAAATTATTAAAAATAGTAATAATTTGTGTAAAATCATAAGAAATGATTTGGGAAGAATTGGGATGAAAAACTCCATATTTGAAAAGATAAAAATAGATTTTTATCGAAATGAACTAGTTTTGAACTAGGATTATAATTCTATTTATTTTTTAAATAAATAAATTGAATTCGAAAAGGGTTTTAAAAATAACCAAAATTCCAATGATTGCATTGGAGTGGATTTGAATCGAAATTGTCTTCGGAATATTTCGATGTTGGGATTCGTGATTATACAGGTGTTGTTATGGAAATTTGAAAGATATATATATTTATATCGTTATTTCCCATACGACATCTGTTAGTCGTAGAACTCGATATTGAATATAAGCCGATATATTTTCTATTCAGAGCCTTGTATTGAATATCGAATGTGATTTGGGTTTGTCGTGAATGGTGTCTTCACTAACACTGTTCTTGAACCCAGTTGAGAAAAGATTAAATCTTTTTATTTAGATTTAATGAAGTGTACCAATTAAATAATATTTAATTGGAATTGAATTGATATTGATTTTTGGGTTTATCGTGAACAGTGTTTTAAATAACACTCGTTCTTTAACCCGATAATTAATGGAATGATTTTTGGGTTTATCGTGAACAGTGTTTTTAAATAACACTCGTTCTTTAACCCGATAATTAATGGAATGTGACTTTGGGTTTATCGCGAACCGTGTTTTTAGATGACACTGATTCTTTAACCCAATCACAGATTAAAACTAAGTGGAGTTTTAATGAATCTTTAATTAGATTGAAAAGATCGAGAATGGAGTATCACCAGTTTTGCTCCAGGCGATAGTTAAATCTTTAATTAGATTTGAACGTGAAATTTAGAAACTAACTGTCGGTTAGCCAAGCAGAATGGTTTTCTGGATATTGATCTGATGTTGGTTTCGGCCTTCGGGGTTAATATTTGGGGAATTATTCTCTTGATTAATTTACGGTTAGTGACTAATGAATTGGAATGAGGCGTATGTTAAATTTGATTGATTGATGGTTTGGATTGTGCTCGACCAGTTTATGAGCAGAATATGCTTTTACATTTAGCATTGGGTTGGGTTGAAAATATCTGTGTGCTAACGCCTAGTGAAACACTTCACGATTTGACGATAAGGTGTTTAGCGATGTTGTGTTCATTTCAAATTTAACGAATGATTGTGAAATGATATTTTCCTTAAGTGAAAAGAAATGTATTCCCGATTTTGGACAGGGAATGTTTTATAAAAATGTTTTATAAAACAGAAAGGATTTCGAGGCCCAAAACCCGATGATTTCTAAAGTGATTTAGAAATGTATTATATGTTACATTGTGATTATTATGTTGTGAAATGATTTTCCCTACTTCGGGATATGAAATGATTTAGTATGTGACTAAAGATTCGGGTAACCCTGAGACTAAAAGTATGGGTGAGAGGGCGGTGTATGCTCTCCTGAGTGGGAGGTGCATCGTCGGTGTAGCCTACTCCTATGTGGGGTAGGTGCACATATATATATCGAGTTGCGAGGTGCGTACCCTTTGCCTTGTCGATGGGGAGCACGATATTTGGTTGCATACTTGTTTGTATGCATTGTTATGTTTTGGAATTCACATTTCCAAATGATTTGATTTGAGATCCCGAAGTGAAATCTACTTTGATATAGAAAGTTAGATATGTATTTCAAATGATTTGAAATAAGAAATCGGGAATAAAATCCAAAGGAATAATTTCTGTAAATTGAATTGGATTTGGAAAATCTAAGTGTTGTGATTAATCTAAGTGGGTAGATTGGGATATTGCATGTTGTGTGATGCATAGTAGATCCATATATCTATATTGATTGTTGCTTATACACTGGCTTTCATGGGGGTAAACCCGTTCCGCGAAAGTGGCGTGGTCCCGTGATTTGCCTTATTTTTTTAAACAAGTTTAACAACTGTTTTTGAGTTCTCACACCAGTCCCATGACTGACCTGTAGTTTGCTTTTCCCTTGCGAACTCGGGTGCCCCTATTTTCCACACGGGCAGTCGAGTAGTTTTATTTTGCAGATGTATTGAGCAGGATTCTGGATTGAAGCTTTAAGCTGTGTCCAGGCATTTACAGTCTTCCGCTGTGTATTATATTTCGATACTCTGATATTCTGTACTCTGATGTAACATTGTTATGATGTTTATTGAAGTCTTCTGTTATTTGTTCTGATGTGTTGTATACCCAAAGTTAGCGTATGCGGGATTCGAACGGTCTTGGTCGGTTTAACGATCGATTAGGTCCGGGCGAAATCCGTGTCGTTACAGTACTGTCAACACATGAACCTTTATTTTATATTGATAAAGATGTAAATTTTATTACTAAAATATTTCGTTCAACACATGACCAATCTCAATGGATGAGTACTGTCAACACATGAACCTTTATTTTATATTGATAAAGATGTAAATTTTATTACTAAAATATTTCGTTCAACACATGACCAATCTCAATGGATGAGTACTGTCAACACATGAACCTTTATTTTATATTATTCTTTATTTTCTAAATTGGAATGAGGCCCAATCAATCACCATATAATGTTAATTATATGGATTTTCATACATTTCACACATATAATAGCATTGAAAAATAATCAACCATCAACCAAAGTGCACTACACTGTATAAGCATCACATATAGATATCTAACGCTTATAACAGCCTGTCAATCAATCGATCGACATATTTAATCAATCAGGATGAGTGAACTTCAAATTTCATCCCAACACCCGTGTGGGGTTTCAAACAATCAAACACAGATTTTATTTGTGCAGTTGGGCGATGTGTAAAATTTATCGTCCCAATCAATGTCATTCAAATAGGTGTACATAAACAAACCGTCCGGTTTGTAAATGAATATTTTATTTTATTCACTTCACGTTAAAAATTATATTTTTAACGATAAAACATTTTATTCAACCTATGAATATTCTATTCAGTTCATTCTTTAAATAAAATGATATTTTTATTTTTCTAACATATTTTAGAAAATTTCGGCGGCATAACGGCATGATACTAGGAACGGGACAAGGCCTTATCCCCGGTCTAGTGAAGGCCCACGCCATTCACACATCAATCAAATCAAGTCATCAAATTAATTTATGCAACCAAACAAACAAGTCCATGGTCTGTGGACGATTGTGTCGGGTGCTACTAAGCACCGTCTGCATCCTAGTATATATATATATATATATATAACTAGAAAAGAAGAGTTAGGGTGAGAAGTTCTCACAAATAGCTATCCAACTTCTTGAATCTTCTTTGATAGAAATCTTCATCGCTATCGCATCTTTGTCATCTTCGTTGCTATAGCCACTACATATGTAAAAATCGAATTTTTACTTCGATGTTCAATATATAAAAATCACATTTTTACTTCGATGTTCAATATATAAAAATCACATTTTTACTTCGATGTTCAATATATAAAAATCACATTTTTACTTCGATGTTCAATATATAAAAATCACATTTTTACTTCGATGTTCAATATATAAAAATCGAATTTTTACTATGCTATCATATAGATAAAAATCCCATTCCCAAAAATATAGACTTCGCCTTTCTAAAATATAGATTTCATTTTATCATATTTTTATCTTTCTACAATATAAAGATTATAATTTTATCTTTCTACAATATAAAGATTATAATTTTAATTCTTTAAAAATATAAAAATCATATTTTTTCTATTCAAAACAATGTATATTATTCTTTTTTTTTTAATCATATGTATACGTTTTTTTTTTAAAGCAATTCCCTTTTAAAAAAAACATATTTCTATATTCAAACAATTCTTTTCATATTTTAAAAACAAGGATTTTTATATTTTCTTTTACATAACAAAGATTAGATTTTTTTCTACCATCTGAATTTCAGATTTTAACAATGCATTTCATATAATTTTTAAAATAATTAATATAGTGAACAAAAATAAAACGAAATATATATAAAAAACAAAAACAATAAAGAGGACTACCTTTCTCTGTTTATCGTTCCAGGGGTTTCAAACCCATCGCTGACCAGAATTCCTCAATGTCGCGTGAACTACGAGGCACCGGAGATCGATCTGAAGCGTCCACAACCTCGTCCATCCCCCCTTCCACCGCCCTGAAGCGCAGCTAACTCGGTGGCGTCTGGAGCCCCAAAATGACCCACGACCGGCGCCAGTTACAGGCGAAATTCCCACCTCGATCGAGCACCAACGACGATCATCCCACCAGGGTTTTGAAGAGCTCAAAAAGTTATTCGATTTTCGGTTTGAAGTTGGATTTTAATTGGATCTACGTTGAGCGAATTTTGAGAGAGAATTTGGGACCCTTTCGAACGTCGATTTAAAGTGGCGGCTGGGAGAATGCTGAACACGGCTAGGGTTTAGGAAATTAGAATATATATTTATTTTAATATTATCTAAATTCTCCAATTGGTTAATTTCTATCCGGACACCAAGTTTAACCCAACAACTGTCGCCCCTAGCTAAATACCCCCATTCCGAACACAATGGGATATATATCGTAAGTCAGTTCGGCTGTTTCGTTTAGTTTTCGTCAAAATCAACCTATAACTATATATATTGAATTTGAACGCGCATTTCAATTTACCGGGGCCACATACGAACTCGAAAAATTCCAGAAAAATATTTTCTAGCTTCGTATTGACGATACGGTCCTATCAAAACTAGTTTCGTCGAATTCTGAGACCGTTAGAAAAATGGCCAATTTCCAGTCGATTAAAATCAACTGAAACTGGTCAAACACGTTTTCCTTTGCCACGCTCACATATTGATTCGAAAAATTATGAAATTTGAAACCTAGTAATAATTTTACATCACGGACCCAACAAAAATGGTTTCGTCGAAATCCGAGGTCGTTTGCAAAATGTCCATTTTTAAGGGCCTGAATTCTATAGCGACTATTCAGAATTTTCAACTGGACATATCTTTTGATTCCCGCTATAAAACTTCGATTATTCGGATTCGTTGGGAAGATATTATCGATTAGATCCTAATGTTTTTGGTTTCACTAAAATCCGGATTGTTTTGCACCCGGTACATTCAATTGAAGTTTGAAATCGAATTATCGAACTACCGCGCCATTTTCAATTCCTTTTATAAAGAATTATTTATATTCTAACGACGATCTATATAAATATATTCGTTTGAATTCTATTCAAAATAAATTTCTCGTCGTTATTATTTAAAATAATTCATTTTAAATAATCAAAATTCGCTAAAATTGCCAAAATAAAAATTTTAAACTGGCCCAGATTTTCGGGTTGTTACAACTCCCTAATCATTACAACCTGCGTTGATAAGACTTCTTGATCATTATTTTCTAATCCTTACCGCTTACGCCGTTAAGCCCTATCTTCTACTTCAGTAGACTTCCCGGTCTAACGTCGTCCAATCTTGTCACATCATTTCCTTAATCCATGTCGATCCAATCGACATCCTTTTCTTCAACACAACTTAAGTACAGTTTTTTGACACTGTCGACAATCCCTTGTTGACACCGTCGATAAGTGCATCTCTAACCCTTTAGATTCCTTTTGATCTTAGCCATCCTACCTGATACCCCCTTATCGTCTATTTCAACAAGGTCGCTACTAAATACCCTATGCATTTGGTCTTGTCAAACTATGACATACACTGCTTGTCGGTCACATCCGTAAGCTCACTCCTGACCTTGGAGTATTAACAATATTTGGTTTTAACATTTTGATCTTAGAAGCAGGGCTTGAACCTTCGACCTAGGTGTGAGTGTTCGATCGGTTTGGTTGGTTTGGACGTAAAAAAACTCAAACCGAATTAGAACCTAATTTTTTCCAAACCGAACCAAATTAGTTTCGGTTAATTCGGTCGGTAAGCAATTTAACCGAACTTGAAGGATGTATTATTATTCAAATGAAGGATTCACTCAAAGTGAAACATAAATTCATATTTGGAGAAATTTTATATAGTAAATTTTATATTTATGGTGAGATTTGATCTAGTAGAAACAAATGTCTTTGTATTATATAGCTGAACTAATTATTTAAATACCCCAATATTCTAAAATTAGATTATAAATTAAAAGTACAGTTAATTCGGTTAAACCGATAACCAAAAAAGTTTATTTTACAAACCAAATTCAAACAGATTTAGTTTTAAAACTGAATCAAACCGGCCAAAATGAATCGGTTTGGTCGGTTAATTTGGTTTGAAACCCCTACTTTGACCTCTATTATTCTCTAACATTTCGCTAATCTCATTGAGATTTGACATATTTCTCCAATAGATATAAACTTAGACTCATTTATGTCCTCCCGTCGATTTCGATACCATCCTTCGCATAGAAGGCCTATACGATCCAAGAAAGAATCATTATAACGATTTTCCTATAAGTCAACCACACTGCTTAGCCAGAATGTTCGAGAGCATGAAGAATAGACACTTTGATTAAAGGATCTACACATTATAAAAAAAACATAATTCATTATGACTCAAATAAATTTATTTGCAAAATACAAAGGGAAGACCCACTGTGACGATCCCAAAATCCGTGTGACGGTATTAAGGATAATCATTGGAATATGACACATCAATCATCATAGCAGAGTACAGGTAATAGAAAAAACAATAAATAGAATAATTTTACATAGATATGACAGTGGATTCATAACATGTGACAACATCAGAATAGCACAACCTAGGATATAACTTAGTAAATAAAAGGGAAATGATCAGTCACCATCGCCAGAGGCGGAATATATACATGCAGTGAGACATAATAAGGGTATCAGTCTACATCGCCGAAGGCGGTACATATACATACGATAAGAAGTACTGGAAGTAAAACAGTCTGCATCGCCCATGGCGGAATCATAATATAAATACAATAATGGCGGAAAATGTCAAAGTCATCTCAGTGAAGTCAGCCTCGCCATGAGCCAAAACGCACTCCATACTACAGTGCTGAGCCAAAACAACCTGTCACCTGTGAACTAGGTTGCCCGTGTGAAAATAAGGGCACCCGCGTTTGCAAAGTGAAACAAACAACGAGTCAGTCATGGGGACTGGTATGAGAAATCTACTTAACAGTTTAAACAACAGTAATAAGCAAATCATAGGACCACGCCACTTTCGCGGAACGGGTTTACTCCAGTGATTGCTGGTGCATTCAAAACAAAGTAAATTCTTTGAAAACAACGCAATGCTTTTAAAAAGAATGAAGCCATTATAAGACTCAAGTCCCATCATACAATGCAACGCAAGCCGGAGGATAGAGTTTTACCTTATAATGGCCAAATATGCTTGATACGTGTAAAGCAAAATCATTTGATATTATTACTAGTGCATATATGTTTCAAAAACGAATAGCATCATAAATATCAATCATAGGCGACATGAGAATCCCATGCCACTATGTTGCCATACATAAGTTACAATCGAATCTGTTATCTCGTATTGGAAATTGGATTCCCGTCATGAGTCGAGGCAAGGGGCAAGCTCCTCTCCGCTTCGAGACATTCTAGCAAATGCCTCAGGACTACACACTTTGGGTAACCCCTGGATGCTTCAGGGCCGGTCCTCTCTTACGTTTGAGGATTAATTATTCCTGAACACACGTTTCCCGGTCCTTACAGACCTATAATCGAGGCGCCTCGCATTCCAACAACCACATAGGTGAAAAATAGATATAAATGTCAGGGCTGGTAGGTCACTGACACCACCATAGCTAGAAAGAAACGTCGTGCTCTCCTTGGAGTCCTTATCCCGTTTTTAACTCATACCGAGGTGTGAGGCTCGCGAATCCACGCTATACACAAAGCCAGGCCACGTAGGCCGTGCTTTGATCATCAAACACAAGACTTTGCTTTGCAACAGAAGCCTTGATCACAACATCTTGGCATGCCACATAGGCAATCCACTCCATACGACTGATTTCTATCGATATATAACCTCTGAGCTCGTACATCTCAGAGAAGGGCGTTAAGCAAAAGAATAAATTCTCCGCCGCCAAACAGATATATATTTAACAGAGATCAATCAGTATAGAACAAAATCCAATGTCAGACACACAGTCCATTTACAAGTCCGTTCTGGGTCTGAACGAAACCGGAGGCGTCAAATTCCTCGTATATCCGTCCAATCAACACATACGTTCAGACGGCTACTACTTCCGTTCCTTCACGGTAGCTACTCCAGTCAGGAACCTCAGCAGCGCCCATCCAACCGATACGAAGATCGTCGGTCTTGAATCGTCTTTGTATTTTCCAATTCGAATCGCTCGATCAATTATTTGAAATGAGGGTTAGCTCGGCCTTTTCAAATAATTCACGTAATTAGAATTCAAATCAATTCTTTCCATGGTTATATTATCCGACAATCACATTTCAGTTCTTTAGTATAATTTTCGTGTCAAACACATACAACCATCAAATATCAAACAAATCAAGCCAAATTTGTTTATTTCCAATCTATGATGCTTATAATATTTTATAATGATTTTTCGCCATTTTTATTTATTTAAAAATGGCCATATTCAATTAAACGACGTTTCAGGTCGTGCCGTGGCACTGGCGCTGTTTTTCCCCTAATTTGTTTTACACATATCGGAAAATCTAACCGTTGGATTTCTACAAAGTCTATATCAGTGGGAAGATATTCCCAAAGCGAACCCAACGGTTCCAGTTTCGTGAAAATCCGACGGTCGGATCTTCCACACTAGTCGTTTGAAGTTACGGTTTCAAAATTCAAACTGCAGCGTTGTCATTCGATTTAATTTAATTATATTTATATTTATATATAAATATAAACGATTCTGGCGCTGTTTTTCTTCAGATTTGAATTAAACATTCCAGACAATCCAACCGTTGGATTTTTACACGGTTGGTGCCGTTGGAAAGATATTTCCAAGGCGAACCCAGCGGTTGCGGTTTCAGGAAAATCCGATGGTCGGATTTCTCGTACTAATCGTTTCAAATTACGATTCCAAAACACGAACTGCAAGGCTTCGATTCCTTTCAATTCTATTTATATTTATATACGTATAAATATAGTTCATTCATTTATTTCAAATATAGTTCATTCATTAATTTCAACTTCGTTTTCACCTCAAATATTTCACTAACGCCTTAATATTTCAAAAAAATTCGCCATAACCTCCTTTGTACGGGAAGGGGTTTGGAAATTTATTGGGCCGTGTTAGGTACCCAATAAATCCTAAAAGCATCCACATATTTATAGTGATATATTCTAGTGTTTACAGGGGAGCGTGTATAGATAATAACTCCAGAGAATAAATTCTCATCACCCTGTCAAGCCTGAGGGAGCGTATATTTTTAATTACTCCAGAGGATAAATCCTCGTCACCTCGTCCCGTGTGGGAATAAATAGTCCATGTGCCGTATCTAATGACTAGAGAGACGTGATTATTGTCAACTCCAGACCCGTGTGGGTTTTTTTATTAGTCTGGCAATTTATCGTTATATTTTATATAGTCCATATCAGTCATCAGTTCAACCTGTAGTATATAATCATCGCCATACAAGCCTCTCGCTCGTATTGTAAATCTTCCACCTCATCACACAAGCTCCAAATGCTTATGTGGAATATGATTAAGTATGCCTATCGTCAAGGAGTATGCCATGTAGTGTAGTTCAAAATTAATTGTTACTATCCTATGGCGATGTTTATTATTTCACACAGAATAACCAGCACTCCGCATTCAATGGCATTCACAGGAGTTGATATAAAAATAAAATTGCGCAGCCAACTCATCAAGGCTTACCTATTTGTCGGGCACGCAAATAATTTCTTTACTCTACAGCTAATCCATTTTCCCTGTTCAACACAAGTATATATATGCAGAACAAAGCTAATAATAATATTTCTAACGAACTAATATTTATTTCAACATGTGTTTATTTTTATCAAAGCGTATACATGATAAAAGAAATATTTTTATCATCAAAAATATTTATTCAACACGTGAATGTTTTTAACACTTCATATAGACAATAAAAATGTAGTTTTTATTGTCTATTCATTTTATTTTAAAATACGATAACATTCAACACATGAATTTCAATTCAACGAATGAATTTCAATTCAACAGATGAATATTCTCTATAGTTTGTATATATATATATATATCAAAATGTGATTTTTATCGCTAAATCTATTTGTTTAAAATTCGAATAATATTCAACACATGAATTTCGATTCAACGACTGAATTTCAATTCAACACATGAATATTCTCTATAGGTTGTATATATATAAAAATGTGATTTTTATCGTTAAATCTATTTGTTTAAAATTCGAATAATATTCAACACATGAATTTCAACTCGACGAACGAATTTCAATTCAACACATGAATATTCTCCATAGGTTGTATATGTATAAGAATGTGATTTTTATCGTTAAATCTATTTGTTTAAAATTCGAATAATATTCAACACATGAATTTCGATTCAACGAATGAATTTCAATTCAACACATGAATATTCTCTATAGGTTGTATATATATATAAATGTGATTTTTATCGTTAAATCTATGTGTTTAAAATTCGAATAATATTCAACACATGAATTTCAATTCAACGAATGAATTTCAATTCAACACATGAATATTGGTTTCAACATGTGTAATTAATTTCAACAAATGAAAATTATTCTAACACGTGAATATTTCAGAAAATTTCGACAGCATAACAGCAGGGTAGTTAAAACCGGGACCGTCCCTAGTACGGCTCCTCGCTCTACCTTAAAACCTCGCGGTTTTTGATAATGGGGATCATGCATCTAGTTCGCACGCAGGCGGCATGTTTTATTTTCATTTCCACAATCCTATTCTAATTTGTTTCAACCACAATAGGGTATTTTTCAACCACAAAGGTATTTTTCAACCACAAAGGTATTTTTCAACCACAATATCAACCACAAACAATTATTTCCAACCATTCGTCATACCATATAATATCACACCAATCACAAGCAATAAATATCGTCCATGGTCTGTGGACGAGGGGAGTATATATATATATTATTTCTATAATTCACTTGTATTTCATCACAATTCAAAGCATATATGTTTCATGCAACGCTTGTATAATTTATACATCGCTAATATAACTTATACAACACACGTACATGAGGTATACAATGCGTATATAATTTACACTTCGCTTATATAATTTATACAACACGATTCCATTCACACAATTTAGTATAGATTCCTCACCTTGGTTTTTTGAAGTACTAAAAATCGTAGGAAGATCAGAAAAATCCACGGCTTCTGCTAGATGGTAGAGAGCCTCCCTGCGGTCTCGATGTTTCCTGTTTCATCGAATTTCGTTAACACACTAAAACGATATGATTTTTCAAAGTTTTGCAACACTTAAAAGTGTTATTTTCAATTTAGAAATTTCAAAGCAGATGTTTTTGCAAACCTTCAAAACTAGGTCTTTGATTCTCGAACAATCCGTGTTGTTTCGTCTCGATCAGACCATACGACGTCGAAGAGCTACGAACAGGCTTCCTATCGACGGTGGTGGCAGCGGAATCGGCGGCTCCAGCGACGATCGGCGGCGGCGGAAAGATATGAACTTCCTCGACGAAATTCGACGTCGATCGGTGATGGTTTCTGACGAGGCTGGGTTTGATTTGAAGAGGGGAGGAAGGCGATCGGAATTGTCAACTGGAGGCGGCGGCGAAATTGACTGTGGCGGCGGCGATCGAGGTGGAAAGGTTTGAACGATTATCGTCGTTCGTTTCTGAGGGGTTGACCAGATTTTTGATGTGAGAGAAAATGGTAGATATTTTCTAATATATTATATTTTTAAATTCCTATAATATCCTTTCTAGCCAACGTACACCAATTTCAACCCAACGACTGTCGCCCCTAGCTAAATACCCCCATTCCGGACACAATGGGATATGTTTCGTTGGCCAATTCGACTGTTACAGTTAGTTATTTTTCAAATTAAAGTATAAAACATTTTATATTCAATTTGAACGTACATTTCAATTTGCCAGGGCCACAAACAGAATCGAAAAATTCCAGAAAAATAAATCTAGCTTTGTTTTGACGATACGGTCCCAACAAAACCAGTTTCGTCGAATTCTGAGCTCATATGCAAAATGTCCATTTTTAGGTCGATCCATTTTAACAGAAATTGACCAATCACATTTTCTTTTGCCCCGCTCACATACTAGCTTCAAAAATTATGAAATTTGAAACCTAGCAATAATTTGACGTCCCGGACCCAACAAAAGTGGTTTCGTCGAATTCCGAGGTCGTATGCAAAATATCTATTTTCAAGGGCTATATAAGTTATATAGCGACCTTTCTGAAAATTCATTTGGCCATAACTTTTGATTCCCGTTATGAAACTTCGATTTTACAGATTCGTTAAAAAGGTATTCATAAACAGATTTAAATATTTTCAGTTTCACTAAAATCTGTTATATTTTCCACTCGGTACAGTCAGACAAAGTTTGTATTCAAATTTTCAAACTGCCTCACTATTCCCAATTCTTTATTTTATTGAAATCTGCTATTTCAATTATTCAAATTCTTTGACAATAACCAATTTTAAAAATTTTAAGTTGGTTCACATTTTCCGGGTTATTACATTCTCCCCCACTTAAAACTTTTCGTCCTCGAAAAGGAAATAACAGCAAAGTAGGAAATAAAATGTAAATGCAAAGTATTGTAAAGGTACCTTGCGCCGGAGTTAGTCAGAGATGTCCACTCTGCAATTGGGGTAGGCTTGTTTAATGCTTTCCTCAGTCTCCCAAGTACAGTCTCTAGGATCACTACTCCACTGCACTTTGACTAAATGAATATTTTTGCTCCTTAGCTCTCTAGTTTCTTTGCCAACAATCTTTAATGGCTCTCTTCTGACTGCTAATTCTGGAGTTATGTCTATATCCTGTTGCGCTGCTTCTTCTACAACAAGATTCGGATCATGCACATGTTTTCTGAGTTGAGACACGTGGAACACGTCATGTACACCAGGTAACCAATCAGGTAATGAAACCCTATATGCCAGAGTTCCAATCCGTTCGAGTATAGGGAAGGGACCAATAAATCTCGGTGCCAACTTCCCAGTTTTGCCAAATCTGATTACTCCCCGCATCGGAGAAACTCTTAAATAAACATAATCGCCAACGGCAAATGATAAGTCTCTTCTTCTCGCATCAGCATAACTTTTCTGTCGGCTTTGTGCGGTTTTCAATCGCTTCTTAATGAAATCGACTTTATCTGATGCTTCTCGAATCATATCGGGCCCTAACACAAGTCTGTTGCCAGGTTCTACCCAACATGCGGGAGATCTGCACGATCTACCATATAATGCTTCAAATGGAGACATTCCCAAACTTGCTTGATAGCTATTGTTATAAGAGAATTCGGCTAAATGTAAGTGATCTTCCCATGAGCCTCCAAAATCAATAACGCAAGCCCGCAGTAAATCTTCTAAAATTCTATTCACCCGCTTTGTTTGGCCGTCTGTCTGAGGGTGATAAGCGGTGCTTAGATTCAATTTGGTTCCCAATTCTGTCTGGAATGCTTCCCAGAATTTTCTAGTAAATAGGGGATCTCTATCACTGACTATATTGAGCGGCACTCCATGTATTTTAACTATTTCTTTGAAGTAAATTTGTGCTAAACTTTGAGCCATTCTGTTGGATCGGACAGGTATGAAATGGGCAGTCTTCGTGAAGTGATCTACGATTACCCATATACTGTCGTTTCCTTTCCTAGTTCGAGGCAAACCATCAATGAAGTCCATCGAAATTTGCTCCCACTTCCATCCTGGAATTTCTAATGGTTGTAATAGTCCAGCCAATTTCTGCTGATCACTCTTAACTAGCTGACAAGTGGAGCATCTGCGAACATATAATGAAATATCCCTTTTCATTGATCTCCACCAGAATGTGCGCTTGATGTCATTGTACATTTTGCTCACACCGGGATGGATACTCAGTTTAGACTTGTGACATTCATCAAGTACTTCCCTTCTGAGCTCTGGAATTTCTGGTACTCAAATTCGCCCTCGTAATCTTAGGACCTCTTGGCTATCTAGGCTAAAATCTGAAGTTTTTCCTTCTCGGATCCTATGACTAATCCTTTTAATAAATTCATCGTCTTTCTGGAGAATAGTAATCTTATCGTCTAAGGAAGAAGTAATGATAAAACTGGCGATGATTTCATTCTTTCTATTGAGCGCATCTGCGACAACATTGGCTTTCCCCGGAGTGTATAGAATCTCAAAATCGTATGCTGCAAGGAATTCTAAACAAAGTTGTTGTCTCAAGTTTAGATCTTTCTGGGTGAATAGATATTTCAAGGATTGATGATCTGTAAATAGTTCGAACTTCTCGCCCAATAAATAATGCCTCCAGATTCTTAAAGCAAACACGATAGCTAATAACTCAAGATCATGAGTTGCATAGTTTTTTTCATGCGGCTTCAGCTGACGGCTGGCATAAGCGACCACTTGGCCCTTTTGCATTAATACTGCGCCTAGCCCTCTAATAGAAGCATCTGTCCATACAGTCAAGTCTTGGTTGCCTTCTATAATTGTCAACACTGGAGCAGTTGTCCATTTCAGTTTCAGCTCCTGGAAAGCTTCTTCACATTCGGGAGTCCATTTGAACTTCTCATGCTTCTTTGTAAGCTTTGTCAATACACCAGATATCTTTGAGAAATCCTGAACGAATTTCCGATAGTAACTATCCAATCCAAGGAAACTTCGAACTTCTGTGGGGGGTAGTAGGCTGTTTCCAGTTCTGAATCGCTGTAATTTTGCTTG
The DNA here is from genome assembly GCA_030737875.1 of Allium sativum. NCBI lineage: Eukaryota > Viridiplantae > Streptophyta > Magnoliopsida > Asparagales > Amaryllidaceae > Allium > Allium sativum. The sequence goes on along the minus strand of CM060923.1, from coordinate 73,676,583 downwards.
GATCTACAGCAATCCCTTCTTTTGATACGACATGGCCTAGGAACTTAACTTCATCCTGCCAGAAGACACACTTAGAAAACTTAGCTTTCAAGACATTTCTCCTCAGAATTTTCAACACTTGTTCTAAATGTTTTGCATGTTCGCCTTCCGACTTGGAGTAGATTAAAATGTCATCGATGAAGACTAGAACAAATTTATTCAATACACCACGGAACAATCTATTCATAAGATCGACGAAGTATGCCGGAGCGTTACACAAGCCGAACGGCATTACTAACCATTCGTAGAATAAATCGGGACCCCTAAAGGCTGTCAAAGGTACACAGTCTTCGGCTATACGTAATTGGTGGAAACCTGTAGCTAGGTCCATCCTGGAGAATATTGTTGCCCCATTTAATTGATCTAACAGATCGTCTATACGTGGCAAGGGATATTTGTTCTTCACTGTCTGCTTATTGAGATCTCGGTAATCAACACAAAGTCTTAGAGTACCGTATGATTTCGGGACAAATACTACTGCTGCTCCCCAAGCTGAGAAGCTCGGTCTGATCAGACCTTTCCAAAGTTGTAACACCCCGAATTTCAGTTAATATTAACATTCACAAATTAAAGATCCCAGATGTGGGAATTAAGGGAAACGGGTTGCGCCATTGCGTTCGTCTCGGAAAAATACGCGGAATAGAGTTCGAGTTTTTGTAAATCGGAGTCCGTATGACCCAGTTATGGCCCATGTAAGTTTTCAGAAAATTCTAAGTTCAAAACAGATTTAAATTTCAGGTTCAAATTCGAAATTCAACACAAAGGGGGGAAGGCGGGAAAACTCCCGCGTAGGCCAAGTCGACAGGGGTGTCGACTGCCCAGTCGACACCACCCCAACCCATGTCGACTGCCTAGTCGACACGGGTGTCGACCTGGCTACTCGACCAGGTTGGCCTGGGTGCAGTCTGAAGGGGTTTGGGCTGTGTTTTGGGGCTTGTGACGAAATCTGACGGCTCTAACCTAATCTAGGGTTAATCTAAGGGCCTAAATTACATCCTAAATCTTTAAATACACCCTAAGACTACCCTAATCCATACTAAAAATAGATACAACGTCATCATGCCGTCAAAATGCAACTTAGAAGGAGACTCCACAAATTAAAGAGGAAGATAGCTTCTCAAATCAACTTCTAATCAACTCTAGCAACTAAATCTTCTTCATAGGAGTGCTAATCAACAAGTTGTGAGTTTCTATGCCTTTAGCAATCAATTTCTAAACTAATTATGACAGGATATAATGAGGTTATGGTTATGTATGTGGATCAATGCAAGTTATGTTATCATATGCTATGTGTTCATGATGCTAGTTATGCAAGTTTTATGCTATATGTTCATGATGCTAGTTATGCAAGTTTTATGCTATATGTTCATGATGCTAGTAATGCAAATCACTGTGATAAACATTGATACATTATGACACCATGTTATGCAAGTTTGGTGTTTGATTATATGCAAGTTCATATATGACATGTTATGCAAGTTTGGTGTTAGATTATATGCAAGTTCATATATGACATGTTATGCAAGTTTGGTATTTGATTATATGCAAGTTCATATATGACATGTTATGCAAGTTTGGTGTTTGATTATATTCAAGTTCATATATGACATGTTATGCAAGTTTGGTGTTTGATTATATGCAAGTTCATATATGACATGTTATGCAAGTTTGGTGTTTGATTATATGCAAGTTCATATATGACATGTTATGCAAGTTTGGTGTTTGATTATATGCAAGTTCATATATGACATGTTATGCAAGTTTGGTATTTGATTATATGCAAGTAACATGTGCAAGTTTACACCTTTGTATGATATGCATACATATGCAAGTTTACCCCTTTTGTATGTCATGCATATATATATGCATGTTTACCCCTTTTTATGACATGAGTAACATATGAAAGTTCATCCCTTTTTAGACCTATGACATGTATGCAAGTTTATCCCTTTATGATAGGTCTATGACATGAACATCTATGCAAGTTACCCTCTTAATGACATATGTGATTCATGCAAGTTTGGGTTGGTTATTTATGCTAGTTGGGTTTGATGCTATGGTCATATATGCAAGTTGACACCTTTAAAACCCATGTTGATGCTAATGTTATGCAAAGTGGAACCCATTGTGTTTGTGATGAATCTTCCCTTTTAAGTATGTCATGTTAGGGTATTACGTGGGGAACGATGGGGTTAATATTCATGTTAACAAAATTGTGGTGAAATGGGTATGATGTTGCATACCATAAGTGGATGGACATAATTGAGTCAATTATGTACATCATTAAATTGGAATTAATTCGGGAAAATTAATTCAAAACATGGGGGTGATTAATTAGGTGTAATTAATCGACTAAAACACGAGGTTGGACCCTTTTGTAGCATAAGACTGCCCGGACCCGACCGGCAAATCCAGCGGCTACAAATGATTGGCCCAATGTGAGAGGTCTTAGGCATAAACTAAATACGTGACAAGTGTAAAGACACGAGGTTAGACTCTGTTATGGCGTATGGCTGCCCGGACCCGACCGGCAAATCAAGCTGCCATAAAAGACAGTCTAATGTGAGAGGTCTTTACAAAGGCTACGTTCTTAATCAATTAAGAAACACTTAACCAGATAAGCATGTAGTGGGCCATGAGGGGTTAAGTGGGTGCATTGGGTGGCATGTGGAAATCAAGTAAGTGCCTTGGGTGGCATGTGGAAATCTAGTGGGTTGCCTTGGGTGGCAATAGAAAATACGATTAGAATACTTAACCAAGTGGAAACATGTAATTAAACATGATTAAACGGTTAAGTGGGATGCACTAGAAAAAGGGAAAAGCTTAGGTGGGTAGCTTGTGGGGGACCATTTCAACCAGTAACCCAAAACGTATCTTTGTGGGCTCGACCCAAGTCGAGGACGGGACACGCATACTGGGTTTGACTATAAGAGGCCAAAACGGGTTAGCGGTGGCAACGCAAGTCCAACGGGTTTCATATGCGTGTGTGGGCCCGGGCTGGTAGGTAAGACGTTGTTGCATCGTGTAGGTATAAGCCGTGCACCGTTGGTTGTATCGGGTTGCCTCTTTGGGGAGTGATACACCCCACTGTGGGGCCAGCACGGGTATCTACATTAGGGAGCCGATCGCTTGGGGAGTTGTGGGTACACCTAGTGGAGATAGGGGCAGACGGCAATTATGTGGTCAGCTAGGGGTACACGAAACTACTAGTTATATTTTCTAAGTCCATGGGTGGGATCAACCTTTAAGTAGGAATGACTGGTGTGGTGCAGTGTAGTAATTACCCTTGGGTGGGTAGATGCGTCTTTACCGATATCTTAGTTCATCCTATGTCTAGTTGGCTGCTTAGTGTAGTCATTTATCCCCAGTCATTACCGTACCGAGTTTATATCATACCCTAATTACTTTAATGATTGTATTGTTAAAGTTATAGGACTCGCTCAGACTTATGTCTGACCCCGTTGTTTTTATCTTTTTCCCCCTCAGGTCCTCAGGTTGGGCCTAGCACTAGTGGGCTTTGATCAGATTTCTTTATCTATCTTTTGGAGCTTGGACCGTTGATGTAAAGCTCAGCTTATCTTTTCTATTATGGCTATTAGTTATGTAGTGGGATTATGTACTTATGTTTTTATCAGGATGGATATTTAGTACTTGACTCTTGTTTTATGGTTTTGTAACCAAACATGTTTACCTTCTGCTGCAATGAAATGATGTTTTAGTCAACAAGTATTATTTATATCTGTCTTGTTGTAATTTTTCTGTTCTATATTCACTTAAAATACTCCACCGATTAAGTCATTCCCTTAGTGAGTGACCTTAGCGGGTGTGGGGTGTTACACGTGGTATCAGAGCTGAAGGTTACCAGAACAGATTAAACTTTTAGAAAAACTATTTTTCTAAAAACATTCTGGAAGAAGTATTTTCAAAAACATGTCTTTTAAGAGAAAAGTTTTTGAAAGAAAAGCATAATCCCTAATAGCCATATCTTTATCTTTCGAATTCTCCGTTTTGAATCTTTCCTTTTTCGTTTTAGCATGGCTGAAGATCTTAACTTTCCGGAGGGTGTAGCGATACCAGTATGGTATAGGAGATTGATGGAGGCTAGGGCCGCCGCTGCGGGTCCAACAGATGTTCCTCCACCACCAGTTGCACCCGATCTTCCTCCCCCTCCTCCTCCTCGCGCGGATACTTTTGCTATGACTTGCAAGGAATTTAAGGCTATGGGAGGGAAACCTTTTCAAGGATCAGAAACTTTTGTGGAAGCTAGGGATTGGCTTAAGGAGACGGAAGATTTGATAGACATCTTTGAGATGGAAGAAGGAAAGAAAGTCAAGTTAGCTGCTTGGTTAATGAAGGGAGAGGCCTCATTCTGGTGGGAGGTCACTAATGTAGAACGCCTTGTTGACTCTTGGGCGGATTTCAGACAAAGGTTTGTGGCAAAGTTTCTCTCAAGGGCGGAAGAAAATCTGTATATGGAAAGGTTCTTGACTCTAAAGCAAGGAAACCTATCAGTGAGGGAATATGTCAACAAGTTTAATCAGTTGGCAAGATTTGGCATAAACATGGTGAATACACCGGAGAAGAAGGCTTTGAGGTTCGTTAAGGGCTTGAATGAACCGATGCATGGATTGGCTATGACTCACATCCCTATGGGGGCCACCTTTGAGAAGCTAGTAGATATGGCACTCATGCGTGAGGAAGAGAAGGGTCCCAATGCTAATAAGGCACCCGAGAAGAAAGGAGATCAGAAGAGACCTCAACAGCAACAACAAAACAAGGGTGGGAAAGGCAACGGTGGCAAGGGAAAGAAGAAGTGCTTCAATTGTGGGACACCAGGCCACCTAAGCAAAGATTGTCGGAAGAAGAAGAAGACTGGCTGCTTCCACTGTGGCGAAGTAGGGCATCTAGTTAAGGATTGCCCTAAGAAGGGGCAGAGGACGGGATCTACCTCAGGAGGACAGGTGCAAGCTCTTATGGCACCAGGTCAGGCAAGGGGGCAAGTTCAGGCTCACGCGGTTCCACCGATTCAGGAAAGAGGTAGAACTATTTCCGTTGAAAGTCTGGTTTTTCTGTTTGATCATCCTGTCCGTACTTTATTCGACTCTGGCGCATCGCATTCGTTTATCTCATCATCATTAGTTGAGTCACTGCACTTAGACACCAGTCTAGTAGATGATCCCTTGGTTGTTTCAAACCCAATTGGGGGCTCCACTTATTTGTCCATGATATGTTTGGGTTTGAAGATTTCCATACTTAGCGTTGAGTTTAAATGTGATGCTTTTGTTTTGGGCTTCACGGGCTATGGGTTAATTTTGGGCATGGACTGGTTATCCAGTAATGGTGCCGTTCTTGATTGTGAAAGGAGAGTTGTTAGGCTCATGACCCGCTTCGGTAACACTCTCGAGATCTCTTGTAATCCCATGGATTCTGTTATGCTAAGTTATCTTGAATCGCTTGACGCTTCGGTCGAGAATTTGCGATCTGTTAGAGTGGTTCGGGAATACTCGGATGTGTTTGAGGAGGTGAAGGGTTTACCTCCGAAGCGGGAGATCGACTTCCGAATATATCTGGTGGACAATGCTAAGCCAGTATCTTTGCCAGTGTGCCACATGGCTCCTCGTGAGAGGAGGGAACTCCATAAGCAAGTAGGGGAGTTGCTTGAGAAGGGGTTCATAAGACGAAGTATATCGGAGTGGGGTGCTCCAGTGGTTTTTGCCACGAAGGCGGATGGGTCCCTCAGACTTTGTGTAGACTATAGAGAACTCAACAAGCTTACAAAGAAGAATAGACACCCATTGCCGAGGATTGATGATCTCTTTGATCAGTTGGTTGGCACCTCGGTGTTTTCGCAGTTGGACTTAGCCACGAGGTTTCATCAGTTGAGAGTGGCTGAGGATAGTATAGAGAAGACTGCCTTTAGGACTCCGGATGGTTTCTATGAGTGGTTGGTGATGCCCTTTGGTTTGACGAACGCCCCTGCATACTTTGTTGATTTGATGAGTAGGGTGTTCAGGGAGTACCTTAATAAGTTCGTGGTGGTCTTTGTGGATGATATCTTGGTCTTTTCTAAGAGTGAAGAAGAGCATGCCCTACATCTTAGGGAAGTGTTGGAAACTCTTCGAGCGCATAGCCTTAAGGCTAAATTATCTAAATGTCACTTTTGGAGGAAGGAAGTGCGGTTCTTAGGGCACGTGGTCTCCAAAGAAGGGATAGCTGTGGATCCCGCGAAGGTAGTGTCCATCCAAGATTGGAAGGTTCCGAAGAATGCTACCGAGGTGAGGAGTTTCTTGGGGTTGGCTGGCTACTATAGGAAGTTTATCAAGGACTTCGTGAAGATATCAGCCCCATTAACTCGCTTGACGAAGAAGAATCTAGTCTTCACATGGGACGTAGATTGTGATGATGCGTTCCAACGGTTAAAGAGAGCTTTAACCACAGCTCCAGTCTTAGTGTTGCCAGATGGGAGTAAGCCATTTGTTGTTTATACCGATGCTTGTGGGACAGGACTAGGCGCAGTCTTAATGCAAGAGGGAAGGGTAATAGCCTATGGGGGAAGGCAGTTGAGAGTGCATGAGAAAAATTACCCTACACATGATCTAGAGTTGGCCGCTATTGTTTTTGCGCTTAAGTCTTGGCGCCATTATCTTCTTGGCGAGAGGTTCGAATTGTTCACTGACCACAAATCATTGAAGTACTTATTTTCTCAAAAGGATTTGAACTTAAGGCAACAAAGGTGGATGGAGTTCTTAGCATCCTATGATTTCGAGATAGCGTATGGCAAGGGTAACGTGGTGGCGGACGCCTTAAGCAGAAAAAGGTTGTCTTTGAGTCCATTGTTCGTTGAACGACGAAGCTTGGAATTTATCTCGATGTTTGACTTCAGACCTTCCGTTGACTTTATACCCGGTTTGCTAGCATCCTTAGAGGTCAGACCTACTCTTTTGGGACGGGTTGGTGAGGCACAGCAGGACGACCCACAGTTGGTTGAGTTAGTAGAGAAGCTCATAAGGGGGGAGTCGTCCAGCCATTTGAGTAGGTACACCCTAGATGATAAGGGGTGGTTGCGTAGAGACGGTAGACTTTGTGTACCGCAAGATGAGGGTTTGAGGAAGGCTATACTTGATGATGCACATCGTTCGAAGATGACCATTCATCCCGGTGGGGACAAGATGTACCAAGACATGAAGCGAGTTTTCTTTTGGGCCGGTATGAAGAAAGATGTGGCCGAGTATGTCGCTAGATGCTTGGTGTGCCAACAAGTGAAAGCAGAGCAAAAGAAACCCGGTGGGTTGCTTCACCCATTGGAAGTTCCGCAATGGATGTGGGATAGCGTCTCGATGGATTTTATTGATGGGTTACCGAGATCGAGGAAGGGTAATACAGGAATTTGGGTTGTGGTAGACTGACTTACTAAGAGCGCCCATTTCATACCCGTGAAGAGTAAGAAGACTGCTCCATGGCTAGCTTCAGTTTACCTTCGAGAGATAGTTCGATTGCATGGTGTACCTTCTAGCATAGTGAGTGATCGAGATCCCATCTTCACTAGCGAGTTTTGGAAGAGTTTGCAAGAGGCGGTAGGGACTCAGTTGTGTTTGAGCACCGCCTATCATCCTCAGACGGACGGCCAGACCGAGAGGGTGAATCGTATTCTAGAAGACCTTTTGAGGCTATGTATCTTAGATTTTGGAGGTACATGGGAAGAGCATCTTCCATTGGTGGAGTTCGCGTATAATAACAGCTTCCAGTCTAGTATTGGTATGGCTCCATTCGAAGCTCTTTATGGAAGGCCTTGTCGGTCACCTCCATGTTGGTGGGAATCTACGGATAAGATCTTGCTTGGGCCCGATATGGTTAGAGAGACTTTGGAAAAGATTGATTTGATTCGAAGAAGGATGAAAGTGGCGCAAGACAGACAGAAATCTTATGCGGATAAGAGGAGAACAGATCTTGAGTTTGATGTTGGGGACATGGTCTTTGTCAAAGTATCTCCATTACGGAAAGTTTATCGCGTTGGGTCCGTTGGAAAGTTAGCACCAAGGTTTGTAGGACTGTTTTCCTATTAAGGAAAGGATTGGACAGATGACATATAGAGTGGATTTGCCCGAGAGACTTAGTGGTGTACATGACGTATTCCATGTGTCACATTTGAGGAAGTGCCTACATGAGACCGCAGAGGTGGTAGAGCCGAGCTTGCTTAGAGAAGTGGAGGTAGAGCGTGATCCGACGATTCGACGAGCTCCTACTCGCATCCTTGGTCAGAGATTAGGAAGTTGAGAAACAGAGAGGTTCAACTAGTCAAAGTACAATGGGGAGATGATGGGAGCAACGCTACTTGGGAGACAGAAGTGAAGATGTGTTCTTTGTACCCATTCCTTTTTGAGGGTATGTCTTTTAACTTCTCCTTTATCGCTTATCTTGTGCTTATCTTATCTTTAGTATGTCCTCTCGTTAGTACCTTTGACCTGTAGATAGGGTAAACCTATGGTTGAAACATGTGTTTGAGACATGTTATGATTGATGGATGCATGTGGATGCAAGTGTTTGCTCGTGGTTGCTCGTGGATGCATATACACACACTTTAGACACTAGATCGGCTCAGTCACTTCATGTTGCATATTGCATATAACTGTGTGTAGGTAGCTATATTAATGGATGTATAATGGTTGGATCATCATATGGATGATGCATTTTGGTGTATGGTTGTGCACACATGTAGAGATAGTATGTGTCGATAGGGTTCTTTCACATACATATTGGATGCATGGCACTATCATGGTTTGCATTAAGGAGGTCAACTGAATCAGTAGACCGCCTGATTTTGCATTAGACAGGGAACATATACACACACTTTTTGCATATGTTCATACAGCATTAGAAACTTTAAGGACAATGGATGCCAGTGTTTGATGGTTTAGTAGATGATTGTTTGGATGGTAGGATATGTTCTTCTGGACTTAGAGATTTCGGGACGAAATCCTTTAAGTAGGGGAGAATGTAACACCCCGAATTTCAGTTAATATTAACATTCACAAATTAAAGATCCCAGATGTGGGAATTAAGGGAAACGGGTGGCGCCATTGCGTTCGTCTCGGAAAAATACGCGAAATAGAGTCCGAGTTTTTGTAAATCGGAGTCCGTATGACCCAGTTATGGCCCATGTAAGTTTTCATAAAATTCTAAGTTCAAAACAGATTTAAATTTCAGGTTCAAATTCGAAATTCAACACACAGGGGGGAAGGCGGGAAAACTCCCACGCAGGCCAAGTCGACAGGGGTGTTGACTGCCCAGTCGACACCACCCCAACCCATGTCGACTGCCTAGTCGACACGGGTGTCGACCTGGGTACTCGTCCAGGTTGGCCTGGGTGCAGTCTGAAGGAGTTTGGGCTGTGTTTTGGGGCTTGTGACGAAATCTGACGGCTCTAACCTAATCTAGGGTTAATCTAAGGGCCTAAATTACATCCTAAATTTATAAATACACCCTAAGACTACCCTAATCCATACTAAAAATAGATACAACGTCATCATGCCGTCAAAATGCAACTTAGAAGGAGCCTCCACAAATTAAAGAGGAAGATAGCATCTCAAATCAACTTCTAATCAACTCTAGCAACTAAATATTCTTCATAGGAGTGCTAATCAACATGTTGTGAGTTTCTATACCTTTAGCAAGCAATTGCTAAACTAATTATGATAGGATATAACGAGGTTATGGTATGTATGTGGATCAGTGCAAGTTATGTTATCATATGCTATGTGTTCATGATGCTAGTTATGCAAGTTTTATGCTATATGTTCATGATGCTAGTTATGCAAGTTTTATGCTATATGTTCATGATGCTAGTTATGCAAATCACTATGATAAACATTGATCCATTATGACACCATGTTATGCAAGTTTGGTGTTTGATTATATGCAAGTTCATATATGACATGTTATGCAAGTTTGGTGTTTGATTATATGCAAGTTCATATATGACATGTTATGAAAGTTTGGTGTTTGATTATATGCAAGTTCATATATGACATGTTATGCAAGTTTGGTGTTTGATTATATGCAAGTTCATATATGACATGTTATGCAAGTTTGGTGTTTGATTATATGCAAGTTCATATATGACATGTTATGCAAGTTTGGTGTTTGATTATATGCAAGTTCATATATGACATGTTATGCAAGTTTGGTGTTTGATTATATGCAAGTAACATGTGCAAGTTTACACCTTTGTATGATATGCATACATATGCAAGTTTTCCCCTTTGTATGTCATGCATATATATGCATGTTTACCCCTTTTTATGATATGAGTAACATATGCAAGTTCATCCCTTTTTAGACCTATGACATGTATGCAAGTTTATCCCTTTATGATAGGTCTATGACATGAACATCTATGCAAGTTACCCTCTTAATGACATATGTGATTCATGCAAGTTTGGGTTGGTTATTTATGCTAGTTGGGTTTGATGCTATGGTCATATATGCAAGTTGACACATTTAAAACCCATGTTGATGCTAATGTTATGCAAAGTGGAACCCGTTGTGTTTGTGATGAATCTTCCCTTTTAAGTATGTCATGTTAGCGTATTACGTGGGGAACGATGGGGTTAATATTCATGTTAACAAAATTGTGGTGAAATGGGTATGATGTTGCATACCATAAGTGGATGGACATTGTATTAACCCGGAAAATCTGAACCAGTTTAAAAAAATTTATTTTGGCAATTTTAACGAATTTTGAACATTTAAAATAGATTATTTTAAATAATATCGACGATAAATTTATTTTGAATATATTTAGAACGTACATATTATACGCGTCGTCGTTAGAATATAAATAATTTTATATAATTATAAATAGAATTGAAAATGGCGCGGTAGTTCGATAATTCGATTTCAAACCTTCAATTGAATGTACCGGGTGCAAAACAATCCGGATTTCAGTGAAACCAAAAACATTAGGATCTAATTGATAACATCTTTCCAACGAATCCGAAAAATCGAAATTTCATAGCAGGAATCAAAAAATATGTCCAGTTGAAATTTCTGAATAGTTGCTATGGAATTCAGGCACTTAAAAATGGGAATTTTGCAAACGGCCTCGTATTTCGACGAAACCACTTTTGTTGGATCCGTGATGTCAAATTATTGCTAGATTCCAAATTTCATAATTTTTCGAATCAATATGTGAGCGTGGCAAAGGAAAACGCGTTTGACCAGTTTTAGTTGATTTTAATCGACTGGAAAATGGCCATTTTTCAAACGGTCTCAGAATTCGATGAAACTAGTTTTGTTAGGACCGTATCGTCAATACGAAGCTAGAAAATATTTTTCTGGAATTTTTCAAGTTAGTATGTGACCCCGGTAAATTGAAATGCGCGTTTAAATTTAATATATAGAGTTATATGTTGATTTTGACGGAAACTGATCGAAACGATCGAATCAGCTTGCGATACATATCCCATTGTGTTCGGAATGGGGGTAATTAGCTATGGACGACAGGCGGTGGGCATCGTTTAGAGGTCGTATGTAAAAGTCAACTTTTAGGTATTAAATAAATAAATAAAACACCCCCACTCACCTCTCTCTCTCTTCACCCCCTTTAATCATTCTACCCCCCCCCTATTTCTTCGTTCAGCAGAAAAAGAAAAAAAAGAAGAAAAAAAAAATGGTCGAAGCGGAGAGGAGCGCCCCCCCCCCCCGATCGATGTCGCACCGCCGCCGCCTCGAAGAGACCCCCCCAGGCGCCAGAGCCACCGCGAAAACCCCACCCCCTGCCCTCGCGAGCGCTACAGCCGCCCCCCTCCTGTGCTGCCGCCGCTGCTGCTTCATCTTCTCCCTCCTCTGCCTCGACCGTAGCACCCCCCCTTCCCCTACCCGCTGCTCGTCTCTCTCCTCTATAGAAACCCCAAAACCCGCGGAGATCGCCTCCAGCTCCTCCTCCTCCCCTTTTGCGCAGCAGACAACTCCTCCTCCGACCCTGGTGAGCATTCATTTTATTTTCAGCGTGTTTAAATAATTAAAAAGGGTGATTTTTAGTGGGGTATCCAATTAAAAATGTGATTTTTAATTATGAATATCGAAAATAAAAATATACATGACTTTTATATATGTGTAGTTTAATAAAAATATGGCTTTTATATATATACAGTAGCGTATATATAAAGATACGATTTTTATTTTTTGAGATGGCGAAGTAAGGATATAATCTTTTTTGTTTAAACAAAGTATTAAAAATATAATCTTTACTATATAGAAGATGTAAAAATATGATTTTTGTTCATGTAGAGAATTAAAAATATAATTTTTACATGATAGTAATATTAGAAATATCATCTTTGTATGTGTAGCAAAGGCGAGATCTTTATATAGAAAATAGCATAGTAAAAATTCGATTTTTATATATTGAATAGTGTAATAAAAATTCGATTTTTATATATTGAATAGCGTAGTAAAAATTCGATTTTTATATATTGAATAGTGTAGTAAAAATTCGATTTTTATATATTGAATAGCATAGTAAAAATTCGATTTTTATATATTGAATAACGAAGTAAAAATTCGATTTTTACATATGTGGTGGCCACGGGCAGCGAAGATGACAAAGATGCGATAACGATGAAGATTTCTATCAAGGAAGAGTCGTGGTATTGGATAGCTTTTGGTGAGAATTTCTCACCTTTCAATTTCTTTTTCTAGTTATATATATATACTAGGATGTAGACGGTGTTTAGTAGCACCCGACACAATCGTCCACAGACCATGGACTTGTTTGTTTGATTGCAAAAATTAGTTAGATTATTTGATTGAAATTTGAGTTGTTTGGTGAAAAGGAATGGATTGATTGATGTGTGAATGGCGTGGGCCTTCACTAGACCGGGGATAAGGCTAGGCCTTGTCCCGTTTCTAGTATCGTGCCGTTATGCCACCGAAATTTCCTAAAATATGTTAGAAAAATAAAAATATCATTTTTATTGTGTAAATGAACAGAATAGAAATTCATGTGTTGAAAAAATATTTTATCGTTAAAAATATAAATTTTTAACGTGGAAGTGAATAAAATAAAATATTCATTTACAAACCGGACGGTTTGTTTATGTACACCTATTTGAAGGACATTGATTGGGACGATAAATTTTACACATCGCCTAACTGCACAAATGAAATCTATGTTTGATTGTTTGAAACCCCACACGGGTGTTGGGATGAAATTTGAAGTTCACTCGTCCTGATTGATTAAATATGTCGATCGATTGATTGACAGGCTGTTATAAGCGTTAGATATCTATATTTGATGCTTATACAGTGTAGTGCACTTTGGTTGATGGTTGATTATTTTTCAATGCTATCATATACGTGTGATATATGAAAATCCATATAATTAATATTATATGGTGATTGATTGGGCCTCATTCCAATTTAGAAAATAAAGAATATTATAAAATAAAGGTTCATGTGTTGACTGTACTCATCCGTTGAGATTAGTCATGTGTTGAACGAAATATTTTAACAATAAAATTTATATCTTTATCTCTATAAAATAAAGGTTCATGTGTTGACTGTACTCATCCGTTGAGATTAGTCATGTGTTGAACGAAATAATTTAACAAAAATAGTCACACGTGGACGGTACTCATTCGTTGAGATTAGTCGTGTGTTGACAAAAATAAATATTCATTTGTTGAATAGAATATTTGAAAATAGAAATATATGAAGCCGTGTTGGTTAGATTGACACCATTTTGACGTGAACGATATTTATATTGATTTTATTCATTTTAAAATGAGTATTGAAAAGTGATTTCGAAATCGCATATTTTGAAATGAAATTTGAATCAAATTGAATAGAAACGAATTCGAATTGAATATATAACGAATTGAATTCGAATTGAATATAAAACGAATTTGATTTCAACTGAATATATAATGAATTTGATTCAAATAGAAAACTGAAATGAATGGAATATAAAATGATTTCGAAATGAATTGAATATAAAACGAATTTGATTTAAATTGATTAGAAACCGAATTTGATTTAAGTCGAATAGAAAACCAATTTGAATTGAATCGAACAGAAAACCAATTTGAATTGAATCGAATAGAAAACCAATTTGAATTGAATCGAATAGAAAACGACTTTGAAATTGAATTGAATTGAAAACGAATTCAAATTGAATTGAAAGCGAATTGAAATGAATTCAAATTGAATTGAAATTTGAATTGAATAGAAATGAATTTTAAAACGAGTTTATAAAGAAGAATTCAATTTTGCTTTGGATTGAAATGGAAGTTGAAATTGTTTTTGAAATGAATTTAAAACTATTTATATAATTCGTTTTAAATAAAAATCGACAAATATATATTATATATATTATATATATAATATAATGGCCTGAATAGAACGCGTCGCGCCGCGGCAGTTCGTGAATTTCGACCATTTATTTCAAACGGACATTACGGGAGATCCGACCGTCGGATTCTCCTAAAACCGGAACCGTTGGGTTCGTATCGAAAAGATATTTCTAACGAATATTAGAAATTTGAAATCTAACGGTTGGATTTGGAGATACGTCCAAATCAAATTTGAAAAAGGTCGCTGTAAATGCAGTTCGATGATCATTGTTGGAAATCGATTGTACTGGCCTTAATAAAATTATTAAAAATAGTAATAATTTGTGTAAAATCATAATAAATGATTTGGGAAAAATTAGGGTGAAAAAACTCCATATTTGAAAAGATAAAAATGGATTTTTATCGAAATGAACTAGTTTTGAACTAAATTTAAAACCCAATTATTTTTAAATAAATAAATTAGATTTAAAAAGGGGTTTTAAATAATCGGAATTTCTAATATATTTGATTGGATTTGAAATGGGTTTATCGTGAACGGTGTTTTAAATAACACTAGTTCTTTAACCCGATAATAAATAGAATGTGATTTGGGTTTGTCGTGAACTGTGTTTTAAATAACACCTAGTTCTTTAACCCAGTAAAAGGTGTTTTAACGAATCTACAATTAGGTTGAAATGTGAATCTATAATCTAAATTATCAAATTTTGAAATGAGCGAGAATGGAGTATCGCCAGTTTTGCTCCAAAGCGATAGTTAAATCTTTAATTAGATTTGAACGTGAAATGGTAATTAATTTTACCGATAACACCATAGTATTAGATATGGAGTATTACCAGTTTTGCTTCATGGGATGAATAGGTTGGGATTGGGAAATAAAATAAATAATTACTTCGTTGTGGTTCGCTAATCTCGACTAGTTTGGAAAACCATAATTTGGTTTGAAATGACATCCAAAGGAAGATTAAAGGATAAATTTTAAAGAATTTATCTTGGATAAAGTTAATCAGAACCTTTCCCTAAGAATGTGGAATTGGAATGAGGCGTATGTTGTGTTTGTGTAACATTTGTTTTAATATACGCGGGTTATTCGGAAAGGCCGGGTTTATACCCATTCCGAATAACCGATTCGACGATAAGTCAAAGATGAAGACAGTGGTCGAAGACCGAAAGTCTTCACATCGTTTGGGTAATTACTAACGATCCTGATTGAGCTGTACACCCAAGAGGATGGAAATAGTTGGTGGTCGTCCAGACGTACTTGGAGATGGATGGATATGCGAGGAAAGTGCCTCCAGTTTCGTTCAGACCCAGAACGAACTTGTAAATGGATTGTGTGTCTGACATTGGATTTTATTCTGTGTTGATTGATTTCTGTTAAATATATATCTGTTTGGCGGCGGAGAATTTATTCTCTTGCTTAACGCCCTTCTCTGAGACGTACAAGCTTAGAGGTTATATATCGATAGATATCAATCGCATGGCATGAATTGCCTGTGTGGCATGCTGAGTTGCATGGATCAAGGCTTCTGTTGAAAAGCAAAGTCTTGTGGTTGATGATCGAAGCACGGCCTACGTGGCAGCCTTGTGTATAACGTGGATTCGCGAGCCTCACACCTCGGTATGAGATAAAACGGGATACGGGCCATTGGGAGAACACGACGTTTCTTTCTAGCTTTGGTGGTGTCAGTGACTTACCAGCCCTGACATTTATATACTTTTCACCTTTGTGGTTGTTGGAATGAGGCGCCTCGATTATAGGTCTGTAAGGACCGAGAAACGTGTGTTCAGGCATAACTAATCCTCTAACGTAAGTGAGGACCGACCCAACCGATCCAAGTGGCTGCCCAGAGTGTGTAGTCCTGAGCATTTGCTAGAGTGTCTCGAAGCGGAGAGGAGCTTGCCCCTTGCCTCGACTCATGACGGAAATCCAATTTCCAATACGAGATATTTCGGCTTTATTTGTAGAGCCTAGTATGGCGACATAGTAGCATGGGATGCTATGTCGTCTATGATTTATATTTATGATTGAAATTGTTTTGACACTATACACTTATTATAGTATCAAATGATTTGTTTTAAACGTACCAAGCATGTTTGGCTATTATAAGGGAAAACCCTATCCTCCGGCTTGCGTTGCATTGTGTGATGGGACCTGGGTCTTATAATAGCTTCATTTTTCGAAAAAGCATTGCGCTGTTTATTCTATGCACTGGTAATCTTGGGAGGAAACCCGTTCCGTGTTACACGGCGTGGTCCCTTGAATTACTCTCTTTTAAAGTAAAGTTTTAAAATAACTGTTTTAGTTCTCACACCAGTCACATGACTGACCTGGAGTTTATTGTTTTAGCCTAAACTCTGGGTGCCCCTATTTTCGACACGGGCAGCTAGTAGTTTTGGTTTTGCAGATTTATATTCATAGGATCCTGGTTTACAGCTGGAATGATATCCGGAAAGCTCTGTATCCGTATATCACCTTCAGTTGTGCTTTGTATTATTTTCCGCTGCTATGTAATTTATTGTAATCTCTGATATTTATCGAATGTAATTTATTCTATTATACTCTGTATATTCTTGTATCTGATGGAATGGTTGTAATAGCAATGAAATGTTCTTCTGTTTGCGTTCTGTTTTGTCTTGTCCTCACAGTAATTCGTTCTTTCTCATCTCTTCGGAGACCGGGGAAGAAACGGGTCGCTACATTTGGTATCAGAGCTTTGGTTTACAGAGCTCGAGAACAAGACACATTAGAACCATGCGAAAGAATTCATCAGATATTGGATTAGCAATATCCAATTAGAATGACTCGTTAGAGATAGGATCAGTAGTATCCTAGAACGAGTGTGAAGAGTATATTTTTCAAATGAAAACAATTTTTTTGTTTTGAAAATTTAAATTGTTTTAAATGTATTTGATTATTTATTTATTTTGAGTATGGACAATCTAGTATACAAAGGTTTTGCATATACGCGTCATGAACGTATATTCGAAGTTTTAATATATTAGATAGATATAGAGTCACACTCTAGTCGCCCGGACATGGTCCTGATGATGAAGTATACCATCACCAGTATTTATTTTCGAGTTACGAAGGTGTGATTTTCTATATATTTCCATTAGACTGGTGTGAGAACCAAAACTTATATAATTAGAACACATTGTTGTGAATTGGCATCAAAAATCTGATTTTTGACTATGTATCAAAATTATGAATTTGAAACGTTAATCCACTAATTGATTGATGTTTGTGTTGTTTGTTTAATTGTTTGATAATTTTGAACCATTATGCCTAACTGAATCAAATATTGAATTGTATTGAAAATTGGTCGCATTTGCTTGCATATACATGTACTTACATTGAACAGGTCATAGCAAGGAGGCTAGAGCCGAAGAATAAAATTTGTTTGCCCGAAAATAGGTACATGTTTACTACATAATTTACTGTTTTGTTTGGGTGATGATGATTTTATGAGCCTATTGGCTAGCCGCTTGGCTTTTTCTTTTTCTTTTTGAGATCAGAAGGCCTATATGGCAATTTCGGGATTTTCCCGTGGCTCCCGGTGTAGGGGAGGTTATGGCGAAATTTTTCGAAAATTTAGGGTGTTAGCCAAATTTTTGAAAATTTGAAAATTCTCAGAAACTGAAAAGTTGGAGAATGGAAGCCAGATCGAACGTAGAGCTGATTAATCAAACCATTTTCGACTTTGTTCCTTTTCGGGGACGAAAGGTTTTAAGTGGGGGAGATTGTAATAACCCGGAAAATCTGAACCAGTTTAAAAAATTTTATTTTGACAATTTTAGCGAATTTTGAACATTTAAAATAGATTATTTTAAATAATATCGACGAGAAATTTATTTTGAATATATTTAGAACGTATATATTATATGCGTCGTCGTTAGAATATAAATAATTATATATAATTATAAATAGAATTGAAAATGGCGTGGTAGTTCGATAATTCGATTTCAAACCTTCAATTGAATGTACCGGGTGCAAAACAATCCGGATTTCAGTGAAACCAAAAACATTAGGATCTAATTGATAATATCTTTCCAACGAATCCGAAAAATCGAAATTTCATAGCGGGAATCAAAAAATATGTCCAGTTGAAATTTCTGAATAGTCGTTATGGAATTCAGGCCCTTAAAAATGGGAATTTTGCAAACGGCCTCGGATTTCGACGAAACCACTTTTGTTGGATCCGTGATGTCAAATTATTGCTAGATTCCAAATTTCATAATTTTTCGAATCAATATGTGAGCGTGGCAAAGGAAAACGCGTTTGACCAGTTTCAGTTGATTTTAATCGACTGGAAAATGGCCATTTTTCAAACGGTCTCAGAATTCGACGAAACTAGTTTTGTTAGGACCGTATCGTCAATACGAAGCTAGAAAATATTTTTATGTAATTTTTCAAGTTAGTATGTGACCCCGGTAAATTGAAATGCGCGTTTAAATTTAATATATAGAGTTATATGTTGATTTTGACGGAAACTGATCGAAACGATCGAATCAGCTTGCGATACATATCCCATTGTGTTCGGAATGGGGGTAATTAGCTATGGATGACAGGCGGTGGGCCTAGTTTAGAGGTCGTATGAAATTGTCAACTTTTAGATAATTAAATAAATAAATAAAACACCCCCACTCACCTCTCTCTCTCTTCACCCACTTTAATCATTCTGGCCCCCCCTATTTCTTCGTTCAGCAGAAAAAGAAAAAAAAAGAAAAAAAAAGCAAAAAATGGTCGAAGCGGAGAGGAGCGCCCCCCCCCCGATCGATGCCGCACCGCCACCGCCTCGAAGAGACCCCCCCAGGCGCCAGAGCCACCGCGAAAACCCCACACCCTGCCCTCGCGAACGCTACAGCCGCCCCCCTCCTGTGCTGCCGCCGCCGCTGCTTCATCTTCTCCCTCCTCTGCCTCGACCGCAGCGCCCCCCTTCCCCTACCCGCTGCTCGCCTCTCTCCTCTGTAGAAAACCCCAAAACCCGCGGAGATCGCCTCCAGCTCCTCCTCCTCCCCTTTTGCGCAGCAGACAACTCCTCCTCCGACCCTGGTGAGCATTCATTTTATTTTCAGCGTGTTTAAATAATTAAAAAGGGTGATTTTTAGTGGGGTATCCAATTAAAAATGTGATTTTTAATTATGAATATCGAAAATAAAAATATACATGACTTTTATATATGTGTAGTTTAATAAAAATATGGCTTTTATATATATACAGTAGCGTATATATAAAGATACGATTTTTATTTTTTGAGATGGCGAAGTAAGGATATAATCTTTTTTGTTTAAACAAAGTATTAAAAATATAATCTTTACTATATAGAAGATGTAAAAATATGATTTTTGTTCATGTAGAGAATTAAAAATATAATTTTTACATGATAGTAATATTAGAAATATCATCTTTGTATGTGTAGCAAAGGCGAGATCTTTATATAGAAAATAGCGTAGTAAAAATTCGATTTTTATATATTGAATAGTGTAGTAAAAATTCGATTTTTATATATTGAATAGCGTAGTAAAAATTCGATTTTTATATATTGAATAGTGTAGTAAAAATTCGATTTTTATATATTGAATAGCATAGTAAAAATTCGATTTTTATATATTGAATAACGAAGTAAAAATTCGATTTTTACATATGTAGTGGCCACGGGCAGCGAAGATGACAAAGATGCGACAACGATGAAGATTTCTATCAAGGAAGAGTCGTGGTATTGGATAGCTTTTGGTGAGAATTTCTCACCTTTCAATTTCTTTTTCTAGTTATATATATATACTAGGATGCAGACGGTGTTTAGTAGCACCCGACAAAATCGTTCACAGACCATGGACTTGTTTGTTTGATTGCAAAAATTAGTTTGATTATTTGATTGAAATTTGAGTTGTTTGGTGAAAAGGAACGGATTGATTGATGTGTGAATGGCGTGGGCCTTCACTAGACCGGGGATAAGGCTAGGCCTTGTCCCGTTTCTAGTATCGTGCCGTTATGCCGCCGAAATTTCCTAAAATATGTTAGAAAAATAAAAATATCATTTTTATTGTGTAAATGAACAGAATAGAAATTCATGTGTTGAAAAAATATTTTATCGTTAAAAATATAAATTTTAACGTGGAAGTGATTAAAATAAAATATTCATTTACAAACCGGACGGTTTGTTTATGTACACCTATTTGAAGGACATTGATTGGGACGATAAATTTTACACATCGCCCAACTGCACAAATGAAATCTATGTTTGATTGTTTGAAACCCCACACGGGTGTTGGGATGAAATTTGAAGTTCACTCATCCTGATTGATTAAATATGTCGATCGATTGATTGACAGGCTGTTATAAGCGTTAGATATCTATATTTGATGCTTATACAGTGTAGTGCACTTTGGTTGATGGTTGATTATTTTTCAATGCTATCATATACGTGTGATGTATGAAAATCCATATAAGTAATATTATATGGTGATTGATTGGGCCTCATTCCAATTTAGAAAATAAAGAATATTATAAAATAAAGGTTCATGTGTTGACTGTACTCATCCGTTGAGATTAGTCATGTGTTGAACGAAATATTTTAACAATAAAATTTATATCTTTATCTCTATAAAATAAAGGTTCATGTATTGACTGTACTCATCCGTTGAGATTAGTCATGTGTTGAACGAAATAATTTAACAAAAATAGTCACACGTGGACGGTACTCATTCGTTGAGATTAGTCGTGTGTTGACAAAATTAAATATTCATTTGTTGAATAGAATATTTGAAAATAGAAATATATGAAGCCGTGTTGGTTAGATTGACGCCATTTTGACGTGAACGATATTTATATCGATTTTATTCATTTTAAAATGAATATTGAAAAGTGATTTCGAAATCGCATATTTTGAAATGAAATTTGAATCAAATTGAATAGAAACGAATTCGAATTGAATATATAACGAATTGAATTCGAATTGAATATAAAACGAATTTGATTTCAATTGAATATATAATGAATTTGATTCAAATAGAAAACTGAAATGAATGGAATATAAAATGATTTCGAAATGAATTGAATATAAAACGAATTTAATTTAAATTGATTAGAAACCGAATTTGATTTAAGTCGAATAGAAAACCAATTTGAATTGAATCGAATAGAAAACCAATTTGAATTGAATCGAATAGAAAACCAATTTGAATTGAATCGAATAGAAAACGACTTTGAAATTGAATTGAATTGAAAACGAATTCAAATTGAATTGAAAGCGAATTGAAATGAATTCAAATTGAATTGAAATTGGAATTGAATAGAAATGAATTTTAAAACGAGTTTATAAAGAAGAATTCAATTTTGCTTTGGATTGAAATGGAAGTTGAAATTGTTTTTAAACGAATTTAAAACTATTTACATAATTCGTTTTAAATAGAAATCGACAAATATATATTGTATATATTATATATATAATATAATGGCCTGAATAGAACGCGCCGCGCCGCGACAGTTCGTGAATTTCGACCATTTATTTCAAACGGACAATACGGGAGATCCGACCGTCGTATTCTCCTAAAACCAGAACCGTTGGGTTCGTATCGAAAAGAGATTTCTAACGAATATTAGAAATTTGAAATCTAAAGGTTGGATTTGGAGATACGTCCAAATCAAATTTGAAAAAGGTCGTTGTAAGTGCAGTTCGATGGCCATTGTTGGAAATCGATTGTACGGGTCTTAATAAAATTATTAAAAATAGTAATAATTTGTGTAAAATCATAAGAAATGATTTGGGAAAAATTGGGGTGAAAAAACTCCATATTTGAAAAGATAAAAATGGATTTTTATCGAAATGAACTAGTTTTGAACTAAATTTAGGTTGAAATGTGAATCTATAATCTAAATTATCAAATTTTGAAATGAGCGAGAATGGAGTATCGCCAGTTTTGCTCCAAAGCGATAGTTAAATCTTTAATTAGATTTGAACGTGAAATGGTAATTAATTTTACCGATAACACCATAGTATTAGATATGGAGTATTACCAGTTTTGCTTCATGGGATGAATAGGTTGGGATTGGGAAATAAAATAAATAATTACTTCGTTGTGGTTCGCTAATCTCGACTAGTTTGGAAAACCATAATTTGGTTTGAAATGACATCCAAAGGAAGATTAAAGGATAAATTTTAAAGAATTTATCTTGGATAAAGTTAATGAGAACCTTTCCCTAAGAATGTGGAATTGGAATGAGGCGTATGTTGTGTTTGTGTAACATTTGTTTTAATATACGCGGGTTATTCGGAAAGGCCGGGTTTATACCCATTCCGAATAACCGATTCGACGATAAGTCAAAGATGAAGACGGTGGTCGAACACCGAAAGTCTTCACATCGTTTGGGTAATTACTGACGATCCTGATTGGGTTGTACACCCAAGAGGATGGAAATAGTTGGTGGTCGTCCAGACGTACTTGGAGATGGATGGATATGCGAGGAAAGTGCCTCCGGTTTCGTTCAGACCCAGAACGAACTTGTAAATGGATTGTGTGTCTGACATTGGATTTTATTCTGTGTTGATTGATTTCTGTTAAATATATATCTGTTTGGCGGCGGAGAATTTATTCTCTTTCTTAACGCCCTTCTCTGAGACGTACGAGCTTAGAGGTTATATATTGATAGATATCAATCGCATGGCATGAATTGCCTGTGTGGCATGCTGAGTTGCATGGATCAAGGCTTCTGTTGAAAAGCAAAGTCTTGTGGTTGATGATCAAAGCACGGCCTACGTGGCAGCTTTGTGTATAACGTGGATTCGCGAGCCTCACACCTTAGTATGAGTTAAAAAGGGGATACGGGCCGTTGGGAGAACACGACGTTTCTTTCTAGCTTTGGTGGTGTCAGTGACTTACCAGCCCTGACATTTATATACTTTTCACCTTTGTGGTTGTTGGAATGAGGCGCCTCGATTATAGGTCTGTAAGGACCGGGAAACATGTGTTCAGGCATAACTAATCCTCTAACGTAAGTGAGGACCGGCCCAACCGATCCAAGTGGCTGCCCAGAGTGTGTAGTCCTGAGCATTTGCTAGAGTGTCTCGAAGCGGAGAGGAGCTTGCCCCTTTCCTCGACTCATGACGGAAATCCAATTTCCAATACGAGATATTTCGGCTTTTTTGTAGAGCCTAGTATGGCGACATAGTAGCAAGGGATGCTATGCCGTCTATGATTTATATTTATGATTGAAATTGTTTTGACACTATACACTTATTATAGTATCAAATGATTTGTTTTAAACGTACCAAGCATGTTTGGCTATTATAAGGGAAAACCCTATCCTCCGGCTTGCGTTGCATTGTGTGATGGGACCTGGGTCTTATAATAGCTTCATTTTTCGAAAAAGCATTGCGCTGTTTATTCTATGCACTGGTAATCTTGGGAGGAAACCTGTTCTGTGTTATACGGCGTGGTCCCTTGAATTACTCTCTTTTAAAGTAAAGTTTTAAAATAACTGTTTTAGTTCTCACACCAGTCACATGACTGACCTGGAGTTTATTGTTTTAACCTAAACTCTGGGTGCCCCTATTTTCGACACGGGCAGCTAGTAGTTTTGGTTTTGCAGATTTATATTCACAGGATCCTGGTTTACAGCTGGAATGATATCCGGAAAGCTCTGTATCCGTATATCACCTTCAGTTGTGCTTTGTATTATTTTCCGCTGCTATGTAATTTATTGTAATCTCCGATATTTATCGAATGTAATTTATTCAATTATACTTTGTATATTCTTGTATCTGATGGAATGGTTGTAATAGCAATGAAATGTTCTTCTGTTTGCGTTCTGTTTTGTCTTGTCCTCACAGTAATTCGTTCTTTCTCATCTCTTCAGAGACCGGGGAAGAAACGGGTCGCTATGGACATAATTGAGTCAATTATGTACATCATTAAATTGGAATTAATTAGGGAAAATTAATTCAAAACATGGGGGTGATTAATTAGGTGAAATTAATCGACTAAGACACGAGGTTGGACCCTTTTGTAGCATAAGACTGCCCGGACCCGACCGGCGAATCCAGCGGCTACAAATGATTGGCCCAATGTGAGAGGTCTTAGGAATAAACTAAATACGTGACAAGTGTAAAGACACGAGGTTAGACTCTGTTATGGCGTAAGGCTGCCCGGACCTGACCGGCAAATCCAGCTGCCATAAAAGACAGTCTAATGTGAGAGGTTTTTACAAAGGTTACGTTCTTAATCAATTAAGAAACACTTAACCAGATAAGCATGTAGTGGGGCATGAGGGGTTAAGTGGGTGCCTTGGGCGGCATGTGGAAATCAAGTAAGTGCCTTGGGTGGCATGTGGAAATCTAGTGGGTTGCCTTGGGTGGCAATAGAAAATACGATTAGAATACTTAACCAAGTGGAAACATGTAATTAAACATGATTAAAGGGTTAAGTGGGATGCACTAGAAAAAGGGACAAGCTTAGGTGGGTAGCTTGTGGGGGCCCATTTCAACCAGTAACCCAAAACGTATCTTTGTGGGCTCGACCCAAGTCGAGGACGGGACACGCATACTGGGTTTGACTATAAGAGGCCAAAACGGGTTAGCGGTGGCAACGCAAGTCCAATGGGTTTCATATGCGTGTGTGGGCCCGGGATGGTGGTAAGACGTTGTTGCATTGTGTAGGTATAAGCCGTGCACCGTTGGTTGTATCGGGTTGCCACTTTGGGGAGTGATACACCCCACTGTGGGGCCAGCACGAGTATCTACGTTAGGGAGCCGATCGCTTGGGGAGTAGTGGGTACACCTAGTGGAGATAGGGGCATACGGCACCTATGTGGTCAGCTAGGGCTACACGAAACTACTAGTTATATTTTCTAATTCCATGGGTGGGATCAACCTTTAAGTAGGAATGACTAGTGTGGTGAAGTGTAGTAATTACTCTTGGGTGGGTTGATGCGTCTTTACCGATATCTTAGTTCATCCTATGTCTAGTTGGCTGCTTAGTGTAGTCATTTATCCCCAGTCATTACCGTACCAAGTTTATATCATACCCTTATTACTTTAATGATTGTATTGTTAAAGTTATAGGACTCGCTCAGACTTATGTCTGACCCCGTTGTTTTTATCTTTTTTCCCCCTTAGGTCCTCAGGTTGGGCCTAGCACTAGTGGGCTTTGATCAGATTTCTTTATCTATCTTTTGGAGCTTGGACCGTTGATGTAAAGCTCAGCTTATCTTTTCTATTGTGGCTATTAGTTATGTAGTGGGATTATGTACTTATGTTTTTATCAGGATGGATATTTAGTACTTGACTCTTGTTTTATGGTTTTGTAACCAAACATGTTTACCTTCTGCTGCAATGAAATGATGTTTTAGTCAACAAGTATTATTTATATCTGTCTTGTTGTAATTTTTCTGTTCTATATTCACTTAAAATACTCCACCGAAGTTAAGGCATTCCCTTAGTGAGTGACCTTAGAGGGTGTGGGGTGTTACAAAAGTAATTCTCGAGTTTGACTACCTAACTCTTCTTTTTCTTTCGGGGCCATTCTTCTAATTGGATGTACTACTGGTCGGGCATTCGGAATTAGATCTATTCTGAATTCAATTTCTCTTTGCGACGGTAAGTTTTCTACTTCTTCAAACACATCCGCATAGTTTTTAACGACCGGTATCTTTTCTAATGAAGTGGGAGTAACTTCCAAAGAAGACCAAAACTCTGTTCTATTAATTTCTGAGCCATGGCATGGTATATATATAGGTCCAAGCTTTGTTTCGACTTTAACAATTCTTTCGGCACATCTAACTTCAGCCTTATATTTGGTTAACCATTCCAAACCGAGAATAACATCGAATTTAGATAAATCCATGACGATTAAGTGGATAGGAAACTTGTAACATGAATAAGAGATAGGCACTCTGCAGTACGAACTGAGACTAACAGAACCTCCTATCGGGTTTTGAACTTTAATTGGTTCTTTAAGCTTTCTTTGTTTCAATTTTAACTTGTGAACAATGTTACTAGAAATGAAGCTACGTGATGCACCCGTATCAAAAAGTACAGAAACAGGAATATTTTTAATGGTAAGGGTACCTTCCAAGACGTCGGGTTTACCTGATCCATCGGTGATAGCTGGCGGGGTCTTCCCGTCATACACATGAGCCACTTGTGCATTCTGCTTCAGAGGACAATTCCTGCTATAGTGCCCTTTCTTATGGAAGTTGTAGCATTCGGCTGAGCTGTGGTCTGGATTTGCCTTTTGCTTCCTCGGGGCTTTGCACACATTAGAAAAATGTCTTATCTTCCCGCAGTTGTAGCAACTCCCTTTCGGTATCTTTCCAGATTTCTGAGTAGCGGCCGCTGAAATGCTGGACTCTGGCTGATCTGCGGAAGCTTTGCGCTTATTTCCAGCTTGGCTTTTGGCGCGGTCTTGGTTGGAGTGTCTTTCATCCATATCTTCATAATTGCAGGCCATTTCTACTAATTCTGAGAATGAGAGTTTGATGTTGCTCATGGCGCTGTTATGGTACTTGCGTCGTAGTCCAAATATAAACCTCTTGTTCTTAGCTTTGTTGGTCATAATAAGCTCTGGAGCATAGCGCGACAGCTGAGTGAATTTATTGAGGTAATCTTGGATAGAGAGATCTCCCTGTTGGAGATTAGCAAACTGCTCTCGCATCCGCTCTAAGGCCTGCTCAGGTACAAACTTCTCGTTGAACATGGTCCTGAATTGCTCCCAGATCCTAACAGTACCTACCACATCTTCTGAGGTGATGGCATCCCACCACAACTCTGCTTCTTCCTGTAAGAGCCAAATACCTAGTCGTGCTTTGTTGTTGGTCCCCAATCCCATGCCTTCAAAAATCTTTTCACATGTCTTCAACCAAGCAATAGCCTCTGTCACTGTACCAAGGCCAGAAAAGGGTTTTCCCCCAGGTTCCTATATCTCTTCGCTACTCTGTCTAGCTCAAAGTCCTGGGGTGCTGGTGGCTGTATAATAGGGCCCTCCTCAACTACGGGGATATTCCCCCGTCCTCCTGCTATGCCTGCTCGGCCTCCACGGCTACCTCTGGCTGCTGCTGCTCGTGTAGCCATCAGATAGAGTAATGTATAAGCAAGAAAAGAGTCAAGCTCATAGAATTGATAACTTTCATATATGATAAAGCAGGGGAACATAAGGAAAGGTAATGATGTACTGATCAAATTGTTTTGCTAATCTTCTTAGCTCATTCTAGGACATCACTAATCCTATCTCTAATGAGCTACTCGCCTTAGAACACTACTGATTCTATTCTGACGAGGTGTTTAATGTGTTAGATCCCGGAACTAAGGTTAACCAAAGCTCTGATACCAACTGTGACGATCCCAAAATCCGTGTGACGGTATTAAGGATAATCATTGGAATATAACACATCAATCATCATAGCAGAGTACAGATAATAGCAAAAACAATAAATAGAATAATTTTACATAGATATGACAGCGGATTCATAACATGTGACAACATCAGAATAGCACAACGTAGGATATAACTTAGTAAATAAAAGGGAAATGATCAGTCACCATCGCCAGAGGCGGAATATATACATGTAGTGAGACATAATAAGGGTATCAGTCTACATCGCCGAAGGCGGTACATATACATACGATAAGAAGTACTGGAAGTAAAACAGTCTGCATCGCCCGTGGCTAAATCAAAATATAAATACAATAATGGCGGAAAATGTCAAAGTCATCTCAGTGAAGTCAGCCTCGCCATGAGCCAAAACGCACTCCATACTACAGTGCTGAGCCAAAACAACCTGTCACCTGTGAACTAGGCTGCCCATGTGAAAATAAGGGCACCCGCGTTTGCAAAGTGAAACAAACAACGAGCCAGTCATGGGGACTGGTATGAGAAATCTACTTAACAGTTTAAACAACAGTAATAAGCAAATAATAGGACCACGCCACTTTCGCGGAACGGGTTTACTCCAATGATTGCTGGTGCATTCAAAACAAAGTAAATTCTTTGAAAACAACGCAATGCTTTTAAAAAGAATGAAGCCATTATAAGACTCAAGTCCCATCATACAATGCAACGCAAGCCGGAGGATAGAGTTTTACCTTATAATGGCCAAATATGCTTGATACGTGTAAAGCAAAATCATTTGATATTATTACTAGTGCATATATGTTTCAAAAACGAATAGCATCATAAATATCAATCATAGGCGACATGAGCGTCCCATGCCACTATGTCACCATACATAAGTTACAATCGAATCCGTTATCTCGTATTGGAAATTGGATTCCCGTCATGAGTCGAGGCAAGGGGCAAGCTCCTCTCCGCTTCGATACATTCTAGCAAATGCCTTAGGACTACACACTCTGGGTAACCCCTGGATGCTTCAGGGCCGGTCCTCTCTTACGTTTGAGGATTAATTATTCCTGAACACACGTTTCCCGGTCCTTACAGACCTATAATCGAGGCGCCTCACATTCCAACAACCACATAGGTGAAAAATAGATATAAATGTCAGGGTTCGTAGGTCACTGACAACACCATAGCTAGAAAGAAACGTCGTGCTCTCCCTGCAGTCCTTATCCCGTTTTTAACTCATACCGAGGTGTGAGGCTCGCGAATCCACGCTATACACAAAGCCAGGCCACTTAGGCCGTGCTTTGATCATCAAACACAAGACTTTGCTTTGCAACAGAAGCCTTGATCACAGAATCTTGGCATGCCACATAGGCAATCCACTCCATACGAATGATTTCTATCGATATATAACCTCTGAGCTCGTACGTTTCAGAGAAGGGCGTTAAGCAAAAGAATAAATTCTCCGCCGCCAAACAGATATATATTTAACAGAGATCGATCAGTATAGAACAAAATCCAATGTCAGACACACAGTCCATTTACAAGTCCGTTCTGGGTCTGAACGAAACCGGAGGCGTCAAATTCCTCGTATATCCGTCCAATCAACACATACGTTCAGACGGCTACTACTTCCGTTCCTTCACGGTAGCTACTCCTGTCAGGAACCTCAGCAGCGCCCATCCAACCGATACGAAGATCATCGGTCTTCAATCGTCTTTGTATTTTCCAATTCGAATCGCTCGATCAATTATTTGAAATGAGGGTTAGCTCGGCCTTTTCAAATAATTCACGTAATTAGAATTCAAATCAATTCTTTCCAGGGTTATATTATCCGACAATCACATTTCAGTTCTTTAGTATAATTTTCATGTCAAACACATACAACCATCAAATATAAAACAAATCAAGCCAAAATGGTTTATTTCCAATCTATGTTGCTTATAATATTTTATAACGATTTTTCGCCATTTTTATTTATTAAAAAATGGCCATATTCAATTAAACGACGTTTCAGGTCGTGCCGTGGCACTGGCGCTGTTTTTCTCCTAATTTGTTTTGCACATATCGGAAAATCTAACCGTTGGATTTCTACAAAGTCTATATCAGTGGGAAGATATTCCCAAAGCGAACCCAACGGTTCCAGTTTCGTGAAAATCCGACGGTCGGATCTTCCACACTAGTCGTTTGAAGTTACGGTTTCAAAATTCGAACTGCAGCATCGTTATTCGATTTAATTTAATTATATTTATATTTATATATAAATATAAACGATTCTGGCGCTGTTTTTCTTTAGATTTGAATTAAACATTCCAGACAATCCAACCGTTGGATTTTTACAAGGTTGGTGCCGTTGGAAAGATATTTTCAAGGCGAACCCAGCGGTTGCGGTTTCGGGAAAATCCGATGGTCGGATTTCTCGTACTAATCGTTTCAAATTACGATTCCAAAACACGAACTGCACGGCTTCGATTCCTTTCAATTCTATTTATATTTATATATATATAAATATAGTTCATTCATTTATTTCAAATATAGTTCATTCATTTATTTCAAATATAGTTCATTCATTAATTTCAACTTCGTTTTCACCTCAAATATTTCACTAATGCCTTAATATTTCGAAAAATTTCGCCATAACCTCCTTTGTACGGGAAGGGGTTTGGAAATTTATTTTGCCGTGTTAGGTACCCAATAAATCCTATAAAGCATCCACATATTTATAGTGATATATTCTGGTGTTTACAGGGGAGCGTGTATAGATAATAACTCCAGAGAATAAATTCTCGTCACCCTGTCAAGCCTGAGGGAGCGTGTATTTTTAATTACTCCAGAGGATAAATCCTCGTCACCTCGTCCCGTGTGGGAATAAATAGTCCATGTGCCGTATCTAATGACTAGAGAGACGTGATTATTGTCAACTTCAGACCCGTGTGGGGTTTTTTATTAGTCTGGCAATTTATCGTTATATTTTATATAGTCCATATCAGTCATCAGTTCAACCTGTAGTATATAATCATCGCCATACAAGCCTCTCGCTCGTATTGTAAATCTTCCACCTTGTCACACAAGCTCCAAATGCATATGTGGAATATGATGAAGTATGCCTATCGTCAAGGAGTATGCCATGTAGTGTAGTTCAAAATTAATTGTTACTATCCTATGGCGATGTTTATTATTTCACACAGAATAACCAGCACTCCGCATCCAATGGCATTCACAGGAGTTGATATAAAAATAAAATTGCACAGCCAACTCATCAAGGCTTACCTATTTGTCGGGCACGCAAATAATTTCTTTACTCTACAGCTTATCCATTTTCCCTGTTCAACACATGTATATATATGCAGAACAAAGCTAATAATAATATTTCTAACGAACTAATATTTATTTCAACACATGTGTATTTTTATCAAAGCGTATACATGATAAAAGAAATATTTTTATCATCAAAAATATTTATTCAACACATGAATGTTTTTAACACTTCATATTCACAATAAAAATGTAGTTTTTTTGTCTATTCATTTTATTTTAAAATACGATAACATTCAACACATGAATTTCAATTCAACGAATGAATTTCAATTCAACACATGAAAATTCTCTATAGTTTGTATATATATCAAAATGGGATTTTTATCGCTAAATCTATTTGTTTAAAATTCGAATAATATTCAACACATGAATTTCGATTCAACGAATGAATTTCAATTCAACACATGAATATTCTCTATAGGTTGTATATATATAAAAATGTGATTTTTATCGTTAAATCTATTTGTTTAAAATTCGAATAATATTCACACATGAATTTCAACTCGACGAACGAATTTCAATTCAACACATGAATATTCTCTATAGGTTGTATATGTATAAAAATGTGATTTTTATCGTTAAATCTATTTGTTTAAAATTCGAATAATATTCAACACATGAATTTCGATTCAACGAATGAATTTCAATTCAACACATGAATATTCTCTATAGGTTGTATATATATATAAAAATGTGATTTTTATCGTTAAATCTATTTGTTTAAAATTCGAATAATATTCAACACATGAATTTCAATTCAACGAATGAATTTCAATTCAACACATGAATATTGGTTTCAACATATGTAATTAATTTCAACAAATGAAAATTATTCTAACACATGAATATTTCAGAAAATTTCGACAGCATAACGGCAGGGTAGTTAAAACCGGGACCGTCCCTAGTACGGCTCCTCGCTCTACCTTAAAACCTCGCGGTTTTTGACAATGGGGATCATGCATCTAGTTCGCACGCAGGCGGCATGTTTTATTTTCATTTCCACAATCCTATTCTAATTTGTTTCAACCACAAGAGGGTATTTTTCAACCACAAAGGTATTTTTCAACCACAGTATCAACCACAAACAATTATTTCCAACCATTCGTCATACCATATAATATCACACCAATCACAAGCAATAAATATCGTCCATGGTCTGTGGACGAGGGGAGTGTATATATATATATATATATTATTTCTATAATTCACTTGTATTTCATCACAATTCAAATCATATATGTTTCATACAACGCTTGTATAATTTATACATCGCTAATATAACTTATACAACACATGTACATGAGGTATACAATGCGTATATAATTTACACTTCGCTTATATAATTTATACAACACGATTCCATTCACACAATTTAGTTTAGATTCCTCACCTTGGTTTTTTGAAGTGCTAAAAATCGTAGGAAGATCAGAAAAATCCGCGGCTTCTGCTAGATGGTAGAGAGCCTCCCTGCGGTCTCGATGTTTCCTGTTTCATCGAATTTCGTTAACACACTAAAAAGATATGATTTTTCAAAGTTTTGCAACACTTAAAAGTGTTATTTTCAATTTAGAAATTTCAAAGCAGATGTTTTTGCAAACCTTCAAAACTAGGTCTTTGATTCTAGAACAATCCATGTTGTTTCGTCTCGATCAGACCATACGACGTCAAAGAGCTACGAACAGGCTTCCTAACGACGGTGGTGGCAGCGGACTCGGCGGCTCCAGCGACGATCGGCGGCGGCGGAAAGATGTGAACTTCCTCGATGAAATTCGACGTCGATCGGTGATGGTTTCTGACGAGGCTAGGTTTGATTTGAAGAGGGGAGGAAGGCGATCGGAATTGTCAACTTGAGGCGGCAGCGAAATTGACTGTGGCGTCGGCGATCGAGGTGGAAAGGTTTGAACGATTATCGTCGTTCGTTTCTGAGGGGTTGACCAGATTTTTGATGTGAGAGAAAATGGTAGATATTTTCTAATATATTATATTTTTAAATTCCTATAATATCCTTTCTAGCCAACGTACACCAATTTCAACCCGACGACTATCGCCCCTAGCTAAATACCCCCATTCCGGACACAATGGGATATGTTTCGTTGGCCAATTAGACTGGTACAGTCGGTTATTTTTCAAATTAAAGTATAAAACATTTTATATTCAATTTGAACGTACATTTCAATTTGCTAGGGCCACAAACTGAATCGAAAAATTCCAGAAAAATAAATCTAGCTTTGTTTTGACGATACGGTCCCAACAAAACCAATTTCGTCGAATTCTGAGCTCATATGCAAAATATCCATTTTCAGGTCGATCCATTTTAACAGAAATTGACCAATCACATTTTCTTTTGCCCCGCTCACATACTAGCTTAAAAAATTATGAAATTTGAAACCTAGCAATAATTTGACTTCCCGGACCCAACAAAAGTGGTTTCGTCGAATTCCAAGGTCGTATGCAAAATATCTATTTTCAAGGGCTATATATGCTATATAGCGACCTTTCTGAAAATTCATTTGGCCATAACTTTTGATTCCCGTTATGAAACTTCGATTTTTCAGATTCGTTGAAAAGGTATTCATAAACAGATTTAAATATTTTCAGTTTCACTAAAATCTGTTATATTTTCCACCCGGTACAGTCAGACAAAGTTTGTATTCAAATTTTCAAACTGCCTCACTATTCCCAATTCTTTATTTTATTGAAATCTGCTATTTCAATTATTCAAATTCTTTGACAGTAACCAATTTGTAAAATTTTAAATTGGTTCACATTTTCCGGGTTATTACACGCACTCTAAGCTCAAGGAACTTCCTTAAGCGGAAAATAAAGGAAGACTTTTAACAAGTTAATGACTGGATGGAAAAACATCCTTGGCAAGAGTTATGAAGACTCTTTTTTCTCTAAAAGGAAATTAGGGCAACTTAACCAAAACAATAAATTTCTCTGACAATTTTTCTTTACATATTAAACTATGGTCTTAACCAAAAAGCAACGGTTACATTAATGGCCACCTCCTCCTCAAATCTGCATCTTCCTTCCCCTTCTTTCTCCTCACCATTAAGCATGTCGCCTTCTCCAGTTCCTCCTCCACCATTTCCAACACCTCTTGATCCTCAGTCCTCGTCTTCCCCTTCCAAGGAAACACCACCCATGCTATCATCCTCGCCGAAAATCCTGCCACTTTCACCTAAACCACCTCCTCAAACCCTTTCTGATCCTCTAGTCTCTTTACCCCCTCCAAGGAACTTCAACATGAGACTACCTTTGCAAATCCCTCTTTTCCATTTCCTCAAACACTATCTACTCCAATCTCTCAGTGGAGATGGACGTCGATGTTTCAACACCTACCCAGAAATGCAGGCAACTACGAACTTGTAGAAATGGTACCCAGCTTCTCTGAAGGGGCAATGGAGCATGCCAGTGCTAAAGTTTGGGGTAAAGCTTTAGTTGGTTTCTTTCTGGACGAACCCCTCTCCTATACTGCGGTTAGCAACAAAGTGAATTCCCTTTGGAACCTGAGAGGATCTTTGGAGATAAAATCAGATGGTATTCTCTTCTTGTTTCAATTTACAAACGAAGAGGACAGGCAAAATGCACTGAAGGGAGACCTCATTATAATGAGAAACAAGCTCTTTATTGTCAAACCATATGACTCTCAAGTAAGCAACATTTGTGGCTCTGTCAAAATCATACCAGTGTAGGTACAATTCTCCAACATACCTTTGTTTGCATGGACTCATCAAGGTATAAACTGGTTAGCGTGTTGGATAGCCAAACTTATTTGCCTAGACGTGATGATGGAAAACTTGAACGGTTGCATTATGCTAAATGTTTGATTGAGGTCAAACCGGATCAATAATTCGTCAATGATTTTATGATTAAAACTCCTGATGG
Source organism: Allium sativum (assembly GCA_030737875.1). Classification (NCBI taxonomy): domain Eukaryota; kingdom Viridiplantae; phylum Streptophyta; class Magnoliopsida; order Asparagales; family Amaryllidaceae; genus Allium; species Allium sativum. Next base: position 73,641,652 of record CM060923.1, on the reverse strand, counting down.
TGGAATCCAAAGGATATATGCTAATTATTTATGGAAGCCCCTAAATTGTAAGATATGCAAGACATTTAGTCATAATGATGAAGGCTATGAAGGAAACGAATCTACGGAAGCTAAGCAAGTTGAAGCAACAAGTAAAAGAATGAACTACTAGGTAGCGCACAAGGAGAATGCTCAAACTAATAACATAAATACTTACACTCATGAGGAAAATGTCTCAAACTCTCAAGAAAGGAGAGTAGAACCAATCACAGAAGAGAGTGGAAGCTCATAAAACTTACCCATAGTAGAGAGTGGAGAGAAGCAAGAGGGTTGTCACTTTAAGCAGTATAGAAAGAGATCGACCTTTGGTGACTATTTGGCTACTACAAAGAGACTATAATGGTAAAGAAGAAAGGATGTCATAGTTGAATAGGTTCAGGGCACTATGGAGGAGGGAGAAATTCATAATGGGGCTCTAAAAGACAAGCAGGTGCAAAACACTAGTAGCAGATCTATCACCTCTGGCTCTGATCATGCTACCGTTGAGGTTAACCTGAACTCTCTTAACAACTTTGCTAGCTTGCAAGAGCAATAGAGTGACAAAAATGACATCTAAGATGACAAAAGCAAAAATAACTCTGGAAATAGTGCTGAGCAAACTAAGGTTGAGCCGGTAAATACTGAACCAAAGGAGGCAAATAAAAAGAGAAAGAAAATATGGAAGTTACTTTTTAAAAAAAACTATGGGTTAAACAATAAGGAAGAAGCTGAGATCATTGTCATAAATGTCGAGAATGCTAATGAAAAGGTTATGCATGAAAAACCACAGAAGAACTCAGATAAATCTGAAGGAAAGAGCCCTACTATGCATTATGTGACTGAACTAGGAGAGTAGCAAAAGGATGAACAACTGAGCAAAGAAACTGCAAATCTTGCACCGAACACTGGACAAGCTAAACATGACTATCAAGTGATTGATCTTGTCAAACCTACTTTTGAACCAGCTTTACAAGCTGATTTTCCTACATACTGTGACATTGTCACTGATACACTTAATAATGAAGAAGACGTGGTTCCAAAAGCTCCTGACAAACCAGATTTCTCACCAAAACCAACAGAATAAAGAAAAAGTGGTACTATCGAGAAAATCAGTGAAAATCAAGCCAGTTACGAAGAAAGCATGGATCAACCCAACGATATGTTTTCCCCTCCTCCAGGACATAGAATAGCATCCGAGTCCCATCTTTATGACATTGCAAAAGCTACCAAATATACAATTGGGAACAGATTGCCTAAAATAGGTAACCAAAATAATGAGAGCTTTCCACACTCTAAAATAAATCAATTAGAAGCTGATTCTTCAGGGGTCGTTACCACATCCAAAGTGAATGTTACTTCTCAAATCACAGAGTATAATAATGCTACAAAACATCTGTGTATGGAACATTAGAGGAGCGCATTTGGACATCAAATTAGATGAATGCAAGCACCGTATTAGGAAGCATAGACTCTCTGCACTAGCTATTTTGGAGACTAAATTGAATGAAGAACTTACAATGAGAGCAGTAAGGTACATAAACTCAACTTGGCATCTTTTGCATAATCCACATGATGCGAATTACGGTAGAATCATGCTTATATTTGATTCTGCTATCCATAATTTTACCAAGATTACCTCCTCTAACCAGTATATACACTGTCATAATGTTTTCATTCCCACTGCTACTTCATATTATTTTACTTCTGTTTATGCCGTGAATTCTGCTCTTGCTAGAATAACCTTTACCGGGATCTACATAACTTTAGCCAACATACCCACCCATGGTTGGTGTGTGGTGACTTTAATTCACCCCTGAACCTCGCTGATAGAGTGGGTGGATCCCTTGTTGCTCTCAATGAGATAATATATATATATATATGCCCTCTTAATATAGCAATATTTGACATTAATCTTCTGCTTATTAAGTCTTATGGAGCAGAATTTACTTGGAACAACAGTAAAAGGCATGGTACATGCACTTTCACCAGAATTGATCACGCTTTTTGTAACTCTATAGTCAGGAATTTTGGCCTTCCCTCTGTAATGAATTACCTACCCCTATCGTATCATATCACTCCCTCCAAGTCCTTCATCTTGGTGATACTAAAAATTTTAGAAGACCTAGTTTCAAATTTTTTAATGTTTGGGCTGATGACGTTAGTTTTTTTGAACTTGTAAATAAGGATTGGATTGTTCCTTGTTTTGGTAGCCCCTTATTTGTTTTACACAAAAAGTTAAAATCCCTAACATCTGTGCTTAAATTGTGGGCTAAAGACAAGTTTGGCAATGGTAATGACCTATCCTCCCACTGGCGTAGGTTACTTGAACAAACGCAAATGCTTATGCTAACTGATCCTACTAATCTTAATTACTCTAACATCGAAGTAGATTATTCTAACAAGCACAAGGACGCGTTAATCGCCGAGGCTAATACGAAGAGAAAAAAAGCGAGGATTGCATGGTTTGAAGAGGGTGATCGGAACTCTTCTTACTTTCACTCTACGTTGAGGGCTTATCATAATAAGAAAACAATCCACTCCATCATTGATAAGAACGACCAGATACACAATTCTGAAAATGATATTCAACATGCTTTTATGGATTACTCGTTTAATTTGTTTGGTAACGTGGATAACTTCATCACTTTGATTAATGAAATTAATCCAATGATCCTTCCCGCTCTTACTTCTGAACAACATTTTTATCTTGGCACACATGTTTTCGAGAATGAGATTAAAAATGCTATGTTTTCCCTTAATAGTAATTCAAGCGTGGTCCCCGATTGGTTTAACGCTTTTTTTACAAAAAATGTTGGAACATTGTCAAAAATGACATTAACAAGACTGTGCAACACTTTTTTTAAAAGGAAAAAATGATGCACTCTTATAATAACACAACTATTGTTATCATCCCTAAAGTGCACAATGCTGATAATGTCAATTCATTTAGCCCAATCTCTTGTTGCAATACTATTTATAAATGCATTGCTAAAATTATTGCTACAAGGTTCAAAACTGTTTTGCCTTCTATCAACTCTGAGAATCAAGCTGCTTTTTTATCGAATAGGAATATACATGATAATGTTCTCTTAGCTCACGAACTTCTTAAAGGTTATAACGCTGCTAATATCTCTCCTAGAATCATGTTAAAATTTTATATTAGAAAGGCCTTTGATACTTTGCAATGGAAATCTATAAACAAAATTCTTAGCTATATGAATTTTTCGACCTGTTTTAACACCTGGATTTATGAATGCATTAGCACAGCTAATTTTTCTGTTAATGTCAATGGTAGTCTTGTCGATTATTTTCCTAGTAAGCAGGGTATTCAGTAAGGAGACCCTTTATTTGCATATATCTTTATCACTGTTATAGAGCTTCTCTCTAGAATGATAAATGAACTTATTGAGTCTAATTAGTATGATCTGCAAATCAGTACAATCAGTATCCTAGAACGAGTGTGAAGAGTATATTTTTCAAATGAAAACAATTTTTTTGTTTTGAAAATTTAAATTGTTTTAAATGTATTTGATTATTTATTTATTTTGAGTATGGACAATCTAGTATACAAAGGTTTTGCATATACGCGTCATGAACGTATATTCGAAGTTTTAATATATTAGATAGATATAGAGTCACACTCTAGTCGCCCGGACATGGTCCTGATGATGAAGTATACCATCACCAGTATTTATTTTCGAGTGACGAAGGTGTGATTTTCTATATATTTCCATTAGACTGGTGTGAGAACCAAAACTTATATAATTAGAACACATTGTTGTGAATTGGCATCAAAAATCTGATTTTTGACTATGTATCAAAATTATGAATTTGAAACGTTAATCCACTAATTGATTGATGTTTGTGTTGTTTGTTTAATTGTTTGATAATTTTGAACCATTATGCCTAACTGAATCAAATATTGAATTGTATTGAAAATTGGTCGCATTTGCTTGCATATACATGTACTTACATTGAACAGGTCATAGCAAGGAGGCTAGAGCCGAAGAATAAAATTTGTTTGCCCGAAAATAGGTACATGTTTACTACATAATTTACTGTTTTGTTTGGGTGATGATGATTTTATGAGCCTATTGGCTAGCCGCTTGGCTTTTTCTTTTTCTTTTTGAGATCAGAAGGCCTATATGGCAATTTCGGGATTTTCCCGTGGCTCCCGGTGTAGGGGAGGTTATGGCGAAATTTTTCGAAAATTTAGGGTGTTAGCCAAATTTTTGAAAATTTGAAAATTCTCAGAAACTGAAAAGTTGGAGAATGGAAGCCAGATCGAACGTAGAGCTGATTAATCAAACCATTTTCAACTTTGTTCCTTTTCGGGGACGAAAGGTTTTAAGTGGGGGAGATTGTAATAACCCGGAAAATCTGAACCAGTTTAAAAAATTTTATTTTGACAATTTTAGCGAATTTTGAACATTTAAAATAGATTATTTTAAATAATATCGACGAGAAATTTATTTTGAATATATTTAGAACGTATATATTATATGCGTCGTCGTTAGAATATAAATAATTATATATAATTATAAATAGAATTGAAAATGGCGTGGTAGTTCGATAATTCGATTTCAAACCTTCAATTGAATGTACCGGGTGCAAAACAATCCGGATTTCAGTGAAACCAAAAACATTAGGATCTAATTGATAATATCTTTCCAACGAATCCGAAAAATCGAAATTTCATAGCGGGAATCAAAAAATATGTCCAGTTGAAATTTCTGAATAGTCGTTATGGAATTCAGGCCCTTAAAAATGGGAATTTTGCAAACGGCCTCGGATTTCGACGAAACCACTTTTGTTGGATCCGTGATGTCAAATTATTGCTTGATTCCAAATTTCATAATTTTTCGAATCAATATGTGAGCGTGGCAAAGGAAAACGCGTTTGACCAGTTTCAGTTGATTTTAATCGACTGGAAAATGGCCATTTTTCAAACGGTCTCAGAATTCGACGAAACTAGTTTTGTTAGGACCGTATCGTCAATACGAAGCTAGAAAATATTTTTATGTAATTTTTCAAGTTAGTATGTGACCCCGGTAAATTGAAATGCGCGTTTAAATTTAATATATAGAGTTATATGTTGATTTTGACGGAAACTGATCGAAACGATCGAATCAGCTTGCGATACATATCCCATTGTGTTCGGAATGGGGGTAATTAGCTATGGATGACAGGCGGTGGGCCTAGTTTAGAGGTCGTATGAAATTGTCAACTTTTAGATAATTAAATAAATAAATAAAACACCCCCACTCACCTCTCTCTCTCTTCACCCACTTTAATCATTCTGGCCCCCCCTATTTCTTCGTTCAGCAGAAAAAGAAAAAAAAAGAAAAAAAAAGCAAAAAATGGTCGAAGCGGAGAGGAGCGCCCCCCCCCCCCCCCCCCCGATCGATGCCGCACCGCCACCGCCTCGAAGAGACCCCCCCCAGGCGCCAGAGCCACCGCGAAAACCCCACACCCTGCCCTCGCGAACGCTACAGCCGCCCCCCTCCTGTGCTGCCGCCGCCGCTGCTTCATCTTCTCCCTCCTCTGCCTCGACCGCAGCGCCCCCCTTCCCCTACCCGCTGCTCGCCTCTCTCCTCTGTAGAAAACCCCAAAACCCGCGGAGATCGCCTCCAGCTCCTCCTCCTCCCCTTTTGCGCAGCAGACAACTCCTCCTCCGACCCTGGTGAGCATTCATTTTATTTTCAGCGTGTTTAAATAATTAAAAAGGGTGATTTTTAGTGGGGTATCCAATTAAAAATGTGATTTTTAATTATGAATATCGAAAATAAAAATATACATGACTTTTATATATGTGTAGTTTAATAAAAATATGGCTTTTATATATATACAGTAGCGTATATATAAAGATACGATTTTTATTTTTTGAGATGGCGAAGTAAGGATATAATCTTTTTTGTTTAAACAAAGTATTAAAAATATAATCTTTACTATATAGAAGATGTAAAAATATGATTTTTGTTCATGTAGAGAATTAAAAATATAATTTTTACATGATAGTAATATTAGAAATATCATCTTTGTATGTGTAGCAAAGGCGAGATCTTTATATAGAAAATAGCGTAGTAAAAATTCGATTTTTATATATTGAATAGTGTAGTAAAAATTCGATTTTTATATATTGAATAGCGTAGTAAAAATTCGATTTTTATATATTGAATAGTGTAGTAAAAATTCGATTTTTATATATTGAATAGCATAGTAAAAATTCGATTTTTATATATTGAATAACGAAGTAAAAATTCGATTTTTACATATGTAGTGGCCACGGGCAGCGAAGATGACAAAGATGCGACAACGATGAAGATTTCTATCAAGGAAGAGTCGTGGTATTGGATAGCTTTTGGTGAGAATTTCTCACCTTTCAATTTCTTTTTCTAGTTATATATATATACTAGGATGCAGACGGTGTTTAGTAGCACCCGACAAAATCGTTCACAGACCATGGACTTGTTTGTTTGATTGCAAAAATTAGTTTGATTATTTGATTGAAATTTGAGTTGTTTGGTGAAAAGGAACGGATTGATTGATGTGTGAATGGCGTGGGCCTTCACTAGACCGGGGATAAGGCTAGGCCTTGTCCCGTTTCTAGTATCGTGCCGTTATGCCGCCGAAATTTCCTAAAATATGTTAGAAAAATAAAAATATCATTTTTATTGTGTAAATGAACAGAATAGAAATTCATGTGTTGAAAAAATATTTTATCGTTAAAAATATAAATTTTAACGTGGAAGTGATTAAAATAAAATATTCATTTACAAACCGGACGGTTTGTTTATGTACACCTATTTGAAGGACATTGATTGGGACGATAAATTTTACACATCGCCCAACTGCACAAATGAAATCTATGTTTGATTGTTTGAAACCCCACACGGGTGTTGGGATGAAATTTGAAGTTCACTCATCCTGATTGATTAAATATGTCGATCGATTGATTGACAGGCTGTTATAAGCGTTAGATATCTATATTTGATGCTTATACAGTGTAGTGCACTTTGGTTGATGGTTGATTATTTTTCAATGCTATCATATACGTGTGATGTATGAAAATCCATATAAGTAATATTATATGGTGATTGATTGGGCCTCATTCCAATTTAGAAAATAAAGAATATTATAAAATAAAGGTTCATGTGTTGACTGTACTCATCCGTTGAGATTAGTCATGTGTTGAACGAAATATTTTAACAATAAAATTTATATCTTTATCTCTATAAAATAAAGGTTCATGTATTGACTGTACTCATCCGTTGAGATTAGTCATGTGTTGAACGAAATAATTTAACAAAAATAGTCACACGTGGACGGTACTCATTCGTTGAGATTAGTCGTGTGTTGACAAAAATAAATATTCATTTGTTGAATAGAATATTTGAAAATAGAAATATATGAAGCCGTGTTGGTTAGATTGACGCCATTTTGACGTGAACGATATTTATATCGATTTTATTCATTTTAAAATGAATATTGAAAAGTGATTTCGAAATCGCATATTTTGAAATGAAATTTGAATCAAATTGAATAGAAACGAATTCGAATTGAATATATAACGAATTGAATTCGAATTGAATATAAAACGAATTTGATTTCAATTGAATATATAATGAATTTGATTCAAATAGAAAACTGAAATGAATGGAATATAAAATGATTTCGAAATGAATTGAATATAAAACGAATTTAATTTAAATTGATTAGAAACCGAATTTGATTTAAGTCGAATAGAAAACCAATTTGAATTGAATCGAATAGAAAACCAATTTGAATTGAATCGAATAGAAAACCAATTTGAATTGAATCGAATAGAAAACGACTTTGAAATTGAATTGAATTGAAAACGAATTCAAATTGAATTGAAAGCGAATTGAAATGAATTCAAATTGAATTGAAATTGGAATTGAATAGAAATGAATTTTAAAACGAGTTTATAAAGAAGAATTCAATTTTGCTTTGGATTGAAATGGAAGTTGAAATTGTTTTTAAACGAATTTAAAACTATTTACATAATTCGTTTTAAATAGAAATCGACAAATATATATTGTATATATTATATATATAATATAATGGCCTGAATAGAACGCGCCGCGCCGCGATAGTTCGTGAATTTCGACCATTTATTTCAAACGGACAATACGGGAGATCCGACCGTCGTATTCTCCTAAAACCAGAACCGTTGGGTTCGTATCGAAAAGAGATTTCTAACGAATATTAGAAATTTGAAATCTAAAGGTTGGATTTGGAGATACGTCCAAATCAAATTTGAAAAAGGTCGTTGTAAGTGCAGTTCGATGGCCATTGTTGGAAATCGATTGTACGGGTCTTAATAAAATTATTAAAAATAGTAATAATTTGTGTAAAATCATAAGAAATGATTTGGGAAAAATTGGGGTGAAAAAACTCCATATTTGAAAAGATAAAAATGGATTTTTATCGAAATGAACTAGTTTTGAACTAAATTTAGGTTGAAATGTGAATCTATAATCTAAATTATCAAATTTTGAAATGAGCGAGAATGGAGTATCGCCAGTTTTGCTCCAAAGCGATAGTTAAATCTTTAATTAGATTTGAACGTGAAATGGTAATTAATTTTACCGATAACACCATAGTATTAGATATGGAGTATTACCAGTTTTGCTTCATGGGATGAATAGGTTGGGATTGGGAAATAAAATAAATAATTACTTCGTTGTGGTTCGCTAATCTCGACTAGTTTGGAAAACCATAATTTGGTTTGAAATGACATCCAAAGGAAGATTAAAGGATAAATTTTAAAGAATTTATCTTGGATAAAGTTAATGAGAACCTTTCCCTAAGAATGTGGAATTGGAATGAGGCGTATGTTGTGTTTGTGTAACATTTGTTTTAATATACGCGGGTTATTCGGAAAGGCCGGGTTTATACCCATTCCGAATAACCGATTCGACGATAAGTCAAAGATGAAGACGGTGGTCGAACACCGAAAGTCTTCACATCGTTTGGGTAATTACTGACGATCCTGATTGGGTTGTACACCCAAGAGGATGGAAATAGTTGGTGGTCGTCCAGACGTACTTGGAGATGGATGGATATGCGAGGAAAGTGCCTCCGGTTTCGTTCAGACCCAGAACGAACTTGTAAATGGATTGTGTGTCTGACATTGGATTTTATTCTGTGTTGATTGATTTCTGTTAAATATATATCTGTTTGGCGGCGGAGAATTTATTCTCTTTCTTAACGCCCTTCTCTGAGACGTACGAGCTTAGAGGTTATATATTGATAGATATCAATCGCATGGCATGAATTGCCTGTGTGGCATGCTGAGTTGCATGGATCAAGGCTTCTGTTGAAAAGCAAAGTCTTGTGGTTGATGATCAAAGCACGGCCTACGTGGCAGCTTTGTGTATAACGTGGATTCGCGAGCCTCACACCTTAGTATGAGTTAAAAAGGGGATACGGGCCGTTGGGAGAACACGACGTTTCTTTCTAGCTTTGGTGGTGTCAGTGACTTACCAGCCCTGACATTTATATACTTTTCACCTTTGTGGTTGTTGGAATGAGGCGCCTCGATTATAGGTCTGTAAGGACCGGGAAACATGTGTTCAGGCATAACTAATCCTCTAACGTAAGTGAGGACCGGCCCAACCGATCCAAGTGGCTGCCCAGAGTGTGTAGTCCTGAGCATTTGCTAGAGTGTCTCGAAGCGGAGAGGAGCTTGCCCCTTTCCTCGACTCATGACGGAAATCCAATTTCCAATACGAGATATTTCGGCTTTTTTGTAGAGCCTAGTATGGCGACATAGTAGCAAGGGATGCTATGCCGTCTATGATTTATATTTATGATTGAAATTGTTTTGACACTATACACTTATTATAGTATCAAATGATTTGTTTTAAACGTACCAAGCATGTTTGGCTATTATAAGGGAAAACCCTATCCTCCGGCTTGCGTTGCATTGTGTGATGGGACCTGGGTCTTATAATAGCTTCATTTTTCGAAAAAGCATTGCGCTGTTTATTCTATGCACTGGTAATCTTGGGAGGAAACCTGTTCTGTGTTATACGGCGTGGTCCCTTGAATTACTCTCTTTTAAAGTAAAGTTTTAAAATAACTGTTTTAGTTCTCACACCAGTCACATGACTGACCTGGAGTTTATTGTTTTAACCTAAACTCTGGGTGCCCCTATTTTCGACACGGGCAGCTAGTAGTTTTGGTTTTGCAGATTTATATTCACAGGATCCTGGTTTACAGCTGGAATGATATCCGGAAAGCTCTGTATCCGTATATCACCTTCAGTTGTGCTTTGTATTATTTTCCGCTGCTATGTAATTTATTGTAATCTCCGATATTTATCGAATGTAATTTATTCAATTATACTTTGTATATTCTTGTATCTGATGGAATGGTTGTAATAGCAATGAAATGTTCTTCTGTTTGCGTTCTGTTTTGTCTTGTCCTCACAGTAATTCGTTCTTTCTCATCTCTTCAGAGACCGGGGAAGAAACGGGTCGCTATGGACATAATTGAGTCAATTATGTACATCATTAAATTGGAATTAATTAGGGAAAATTAATTCAAAACATGGGGGTGATTAATTAGGTGAAATTAATCGACTAAGACACGAGGTTGGACCCTTTTGTAGCATAAGACTGCCCGGACCCGACCGGCGAATCCAGCGGCTACAAATGATTGGCCCAATGTGAGAGGTCTTAGGAATAAACTAAATACGTGACAAGTGTAAAGACACGAGGTTAGACTCTGTTATGGCGTAAGGCTGCCCGGACCTGACCGGCAAATCCAGCTGCCATAAAAGACAGTCTAATGTGAGAGGTTTTTACAAAGGTTACGTTCTTAATCAATTAAGAAACACTTAACCAGATAAGCATGTAGTGGGGCATGAGGGGTTAAGTGGGTGCCTTGGGCGGCATGTGGAAATCAAGTAAGTGCCTTGGGTGGCATGTGGAAATCTAGTGGGTTGCCTTGGGTGGCAATAGAAAATACGATTAGAATACTTAACCAAGTGGAAACATGTAATTAAACATGATTAAAGGGTTAAGTGGGATGCACTAGAAAAAGGGACAAGCTTAGGTGGGTAGCTTGTGGGGGCCCATTTCAACCAGTAACCCAAAACGTATCTTTGTGGGCTCGACCCAAGTCGAGGACGGGACACGCATACTGGGTTTGACTATAAGAGGCCAAAACGGGTTAGCGGTGGCAACGCAAGTCCAATGGGTTTCATATGCGTGTGTGGGCCCGGGATGGTGGTAAGACGTTGTTGCATTGTGTAGGTATAAGCCGTGCACCGTTGGTTGTATCGGGTTGCCACTTTGGGGAGTGATACACCCCACTGTGGGGCCAGCACGAGTATCTACGTTAGGGAGCCGATCGCTTGGGAGTAGTGGGTACACCTAGTGGAGATAGGGGCATACGGCACCTATGTGGTCAGCTAGGGCTACACGAAACTACTAGTTATATTTTCTAATTCCATGGGTGGGATCAACCTTTAAGTAGGAATGACTAGTGTGGTGAAGTGTAGTAATTACTCTTGGGTGGGTAGATGCGTCTTTACCGATATCTTAGTTCATCCTATGTCTAGTTGGCTGCTTAGTGTAGTCATTTATCCCCAGTCATTACCGTACCAAGTTTATATCATACCCTTATTACTTTAATGATTGTATTGTTAAAGTTATAGGACTCGCTCAGACTTATGTCTGACCCCGTTGTTTTTATCTTTTTTCCCCCTTAGGTCCTCAGGTTGGGCCTAGCACTAGTGGGCTTTGATCAGATTTCTTTATCTATCTTTTGGAGCTTGGACCGTTGATGTAAAGCTCAGCTTATCTTTTCTATTGTGGCTATTAGTTATGTAGTGGGATTATGTACTTATGTTTTTATCAGGATGGATATTTAGTACTTGACTCTTGTTTTATGGTTTTGTAACCAAACATGTTTACCTTCTGCTGCAATGAAATGATGTTTTAGTCAACAAGTATTATTTATATCTGTCTTGTTGTAATTTTTCTGTTCTATATTCACTTAAAATACTCCACCGAAGTTAAGGCATTCCCTTAGTGAGTGACCTTAGAGGGTGTGGGGTGTTACAAAAGTAATTCTCGAGTTTGACTACCTAACTCTTCTTTTTCTTTCGGGGCCATTCTTCTAATTGGATGTACTACTGGTCGGGCATTCGGAATTAGATCTATTCTGAATTCAATTTCTCTTTGCGACGGTAAGTTTTCTACTTCTTCAAACACATCCGCATAGTTTTTAACGACCGGTATCTTTTCTAATGAAGTGGGAGTAACTTCCAAAGAAGACCAAAACTCTGTTCTATTAATTTCTGAGCCATGGCATGGTATATATATAGGTCCAAGCTTTGTTTCGACTTTAACAATTCTTTCGGCACATCTAACTTCAGCCTTATATTTGGTTAACCATTCCAAACCGAGAATAACATCGAATTTAGATAAATCCATGACGATTAAGTGGATAGGAAACTTGTAACATGAATAAGAGATAGGCACTCTGCAGTACGAACTGAGACTAACAGAACCTCCTATCGGGTTTTGAACTTTAATTGGTTCTTTAAGCTTTCTTTGTTTCAATTTTAACTTGTGAACAATGTTACTAGAAATGAAGCTACGTGATGCACCCGTATCAAAAAGTACAGAAACAGGAATATTTTTAATGGTAAGGGTACCTTCCAAGACGTCGGGTTTACCTGATCCATCGGTGATAGCTGGCGGGGTCTTCCCGTCATACACATGAGCCACTTGTGCATTCTGCTTCAGAGGACAATTCCTGCTATAGTGCCCTTTCTTATGGAAGTTGTAGCATTCGGCTGAGCTGTGGTCTGGATTTGCCTTTTGCTTCCTCGGGGCTTTGCACACATTAGAAAAATGTCTTATCTTCCCGCAGTTGTAGCAACTCCCTTTCGGTATCTTTCCAGATTTCTGAGTAGCGGCCGCTGAAATGCTGGACTCTGGCTGATCTGCGGAAGCTTTGCGCTTATTTCCAGCTTGGCTTTTGGCGCGGTCTTGGTTGGAGTGTCTTTCATCCATATCTTCATAATTGCAGGCCATTTCTACTAATTCTGAGAATGAGAGTTTGATGTTGCTCATGGCGCTGTTATGGTACTTGCGTCGTAGTCCAAATATAAACCTCTTGTTCTTAGCTTTGTTGGTCATAATAAGCTCTGGAGCATAGCGCGACAGCTGAGTGAATTTATTGAGGTAATCTTGGATAGAGAGATCTCCCTGTTGGAGATTAGCAAACTGCTCTCGCATCCGCTCTAAGGCCTGCTCAGGTACAAACTTCTCGTTGAACATGGTCCTGAATTGCTCCCAGATCCTAACAGTACCTACCACATCTTCTGAGGTGATGGCATCCCACCACAACTCTGCTTCTTCCTGTAAGAGCCAAATACCTAGTCGTGCTTTGTTGTTGGTCCCCAATCCCATGCCTTCAAAAATCTTTTCACATGTCTTCAACCAAGCAATAGCCTCTGTCACTGTACCAAGGCCAGAAAAGGGTTTTCCCCCAGGTTCCTATATCTCTTCGCTACTCTGTCTAGCTCAAAGTCCTGGGGTGCTGGTGGCTGTATAATAGGGCCCTCCTCAACTACGGGGATATTCCCCCGTCCTCCTGCTATGCCTGCTCGGCCTCCACGGCTACCTCTGGCTGCTGCTGCTCGTGTAGCCATCAGATAGAGTAATGTATAAGCAAGAAAAGAGTCAAGCTCACAGAATTGATAACTTTCATATATGATAAAGCAGGGGAACATAAGGAAAGGTAATGATGTACTGATCAAATTGTTTTGCTAATCTTCTTAGCTCATTCTAGGACATCACTAATCCTATCTCTAATGAGCTACTCGCCTTAGAACACTACTGATTCTATTCTGACGAGGTGTTTAATGTGTTAGATCCCGGAACTAAGGTTAACCAAAGCTCTGATACCAACTGTGACGATCCCAAAATCCGTGTGACGGTATTAAGGATAATCATTGGAATATAACACATCAATCATCATAGCAGAGTACAGATAATAGCAAAAACAATAAATAGAATAATTTTACATAGATATGACAGCGGATTCATAACATGTGACAACATCAGAATAGCACAACGTAGGATATAACTTAGTAAATAAAAGGGAAATGATCAGTCACCATCGCCAGAGGCGGAATATATACATGTAGTGAGACATAATAAGGGTATCAGTCTACATCGCCGAAGGCGGTACATATACATACGATAAGAAGTACTGGAAGTAAAACAGTCTGCATCGCCCGTGGCTAAATCAAAATATAAATACAATAATGGCGGAAAATGTCAAAGTCATCTCAGTGAAGTCAGCCTCGCCATGAGCCAAAACGCACTCCATACTACAGTGCTGAGCCAAAACAACCTGTCACCTGTGAACTAGGCTGCCCATGTGAAAATAAGGGCACCCGCGTTTGCAAAGTGAAACAAACAACGAGCCAGTCATGGGGACTGGTATGAGAAATCTACTTAACAGTTTAAACAACAGTAATAAGCAAATAATAGGACCACGCCACTTTCGCGGAACGGGTTTACTCCAATGATTGCTGGTGCATTCAAAACAAAGTAAATTCTTTGAAAACAACGCAATGCTTTTAAAAAGAATGAAGCCATTATAAGACTCAAGTCCCATCATACAATGCAACGCAAGCCGGAGGATAGAGTTTTACCTTATAATGGCCAAATATGCTTGATACGTGTAAAGCAAAATCATTTGATATTATTACTAGTGCATATATGTTTCAAAAACGAATAGCATCATAAATATCAATCATAGGCGACATGAGCGTCCCATGCCACTATGTCACCATACATAAGTTACAATCGAATCCGTTATCTCGTATTGGAAATTGGATTCCCGTCATGAGTCGAGGCAAGGGGCAAGCTCCTCTCCGCTTCGATACATTCTAGCAAATGCCTTAGGACTACACACTCTGGGTAACCCCTGGATGCTTCAGGGCCGGTCCTCTCTTACGTTTGAGGATTAATTATTCCTGAACACACGTTTCCCGGTCCTTACAGACCTATAATCGAGGCGCCTCACATTCCAACAACCACATAGGTGAAAAATAGATATAAATGTCAGGGTTCGTAGGTCACTGACAACACCATAGCTAGAAAGAAACGTCGTGCTCTCCCTGCAGTCCTTATCCCGTTTTTAACTCATACCGAGGTGTGAGGCTCGCGAATCCACGCTATACACAAAGCCAGGCCACTTAGGCCGTGCTTTGATCATCAAACACAAGACTTTGCTTTGCAACAGAAGCCTTGATCACAGAATCTTGGCATGCCACATAGGCAATCCACTCCATACGAATGATTTCTATCGATATATAACCTCTGAGCTCGTACGTTTCAGAGAAGGGCGTTAAGCAAAAGAATAAATTCTCCGCCGCCAAACAGATATATATTTAACAGAGATCGATCAGTATAGAACAAAATCCAATGTCAGACACACAGTCCATTTACAAGTCCGTTCTGGGTCTGAACGAAACCGGAGGCGTCAAATTCCTCGTATATCCGTCCAATCAACACATACGTTCAGACGGCTACTACTTCCGTTCCTTCACGGTAGCTACTCCTGTCAGGAACCTCAGCAGCGCCCATCCAACCGATACGAAGATCATCGGTCTTCAATCGTCTTTGTATTTTCCAATTCGAATCGCTCGATCAATTATTTGAAATGAGGGTTAGCTCGGCCTTTTCAAATAATTCACGTAATTAGAATTCAAATCAATTCTTTCCAGGGTTATATTATCCGACAATCACATTTCAGTTCTTTAGTATAATTTTCATGTCAAACACATACAACCATCAAATATAAAACAAATCAAGCCAAAATGGTTTATTTCCAATCTATGTTGCTTATAATATTTTATAACGATTTTTCGCCATTTTTATTTATTAAAAAATGGCCATATTCAATTAAACGACGTTTCAGGTCGTGCCGTGGCACTGGCGCTGTTTTTCTCCTAATTTGTTTTGCACATATCGGAAAATCTAACCGTTGGATTTCTACAAAGTCTATATCAGTGGGAAGATATTCCCAAAGCGAACCCAACGGTTCCAGTTTCGTGAAAATCCGACGGTCGGATCTTCCACACTAGTCGTTTGAAGTTACGGTTTCAAAATTCGAACTGCAGCATCGTTATTCGATTTAATTTAATTATATTTATATTTATATATAAATATAAACGATTCTGGCGCTGTTTTTCTTTAGATTTGAATTAAACATTCCAGACAATCCAACCGTTGGATTTTTACAAGGTTGGTGCCGTTGGAAAGATATTTTCAAGGCGAACCCAGCGGTTGCGGTTTCGGGAAAATCCGATGGTCGGATTTCTCGTACTAATCGTTTCAAATTACGATTCCAAAACACGAACTGCACGGCTTCGATTCCTTTCAATTCTATTTATATTTATATATATATAAATATAGTTCATTCATTTATTTCAAATATAGTTCATTCATTTATTTCAAATATAGTTCATTCATTAATTTCAACTTCGTTTTCACCTCAAATATTTCACTAATGCCTTAATATTTCGAAAAATTTCGCCATAACCTCCTTTGTACGGGAAGGGGTTTGGAAATTTATTTTGCCGTGTTAGGTACCCAATAAATCCTATAAAGCATCCACATATTTATAGTGATATATTCTGGTGTTTACAGGGGAGCGTGTATAGATAATAACTCCAGAGAATAAATTCTCGTCACCCTGTCAAGCCTGAGGGAGCGTGTATTTTTAATTACTCCAGAGGATAAATCCTTGTCACCTCGTCCCGTGTGGGAATAAATAGTCCATGTGCCGTATCTAATGACTAGAGAGACGTGATTATTGTCAACTTCAGACCCGTGTGGGGTTTTTTATTAGTCTGGCAATTTATCGTTATATTTTATATAGTCCATATCAGTCATCAGTTCAACCTGTAGTATATAATCATCGCCATACAAGCCTCTCGCTCGTATTGTAAATCTTCCACCTTGTCACACAAGCTCCAAATGCATATGTGGAATATGATGAAGTATGCCTATCGTCAAGGAGTATGCCATGTAGTGTAGTTCAAAATTAATTGTTACTATCCTATGGCGATGTTTATTATTTCACACAGAATAACCAGCACTCCGCATCCAATGGCATTCACAGGAGTTGATATAAAAATAAAATTGCACAGCCAACTCATCAAGGCTTACCTATTTGTCGGGCACGCAAATAATTTCTTTACTCTACAGCTTATCCATTTTCCCTGTTCAACACATGTATATATATGCAGAACAAAGCTAATAATAATATTTCTAACGAACTAATATTTATTTCAACACATGTGTATTTTTATCAAAGCGTATACATGATAAAAGAAATATTTTTATCATCAAAAATATTTATTCAACACATGAATGTTTTTAACACTTCATATTCACAATAAAAATGTAGTTTTTTTGTCTATTCATTTTATTTTAAAATACGATAACATTCAACACATGAATTTCAATTCAACGAATGAATTTCAATTCAACACATGAAAATTCTCTATAGTTTGTATATATATCAAAATGGGATTTTTATCGCTAAATCTATTTGTTTAAAATTCGAATAATATTCAACACATGAATTTCGATTCAACGAATGAATTTCAATTCAACACATGAATATTCTCTATAGGTTGTATATATATAAAAATGTGATTTTTATCGTTAAATCTATTTGTTTAAAATTCGAATAATATTCACACATGAATTTCAACTCGACGAACGAATTTCAATTCAACACATGAATATTCTCTATAGGTTGTATATGTATAAAAATGTGATTTTTATCGTTAAATCTATTTGTTTAAAATTCGAATAATATTCAACACATGAATTTCGATTCAACGAATGAATTTCAATTCAACACATGAATATTCTCTATAGGTTGTATATATATATAAAAATGTGATTTTTATCGTTAAATCTATTTGTTTAAAATTCGAATAATATTCAACACATGAATTTCAATTCAACGAATGAATTTCAATTCAACACATGAATATTGGTTTCAACATATGTAATTAATTTCAACAAATGAAAATTATTCTAACACATGAATATTTCAGAAAATTTCGACAGCATAACGGCAGGGTAGTTAAAACCGGGACCGTCCCTAGTACGGCTCCTCGCTCTACCTTAAAACCTCGCGGTTTTTGACAATGGGGATCATGCATCTAGTTCGCACGCAGGCGGCATGTTTTATTTTCATTTCCACAATCCTATTCTAATTTGTTTCAACCACAAGAGGGTATTTTTCAACCACAAAGGTATTTTTCAACCACAGTATCAACCACAAACAATTATTTCCAACCATTCGTCATACCATATAATATCACACCAATCACAAGCAATAAATATCGTCCATGGTCTGTGGACGAGGGGAGTGTATATATATATATATATATATATATTATTTCTATAATTCACTTGTATTTCATCACAATTCAAATCATATATGTTTCATACAACGCTTGTATAATTTATACATCGCTAATATAACTTATACAACACATGTACATGAGGTATACAATGCGTATATAATTTACACTTCGCTTATATAATTTATACAACACGATTCCATTCACACAATTTAGTTTAGATTCCTCACCTTGGTTTTTTGAAGTGCTAAAAATCGTAGGAAGATCAGAAAAATCCGCGGCTTCTGCTAGATGGTAGAGAGCCTCCCTGCGGTCTCGATGTTTCCTGTTTCATCGAATTTCGTTAACACACTAAAAAGATATGATTTTTCAAAGTTTTGCAACACTTAAAAGTGTTATTTTCAATTTAGAAATTTCAAAGCAGATGTTTTTGCAAACCTTCAAAACTAGGTCTTTGATTCTAGAACAATCCATGTTGTTTCGTCTCGATCAGACCATACGACGTCAAAGAGCTACGAACAGGCTTCCTAACGACGGTGGTGGCAGCGGACTCGGCGGCTCCAGCGACGATCGGCGGCGGCGGAAAGATGTGAACTTCCTCGATGAAATTCGACGTCGATCGGTGATGGTTTCTGACGAGGCTAGGTTTGATTTGAAGAGGGGAGGAAGGCGATCGGAATTGTCAACTTGAGGCGGCAGCGAAATTGACTGTGGCGTCGGCGATCGAGGTGGAAAGGTTTGAACGATTATCGTCGTTCGTTTCTGAGGGGTTGACCAGATTTTTGATGTGAGAGAAAATGGTAGATATTTTCTAATATATTATATTTTTAAATTCCTATAATATCCTTTCTAGCCAACGTACACCAATTTCAACCCGACGACTATCGCCCCTAGCTAAATACCCCCATTCCGGACACAATGGGATATGTTTCGTTGGCCAATTAGACTGGTACAGTCGGTTATTTTTCAAATTAAAGTATAAAACATTTTATATTCAATTTGAACGTACATTTCAATTTGCTAGGGCCACAAACTGAATCGAAAAATTCCAGAAAAATAAATCTAGCTTTGTTTTGACGATACGGTCCCAACAAAACCAATTTCGTCGAATTCTGAGCTCATATGCAAAATATCCATTTTCAGGTCGATCCATTTTAACAGAAATTGACCAATCACATTTTCTTTTGCCCCGCTCACATACTAGCTTAAAAAATTATGAAATTTGAAACCTAGCAATAATTTGACTTCCCGGACCCAACAAAAGTGGTTTCGTCGAATTCCAAGGTCGTATGCAAAATATCTATTTTCAAGGGCTATATATGCTATATAGCGACCTTTCTGAAAATTCATTTGGCCATAACTTTTGATTCCCGTTATGAAACTTCGATTTTTCAGATTCGTTGAAAAGGTATTCATAAACAGATTTAAATATTTTCAGTTTCACTAAAATCTGTTATATTTTCCACCCGGTACAGTCAGACAAAGTTTGTATTCAAATTTTCAAACTGCCTCACTATTCCCAATTCTTTATTTTATTGAAATCTGCTATTTCAATTATTCAAATTCTTTGACAGTAACCAATTTGTAAAATTTTAAATTGGTTCACATTTTCCGGGTTATTACACGCACTCTAAGCTCAAGGAACTTCCTTAAGCGGAAAATAAAGGAAGACTTTTAACAAGTTAATGACTGGATGGAAAAACATCCTTGGCAAGAGTTATGAAGACTCTTTTTTCTCTAAAAGGAAATTAGGGCAACTTAACCAAAACAATAAATTTCTCTGACAATTTTTCTTTACATATTAAACTATGGTCTTAACCAAAAAGCAACGGTTACATTAATGGCCACCTCCTCCTCAAATCTGCATCTTCCTTCCCCTTCTTTCTCCTCACCATTAAGCATGTCGCCTTCTCCAGTTCCTCCTCCACCATTTCCAACACCTCTTGATCCTCAGTCCTCGTCTTCCCCTTCCAAGGAAACACCACCCATGCTATCATCCTCGCCGAAAATCCTGCCACTTTCACCTAAACCACCTCCTCAAACCCTTTCTGATCCTCTAGTCTCTTTACCCCCTCCAAGGAACTTCAACATGAGACTACCTTTGCAAATCCCTCTTTTCCATTTCCTCAAACACTATCTACTCCAATCTCTCAGTGGAGATGGACGTCGATGTTTCAACACCTACCCAGAAATGCAGGCAACTACGAACTTGTAGAAATGGTACCCAGCTTCTCTGAAGGGGCAATGGAGCATGCCAGTGCTAAAGTTTGGGGTAAAGCTTTAGTTGGTTTCTTTCTGGACGAACCCCTCTCCTATACTGCGGTTAGCAACAAAGTGAATTCCCTTTGGAACCTGAGAGGATCTTTGGAGATAAAATCAGATGGTATTCTCTTCTTGTTTCAATTTACAAACGAAGAGGACAAGCAAAATGCACTGAAGGGAGACCTCATTATAATGAGAAACAAGCTCTTTATTGTCAAACCATATGACTCTCAAGTAAGCAACATTTGTGGCTCTGTCAAAATCATACCAGTGTAGGTACAATTCTCCAACATACCTTTGTTTGCATGGACTCATCAAGGTATAAACTGGTTAGCGTGTTGGATAGCCAAACTTATTTGCCTAGACGTGATGATGGAAAACTTGAACGGTTGCATTATGCTAAATGTTTGATTGAGGTCAAACCGGATCAATAATTCGTCAATGATTTTATGATTAAAACTCCTGATGGTGGAATCCAAAGGATATATGCTAATTATTTATGGAAGCCCCTAAATTGTAAGATATGCAAGACATTTAGTCATAATGATGAAGGCTATGAAGGAAACGAATCTACGGAAGCTAAGCAAGTTGAAGCAACAAGTAAAAGAATGAACTACTAGGTAGCGCACAAGGAGAATGCTCAAACTAATAACATAAATACTTACACTCATGAGGAAAATGTCTCAAACTCTCAAGAAAGGAGAGTAGAACCAATCACAGAAGAGAGTGGAAGCTCATAAAACTTACCCATAGTAGAGAGTGGAGAGAAGCAAGAGGGTTGTCACTTTAAGCAGTATAGAAAGAGATCGACCTTTGGTGACTATTTGGCTACTACAAAGAGACTATAATGGTAAAGAAGAAAGGATGTCATAGTTGAATAGGTTCAGGGCACTATGGAGGAGGGAGAAATTCATAATGGGGCTCTAAAAGACAAGCAGGTGCAAAACACTAGTAGCAGATCTATCACCTCTGGCTCTGATCATGCTACCGTTGAGGTTAACCTGAACTCTCTTAACAACTTTGCTAGCTTGCAAGAGCAATAGAGTGACAAAAATGACATCTAAGATGACAAAAGCAAAAATAACTCTGGAAATAGTGCTGAGCAAACTAAGGTTGAGCCGGTAAATACTGAACCAAAGGAGGCAAATAAAAAGAGAAAGAAAATATGGAAGTTACTTTTTAAAAAAAACTATGGGTTAAACAATAAGGAAGAAGCTGAGATCATTGTCATAAATGTCGAGAATGCTAATGAAAAGGTTATGCATGAAAAACCACAGAAGAACTCAGATAAATCTGAAGGAAAGAGCCCTACTATGCATTATGTGACTGAACTAGGAGAGTAGCAAAAGGATGAACAACTGAGCAAAGAAACTGCAAATCTTGCACCGAACACTGGACAAGCTAAACATGACTATCAAGTGATTGATCTTGTCAAACCTACTTTTGAACCAGCTTTACAAGCTGATTTTCCTACATACTGTGACATTGTCACTGATACACTTAATAATGAAGAAGACGTGGTTCCAAAAGCTCCTGACAAACCAGATTTCTCACCAAAACCAACAGAATAAAGAAAAAGTGGTACTATCGAGAAAATCAGTGAAAATCAAGCCAGTTACGAAGAAAGCATGGATCAACCCAACGATATGTTTTCCCCTCCTCCAGGACATAGAATAGCATCCGAGTCCCATCTTTATGACATTGCAAAAGCTACCAAATATACAATTGGGAACAGATTGCCTAAAATAGGTAACCAAAATAATGAGAGCTTTCCACACTCTAAAATAAATCAATTAGAAGCTGATTCTTCAGGGGTCGTTACCACATCCAAAGTGAATGTTACTTCTCAAATCACAGAGTATAATAATGCTACAAAACATCTGTGTATGGAACATTAGAGGAGCGCATTTGGACATCAAATTAGATGAATGCAAGCACCGTATTAGGAAGCATAGACTCTCTGCACTAGCTATTTTGGAGACTAAATTGAATGAAGAACTTACAATGAGAGCAGTAAGGTACATAAACTCAACTTGGCATCTTTTGCATAATCCACATGATGCGAATTACGGTAGAATCATGCTTATATTTGATTCTGCTATCCATAATTTTACCAAGATTACCTCCTCTAACCAGTATATACACTGTCATAATGTTTTCATTCCCACTGCTACTTCATATTATTTTACTTCTGTTTATGCCGTGAATTCTGCTCTTGCTAGAATAACCTTTACCGGGATCTACATAACTTTAGCCAACATACCCACCCATGGTTGGTGTGTGGTGACTTTAATTCACCCCTGAACCTCGCTGATAGAGTGGGTGGATCCCTTGTTGCTCTCAATGAGATAATATATATATATGCCCTCTTAATATAGCAATATTTGACATTAATCTTCTGCTTATTAAGTCTTATGGAGCAGAATTTACTTGGAACAACAGTAAAAGGCATGGTACATGCACTTTCACCAGAATTGATCACGCTTTTTGTAACTCTATAGTCAGGAATTTTGGCCTTCCCTCTGTAATGAATTACCTACCCCTATCGTATCATATCACTCCCTCCAAGTCCTTCATCTTGGTGATACTAAAAATTTTAGAAGACCTAGTTTCAAATTTTTTAATGTTTGGGCTGATGACGTTAGTTTTTTTGAACTTGTAAATAAGGATTGGATTGTTCCTTGTTTTGGTAGCCCCTTATTTGTTTTACACAAAAAGTTAAAATCCCTAACATCTGTGCTTAAATTGTGGGCTAAAGACAAGTTTGGCAATGGTAATGACCTATCCTCCCACTGGCGTAGGTTACTTGAACAAACGCAAATGCTTATGCTAACTGATCCTACTAATCTTAATTACTCTAACATCGAAGTAGATTATTCTAACAAGCACAAGGACGCGTTAATCGCCGAGGCTAATACGAAGAGAAAAAAGCGAGGATTGCATGGTTTGAAGAGGGTGATCGGAACTCTTCTTACTTTCACTCTACGTTGAGGGCTTATCATAATAAGAAAACAATCCACTCCATCATTGATAAGAACGACCAGATACACAATTCTGAAAATGATATTCAACATGCTTTTATGGATTACTCGTTTAATTTGTTTGGTAACGTGGATAACTTCATCACTTTGATTAATGAAATTAATCCAATGATCCTTCCCGCTCTTACTTCTGAACAACATTTTTATCTTGGCACACATGTTTTCGAGAATGAGATTAAAGATGCTATGTTTTCCCTTAATAGTAATTCAAGCGTGGTCCCCGATTGGTTTAACGCTTTTTTTACAAAAAATGTTGGAACATTGTCAAAAATGACATTAACAAGACTGTGCAACACTTTTTTTAAAAGGAAAAAATGATGCACTCTTATAATAACACAACTATTGTTATCATCCCTAAAGTGCACAATGCTGATAATGTCAATTCATTTAGCCCAATCTCTTGTTGCAATACTATTTATAAATGCATTGCTAAAATTATTGCTACAAGGTTCAAAACTGTTTTGCCTTCTATCAACTCTGAGAATCAAGCTGCTTTTTTATCGAATAGGAATATACATGATAATGTTCTCTTAGCTCACGAACTTCTTAAAGGTTATAACGCTGCTAATATCTCTCCTAGAATCATGTTAAAATTTTATATTAGAAAGGCCTTTGATACTTTGCAATGGAAATCTATAAACAAAATTCTTAGCTATATGAATTTTTCGACCTGTTTTAACACCTGGATTTATGAATGCATTAGCACAGCTAATTTTTCTGTTAATGTCAATGGTAGTCTTGTCGATTATTTTCCTAGTAAGCAGGGTATTCAGTAAGGAGACCCTTTATTTGCATATATCTTTATCACTGTTATAGAGCTTCTCTCTAGAATGATAAATGAACTTATTGAGTCTAATTAGTATGATCTGCAAATCAGTACAATCTGCACCCTAAGCGCAGGAATCCCAGAATTACCACGCTTATTTACCTCATAATATTTTGCTAGCCTATTATTAGAACCTTAAATAATACTATGAACGTTCTTTATAAATTTCACCAAATGACTAGTCTTCAAATTAATAAGGACAAATCTAAATTTATGGTTGTTGGGTTTCTCTTGCTGTTGACAACCAATTCATTGAAATCACTAGTCTTTGTTAAATGATACTTCGATTAATTATCTAGGATAACCCCTGGCGACAGCTAGAATCACCACCACTCAGTGCCTACCTCTTTATTATAAAATTGTTGATAAATTGAACTGCCGGTCTACAAGGCAGATAAGTCAAGCCGGTAGGTTGATATTGATTAAATTATTAGTTTGTGCTATGCATGTGTGTTAGTTTAGAGCTTTCATTATTCCCCAAAAGTTGTTTGCTTTGATCAAAGCTGCCTTCATGAGATACCTCTGGAAAGGTAACATACATCAAAAATATATTGCACCCATAGCTTTTGCTAAGCTTGACAAACCCATACGCTATGGCGGTCTGGGTATCACTTACACTACACTTTGGAATCGTGCTGCTATTGTTAAACATATTGGAGGTATTTTAAACAGAAAAAAGTTTATGGGTTTTGTGGTCTTATAATTACGTTTTGAAAGACATAATTTATTGGTCTGTTTCTTCTCTGCAATGGCACAGCTGGATATGGAAGTGTGTGATCAAGATAAAACCTTTGATCCTTCCTTACATCAAACATGGAACTTTGGCTTTTCAATATGTCAATTTTCTGGAGTGATCCTTAGCTAGACTTTGGTGTCAGCGTGGAGAATGAAATCGGCTTTCAAGGAATAATGCAGTCTGGTATCAGCCATAACGCCTGTGTGTCTATCTTGTACGATGACAATCAATTCAATTTACCAGCAACCTCTAATCAGATGATTAAAGCAGTCTAAAATCGAGCAAATATCTATGCTGCTTCTACAAATGAACATACATGTAACAATTCGGAAAATCAGAACCAATTTAAAAAAATTATTTCCGCTATTTTAACGAATTTTGAAAGATTTATTTTAAATAATAACAACTAGAAATTTATTTTGAATAGAATTAGAACATAAAATTTTATTTTAATTGAAGTTAGAATATAAATATTTATTTTAATTATAAATGGAATTGGAAATGGCGTGATAGTTTGAAAATTCGATTTCAGATTTCAAATGAATGTACAAGATTCAAAATAAACCGGATTTTTGTAAAACCAGAAATATTTGAATCTGTTTGAAAATATCTTTCAAACGCATGTGAAAAATCCAGATTTCATAACGGGAATAGAAAGTTATGTCTAGTTGAAAATTCAGAATAGTCGCTATGGTATTTATATAATATATAACCCTTAAAAATAGCCATTTTGCAAACGACCTCCGTTTTCGACGAGACCACTTTTATTGGATCTGAATGTCAAATGATTGCTATATTCCAATTTTCATAATTTTTGGAATCAATATGTGTTTGTGGCAAAAGAAAACGTGTTTTAACAGTTTTATTCAATTTGGATCGACCAAAAAATGGCCATTTTTTAAACAGTCTCCAAATTCGACGAAATTAGTTTTTTAGGACCGTATTGTCAAAACATATCTAGATTTATTTTTCGAGAATTTTTGGAGTCAGTCTGTGGCCCCGATAAATTCAAAATATTCGTTTAAATTCAATATATATTGATTTATATTTTAATTTTGATAAAAACTGATTGAAACGGTCGAATTGGCTTACATAACATATCCCATTGTGTCCAGAATGTGGGTAACACGTTAGGGACGATAGTCATTGGGTTTGATTTGGAGTTCGTGTCAATAAACTGGTATTTTTGGAATTTAAGTAATAATAAATTTAAAAAAAAAATTCTATAAAGGGCCAACCCAAAACCCAAACTTCCTCTATCGTTCAACGCGCCGCCAGACTAAATCGAGGGGCCAAATCCTTCGAAATTTAATTAAATAATTTCTCCCAATCTACTAAAAATTAAACCCTACTCCTTAAGTGAAAACCAGAGAGCAAATCATGGGCTATCGATCCATATGGAAATGATCAGATCTCATGAGCTATTGTGCTCGGGTTTTGGGTTCAAACCCGTCCAGTTCGCATGCCATTTTCGGAGGGAGGGGTGCACCGAGTTAGGAGGGGTCAGGGCCTTCGGTGGCGCGCTCGAACGCGCTCGACGTGGAGGTGCTGATGGGAGGTCCAGTAGAGGAGCGGTGGAAACCTATGTTTAAAGATTTTGGGTTGAATTCGGCTGTAGTAGTAACGAGTACGGAGGAGTGCAATTTTTTAATTAATTAATTAAATTAATTTCTCGTTTAATTATTCAAATGTTTAATATGCAATATCTTTTTCATATGAGGTCCGATTCCGACGATTTCAACTTCTTTGGAATCGTCGTGAAAATATCAACGTAATGGAGCTGACCAGGATGAAAACGGAGCAGATTTGAATTTCGGGCAATTCAAATCCAAACCGAACAGAAATTCAGAAATAAATACAGGTGGAGTGGAAACCAACTGTAAGAACTCCTTCTCACTCTCATTATTTTATAGTTAAAAATATACTAGGATGCAGATGGTGCTTAGCAGCACCCGACACCATTGATTGTACAAACCATGATTGTTTGTTTGGATATAATGGACTGTATTGTGTTTGTTGATTGTATTGTATGGGATAAAATATTTGAACAATAAAAATATCATTTCTATTGAATGAATAAAATATATAAAATATTCATGTATGGAATAAAATATTTGAATGATAAAAATATCATTTTTATTGAATGAATAAAATATACAAAATATTCATGTATTGAATAAAATATTTGAACAATAAAAAAAATCATTTTGAATGAATAAAATATTTTAAATATTCATGTATGGAATAAAATATTGGAACAATAAAAATATCATTTTTATCGAATGAATAAAATATATAAAATATTCTTGTATGGAATAAAATATTTGAACAATAAAAATATCATTTTTATTGTATATATGAACTGTTTAAAATAGTCATGTGTTGAAATAAGTATTCATAAACAAATCGGATGATTTGTTTATGTACACCCATTTATCTAATACTGATTAGGACGATATATTTTACACATCGCCCAACTACACAAATAAAATTTGTGTTTCTTGATTGAAACCCCACACGGGTATTGGGATGATATTTTACGTACACTAATCCCAATTGTTTAGTTGTATGTCAGTCGATAGGTTGACAGATTGTTGTAAGCGTTAATTATTTATATTTAATGCTTACGCAGTTATGTAGTGCACTCTGCCTGATGGTTGATTGTTTATCATTGTTGATATATACATGTGTTGTACGAAATCCATATAAATAAAATTATATGGTAACTGACTGGGTCTGATTCCAGTTCAGAAATAAGGAATATTTCAAAATAATGAATATTTCAAAATAATATTCAGAAAAGAATCAAAATGCGAGTTGATGTCCGATTTTGATTGGACACGAAAATATTTAAATATATGAAGCAATGTGGATTAGATTTGCGCCATTTTGACACAGACGATATTTATATCGATTTTATTCATTTTTTATAATGAATATCGAAAAGGGAGGTGATTTCAAAATCTAATGTTTTGACAATAGTATCATTTAATATTATAATGATAAGGAATATTCAAATTTGATTTGAAATGGAATTGAAATCGTTTTAAAATGAATGTAAAACAGATTTATTATGGAATATTCAAATTTGATTTGAAATTTGAAACGGAACTGAAATCGTTTTAAAATGAAATTAAAAACGAATTTATTAAGAAATATTCAAATTTGATTTGAAATTTGAAATGAAATTAGAATCATTTTAAAATGAATTTATAAATGATTTATAAAATACGTTTTAAATGGAAATTGATGAAATATATATTATATATATAATGTAATGGCCTGAATAGAACGCGCTGCGCAGCGACCGTTCACGAATTTCGACCATTGACTTCGAATTGACACTACGGGAGATCAGACCGTCGGATTCTCCTAAAACCAGAACCGTTGGGTTTGTATCGAAAAGTGCTTTCCGATGAATATAAGATATTTAAAATCTAATGGTTAGATTTGGAACTACGTCCAAATCAAATTTGGAAAAGGTCGTTGTAAGTGTAGTTCGATGTCCGTTCATGGAAATCGACTTACGCGTCTTAATAAAATTATTAAAAATATTAATAATTTGTGTAAAATCATAATAAATGATTTGAAAAGAATTGGGATGAAAAATTCCATATTTGAAAAGATAAAAATATATTTTTATCGAAATGAACTAGTTACTAACCAAAATTAAAATCCAGTTATTTTTAAACAAATAAATTGGATTGAGAATGCGTTTTAATATAACCAAAATTTCCAATATATGAATTGGAATAGATGTGAATCGAAATAATCTTCGGAATATTTCGATGTTGGATGTCGTGATTATATAGATATGGTTATGGAAATTTGAAAGATATATTTATATCGTTATTTCCAAAACGATATTTGTTGGTTTCAGAATTTGATATTGAATATAAGCCGATATTTTCTATTCAGAGCCTTGTATTTAATATCAAATGAGATTTTGGGTTTGTCGTTAATGGCGTCTTCAGTAACACTGTTCTTAAACCCAGTTGAGAAAAGAATAAATCTTTTAATTAAGATTTAGAAAAGTTTACCAATTAATTAATATTTAAATTGGAATTGAATAAAAGAAATGAGATTTTTGGTTTGGCGTGAATGGTAACTTTATTAACACTATTCTTAAACCTAGTTGTTAAAAGAATAAATCTTTTAATTAAGATTATTAGAATTTCTGGTTAATTAACGTTTAATTGGAATAAAATGGAATGTGATTTAGGTTTCTTGTGAATGGTGTTTTTAACGACATTCGTTCTTTAACCCGATTTACAGTGAAATGTGATTTGCAATATATAAATCTTGTTATTAAGATTTAATGGAAATTTTCCAAAGAAGAGTTTTCCAGTTTAATATATTAAATTGGAATGGAATGGAATTTGATTTGATGATAGTCGAAGTGAGCTTCTATGGAGGAAGACTGTTACTATATATGGAATTTAAAAGGCGTTGCTGTTATTCCATTTATATTATTGGTTAGATATGGAAGTTTACATTGATTATATATGTTGATCTATTTTCCGTGAAGATTCCGTAATTAATGGAATGGGATTTTGGTTTTATCGTGAACTGTGTTTTAAATGACATTAGTTCTTTAACCCAGTTAAAGATAAGGTTAATTTCTTAACTTTGAATAATCATTAAGTAATGATTTTTGAGATTAAAACTGAATTAGATTTTTAATGAATCTTTAATTAGATTGGAATGTGAATGAGATAATTAAATTTATCGAATTCATGAATTGATCGAGAGTGGAGTATCACCAGTTTTTCTCCAAGCGATAGTTAAATCTTTAATTAGATTTGAACGTGAAATGTTTAAATTTTTTACCGATAACACCGTGGTGTTAGATATGGAGTATTACCAGTTTTGCTCCATGGGATGAATAGGTTGGGATTGGGAAATATAATAAATGATTACTTCGGTAAGGAGCGCTAATCCCGACTAGTTTGGATAAACCTTAATTTGGTTTAAATTGATTTCCAATGGAAGATTACAGAATAAATTTAAAGAGTTTATCTTTGATAAAATTAATGGGAACCTTTCCCAAAGGATATGAATATTTAAATAAAAGAATATTCATAATTGGAATGAGGCGTATGTTGTGTTTTTATAGCACTTGTTTATTATATACGCAAGTTATTCGGAAAGGCCAGGTTTATACCCATTCTGAATAACTGATTCGACGATAAGTCGACGATGAAGACGGTGGTTGAAGACCGGAGGTCTTCACATCGTTTGGATGATTACTGATGTATCGATTGGGCTGTACACCCAAGACGAGGTAATAAGTGGTGATCGTCCAGACGTACATGGAAATCGACTGGATATGCGAGGACCTCTCTTCTGTATTGGACATATGGGATGAGGAATAAGGTTTGGCCGGTTTCGTTCAGACCCAGAACAAACTTGTAAATGGATGTGTGTCTGACATTGGATTTTCTTCTATGTTGATTGATCTCTATTAAATATATATCTGTTTGGTGGCGGAGAATTTATTCACTTGCTTAACACCCTTCTCTGAGACATACGAGCTTAGAGATTATATATCGATAGATATTAGTCACATGGCATGAATTGTTAGTATGGCATGATGAGATGCAAATGATCAAGGCTTCTGCTGAAAAGTAGAGTCTTGTGGTTGATGATCAAAGCACGGCTTTAATATAGCATAGCTTTTTGTATAGCGTTAATTCGCGTGCCTCACACCCCAGTGTGAACCAGAAATGGGAGAGGACCTCAGGGTAATGGACATATGCTGGTTTCTAGCTAGGAGTGGTGTCATGGTATGGAGCCCAGATATTTTACTCATGTGGATGTTGCTTATTATTATTTGATGGATAGAGAGACGCCTCGGATATATCGGTCACTACGGGATCGATGGATGATATAGTCGACATACTAACCAGACTTATTCCCCATTGGGCAGACTCACATATATTTTATGGTATTATTAACCCACAAAGTGTGGGTCGACCCTGACGATCCAAGGTGCAGTTGCGGCTGACCCTGAGGCTCGGGCTAGAGAATCTCGAAGCGGAAGGACGATCCCTAGCCTTGGTTCACATACGGAAATCCAACTTCCAATACGACATGGTGCGATTTTAATTGTAGAACTTGTATGACGACCTGATGTATGGTACCCATGCCGTCTATGATTGATACATTTATATTTGAAGTTGTTTTTAACACTATGCACTTATAATAGTATCAAATGAATTTTGTTTTAAATGTGCAAAGCATGTTTGCCTATTATAAGGGAAAACCCTATCCTCCGGCTTGCGTTGCATTGTGTGATGGGACCTGGGTCTTATAGTAGCTTAATTTTTCCAAAAAGCATTGCGCTATTTTGTTATATGAACTAGTATTCTTGGGAGGAAACCCGTTCCGTGTTATACGGCGTGTTCCCTTGATTTACTCCATTTTAAAGTAAAGTTTTAAATAACTGTTTTAGTTCTCACACCAGTCACATGACTGACCTGGAGTTTGCTGTTTTAACCTAAAATCTGGGTGCCCCTATTTTTCACAGGGCAGCTAGTAGTTTTGATTTTGCAGATATTATATTCACAGGATCCTGGATTTACAACTGGAACTATATTCGGAAAGCTCTGTATCCGTGTATTCTTTTCAGTTGTGTTATGTATTATTTTCCGCTGCTACGTATTTAAATGTAATTTGTAAATCTCTGATATTTATCAAATGTATATTATTTGTTCATACTCTGTATATTCTTGTACTCTGATGTATATTGTTGTAATAAGCAATGAAATGTTCTTCTGTTTGTGTTCTGATTTGTCATGTTCTTAACTCATTCTGATCTTTCCCGTAAGGGCGAGTTTGGGTCGTTACATTTTGGTATCAGAGCTTTGGTTTGCAAAGCTCGAGAATAAGACACATTAGAACCAAAAGAAAGAATTCATCAGAGATTGGATTAGTAATATCCAATGAGAATGACTCGTTAGAGATGGGATCAGTAGCATCCTAGAATGAGTTGGAAGAGCATTATTTTTTTAAATAAAAATGAAAACTAATTTTGATTTGAAAATTTAAGCCATATTATACGTATTTGAATATTTATTTTGTATTGAATTTGGATAATCAAGTATATAGAGATTTTAATATACGTCTGATCCACATGTATTTGAAGTCTCAAATATACTGGATGGATATAGAATCACACTCTAGTCGCCCGGAGATGATTCTGATGATTGATATATTAACATTAAAATTTATGTTCGAGTGACGAAAGTGGGATACCTATATGTTTCCAATTGACTGGTGTGAGAACCAAAATTAGATAGGATTTATTGTTTGTGAATTGGCATCAAATATACGATTTTTGTATACATACATATATATATATAAAAGTTATGTGTTTGAAATGATAATCAACTAATTGATTGTTGATTGTGTTGTTTGATGATTGGTTTGATTAATTAAAATTTTGAACCATTAAGCCCAATTGAATCAAATATTGAACTGAATTGGAAATTGACTGAAATTGCATACATGTACATGCATATATATTGGGCAGGTCATAGCAAGGGAGCTAGAGAAGAGGAATAAAATTGTATGCCCAATAAATAGGTACATGTTTACTATATTTATTGGGTTTAGATGTTTTTATGAATCGATTGGCTAGTCGCTTAGCTTTTTCTTTTTCTTTTTGGATGATGAGGGCCCTGCGTGGCTAGTTGCGTTTTTAAATGTCTCTCCGTGCGAAGGAGGTTACGAAAATTTAGGTTGTTATCCAAATTTTTGGAAAATTAGAAACTGAAAAGTTGAAGAATGAAGGTCAGAATGAAAGTGAGTTGATTAGTTAAACAACTTTCAGCTCTGTTCCTTTTCGAGGACGAAAAGATTTTAAGTGGGGGAGATTGTAACAACCCGGAAAATGAGAACCAATTTAAATTTTTTATTTTGGCTATTTTAATGAATTTTGAATATTTAAAATGATTTATTTTAAATAATAACGACTAGAAATTTATTTTGAATAGAATTAGAACATATAAATTTATTTAAATCGAAGTTAGAATATAAATATTTATTTTAATTATAAAAGGAATTAGAAATGGCGCGGTAGTTTGAAAATTCAATTTCAAATTTCAAATTTCAAATGAATGTACAGGATTCAAAATAAACAGGATTTTAGTAAAACCAGAAATATTTGAATCTGTTTGAAAATATCTTTCCAACAATGTGAAAAATTCAGATTTCATAATGGGAATAAAAAGTTATGTACAGTTGAAAATTCAGAATAGTCGTTATGGAATTTATATAATATATAACCGTTAATGAAAGCCATTTTGCAAACGACCTCCGTTTTCGACGAGACCACTTTTTTTGGATCCGGAATGTCAAATTATTGCTATATTCCAATTTTCATAATTTTTGAAACCAATATGTGAGCGTGGTAAAAAAACGTGTTTTAGTAGTTTTAGTCAATTAGGATCGACCAGAAAATGGCCATTTTTCAAACAGTCTCCAAATTTGACGAAATTAGTTTTGTTAGGACCTATCATCAAAACATAGCTAGATTTATTTTTTGGAAATTTTCGGAGTTAGTCTATGGCCCCTATAAATTCAAAATGTACGTTTAAATTCAATATATATTGATTTATATTTTAATTTTGATAAAAATTGATTGAAATGGTCGAATTGGCTTACGGGATATATCTCATTGTGTCCAGAATGGGGGTAATACGCTAGGGACGATAGTCATTGAGTTTATTTGGAGTTCGTGTCAATAAACTGGTATTTTTGGAATTTAAATAATAATAAATTAAAAAATATGTTTTTCTATAATGGGCCAACCCAAATCCCTAACTTCCTCTATCATTCAACGCGCCGCCAAACTAAATCAAGGGGCCAAATCCTTTGAAATTTAATTCAATAATTTCTCCCAATCTACCAGAAATTAAACCCAACTCCTTAAGCGAAAACCAGAGAGAAAATCGAGGGCTATCGATCCATATGGAAATGATCGAATCTCATGAGCTATTGTGCTCGGGTTTTGGGTTCAAACCCGTCTAGTTCGCGCGCCATTTTCAGGGGGAGGGTTGCAGCGAGTTGGGTGGGGTCAGGGACTTCGGTGGCGTGCTCGTAGGCGCTCGACGTGGAGGAGGTGATGGGAAGTCCGACGATGTGTGGTGGAGGAGCGGTGGAAACCTTGTTTTGAAGATTTTGGGTTGAATTCGGCTGTAGTAGTAACAAGGAAGGAGGAGTGTAATTTTTTAATTAATTAATTAAATTAATTTCTCGTTTAATTATTCAAATGTGTAATACGCAATATCTTTTTCATACCAGGTCCGATTTCAGCTTCATTGGAATCGTGATGAAAATATCTACATAATGGAACTGACCAGGATAAAAACAGAGCAGATTTGAATTTCAGACAATTTCAAATCCAAACCAAAAAGGAATTCAGAAATAAATACTGGCAGAGTGGAAACTGACTGTGAGAACTCCTTCTCACTCTCATTATTTTACAGTTAAAAATATACTAGGATGTAGACGGTGCTTAACAGCACCCGACACCATTGATTGTACAAACCATGATTGTTTGTTCGGATGGAGTGGACTGTATTGTGTTTGTTGATTGTATTGTATGGAATACAATATTTGAACAATAAAAAAATCATTTAAATTGAATGAATAAAGTGTATAAATATTCATGTATAGAATAAAATATTTGAACAATAAAAATATCATTTTTATAGAACGAATAAAATATATAAAATATTCATCTATGGAATAAAATATTTGAACAATAATAATATCATTTTTATTGAATGAATAAAATATATAAAATATTCTTGTATGGAATAAAATATTTGAACAATAAAAATATCATTTTAATTGTATATATGAACTGTTTAAAATAGTCATGTATTGAAATAAATATTCATAAACAAATCGGACTATTTGTTTATGTACACCCATTTATCTGATATTAATTGGGACGATATATTTTACACATCGCCCAATTGCACAAATAAAATCTGTGTTTGTTGATTGAAACCCCACACGGGTATTGGGGTGATATTTGACGTACACTAATCCCAGTTGTTTAGTTTTTTGTCAATCGATGGGTTGACAAACTGTTGTAAGTGTTAATTATTTATATTTAATGCTTATGCAGTTGTGTAGTGCACTCTGGCTGATGGTTGTTGTTTATCATTGTTGATATATACATGTGTTATATGAAATCCATATAAATAAAATTATATGGTAGTTGATTGGGTCTGATTCCAATTCAGAAATAAGGAATATTTTAAAATAACTAATATTTTAAATAATGAATATTTCAAAATAATATTCAGAAAAGAATCAAAATGTGATTTTGATGTCCGATTTTGGATGAACATGAAAATATTTAAATATATTAAGCCGTGTGGATTAGATTTGCGCCATTTTGACGCAGACGATATTTATATCGATTTTATTCATTTTTTTTAAAATGAATATCGAAAAGGGAAGTGATTTCAAAATCTAATGTTTTGAAAATATTATCATTTAATATTACAATGATAAGGAATATTCATATTTGATTTGAAATTTGGAATGGAATTGAAATCGTTTTAAAATGAATTTAAAACGGATTTATTATTGAATATTCAAATTTGATTTGAAATGGAATTAAAATCATTTTAAAATGAAATTAAAAACGAATTTATTAAGGAATATTCAAATTTGATTTGAAATTTGAAATGAAGTTAGAATCGTTTTAAAATGAATTTATAAATGATTTATAAAATACGTTTTTAATGGAAATCGATAAAATATATATTATATATATTATATATAATATAATGGCCTGAATAGAACGCGCTGCGCAGCGACCGTTCGCGAATTTCGACCATTGACTTCGAATTGACAATACGGGAGATCCGACCGTCGGATTCTCCTAAAACCAAAACCGTTGTGTTCGTATCGAAAAGAGATTTTCGACGAATATAAGAGATTTGAAATCTAATGGTTGGATTTGGAATTACGTCCAAATCAAATTTGGAAAAGGTCGCTGTAAGTGCAGTTTGATGACCGTTTACGGAAATCGACTATACAGGCCTTGATAAAATTATTAAAAATATTAATAATTTGTGTAAAATCATAATAAATGAATTGAAAAGAATTAGGATGAAAAATTCCATATTTGAAAAGATAAAAAATATATTTTTATCAAAATGAAGTATTTATTAACTAGAATTAAAATCCAATTATTTTTAAACAAATAAATTGGATTGAGAATGGGTTTTAATGTAACCAAAATTTCCAATATACGAATTGGAATGGATGTGAACCAAAATAATCTTTAGAATATTTCGATGTTGGATTGCGTGATTATACGGATATGGTTATGGAAATTTGAAAGATATATTTATATCGTTATTTCCAATAAGATATTTATTTGTTTTAGAATTTAATATTGAATATAAGCCGATATATTTTCTATTCAGAGCCTTGTATTTAATATCAAATGAAATTTTGGGTATGTCGTGAATGGTGTCTTCAATAACGCTGTTCTTAAACCCAGTTGAGAAAAGAATAAATCTTTTAATTAAGATTTAGAGAAATTTACCAATTAATTAATATTTAAATTGGAATTGAATAAAAGAAATGAGATTTTGGGTTTGTCGTGAATGGTGTCTTTATTAACATTGTCCTTAAACCCAGTTGTTAAAAGAATAAATCTTTTAATTAAGATTATTAGAATTTCCAGTTAATAAACGTTTAATTGGAATAAAATGGAATGTGAATTAGGCTTCTTGTGAACGGTGTTTTTAACGACATTCGTTCGTTAACCTGATTTACCGTGAAATGTGATTTGGAATATGTAAATCTTGTTATTAAGATTTAATGGAAAATTTTCAAACAAGAGTTTTCCAATTTAATATATTAAATTGGAATGGAATTCGATTTGATAATAATCGAACTGAGCTTCTGTAGAGGAAGACTATTACTATATATGGAATTTAAAAGGCGCTGCCGTTATTCTGATTATATTATTGTTTGGATACAGAAGTTTATATTGATTATATATGTTGATCTATTTTCCGTGAAGATTCCGTAATTCATGGAATGGGATTTTGGGTTTATCGTGAACTGTGTTTTAAATGACATTAGTTCTTTAACCCAGTTAAAGATAAGATTAATTTCTTAACTTTGAATAATCATTAAGTAATGATTTTTGAGATTAAAACTGAATTAGAGTTTTAATGAATCTTTAATTAGATTGGAATGTGAATGAGATAATTAAATTTATCGAATTCATGAAATGATCGAGAATGGGGTATCAACAGTTTTGCTCCAAGCAATAGTTAAATCTTTAATTAGATTTAAACGTAAAATGGTAAAAAAATTACCGATAACACCGTGGTGTTAGATATGGAGTATTACCAGTTTTTCTCCATGGGATGAATAGGTTGGGATTGGGAAATATAATAAATGATTACTTCGGTAAGGATCGCTAACCCCGACTAGTTTGGATAAACCTTAATTTGGTTTAAATTGATATCCAATAGAAGATTAAAGAATAAATTTAAAGAATTTATCTGTGATAAAATTAATGGGAACCTTTCCCAAAGCATATGAATATTTAAATAAAAGAATATTAAGAATTGGAATGAGGCATATGTTGTGTTTTTATAGCACAAGTTTATTATGTACACACGAGTTATTCGAAAAGGCCGGGTTTATACCCATTCTGAATAACTGATTCGACGATAAATCGATGATGAAGACGGTGGTTG
Source organism: Allium sativum (assembly GCA_030737875.1). NCBI lineage: Eukaryota > Viridiplantae > Streptophyta > Magnoliopsida > Asparagales > Amaryllidaceae > Allium > Allium sativum. The sequence continues at coordinate 73,603,575 of CM060923.1, read as the reverse complement.
AAGACCGGAGGTCTTTACATCGTTTGGATGATTACTGATGTCTTGATTGGGTTGTACACCCAAGATGAGGTATTAAGTGGTGATCGTCCAGACGTACTTGGAGATCGACCGGATAAGCGAGGACCTCTCTCTTGTATTGGACATATGGGATGAGGAATAAGGTGCCTTCGGTTTTGTTTAGACCCAGAACGAACTTGTAAATGAATGTGTATCTGACATTGGATTTTATTCTATGTTGATTGATCTCTATTAAATATATATCTATTTGGTAGCGGAGAATTTACTCTCTTGCTTAACACCCTTCTCTGAGACGTACGAGCTCAGAGGTTATATATCGATAGATATTAGTCGCGTGGCGTGAATTGTCAGTGTGGCATGCTGAGATGCAAATGATCAAGGCTTCTGTTGAAAAGAAAAGTCTTGTGTTTGATGATCAAAGCATGGCTTCAATATAGCATAGCTTTGTGTATAGCGTTAATCCGCGAGCTTCACACCCCGGTGTGAACCAGAAACGGGAGAGGACCTCAGGCTAATGGACACATGCTGGTTTCTAGATAGGAGTGGTGTCATGGTATGGAGCCCAGACATTTTACTCATGTGGATGTTGCTTATTATTACTTGATGGATAAGAAGGCTCCTCAGATATATCAGTCACTATGGGATCGATGGATGACATAGTCGACATACTGACAAGACTTATGCCCCATAGGGCAGACAAGCATATAGTTTATGGTATTGTTAACTTGCTAAGTGTGGGCCGATCCTGACGATTAAAGGTGCAGTTGCGGCTGACCCTGAGGCTCGGGCTAGAGAGTCTCGAAGCGGAAGGACGATCCCTAGCCTTGGTTCATAGACGGAAATCCAACTTCCAATACGAAATGGTGCAGTTTTAGTTGTAGAGCTAGTACGGCAACATGATATATGGTACCCATGCCATCTATGATTGATGAATTTATATTTAAAGTTGTTTTTAACACTATGCGCTTATAATAATATCAAACGAATTTTGTTTTAAACGTACCAAGCATGTTTGGCTATTATAAGGGAAAACCCTATGCTTCGACTTGCGTTGCATTATGTGATGGGATGTGGGTCTTATAATAGCTTCATTTTTCCAAAAAGCATTGCGCTGTTTTGTTATATGCACTAGTATTCTTGGGAGAAAACCCGTTCCGTGTTATACTGCGTGGTCCCTTGATTTACTCCATTTTAAAGTAAAGTTTTAAATAACTGTTTTAGTTCTCACACCAATCACATGACTGACCTGGAGTTTATATTGTTTTAACCTAAACTCTAGGGGCCCCTATTTTCCACACGGGCAGCTACTAGTTTTGGTTTTGCAGATATTATATTCATAGGATCCTGGATTTACAACTGGAACTATATTCGAAAAGCTTTGTATCCATGTATTCTTTTCAGTTGTGTTATGTATTATTTTTTGCTGCTATGTGTTTAAATGTAATTTGTAAATCTCTGATATTTATCAAATGGATATTATTTGTTCATACTCTGTATATTCTTGTACTCTGATGTATATTATTGTAATAAGCAATGAAATGTTCTTCTGTTTGTGTTCTGATTTGTCGTGTTCTCAACTCAATCTAGGCTTTCCCATAAGGTCGAGTTTGGGTTGTTTCAATGCAACTACCTTATGATCATGGAGAGGTAAGCAATTTTCCATTAAAAGAATGTATTATAAATTTCTTGGTGTGTCAAGTCTTGATGTACGTAGGTGGAGAAAAACTGTTTGGAGGAGAGATAACACCGCAAAAGAAAACATGTGCATGTGGAAGATAATAAAAGGCGCTGTAAATACTAAGGACAAGATCAATGCGTATGGCATGGCGATTGATCAAACATGCCTGTTGTGTGATAGAGAACACGATACACTTCACCACCCCTATTTTGAATGCACTGTTACTGGACGCATGTGGTCTAAAGCACAACAACAACTCGCGGAAGTACTGCGGCCTACACTCTTTGTCTTGACTAGGAGAAAATTAGAAAAAAGCCATTGGGAAGAGCAACAAGCAAGAACCTTTAACTATGTACTGAAGAAGATTATGACTAGGATCTGGACAGAAATGTGCCCGTGAGTTTTTGATCCCTCTCGCAGAATGATGTGGTGACCCAAACTTCCCCGTGAGGGAAAGCCCGGATTGCTTCGAGAACACGACAAGTCAGAACACAAACAAAAGAACATTTTATTGCTTATTACAACAATTCCATTAGAATACAAGAATATAACAGAGTATGAATAAATATTATACATCAGAAAAAATATCAGAGATTTAAATTACATTTAAATACATCACAGCGGAAAAACAATACAAAGCACAACTGAAAACAGATACACGGATACAGAGCTTTCCCAATATCAGTTCAGTTGTAAACCAGGATCATGTGAATATAAATCTACAAAACCAAAACCACTAGCTGCCCGTGTGGAAAATAGGGGTACCCAGAGTTTAGGTTAAAACAATAAACTCCAAGTCATTCATGTGACTGGTGTGAGAACTAAAACAGTTATTAATCTTTATTTTAAAGTTAGGTAAATCGAGGGACCACACCATATAACACGAAATGGATTTCCTCCTAAGAATACCAGTGCCTAAAACAAATAGCGCAATGCTAAATAAAGAACAATGAAGCTTTTATAAGACCCAGGTCCCGTCACACAATGCAACGCAAGCCTGAGGATAGGATTTTCCCTTATAATAGCCAAATATGTTTGATACGTGAAATTTCATCTTTTATTATTACTATAAGTGAAGAAAACAACTTCAAATATAAATGTATCAATCATAGACGGCATGGGTACCATATATTATGTCGCCAATACAAGGCTCTATAATCAAAACCGAAAAATATCGTATTTGGAAATTGGATTTCCATCATGGTGGCTCCTGATTCGAAAGATCGATCGCGTAGTACAATCCACAACGACTTACATCTCAGCGAGAGAAAACACCGTAATGCACATCCGCACTTTTGGGAAATCGAGTATCACCGCGGCTTATGTCCCGGCAAGAGAAAACACCGCTTACTCTATCCCTCAGGGAATCGGGGGTGTGCCCTATCCCTCACCTCGGTCAACCGAATCCATGACACCACGAAGGTGTCCATCCTCTAAAAAAGCATACTGATCTAACCATCAGTTTACCACCATACCGGGGTGTGAGGCTCGCGAATTAACACTACACAAAGCCGTGCTATATTAAAGTTGCACTTTGATCATCATCCACCAAACTTTGCTTTTCAACAATGGTTTGGATCACTGCATCTCAGCATGCCACACTATCAATCCATACCGTACCACTGATTTCTACCAATATGTAACCTCTGAGCTCGAACGTCTCAGAGAAGGGTGTTAAGGAAGAGAATAAATTCTCCGCCACCAAATAGTATATATTTAGCAGAGATCAATGAATATAGTATAAAGGAATACAATGTCAGACACACCATCCATTTACAAGTCCATTCTAGGTCTGAACGAAACCGGAGGCACCTTATTCCTTGCATTTCCGTACAATCAACAAGTACGTCCAGACGGCTACCACTTCAACCCCCTTCAAGGAAGCTACTCCAATCGGGAGCATCAGTAGTACACATCCATTCGATGTGAAGATCGTCGGTCTTGCACCGTCTTCCATCTCTTCGACTTATCGCCGAACGAGTTATTCAGAATGGGTATAAACCCGGCCTTTCTGAATAACCCGCGTATCTTATAATCAAGTGTTATAACAACACATCATACGCCTCATTCCCATTAATTTTATCAAAGATAAATTCTTTTAAATTTATTCTTTAATCTCATCTTTAACTGGGTTAAAGAACCAATGTTTTTTAAAACACGGTTCACGATAAACCCAAAATCACATTCCATTCATCGGCCTCTAACCGTAAATTAGTAAGAGAACAATTCACTAAGTATTAACCCCGAAGGCCGAAACCAACATCAGATTAATAGCCAGGAAACCGTTCAACTTATCTAATCTCCCGTTAGTTTCTGATTTTCTTAACTCCATTGGGTTTAAGAACAGTATTGTTAAAGATACCATTTACGACAAACTCAAAATCCCATTTCCATTGTTAATCGGGTTAAAGAATAAATGTTATTTTAAACACCGTTCACGATAAACCAAAAGACCAATTTCAATTCCATTCCAATTAAATATATTAATTAATTGGTATACTTCATTAAATCTAAATAAAAGATTTAATCTTTTCTCAACTGGGTTCAAGAACAGTGTTGATGAAGACACCATTCACGACAAACCCAAAATCTCATTAGTCTCTAACCATAAATTAGTAAGAGAACAATTCGCTAAGTATTAACCCAGAAGGCCGAAACCAACATCAGATCAATACCCAGGAAACCATTCAACTTAACTAATCTCCAGTCATTTTCTAATTTTCTTAATTCCATTGGGTTTATATTAAAGATAACATTCACGACAAACCCAAAATCCATTTTGATATCAAATACAAGGCTCTGAAGAAAATATATCGGCTTATATTCAATATCAAATTCTAAAGCCAACGGATATCGTATTGGAATAACGATATATATATATATCTTCCAAATTCCTAAACAATATCTGTATAATCGCAGAATCCAATATCGCAATATTCCAATGATTATTTCCATTCCGAACCCATTTCCAATTTTTCTTTGGAAACTCTGGTTAATTTAAAACCCTTTTCAAATCCAATTTATTTATTTTAAAAATAAATAAATTATTATTCTAGTTAATAACTAGTTCATTTCGATAAAAATATATTTTTATCTTTTCAAAACTGGAATTTTCCATCCAAAATCTTTCCAAATCATTTATTATGATTTTACATAATTTTTCCATATTTTTAATAATTTTATTATCACCCGTACAGTCGGTTTCCAATAACGGCCACCAAACTGCATCCATAGCGACCTTTTCTAAAATTGATTTAGACATATCTCTAAATCCAACCGTTAGATTTCAAATCTCTTGTATTCATTGGGAAGCTCTTTTCAATACGGTTCTGGTTTTAGGAGAATCCGACGGTCGGATCTCCCGTTACGTCCATTTGAAGCTAATGGTCGAAATTCACGAATTGCCGCTGCGCGGCACGTTCTATTCAGGCCATTATAATATATAATATATTATATATATGTATATATATTATATTTCATCGATTTCTATTTAAAATGAATTTTATAAATCGTTTTAAATTCGTTTCAAAAACGATTTCAACTTCCATTTCAAATTTAAAGCAAAATTGAATATTCCATTATGAAGTCATTTTAAATTCATTTCAAATCAATATCAATTCAATTCGATTTCAATTCCATTTCAATCCATTTTGAATTTATTTTAAATCGATTTCAATTCAATTCCATATCTAATTTATATTCATTTCAATCAACTTCAATTTCTAATTCAAATTCATTTCAATTGATTTGAACTCTAATTCAAATTCATTTCAATTGATTTCAATTTCTAATTCAAATTCATTCCATTTCTATTTTATATTCATTTCAATCGACTTCAATTTCTAATTCAAATTCATTTCAATTGATTTCAACTCTAATTCAAATTCATTTCAATTGATTTCAATTCTAATTCAAATTCATTTCAATTGATTTCAATTTCTAATTCAAATTCATTTCAATTGATTTCAATTCTAATTCAAATTCATTTCAATTGATTTCAATTCTGATTTAAATTCATTTCAATTGATTTCAATTCAAATTCATTTCAATTGATTTCAATTTCTAATTCAAATTCATTTCAATATATCAGATTTTGAAATCACTTTTCAATATTCATTATAAAACGAATAAAATCGACTGAAAATCCCGTTCGTGTCGAAATGGCGTTTAACTACTTAACACGGCTTCACATTTCAATGTTTTCTGAATATTATTTTTAAAATATTCGTTAATTCTGAACTGGAATCCGACACAGTCAATTACCATATAATTTTATTTATATGGATTTCAACATCACATGTATACAATAATAACGATAAACAATCATCAAAAATTCATACAACATCCAGAGTGCATTCTACAACTTTATAAGCATTAAAATAAATAAATAACGCTTATACAAGCTATCAACCCATCGATTGACATACCACTAATTATCAGGATCAATGTATGTCAAATATTATCCCAATACCCGTGTGGGGTTTCAAACAATCAAACACAAGTTTTATTTGTGCAGTTGGGTGATGTGTAAAATTTATCGTCCCAATCAATGTCAGTCAAATGTGTGTAAATAAACAAATCGTCAAATTTGTTTATGAATATTTATTTTATTCATATACACGTTAAAAATTATATTTTTAACTATAAAATATTTTATTCCATTCCACAACACACAATCAATTTTCACAACATAACCAATCAAACAAAAAAGTCGTCCATAGTCTGTGCACGACGGGTGTCGGGTGCTGCTAAGCACCGTCTGCATCCTTGTATATATTTCTAACTAGAAAAAAAAATTTACAGTGAGAAGTTCTCACCTTTGGGTTCCAGTCCACCATTCCTTATTTCTGAACGGTTCAGATTTGTCCCAAATTCCAATGCGACCTTTTCCCGCTGTTCAAAGTAAAAAAATCATATTTTTATCCGATGTTAATACATTAAAAATCAAACTTTTATGCTGCTATTCCGTATATAAAAATATAATTTTTATATCGCTATTTCGATTATAAAAGTCATATTTTTATTTTGCTATCTTCATACTAAAAACCAACTTTTTATTTCGATGTTTACATCATAAAAATCATATTTTTAATACTCTACCAATATAAAAATCATATTTTTATTCTTTCTATAATATAAAAATCATATTTTTATTCTTTCTAAAATATAAAAATCATATTTTTATAACGCTACTCCATATATAAAAATCACATTTTTATATGGCTACATAAAAATTCTATTTTTATAAGGCTACTACATATATAAAAAATCAAAATTTTATCCTTGATTTATATATGTAAAATTCTAATTTTTATCCAATTAAAAATCAATTCCTTTTATAATTAAAAATAAATATTTATATTCTAACGGCGATTCAAATAAATATATACGTTCTAATTCTATTCAAAATAAATTTCTCGTCATTATTATTTAAAATAAATCATTTTAAATATTCAAAATTCAATAAAATTTCTGATTTTCCAGGTTATTACAAATGAACTACGACCAATGGAAACAACTTGTTTGGCATGATATTCAGGAGGGCCTCAAATGCATAAAATTCATTTATGACCCTGGAATTTTTGGCTAGCTACTGTGTTTTATATTTTTGATTCTTTGTTTTTTTCTTTTAGCTTCATGTAGTCATCGATATGCCTTGTGCTCTCTGTTCATCTGTGATGGCCTGAAAATCCGTGCCAATTTGAGCCGATTAATATCAGACACATTCAACTCAAAGTGCACGAAAATTCAGATCATTAATAGAAAGAATTAAGAGGATGAGATAGAAAAGATAGAACTAATAGAATAGAAGAAGAAGAATACAACTGAAACAGAATCAGAGTAAACACGGAACTCACAGCGGAATGAATAAATTGTATTATAACATAACTTTGAAATACAATATCTGAATTTATACTTACATATCATATCAGAGTACAATACATCATGTCACAGCGGAAATAATCTCTAAATAACTAGTGGTGAAGCTTCCTGCTTTTAGCTCCTCCAAGTGTATCTGTAAAAACCTGAAACACTTATCTGCCCGTACAAATTTGGGCACCCAAGAGTTTAGGGAAAACAAACAAAATAAACTCTGGGTCAGTCATGGGACTGGTGTGATAAATTCCAACCATATCATTTTACTTTGAAAATCCTTTTGAAACAAAAGATAATAGTAAGACCAGCCCACACATAAACATGGACGGTTCTACCTTACTATAACCCAAAATGTCTTTGATATCAAATCCAGTGATATTGTGATAATGTCTAAACAAATAAATATCCAAGTAGCAGAACGCTTGCATCTCACGATCCACATCTATGTAGTATAAAATCATAAACTGCAGGGCGCTTATCGGAGAATGGATTCCAACAGACAAGGTATGGGAGCACCTTCTGAATAGTGTACTCTAGAGGGAATACACTCAGGGTTCAACAAGAACGTCTTGCAACCCGGCCACACAAGACCGACCACTCATTTAGCTTAAGTGTATCGAATATATTTCCACCACGCTTGTAGGCCATCCAACCATCATCCGAAGATACAGAATAGAAAAGAAGTATAAATATGAATTTTCTCTAGATCAGTGGCAATACACCCTGCTTGGGGATGACCCTACTAGCCATGCTGCCTAGCCCAACTTTTGTTACTTCCTGGTTGTGAGGCTAGAGGCTACGTCTATCTTCAGAACATCTGATCACCATTCACTTTGAATGTCAAATCGTCAAATCCGTAATCACACATTGATTACACAAATGCACACTGGGTGTAAAATGAAGAGAAGTTACCTTCTCCCCACCAACTTGGTATATTCGTAAAAATCAACGGCGTAACCGTTGGAAATACTCTGTCAGACACTCGTCCATACAAGTTGTCCTGAGACTGGACAAACAGAAAAACACCATTCTAGAACTGGAAAACCCTTGCATTTAACTCTGTCTTTAATTATCTTCAGCTTATCTAATTCACAGCGTTTATGCCTATATGCCTATACGGAGTGGTTTTCGGATAATAAATCCAACCGGTCTCTCCGTATTGGCAACGATGGTCAAAACACTTCGATTGTCGGTTATTTAACCATCGAAGTAAAAACAACATTCATTCAAATGTACAACTAAATATCACACAACCACGGGCACTTTTTATTTAACATTCGTTTTTATTATTTGAATTCCCATATCTTACCGGATATTTCTCTAATCCCGTTTTACCCTTTTCACACTCTTGGAAAACATTCCTAGTTATTATCAACTCTTATTCTCCCATATTTCAGATGTATACGTTATTAATGTTTGAAACATTTCCATTATTTTCACGTTCTTTATTTCTATACTTGGATAATATACCCTTTCTACATTGGAAAAATATTTCCAATATTTTAATCTGCCAACCATTCACTTTTAAATTATTATTCACTTTAAATGTGAATATCCTTCCTAATTACCGAAATCTGAACACCTTTAATGGATAACTCTTTATTCAAATAATAATTACCCTAAACGAGATTTCTTTTATAATTTTATATTCCCAACTCACTTTAGAATCTCTGTTTCTAAATCAACTTCTGATTAAACAAATATCAAGTTTATAACTAAATATTGATTATATATCCTATTATAATTTATCGGTTCAAACCTAATATTAACCATCCTATCAGATTATAATTCCTAAAAATAATTTACTTTAATACATTCGACTTCGTCGAATTATAGTTCCAAATCCTAATGGTTTAATCCTGATCACATTTCGAACATCGAAATGCTGTCATCGTTTTCTAACATGATTCTCCAATTTCTATTTCTAAACTCATTCTTATATTTCTTTGAACAAACGTCGTTACTTATTACACTAGAATAAGTGGGTTTCAAACAAACTGTGACATTTCCAAAGAAGTGCTGTTATATATAAAAATCACGCTTAAGTTTGGTTAACAACGTTAATTTATCGCTATAGTAAAACTTGCAATACGCTGTAATATTCTCTTTATAACTAATCTCAACATCACAGTCACACTTACCTTGTCAACAACGTTATTTTATCGTTATAGTTCAAACTTGGCATACGCTGTAATATTCCCCTTTATAACTAATCTTGACATAACAGTCATGCTTAAGCCTAGTCAACGACGTTGTTTTATCGCTATAGTTCTAAGACTTTCAATACGCTGCCTTTCTCCCTTTATACTAATCTTGACATCTATTTCCGTTACAAACTGATATCGTTCCTCGATAATAGTGAAGTCGTTCATGTTGGGGTATTTTATTTACCTCTCAGACCTTGATCGACAACGTTCTTACCTTAAAACAGATATAAGTTCGTAACTTTAACTTCTTATTATTTATACTATCTATCAGACCGTATTTTTTTGTTTAATTTGAACTATGGTTTTATAATACCATATCCATACTTTGAAACTCGGTTGTTCATACTATTTAAAACTTCATTAATTAAAAAGGTCATTAAATCTTATTAATTTCGATTAATTTATTTCTAACATTTTCATAAGATTAATTTAAGACAAATTAATCTAATTATCAATTTCCAATAAATGGTTGATTTAATCAATTTCAAACCGTCAGTAAATTCATTAACTTATTCTAATTACTTTACTTTATTAGATTAATATAATTAATCTAATAATATTTCTTAACCGTTTGCCTTAAAATAATTATCCAAATTATTTACTTGTCGGATAGTTACCGCTTCATACTTATTTAAATAATCGTTTTTATTCTCCTTATACAAACGAACTATAAATTAACAGTTTATAATAGAACCTCTATTATAGTTTAAAAATTCGCTTAAATTATAAATATAATTTTTATAACTTACTTCGTTGATTTGCCTGACGGCCAATCAACTTCTTAACAAAACGATGGGTTTATGGTCGACTGTTGTCACTTTCTTAATTGATATCGTTTATTGATTAAATCAAAACAAATGTCATTTGGGTTCAAACAGTATTTATATAAATAATATGCAACCAACAGTACGGATAAATATTGTGGAATCCGGTTGGATTCCTCCAATCGGTTTCCTCATCCACAGATGTTAGTCTACACAATTAACACTAACTCTATACTAGGGAATATTCTAATCGATGGAATCAGTGTGCAACCGATGATGTGTACATGTGCAACGATATATGATATTCAACCAAATTAATTGTAATCTACCTAATCGACCATCACACGGCATTTAATCAACATTAAAATATAATTGTCATATTTTAAAATAGATCAGAGTTAGTGAATTTACTCACCTCCGCACGTTAACCGTTAAGTAACGATTTGCGTCAGTTGATTCACATCAGTTGTTTTATTTTGCCATAATTTCTTACAAGCTCCAAATGGTTCCGATCCGGCTTTATAATGCAGTCTGCTTCTGTACGGTTCCGACGTAACGGACCGTTCGTCGGACCACTCGCCATTCAATTTTCTTCCTGGCCCAGAAATCTTCAAATAACTTCCGACCCCTTTTGTTTGCATGCTGACATTTTTATATGCTAATTCTGGGTAATTGACGACTCATCGATATTGGTATGTTGGTAATAACAGTGCCATTCGAGATCGCTCCCAAAATCACATCGCCTTCCTTACTTCAAATTTTAACCAACCGGTTCCCAGTTTCCACATAGAAACACCTTTTCTCTTTTATTATTTTAACGGCCCATCCATTTCTTTTTCTTTCATTTGCTCTTTTTTTTATTAATAGTTAGGCCTGAAGCCCGCTACGATTCTCAGCCCACTTCATCAAGCTCGACGGTCTCCTCCTCCACATAATGGATATACCCGTAGCTATACAGTCTCATGGCAACACTATACTGCTGACGTGGTTATATATTCAAATATATCAGGACAGGAGAAGTCCCCTCACCTTACTTTCCCAGTTCAACGTTCCCAATATAATTCACTTCCTTCTTTCCCTCATGCGCAGTAGGTCTTCTCCCTAGTTTTCTTACTCACAGCAGCACCATATCAGCATAAAACTCCACGTATTCATCCCACTACAGCCCACCGCTTAACTCCTCACCTCTTCGATGATCCGCCTCCACTTAACACCACTACACTTTTGCACCGTACATGTATTACTTCTGCTATCGTTAAAACTTAAAGCTAAAACGCTTCTCCCTGCACACTACTTTCTAATCCCCTACGCACAGATCTGATGAACCAACTACACGTGAACGTCTCTCCCAGTTTATCACCGCTTCAAGCACCAAGTTCACCACCACATATCTGTGCATCCCCCTGTACAAACGCTGTACGCCTTTGTTTCTTCCTTTTGCTGCTATATTCTTGTTCCAGGCATCTTCCCCCTCCGCATTATATAATTCAAACCACTCTTCCCCAGTTTCACGTCCCCTCTTGCCTTCCAGACGCCATAGGCTTCAACTGCTGCTCTTTATTCTTCTGTCCCACGGAATAACTCCCTCTCTTTCCTTTAAGTTCGAATGTGATTAACTCCTTCAGACTTTGGCTTCAGCTCCGCCGTTTACACCCATTGCTGACGCTGATGGAACAAGAAAAAGCACGAGCTTTTCATGTTCGAACACAGGGAAAAAATACCTGTTTGAAGCTATCACTATAATGACCAAGATAAATCCAAAAACAAGAATTTCCGTTAATTTGTTTTCATTCTTTTCTGAGTTTTATTTTTCCGAAAAATGGTCGGTGTGTGATGTTATTTATATGCAGTATTTCCTTGGCAATTAAGGAATGGGTACGGTAGGTGTTTAGGTAGGTCAGTGTTGAGGGTACGGCTAAAATTATGATTTGAAATCTTTGGAAATATAAGCACAGTTGTCTCTATGTTAGAATAGAACATGCCGAACAGTCTTAGACATGAAGTAAAATTATTATATGTGTATATAGTCCTTTTCAAGTAAGTTCCACACGTTTTCAAACAGGGCCTTCGTACCAGAAGAATGAAGGTGCTGTCTCTTCTTACTGCATAATGCGTGAAGACTATGGTGATAGTGTAAGTAGGGAGTACACGTTAGGAGTTTTAATTAAAGATGGGTACATGCTTGCTTGCTTCACCATGAAGCTTTAGGGATTAGGTTAGCCTTCTACTTTTGCAAATCAGGGTAGGCTTTATGTTTGTATCACTTCAAGGGTATGGCTCATTAAATAAAAGCATGTTGTTGCCGTATTCATATAGGGTAGATGGTAAAAATCATAGGGTGTCCAACGTTTATATTTTATGTTGAAACATCCTTTTTTTAATTCGTTAAAAATTGGTTTACCTTAGTTTCTAAAATTTCACTTAGGTACGGACAGAAGTAAGAGTACAGTCGTGCTCAACGAAGTGTCATAATCCCAAAAATATACTAATATCCGTAGGTTAAATCATATTGTGGAACCCTAAAATATTGATATAAGGTGCAAAATACTCCAAATAAAAAGTTACATATTTAATTAAATTAAAAATTACAATAAAATTCTAAAACTTAAATTATCACTATGTCTCAAAAGAACCTTGTTTAAATTCGAAACCGATATTTAGTTATATCGAATAAACCGTTACGGTCGATAGACGATTCTACAGCGACTATTTGAATATTTGATTTGGATATAATTCACAATCTATAACGCGAAATCTTCGTTTTTCACTTCTGTTAGAAAGATACGGTTCAACAGATTCGAACGTTTCTTGTTTCGAGGAAATCCGACTTGTAACGGATCCTGTACACTCAGTTGAAGTTAAAAACGTTAAATTACGAACTGCAGCATCGTTATGAGCTCGATTATATTTAATATATATTTTTATACGTTCAACTTCGTTTTAATTAATATATAAATCCATTTATATTACGAATTCAATATTTAAACTAATTTAAATATTCAAATACAACCCGATAAAAATGCGGGACGTTACATTCCTTCCCCCTTAAAATAATTTCGTCCTCGAAATTGCTAAGATAGGGAAGATGGTACAATCTCTGTTATAAACAGGTTAAAAATCTTTTTGGTTTACTTCGTAATTTCAGTTTCAACTGAACTGATTAATTTCAATTAAAATATTAATTCCTTCATGCTAACAAATACTTTCAGAAATTCTGAGAATTTCCTAACGGCTTAAATTTTCGGAGAATTTCGCCAGCATTTCCTCTGCACGGCCCAATCGGTACTACTACAACTTTCCTCTCTGGGCCTTCTTCAATCCAAAAGAAATTCAAACAGCCATTTTGTTTAGCACTCCACTCTATCTCTTCTATTTGTTGTCCAATCAGCATATACCACTTCATTTCCATGCGATTTCCATTAAAATTATCCTCGAACCAGTTACTCTCTTACACCCAAGCCACATTCCATTTCAAAACTTTAGTTCCAATCTTAGTTCCCAATTCCTACTCATCAATTCAATTCTGTTTGGGATCATCTCTAACCCTATCCAAATTTTATTGAATTCAAATTTATATATTCAGTTATTACCATTTTAATCCACTATCTTTTTAAGTTAAATTTCGGAATTTAAATTCCTGGGTCTTTATTTCAAGTAAGTTTGAAATCATATATATATATATGTATGTATATTCATACATAACATAGGAATTCAAAACGTATGAAATTTTCGATCAACTTATTCAAAACGAAATCTTTGGTAGTAATCCATCACTTCGCAACTCGAAAATGAACACCGATAACGTCGCGGTTCATCATCGGAATTATTTTCTAGCCATCAAAGTGAGTTCAGTACTATATCATTTTCAAAACTCATATTTAAAACAATTCCATTTTGAATTTTACTTCAAAATATCTTTCACCTCACTTGGAAAACAATTTCAAATCTCCCAGGATTTTAAAATTCCCATATATTTAATCCAAACATTATTTCCAACTCCTTTCCAAGTTTCTAGAGTTTTATTTCAATTCTGGTTTTAAATTCAGATTCAGTTCATCTGATTTTGCATATTATACTTATATAATATTTCGATTGGTTATTTATATAACCAACTCAATGATAAATATTATTTGATCATAATAATGATCAACGCATACAATATAATAATCTCAAGATATATACTTCTTTTATATCAAAATATATTTTGGGTAAAATTATTTCATTTACCCTCTTTTCAAAATACGCTGTGTCGAATTACTCTGTTCAAGAGTTTAGAAACACCTATCGACACAGTTTGCATTACTGTTTCGACCAGAATTCATAAACCACTCGACTGACCAGTCAACACAATATAAAACAGTTTTTGTTTTAATTTACAAATACGCGCTCATATGTATACACTCATACTCAATTTAGAGTATTACTAACTCCATCTCTATTGAGTTACGCCACAGAGCCAAGGTAATATTTAACCTTTATCTCTGATACCAACTGTGATGGCCGGAAGAGCAGTAGGCTATCCTCCCACCGTGGCTTACAAAGGTACCCAGCACCTTGTTTTACGGCCAGCCTCTTGACTCGACCAACCCACATTTTCGGGACATGTAGGGGTAAGAGTCTCCCGTTCGCCACCAAACCGCGAAGCGAGAACCCCCTATCATGCGTACCAAGCGCACAAGCAACAAGGACTGGTGTGAGTAAATTCCAACCATATCATTTTACTTTGAAAATCCTTTTGAAACAAAAGATAATAGTAAGACCAGCCCACACATAAACATGGACGGTTCTACCTTACTATAACCCAAAATGTCTTTGATATCAAATCCAGTGATATTATGATAATGTCTAAACAAATAAATATCCAAGTAGCAGAACGCTTGCATCTTACGTTCCACATCTATATAGTATAAAATCATAAACCGCAGAGCGCTTATCGGAGAATGGATTCCAACAGACAAGGTATGGGAGCACCTTCTGAATAGTGTACTCTAGAGGGGATACACTCAGGGTTCAACAAGAATATCTTGCAACCCGGCCACACATGACCGACCACTCATTTAGCTTGAGTGTATCGAATATATTGCCACTATGCTTGTAGGCCATCCAACCGTCATCCGAAGATACAGAATCGAAAAGAAGTATAAATATGAATTTTCTCTAGATCGGTGGCAATACACCCTGCTTGGGGATGACCCAACTAGCCATGTTGCCTAGCCCAACTTTTGTTACTTCCTGGTTGTGAGGCTAGAGGCTACGTCTATCTTCAGAACATCTGATCACCATTCACTTTGAATGTCACATCGTCAAATCCGTAATCACGCATTGATTACACAAATGCACACTGGGTGTAAAATAAAGAGAAGTTACCTTCTCCCCACCAACTTGGTATATTTGTAAAAATCAACGGCGTGACCGTTGGAAATACTCTGTCAGACACTCGTCCATACAAGTTGTCCTGGGACTGGACAAACAGAAAAACACCATTCTAGAACTGGACGACCCTTGCAATTTACTCCATCTTTAATTATCTTCATCATATCTAATTCGCAGCGTTTATGCCTATACGGAGTGGTTTTCGGATAATAAATCCAACCGGTCTCTCCGTATTGGCAACGATGGTCAAAACACTTCGATAGTCGGTTATTTAACCATCGAAGTAAAAACAACATTCATTCAAATGTACAACTAAATATCACACAACCACGGGCACTTTTTATTTAACATTCGTTTTTATTATTCGAATTCCCATATCTTACCGGATATTTCTCTAATCTCGTTTTACCCTTTTCATACTCTTGGAAAACATTCCTAGTTATTATCAACTCTTATTCTCCCATATTTCAAATGTATATGTTATTAATGTTTGAAATATTTCCATTCTTTTCACGTTCTTTATTTCTATACTTGGATAATATACCCTTTCTACATTGGAAAAATATTTCCAATATTTTAATCTGCCAACCGTTCACTTTTAAATTATTATTCACCTTAAATGTGAATATCCTTCCTAATTACCGAAATCTGATCACCTTTAACGGATAACTCTTTATTCAAATAATAATTACCCTAAATGAGATTTCTTTCATAATTTTATATTCCCATCTCACTTTAGAATCTCTGTTTCTAAATCAACTTCTGGTTAAACCAATATCAAGTTTATAACTAAATATTGATTATATATCCTATTATAATTTATCGGTTCAAACCTAATATTAACCATCCTATCAGATTATAATTCCTAAAATTAATTTACTTTAATACATTCGACTTCGTCGAATTATAGTTCCAAATCCTAATGGTTTAATCCTGATCACATTTCGAACATCGAAATGCTGTCATCGTTTTCTAACATGATTCTCCAATTTCTCTTTCTAAATTCACTCTTATATTTCTTTGAACAAACGTCGTTACTTGTTACTCTAGAATAAGTGGGTTTCAAACAAACTGTGACATTTCCAAAGAAGTGCTGCTATATATGCTGCTATATATAAAAATCACGCTTAAGTTTGGTTAACAGCGTTAATTTATCGCTATAGTAAAACTTGCAATACGCTGTAATATTCTCTTTATAACTAATCTCAACATCACAGTCACACTTACCTTGTCAACAACGTTATTTTATCGTTATAGTTCAAACTTGGCATACACTGTAATATTCCCCTTTATAACTAATCTCGACATAACAGTCATGCTTAAGCCTAGTCAATAGCATTATTTTATCGCTATAGTTCTAAGACTTTCAATACGTTTCCCTATTCCCTTTATACTAATCTTGACATCTATTTCTGTTACAAACTGATATCGTTCCTCGATAATAGTGAAGTCGTTCAAGTTGGGGTATTTTATTTACCTCTCAGACCTTGATCGACAACGTTCTTACCTTAGAACAGATATAAGTTCGTAACTTTAACTTCTTATTGTTTATACTATTTATCAGACCGTATTTTTTTGTTTAATTTGAACTATGGTTTTATAATACCATATCCATACTTTGAAACTCGGTTGTTCATACTATTTAAAACTTCATTAATTAAAAAGGTCATTAAATCTTATTAATTTCGATTAATTTATTTCTAACATTTTCATTTGATTAATTTAAGACCAATTAATCTAATTATCAATTTCGAATAAACGGTTGATTTAATCAATTTCAAACCGTCAATAAATTCGTTAACTAATTCAAATTACTTTACTTTATTAGATTAATATAATTAATCTAATAATATTTCTTAACCGTTTGCCTTAAAATAATTATCCAAATTATTTACTTGTCGGATAATTACCGCTTCATACTTATTTAAATAATTGTTTTTATTCTCCTTATACAAACGAACTGTAAATTAATAGTTTATAATAGAACCTCTATTATAGTTTAAAACTTCGCTTAAATTATAAATATAATTTTTATAACTTACTTCGTTGATTTGCCTGACGGCCAATCAACTTCTTAACAAAATGATGGGTTTATGGTCGACTATTGTCACTTTCTTAATCGATATCATTTATTGATTAAATCAAAACAAATATCATTTGGGTTCAAACAGTGTTTATATAAATAATATACAACCA
This sequence comes from Allium sativum, assembly GCA_030737875.1. Taxonomy (NCBI): domain Eukaryota; kingdom Viridiplantae; phylum Streptophyta; class Magnoliopsida; order Asparagales; family Amaryllidaceae; genus Allium; species Allium sativum. The sequence continues at coordinate 73,585,462 of CM060923.1, read as the reverse complement.
ACAGTACAAATAAATATTGTGGAATCCGGTTGGATTCCTCCAATCGGTTTCCTCATCCACAGATGTTAGTCCACACAATTAACACTAACTCTATACTAGGGAATATTCTAATCAATGGAATCAGTTCCAACCGATGATGTGCACATATGCAACGATATATGATATTCAACCGCATCAATTGTAATCTACCTAATCGACCATCACACGACATTTAATCAACATTAAAATATAATTGTCATATTTTAAATTAGATCAGAGTTAGTGAATTTACTCACCTCCGCGCGTTAACTGTTAAATAACGATTTGCGTCAGTTGATTCACATCAGTTGTTTTATTTCGCCATAATTTCTGACAAGCTTCAAATGGTTCCGATCCGGCTTCATAACGCAGTCTGCTTCCGTACGGTTCCGACGTGATGGACCGTTCGTCAGACCACTCGCCATTCAATTTTATTCCTGGCCCATAAATCTTCAAATAACTTCTGACCCCTTTTGTTTGCATACTGACATTTTTATATGCTAATTCTGGGTAACTGACGACTCATCGATATTGGTATGTTTGTAATAACAGTGCCATTCGAGGTCGCTCCCAAAATCACATCGCCTTCCTTACTTCAAATTTTAACCAACCGGTTCCCAGTTTCCACGTAGAAACACCTTTTCTCTTTTATTATTTTAACGGCCCATCCATTTCTTTTTCTTTCATTTCTTCTTTTTTTATTTATTATTAATAATTAGGCCTGAAACCCTCTATGATTCTCAGCCCACTTCATCAAGCTCGACGGTCTCCTCCTCTACATAACGGATATACCCGCAGCTATACAGTCCCATGGAAACACTATACTGCTGACGTAGTTATATATTCAAATATATCAGGACAGGAGAAGTCCCCTCACCTTACTTTCCCAGTTCAACGTTCCCAATATATTTCACTTCCTTCTTTCCCTCATGCGCAGCAGGTCTTCTCCCCAGTTTTCTTATTCACAGCAGCACCATATCAGCATACAACTCCACGTATTCATCCCACTACAGCCCGCCGCTTAACTCCTCACCTCTTCGATGATCCGCCTCCACTTAACACCATTACACTTTTGCACCGTACATGTATTACTTCTGCTATCATTAAAACTTAAAGCTAAAACGCTTCTCCCTGCACACTACTTTCTAATCTCCTTTGTACAGATCTGATGAACCAACTACACGTGAACGTCTCTCCCAGTTTCTCACTGCTTCAAGCACCAAGTTCACCACCACATATTCGTGCACCCCCCTGTACAAACGTTTTACGCCTTTCTTTCTTCCTCTTGCTGCTATATTCTCGTTCCGTGCATCTTCCCCCTCCGCATTATATAATTCAAACCACTCTTCCCCAGTTTCACGTCCCCCCTTGCCTTCCAGACGCCATAGGCTTCAACTGCTGCTCTTTATTCTTCTGTCCCACAAAATAACTCCCTCTCTTTCCTTTAAGTTCGAATGTGATTAACTCCTTCAGACTTTGGCTTCAGCTCCGGTATTTACACCCATTGTCGATGCTGATGGAACAAGAAAAAGCACGAGCTTTTCAAGTTCGAACACAGGGAAAAAAATTCCCATTTGAAGCTATCGCTATAATGATCAAGATAAATCCAAAAACAAGAATTTCTGTTAATTTGTTTTCATTCTTTTCTGAGTTTTATTTTTCCGAAAGATGGTTTGTGTGTGATGTTATTTATATGCAGTATTTCCTTGGCAATTAAGGAATGGCTACGGTAGGTGTTTAGGTAGGTCAGTGTTGAGGGTATGGCTTAAATTATGATTTGAAATCTTTGGAAATATAAGCACAGTTGTCTCTATGTTAGAATAGAACATGCCGAACAGTCTTAGACATGAATTAAAATTATAATATGTGTATATAGTCCTTTTCAAGTAAGTTCCACACGTTTTCAAATAGGGCCTTCGTACCAGAAGAATGAAGGTGCTGTCTCTTCTTACTGCATAATGCGTGAAGACTATGGTGATAGTGTAAGTAGGGAGTACACGCTAGGAGTTTTAATTAAAGATGGGTACATGCTTGCTTGCTTCACCATGAAGCTTTAGGGAATAGGTTAGTCTTCTACTTTTGCAAATCAGGGTAGGCTTTATGTTTGTATCACTTCAAGGGCATGGCTCATTAAATAAAAGCATGTTGTTGCCGTATTCATATAGGGTAGATGGTAAAAATCATAGGGTGTCCAACGTTTATATTTTATATTGAAACAGCCTTTTTTAATTTGTTAAAAATTGGTTTACCTTAGTTTCTAAAATTTCACTTACGTACGGACAGAAGTAAGAGTACAGTCGTGCTCAACGAAGTGTCATAATCCCAAAAACATACTAATATCGGTAGGTTAACTCATATTGTGAAACCCTAAAATATTGTATAGGGTGCAAAATTCTCCAAATAAAAAGTTGCATATTTAATTAAATTAAAAATTATAGTAAAATTATAAAACTTAAATTATCACTATGTCTCAAAAGAACCTTGTTTAAATTCGAAACCGATATTTAGTTATATCGAATAAATCGTTACGGTCGATAGACGATTCTACAGCGACTATTTGAATATTTGATTTGGATATAATTCACAATCTATAATACGAAATCTTCATTTTTCACTTCTGTTAGAAAGATACGGTTCAACAGATTCGAACATTTCTTGTTTCGAGGAAATCCGACTTGTAACGGATCATGTACACTCATTTGAAGTTCAAAACGTTAAATTACGAACTGCAGCATCGTTATGAGCTCGATTATATTTAATATATATTTGTATACGTTCAACTTCGTTTTAATTAATATATAAATCCATTTATATTACAAATTCAATATTTAAACTTATTCAAAAATTAAAATACAACCCGATAAAAATGCGGGATGTTACATCATCTTATCTTTCCTTGTTAATATGTACTCGTCTTTTGGTATATCAATAAAGTGGAAGAGGACCACTCAACCACTCAGCTTTGCCCCAAAAAAAAATCTCTGACCATATAGTTCTGAAAAACTATCAACATTTGGTAGTTATTTGCAATAACTCAAAAAAAAAGATACGCCATGATAGAAGATCACCTCGATTACTGGCCTTTAAAGGAAAGACATCCAAAGAATGAAAGGAACTTGGGAGAGAGCTATTGTCAATATCATTAAGTGAACTATCAATATACAAATAATTACCATGCATTTCAACGATTCATCAATAATTTTCCAACTCAAGGAAAGCTTAATCAATTTCTTAATGTAACATCCTTTAAAATTTCGACCATTTAAGCTATTGAATTAAATTTAATTATTGAATTTAAAATGTCTTTCAAACAAAATTTATGATGTTATTAATGAATAATTTCAAAATTTATCCATGATAAACAACAATTTATAATTGGTAAAATAGTGATTAATGATAATGAAAATTATCAAATTATATGTGCATTTGGAATAGCTAACTTTGAGTTATTATCGAAAAAAAATTACAATTGAATCTTTGATTTTTTTTATGGTTAATATAGGAATTAGTGCGATAGCTAATAATAAATTAAGGAACATCCCTATTAAATTTTACATCTAATGGAAGTTTAAACGGTCTGGAATAACGTATATTTAAAAACCAGGAAAATACCCTGAAGGACAAAATGAACTAAGAATTATTCCATAAGGACAAGGGGAAAATTTTTGTCCATAAGGACAAGTGTTAGTGTAAAGGGAGGAATTATAGTGGGCCCCTGAATTCCTCCCTTTACATTAAATTTTGTCCTTGAGGATAAAATTTTGTCCCCTTGTCCTTATGGAACAATTTTTTGTTCCTTTTATCCTTGAGGGTAAAAACCCCCATTTAAACTAGCATAGTTAACAAAAATTTAACATTAAAATTTTTAATCAAATAACAATAATAAAAAAGGGGGTTCTCTGATCTTAATCACTTTACATAAATGATTCTTGAAATATTTAAATTTAAAACACCACATTCGTTTTATTGAATTTTGATTTTTGGCACTTTCATTTAAATAGCTTATATCAATTTATGGATGATAACGGTTATTAATGAAATTTCATGCAAGAAATAACATATAGGTATTAACGTCAAATTATAAGTGTTAACATTAGTTGTTGGGCCTACGTTAAAGGCAACTCAAATTCTAAAATTAATGAACGAATGTAACTTTGTGTGGCAGAATAGTGTATGAGTTCATTACTTCTTTTGAATTTTGCAATTTGAGATTTCAACGCATCCCTTCTTTTAGTTATGCATGTTATAAAGAAAAATATATATACCAAAAGAAATTTCCTTAATGGCAACAAAATGATATGACAACACATGTAGTGGTATCTAAATTAATGTTTGAGTTTTATTTTATTTTATACCATAAATTTACTCATGACATATACTTGATGCAAGTATCAATATGATACCATAAAACTACCCTTGGATTATTTGCAACATAAGAAAGGAATGTTATAAATATAAAATGTTAATTCTACGTTATAGTGATGTAAATTTCCGTTATCACCTTTCAACTTTCACCTGGAGTATTATTTAGATTTCAAACTCTGATATTTCGAATTTCAATCCATTAATTACTCTTTTCACATGTAGCTCATCTCCTGATTAAAAGATGACACATTCATTGACTAATAAATAAGTAAGTAAAAAAAATTATAACAGGTCCTTAACTATTCGTTATAAAATGTTTCTCTTTCCCTTTCTTCATACGTATTCCTTCATTAAAAAAGAAAACATACGTCATTCTCCATTTATAACTGTTCACATTTCCCACGGATGCCTTTTTACCATCCCAAAATATTCAAGCAAAAAGGGAATACAATAATAATATGCCAAAACAAGCAAATGGAAAGCACGTTTCCTTTATTTGGACTGCACCTTTCCCTCTTCCCTCTTCGTTACCTTCTTAATGTGTAGCACGTTTCATTACTTAATGTTACCAATCTTTAAAAAACGCAATAAGACAAAATGCATAATGATTTAACGCACTCCTCTTCCCATCTAATTCATTTCTCCTTCTTCTGTTTATTCCTCACTTTACTCCTCTTACCTTCCATTCATCTTTCACATATTATTCCTTCCTCTTCTATATCTTATTTTCTTATGTTATTTTTGTTGATACAAAAATTGGGTTACACCAAAATAAAAAAAGAGGAGCTTCAGACTTCCAATTTGAAAGCCATGCATGCCGCATGCGTTATGATCGTTATCAGGAAGCCATGCAAATTCTTAAAGTATATTATGCCACTTTATTTCGAATATTGTGTTGGACTTTTTCCCCTTTTCCAACCTGCGCACCACCAGGGGCCGCGCGCATCCCCACCACTGCAACCCCCTTCGAGCAACTCCCCTGCATCCTTCCTTCATTGATGCACTACGTTTAAGGTGAGTTTTATGCTCACGATTTACTATATTCCAAGTTTTCCAACATTAATTCAAACTGAAATTAAAATGGTTGGTTGATGCATGATGTCATCCCTTGAATATTAAGGCAGGTGTGTTTGATTTGTACATTGTTCCAATACTTCCCTGATTGTTTATACACCTTCATATTCTAATTGTATGTGTATATATATATACATATATGTATACATGTACCCTATTAAATATTGAATTGTTATATTATTCCTTTACTATAAAGGCGTGGAACATGCTTGTATACACCATGTTTGATCATACTTGAATTGTTATGCGTGTTTGATCCTATGCACATATATGTCCTCTTGTTTTACAAAACACGGGTTTGCATTAATATTGTCCTTGTTTTGTGTTTTGTTGCACATATATGTCCTCTTGTTCCATTCTCATCACCTTCACCTGAGTCACCTTTGCTGTAGCTAACACGAAAATTTGCACTGCCTGTATTTGTATAAAAATTGCTATATAACTATCCTTGTTTTCTATGCCTTGATTATATTCCTATGTCATTATATTAACCTAAGTGTATCTTTGCTTACTATTTAATGCATGAAAACATATATGTATATATACCTATCTGCTGTTGTGGCAAAATTTGTGAATCCATGAATCTATATATTTATAGGTTGTTGCCTTTAGTAATTGAACCAAATATATTTTTATGTTGTCTTGTTTTCTAGTCCTAGATGCTCGATTTTGTCACATATGTTAGGCAATTTAAATTTGGATATTTGATACACTCTAATATTTAATAATTGATAGTATTAACTTTTTATTTTAGTATTTTATTGATGTTGTTTTACCTAAATAAAGTTAATGCTGACTCGAGTATTTTGCATAAAACGCTCGGTTCAGACCCGAGTGTTACAAATTTAAAGTTTTCAACTATTGAAGTTAGAGAGGCATGTGAATACGTGCACGCTTTGTGAAAGTCGGTGTGTGACTTAAGTAGGATCTTTATATGGATATAGTGGAATTGTATATATGACAAGCTAACTTGTAAGCTACAATAGTTATGCAGGTAAGTCTATGAAATATAGATATATCACAAACAAGTGCAAGTAGTTAGTAAAGGCACCAGGAACTTTATACTGGTTCGGACTTCTCATCCTACGTCCAATCCCGAAGCTCCTCTTCGGAATTCACTAGTACGTCCTCTCTTAACCTATAGGAAAAGGTCACGATAGAGATGTAAATCAGAAATTAGAATAAAATAAGTGAGAATCAGTGATTTGGAAATCATGTTTAAAGTGTATTTATATATATAGAAGAGTATTAATCTTTTACGAGGAGTTTCATCAAAGAATTGCATCCATTTCTTTTTTTTGCATTTTAAGAAGGTTTGAATGGCCCCCACCATTATATTATTAACAACTAACACAAAGTACACCAAAATTATCAAATAAATCTAATAATAGAAAGCACCATTAAATGTTTAGGTGTAGACACACGGCTAAACACCCTAATGTTCCTCTCCATCCATAGAAGATATACAGTTTTCTTGAAAGTCTTTAGCAGAAGCGAACCGCCAATAGTCTTCCACCGCGTTGATTCAAAGATAACATACCATTCCTCCGTGGAATCAATACACGGAGAATGGAGACTAAGATGCAAAAGAACTTGCTTCCATACATAGCTTGCGTAATCACACTCAAAATACAAATGTTTAATGGTTTCAGCATGAACCCCACAAAAAACACAAGAGTCATCTACAATAATCCCATACTCCTTCAAATTCTTCCTAGTGTGCACAGCATCCATTAGGATCCTCCATAAGAACACGTTTTCCTTAGGCGCACTATTTGCTGTCCAAATCCTTGTGTGCCACGGAAATAGAGAATAACACTAAACCAAAACATTATACACCGAAGCAATGTTGTGATCAAGACTATTCCATTGAGCATGCATAGAGAAATTATTAGGTGGAGATGCCAATAGGTGAGTCCAGACCGCATGAACAACAGCTTAGGAGGAACGAGAAAGACTCAGCATTCTATTCGAACACATGTTACCAACTGACACTAACTCATGAACACTAGAACCTATCATGTTATTATAATCAACAATGTGAGCAAGTATCAATCCTTTAGCGAACCACGGATCAAACCAGAAAGACACACTGTTAGAAAATTTAAGCCCTCTTTGAAACATTGGCAATAACCTTTCCCTACACTTTAACATATTTCTCCAAATCCAACTGCAATCAGCCGGAATATCCATTATCCAGAAGTTTCTATCTTTCAACAAGTTCAATCTACACCATGCAGCCCATAGATTAGAATCATAATTAAATAGTTTGTCAATTCTAGTTGATAAAGCTGCTCTATTCCATTCATGCAAATTCATTATACCAAGGCCACCGTTAGACTTAGCTAGGCATAATGTTTAAATGAAATAGGGACAAGCTTCTTAGAATACGGATTGCCATGCCAGAGAAAATGACTCAATGCCGAGTTAATCTTATCAATAATCTTGCATGGGAGGATAAAAATACGCGTACAGTAAAAAGACATGGCAACCGCGACATCTTTGACTATTACTAATCTCCCTGCCATGGAAAATTTAGAGACCGGCGAGCTCTCTATTTTAGATATAATCCTCTCAACGAGAGGAAGACATTGAGCAGATTTCAGTCTCGATGTGCAAAGGGGTACACCAAGGTAATGCTCCACTTCAATCATTAGTGAAAATCACGTTATAGTACAAAAAATTGCATTGGATTCAGCAGACACACCCCCAGTTTTTATTTTAGATTTTGCTCTATTAATCTTCAATCTCGACAGGCAGTAGAATTGATGTAGGACCGCAAGTATTCCGTTGATAGATTTGATATTAGGTCTGGTAAATAGAAGAAGATCGTCGACAAACAAAAGAGAGCTGATCTCATTCCTTCTGCAATACGGATGGTAATCAATTTTTTTGGCTATAAAAGCATCAGCTGAAATAGTCGAGAAGAGCTCCATGACACATACAAATAAGTAAGGGAAATAGGATCCCCTTGCCGAAGTCCTTGATTAGACTTGAAGTACCCAAACGATGATCCATTAATGCTAAGGGAAATTTGTACAGAAGAAATACAAGAATGAACACAACATAGGAAAGGGATAGGAAAATTCATCTTGAACAACACATAGATTATTTTGTCCCATCTGACCGTGTCATACGCCTTTTGGATATCCAGTTTCAGTACACAACAAGGAGATATGGATGATCTATTGTATCCTTTCATCAATTCATTTGCTAGCAAAATATTGTCCGCAATATCCCTATTTGGTAAGAATGCGCCTTGGTTCGGAGATATAATACTAGGCATCACCACTTTCATTCTATTAGCCAATAATTTAGAAATACATTTGTACAACACATTACAGCAAGCAATTGGGCGAGACTGAATTTGGCATATCTGTTTTAGGAATCAAGGCCAGTCTTATTCCCCCCAACATCTTGCTATGCAGAAAGAAATTCTTAATTGGCTTAACAATGTCTGCTCCAATAACCGGCCAGTAATACTTAAAAAAGTGAACATTAAAACCGTCTGGTCTCGGAGAGTTGGAAGTTTTCATGGAAAAAATTGTCTGTTTTATGTCATTAGGCGATATTTCAGAAATCATAGAAAGCTTGAGGTCTTCAGAAATGGTAGGAATAGATAATTAGGCAAAAGATTCCATGTTAATAGGGTTGACAGGAACAGACCCCAACGTACTTGAGAAATACCGAATAAAAGCTCCTTGAACATCATCAATTCCATCACATCGAGTGCCATTAATGTCAAGGATAGAATTTATTGAGGAGGCAGACCACTTAAACTTCAAAGAATCATGGAAAACAGAAGAATTCCTATCTCCAAAATGTTTCCACTTACACTTGCTCTTTTGTCGTGCCATTTTAGATTCTTCTATGATTGCAACAGACAAATCCTTAATAAGAGAATTTTCAGCAACTGACAAGTAGTGCATTTCACTAGCTTCATGACATTCTTGTATTGATCTCTGTAACTTAAATAAATTCTGCCTAATAGATGTTGAAAGGCTAAAACCATCACCAAAGTGTTCTTTAGACCAATCCTTTAGAGCTATCTTCAATCTTTTCAATTTTTCCTACACAATAAACATCGGGTTACCTCGCACATAAGTATTCCAAGAACTAGAAAAAATATTTAAAAAAATTGGATGATCTGTCCAATTGTTAAAAAATGAAAATGAGGAGTGTCTACGCATGGAAACTTTGCCCCAGTCCAAAATCAAAGGCGAATGATCAGATACAGAAGGAGGGGGAATAAAAGAGTTAAGATTAGGCCAGGCAGTAACCACCAACATGTTCATGTAGGATCTACCAAGTTTACAATAAGTTCTTATCGCATTCCTGGAAGTATTATTCCATGTGAATTTTTCACCCGAAGACGGAATGGGAATAAGATTGGACCCATAAATTGCACAGTTAAGTGGCCTTGTTTGTCTATATGTTAAGGGCGTGCCACCAGATTTATCTGACGATAGTTGCATGCAATTCCAATCTCCCAAACAAATCCAAGGAAGGGTAGAAGGTCAGAGAGAGGGAAGAATATCAAGGAATTGCTGACGGTATGAAGCACAATTGTTAGCATATACAACAGTCAACACAAAAGCAGAGTTAGAAGGAATGTGGATGATTTCTGAGTGAATGAATTGGCAGTGAACAATAAAAGGGTTAAGGGAGAAAGTAGCTGGGTTCCAAATGATAAGAAGACGGCCAAACGGAGCCTGAGCAAGGTTATGAAGAGAATGCCAAGAAGGTTTGATGTTAAGGACAGCCTTAGACGTTGTAGAGTGATTCAGCTTAGTCTCTGCAATAGTCATAAGGTGAATATTCTTAGAAGAAATGAGTTGAGCAATTTCAAGTTTCTTTGCAAGAGGGTTAGCTCCCCTTATATTCCAATAGGCAATGCTGTCTATCATTAAGAAGAATTAGAAGTAGCAGATCTAGTTTTAACACCAAACGAGGAGAATTTTTCATTTTTTTGAGAAGGCAACGATAGGACAGTTTGATCAAAGGAAAAGTCGGAGGATTTGTCAAGATCTAAAGCTGTCGACTTCTGATTTTTAAGTCTTGCACTGCTATGTTTATAGACTCTATCCAGAGGAATAGGGAAAGTGGGAGCTTTAGGCATTTTTGGAGAAGATGCAGATGCTTGAGGAATTTAAGCTGGAGAAGTTGAAGACGACGCAAAAGAGTTAATATCTGCAAAAAAGTGATTAGGTAATGATAATGAGTTATAAGGAGATGTTGAATTGAACGATTAGATAAAATAGGGGCTGGAGGGGTTATAGTTGGAATGTGCACTTCAGAGTAACATGCACAGGAGATACCAGTTGCACATGAAATCCAGAATTGGCAATTACTATTTTCTCAGAATGATTATCAAGAATAGCAAAAGGATTTTTGATTATGAGAGGATCAGGAGGACAGAATTTTGAAGACTTGGCCGGTTGCTTACTTAAGGATCTGTAAGATAAACTAGCAGATGCAAAAGTAAAGAAAATATCATTCACTTTATTCAGAGAATTACTTGATTCTCCAATTTCAAAATTATTTCCTCTTTTTTCCACTTCAGTAACATTTGCATTATCCACTGTCTCTTTTCCATTGTCAATTCATTTTTCTTTACCCTTTTGACTTATTTTTTCCAACACTTCCTGATAATTCTTTTCTCCTTTACTTCCATCTTTTGGCACTATTCTCCATTCCTTTCTAATATTTCTGGTTCTCCTTCTATTGACCACAGTAAATCCTTCTTGAGTTTCATGTTCAACATCCACTTTTCTTTTACTAAACCCTTCAGTATTCACTTTTCTTACATTATCATCGACAGTAGCTATTTTTTCAGTGCCCAATTCTTCTTTGTATTTGTCACAACCACCAGTAGTATGTCCAAAGATCTTACATTTCGTGCATATCATAGGCTTCCACGAGTATTCAACCACAACATTAGGACATATTTCATCTCCTACAACCAAGAATTCTGGAAGTTCAGCATTAGGCAAAACTTCAATAAGGCATTTCACGTATTCAAATCTATTCATTTTCTCCGTATTTTCATTATAATATAGGACTTTCCCTATATGACATGCAATCCAGTTAATCCCAATCAGCGACCAATATACCATAGGGATTCATAGGAATGTATCCAGATTGGGACAGAACGCACAGCAGCGTGAGCAGATGATAAGGAGGGAGTCCAGTTAGAGATAATGAACATTTGATCTCTAATAAACATTGGATCTTTCCTAAGCACCGCTAACTTGTCCTCCAAATTGACAAATTTAAAGAAGTAATTCTGTTTATCATAGTACATTTCATACCCACCCTTCAGTTTCCAAACTCTATCAAGGTGAAGTTTCACCGCCATGTAGTTAGCATTGCCTGCTAAGAAGGATCCAATAAGGCAGTCCGACCAAGCTTTTGTGCCTTCATCCGTAACTTCTTTAGGGGGCATAACAGATTGACCAGCATAATTAACTTCAAAATGAGTAGGGACGTATGCACCAGCATTTTTAGGCTTGGAGTAAAACAGGGAAGAAAACTTCACTGATGAAGAGACATTGATAAGGTCAGGGACAGAAGGCGAAGGATCAGGAGGTTGAATGGGCGGAGGAAGGTTGAGCGGAATTGGAGGCAGAGGCAAAGGAGGAGGGATAGCTAGATCGATGAAAGAGGAAGAAGCGGCGGGGACAGATGAAGAAACGGCGGGGACAGATAGAGGAAGAGATGGGGAAGCAGAGGCAAGGACACCATGAGAAGACACATGAGAGGACATTTTTTCATAAATGAAGAGGAATCTCTTCATGAAAGAAAGCAACTTTTCACAAAATTATTGTTATTTCCTGATCAGCCGATTGGTAGGTAAATCACTAGTCGACCGGTCAACTTAGAAAATCGTGTGTGTATATATATATATTTATTTAAATATGAAAAAGAAACTAGTTGTTACAGGACTCTGGATCACTGACCAATCGACTAGTCAATTTTCCACCAGTCGACTATTTAGGTGAAACCGGTCCAATAATGCTATTTTCTAACCATATATATATAAATATGTGTGTGTGTGCACGCGCATTTGTGTTATACTATGAGGATAGATTCTAACACATTTCTAACACAACTAGATAATTATATATACTTGAACTTAGCTCTTTGATACGATCTTCATTCATCTCCATTTTGTTGTCATGAATCGAAAATATCGTGAATTAACATTCTCCCCCTTTTTTGATTGATGACAACGTCTCGCATTCTGTTGAAATATTGAATTGGTCCCCTGAATGTATGCTTGTATATATATTTATCTCTCCCCCTAAAACTCTACAACATTTTATTAGCTTGTAATATAGCATATACTTACCGTGTGACTTCCTGTAACAAAATGTTAGCATATAGCATATATATAAACATATAACCAATTAAATTGATACACTATTCTCCCCCTTTGTCATCGATAAAAAAGAATACATGCTATGAGAAACACAGTAAACGAGTGTAGTATAAGTCTCCAGAGATCTTTATATGAAACAATTCCTAATTCTCTTCGAAGCCTTATGAAAGAATTCTATAATAGAGGTTTAGTAAATATGTAATCAATTTGATTTTCCGAGTTTACAAATTCTAAGTTGATGATTTTTTTCTCAATATTGTCTCTTAAGAAATGATGTCGTGTATCAATATGTTTAGTTCTAGAATGGTATACCGGATTTTTAGGTAAATTTATTGCGCTTGTGCTGTCGCAATAAATTGTGGAGTTAGTGAAGTGAACACTAAAATCTTTAAGTGTTTGCTGCATATATATTACTTGAGCAGCCGCAGATATATACTTAGCTTCACATGTTGATAGTGAAACACAATTTTGTTTCTTGCTGAATCAAGATATAAGTGATTTACCAATAAAGTGAAAAGTTCCACTTGTACTTTTACGATTCGTCCGTGATCCTCCAAAATCAGCAGCACTATATGAAATTAATTCGAAGGAACAATCTTTCTGATAGAAAAGTCCAAAATCTTTGCTACTGCTAAGATAATGTAATATACGCTTTACTTCCCTCAAATGTGATTCTGTTGGATTAGCTTGAAAACGGGTACATAAGCAAACACTCATCATAATATATGGTCTACTAGCAGTTAAATACAAAAGTGAACCTATCATGCTGCGATATAACTTTTGATCGACGCTTTACCATTTTCATCTTTATCTAAATGTGTCGTACTACTCATTGGTATAGGTTTACTTGAAGTGTGTTCCATTCCGAAATGTTTTATTAAATTAGTGCAATATTTTTCTTGATTAATGAAAATTCCATTTGATAATTGTTTAATTTGTAAACCCAGAAAATATGATAGTTCTCCCATGTGCGACATTTCAAATTCACTGGTCATTAATTTGAAAATTCCTGACATTATTTATCATTCGTTGATCCTAAAATAATGTCGTCGACATATATTTGCACTATTAAGATATCTTTATCAACTTTCTTGATAAAGAATGTTTGATCAACCTTTCCAATTTGAAATCCATAATCTAATAAATAGTTCTTGAGACGTTCATACCAAGCACAAGGTGCTTGTTTTAGACCATATAATGCCTAGTTCAATTTGAAAACATGACCAGGAAATTTTTCATGAGCAAATGTGGAGGTTGTTCAACATACACTCTTTCTTTAATATAACCATTTAAGAAAGCACCCTTAACATCCTCCTGATATAGTTTAAAGTTATGAAAACATGCATATGCTAATAAAATACGAATTGCTTCTAGTCAAGCGACAGGAGAAAATGTTTCTTCATAATCTATGCCTTCTTCTTGGTTATAACCTTGTGCTACAAGCCTCGCTTTGTTTCTAGTAATATTGGCCAATTCATCTGCTTTATTTTTGTAAACCCATTGATCACTAGGTCTTGGAACTAATTCCCAGACTTCATTTGCGTTCAAACTGATTTAATTCTTCTTGCATAGCAATTATCCAGTTTTCATCTGTTGATGCTTCTTTTGGATTTTTGGGTTCAATATTTGATAAAAAAGCGAAATTACTAACTAAGTTAAGCTGACTTCTTGTTCTTACATTTGAAGTTATTTCTCCAATGATATTTTGAGTCGGATGGTCTCATAATATTCTTGGTGAAGATCTAACTTCATTAACTTGATTATTTTGGTTATTATTATTATCGATATCATCTTGATTTTCTGTAATATTATTTTCTGTATTATCATGAACAATGTTTTCATATTTTCTATATATTTCAATATCATCGTCATGAGAAGAATTACTTTTTACCATATCCGAAAAAGAATTTTTAATAAGTTTTTCGTCAAATGAAATATGAAGTGATTCTTCTATTTTACTGGTTCTCTTATTGTAAATGAGGTAAGCTTTGCCGTGCTCAGAATATCCAAAAAATATTCCTCCTTCGGATTTTGAATCAAATTTTGCAAGCTGATTTTTGCAACAACCCGTATTTTCAGAACCAAATTAAAATTTAGTTTTAATTGATTTTAATAGAAATTAAATATTTTAATCGATTTATTTTGAGAATAAACGACGAAAATTTTGTTTAAAGAAAAGTTATAACGTATAAATTTATATTTATTATAAAACGAGTCAGAAATGGCGTGGCAGTTTGAGAATTTGATTTTAAATTTCAATTGAATATACAAAATTCAGTATAAATTAGAATTTGATAAAACAAGAAATGTTAGAATTTGTTTAATAATATCTTTCAAAAGAGTGTAAGAAACTGAGATTACCCTTTATAAATTATAAGTTATGTCCAATTTAAAATTTAAAATAGCCGCTATGGAATTTACATATATATCAATATTATATATAGCCCTTAAAAATAGCCATTTTGCAAACGCCCCTCGTTTTTGATGAAACTAATTTTGTTGGATCCGGAATGTCAAATTATTCTCAGATTTAAATTTTCAAGTCATTTGGAGTTAGTATGCAAGCGTAGTAAATTTAAATGCATTTTCAATTTCAGTTTAAATTTAATAAACCAATTAAAAGCCATTTTTCAAATGGCCTCCAAATTTGACGAAATTAATTTTATTAGGACCGTATCATCAAAAAATAGCTAGATTTTAAATTTCATTATTTTTGGAGTCGGTATGCGGCCCCGGTGAACAAAAATGTAAGTTGGAATTTAATATTGAACGTTATATTAATTTGTATTTTAATTTTGATAAAAACTGATCAAAATAGTGGAATTGGCTTACGAAACATATCTCATTGTGTCCGGAATGGGGGTACTTGGTTATGGACGATAGTCGTTGGGTTTGATTTGGAGTTTGGACGAAATTGAGTCAATTAGAGAATTAAATATTAATTTATAATATAATATACATGTATAGTTTTAAAACCCTAACCTATCTTCATTCATCAGCAGCCGCCACTCATTTCTATTGAAGAAACTTCATACACGAAAATTATAGGGCGTGGAGAGATCTTCACATCAATACCAATATGATGAATTTTAATTAAGTAGGTCGTTCGAATTTCAGCCTCAAAACTGGCGCGTTCATGCGCGAATTTCGAGGTGAATGACCCACCGAAAGTGGTGTCGTTCAAGGAGAAGCAGGGAGGGGCTCCGGCGCTTCGATCGCTGCCTTTTGATCATCTTCGGGCCCCACTGATTGGCGTGCGCAGGTGGTGGATGGAGGACGTTGATGGGTTATAGCGTAATGGGGAGGGAGTGGAAATCAATGTGAGAACTTTCTCACTCAAATATTTGTACAGTTATTTATTTTATAAATGAATGCAGCGATTGCCAATGTTGATTTTTATCATTTTTTTAATTATCACAAATGTTGTACGGTGCCAGTTAGCTCACCTCACCGTTGTTTGCAAATCATGGATGATTTGATTGACTGTATTATGTATTCCTTTGCGATGTTGGATTGTTTAACATATGAAAATAATGTTAATAAATTTGTGGTAGTTGAAATTGGATATAAATATCCATTTTAATTTGAACCGTGTAAATTTGTTAATTTGAAAAATAACTCGAATTGAATTATTTATGATTAAATTCATGAATCAGTAATGAATTTAAATTTATTGTTGTTGGTTGAAAATTCCATATGGATCTTGGGATGATATTTGACCCACATCTCCCTTGTGTGAAATTGAGGTTGATCGGTTGATTGGCTGGCTTATATAAGCATCAATAAATCACTCGAAGTATATAAAAATAAAATGCACATTGGATGTTATTTTCGATATTGATACTTGCTTACGACTATTATTGGACGTACATGATGAATGGAATCCATATAAATTTATTTATATGGATATTGGTTGAGATTTTATTCCAATCCGTAATAAATATGAATATTTTTATATTATAACATTCAATGTAGATTGGAAGTTGATTTTGATGCCCGATTTTTGATGGACACGAATATAAAAAATTATGAAGCTGAGTTAAGTATATAAATGCTAT
Organism: Allium sativum; assembly: GCA_030737875.1. NCBI lineage: Eukaryota > Viridiplantae > Streptophyta > Magnoliopsida > Asparagales > Amaryllidaceae > Allium > Allium sativum. The sequence continues at coordinate 73,568,566 of CM060923.1, read as the reverse complement.
TTTAACTGTTTTATTCATTTTTTATAATGAATATCGAGAAGACTGAATTTCAAAATCTGACATTTTGAAAAGATTATCATTTTGAGATAACACTAAAATGGGATGTTCAATTTTAATTTAAAATCGAAATAGAACTTAAAATTGTTTTTAAATAAATTTTAAATGTTTTGTAAAATACGTTTTAAATAGAAATCGACGATATATATATATATACTATTTATATGGCTTGAATAGAACGCGCCGCGCAGCGACTGTTTGCGAATTTCAACCATTAACTTCGAGTTGACCTAACGGGAGATCCAACCGTCAGATTCTCCTAGAACCGGAACCTCTGGATTCATATCGAAATGATCTTTCAAATGAATATATGAGATTTAAATTTGAATGGTTAAATTTGGGAATATATCCAAATCAATTTCAGAAACGGTCGCTATAAATGCAGTTCAGGGGCCGATATTGGAAATCAACTGTAAGGGCCTTAATAAAATTATTAAAAATATGAATAAATTATGTAAAATCATAATAAATGATTTAGAAAGATTTTGGATGATTAATTCCAAGTTTTGAAAAGATAAAATATATTTTTATCTAAATGAACTAGTTAATAACTAGTGTAAAAATCCAATAATTTTTAGAGAAAAATAAATTGGATTTGCGAATGGGTTTTTACATAAGCAAGAATTCCATATAAATTGGAATTGATTTGAATGGAAATTATCTTCGGATATTTCGATAGTGGATTCCGTAATTATACGAATATTGTTATGGGAATTTGGAAGATATTGATATTGTTGTTCCAAAGCAATATATGTTAATTTTATAATTTGGTATTGAATATAAGTCGACATGATTTCCATTTAAGATCTTATATTTAATATCAAATTGGATTTTGGGTTCATTGTGAATGGTATCTTAAATAATATTGTTATTGAACCCACTTTTGAAAGAATATATCTTTTAAAATGATTTCTAGTTTATTTAATTAAATTGGAATTGAATGGAATTCGATTAATAATAATCGAGATGAGCTTCTATGAAGGAAGGCGTTTACTGTTTATGGAATTTAAAAGGCTATGCCGTTATTTCATTTATGGTATTAGTCTGATATGGAAATTCATACGATTATAAATTATTCAAATTTCCATGAATATTCCATAATGGAAAATGACTTTAGGTTTACCGTGAATTGTGTTTTAAATGACATTTGTTCTTCAACCCAAATAAAGACAGGATTAATTTTTCCTAAGTTGAAAAATTATTAAATAATGATTTCTGGAGATTAAAACTGAACTAGAGTAATGAATCTTTAATTAAATTAAATGTGAATAAGGTAATTAAATTTACCGAGTTTAAGAAATGTTCGAGGTGGAGTACCCCTCTCCCCCTTTTCCCCCTTCCCCCATAGTTTTACTCCATATGATAGCTAAATCTTTAATTAGATTTGAACGTTAAGTGGTAATTAAATTTAACGATAACACAGATGGTGTTTGATATGGAGTACTACCAGTTTTTCTCCATAGGATGAATAGGTTGGGATTGGGATTAATGAAATAAATGGTTACTTCGGTAAGGCTCGATAATTCCGACTTGTTCTTGAACCTTAATTTGGTTTAAGTTGTGAAAAGATATAATAAATTTTTTGAAATGATATCCAAAGGAAGATTAAAGAATAATTTTAAAAGAATTTATCTTTGATAAATTATTGGGAACTTTTCCCTAAAAATATGAATATTTGAGTAAAGGAATATTCAGGATTAGAATAAGATGTCTGCTATTCTTGTGTATTTATCACATGATTATAAAGATATGCTATTTATTCGGAAAGACTGGGTTTAACCCAATCTGAATAGTTGTTACGATAACCAAAAGTCGAAGAAATAAAGATGGTGGTTGAAGACCAGAGATCTTCACATCGTTGGGAGGATTACTGATGTCTTGACTTGAGATGTACACCCAAGATGAGGTAATAAGTGGTGACTGTCCAGACGTACTTGGAGATCGACCAGATATGCGAGGACCTCTCTCCTGTACTGGGAATATGGGATGAGGAATAAGGTGCCTCTGGTTTCATTCAGACCCATAACGAACCTGTGAATGGATTATGTTTGACATAGTATTTCATTATGTATTGGTTAATTTTTATTAAATATGTATCTGTTTGGTGGCGGATTATTTATTCTCTTGCTTAACACCCTTCTTTAAGCCGTATGAGCTTAGAGATTGTATATTAATAGAAATCGGTTATATGACATGAATTGTAAATGTGGCGTGCTAAGATGCAAAAGATTAAGGCTTTTGTTGAAAAGTAGGGCCTTATGGTTGATGATCAAAGCACAACCTTAAGTAGCATAGCTTTGTGTATAGCGTTAACTCGCGAGATCACACCCTAGTATGAGTCAGAAACGGGATAAGGGACGCAATATGTGCATACGTTTCTTTCTAACTAGAAGTTGTGTCATGGTATGGAGTCCAAACATTTTTACTTATGTGGATGATGGATTGTGAGGCACCTCGGATGTAGAGCCGACTAAAAGGCTTATATGGTCGACATACTGACCATTTTGGAGGTCCGACATGATCGGGAAACGTATTGTTCAATAATAACTAATCCACAAACGTTAGGTATGGACCGGTATTGCAGGATCCAAGGGTTTCCCATATGTGTGATCCTAGATCATCTTGCTAGAGGTCATCCGAATAGGTAAGGAGGTCATCCTTGCCTTGACTCATAATGTATTTCCAATTTCCAATACGACATTTTTCGGTTTTAGTTGTAAACCTATATGGTGACATAATATATGGTACCTATGTCGTCTATAATTGATACATTCATATTTGAAGTTGTATTTGACACTATGAACTTATAGTATATCAAAATTATTTGTTTTAAAGCGTCAAGCATGTTTGGCTATTATAAGGTAAAACTCTATCCTCTGGTTTGTGTTTCATTGTGTGATGGGACCTGAGTCTTATAATAGCTCTATTTTTCCAAAAAGCATTGCGTTGTTCATAAATTGTTTTATTTAAAGCTTTGGTATTCACATAGAATAAACAAGTTCCGTGATATATGGCATGGTCCCATGATTTACCTATTTTAAAATAAAGTTTAATAACTGTTTAAGCTCTCGCACCAGTCTCATGACTGACTCGGAGTTTATTGTTTCCACCTAAACTCTGGGTGCCCATATTTTCCACACGGGCAGCTAGTAGTTTTGGTTTTTGCAGATTATTTATTTTCTCAGGATCCTGATTTACAACTGGAGCTATATTAGGAAATCTTTGTGTTTGCGTATTTCTTTCAGTTGTGGTAGTTGATGTATTTCCGATGTGCATTGTATTTATACACTTTTATTTCCGCTACTATGTAAATTATTAATCTCTGGTATTATTTTCCGATGTGTAATATTTATTCGTACTCTAATATTCTTGTAATCTGATGTAAATTGTTGTAATAGCAATGAAAAGTTATGTGGTTTTGCGTTCCGATGCATCATGTTGTCGCACAATCCGCTGCTTCCCGTCTCTTCGGAGATCGGGGGATTTCAGTATGTGATAACTTGATATCAGAGCTTTGGTTTACAAAGTTCGAGTATAAGCACATTAGAACCAAATGATAGAACTCATCAAAGGTAGGATTAGTAATTCCTATTAAAAAATAACTCATTAGAGATAGGATCAGTAGCATCTTAGAATGAGAAACTCGTTAGAGATGGGGTTAGTAACGCCCTAGAATGAGTTGGAAGAGTACTATATATTGAAAAGAATAAATTTGATTATTTATAAAAATGAATTTAATTATGAAAGATTATATTTATTTAACATATTTTGAGTATTTTATTTTAATGTCAAAGTCGGACTATTGAGTATAAGAAGATTTTGCATATACGCCTTGCCAATGTATATTTGAATCTCAGATATACTTGATTGATATAGAATCACATTCTAATCGCTTGGGGATAATTTTATTGATTGCGGCTGCATCACTAGTGCTTATTTTCAAGTTTCGAAAGTGGGATGACTATATAATTCCAATTCAAACATCGAAAATATACTTAAACTGATTTAAATAAATATTTTGAAATAAATTGAGTTTTAAATTTTAACTAAAACAAGTTAAATAGATTGAAAATATACAAGTCAACCAAACGAATAAAAAATTACCTTAAGAGAAGTCAAATAGAATTGGAATAAAACCAATATGAGTATAGAAGCTAACCTGAACCAAATTAAATTTAATGTTGAAAATATTTGAAATTAGTTGCAATTGGATATATACGTATATATGTTGAGCAGGTTATTGATTTGATGCCGAGTAAAGAAATAAATTGCGTGCCCGACAAACAGGTGCACCTTAATGAGTTAGTTACATAATTTTATTGTTATATTAAACTACTATAAATGATTTGGATGCACTATGATGGTTGCTCTGTGTGAAATCAAACGTACGCCATAGGATAGTAACAAATAAATTATGGACTACACCGCATAACTTACTACCGAAGATAGAATAGCATATCATATTCCATATAAGCATTTGGTGCTTATATGATGAGGTTTGGATTAACATACGAGCAAGATGTTTATATGAGGAGGACTGAATTACAGGTTGGACTGAGGACTGATTATGGACTTAATAACTTAAAAAGGAATATGGCAGGATTAAATAATAAACCCTACACAGGTCAGGAGATGACAAAAATACACATGTCACGTCTCTCTTATTTTAATTACCGTGCGTGAGTATGAGGGGGGAGCAGGGCTTATAAATTATTATGGGTCTTCACATTTGTTTTGTATATGATATATTGACTTATTGGGTGCCTAATACTACCCAATAAATTTTTCAGACCCATACAAAGGAGGTTATGGCAAAAAAAATTAAGAAATTTAGGGTGTTAGCCAAATTTCAGAGAAATTTAGAAGTTCTTAGAAACTGAAAAGTTGAAGAACTGAAGCCAGCATGAAAATTTAGTTTGTTAGTTAAACAACTTTTAGCTCCGTTCTTTTTGGGGGATGAAAAAGCTTTAAGTGGGGGAGGTTGTAACAACCTGTATTTTCAGAACCAATTTAAAATTTATTTTTAATTGATTTTAAAAGACATTAAATATTTTATTCGATTTATTCTGAGAATAAATACGAAAATTTTATTTAAAGCAAAGTTAGAATGTATAAATTTATATTTATTATAAAACGAGCCTGAAATGGCGCGGTAGTTTGAGAATTCGATTTTAAATTTCAATTGAATATATAGAATTCAATATAAATCAGAATTTAATGAAACAAGAAACATTAGAATCTGTTTAATAATATCTTTCTAACAAGTGTAAGAAACTTGAGATTTCACTTTATAAATTATAAGTTATGTCCAATTTAAAATTTAAAATAGTCGCTATGGAATTTATATATATATATATTAATATTATATATAGCCCTTAAAAATAGTCATTTTGAAAATGACCTCCATTTTTGACGAAACTAATTTTGTTGGATCCGGAACGTCAAATTATTCTCAGGTTTAAATTTTCAAGTCATTTGGAGTTAGTATGCAAGCGTAGTAAATTTAAACGTGTTTTCAATTTCTGTTTAAATTTAATAAACCAGTTTAAAGGCCATTTTTCAAACAGCCTCAAAATTCGACGAAATTAATTTTGTTAGGACCATATCGTTGAAACATAGCTAGACCTCAAATTTCATAATTTTTGCAGTTGGTATGTGGCCCTGGTAAATTAAAATATACGTTTGAATTTAATATTGAATGTTATATTAATTTATAATTTAAAACGAGCCTGAAATGGCACAGTAGTTTGAGAGTTCGATTTTAAATTTCAGTTGAATATACATAATTCAATACAAATCAGAATTTAATGAAACAAGAAATGTTAGAATCTGTTTAATAATATCTTTCTAACGAGTGTAAGAAACTGAGAATTCACTTTATAAATTATAAGTTATGTCCAATTTAAAATTTAAAACAGTCGCTATGGAATTTATATATTTTTTAATATTATATATAGCCTTAAAAATAGTCATTTTGAAAATGACCTCCATTTTTGATGAAACTAATTTTGTTGGATCCGGAACGCCAAATTATTCTCAGGTTTAAATTTTCAAGTCATTTGGAGTTAGTATGCAAGCGTAGTAAATTTAAATGTGTTTTCAATTTCTGTTTAAATTTAATAAACTAGTTTAAAGGCCATTTTCAAACAGCCTCCGAATTCGACTAAATTAATTTTGTTAGGACCATATCGTTGAAACATAGCTAGACCTCAAATTTCATAATTTTTGCAGTTGGTATGTGGCCCCGGTAAATTATACGTTGGAATTTAATATTGAACGTTATATTAATTTAAAGTTCAGTTTTGATAAAAACTTATCAAAACAGTAGAACTGGCTTATGAAACATATCCCATTGTGTCCAGAATGGGGGTATTTGGTTAGGGACGACAGTTGTTAGGTTAGATTTTGAGTTCGGACGAAATTGAGCCAATTAAAGAATTAAATATTAATTTATAATATTTATATAGTTTTAAAACCCTAATCTATCTTCATTCATCTGTAGCCAGCACTCATTTCTAGGGCTTAAAATTTTCAAAACTTTTCCCTCAATTTACATAAATTTAAAACATCAATTGAAGAAACTTCATACACGAAAATTATAGGGCTTGGAGAGATCTTCACATCAATGCCAATATGATGAATTTTAATCAAGTAGATCTTTCGAATTTCAGTCTCAAAATTGGTGTATTCAACCGCGAATTTCGAGGCGCACGGCCCACCAAAGGTGGCACCATTCAGGGCGACGTAGGGAGGGGATCCGCGCTTCGATCGCCGCCCTTGGATCATCGTCCAGCCCCTCTGATTGGCGTGCGCGGGTGGTAGATGGAGGACATTGATGGGTTACAGCATATTGGGGAGGGAGTTAACGTGGAAGAGGGTAATTAAGGAAAAGTGATTAACTTAATTATTATTTTAATTATTTGTTTAAACTTCGCAAGACCATAACTTTTTCATACAACGTCCGAATTTAGTGATTTCGGATTTGTTGCACTCGTATCAACAAACACTACAACATGGAACTGACCAGAAGAGCAAGTTGAATTTTTAGCTGAATTAAACGTCTTTTTAATTTAATTTAAAAATAAAATCCTCAAGAAAAGACTGACGGAGTGAAAATCAATGCGAGAACTTTCTCACTCAAATATTTGTACAATTATTTATTTTATAACTGAATGTAGCGATTGCCAGTGCTGATTTATATCCTTTTTTTAATTATCACAAATGTTGTACGGTGTATTTTTGCTCACCTTACTGTTGTTTGCAAACCATGGATGATTTGATTGACTGTATTATTTTTTGTTTGTGATGTTAGGTTGTTTAACATATTAAAATAATGCTAATAAATTTGTGGTAGTTGAAATTGGATATAAATATCCATTTGTAACTTGAATAGTGGAAATTAGTTAATTTGAAAAATAACTCGAATTTAACTGTTTGTGATTAAATTCATGAATCAGTTATGAATTTAAATTTATTACTGTTGTTTTAAAACCCCACGTGGGTCTTAGGATGATATGTAACTCACACATCTCCCTTGTGTGAAATTGAGGTTGATTGGTTGCATGCAATGTAAATATGTTGCATGCACTGATTTGCAAACATAATGCATTAACATTAAAAGAAAAAGATTCACGCAATGTTTAATTTAAGTATTGTAACTAACATGAAAAGAGAAGTAAGGAGAGAACAATAATTTCATAGCTCAATTGGTTAAGGCATTGGATTTGTAACATGGAGGTCAGGGGTTCAAACCCCGGCGGCGGCATAATTTTTATCTTTGTTTTAGAGAGGGCCAACTGAACATGCAAATATATGTACGTATACAAATTCAAAATTTGAAAGGATAAGAACGTACATATAAGGAAATAAAGAAAATATATGTACATATATGAGAATATATATATATATATGCATAAATATATGTATACAAAAGATAAAATTCAAGATAAGGCTACAGTCAATGAAATATGGCAAGAATCAGATAACTGTGCAACACCGTTTAAATTTTGAAAACAAAACAAAAATTGTGTGTATATATATACGCGTAAAAATGGTCAGTAGAGTAATTGTATACATATAAGAATATTTCATATGAATAAAACAGTTAAATAAATTCCAGAAATTCAAAAGTTCAAAATCAAATTTCTACGCCAAAACAATTCAAACATTCGAAATTCGAATTTCTGCGCAAAAACAGCTTGCGGGACCCAATGTTGACTCAGCGCTGCGTGTACGATAAGATTTGGCTAGATTCATCAGCGAACCTGGACTATTTTCTTAACTGGGTTCAATGTTGACTCAGCGCTGCGTGTACGATAAGGTCTTGAGCACCTATATAAACACGCCTAAGGCTACAGTTTTCTCTACACATCTTCATTCCCTAATTTATATCAAAATAAATCAAAGACGGGGTTATGCTACTCAAGTTCTTCGTTAGAATTCAAGTAGAGAATCAAAGGCTAATTCAACGACTTCAACAACTATTTTCTAAGAATCAAATCTAAATTAGAGGATCGATAATCTACATCAAGAGATAGCTTTTCAGCTTCAGAAATTAGATCCCAGAATTCAAGATCCGTTCTTAAATCAGTGAGTGGGATTACAATACACTTCATGCATAATAGTATTATTATCGTTCATCATTCCTCAGTTAAAATTCATGTTGCAATTTAAAATAATCTTTGTATGCTTAATCTATTCCTCTTTCCTATTCTTCCCTTTTATTTTTGAATCTTTGGCTACCTACGAGCCAAGGTCAACAACGCGTAAATTATAGTTATTTGGGAAGAGCCTGAGATTTAATCGATGAATTAGGCAATTTGTGTAAAAAGATTATTACACGAATGGTTGTGTAAGCAAAGTAGAAATGGGTTAAGTAGCACTTGACATATGAATAAGCTTAACCAACATATGAGGAATGATAGCAATCTGTTAGGAACACATGTATGGGAAACTAGAATAATAGGTATAGCCTATTAACAGGATTATAAGCATGAACATAAATTGGGGTTTTTGGGTAAAGCTTGAATTTGAGACTTGAAAATTGTAAATGTCATTAAAATCCTAGAAACATAATTAAAAATGGAATATGTTGGACAACCCATGTTTTTGTGTAATTATGGAACTCGACACATAACATGAAATTGACAATAGTGGCATAACTAGAACATGAACATGCTTTTGAATTGGTAATTGACATTTGATATCTAGAATGAACATGAACATGCTTGTAAATTTATAATTGGCCTATGACACCTAGAATAAACATGAATTGTTAATTGGCTAAATATGAAACATCGCTAACTCGAGGTTAGAATGAGTTGTGGTGTAATCCTGCTCGGAACCAAATGGCACATCCAGTGACCGCAACAATAGGTCTAATGTGAGAGGTTGGGCATTAATAATTAATTAATGCTAATGACACATGATAGTATGGTAAGGTTAAGTCAACATGAAACACTAGACAACACTTAACCAATTTGACATGATATATGGGTGGGTTAAGTCAACATGAACCGCTAGATAACACTTAACCAATTTGACATGATATATGGGCGGATTAAGTCAACATGAAACGATAGAGAACACATAACCAATTTAGCATGGTACGTGGGTTGAATTATACGTGATTGGGGATTAAGTCAACTTGGACACATGGGCAAACTTAACCAATATAGCAGTATCAAAGCAAGGAAAAGTGGGGAATGATAAGATTAAATAATAGATAAACTTATCCTAGGGATAAGAAATAAATATGACTTAAGATGTAATACAAGACTCGAAGGGTGGGACGACTTATACCATGAAATAAGTTAATCTAAGCTGAAAATGTGGGAAAACACCCATACGCTATCATTTGATAAAGAGAACTTAAGTCATGCTTGAATTCATTGGTAAACCTTAGTTAAAAGGAACTAAGTAACAAACCTTAGTTAAAGAGAACTAAGTAACAGAAACTAAGTATCAAACCTTGGTTAAGAGAACCAAGTAATAAACCTTAGTTAAGAGGACTAAGTTGTAAACCTTAGTTAAGAAAACGAACGATTAAGAGAACTAAGTAGTAAACCTTAGTTAAGCGGACTAAGTAGTAAACCTTAGTTAAGCGGACTACATAGTAAACCTTAGTTAAGAAATCTAACGATTCAGGAAACTAAGTAGTGAACCTTAGTTAAGAAAGCTAACGATTCAGGAAACTAAGTAGTAAACCTTAGTTAAGTGAACTAAGTAGTAAACCTTAGTTAAGAGAACTAAGTAGTAAACCTTAGTCAAGAAAGCCAAGTAGAACACGAGAAGGAGCGAACGTCCATCTGATCATGAAGAAGGCTCCAAAGAACTGGGTTACGAAGCATGCGGCTTCGAGGAGACGTGAGGGTACTCTTGGTATCCCTCTGTGAGGTTGCAGATGATCCTCCTGGGCTCACAGAGGTTAAGGTATGCATTAGAAGAGCCAAGGGTATGCCTTGGTTGCAATATAAGCAACCTAAAGACTAGGATGGGTCAGCGTGAGGCGACGATATCTTTTTTAGCCATGTGATAGCACGTCGTCGTCTACCTACCATCTTGAGTCAATCGTGATATGCAAGTGGAAAGGCGGAGAACTCCAACAGACCATATACTTTGCTATCTAGTTATGGGTGAGGGTGGCCAATAGGTTTGTGGGGGCATAGAGGGCCTGTGTACAGTTCTTATTCTTTATTTTCTTAGGTGCCTCTCATTAGTTGAGGGAGAGGTCAAGTGGGACCATAGCCACACACAGATAAAATAGACCTTAACATCTGCATCAGCAGATAACTTAAAGCTCCCGACCGAGTTCCTTGTTTCTTGATTAGCCCTGCCACGGGACTCGGGCCGCATATATAGAGGACATGTGCAACTAGATATCTAGCACGTTTAACGACACGATTGGGACGTAAAGTCTAAGAACATATATCGCTCTAGGTAGTGTGTCCTAGACTAGGGGGCATTGTTCGATAGGTAGCATAAACCCTAGTGGCCCTAGGTAGCATAAACCGAGGTCGGATCTAGAATGCGTTCAATAGGTAGTATAAACCCCAGTGGCCCTGGGTAGCGTAAACCCTGGTTGAATCTAGGAAGCGCTGGATAGAAAACCCTAGATTAGAACTAGGTAATAAACGGAATTTAGCAAGATCAAGAGTGGTAGTCCAAACGATTTCGAGAATGGTGGCACTACACTAAAGTAGTATAGATTTACATGATGAAGCACGTATGACATAGGCAAGGGACTGTATATATACATGGAAAGGATTATACGAGTTGGGGGTATTTACATATACGCTGTATTAGGTTAATCTACTAGTGGGACATGAGTATAGCCTAGAGAGCTAATATCGCTAATAACCTAATAAGCAAGAAAATATAATTGAATGGTATATGTAGGATTATACAGAAGTTTGTTCTAAGTCCACTCACACAGAACTTATGTTCTGACCCCCTCCTCATTACATACTTCCAGGTTAGGTTCATGACAGAGATGGTATAAGCTTTGGATACTGGTTAGGCAGTATGTTTTATAAAGTAAAGCTATATTTAAAGTATATTATACTTTGAATTCCTTCCGCTGTAAGATGCTTACGAATTCTGACAAGTTTTCTTTATCTCTGTCTTTTTCTGCAGAATACCAGAGCGCCCAACTCGGGTTTCGATAGATTGGGTTTTTGAAAAAAAATCGGTCTGTCGGAATCCGGGTTGTTACATCTGGTACCAGAGCCAGGTTTAGTGATCTTAGGGAGATAATGAGTGAACATATTTGTATTTTCTAAAATATAAATATATTATATATATAAACCTAAATCCAAAAAGTAGCCCACTAGGAATGGAAAGAGTTGGGATAGCTATTTTGTACACTAAAGGAATGACCTAGAAATTTTAAGAGCCTTAGGCGGTTTGGTTGGAAAGTGTACAATATGATTTGGTATTGGAGAAAGAAAGTATCCCATAAGAATTAAAACTGAAATGTTGTTATTTCAGAGTAGTGGGTTTAGAAGTGAAACCTTATAAGTTAGAAAAAGGTTAAAATGTGGAAAATGGATTAGGAATATATATAGTTAAGAGAATTGGTTTGGAAAGTGCCTACGAAATCCTAGTTGAGTTGAAAGACCCACTTTGAGTCTAACCTAATAATAAACTTTTAAGAACTTTAATTTGTAAAAGAGTTTGCGGTGTTTTTCAAGTTTAATCTTAAAAGTATTTTTGATGTTTAAGAAAAATACGTATATATTCAGTGCATGTTGGGTTTTTAAAGTAAAGTGGCGTATACTTTGGTAAAACAATGATTTCTTGTTTTAAAAGAAATTTCTCATTAAAAAGTGCATAATGTAGAGCATATATAGCTCGCTAGTTTTCATATTATAATATATGAAAGGATTGAAAAGAAAGTGTTGCGTTTTGTAAAAGAAAATTCTATTCTGTTAACAATAAATTTTGATTAATGATTTACGAAGAAATTTTGTTGGGTGAACAAAATAAATTGTAGGAACAAAATTGATGTCTGCAACTTATAGCGAGTAGTTAAATTAACATTGTAATTAGAAACAATGTAAGCCCGATAGTTGACCTTGTCTACTCCAGTTTTTTGATTTGAAAAAAAATGTTTTGCTTTTTATTCTGTAACATGTTTTTGTGGTTTGGCAAAAACAAGTTTTGGAGAAGAAAACAAAGTTTTAACACTTTTAATTTTTGAAAGAAAAATGTAATGAAAAGAAAGGAGGCCAAACCATGTTTTAAAAAGAATGGAGTAGGTAAGGATTAGTGCCTAGAAAAGAACGATACAAAGTTAAAGCTATGAATTAAACAATTGGAACCAACTAGAGATTGTTTGAGTTGAGTGATTCTCTGAGTGTCAATCTGATGTTGATTTCGGTCTTCGGGGTTGATATTTAGGGAGTTACTCTCTTGCCAATTTACAGTCAGGGATTAGCTAATATTAAACTAATGGAAAATTCCCGTAGAATGCATAAGCATTGAGAAACCTAGGTTTGTTGCTTGAGAAAGAGAGAAAAAGTATAGGCTAGTAATGCACAGCAAGGACTAGTAGTGACTACTAAGTAGTAAAGGGCAAGTAAGTGGGTAGATCCTGTTGTGTGGACTCGCAATTGTATGAGATGACAAAGTCCTAAGATTCTTGGCCCATAGTAGTAGTTGTGTAGGATGCTATTTGAGTAGAAAACAGAAAAAGTTTATTTGAAATAATAAACTTAAGTAATTGGATTAAGTCAAATAAGCTACGAAAGAGAAAAGCCTAAGCTAACAAGAGACAATAAATTCAGTAAGGCAACAAATGTGACGGGAAAAGAAATTGGAAATCTTAAGAAAAAGATGAATAAATATGAAACTATTCCAAGATAAGATGAAAGAGAAAGGAAAGTTTTCTTATGTGGTTGTGCTTGGATAGGAAAGTAGGAAATTTTTATAGAATAATTATATAAAAATCCTAGTGCAATTATAAAAGGTACAGCGGACAATGTAAATTCTTCCGTTTTATATCTTTTTGTAACATAAGAAATCGAATTTAGAAAATTAGATTTTTCTAAATTTCGAATTTAATGACGGTTGGTAGGGTTTTGGATGCGACAGTTGGGTGAACCATGCTCTTATTCTATAAGAGTATGGGAAAATTTGGATGAAAAATATTTTATTTTTTCAAGAATATTGCATTCATATAGAACTGCAAGTATATTTAGGATGTGAGCATCATGTTTTGAAAGTTTTTTTTAAATTTGCATACATATAGGTGGATCCAAATTAGGCATGCATACTTTACTATGATGTATCTCACTTTGCACATGTGCACAATATTTGCAACAATTGGATGCACACTGGATGGATGGATATTGCGAGGGATTATCTATTATACTCTTATTGAATTTCGGGGACGAAATTCTTTAAGGGTGAAAAAATGTAACACCCCACATTTTTAATATAATTAAAAATGTACAAATATGTATATATGTATAGATAGGTAAATAATGGTGATGCATAATGAAAAATTAATTAATACATTGAAGAGTAAGGAAATTAATGCGATAACAATGTGTGTAATCGAAGAGATGAGAAAATAAAAAATACTTAATTTAAATATTAGGAATTAAGTAAAACGGACATCACCATTGCGTCCATCTCGGAATTCTGGTCAAGATAGACACCTGATTTGCGTAAAACGGACATCATATGAAGAAGTTATTAAGCCTAAAAGTTTGTATACGCACAAGAGAAATATATGTATATATATGTATGTATATATATATATATATACAAACAAATTAAAATATAAAATAAAGAATAAAATAAGGATTGCATGTAATAAATACATGCACTGAAAAAAAATGTAATGCATGCATTAAAAGAAAGAAAGGATCGGTTGCATGCAATGTAAATATGTTGCATGCACTGATTTGCAAACATAATGCATTAACATTAAAAGAAAAAGATTCATGCAATGGTTTAATTTAAGTATTGTAACTAACATGAAAAAGAGAAGTAAGGAGAGAACAATAATTATCATTGTTCTAAGACTTATTAACAAAAGACTTCATAGTTCAGTTGGTTAAGACATTGGATTTGTAATATAGAGGTTGGGGGTTCGAACCCCGGCGGTGGCATAATTTTTATCTTTGTTTTAGAGAGGGCCAACTAAACATGCAAATATATGTACGTATACAAATTCAAAATTTGAAAGGATAAGAACGTACATATAAGGAAATAAAGAAAATATATGTATATATATGAGAATATATATATATATATATGTATAAATATATGTATACAAAAGATAAAATTCAAGATAAGGCTACAGTCAATGAAATATGGCAAGAATCAGATAACGGTGCAACATCGTTTGAATTTTGAAAATAAAACAAAAATTGTGCATATATATATACGTGTAAAAATGGTCGGTAGGGTAATTGTATACATATAAGAATATTTCATATGAATAAAACTGTTAAATAAATTCCAGAAATTCAAAAGTTCAAAAATCAAATTTCTACACCAAAACAATTCAAACATTCGAAATTCGAATTTCTACGCCAAAACAGCTTGCGGGACACAATGCTGACTCAGAGCTGCGTGTACGATAAGATTTGGCTAGATTCATCTGCGAACCTAGACTATATTCTTAACTGGGTTCAATGCTGACTCAGCGCTGCATGTACGATAAGTTATTGAGAACCTATATAAACACCCTAAGGCTACAATTTTCTCTACACATCTTCATTATGCCTATACTCTTCCCTAATTCATATCAAAATAAATCAAAGACGAGGTTATGCTGCTTAAGTTCTTCGTTAGAATTCAAGTAGAGAATCAAAGGCTAATTCAACGACTTCGACAACTATTTTCTAAGAATCAAATCTAAATTAGAGGATCGATAATTTACGTCAAGAGATAGCTTTTCAGTTTCAGAAATCAGATCCCAGAATTCAAGATCCATTCTTAAATCAGTGAGTGGGATTACAATACACTTCATGCATAATAGTATTATTATCGTTTGTCATTCCTCAGTTAAAATTCATGTTGCAATTTAAAATAATCTTTGTATGCTTAATCTATTCCTCTTCCCCATTCTTCCTTTTTATTTTTAAAACTTTGGCTACCTTCAAGCCAAATTCAACAACGCTTAAATTATAGTTATTTGGGAAGAGCTTGAGATTTAATCGATGAATTAGGCAATTTGGGTAAAAAGATTATTACACGAATGGTTGTGTAAGCAAAGTAGAAATGGGTTAAGTAGCACTTGACATATGAATAAGCTTAACCAACATATGAGGAATGATAACAACCTGTTAGGAACACATGTATGGGAAACATGAATAATAGATATAGCCTATTAACGGGATTATAAGCATGAACATAAATTGGGGTTTTTGGGTAAAGCTTGAATTTGAGACTTGAAAATTGGATATGCTGTTAAAATCCTAGAAACATAATTAAAAATGGAATATGTTGGACAAACCATGTTTTTATGCAATTATGGAACTCGACACATAACATGAAATTGACAATAGTAGCATAACTTGAACATGAACATGCTTGTGAATTGGTAATTGACATTTGATATCTAGAATGAACATGAACATGCTTGTAAATTTATAATTGGCCTATGACACCTAGAATAGACATGAATTGTTAATTGGCTAAACATGAAACATGGCTAACTCAAGGTTATAATGAGTTTGCGGTGCAATCCTGCCGGGAACCGCCCGACACATCCAGTGACCGCAAACAATAGGTTCTAATGTGAGAAGTTAGTCATAACATGCTTGTAACCCGAGGTTAGATTGAGTTGTGGTGTAATCCTGCCCGGAACCAACCGGCACATCCAGTGACCGCAACAATATGTCTAATGTGAAAGATTGGACATTAATAACTAATTAATGCTAATGACACATGCTAGTATGGTAAGGTCAAGTCAACATGAAACATTAGACAACACTTAACCAATTTGACATGACATATGGGTAGGTTAAGTCAACATGAACCGCTAGATAACACTTAACCAATTTGACATGATATATGGGCGGGTTAAGTCAACATGAACTGATAGAGAACACTTAACCAATTTAGCATGGTACGTGGGATGAATTAAATACGTGATTGGGGGTTAAGTCAACTTGGACACGTGGGCAAACTTAACCTATATAACAGTATCAAAGCAAGGAAAAGTGGGGAATGATGAGATTAAATAATAGATAAACTTATCCTAGGGATAAAAAATGAATATGACTTAAGATGTAATACAACTCGAAGGGCGGGACGACTTATACTATGAAATAAGTTAATCTAAGCTGGAAATGTGGGGAAACACCCGTACGCTATCATTTGATAAAGAGAACTTAAGTCATACTTGAATTCATTGATAAACCTTAGTTAAAAGGAACTAAGTAAAAAACCTTAGTTAAACAGAACTAAGTAACAGAAACTAAGTATCAAACCTTGGTTAAGAGAACCAAGTAATAGACCTTAGTTAAGAGGACTAAGTTGTAAACCTTAGTTAAGAAAACGAACGATTAAGAGAACTAAGTAGTAAACCTTAGTTAAGAGGACTAAGTAGTAAACCTTAGTTAAGAAAGCTAACGATTCAGGAAACTAAGTAGTGAACCTTAGTTAAGAAAGCTAACAATTCAGGAAGCTAAATAGTGAAACTTAGTTAAGAAAGCTATCGATTCAGGAAACTAAGTAGTAAACCTTAGTTAAGAGAACTAAGTAGTAAACCTTAGTCAAGAAAGCCAAGTAGAACGCGAGGAGGAGCGAACGTCCATCTTATCATGAAGAAGGCTCCAACGAACTGGGTTACGGAGCACGCGACTTCAAGGGGACGTGAGTGTACTCTTGGTGTCCCTCTGTGAGGTTGCAGATGATCCTCCTGGGCTCACAGAGGTAAAGGTCTGCATTAGAAGAGCCAAGGGTATGCCTTGGTTGCAATATAAGCAACCTAAAGACTAGGATGTGTCAGCATGAGGCGGCGATATCTTGTTTAGCCCTGTGATAGCACGTCGTTGTCTACCTACCATCTTGAGTCAATCGTGATACGCAAGTGGAAAGGCGGAGAACTCCAACAGACCATATACTTTGCTATCTAGTTATGGGTGAGGGTGACCAATAGGTTTGTGGGGCATAGAGGACCGGCGTACAGTTCTCATTCTTGATTTTCTTGGGTGCCTTTCTTTAGTTGAGGGAGGGGTCAAGTGGGACCATAGCCATATACAGATAAAACAGACCTTAGCATCTGCATCGGCAGATAAATTAAAGCTCCCAACCGAGTTCCTTGTTTCTTGATTAGCCCTGCCACGGGACTTGGGCTGCACATATAGAGGACATGTGCGATAGATATCTAGCACGTTTAATGACACGATTGGTACATAAAGTTTAGGCACATATATCGCTCTGGTTGGTGTGTCCTAGACTAGGGGGCATTGTTCGATAGGTGTGACGGCCCGCCCCGCACCAACCGACATTTACTCCAAAGGTGCGCTGTACACATGTCTAGTTAGCACGGAACGGGTCGTTAGAAGGAAAGGGAAGAAGGGAATGAACATACAAAGAACCTGTAGAATGTCTCACAGCGCATAGAACAAAATATAATAATAACATACTTGACATAAAACAGGAGAGACAGTGCATAAGCTAAAAACCAGAACTATGCATCATAGCAGCGGAAATCCAAAATATAGCTTATTACAACTTTTCAAACTGTCTCAAAGCAAAAGCAAGATAAAGAAGGTACACTACTAATGCACAAGTAGCGACCACCAACGACACAGGGTATATATATATATATATATATATATATATATATATATATATATATATATATATATATATATCATACGTGGAAGCCTCCTGCCCGCCTCCGAATCAGCTACTCGCGCATTACCAGCTAACCTGTCTCTAGTCTGCTCGTGTGAGCACCCAGAGTAATAAGAGGAGACATAAAACTCTGGGTCAGACATAAAGCCTGGTATGAGCGATAAGCATCTAAAGTGAACAATAACAGGTAGACTAAAACATACCTGAACCTGGACCTGCAACCAAAGAGTTAGCACTACATACTGTACAACACTCTAAGGTGCTATATCAAACGGTGTAAAGATACGGAGGTGGGGGAGGTGTGCATGTCATAGTGATGGCAAACAATCAAACATAGCATCCATCCTCACATCTCTCACTCAGTGCGTAAAGCATACGATATTCACCACTTCGATCACCCACCCTTGTTACGATCACTTTGCCCCATGAAGTCATAAAATGGCTTCACTGCACTGATAACGTAGCCACTAATCCTTCGTTATGTCCACTTGCCCCATGGAGTTATTCACCCCATCTGCGCTGGCTCATAGCCTTACCAATCCTTACTATGTCCACTTTCCCCATGGAGTTATTCACCCCATCTGCGCTGGCTCATAGTCTTACTACGCATCACCTTACCCCTCAAGTCATAATGACTCTACTGCACTGATAATGTAGTCTTGCTACCATCACCTTGCCCCTCGAGTCGCAATGACTCTACTGCACTGATAAGTAGCCCATCATTCATTTTCAGTGGTGAATCGAAGTTATGAACGTCGACAACTCCTTAGCACACGTCCCGCAGCAAAGCCCAACCATGAAGTGAACTCATCGGTTCCCAACTGGATCCTGAGCTCTAACTTCCCATATTGGACTACCTTTGCATCTCGGGTTATTGGTCAATACTGGGTCGGGTCGGGTTCTCTTCAAACCATCGGTTCGGGTCGGGTGTCTGCGTTGCATCAGTTCGGGTCTTCCTGTGTAACGGTTCGGGTCGGGTCCACTCCATCGCGTCGGTTCGGGTCGGGTATCTTTCTCCAGGTCGGGTCGGGTGTCTTCTCCCCTCCAGTTCGTGCTTCCGTTCTGATCCGCTCCCTCATTCTTCACGTACTCCGATCCGATCCCTCCTTCTTTATCCGATCCGATCGCTTCTCCTTTGTCCGATCCGATCCCAGTTCAGTTAGCGTGGCCTTCCTTTTTGCCACTTTTCTCAAGTGTTAGGTTCCGATCCGATCGAATCCCTTGCCCAGTTCAACATATCCGATCCGAGCCCCCATATCCGATCCGATCCGAAACCTGCACTGCTTTCTGAAACTGTTCCAGCAAGTGTTTACGCCATTCGACGACGTTTTCGACCATTCTAACTATTGAAATCAATCACAAAGCATATCATACAGTCATAGCAACATGCATAATCAACCACAAACATCAAAACATCAATATGATAGGTTAAAATGGATCAAACATACCCAAAACCCCAATATTTCCCCTTAAGCATGTTTAGGTGAAACTAATGATAGGATTAGCAAAACTTAACCAAATTAACCCAAATTCATATCAGAGGTCTAAAACATCATTTAGGAATTTATAAACATTTTTCCAGAATTTTATCACGTTTAAATTGGCTAATTAACACTAATTAGCCATAATTATTGCAAAACTATGCAAATCACTCACCTTAGCCACAAATAAACTAAGATCTGAGATAAATTTCTGATTTGATGCAAATCCCAATACTAAACAGCAGCTCCAATGTTGATTTGGTGTAGATCTCCCTTGATTAGATGTTGCTAAGCTTAATCCTTGACCAAAAGATGATTTGGAGATGATTTAGAGGTTGGAGGCCATTTTTAGGGTTCCTTGGTGATAAGTGGAGGCTAGAAAACTGAAATGGAATGATTCTCCATCTCATTTCAGCCTTCCCATAACCCCAATCCCGAAATGGGTTATGGGCCTACTCACTAATCACCCGATTTGGCCCAGTTAAGCAGTTTTTCACCCTCCAAACCTTATTTCAGCCATATCTCCCAAACGGTAAGTCCGTTTGGCTATTATGACCACTCTACGGAAACGTAAACCATCAAACGAATCCAATGGAAGTGATTATAGGTCAAAATTCCTTTCCAATCAAAAGTTATGGCCAAAACAATACCAACTAGGGGTAAAATGGTCATTTAAAAATCGACAAAAATCATGAATATGGGAAATGACTCTAATAGATGTTTCTCAAAGTTACATGACCATACGACTTCATATGGGAAAGAAATAAATATTCTACGATCCTCCGATGCGTAGGATATGGGTCGTTACACTCTCCCTCCCTTAAGAAATTTCGCCCCCGAAATTCCGTAATCAAAACACACACAAAGGTTCCCACATGCCTATCAACCATAAAACAACAATCAAACATGGAAAACAAGTAAGGCAAGTCTATCCTAGCATGCGGAATAACTAAATTATGAAGAAAGTCTTACCCGGCAAAGAGCTTTGGATACGCCTTCCTAATGCTCTCCTCTGTTTCCCAAGTAAAATCATTCTCGCTCTCGCCCCACTGAACCTTGACTAGCTTCACCGCCTTCCTTCGAAGTTGCTTCATATCGTGCCCCACAATACGAGTTGGCTTGCGGTTCCCAACCGCCTCGGGTTCTACTTCGAAGTCCTCTAACTGATCAGGTGAAATAGTCATATCTGAGTTGTGAACGAACTTCCTTAGTTGGGAAACATGAAATACATTGTGAACTCCTGCCATCTTCTCTGGTAAGCCAACTCTATATGCCAAATTCCCGACTAATTCAAGAACATGGAATGGGCCAACAAATCTTGGTGCCAACTTTCCTCTCCTGCCAAATCGTATCACGCTCTTCAACGGAGAGATCTTGACAAACACCGAGTCACCAATGGAGAATTTAAATTTCTTCTCCTCTTATCAGCATAACTCTTCTGCCTATCTTGGGCAGCTTTCATTCGTTGTTGAATGATCTTGATCTTATCGGAAGTTTCCCTCACCACATCTGGTCCAAGCACAAACTTCTCGCCAGTCTCTATCCAACATGATGGTGAGTTGCACGGTCTTCCGTACAAAGCTTCATATGGAGCCATACCGATACTGGATTGGTAGCTATTATTATATGCAAACTCTAGTAGATGCAAATGGTCATCCCATGATCCACCAAAATCCAATATACAAGCTCTCAAGAGATATTCCAATATACGATTCACCCTCTCCTCTGACCGTCGGTCTGAGGATGAAATGCGGTACTGAGATGTAATCCTGACCCTAGAGCCTCTTGTAAGCTCTTCCAAAACCCACTAGTGAACAACGGGTCTCGGTCACTCACAATGCTTTTGGGTACTCCATGAAATCTCACTACCCACTTCATATACAATTCTGCTAACTTAGCTGCCGTTCTGGTCGATTTGACTGGTATAAATCTTGCACTTTAAGTCAATCGATCCACAATTACCCAAATGCTATCATATCCCGATTTAGTCCTTGGTAAACCATCGATGAAATCCATCGAGACTTGGTCCCATTTCCATTCGGGAATTTCTAATGGTTGCAACAACCCACTAGGCTTCTTTTGCTCGGCTTTAACTAGCTGGCAATTCATGCATTTGGATATAAACCTCCCAATGTCTCTTTTCATCACTTCCCAGTGGTAGGTCCGCTTCATGTCTCGATACATCTTATTACCACCGGGATGTATAGTAAGTTTTGAGTGATGACATTCTCTATGCACTTCATCCCTCAAACCATTCACGTTGGGCACAACTAGTCTTCCATTCTTCCGAAGCCATCCATCTCGATCAAGCCCATACACATTCATCTCCTCACCGTCGATGTTCATCTCTAACTTGGAGATGATTTTCGATAGATTAGGATCGTCCCTCTAGCTGGAACCAATCCGCTCTATCAAGGTGGGTCTGATCGCCAAACTAGCTAGCATAACTGGATCCAATTCGCACTTTGGTCTGAAATCAAACCCCGCGATATACTCCAGTTGCTTCCACTCAAGAAACGTAGCCCCTAAACTGGCATGTCTCCTACTCAAGGCGTCGGCTACCACATTACCTTTCCTAGGTGTGTATGCGATATCGAAATCATACGAAGCCAAGAACTCTAACCATCTCTGCTGACGGAGATTCAGATCTTTCTGAGAGAAAAGATACTTTAACGATTTATGATTGGTAAACAACTCAAATCTTTCTCCCAAGAGATAGTGTCTCCACATCTTCAGCGCAAACACGATCGCTGCTAATTCCAAATCATGGGTAGGATACTTCTTCTCATGCGGCTTTAGCTGTCGACTAGCATAAGCTACAACCCTACCTCCTTGCATCAATACAGCACCCAGTCCGGTACCACAAGCATCTGTGTATACCGTCATCTCTTCGTTCCCTTGAGGACTGACTAACACTGGCGCACGCGTCAACTTCTCTTTTAGACTCTTGAAGGCATCCTCACACACTCCGTCCCAAACGAAGGACTGATTCTTCTTAGTCAATTGAGTCAACGGTGATGCTATCTTGGAGAAGCCCCGGATAAACTTTCGATAATATCCAGCTAATCCCAAGAAACTTCTTACATCTGTTGCATTCTTGGGTGTAGGCCAATCCTGTACCGTAGCCAACTTCGCAGGGTCCACGGCAATACCACTCTCGGAAACAACATGACCTAAGAATCTCACTTCCCTTCTCCAAAAGTGACACTTAGAGAATTTCGCTTTCAATTGGTGTTTCCTCAACACCTCCATCACTATCCTCAAGTGCCCCTTGTGTTCCTCCTCTGTCCTTGAGTAAACAAGGATATCATCCACGAACACAAGAACAAACTTATTCAACTGATCTCTGAATACTCGATTCATAAGATCCACAAAATAGGCTGGTGCATTGGTCAACCCAAATGGCATGACCAACCACTCATAAAATCCGGACGGCGTCCTAAATGCCATTTTTGGGACACTCTCGTCTGCTACTCGAAGCTGATGAAATCATGTCGCGAGGTCCAACTGGGAGAACACTCTTGCTCCTTCCAGCTGATTAAACAAATCATCTATCCGCGGTAGATGATTCTTATTCTTCCTCGTCACCTTATTCAACTCGCGATAGTCCACACACAAACGAAGGGAACCATCTGCCTTAGTGGCAAACACAACTGGTGCTCCCTACTCGGAGACACTCCTTCTAATAAATCCCTTCTTCAAAAGATTGCTGACTTGCACCTCGAGCTCTTGCTTCTCCCTTGGTGCCATACGACGAAGTGGCATCACTATAGGTCTGGCATCTTTCACTAAATCAATACGGAACTCAATCTCTCGGTGTGGTGGAAGCCCGGTCACCTCCTCGAAGACGTCCGGATACTGGCCAACCACGGGCACATCTGACAACTCATCCTACGGGATGTCGAGGGAATTTACAAAACTAGCCATAACCCCATCACTAGGTAGGCTACCAAACACTACCCTCCGCCCATCATCCGCCCTCACTGTCACCAAAAAGCCCTCACAGTCTACCACCACCCCGTATCTTTGGAGCCAATCGACTCCCATTATAATGCCATACCCAGTAAAGCCCAAAACAAAGCAATCACATACAAACATACATCCATGACTCGATAAGACCAAATTCCTGCAAATCATACTAAGGCTAGTCGAACCACCAATCGGGTTCGCCACAACCAATGGTCTATCGACTATCTCGGGTTCCAGTCCCAACCTATCTACCAGGTCACTAGATATGAAGGAACGGGAAGCCCCAGTATCAAACAAAACTCGAACTGGTACATCATAAATAGAAAGCATACCTTGAATAACAACATTCTTTCCTTTCTCCGCCGCAGTTGGGGGCATTCGACGAAGAAGGAACAGCATCAATAGCATATGATTTCACAATCTGCTTCTCTTTAAGAGGTTGCGGACACTTATCCTTGAAATGTCCCACTTGACCACAATTGAAGCACTTTTTGTCCGCTGGCTTGGCCCGACAATCTTTAGCATAATGGCCATTCTTACCACAGCTGAAGCACTCAACATCCTTCTTGCTCTTTTTCTGGCCACCTTTAGATTGGTCCTGCTTCCTCTTATTCTGAGAGTTATTCTTGCCTCCACCGCCTGCTTGCGGCTTTGGCCCTTCTATAGATGCAGCCTCAGTCTTTGACTTAGGGTAAAGACTCTCTGATCTCAAAGCCTTCCCCACAATCGATTCAAAAGTCTCATCGATGTGATTGATAAGCCTTTCCCCCAAGTATCCATCCAAACCAGTATTGAACTTCTCATTCTTCTTCTCAGGAGTGTCAATGAGAGACAGTCCATACTTCGACAAAGTGTCGAACTCAGCAATATAGTCAGAAACTGCCCTTTCGTTCTGCTTGAGTTCCAAGAACCTCTTGAACAACACTGACTTCTGGGCAGCTGGAATAAACTTCTCGCTAAAGCGAGCCTTGAACTGAACCCAAGTAACCTGGTCCTCTGGAGTAGCTGTTCTAATGGCATTCCACCAATTCATCGCTCACCCTTGCAGCTGACGAGACGCTAGCCTTCTCTTCATCGCATCCTCGAGACCCAAGTCATCAAAGATACGATCACAGCTATCCATCCAATCTTGAACATCTGTGGCCGACTCCGTCCCGTGGAACGGCTTCCCACCAAGGTTGGTGTAATCCTTGCACAACTTGGCGAAATCGATCCTAGGCGCCTGCACTACTGGGCCAGCACCAACTCCGGGATAGGGAGCTGCCCCTTGCAGTTCTCTAAGCATGTCTCTCATGAGGTCAGTAAACATCGCCCTCATGTCAGCAGCATTCCCATTATGGGCTCCCCTTTCGGCACCTCTAGCATACCGGCTCATCGTCAATCTGAAAAAGGGAAACGATTAACGACCCCATAGTGGTGCTAGTGCAGTACGACTTCATTCTTATACTACCAATAGTATATATATAGCTTTTGAAAAGCAAAGTAATCACAAATACGCGCTCTCATATACGTACTATCTTTCCCTAGTGTCTTTCCTTAGGTTAACCACGCAACCTAGAGCTCTGATACCAAGTGTGACGGCCCGCCCCGCACCAACCGACATTTACTCCAAAGGTGCGCTGTACACATGTCCAGTTAGCACGGAACGGGTCATCAGAAGGAAAGGGAAGAAGGGAATGAACATACAAAGAACCTGTAGAATGTCTCACAGCGCATAGAACAAAATATAATAATAACATACTTGACATAAAACAGGAGAGACAGTGCATAAGCTAAAAACCAGAACTAAGCATCATAGCAGCGGAAATCCAAAATATAGCTCATTACAACTTTTCAAACTGTCTCAAAGCAAAAGCAAGATAAAGGAGGTACACTACTAATGCCCAAGTAGTGACCACCAACGACATAGGGAGAATGTGTGTGTATATATATATATATATATATATATATATCATACGTGGAAGCCTCCTGCCCGCCTCCGAATCAGCTACTCGCGCATCACCAGCTAATCTGTCTCTAGTCTGCTTGTGTGAGCACCCAGAGTAATAAGAGGAGAATATAAAACTCTTGGTCAGACATAAAGCCTGGTATGAGCGATAAGCATCTAAAGTGAACAATAACAGGTAGACTAAAACATACCTGAACCTGGACCTGCAACCAAAGAGTTAGCACTACATACTGTACAACACTCTAAGGTGCCATATCAAACAGTGTAAAGATACGGAGGTAGGGGAGGTGTGCATGTCATAGTGGTGGCAAACAATCAAACATAGCATCCATCCTCACATATCTCACTCAGTGCGTAAAGCATACGATATTCACCACTTCGATCACCCACCCTTGCTACGATCACTTTGCCCCACGAAGTCATAAAATGGCTTCACTGCACTGATAACGTAGCCACTAATCCTTCGCTATGTCCACTTGCCCCATGGAGTTATTCATCCCATCTGCGCCGGCTCATAGCCTTACCAATCCTTACTATGGCCACTTGCCCCATGGAATTATTCACCCCATCTGCGCTGGCTCATAGCCTTACCAATCCTTACTATGTCCACTTGCCCCATGGAGCTATTCACCCCATCTGCGCTGGCTCATAGTCTTACTACGCATCACCTTGCCCCTCTAGTCATAATGACTCTACTGCACTGATAATGTAGTCTTGGTACCATCACCTTGCCCCTCGAGTCGCAATGACTCTACTGCACTGATAAGTAGCCCATTATTCATTTTCAGTGGTGAATCGAAGTTATGAACGTCGACAGCTCCTTAGCACACGTCCCACAGCAAAGCCCAACCATGAAGTGAACTCATCGGTTCCCAACTGGATCCTGAGCTCTAACTTCCCATATTGGACTACCTTTGCATCTCGGGTTATTGGTCAATACTGGGTCGGGTCGGGTTCTCTTCAAACCATCGGTTCGGGTCGGGTGTCTGCGTTGCATCAGTTCGGCTCTTCCTGTGTAGCGGTTCGGGTTGGGTCCACTCCATCGCGTCGGTTCGGGTCGGGTATCTTTCTCCAGGTCGGGTCGGGTGTCTTCTCCCCTCCAGTTCGTGCTTCCGTTCTGATCCGCTCCCTCATTCTTCACGTACTCCGATCCGATCCGTCCTTCTTTATCCGATCCGATCGCTTCTCCTTTGTCCGATCCGATCCCAGTTCAGTTAGCGTGGCCTTCCTTTTTGCCACTTTTCTCAAGTGTCAGGTTCCGATCCGATCGAATCCCTTGCCCAGTTCAACATATCCGATCCGAGCCCCCATATCCGATCCGATCCGAAACCTGCACTACTTTCTGAAACTGTTCCAGCAAGTGTTTACGCCATTCGACGACGTTTTCGACCATTCTAACTATTGAAATCAATCACAAAGCATATCATACAGTCATAGCAACATGCATAATCAACCACAAACATCAAAACATCAATATGATAGGTTAAAATGGATCAAACATACCCAAAACCCCAATATTTCCCCTTAAGCATGTTTAAGTGAAACTAATGATAGGATTAGCAAAACTTAACCAAATTAACCCAAATTCATATCAGAGGTCTAAAACATCATTTAGGAATTTATAAACATTTTTCCAGAATTTTATCACGTTTAAATTCGCTAATTAACACTAATTAGCCATAATTAGTGCAAAACTATGCAAATCACTCACCTTAGCCACAAATAAACTAAGATCTGATATAAATTTCTGATTTGATGCAAATCCCAATACTAAACAGCAGCTCCAATGTTGATTTGGTGTAGATCTCCCTTGATTAGATGTTGCTAAGCTTAATCCTTCACCAAAAGATGATTTGGAGGTGATTTAGAGGTTGGAGGCCATTTTTAGGGTCCTTGGTGATAAGTGGAGGCTAGAAAACTGAAATGGAATGATTCTCCATCTCATTTCAGCCTTCCCATAACCCCAATCCCGAAATGGGTTATGGGCCTACTCACTAATCATCCGATTTGGCCCAGTTAAACAGTTTTTCACCCTACAAACCTTATTTCAGCCATATCTCCCAAACGGTAAGTCCGTTTGGCAATTATAACCACTCTACGGAAAGGTAAACCATCAAACGAATCCAATGGAAGTGGTTTCAGGTCAAAATTCCTTTCCAATCAAAAGTTATGGCCAAAACAATACCAACTAGGGGCAAAATGGTCATTTAAAAATCGACAAAAATCATGAACATGGGAAATGACTCTAGTAGATGTTTCCCAAAGTTACATGATCATACGACTTCATATGGGAAAGAAATAAATATTCTATGATCCTCCGATGCGTAGGATAAGGGTCGTTACAATAGGTAGCATAAACCCTAGTGGCCCTAAGTAGCATAAACCGAGGTCGGATCTAGAATGCGTTCAATAGGTAGCATAAACCCCAGTGGCCCTGGGCTGCGTAAACCCTGGTTGAATCTAGGAAGCACTGGATAGAAAACCCTAGATTAGATCTAGGTAATAAACGGAATCTAGCAAGATCAAGAGTGGTAGTCCAAACGGTTTCGAGAATGGTGGCACTACACTAAAGTAGTATAGATTTACATGATGAAGCCCGTACGAGATACGGCAAGGGACTGTATGTATACATGGAAAGGATTATACGAGTTGGGGGTATCTACATATATGTTGTATTAGGTTAATCTACTAGTGGGACATGAGTATAGCCTAAAGAGCTAATATCGCGAATAACCTAATATGCAAGAAAATATAACTGAACGGTATATGTAGGATTTTACAGAAGTTTATTCTAAGTCCACTCACACAGAACTTACGTTCTGACCCCCTCCTCATTACATACTTCCAGGTTAGGTTCAAGACAGAGATGGTATAAGCTTTGGATACTGGTTAGGCAGTATGTTTTATAAGGTAAAGTTATATTTAAAGTATATTATACTTTGATTTCCTTCCGTTGTAAGATGCTTACGAATTCTGACATGTTTTCTTTATCTCTGTCTTTTTCTGTAGGATACCACAGCGCTCAACTCGGGTTTCAATAGATTGGGTTTTTGAAAAAAATTCGGTCTATCGGAATTCGGGTTGTTACAGATCTACACACCCGATTAAAATTTTCTATATTATAATGAGAATACCTTGAAATGATGCTTTTGAAATGTCTTAAACACCCTTTAAACATTACACTTTCAGGTCGGGGCAGTTATGTCCTTTCTCAATTCTTTCACGCACCACGCATCCACAGATTCCACTACCCATGATCCCATTCCATTCGGTTGTCTCTCTTTTGTCACTTGGTTTCTGGCGGCGTCATACTTTCTCCTCTATCTTCCCTGAAATTCAGATCGATGGTCAATCGTACGTTCATCTCCGCGTTGTCATCCTCTGATTTCTCAGAAATAAGATGTTTACCTTGCTCTATTCTTCAGATTTATGGGCGGTAACAGTTTGTACCTACTCCACTCTTCTGATTTTTTCTAGATTTCTTCATCCTTCCTAACACTGCAATTCATCTATGCGGTAATCTGAGTCGCTCAACCATGGATCTGAGTCGCTCACGCACGGATCTGAGTTGCTCATGCTCCGTCAAACACGGTGAAATCATAAGGTACCTAATGTCTTATTATCTTAATTTTATTGACATTAATTCTTTTTTGGCTATATAAATTTTCCTTCTTTACTTGATTTTCATGATGCGAATCACCTTTTTCCCTATACTCATATATCCCGACTTCAAGTTTGTCTAAACTTAACCTAAATCTTCCTATTTGTTTTGAGTTTTTGTATTTAACTTTAGCGTTTATTACGTTGTGTAGTCAAACTGTGAAAGAAAATTCCACTTTAACCATCTCTTTCATTATTAAGCTATTGGAATCTACGTTTAACAACCTCAAATATTAATGTGCGTTGGGTCCAGAATATGTTACACACCTAAGCTTATGACGTATGAGGGAAAGCTAACAACCGTTAGACAAAGAGATTCCAGTTGAAATTTCTTGGTCCTGATGTATACTAAGTGGTATTTGGTTTAAACGTTTAAAAATTATCTTCTGTTCCTCAAATTTACTTCTAATTTCCAATTGCGCTACATTTTAATTTTTTACGAGGAAGAGTTAAATGAATAAAAAAATCCGCATGGTGCATCTTCAAAATGCACGGTAAAAGACCATGATTTAGCACCAGCCTGTTAGCAACAAGGCTATATTGTGGTCTAAATTTGTTGTATGTTTTGTGTAACACCCCGAAAATTCTATAACTGTGATATTAGCGAATTTAAGTATAATTAATCTGAAATCAAAGAACTAAGGGAAACGGGATACGCCATTGCGTTCGTCTCGGAAAAATACGCGAAATAGAGTCCGAGTTTTCGAAAAACGGAGTCCGTATGAAGAAGATATGGCCTTCGGAAGTTTTGAATTAAATTTAAAATTCAAACAGATTAAAATAATTAAATATTCCGAAGTGGGGCCCAACGGGCCAGGGTGGAAGAACACCCGCCTGGGCCACCCAGGTCGACTGGGCTGTCGACCTGGGCTACCCATGTCGACAGGGCTGTCGACAGCCCTGTCGACAGGGGTATCGACCTGGTCGAGCCCAGTCAACCTGGCTGGCCAGGTCTGTGTTCCTCCGATTTTCTGTGGTCTGCTTTGTCATTAGGGCTAGGTGGCGGGTTTTAATTGGTCTCTCTATCTAATGAATGGCTATGATCTAACCTAGCAACATCAATGGTCCTAATCAATTCCTAACCTCTATATAAACAACCCTAGACTAAACCCTAATCTATTCATTCAAAATTAAGAAGATAGCCGCCATGTTGCTGAGGAACGACTAAGAGTAGCCGCCAACTAGAGAGAGGATTAGGGAGAAAGTTCTAAAGCCTAAAGCAATTCAAGCAACCTAAAGCTAATCAATTCAACAAAGGAATCATATCTCTTAATTAGAAAATTCATCGCAACGATTGTAAGTAGAGTATTACTTTGGTATGAACAAATGATTGTGTAGATATGTATGCTTGAATTGTGGCAATGAAATTCATATTTGTGCGTTCTTATCAATTTATATACGATTGGATATTCTGAATTATGTCATTCAATTATAAAGAACTACATGCGGTAGTTCTACGCAAATATACGTTTGGAATATTCGCGAATTATGTGACCTATGTTGATGCTACATGTATTTAAAGTTTGGGGTTTTGCTACTATGCCGTCATGATGTATATTTTTGTGCATAAATCATTTTGTATGTAATTAGAACAAGTTTGGTTATTATCATCCATATGAAATTATATTGAGAATTTGGCATCATGTACTAAGTCATGCTTTTGCAAACTTATATGGCTAGGCTATGAATGATATTGGGCATAATTGAAATCCATGATTAAGTCTATCTTGTTTAAAAAGAATTATATGATGACATATGTGAGACATGGCTAGGTTAGACTCAAAAATCCCTTTTTGCAAGTTTAAAGCAAACACCATGTCTAGGAATCTTTATGCATAAGAAATATTTATACCATCGTTATGTGATTAGACTTAAATCATGATTAAGTTGAACTATGCTAGTAACAAAGTATTCCCTTTGAAAACTTGTAGAAATCTTATGAACATGACTTGTTTATATTTATGCCATGAACAAATTTAACTATACCTATGCCATGCTTATGTTTGATATTATGCCATGCTTATATTTGACATCATGCCATGCTTATGCTAGAAATATTTATGCCATGCTTATGTTTGACATTATGCATAAATAAGAATATAGGTTCATGTTGCAGTTAAACCTATGCAAGTTCACATGCTTTGATTCATGTCACCTATGTTACCACTATGCAAGTACACCAGTTTCTATTATGTATTTCCAACGTTATATGCAAGTTCATGCGCTCACCTTCCCCTCTTTGTGTATGTAATTACGCTTTAAGCCTCCCCTTTTCGCATGGCTAAATTGGGCTTTAAAAAGGCTAAGCCCAATATATAAACGGACGTGTAAAACGGGGGAAAATAACGTTGGGTTAAAATTAATTAATGAATGAATGAAAATATGAAATAGAAGGGCCCAAATTCAAGTGTGGGTTGGGCCCATGATTGGTGTAACCTTTACACCATTAACTTAATAATGGGCCGCAAATATTTACATATAAGAAATAAAGAAGAATGACAAAATATGTAAATGTAGAACACACGATGTGTTTAACCCGAGGTTGGATTGAGTTGTGATGTAAACCTGCCCGGAACCGCCCGGCTGTCCAGTAGTCACAACAATACCTATCCAATGTGGGAGGTTAAACATGGAGCCCAACAAGGACCCGAGGTTAGACTGAGTTGTGGCGTAAGACTGCCCGGAACCAACCGGCAACAGGCAGCCACAACAATACCTGTCTAATGTGAGAGGTCAGGGCCTTAATAAGACAATTAAGGCTGAGTCAGGATTGCTAGGATTAAGTGAACTAAAGACTTAATCAAAATGGAACATGCTAAACTAAACGGACTGGTGGGGTTAGGAAACACTTAACCAACTTAGCATGTTGGCTAGAGATAGAAAACCTAGTAACGGGGGACCCTTTTCAGCAGTAACCCTAAAAGGTGTATCAGGATACCCTGAAACTAGGCAGGGTGGGGCACGATTACTGGGCTGATTGTAAGAGGTCAAAGCGACGGCGGTGGTGTAGCAGTGTAGGTTCTAACGGAGTGCAGGCGTGCACACACTCCGGTGCAGAAAAATAAGGCACTGGACACCAGTAGCATACCTGTGCACTCTAAGGTTGTGTCGGGTTGCCACTATGGGACTTGATACACCCCATGGTGGGACCAGCATAGGTAACTACAGACATCGGGGGCCGTAAGACACATGTAACTATGCGAGTAGGAGCCGATTATCATAGAATGGATCACATCACCCTGATTATGGGGTGCAGATTGGAAACTAGTTTATATGGGTTCAGAGATTAACATGGGGTACAATAGTATATTCGACCCTAGACAACTTAACCAAGTTTCTAATGCATGCCCACTTCTTGTTTACACTTATCATACCCAGTTCTTTATTCATAGACAAAGTAGTACTAGACTTACTCAGGCTTTATGTCTGACTCTACTTTTCTTTCGTCTTCTTTCTTCCGTTTCCCCCCCCAGGTCCTCAGGGAGGGAACGCAGCAGCTTGACCTACCTCAACATCCAGCTTGAAGAAGAGAAATGTATTGCTTGGACTTTCCTGTTTTTGAACTATGGCTTTGGATAACCACTATGGGGCTTCTGCAGTTTATCTATGTTTTATTTATGCTTCTTTAAATAATGTACTCAAGACAGATTGTGAAAGTGTTATGTTATGTTTTTGGAAAGGATGTTGTTGTAACACGTATTTGACTTTTATGAAATAAAAGTTGGTTGTTCTTCCGCTGTTTACAAATATGTGTTCTTATATCTGTCTTGTATATCTGTGACTTGTACTTATAAACCTCCACCAAAATTAGGGCATTCCCTTTGAGAGTGACCCTAACGGAGGTGGGGTGTTTCACTTGGTATCAGAGCATAGGTTTACCAGATAAGATAAAAAGTTTTGAAAAAAAAAAATTATTTTCAAAAAGGAAATTTAAAGAAGCATTTTTAAAAGAAAAATATTATTTTATTTTAAAAAGGCAAAAGTCCACTCCCCAAAGCCATAGGTACTATCTCTTATCCTTCGTTTTGAATCTATCCTTTTTGTTTCAGCATGTCTGAAGTTCTTAACTTGCCGGAAGGGGTGCCAATACCTGGTTGGTTTAGACGGTTCTTAGAAGCGAGGGCCACGCAGCCAGGTCCTACCATTCCTCCTCCCCCAGCAGAAGGAAATCATCCAGCCGCAGCGGCACCTTTTCCTCCACCTCCTCCTCGGCGGGGAAACGCGTTTGCTAAGATATGTAAAGATTTTAAAGCTATGGGAGGAAGGGATTTCCATGGAACTGAGTCCTTCGTGGCAGCTAGAAATTGGCTGAAAGAAACGGAGGACCTATTCATCATCTTTGAGGTAGAAGATAGACAAAAAGTACAATTGGCGGTGTGGCTATTGAAGGGCGAGGCTTCCTACTGGTGGGAAGTCACTAATGCTGAGAGACCAGTGGAGACATGGGAGCACTTTAGGGCAAGGTTTGAGACCAAATTTCTCTCAGATGCGGAAAGAAGTTTGCAGTTGGAGAAATTCTTATTTCTTAAGCAAGGAGACAAGACTGTTAGAGAGTATGTGAATCAGTTTAATGAGCTGGCTAGGTTTGGGCTTGACCTAGTCAACACCCCGCACAAGAAGGCTCTCCGTTTCGTCAAGGGGTTAAATGAGCCATTACATAGTTTGGCCATGACCCATATACCCATGGGAGCCACGTATGAAAGATTGGTGCAAATGGCATTGCTGAATGAAGAGGACAAGGGCAAGAAGGAGACAAAGGCAGAAAGCTCTCAAGGGAAGAAAGAGGGTTTGCAGCCTAAGAAGACAGACTTTAAGAAAGGCGGGAAAGGCAACAAGGAGAAGAGGAAGTGTAATTTCTGTGGCAAAGTGGGGCACTTAGTAAAGGACTGCCGGAAAAAGAAGGCCAAGGAGAATGGTGGGTGCTTTTCATGCGGTCAGACAGGCCACAGGGCTAAGGACTGCCCAAGGAAACGAGGGCAGGGGCAGGGGGCTGGATCCACCCCAGGGGCACAGGTTCATGTGCTAGAAGCGCCACCTTTGCAACAGCGAGGTATAAATACTTCTGTAGAAAGTGTAGTTTATCTTTATGATCACCCCGTTCGCACTTTATTTGATTCTGGCGCATCACACTCCTTTATCTCGTCTGCTTTAGTAGAATCTCTGCACCTAAAAACTAGTATGGTAGAGGACCCCTTAATTGTTTCAAACCCAATTGGGGGCCCAGCTCATTTGTCTATGATCTGTTTGGATTTGAAAATTTCTATCCTAAGTGTTGAATTTCAATGTAGTGCCTTTGTTTTGGGCTTTTCGGGGTACGGTTTGATTTTGGGTATGGATTGGCTATCCAGTAATGGGGCCATCCTTGATTGTGAAAAAAGGGTTGTTAGGCTCCTAACCCAGCTCGGTAATACTTTGGAAATTTCTTGTAATCCCTCGTATTCGGTTATGCTTAGTTATCTTGAATCGCTAGATGCCTCTGTTGAAAATTTGAAATCAGTTAGAGTGGTCCGGGAATATCCGGATGTCTTCGAAGAGGTGAAGGGCTTGCCTCCGAAGCGGGAGATAGACTTCCGCATATATCTTGTGAATAATGCAAAGCCCGTTGCGTTGCCCGTTAGACATATGGCTCCACGAGAAAGGAAAGAGCTCAGTAAACAGATTAAAGAGCTTCTGGAAAAGGGGTTCATTAGGAGGAGCATTTCAGAATGGGGCGCTCCGGTGGTGTTCGCTACAAAGGCGGATGGTTCACTCCGTCTATGTGTTGACTATAGGGAGCTCAACAAGCTAACGAAAAAGAATAGGCACCCTCTCCCTAGAATTGACGATTTATTTGACCAGCTTGTAGGAGCGTCCGTTTTCTCCCAACTCGATTTAGCAACCGGTTTTCATCAGCTAAGGGTGGCTGAAGATAGCATCGATAAAACGGCTTTCAGAACCCCAGACGGCTTCTTTGAATGGCTTGTCATGCCTTTCGGCTTGACAAATGCACCTGCTTACTTCGTGGACCTGATGAGTAGGGTATTTAGAGATTTCCTCAACAAATTCGTAGTGGTCTTCGTAGATGATATCCTTATCTTCTCAAAGAGTGAAGAGGAACATGCTCAGCACTTAAGGGCAATCATGGAAACTTTGCGAGTCCATCAACTAAAAGCCAAATTCTCCAAATGCCACTTTTGGAGGGAAGAGGTGAGGTTCCTTGGGCACATAGTATCCAAACAAGGGCTAGCGGTGGACCCTGCTAAGGTAGTGGCGGTACAGGATTGGAAGACACCAAGGAATGCCACTGAGATCCGAAGCTTCCTAGGACTAGCAGGTTTCTATCGAAAATTCATAAGGGCTTTTGCGAAAATCTCAGCTCCGCTCACGAAATTGACTAAGAAGAATCTAGTGTTCAATTGGGACTTGGATTGCGAGTTTGCTTTCCAACGACTGAAAAGGGCTCTTACAACAGCCCCAGTTTTGACGCTGCCTGATGGGAGCAAGATGTTCACTGTTTATACGGACGCATGTGGGACAGGGCTAGGCGCCGTCTTAATGCAAGAAGGAAGGGTAGTAGCTTATGGTGGAAGGCAGTTGAAGGTGCACGAAAAGAACTACCCAACCCACGACCTTGAGTTAGCCGCCATCGTCTTTGCACTCAAGTCTTGGCGACACTATCTCCTAGGTGAGAAGTTCGAACTTTACACTGACCATAAATCGTTGAAATATCTTTTCTCGCAGAAGGATCTTAACTTGAGGCAACAAAGGTGGATGGAGTTTCTTGCCTCGTACGATTTCGAAATCTCCTATACTCCGGGCAAAGGCAACGTAGTGGCAGACGCGTTGAGCCGAAAGAAATTGACCCTAAGCCCGTTGTTTGTTGAAAGACAAAGCCTAGAGTTTATAGCCAGCTTCGACTTTAGGCCTTCCTCCGATTTCGTACCAGGCTTGCTAGCATCTCTCGAAGTGCGCCCAACTTTAGTGGATTCAGTAGGGACAGCACAACGCGAAGACCCTCAGCTAGTGGAAATAATTGATAGGCTAATTAGGGGTGAGACTTCAAGTCACCTCAATAGATACTCCATCGACGATAAGGGTGTACTAAGGCGAGATGGAAGACTATGAGTCCCACAGACGAAAGATTTAGTAAAGAAGGTTCTCGAGGAAGCACATCACTCCAAGATGACGATACACCCCGGCGGAGATAAAATGTACAAAGACATAAAAAGGACTTTCTTCTGGAACGGCATGAAAAAGGACGTGGCAGAATTCGTTTCTAAGTGTATGGTGTGCCAACAGGTTAAGGCGGAACAGAAAAAGCCTGGCGGACTGCTGCATCCTCTGGAGGTCCCACAGTGGAAATGGGATAGCATTTCAATGGACTTCATCGATGGGCTGCCTAGGTCTAGGAGAGGCAACACTAGCATTTGGGTAATAGTGGATAGGCTTACTAAAAGCGCCCACTTTTTACCTGTCAAAAGTAAAAGAACTGCCTCATCCCTAGCATCACTTTACCTCAAGGAAATCGTTTGACTCCATGGAATACCATCTAGCATTGTTAGTGACCGAGACCCCATCTTCACCAGCGAGTTTTGGCGGAGTCTGCAAGAAGCAGTAGGAACGCAGTTATGCTTGAGCACAGCCTATCATCCCCAAACCGACGGCCAAACAGAGAGAGTGAATAGAGTTTTGGAAGACCTTTTAAGGTTATGCGTCCTTGACTTCGGAGGGACATGGGAAGACCACCTTCCTTTGGTGGAGTTTGCCTACAACAACAGCTATCAAGCAACCATCGGAATGGCGCCCTTCGAAGCTTTATACGGAAGACCGTGCCGATCGCCCACTTGTTGGTGGGAGTCTACTGATAAGCTCATACTTGGACCAGACATGATCCGAGAGACTTCAGAGAAAGTGGACTTAATACGAAGAAGGATGAAGACGGCCCAAGACAGACAAAAGTCCTATGCCGACAAGAGGAGGACCGACCTTGAATTTGAGGTTGGAGATAGAGTTTTTCTCAAGGTATCACCGCTAAGGAACGTTGTTCGTTTTGGAACCACAGGAAAGCTAGCACCAAGATTCGTAGGGCCATTCCCTATCATCGAGAAGATTGGGAAAATGGCCTATAGATTAGAGCTACCCGAGAAGTTGGCTGGAGTCCACAACGTTTTTCACGTTTCACATCTCCGAAAGTGTCTACATGAGTCTGCTGAAGTGGTAGAGCCAAATATCCTTGAAGAGGCCGAAGTGGAACGCGAAGCAACCATAAGAAGAGTTCCAACCCGCATCTTAGGGACGGAAGTGAAGAAGCTACGCAACCGCGAAGTCAAGCTCGTCAAAGTCCAGTGGAGCGACGCCGAGGGAGACGCGACTTGGGAAACTGAAGCTAGAATCCGCACTGCTTACCCTTTTCTGTTCGAGGGTACATCCTTGATCTTTCTTTTTCCTTAAGTTGCGCTTTTATCTATCCTTTTAGGTATATTTCCTCGACCGTATCTTTTAGGTAGAAACCCTTTGGATGGAAACATGTAGTTGAAACATGTTATGGATGATGGTTGCAAGTGGTTGCAAGTGATTGCTAGTGGTTGCTCGTGGTTGCATATACACACACAATCTAGGTTTTAGATCGGCTCAGTCACTTCATATTGCATATGCATATATGTTTGCTTTCGTCTATGGTTGAACATTAATATGTTGACATGTGGATGTTGCATTTGTATTGAATGATTGTGCACTCATGTAGAATCAAGAATAGGAAAATTTGCATACATAATGGATTCATGGCACTTACATGATTCGCATTAAGGAGGTCAACTGAATTAGTAGACCGCCTGATTTTGCATTAGATAAGTTCATGTATACACACACACTTTGCATATGATCATGAAGCATTAGAAGTCTTTTAAGGACAATGGATGCTCGTGTTTGATGGATGAGTAGATGGATGATTGGATGTTAGGATTTACATTCCTCCTAACTTGAAGATTTCGGGGACGAAATCCTTTTAAGTGGGGGAGAATGTAACACCCCGAAAATTCTATAACTGTGATATTAGCGAATTTAAGTATAATTAATCTGAAATCAAAGAACTAAGGGAAACGGGATACGCCATTGCGTTCGTCTCGGAAAAATACGCGAAATAGAGTCCGAGTTTTCGAAAAACGGAGTCCGTATGAAGAAGATATGGCCTTCGGAAGTTTTGAATTAAATTTAAAATTCAAACAGATTAAAATAATTAAATATTCCGAAGTGGGGCCCAACGGGCCAGGGTGGAAGAACACCCGCCTGGGCCACCCAGGTCGACTGGGCTGTCGACCTGGGCTACCCATGTCGACAGGGCTGTCGACAGCCCTGTCGACAGGGGTATCGACCTGGTCGAGCCCAGTCAACCTGGCTGGCCAGGTCTGTGTTCCTCCGATTTTCTGTGGTCTGCTTTGTCATTAGGGCTAGGTGGCGGGTTTTAATTGGTCTCTCTATCTAATGAATGGCTATGATCTAACCTAGCAACATCAATGGTCCTAATCAATTCCTAACCTCTATATAAACAACCCTAGACTAAACCCTAATCTATTCATTCAAAATTAAGAAGATAGCCGCCATGTTGCTGAGGAACGACTAAGAGTAGCCGCCAACTAGAGAGAGGATTAGGGAGAAAGTTCTAAAGCCTAAAGCAATTCAAGCAACCTAAAGCTAATCAATTCAACAAAGGAATCATATCTCTTAATTAGAAAATTCATCGCAACGATTGTAAGTAGAGTATTACTTTGGTATGAACAAATGATTGTGTAGATATGTATGCTTGAATTGTGGCAATGAAATTCATATTTGTGCGTTCTTATCAATTTATATACGATTGGATATTCTGAATTATGTCATTCAATTATAAAGAACTACATGCGGTAGTTCTACGCAAATATACGTTTGGAATATTCGCGAATTATGTGACCTATGTTGATGCTACATGTATTTAAAGTTTGGGGTTTTGCTACTATGCCGTCATGATGTATATTTTTGTGCATAAATCATTTTGTATGTAATTAGAACAAGTTTGGTTATTATCATCCATATGAAATTATATTGAGAATTTGGCATCATGTACTAAGTCATGCTTTTGCAAACTTATATGGCTAGGCTATGAATGATATTGGGCATAATTGAAATCCATGATTAAGTCTATCTTGTTTAAAAAGAATTATATGATGACATATGTGAGACATGGCTAGGTTAGACTCAAAAATCCCTTTTTGCAAGTTTAAAGCAAACACCATGTCTAGGAATCTTTATGCATAAGAAATATTTATACCATCGTTATGTGATTAGACTTAAATCATGATTAAGTTGAACTATGCTAGTAACAAAGTATTCCCTTTGAAAACTTGTAGAAATCTTATGAACATGACTTGTTTATATTTATGCCATGAACAAATTTAACTATACCTATGCCATGCTTATGTTTGATATTATGCCATGCTTATATTTGACATCATGCCATGCTTATGCTAGAAATATTTATGCCATGCTTATGTTTGACATTATGCATAAATAAGAATATAGGTTCATGTTGCAGTTAAACCTATGCAAGTTCACATGCTTTGATTCATGTCACCTATGTTACCACTATGCAAGTACACCAGTTTCTATTATGTATTTCCAACGTTATATGCAAGTTCATGCGCTCACCTTCCCCTCTTTGTG
Source organism: Allium sativum (assembly GCA_030737875.1). NCBI lineage: Eukaryota > Viridiplantae > Streptophyta > Magnoliopsida > Asparagales > Amaryllidaceae > Allium > Allium sativum. Next base: position 73,528,453 of record CM060923.1, on the reverse strand, counting down.
TATGTAATTACGCTTTAAGCCTCCCCTTTTCGCATGGCTAAATTGGGCTTTAAAAAGGCTAAGCCCAATATATAAACGGACGTGTAAAACGGGGGAAAATAACGTTGGGTTAAAATTAATTAATGAATGAATGAAAATATGAAATAGAAGGGCCCAAATTCAAGTGTGGGTTGGGCCCATGATTGGTGTAACCTTTACACCATTAACTTAATAATGGGCCGCAAATATTTACATATAAGAAATAAAGAAGAATGACAAAATATGTAAATGTAGAACACACGATGTGTTTAACCCGAGGTTGGATTGAGTTGTGATGTAAACCTGCCCGGAACCGCCCGGCTGTCCAGTAGTCACAACAATACCTATCCAATGTGGGAGGTTAAACATGGAGCCCAACAAGGACCCGAGGTTAGACTGAGTTGTGGCGTAAGACTGCCCGGAACCAACCGGCAACAGGCAGCCACAACAATACCTGTCTAATGTGAGAGGTCAGGGCCTTAATAAGACAATTAAGGCTGAGTCAGGATTGCTAGGATTAAGTGAACTAAAGACTTAATCAAAATGGAACATGCTAAACTAAACGGACTGGTGGGGTTAGGAAACACTTAACCAACTTAGCATGTTGGCTAGAGATAGAAAACCTAGTAACGGGGGACCCTTTTCAGCAGTAACCCTAAAAGGTGTATCAGGATACCTTGAAACTAAGTAGGGTGGGGCACGATTACTGGGCTGATTGTAAGAGGTCAAAGCGACGGCGGTGGTGTAGCAGTGTGGGTTCTAACGGAGTGCGGGCGTGCACACACTCCGGTGCAGAAAAATAAGGCACTGGACACCAGTAGCATACCTGTGCACTCTAAGGTTGTGTCGGGTTGCCACTATGGGACTTGATACACCCCATGGTGGGACCAGCATAGGTAACTACAGACATCGGGGGCCGTAAGACACATGTAACTATGCGAGTAGGAGCCGATCATCATAGAATGGATCACATCACCCTGATTATGGGGTGCAGATTGGAAACTAGTTTATATGGGTTCAGAGATTAACATGGGGTACAATAGTATATTCGACCCTAGACAACTTAACCAAGTTTCTAATGCATGCCCACTTCTTGTTTACACTTATCATACCCAGTTCTTTATTCATAGACAAAGTAGTACTAGACTTACTCAGGCTTTATGTCTGACTCTACTTTTCTTTCGTCTTCTTTCTTCCGTTTCCCCCCCCCAGGTCCTCAGGGAGGGAACGCAGCAGCTTGACCTACCTCAACATCCAGCTTGAAGAAGAGAAATGTATTGCTTGGACTTTCCTGTTTTTGAACTATGGCTTTGGATAACCACTATGGGGCTTCTGCAGTTTATCTATGTTTTATTTATGCTTCTTTAAATAATGTACTCAAGACAGATTGTGAAAGTGTTATGTTATGTTTTTGGAAAGGATGTTGTTGTAACACGTATTTGACTTTTATGAAATAAAAGTTGGTTGTTCTTCCGCTGTTTACAAATATGTGTTCTTATATCTGTCTTGTATATCTGTGACTTGTACTTATAAACCTCCACCAAAATTAGGGCATTCCCTTTGAGAGTGACCCTAACGGAGGTGGGGTGTTTCATTTTGGGAAATGATCTAAATTTGATATTTGTTTTGAATAGTTGAGCTAAGTTACGAGGAAGAGTTAAATGAATAAATAAAATCTGCATGGTGCATCTTCAAAATGCACGGTAAAAAACCATGATTTAGCACCAGCCTATTAGCAACAAGGCTATGTCATGGTCTAAATTTGTTATATGTTTTGCGAAATGATCTAAATTTGATATTTCTTTTTTATTTCCGAATGTGTGCTCTTTAAGTCTGTAAATGCTTTTTTTATTTTCGTCTCAATTATCCCTTTTGCAGGTTATTATATTTACTGGAATGCATATGCGATACAAGGCATTTTTTTCTGGCTTAAAGGTACATTTTTAAATTATACTACTAACAACAGTTGCAGTTTATAGGAAATGCACCCGTATATTTATTTTACGATAATTCTTTAGTAAATATTTGATATATTCTTATTTATTGAACTGTTTCTTTAATTACTTCATGTAAATGAAATTTATATTTAGGCCTATTTTCTATCGCGGAATCCAAAGATCTCAAAGTTTTGTTGGTACGATCCAAAGATCTCACAATAATTTGTTTGAAAAAAATTGGAACAAATAAAATATATCATCTATGTAGTCATACAAATTGCACTAGAGGAAAAAATGTGTTCTTTCATACAAATTTTCAGTGAAATGTTTTCTTTACAAAAAACATAAATGTAGTTTTATTACTTTTGTTTTTTTATTGCCAACTGTACATTTTTGTGAATACAATCAGCTATGAAAAATATGTTATGTATTCATGGGATATATTCCCGCCCTTTTCGTTAAAAAAAGGATCAATTAAAGCATGGGTTATTTCCACCTTTTGAAACCATAGTAACTAATTATTAATCCAAAAGTGATGCATATGTTAGCTTCAACAGCTACACCAAAATTTAATAAGCATGTAACTACACATTAACACATAGTTAAGTACACTTTTACATGCACATTTTTTAAATCATCGTTATTGCATTGCGTTCATTCCTCTTTGACTTTATCTGTTTAAAGAGTTTTAAGATCTTTTGCTTCTCAGTAGCCCAGCATTCAGTTAAATTGCACAGGGAGGTTACTGGGCTCTTTTAAAGATTATGACTCCGTCATTTGTTTGGACGTTGGTTCTACGATGCTTCGTTATGACGACGACTGAGTTTGAGTGAGATAATTATTTCCTAATCATCATTTCTGACTTCGCTTCTGTATCAATATTTTTTCTTTTTTACGTTGATAAAAAGAATGTTCAGGTTGCATATTTATTTTTCTTTATTGTAAAGTTGATTTTGAAATATCAGCTAGAATTTTGTTATTTAACACATAAAAATTTATAAACTGTTATAACTGAGGCTTTTGAATTGAGAAATATAGCCATATCCATGAATATAAGAAAAGAACTTATTCTTAAATACTTGCTATTTTCTTGCTTACTACAGAACCAATGCTTGCCTACCACCTTAGCTACTTCAAGACTAAGTTTGAATTTAATTTATACTTAAATAGGAGATGCGTTATCAACACTTGATAGAGTATGATGCATGCAGTATGCTTAATTAAGAATTTAACTTTCAAACTGATGTACAAAAAGTGTTAATTTCATTGTTTATTGCATTAGAACATTTAGTTTGGCATATATTGAAAATGCACATTTTTCGTAATTCAAAGGTCAATTCACTCTGGATTTCCAATTCAGAAGATTTGATAAAATTTAATGATTTTTCATTTAGCTGAAGAGGGTAGTTTTCCAATACTTCAACTAAATAATCAATTTTATTGTTTTAAATTTAGTTAAAATGAAAAAAAAAACAGATGTATGTTTTAAGGGAAAGAATAAAGTTGCAGTATCAATTTTGAATATTTCAGTGGTTAAAGAAAACAAATTTTTGTCTCCGCAAGCAACCCAAAGCTTAGAATCGACTCTACATACTAGCCTACTATGTTTACGATATCACAGAATCTAAAATCACAGTAGTAAATAAGTGTATGCTGACAAACGACTAACAGTTTATTATTCTGTGATAGAACTTTAATAGCAGATATGATATTCAGTTTGATTACTGAAGTATGAATGTTAAATTAACTTGCATTCTAACAGTTTTGTGGCTGTCTTTACAGAATTTGCTAGGAAGGTTAAATATTTTGATTTCGTGTTGTAGTCTTAAATTGAATCTTCATTTGAATTGCTACATACTATTTTGTAAGAAATTTAAAAGAAATTAAAAAAAACAATAAGAAAACAACTTATTTGACTATATTTTGGCCATATATTTTACCCACGTTTTGTTGCATTGTTCTCATTTACTATGAAAAGAAACGTATGCCTCATGTTTCTTATTCTAACGCTAACCTCCTATCTTCTCTTGTTTATTAAATACATAAATATGTTAATTAAACTACTAATCACGTTTGATAGTCTTTTAACCTTTTATACTTCATTAGAACTCATGAGATAATAGTTGAAAATTTGATAATTTAGAATTCGTAAAGCATAGCAGAAAATGAATGATCATTGTTTATCTACTCCAAGATAATAAATTCGATTTAATTCGTTCATGTGCATGCTTATCATGCCGGTTACTAATTTACAAGACAATTACTATTTGAACTACGATGCAGCGATGTCATTCAGTACATAATTGTTTGTTTAGGAGCTCTAGCATGATCAGTACTTCATGGAGTATAGTTTTAAAAGAAAAAATGATGCAAAATTAAATCCTATAGAAACCCAAATTCTAGGTTCTTAATTTCTTTGATTGCATTGATCCATTTTGCCTCATTAGATAAGTTGTCTTCCACATTATGTTTTAACACAAATACATTTGATAAACCAACTTTTATCTTATCAAGCTATAGGGGAAATCAAGATGGTTTTAGATAGGAAAGCTGTTCTTTATGTAATGCAACTCATAATGAATTTATGCGCTTCCAAACTGTAAATATATATAAATGCAATATGTATAGTGACATCATAGCTATGCTTATTATATATTTAATTTAGGAATCCTTTAATAATTACTCTATATGTGTTCATGTGTATACATTTTGTATGATATGTAAATTTTGTTTTTTAAAACAAAACCAGAAGAAATATAATATTTAAGAAGGAAGTAGATACCAAAAAAGTGTTTTTCCATTTGTGTTCCTTAATACATTGAAGTAAATAATTTGTTAACTTACATTTTACCTTTCCACTTATACTTTCATGTGAGTTCAGTATGTTTACGTGGTTTTCATGACTGTTATGATTAATTTTTGGATTACTGGATTTTGTGATCAATAATATTCTTTTCATCATAGCTATTTTTATGATAACAAAATTTAAGAACATAATGAATACGCTGGGTTTTGTGCGTGCATTTGTACATGTTGTTTTGCACTTAAAAAAAATCTAATTCATTTTTTTTTTGTACACATCCAATGGTCGTAATTTCGGCAATTTGTTAGGCAATTATGTTTTATTTATTCTACCCTTTCATTAATTTTACCAAGAGGATAAAACTTGAAAATTTGATTTCTATTTTACTCTATGGTTGGCAAGAGATGATTGTTTATATCTTGGTTTGAAAAGAAACGTGTCAACTGAAATGTTAGAGAAAAAGTTAAACCAAGTGGGTGCAAACGTCTCGCACACATTATTTTCACAAGATGTCTCCGCCTTTATCACGGTTCATGTCTTTTCCCTCTATTTCTTTTATTGATGTTTTTTTAACATTGTTACTTTATCGATGCAGGAAATGGTTATACCGAGATTCATATTCCATTGTATCCTAATCGTATCTCTAGAAGGTTGGAGTGATTAAGGCACTATTGAATCTCATTTTCCACGAAGAAAGGTATGTTAGTTTATTCTGCAATTTCCCATTTTTTTTTATTTTCGCAGGTTATGGATTTGAGTTGTACAATTTGTTTGTGTTGGAAAATGGTATTTTAACTAATTCTCTCCAGCTTACTGATGTTACAGTCGTATTCGGTCTACAGATTTGGGTTATTTCTTGCAATTATGGATGGGTAAGTCTGTAGATATGATGATGTCAACAGATGTATGTTTTGATGAAAGCTTCGTATTAACATCAAGTATATATAAACAGATGCATGTTACTATGCAGACATAGTCTCTCGGTGGATTATGTTTGTACAAAAGCTTTTACCCAGCATTTCAATTTCAGGTCCTTTGGTCTAAGGTCCATATATTTTTTTTCTTACTGTATGCATCACAAGCTATAATTATTCCACCTGTTTTTGTACAAGTAGTAGATCACCAGATGTAAAATTCTGGACCATAGACTTCTACCAAAAAAACAATAAACTAGCCACCCGAATTGACTAAATGGAAGAACATACCAACTTATTTTGCTACATGGGGAGATTATTAGATAATAACGAAGATATTTGCTATAATAAACCTCGAGACAAGGTCCTTTTCTCAAGCAAGGGGAAATGTTATGATTAGGCATATCATCAAACAGGAAGTCTACAAGAACTCAATAAGTCATTTGATCAAACACCTGAACAAATTATGCTTTCCCAGTCACCAAGATCAACTAAAACCAAGGTTTGAGGCTCCAGAAGATGTTATCGAGTTGCAGATGGAAGACAAAGCATGCACCAATACCTAATGGATACTACTTGCTTTCCAAAAGGATTCATCAAGCTGATGTTACTGGAATAGATAATGTAACCACTAAAATTATATTTATTTTTTTCACATTTCCAGTGTAACACATGATTGGCTGTCACTTGAATCCTTTTTGTTTGTTGTTTAATGGCTTTCATATTATACGTGGACACTCTTTATATCTTTTACTAAAATTACACCATCGGCAATAGCAAATGTACAGAGAAATGAAAACAGTACATATTGATTATCGAAGAAACTTGCTTAAACATATCCATAGAATGTCATCTTTAAATTTGATAACCCACTAAGTACCAGAATATGAGACCGTCCCGCAATTCAGGCCATTGCGTTTCGGTTTTGACGACGATCACACTGGGCATGTGTGTGCCCATGTACATTCATTACACCCAGAAAGCATAGCTGCATAAGTTAATAGTTCCTACCACTTCTTTTGTCTATCTGTTGTATTGAAAACCGTTTGATTACCATGTTAGCCATTTAAATATGCAAAAGCGAAATAACAACTTTATATCGTCATTACAAAAGGCTAAAAATTATTTTTAGCATTTATATAAAGGTTGAATGTAGCATTTGTTTTACTCACATGCAATAGGCACAGTCTATTGATGGTATTGATGGTGACGACCACTGAAGTGATCAAATAATGAAAAAAAATCCATCATAGACTTATGATTTTTCTATTCATTGTTTTGTTTATAATCACGATAATATTAAACTTCTTTATAAGAGAAATAATGATCAAAGCTACAAAATTACTACAAATTCATACAATGAGGCATTTTTAAATTTGACCATTACTTCACTATTAACAGATTTGGTCTTGGTGTTCTATACACACATCCAACGGACGTGCCTAACGTACTGGTATATATAAAGATAGATACTAAGCGATCAACAAGCCTGATCGCTGGCCAAGAGACAACAAAATATGCATGCAACCTGCATGCAACTAAAGCACGCAGCGCTTAGCACGAGTACACAAACTAACCAACTACAAGTTCAAACAAATATACACATACAGCGTCAACCAAAACTAACTAGGTACCAACCTGAAGAGACTACATAGCAAACCAAAACGAACACCTACATGCGGTGTTCGACAGAACTAACCAAACGACAATTGATAAAGCGAAGGAGCTAAAAAAGTAACCGGAGCTAGAAGAAATTACCATGGTCGAGGAAACTAGTGTTGCTGTTGCAAGCCTTCTGGCTGAACACTGCCAACTGATTCGTCCCAAAAATGTGTGACGTCCATGATCATAGGCAGGGAAGGCTGCATCTGAGTACCAGAGGGGGAGGCATTGAGCCTGGCACTACGTCTAACTGCTTATGAGGACAGGGATGGTGCTATCAAAGGAGTATCTCCACTGTTGAGTGGGGGAGGTGGAGGTGGTGGTGTTGAAGCCCGAGGGACAACCTGCATGTCTATGGGGCTGGAGTTGACTGGTAGCGAGAAAGGCTCTGAAAGGTCCAAGTCTAAAAAAGGGTCCCACCTGGGCTCTGAGGAAGGCCAAGGGTCCCATCCCAATGGACTGATGACCTCGAAGGAACTATCTGGTGTGGCAGAGGGAGTTGGGATGGTATGAATGGGAACCAAGCGTTCGGGAATGGAGGATTCAATAATCATAGCATCAAAACGGCTGTCCGACTCCGTAGAATAGGAACGTTTAGTGAAAGTTAACTAGAACGGTTCAGGGAAATGGAACTTGAAATCGTTTTTAAATTAATTTAAAATGTTTTATAAAATATGTTTTAAATGGAAACCGATGATATATATATACACACACACACATATTATATATATTTATATGGTTTGAATAGAATGCGTCGCGCAGCGACCATTCGCGAATTTCAACCACTAACTTCGAGTTAATGTAACAGGAGATCCGACTGTCGGATTCTCCTAAAACGGGAACCGCTGGGTTCATATCTAAAAGATATTTCCAATGAATATATGAGATTTAAATTTGAATGGTTAGATTTGGAAATATATCCAAATCAATTTCAGAAAAGATTGTTATGGATCCAGTTCGGGGGCCGATATTGGAAACCGACTGTTAGGGCCTTAATAAAATTATTAAATATATGAATAAATTATGTAAAATCATAATAAATGATTTGGAAAGATTTTGGATGATAAATTCCAAGTTTTGAAAAGATAAAAGATATTTTTATCTAATTGAACTAGTTAATAACTAGTGTAAAAAAATCCAATAATTTTTAAAGAAAAATAAATTGGATTTGCGAATGGGTTTTTACATAACTAGGAATTCCATACAAATTGGAATGGATTTGAATGGAAATTATCTTTAGATATTTCGATATTGGATTCCGTAATTACACGGACATTGTTATGGGAATTTGGAAGATATTAATATCGTTATTCCAAAACGGTATCTATTAATTTCAGAATTTGGTATTGAATATAAGTCGACATGATTTCCATTTAAGATCTTATATTTAATATCAAATTAGATTTTAGGTTCATTTTGAATGGTATCTTAAACAATATTGTTCTTGAACCCACTTATGAAAGAATAAATCTTTTAAATAAGATTTAGAGAAGTCTTCTAGTTTATTTAATTAAATTGGAATTGAATGGAATTCGATTAATAATAATCGAGATGATCTTCTGTGAAGGAAGGCATTTACTATTTATGGAATTTAAAAGTCTTTGCCGTTATTTCATTTATAGTATAATCTAATATGGAAATTTCTATCGATTATAAATTATTCAAATTTCCGTGAAGATTCCAAATTAATGAAACATGACTTTGGGTTTATCGTGAACTTTGTTTTAAATGATATTTGTTCTTCAACCCAAATAAAGAAGGATTAATTTTTCCGAAGTTGAAAAATCATTAAATAATGATTTTTGGAGATTAAAACCAAACTAGAGTTTTAATGAATCTTTAATTAGATTAAATGCAAATAAGGTAATTAACTTTACTGAATTTAAGAAATGTTCAAGATGGAGTACCCCTTCCCCTCTTTCCCCTCTTCCCCCTCAGTTTTACTCCATGCGATAGTTAAATCTTTAATTAGATTTGAACGTTAAGTGGTAATTAAATTTACTGATAACACAGTGGGTGTTGAAGTACTACCAGTTTTGCTCCATGTGATGAATAGGTTGGGGTTGGGATTAATAAAATAAATGGTTACTTCGGTAAGGCTCGATAATCCTGACTTGTTCTTAAACCTTAATTTGGTTTAAGTTGTGAAAAGATATAATAAAATCTTTTGAAATGATATCCAAAGGAAGATTAAAGAATAAATTTAAAAGAATTTATCTTTGATAAAATTAATGGGAACCTTTCCCTAAAAATGTGAATATTTGAATAAAAGAATATTCTGGATTGAAATGAGATGTGTGCAAAGAATTTATCTTTGATAAAATTAATGGGAACTTTTCCCTAAAAATATGAATATTTGAACAAAAGAATATTCTGGATAGAAATGAGATGTGTGTTATCCTTGTGTATTTATCACATGATTATAAAGATACACTAGTTATTCGAAAAGACCGGGTTAAACCCATTCTGAATAACTGTAACGATGACTAAAAGTCGAAGAAATAAAGACGGTGGTTGAAGACCGGAGATCTTCACATCATTGGGATGATTGTTGATGTCTTGACTTAGGGTGTACATCCAAGACGAGGTAATAAGTGGTGATCGTCTAGACGTACTTGGAGATCGACTGGATATGCGACGACCTCTCTCCTGTATTGGGAATATGGGAAAAGGAATAAGGTACCTCCGGTTTCGTTCAGACCCAGAATGGACTTGTGAATAGATTATGTCTGACATTGTATTTCATTCTGTATTGATTGATTTCTATACCTATGTATCGGTTTCGGGTGGATAATTTATTCTCTTGCTTAACACCTTTCTTTGAGACGTATGAGCTTAGAGGATATATATTGATAGAAATTAGTCGTATGGCATGAATTGTCAATGTGACATGCTAAGATGAAAATGATCAAGGCTTTTTTTGAAACGCAGGGCCTTGTAGTTGATGATCCAAGCACGGCTTTAAGTAGCATAGCTTTGTGTATAGCGTTAACTCGTGAGATTCACACCTCGGTATGAGTCAGAAACGGGATAAGGGACGCAATGAGTGCATACATTTCTTTCTAGCTAGAAGTTGTGTCATGGTATGGAGCCCAGACATTTTTACATATGTGGATGATGGATTATGAGGCGCCTCGAATATAGAGCCGACTGAAAGGCTTATATGGTAGACGTACTGATCATTTTGGAGGTCCTACAGGACCGGAAAACGTATTGTTCAGGAATAACTAATCCACAAACGTTATGTATGGACCGACCTTGCAGGATCCAAGGGTTGCCATAGGTGTGATCCTAGATCATCTTGCTATAGGCCATCCGAATTGGTAAGGAGGTCATCCCTTACCTTGGCTCATAATGTATATCCAATTTCCAATACGACATTTTTCAATTTTAGTTGTAAACTTATATGGCGACATAATATGTGGTACCTATGTCGTCTATGACTGACACATTTATGTTTGAAGTTGTGTTTGACACCATGAACTTATAGTATATCAATATTATTTGTTTTAAGCGTACCAAGCATGTTTGGCTATTATAAGGTAAAACTCTATCCTTTGGTTTGTGTTGCATTGTGTGATGGGACCTGAGTCTTATAATAGCTCCATTTTTCCAAAAAGCATTGTGTTGTTCATAAATTGTTTTATTTAAAGTTTTGGTATTCACATGGAGTAGACCTGTTCCGTGATATACGGCATGGTCCCATGATTTACCTATTTTAAAGTAAAGTTTAATAACTATTTTAGCTCTCACACCAGTCCCATGACTGACTGGGAGTTTATTTTTTCCACCAAAACTCTAGGTGATCATATTTCCACACGGGCAGCTAATAGTTTTGGTTTTTGCAGATTCTTTATTTTCACAGGTTCCTGGTTTACAACTGGAGCTATATTCGGAAAGCTTTGTATCCGTGTATTTCTTTTAGTTGTGGTAATTGATGTATTTCCGTTGTGCATTGTATTTATGCACTTTTATTTCCGCTGCTATGTAAATTATTCATCTATGATATTATTTTCCACTGTGTAATATTTATTCGTACTCTGATATTCTTGTAATCTGATGTAAATTGTTGTAGTAGCAGTGAAAAGTTCTGTGGTTCTGCGTTCCGATGCGTCATGTTGTCACACAATCCGTTGTGTCCCATCTCCTTAGAGATCGGGGAATTTCGGTATGTGATATCTTTTGTATTTAAAATAAAGCACTTTGAACTAGAAACCTTAAAATACGAAATATTTGGTTTTCTTCTAGTAAAAATTTCATATGGAATGTTTTTAGTGAGAGGTCAAATGGAGACACGATTATAAACATAACAGGCCGTTCCAACTGCTTTAGCCCAAAAATGTTTTGGCAGTGTACTTCCATTTAATAGCGTTCTGGCACATTCTTGTAAAGTTCTATTTTTACGTTCTACCACTCCATTTTGTTGTGGAGTTCTAGGAAAAGGGAAATTATGAAAAATTCTTTTCTTTTGACAAAATAATCAAATTTCTCATTTTCAAATTCTCCTTCATGATCACTTCGTATATTCTTTATTTTTAAATCCATCCAATTTTGAATTTGTTTGACAAAATTTTCAAAAATATCAAAAGTATACTTTTATTCTTTAGAAACATAGTCCAAATATATCTTGAAAAGTCATCAATAATTACAAACACATATCTACTCTGGTTTATTGACTGAACCTGAGTTGGTCCAAAAAAATCCATATGTAGTAATTCAGGCGGTTGTAATGTTGATCTAGCATTTTTAGATTTAAAGAAGGATTTAGTTAACTTCCCAAGTTGACAAGCATCGCAAAAAATTTTAGTTTTGAATTTTATTTTGGGAAAACCTCCTACGAGTTCACTTTTAGAAATCTTGTTTATTTTTTTAAAGTTAATATGACAAAATCGTTTGTGCCATAACCGAGGATCATTACCTTTGGCTAACAAACACATACTTGGATTACTATTAATTGCCATATTCAAAATATAAATACATTTATCTCTGTTTCCCTCAAAAATAAGATTTTGATTTGAATCTAATATACTTCATTTATTTTCGGAAAATGATATTTTAAAACCTTTATCACATAATTGACTATTGCTTAACAAATTATATTTTAAGTTTTTCACTAAAAAACATCATAAATAAGAGGTGAATTAGATATAGCGTAATTGCTCACATCTCCTTTGCTGATGATATATCCTTTGGAGTTATCTCTAAATGTTATAGTTCCTCCTTTTGAATAAGTATTATTGGTTAACATCTCTTTATCTCCTGACATGTGTTTTGAGCAACCACTGTCGAGTATCAATTTTCCTCTGTTTTTGTTGAGTGGGACCAGCAAAAAGTAAATCAGAATTTATTGGTACCCACTTCCTCCGTTAGGGTCCTAAGGGTTAAATCTTAGGGAAACCAAACCCAAGAAGGTTCAGAGTCCTTTTTGAAAATATAATTAATATTGTTGTGAACAGTATCTAATGAAATTCTTAATATATTTGTTTCTAATCAGAACATTATTGGTTTTTGGAACCCATATACTAATATTTCTCGAATAATTCTTCTTAGTAGTAATATTTAGTTTTTTAGTACTAGGAAATACCGGTTTAATACTAGATTTCTTATAACTAGATTTCATTTTAGTATTAACTTTTTGAACATATCCAAGTCGTTTTTTTACTAGAAACTGGTTGAGAATTTTCTGATATCTTAGATAAATTTTCTTTACCTTTATTATAATTATTAACATTCTTAGAAATATTATCTAAATTAACTTTTAGACTAGAATTTTCTAATTCTATAATTTTAACCTTAATATTCAAGTCATGATTCTCAGAAACTAGTATATCATTTTTATCCTTTTGAGTCTCAATTTATTGACACAACATAGAAATTTGAGAATTTGCAACTGAAGAGATTCTTGTAATTTTATAATCTCATCTTCTAAAATCTCTTTTTCATCTTTTAATAAGTCTCTTCCAAATTCTACTTTTTTCTGTCTTCAATTTCTTGTTTGTACTTTCTTTTAAAATTATTTCTAGATTCTAAAACTTCCATATTAATTTCCATTAATTCATCATAAGTAAAATCACTGACCTCAGTGTCCTTTTCCATGAATCATACATTTGCTTGTTCATTGTCACTATCAGAAGATGATGGATCTGAATTATCGCAAGTGACTGAGAAAGCTTGTCCTTTTGATTTCTCCTTTTTGTTGCGATTCTTCTTTAATTCTGGACAATTCTTTTGATAATGTCTGGTTTTGTGATAGTTGAAACATTCCACCAAGGTTGGGTCAGGTACTTTTGTTGAATTCATTTTCATATTCTTACTTTGGCCTTTTCTATATTTTAGAATTTTTTTGAAATTCTTTGCTATAAATGCAATATCTTCTTCATTTGAATTTGACTCATCTTACTCAGCATGGAAAGCTAAAATTTTCTTGTCTTGGACATAAGCTTTCTTTGCCTGCAAGTTTACTTCATAGGACATGAGATTACTAATTAACTCTTCGGGTTTCATGGTAGAAAGATCATTAGCCTCTTCAATAGTTAAAACCTATCTTTCCCACTCATCCATCAAAGAGTTTAATATTTTTGAAAATATATCAAAATCATAGTATTTTCACTACACCAGAAATGCCAACTAGACAGTGCTCATGGCCGTATCTAAATTGATTTGGCAATGCTCTGGGCTGTATCAAAAAATAGCATCTTTGTTACTTAGATGCGGGCTTAACCCGTATCAAATTCATAAATTGATACAGCTTGAAACCGTATCAAATTCATGGTTTGATACGGCTCAAAGCCGTATCAAATTCATGGATTGATAAGGCTTTGAGTCGTATCTAATTTTTAAATTGATACGGCTCATGGCCGTATCTAATTATTAATGAGATACGACTCATGGTCGTATCTATTTAAAAATTAGACACGACTATGAGCCGTATCAAATTTTTTAATAAAAAATACAATTAGCTAGTATTTGAATTTACAGGAAGAAAATCAACACAAACATATATGGATTTCAAAACTCATCATCTTATTGCATTCTTTCTTACAATGCACATTACACTCTTTATTGTATTCTAAATTTACATTTCAAGTCTGTTTACCAAGAAAAGAACAAATATTTGCATTGCAAAACTACCACCCCTACTGCCTCAGTTCACCAAACTTCATTGCCATCATCACTTTCAATTTAGTTTCTTATCCTTTAAGAAATAAGAAGGAAAAATAATAGGAAAAACCAAATATATGCAACTTTATAAATGCAGACAATAGGACATGAACTTCCATTTTAATTTAAGTTCCCCTCTCAATTTTTATATTTCATCGTCTCTTTCTCAGATTCAATTATAGGAAAAGGCTTCGCAAACTCCGCTACATCATTGTGGAGCTTTTGTATTTCATCATCTCTTTCTTAGATTCAATAATAGGAAACCGCTTTGACTTATGTCTATACCCCCCGGATGACAGACGAGCAGAAAGTTTTGAAATATAAAGCAGAAATTGATATTCAGTAGTAGGAAAAGTGCAGATCAAATCATTCGAAGGAGCACAGAAACTAGTATGAACTAAAAATCGGTCATAATATAATAAACTCAGTTCAAAACCGAGTTTGCAAACTCAGTTTGAACTGAGTTTGCAATCGGTTCGGAACTGAGTTTGTTGCAAACTCGGTTCAGAACTAAGTTTGTTGTAAACTCGGTTTCGAACTGAGTTTGCAAACTCAGTTCGAGTTTGAACTCAATTTGAAACTGATTTTGTTGCAAACTCAGTTTCGAAGTGAGCTTGCAAATTCAGTTCGATTTTGAACTCAGTTCGAAATATTTTATATACCAACAACACAAAAATTAACATATTTATTTAACAAAGTGTATGCTAAGAAAGTTTCTTCCCCGGAAATCAATTTGTTTGTTTAATGTACATATATTATGGTGAATGCAAGCCATTATGTGCTACAATACGAGCATTCTGCCTTTGGTAATGCATTTTCTAAAAGCACTAACATCAAACCTTTCAAATCCGATAGCACATCTTCTAAAAAATAAATTGTCCGAAGGACACGTTAAGTACATACAAAAATTGATCATGATAGCTAAACAATAAAGGAAGTTATGGAAAAAAAATAAAGATAGTCATCTTCGCGCCAGGCTCTCCCAAAATTAATGCATTTGGAAAATAAATTTGAAGGCCAACATTATTCCAACAAAAAAGCTTAATTCCAAATTACTACGAATTTGAACCATTCGCATTATACTTCAAATGAGAAGAGCAGTGACGTGTGGTTATTGAAGGCTATTGGTGCAAAACTTGTATCCAGAATCTTTTATATATATATATATATATATTTTTGAAAATTGGTTCACTTTATTATCTACTAAAAGCAATACAGAAGACAGGTTAGCATACTAACCTTTACAAACAGAAAAGAAAAAGGAAATGTAAAATAAACATGCAAATATAAAACCTATCTAAGATATCTTCGGCCCACAAAGAGGCCTTCGTCCCGCTATCACGTGCAAGCTGCACCTTACTCCTCACACATTCATGAATCATAACCACCTCTCCAAACTAAAATCATCACTAAGTTGCTGGTCATTGTATTACAATCAAGACCGCAGTTGATATGAAATCCGAAAATACTTCTTCCCCTTTATAACTTTCTGATAACGTTACCTAATGCTGCAGTTTCCATTGAAGTAACCATCTCTCCTACATGCAAACTCCTATTCACTCCCCTTCCACCCGTTGGCAATTAGTCAAGACTGGAAACAGCTTAAATTCCTTGCTAATGAAATCCCAAACAAATATAATTCTAATCGTATAGGCCTGGTTGATGAATCATAGACCTCTATGACTCAATCCTATTGCTAGAATCGTCTTACTAATATATGAATTTCAGAGCTAAAAGATTTGCTTCAGTCATAACAAGCCAATATAAACCCATTCAGTAACAACTGCAACATGAACTGTAGAGTTCCCTTAATCGTTTTCCAATAACCATCTATAATAACAAATCAAAATGCACTTACAGATCCCAAAAATGGGTCTATTTACTGCTCAACATATAGAAGTTAACTGGAAAATAGTAATCAGACTGGCAAAATTATAATGAAGAAGAAGCAATCTGCTGCTAAAATGACCACAAAAACCTAGATCTCTATTAGCTTCAATCAAGCATGGAGTGAGCTGATTCATACCTCAAAAACCGGCAACTCTCGGTTTAGAACGAATCTAGGTTCACGAGTGGCAGATCTAAATCCAAAATAAGTCCAATAGAATCGAAATCAATCTAGCTTATCTATGGAAATTCGGTTGGAAAACTTGGAACTGGATCTCAGTTGCGCCGGCCATGCCGAAACCCAAGTTAGCGATGTCTTGAAGATCCATATTCAAACTACACAAATCCGAGGCTATTGGGTAAATAGAATTCGAAATTGATCTCGAGGATTAATAGATCTGGAATTTTGAAAGGGGGATTAGGGTTAGAAGGTGAAGTAAAATGATGTCTTATCAACGATTGGAGGATCGTTGAAGGTTGATAATCGAAGTTCGAATTGATACAGTAGGAAATCAGATAGAAAAAAGGATATGAAACGAGATGGAGAGAGGATTTACGCATGGTGAAAGCAGGCAGGATCGCCTGTCGCCATTAACAAACCCTCCTCTTCACACACGATAAGATTTACCCAATATATATATATATATATTTGAAAATTATCACTATGCGAAACTACATGCATTCAAACATTGCAAACAAAATGGAAACTAGTATTCAAACTAATACGAAGACTAATCCTTGTAATGTTTACATATATTAACAGCCAAAATATAATCAAAGCTTATAACCATACCTTAATTAAAAGTAGTTTCCAAGCCACCTCGAGTTAGAATTGCAGTCATGATAGCATTGCCAATAGCCTTAGCATTCTGTTGATTAAACCTCGCTTTCCTTTCAGCCATGATTCGCCTCATAGTATCCCCAAACTTTGACTATCTTAAATTGCAATTCCAAATGTGATTCCCTGCCATTTGTGCTCTGAATGCTGCTACCGCTGGATTAGTGAAAGGGAAACCGCTTGTAAGAACCGAATGCCCAAGCATATTTAATGCAGTAAAGTTAATGTGATCAGCTATGTAATGAATCGTTCAGATGAAATTGTCAATTCCAATCTGAGAAGGTTCCGCAAGCCAAGTCATTAATACACACTTTTGTGTTGTGCAAGCAATTAAGATAGCAGATAGGAAATTAGCACAGAGATTTGGAGCGAAATTAGGAAGCTTTGTATGTAGCTCATTTGCAAGCGTTTCAGGTGCCGAACCACTAACGAATCTGTTATACTCATTTAGCTCGTCTGGTGTTGGCCCTTCAATTGCAGCCAATATTTCAGGAGTAAATTGTGGAATATTTTCCATTATGAGTTTGTAAATATTTTCGATTATGAGTGGTGTAAATTTCTGGAGAGGAATTTGTAGTCATGAATATGTACATCCGTTTGATCGGTAGAAAGCATTCTGCCTTTAATAATGCATTTTCTAAAACCACTAACATCAAACCTTTCAAAACCGATAGTAGATCTTCTAAAAAAATAAATTAATGACATTAGATATTGGTTTTCCTTCGGGTCAAACTACTTAGGGGTAGGGGAGGGGAAAAAACAAGAAACATGTAAAAAGAATAATTAACAGTGGTAATAGTTTACCACCGTATAAACACAGACATCATATTTTAAGCCTTTTGCCTAGTTTGAATCTTTCTATCATAGTTTTATTTCCTTCTTATTCTTTATTATTAAAACTCAAATGTTTATATGGCATAACACCTTCACTGAATTTTCTCCTCCATGACTATTAAATCCTTTTTCTTTTAGTTTTCTTCATTTCTCCTAATAGTAAAAGATTTCTGTACCCATTTATAGAGCCCAAAAGTAAATAGGCTGGTCAGATTAATGCCATTTTGAAACCAATTTATTTGAGCTCTATGGCATAAAAAAGATTGAATACTTGTATATGTTGAATCAAGGAATTCATGGCATTTTGATTAATGACAAGGAGAAGTTCAAGATTGACAAAAAGAAGAGATTCAATGGTATTGAAAGATAGAGGTTGATTATTTAGTGATTTAGTTGTGTTAAAATTGTTAAAATCTATCCTCAAATAATCATATACCTCAGTAGTTTGAATATATATATGTATATATATATGAATGCACATTCATTGTGCATAATGTCAGAAATCGGTCGACCGGTTTCAAATTATACGGTCGACCGTTTCTGGGCAGAAATGCACAATGAACGTTCATACATGTATATATATTCAAATACCAGTCTACTGGTTATTTTTTACCTGTCGACTGGTCTACGAACTGAAAGCAACTCTTCGTACAGACATCTTCATTCATCAATGGTTGCTTCCTTTTCCTTTCATCAAAACACATTTCTATTCAATACTTCTCTTCACCAATGATTGCAACTCCTTATCCTCTATAAATACAACATGAAATCTTCAATTTAATTTAACTAATTCTTTCTATCTATTCTATCTATTGCTGATTTCATTTTTTATCATTCAAAGCACTCAAAAGCTCATAATCTTCTTATATCACTGTTGAATCCTAGAATCTACGTATTATTCTTTTGACTCAAACACGATATCATCTTCCATATGTTCACGAATTCAAATTCTATTTGAGGATAAGATTATAGGAAGGTTGTACAAGAATTGACAAATTCGTGTTACTAAGAACACACATTGTGTACAAGAATTGATAAATTCGTGTTATTAAGAACACACATTGTCAAATTTCAAGTATACTCATCTTATGTGAAGTCCTCATTGTTGTGAGAGGCAAAGGTGTGAAGTCCTCGTTGTTGTGAGAGGCAAAGTTGTGAAGTCCTCGTGTGTAAGAGGCATGAAATCCCGTTCGGCTGCTCGGGTGTTGTGAACCTGTTCCTCCGGGTGAAGCGAGGTAGTTGTTTAGTGAAAATCCAGAGAGAGGTCTGGGATTGAACATAGGACGGTGCTCCGAAGCAGTATAAAAATCCATGGTGTGATTTTCCTTTTTACTACATCTTCGATTTTATTGTTCTGTGATTAGCTGTTACTTTATACTTGGAATATTTTTTGTCATATTACACGATCCTTGTGAGTGTATTATACTTGATAAGTACGCACACACATCTTTAGTATATACTTGGAAGAAAACAAAAATTGAGACTGTTTAAATTCCTTGAGTTAGTGATCCTTTCTAAAAAAATTCTTGCATTGATTCATTGTACTAACTTGAAATGATTTTAAGCGGACTTTATTTGGCCTATCTACTCAGTAAATTTTGGTAAATGATTTTCAAGCTTTATAGTGTTTTCATTTTTCTAAATACATCAGGGATTTCTTCATAGTTTTTAAGCATACAGTTTCTAACATAGTTAATGCTTTAACATGGACCAATCTTCCCCCATTTCTATTTCCTTTTCTAGCAAGGTACTATCCTAACGGTATGTTAAGTACATACAAAAATTGAACATGAAAGCTAAATAATAAAGGCAGTTATGGAAAAAATAAAGGCAATCTCGATACTTATAGCATTTAAGGAAATACATGAATAAGACCAGGCAGGAGATAAGGCTATTTTATAATTCTTTATGCCAAGTTACTGCAAATAAAGAATGGAACCAATAAAATAATGAAAAACACATGGAACAACCTAAAATTGAATCCGCTCTATTTTTAAAGTACTGAATTAATCAGCACAGGGCAATCAAATGTTATAACAAATTAAGTCAAATTATTTGCAAAAGTAGAAAAGGTATTTATAATTATTTGTAGCATCCATGCAATTCTTAGTTAGAAAAAACAAATTTTCAATATCAGCATGTACTGAATAAATCAAAGGGTCAAATAGCTAATTAAGCATGAAGTTTTACAAAATCAAACATATGCATTTCCTCATGCTAACAATGAGGGGTGAAATAAAAAAAAAATAGAAAACTAAAACATTGTCATACCGAACTTTCATACATATGTATCATATTAACTGGTCACAATATCATATTAACTAATTATAGAGTATGTCATCTATTAACCATTAGAAAATATTTTAGGGTATCAATAAACTTTTTGACAAAGTGATGTTCAAACTTAGACATATTATCCAAAAGTGAGGTTACCTTTGCGCCTTCATAACATGAGTCGGAGTCCCACACATAGTGTGAAGCAACACATTCAGCCCAGTAAAGGCACTAAACCAAAGTCCACAATCTTCATATTACCTATGATATTGATGAAGCAAGAGTTAAATATCATAAAAATTAGAAATCTTCCCAATTTTTATGCTATTCAACTTTGCCTAATCAATATCATTTTGAACCCTTTTCTGCTAAAAGCCTGAGTATCCTAATCACTACAAAACTAAAAACAACCATTTACCCTTAATATAAATTAGTAAGGCTACTATTGTACATCGCCATGCTTAAACTCAGTCACCGGCCAGTGCTAATTTGATAAGGCTACTATTGTGATACATAATATAAATTAATATGGAAAGCGCCTATATTACTACATGAGCAATAGAAAACAATTTAGAGGGAACTAGGTTATTAAATTACCATAGTTTCACTTCTAAACGCCACAAGCAAGCATAATCCTCACACTTCCGAACCCAACCCCTAAATTATATTACTGGTTCTATATTGCCACAAACGCCACTTCCCAGATGATAATAGGATATGATTACCTAACATATAAACGTATCTTAGTACATATCTCAATTTATTTTAGTGGATATCTGAATTATCCAATATAAATTACCTAAATAAGTTATATATCTAGGAAGATAAAATAGCATAGACATATTGATTGTAATTATAACATAGCGATAATAATTGGCTAGTGATTTCAGCATCTAAAAATTAAATAAATTACCTCAAACTATGTTTATAAAGAGAATAAACCGAAAATTCTTCAAGGATGGTGCTCTTAATTGCTAACTGGATTCACGTTCTTTTGTTTGCCAACGACATATTCGAGAGGCGCTAGGGCTTGAGTGAACTAATTAGGATTTGAACAGCTATCATGAAGTTGAAATCGAGTTGCTATTGGAATTGAGAAGATATCTTGGAAATGCCAACTATCATGGAATCGAGCAGAGCAATGGGGGAAATAAGTTTAGGGTTAGGAAACAAAAATAATTAGGAACGATTTTTGAAATGTGTGGCCTATGAAAAATGGAAGCGTATCAGGGAGAAGCGAAAATACAATGTGGTTTTGATATGGGTGAAACATGTATTAAATGAAGTAATCCAAAGCATTCAAGATCTACGGTTAGATTTTAGTTGTTGGAGAAGGTGTGGATCGGTTGAGGTGTAGCAAAGAAAATTTGATATTGCTAAGAGTCGTATCAAATTTGATACGGCTTAAAGCCGTATCAAATCTTTGCATTCCGGTGCGCCAAATTTGCTGTTTTGGTGTAGTCTTTTCTCCTAATCTTAATAGAGAATTATAAATATTTTGAAAGTGTGATTACATGTCATTTATAGACTCATTCTCGTTCATTCTGGAATTTTGAAACTGGTTTTTAAGCATGGATATCTTGCTTTGTTTGACCTTGCTAGTTCCTTCATGAGTTACTTTGAGTGATCGCCAGATTTCATATGCTGTGTTGCATATACAAACCCGGTTAAACTCGTTTCTATCCAAGGCACAATACAACATATTCATGGCTTTAGCATTGGTAATATCCTCTGTTTTTCAGATGCAGACCATTCAGTATATAGTGTAGTGGGTTATGTATATTCTTTCTGTGTAATATTCCAAGCTTCAACAATATTGGCTTGCATATATATTCTCATACGTGTAGCCCAATAACTATAATTCGTGCCATTGAAAAAGGGTGGTCTTGCAGTAGATTGGCCTTCAGTATACCAGTATTAGTGCTAGTACTAGTGTTATTATCCATATTAACTAAGTATCAAATAAAGGTTTTACGGTTAAATGATGGTCTTGCTTTGATATCAATTGAAAAGTCGGTGTGTGACTTAAGTAGGATCTTTATATGGATATAGTGGAATTGTATATATGACAAGCTAACTTGAAAGCTACAATAGTTATGCAGGTAAATCTAAGAAATATAGATATATCACAATAAGTAAAAGTAGTAAGTAAAGACACAAGGAATTTTATATTGGTTCGGAATTCCCGTCCTACGTCCAGTCCTGAAGCTCCTCTTTGGAATTCACTAATACGTCCTATCTTAACCCGGAGGGATAAGTCACGATACACCCGAGCACCAACAAGGATGTCCCCGTCTGAGCACCCACACAGGACTTCACAAATTACAAAAGAGTTTTGACTTCTAAATGTGTTCTTGTAGCAGCACTGAATAACCAATGGTTAAGTACTCCCTTCCTATAATCATATCCTCAAGTATTTGGTGTGTATGTGAAGATTAAGAAAGTATGTTGCTTGTTGAATCAGGAGATATTAAATAAATTTAGAGATTCAACAAGTAGCTTGAATTTTGGAGAGCTTTTAGAATGCGGTGCGTATAGAGGTGTAAATCAGAAATTAGAATAGAACAAGTGAGAATCGTTGATTTGGAAATCATGTTTGAAGTGTATTTATAATTGTAGAAGAGTAGTAATATTTCACGAAGAGTTTCAGCAAAGAATTGCATCCATTTCTGTTCATAAATGAAGAGGAATCTCCTCATGAAAGAAAATAACTTTTCACAAAAATGACTGTTATTTACTGATCAGTCGACTGGTAGGAAAATCACTAGTCGACTGGTCAACAAAGAAAATCGTGTGTGTATATATATATATATATATATATATATATGAAAAGAAACTAGCCATTACTAGACTTTGAGTTCTTGACCAGTCGACTAATCAGTTTTCCACTAGTCAACTGGTTAGGTGAAACCAGTCCACTAATGTTATTTTCTAACCATATATTCATATATACATACATATATGTATACGTGCATTTGTGTTATACTATGAAGACAGATTTTAATACATTTCTAACACAACTAAATAATTATATTTACATGAACTTAACTCTTTGATACGATCTTCATTAATCTCCATTTTGTTGTCATGAATTGAAAATATCGTGAATCAACACTTTGGATCGTAAAATTTGTAATTTTTATTTATTTAAAAGCTATGTATTTTTCGCTATGTAAAATTTGTAAACTCTGATATTTTGTTATAAAATGCTTCCGCTATGAGATATTGTAGTTTATTTATTATGTTATTCTATTTTTGATTTCGTAAAATGCATAAACTAAATAATAATTTGTCATTTTGAGCGGTTCAAGTTGGTTTAGTTATCGACTTGAAGTAGTTGAAAGGGCAGGTCATTATGCCTAAAAGCAAATAAGCTAATGTATCTGGTAAAAGAAAGTGTCAGCAAGAACTTCTTTAATGGAAAATTTCTGCTTATCAAATAAAGCTACTTTTTATCAACATTAGCATACTTTCTATGGATGAAAGTAGTTCTACCTTCAAGTCCTTGGAACTTTCAAGGCATAATTTCTAGCACATCCAGACCTCGACACATCCGGGTCCGTTGCAAAGAAGTCATACTTAGGCACATCCTATGTTAAAGTCCAGGAACATCCAAGCCTGCTCCAAGGAAGGAGTCAATACTGGGCACTTCCTAGAAAGCAAAGCATTTAGCTTTGTCCACATGGTCTCATTAAAGCACCTCTTAGAGGGAGGAAAACCTTGGACCCATTTCAATGTGCTAAGCCTCTAGTGCTTTCTATTCGCCTCACTGGAGAACCTCCTAAAAAAGGAATAAACCATTAACCTGTTTCAAGGTGCAAAACCTTCAAGGTCGTGGCTCAATGGCTCATTGGAGTGCCTCTTAGAGGGAGGACATCATGCCAAATGAAAGATCCTAGTCTATCAATCATCATGCCAAATAAAAGTTCCTCATCTTTCGTTTCATCATACTAGATATAGGATTTTAGTTTATCAATCTATAATTCTTGGTAAAGGCCTCTCGTTCATTAATCTTTCCAAATAAAGTTTTCTAGGTCATTAGTTAATGCTAGAAAATTGTTTCTCACCTCAAGTTCTTGATAGGAATTTCTGGTCTGTCATCTCATTATCAGATTGATTGAAAATTCAGGCCCATCGTTGCCATTTGACCAAATTTTTTAACTTGGTCACAATCAGATAAGAAGCTTCAATTCTTACTTTATCATAACTTATAAAGATATCTAATCTCAATTGAACTACTGCAGGAAAGAACCTGGTGATAACTCCTCAATTCACTATTGTCAAATGAACATTTTTAACCTACTTTGTTTTAGGCTATTATCAAATGCTAACATAATGGGAATAAAGATTGTAGATCAGTAAAATAAAAACATATGTGGTAAACTATGCAACATTGATCAAATAAGAAAATTTAATCCATGCCTTACACAAAAGTAACTATTCCAGGTATGCTTTTACAATACAATTATATACATTTATTACTTATGTGTTTCCCAAGGTAGGTTTAATGTGTGACCTCCTATAAACATCAAGCTTATGAGGCGCGACGGAGATTAACTTTACCAAGTATCTTCTGATGTTTCTTCTTGTTAACATCAATATCATAAATGGGATAAATATGAGTCTGGAGTGCTTCTACAATAGTATGCTTAGAATCTTAATTTTAATTAGTAATTTTTTAGTTTGAGAAGACATTTATCTCTTGCATGTCCTCTAACTTCCGACGCTTAAACAACAATTCTTTATGATAGGTAGATCTCCATAAAGGAAAATTTTCAATATAATTTCAGAACTGAAAGTGTAATTGTAATTGATTGAATTAAAAATGTACAATTGTGATCGTGTATATATACATGTTATTCTGAATGAAATGATAATAGCCGCAAGGTCTTTAGTATCAAACGAGAATAAAAACATTGTGGGCTAGGCCAATTATAAAGACTCATATAATATCATTTTGTAGTTACAGGAAACCCTTATCTGTCATAATTTGCCCCTTCAAAAACAACTAGGGTTTCCCTTCGGCTTCAGATGAGCTTCTACCCCCAACAATCTCTAAATCAATTCTTCCCTTCGGCTTGAGATAAGCTTCTACCTCCAACAATCCCTAATCATTTCTCCTCGGCAACATTCTTTAAATCAATGAAGGTTCTGAGCTAATAAAGCCCTACAAAAATCGACTAGGGTTTTCCCTTTGGCTTCAGGTGAGCTTCTTCCGTAAACAACCCTTAAATCATTTTTGAATCGATGGAAGTTCTTAGCTGATAAAGCTTTGGTCAAGACGTTCGCTCGTTGGAAGATGGTTGGGACATGTCGGATATCCAATTTTCCCTTCTCTATCTCCTCTCGTACGAAATATAAGTCGATGTCGATGTGATTTGTGCTAGAGGGCTGTATAGGGTTTGAGGATAAGGAAATCGTACTTGTAACAACCCGTATTTTCAATAACCTGTTATAACGTAAATCGAGGCAGAATTTAATTTATAAATATGAATCAAGGGAAACGGGCTATGCCATTACGTTCGTCTCGGAAAAATACGCGAAATAGATTCCGAGTTTTCGAAAATCGGAGTCCGTATGACCCGATTAAGGCCCAATGAAGTTTTCAGAAAATTTCAAGTTCAAAACAGATTTAAAATTGAAGTTTGAATTTGGAAATTTGGGGCAGGTGGGCGCAGGTGGGAAAATTCCCGCCAGAGTACCCAAGTCGACAGCCCTGTCGACTTGGGAGGACCCAAGTCGACAGCCCTGTCGACTTGGCTGTCGACTTGGTCCAGCCGGGCAGTTTTGCCTGGTGCACCATTTTGGGGTTTTGGTTAGGTTTTGGGGCCAGATTCGACTTTAAGGGCTGAGATTGGAATTAGGGTTTAATCCTAAGGTTGAAACTAATCCTAATCTCTATAAATAAGCCCCTAACCTAACCCTAAATCATCATTATTCATTCAAGTAACTAAACTATGGCAAAATCATTCCTCTCATGGCCTCCACTCTCTTCATAAAATTCCTAAGTCATTTCTATGAGAGATTTTCAATGCATACAAGTGTTTTCAAGCTTGTATGAGCATCATTAGCATGCATTCAAGTCAAGTTTCCCTATTTACATCATAAAGCAAGGGTTTTGATCATTTTGGCTCAAGGGTTTTTCTATTAGAGCTTGCATTTTGGGTCTATTTGATTGCATAAGGGCTTTGTCATATTTTTGTGTCTTCGTAAGCATTGTAAGCCCTATTCTACTTTCATACTTAAACTCTAAAGTTAAATGTATGATATGCAAGTTTGCCATGATATGCAAGTTTATCATGTTATGTTATGCAAGTATGCCATGTTATGATATGCAAGTTTACCATGTTATGCTATGCAAGTTTGCCATGTTATGATATGTAAGTTTATCATGTTATGTTATGCAAGTATGCCATGTTATGATATGCAAGTTTACCATGTTATGTTATGCAAGTTTGATATGCAAGTTCGTCATATGATATGCAAGTATGTTATGCAAGTTTGGGATGATCATTTTGTTCATGTTATCATGTTATGCAAGCTTATCTTGAGTATATGAACATAAAGCTTCAAGCTTTATGCTAAAGGTTGCATTTTGGCAACATGTAAGTTATCATATCTCTTATGATAACTTGCATGTGAGGCTAAATGCGAACTTATGGCCATTTCTACATGTCATTTATCATCATGTATCACCAATATGCTAAGTTTGGTTTTATGCATGCTTTTGAGGCCTAAAAATGTAATATGCAAGTATATGAACATATGTACATTTCATATGCCACCATGTTAAATTTGTGGCTTCAACACCTTTATGTCATGATTATGACAAGTTCCCTCTTTCTATCCTTTATGCGCTATTGCGATATGTAAGCGATGGGATTGCGTTTGGGGTTGGGTAAACTTAAAAGACATAAAAACATAAGATTGGGAATTTACCTATTAAGTTAGGTCTACCCATTGGGAATTTACCTATTAAGTTAGGTCTACCCAAATGCTTGAAAAACTTGTAATATGTTTTGGAAACATAATTGACATGACACTTAGAAAATATAAGTGTGACCAACTCGAGGTTGGGTTGAGTTTGTAGCGTAAACCTACCCGGAACCGACCGGCTTAACTAGTTGCTACAAACAATAGGACCCAATGTGAGAAGTTGGTCATGTTGTACCTTGAACCCGAGGTTAGACCAAGTTGTGGTGTAAAGCTACCCGGACCCGCCCGGCTTAACTAGTAACCACAACAAGGTCTAATGTGAGAGGTTAAGGCACATTAAATTAATTAATGCCTCATGATTAGGGTTAAGTCATGGTCCACTTAATACTTAACCAATTTGGGCTTGGTGGATTAATCGGGGTTAAGTCGTGAACCCATCGTTACACTTAACCAAGTTAATCCATGATTTGTAAAAGGGGTTAAACCGTACTTAACCCACTAGAAAAATCCTAGCAATGGGGGTCCACTCCAGCAGTAATCCCAAGTTTGTATCATTAAGACCCTAGGGACTAGGCTAGGGAGGGAGCACGATTACTGGACTTGAGGTAAGTGACCAAAAACGACGGCAGAATGGTACGCCGGTGTAGTTCCGGGACGACTATGGTCGTGCACACAGTCCGAAGCCGGGGAAAACATGCACGGGTACCAGTAGATCGAGACTATGCACTCATGTTTATGGTGTCCTGGGGTGACACCCTAGGGCTTGATACACCCGACGGGAGACCCTGCACAGTCTGACTACAATTATGTTTGGGCCGTATGGACACCAACACGTGACGAGTTAGGCTTATAGGGAGCCGATCGACTAGACCGTTTGATTGGACCTCATATTAGGGTCACTTCATGTTATTGGGCCAAAGCTTGGGCCAAGGGATCAATACTTGTTTATTCAAGTCATGTTAGTTTGCTAGTACACCTGTGGTGCAAAACCTTAAACCTGATTATGCGAGGACACCTTTATCTACCTTGTTAGTTAATCATCATGCTAGTATGTTGTTATCCTTATGTTCATCCCTGCTTCTCATGCCAGTTAACTTTATCAGTTTACATTGATTGTAGTAGGGCTTACTCAGTCTTTTTGACTGACCTGTTTTTCTTTCGCCTCTTTTCTTCCGTTCCCCCCCCCCCCCCCGGTTCTCAGGGTGGGAATATTGGAGCTTAGCTTGGATTTCTGATCGCTTGCTTGTGGGATTTTAGCTCATGTACGGTCTTGACATGAAGCTAGCTATGGTTATCACTTATTTTGGGGATAGTACTTATGTATTTCAGTCTTTCAGTGATGTTGTTTTCATCTAGACTTGTGTATTTGGAAAGTTGACATTATGTTGTACCAGACTTGTTTTGAAATAGTTTGAAATCTTCCGCTGTTTTACTTATCTTATTTACTCTGTTTACATATATACATATGTTCTTGTTCTGCCTTGATATATCATTATGCATGTTTACCTGATTCAAACGCCCCTCCAAAGTCAGAGTGCTTGCAAGAGTCACCCTGGCGGAGGTGGGGTGTTACATTTGGTATCAGAGCATATGGTTTACGAGAAGGGACAAAAAGGTTTTTAAAACTTTTGGAAAACTATCTTCAAAACCAAGTATAAAGTATTTTCCAAAGAAAAGTCTAGTTTATTTTAAAGGCTATTCCCCAAAAAGCCATTAGCAAAAATTCCTTCGTTTTTTTCTCCATTCTGAATCTATCTTTTTCTTCGTTTTTAGTATGGCCGATAACTTCGCTATTCCGGGGGGAGTACACGTACCTGTTTGGTATAGGAGACTTTTGGAGGCTAGGGCGACCGAAGCCGGCCCCGCAGATGTTCCTCCTCCTCCTCCTCCGGTAGTTAATGTTCCTCCTCCTCCTGTCGCTGAGGTTCCTCTTCCTCCTCCCCCTCCGCATCCTCAAGCTGACTTCGCAAAGACTTGCAAAGATTTCAAAGCAATGGGTGGCAAGAACTTTCAAGGCACTGAGACTTTTGTAGAGGCCAGGAATTGGTTGAAAGAAACCGAAGATCTTTTCGCCTTCTTTGATATAGATGACCGTAGGAAGGTTTTATTGGCAGTGTGGTTGCTAAAGGAAGAAGCTGCACGTTGGTGGGTGGTCACCACCGCTACTAGGCCAATTGAGACTTGCGATGACTTTCGGGGAAAGTTTGGACTAAGGTTCCTATCACTGAAGCAAGGGGACATGACTATTAGGGAATACATAGATAAGTTTAATCAACTGGCTCGGGCCGGTTTGGACTTGGTTAACACAGCTCAGAAAAAGGCCCTATACTTTGCTCTAGGATTAAACGAGCCATTACATGGTTTAGCCATGACTCATATACCCTTGGGGGCAACTTTCGAGAGTTTGGTGAATATGGCCCTACTCAATGAAGAGAATAGGAGTGACAAGAAGGAGATCAAGATGAATGATACTCAAGCCAAGAAGACTGATTCCCAGTGGAAAGGAAATCAGGGTAATCCAAGTGGTCAGAGCAGTCAAGGCAATCAGAACAAGAACAAGAACAAGAGTCAAGGCAACAAGGGGAACAACAACAAGGGCAATAACGACAAGAGGAAGTGCCATTATTGCGGTTCAGTTGGGCATCTTATTAGGATTGTAAGAAGAGGAAAAGGAAGAGTGTTGAATGCTATCGTTGTGGTGAGTTTGGACATTTCAGCAAAGATTGCCCGAAGAAGCAAGGGCAAGGTCAGACTCAGTGTGCAAGACCGTCTGAAGGGCGAGTTCACCCCCTCAACATCATTCTTCCAGCTCATGATCGAGGTAGTGTTTCTGTTAAAAGTCTTGTTTACATTTCTGATTTTCCTGTTTGTACTTTGTTTGATTTTGGTGCATCGCATAGTTTATTTCATCTGATCTAGTTGAAAATTTGCACCTAAGTACTAGTCTAGTTAATGATCCCGTGTGTGTTTCAAATCCAATTGGGGGTTCCGCCCATTTGTCTATTATCTACGTGGATTTGAAAATCTCTATCTTGAGTGTAGAGTTCTCGTGTGATGCTTATATTCTCGGTTTCATGGGGTATGGGTTGATTTTGGGCATGGATGGGTTGTCCAGTTTTGGAGCCATCCTTGATTTTTTTTTTGAGCATAGGGTTGTGAGGCTCATGACTCGCCTCGGTAATACCCTAAAAATTTCTAGTAACCCTATGAGTCCCGTCATGTTGTGTTATCTTGAATCCCTCAACTCGTCTATCGATAGTTTGCAATCGGTGAGGGTGGTCCGAGAATATCCTGATATCTTGGGTGAAGTGAAGGGGGTTACCCCTAAACGAGAGATAGATTTCTGCATTTATCTGGTTGATAATTCCAAGATAGTTTCGTGGCCGATTAGGCACATGGTCCCGCAAGATGAGAGTTAAGAAAGCAAGTCAAGGAGTTGCCTGAGAAGAACTTCATTAAACGAAGTATATCTGAATGGGGAGCGCCTGTGGTATTTGCTACCAAGGCAGATGGTTCTCTCCGACTTTGTGTTGACTATCGAGAGTTGAATAAGCTGACTAAGAAGAACAGACACCCGTTACCGAGGATTGATGATCTCTTTGACCAGCTTGTCGGTGCTTCTGTTTTTTTCTCAGCTTGATCTTGCTACTGGATTCCATCAGCTCAGAGTAGCGGAAGATAGTATAGACAAGACTGCGTTCAGAACTCCAGATGGATTCTTAGAATGGCTGGTCATGCCATTCGGTTTGACTAATGCACCCGCCTACTTCGTGGACTTGATGAGTAGGGTGTTCAATGAGTTCTTGAACAAGTTGGTCGTGGTCTTCGTGGATGATATTCTGATCTTCTCTAAGAACGAGGAAGAACATGCTAGACATCTCAAGGAGGTGATGGATACGCTTAGAGCCCATCAGTTGGAAGCCAAGTCCTCCAAATGTCATTTTGGAGAAAGGAAGTTAGATTCCTTGGGCATATAGTAGCTAAGCAAGGCTTAGCGGTGGATCCCGCTAGAGTGGTCGCGGTTCAAGACCGGAAAGCCCCGACGAGGACAATTGAAGTAAGAAGCTTTCTCAGTTTAATTAGTCAGTTAGCATCCCTTGAGTTTAGACCTACCCTTCTAGATCAAGTAGGGACTTCACAGAAAGAAGACCCGCAGTTAAGCCGAGATCATGGACAAGTTGATTCGAGGCGAGATGTTAAGACACCTCGCTATAGATGACAAGGGATGGCTAAGACGCGATGAGAGAAAGAAGGCTCTTGAAGATGCACATCACTCGAGGAGGTGTCCGAGTTTGTCCCAAGGTGCATGTTGGGCCAACAGATTAAGGCCGAGTCATAAAAAGCCCGGTGGGCTATTACATCCATTGGAGGTCCCCGCAATGGAAGTAGTAAAGTGTAACAAAGGATTTCGTGGATGGACTGCCTAGATCAAGGAAAGGGAATACGAGCATGTGGGTAGACTCACGAAGAGTGCTCATTTCACTCCGGTAAAGAGCGAAAAGGACTGCATCATAGCTAGCGACAGTTTACTTTCAAGAAATAAAGCGGTTGCACGAGGTTCCCTAAGGTATAGTTAGTAACCATACTCAATCTTCACTAGCCAGTTTTGGAATAGTCTACGGGAAGTCATGGGCAAGCAACTGAATCTAGGTACGGCCTATCATTCGCAGGCGGATGGTTCATTTCGTTCAAGCATGAGTTATAGAAAATCATGTTAGTAAGAGCAATTGGCAACGAGGGTTGGTATTTTCAAGAAAAGTTCTGCTGCGTGGAATACTTTATAGTAAGTAAACGAGATCCAGGATTCACTACTGAATTTTGGAGAGCTTGCATGAAACCATGAGGTCATAGTTATGTTTAAGCCAAGAATGATAGAAGAGTAAGTGAAAAAGGAAGACGAGAGGCGACAATGAAATGGGTTCCAACTCATATTTGGAAATAAGAGTTAAGAAGCCAAGGAATCATGAAGTAAAAGACGGTCAAAGCACAGTGGAGTTAAACTCAAGAAAACGTGACTTAGAAGATTGAAGGCTGGATACGCGCATCATATCTCTTTTTAAGAGCATATCCTTGATCCTTGTTTTCCTGTGGAACTTACTCGCATGTTATCTTTTTACGTATATCCTCTCGGTCCCATTCTCGGTCCTATTTCTGTCGAGAGGTATGACTTATTGGCTAGTAATGCATGTCAGGGTTTGAAGGGGTCCGTTAGGTTGACTAAACCTTTTGGGCTTTTATAGAATATGGGTTGGGTTAGGGATTTCTTGTAATCCAAAAGGAGTATATCTTGCTTATCTTCCCGATCTCTTTGTAGCATATCTTTCTTTTTCTATCTCTATCATGTTAATCTTGTCATGAGAACCTTAGGTAGAAACCCTTTGGATGAAACATGTGTTTGAAACATGTTATGCTTGATGGTTGCAAGTGGTTGCAAGTGTTTGCAAGTGGTTACTCGTGGATGCATTATACACATTAGGCACTAGATCGGCTCACACACTCCTCATATTGCATATGCATGAGTGTTTATGCTTATTCATGGATGAAAATTTTTGTGTTATCACATGGATGTTGCATATGGATGTATGTTATGTGCACACATATAGATGTTATACATTATGTTAGGAATTGCATACATATGGATTCATTTCACTAACATAATTTGCATTGATGATATTTGCATTAGATAAGTACATATACACACACCTTTGCATATGTCCATACAACATTTAGAATCGTGTAAGGACAATGATTGCTCGTGGATGATGTTTTGAGTAGATGGATGTTGGATGGTAGGATACGTTCTTCCTAACTTGAAGATTTCGGGGACGAAATCCTTTAAGGAGGGGAGAATGTAACAACCCGTATTTTCAATAACCTGTTATAACGTAAATCGAGGCAGAATTTAATTTATAAATCTGAATCAAGGGAAACGGGCTATGCCATTGTGTTCGTCTCGAAAAAATACGCGAAATAGAGTCCGAGTTTTCGAAAATCGGAGTCCGTATGACCCGATTAAGGCCCAATGAAGTTTTCAGAAAATTTCAAGTTCAAAACAGATTTAAAATTGAAGTTTGAATTTGGAAATTTGGGGCAGTTGGGCGCAGGTGGGAAAATTTCCGCCAGAGTACCCAAGTCGACAGCCCTGTCGACTTGGGAGTCGACTTGGTTGGACCCAAGTCGACAGCCCTGTCGACTTGGCTGTCGACTTGGTCCAGCCGGGCAGCTTTGCTTGGTGCACCATTTTGGGGTTTTGGTTAGGTTTTGGGGCCAGATTCGATTTTAAGGGCTGAGATTGGAATTAGGGTTTAATCCTAAGGTTGAAACTAATCCTAATCTCTATAAATAAGCCCCTAACCTAACCCTAAATCATCATTATTCATTCAAGTAACTAAACTATGGCAAAATCATTCCTCTCATGGCCTCCACTCTCTTCATAAAATTCCTAAGTCATTTCTATGAGAGATTTTCAATGCATACAAGTGTTTTCAAGCTTGTATGAGCATCATTAGCTTGCATTCAAGTCAAGTTTCCATATTTACATCATAAAGCAAGGGTTTTGATCATTTTGGCTCAAGGGTTTTTCTATTAGAGCTTGCATTTTGGGTCTATTTGATTGCATAAGGGCTTTGTCATATTTTTGTGTCTTCGTAAGCATTGTAAGCCCTATTCTACTTTCATACTTAAACCCTAAAGTTAAATGTATGATATGCAAGTTTGCCATGATATGCAAGTTTATCATGTTATGTTATGCAAGTATGCCATGTTATGATATGCAAGTTTACCATGTTATGCTATGCAAGTTTGCCATGTTATGATATGTAAGTTTATCATGTTATGTTATGCAAGTATGCCATGTTATGATATGCAAGTTTACCATGTTATGTTATGCAAGTTTGATATGCAAGTTCGTCATATGATATGCAAGTATGTTATGCAAGTTTGGGATGATCATTTTGTTCATGTTATCATGTTATGCAAGCTTATCTTGAGTATATGAACATAAAGCTTCAAGCTTTATGCTAAAGGTTGCATTTTGGCAACATGTAAGTTATCATATCTCTTATGATAACTTGCATGTGATGCTAAATGCGAACTTATGACCATTTCTACATGTCATTTATCACCATGTATCACCAATATGCTAAGTTTGGTTTTATGCATGCTTTTGAGGCCTAAAAATGTAATATGCAAGTATATGAACATATGTACATTTCATATGCCACCATGTTAAACTTGTGGCTTCAACACCTTTATGTCATGATTATGACAAGTTCCCTCTTTCTATCCTTTATGCGCTATTGCGATATGTAAGCGATGGGATTGCGTTTGGGGTTGGGTAAACTTAAAAGACATAAAAACATAAGATTGAGAATTTACCTATTAAGTTAGGTCTACCCATTGGGAATTTACCTATTAAGTTAGGTCTACCCAAATGCTTGAAAAACTTGTAATATGTTTTGGAAACATAATGGACATGACACTTAGAAAATATAAGTGTGACCAACTCGAGGTTGGGTTGAGTTTGTAGCGTAAACCTACCCGGAACCGACCGGCTTAACTAGTTGCTACAAACAATAGGACCCAATGTGAGAAGTTGGTCATGTTGTACCTTGAACCCGAGGTTAGACCAAGTTGTGGTGTAAAGCTACCCGGACCCGCCCGGCTTAACTAGTAACCACAACAAGGTCTAATGTGAGAGGTTAAGGCACATTAAATTAATTAATGCCTCATGATTAGGGTTAAGTCATGGTCCACTTAATACTTAACCAATTTGGGCTTGGTGGATTAATCGGGGTTAAGTCGTGAACCCATCGTTACACTTAACCAAGTTAATCCATGATTTGTAAAAGGGGTTAAACCGTACTTAACCCACTAGAAAAATCCTAGCAATGGGGGTCCACTCCAGCAGTAATCCCAAGTTTGTATCATTAAGACCCTAGGGACTAGGCTAGGGAGGGAGAACGAATACTGGACTTGAGGTAAGTGACCAAAAACGACGGCAGAATGGTACGCCGGTGTAGTTCCGGGCGGACTATGGTCGTGCACACAGTCCGAAGCCGGGGAAAACATGCACGGGTACCAGTAGATCGAGACTGTGCACTCATGTTTATGGTGTCCATGGGTTGACACCCTAGGGCTTGATACACCCGACGGGAGACCCTGCACAGTCTAACTACAATTATGTTTGGGCCGTATGGACACCAACACGTGACGAGTTAGGCTTATAGGGAGCCGATCGACTAGACCGTTTGATTGGACCTCATATTAGGGTCACTTCATGTTATTGGGCCAAAGCTTGGGCCAAGGGATCAATACTTGTTTATTCAAGTCATGTTAGTTTGCTAGTACACCTGTGGTGCAAAACCTTAAACCTGATTATGCGATGACACCTTTATCTACCTTGTTAGTTAATCATCATGCTAGTATGTTGTTATCCTTATGTTCATCCCTACTTCTCATGCCAGTTAACTTTATCAGTTTACATTGATTGTAGTAGGGCTTACTCAGTCTTTTTGACTGACCTGTTTTTCTTTCGCCTCTTTTCTTCCGTTCCCCCCCCCCCAGGTTCTCAGGGTGGGAATATTGGAGCTTAGCTTGGATTTCTGATTGCTTGCTTGTGGGATTTTAGCTCATGTACGGTCTTGACATGAAGCTAGCTATGGTTATCACTTATTTTGGGGGTGGTACTTATGTATTTCAGTCTTTCAGTGATGTTGTTTTCATCTAGACTTGTGTATTTGGAAAGTTGACATTATGTTGTACCAGACTTGTTTTGAAATAGTTTGAAATCTTCCGCTGTTTTACTTATCTTATTTACTCTGTTTACATATATACATATGTTCTTGTTCTGCCTTGATATATCATTATGCATGTTTACCTGATTCAAACGCCCCTCCAAAGTCAGAGTGCTTGCAAGAGCCACCCTGGCGGAGGTGGGGTGTTACAGTACTCCTATTTTCACACCATATTATGGGCTTCTTATCGAGTGTTATTCCTGCTTCTCTTAGCAAATACTCAATCCACATCAATTCAGCTGTCGTGCTCGCTATAGCTCTGTATTCAGCTTTCGTGCTCGAACGAGAAACAGTGGCTTGCTTGCGGCAGCACCATGAAATTGGGTTGGATCCCAAATAGACGCAATAACCAGTTGTGGATCTCCTGTCGTCGTGATCTGAGGCCCATTCAGCATCACTGTAAGCATGTATGTTTAAACTTTTGCATGCGTTAAGTGATAGTCCATATTCTAATGTCCCTTGTAAGTATCTTAGTATGCGCTTTACTGCTTTCCAGTTTTCATACAGTGGATTATGCATATATTGACAAACCTTATTGACACTAAAACTAATGTCTGTACGAGTAATAGTGACGTATTGTATAGCCCCAATGATACTTCTGTATAGCTTGACATTCTCCACTGGTTCTCCTTTAAATTTGGACAGCTGCAGATTACTAGTCATAGGTGTAGGTAGAGGTTTTGCCTTGTCCATCTTAGCACGAGTTAGAATTTTCTGATATGTACTTTCTTTGTGATAAGAGTACTTCTGAACTGGATTTTCGCATGGCTTGAATACCCAAGAAATAATTTACCTTTCCCATATCTTTAATGGAAAAGTCTTATCAAGAAATTTAATTATATTGTCAAATTCATTGCTGTTATTACCTGTAATAAGAATGTCATCCACGTAGACGAGTATGTATATAGTTGTACCCCCTTTGATTCTGACATACAGTGAGCAATCTGACTTTGTTAAATAAAATCCTAATTTGACAAAAGTAATCTTTAATTTCTCGTACCACTCTCGATGCTTGCTTTAGCCCACAAATTGCTTTATGTAATTTGCAGACTAGTCCTTCATTTTCTTTCGTAACATATCCTCTAGGCTGCTACATATAAACCTCTTCCTGTAACTCTCCATTCAAAAATGCGTTGTTCACGTCAAGTTGTGTTATGTCCCACTGATTAGTTAAAGCTATAATCATTATAATTCTAATGGTCGTAGGCTTAACAACTGGAGAGAACGTTTCATTGAAATCAAACCCAAACTGTTGCGAATAATCCTTGGCCACCAGCCTCGCTTTATACTTTGCTATGCTCCCATCTGAATTTTTCTTTAATTTGTACGTCCATCTTCTTCCCACAATATTTTTGTGCTTAGGAGGAGTTACCAATGTCAATGTTTTGTTTTTAACTAGTGCCTCATATTCTGTGTCCATAGCTTTTTTCCATTTACTGCTGGTCATAGCTTCTTCAAAATTGGCTGGCTCTTTAATATCAACATTTAAATTGTATGCCTTGGGCTTGTAAATACCATGTTTACTCCTTGTCATCATGTGATGCTTGTTCCCAGTAGTAGGTTGGGTTATGTCTTGACTGTTATCAGAAGATGATGCATTACTTTTATTATCTTGAGTTGCGCTGTTTTGAGCTGAATGAAGACTATTGTCAAATTCATCATTCCTTGACTGATCATCATGTGTATGTTGCATCATATCCTCATTATTGTCATCACTGTATCCTGATCTTGTGCTAGCTATGCTTTTATTTTCACTATGTTCATCAACTTGCTGATCATCATGTATATATTGTGTTGTGCCTTTTGGCCATTCAGTCAATGTTATAGGAGGTCGCATCACATTTGCAGGCTTGATAATTCTGTTAGTAGTTTTCATACTCTTTTCTGCAAATGGAAAAATATTTTCATTAAAAGTAACATGTCTAGAAATATACAACCTGCCATTACCATCCAAGCACTTGTACCCTTTTTGATTAATAGGATACCCCAAAAAGGTACAAGGTGTAGATCTGAAAATCAGTTTATGTTTATTGTACGGTCTAAGACAAGGAAAGCACAAACAACCAAATGTTTTTAAAAAATGATAGTCTGGTTTTGGTTTGAATATAATCACATGTGGACTTTTCTGTTGCAAAACCTTTGTTGGCATAAAATTTATTAAATATACTGATGTTGTAAATGCTTCTGCCCAGAATTTAAGTGGCACAGATGCTTGTGACATCAGTGTTTGGCCAATGTCCACAATATGTCTGTGCTTTCTCTCGACTAAACCGTATTGTTCAGACGTATGTAGGCAGGTGGTTCTATGTTTGATGCCTCTATCATTAAAATACTTTCTTAAAGGCATAAACTCACCTCCCCCGTCTGTTTGAACTGTTTTAACATTACAGTTGAACTGTTTTTCAACCATTTTTATGAAATTAACAGTTGTATTGTGAGTTTCAAACTTAGACCTTAGAAAGAAAATCCAAGTATATCTACTATAGGCATACACAAAGGAAAGGTAGCACCTGAAACCCTGGTATGTTTTAAAAGGAGATGGCCCCCACAGATCTGTTGCAATAAGTTCACATGGACTACTATATGTAGTCTCGGAAACAAAGAAGTTAACTTATGATTTTTGACAATTTGGCAATGACTGCAAACAAAGTGACCAGGTATTTTTTCGAAACTGGTTTTATTATCAATCAAGAATTGTTTTACAGTTTTGATATTTGGATGACCTAACTTTCCATGCTAGAGATTAAACATCACTTTTGCAGCCAGTGTCATTTTGAACATTAGAAACATTATCTTTACTACTACTGGCAGTGTCAAACTGAACATTATAACAGTAATTTCCATTCATATAACTATCTTTGGTCTTGATTTTGCTGAATTTGTATAGGTCGTTATCTGAATTACCCTGTAACAGTATTTTATTACTGATTAGATCCTTAACTAGGCATAATTTGGGGTGAAACTCAAAGTATACGTTATTATCATTGGCAAATTGTGAGACACTTATTAGATTCTTCTTGATATTAGGAACTCTCAGTAGATTATTAAGATATAGATGTCTCTTAGCACTAATATAATCGTTACCAATGTGTGATATACTACTTATGGATTCCCCATTACCTATTTGAATTGAATGTTTACCTGAATAGATTTTGTTGCCAAGATTCAAGTTCTGCAAATAGTTGGTAACATGGTTTGTGGCGCCTGAATCAGGGTACCAATCATCAACATTTATATCATCACTCTTAACATCATCTGCACTACTTAATTGACTTCTGCCATTGTCAGCATTGTTAGTCTGTTGATTCAGTTGTGCAACATTGATGTTAGGCCTGTTTTGATTACCATCTTGTGTTTGCCTTGCAACATTAAATTTAGAATTGAATCTGAAATAGCACCTGCTAGCTATATGACCAAATTTATCACATATCTGACATTTGACCCTGCCATTATTGTTCCATCTACCATCTCGTCCTCTACCCCTTTGTGTCTGATTACCCCTCTGTATATTGTTATTCTGATTTGAACTCTGGGTAGAGCTGACTCTCTGCTGACCTTTATTCTTTGAAACAGTAGTATAGTTGACTGAATAATCTGATTGACTTGCTCTTCTTTGTTCAATCCTCCCTTCGTGTGCCAATAATGTGGAATGAACATACTGAATATCAGGAATGGTTCTTTGTGACGCGATAAAGGTAACAACTGACTCATACTCCTCATCCAACCCCCCTGTAATATAAAGAACATACTCACTTTCTGAAATTTTGTGTCCTGTAGTTGCAAGTTTATCTCATAGAATCTTGATCCTGGTTAAGTATTCACTCATACTCACTCCATCTTTCTTGATGGTTTGAAGTTGACTCCTGTAGTGCATGATTCTCGATGTTGATTGCGAGTTAAAAATCTGTTCTATGGCTGTCCAAATCTCATATGATGTATTAGCACCAATAATCTGTGATAACAAATTAGCACTTATAGAGGATATTAGCCAAGATGCAAGAAGACTATCTTGCTTTTGATAAAGAATGCATTCCTCATTACTAATTAAATTACCATCTTTGTCTTGAAGCGTTATAGTGGGTATTCTAACTGTGCCTTTGATGAAGTCAAGCAGACCGTAGCCTTTTAAGGCTGTTTCCACTTGGTATTTCCAGAGCATGTAATTATCATCGTCCAGAAGGATGCTAATTACATGGCTTTTTGGTTTGGTCAATGTGGTATTCGCTGAAAAGGTTCTAGCACTTTCGACTCTTGATGTTCCTGAACTTGTTGTATTGTTGTTTCCAGTCATTGTGATGCAAAGAGATGAACACAAACTCTGAACAGTAAAGCTTGGATGGCAGTGATCAATTGTATACGAGAACTGATTTCTGAACCAGCTGCTATTGCAATCGACGGTGATTTAAAGGATCTTGACCGCAAATAATAATCAAGAATGCTTGAGAAGGATTTCTTGATGAAAACAAATGGTAAAACGAAGGATAAGAACTGATCAGATGGACACTACACGATGATCGGAAGGTTAGCTTCAGTGATGAAAACAGATCGTGGACGGCGGTTAGCAGTAATGCAATCTCGCAGCCGGATCTTCTGAGAAGTAGAACGATAACCTTTCAATCTTAATGTTGTAGTAGAAATTATCTGATATCTTGAATGTAATTTTATTGTCGTTTGGCTTTGATATGCTCCAGTACCATAAAGGAAAATTTTCAATATAATTTCAGAACTGAAAGTGTAATTGTAATTGATCGAATTAAAAATGCACAACTTTGATTGTGTATATATACACGTTATCCTGAATGAAATGATAATAGCCACAAGGGCTTTAGTATCAAACGAGAATAAAAACATTATGGGCTAGGCCCAGTTACAAAGACTCATATAATATCATTTTGTAGTTACGGGAAACCCTAATCTGTTATAATTCTCTGTAATAACCCGAAAATCCGAGCCAGTTTAAAATTTTTATTTTAGCAATTTTAGTGAATTTTGAATATTTAAAATAGGTTATTTTAAATAAATCGACGATAAATTTATTTTGAATATATTTAGAACGTATATATTATACGCGTCGTCGTTAGAATATAAATAATTATATATAATTATAAAAGGAATTGAAAATGGCGCGGTAGTTCGATAATTCGATTTCAAACTTCAATTGAATGTACCGGGTGCAAAACAATCCGGATTTTAATGAAACCAAAAACAATAGGATCTAATTGATGATATCTTTCCAACGAATCCGAAAAATCAAGATTTCATAGCGGGAATCAAAAGATATGTCCAGTTGAAAATTCTGATTAGTCGCTATGGAATTCAGGCCCTTAAAAATGGGAATTTTGCAAACGACCTCGGATTTCGACGAAACCAGTTTTGTTGGATCCGCAGTGTCAAATTATTGCTAGATTCCAAATTTCATAATTTTTCGAATCAATATGTGAGCGTGGCAAAGGAAAACGCGTTTGACCAGTTCCAGTTGATTTTAATCGACTGGAAATTGGCCATTTTTCCAACGGTCTCAGAATTCGACGAAACTAGTTTTGTTAGGACCGTATCGTCAATACGAAGCTAGAAAATATTTTTCTGTAATTTTTCTAGTTAGTATGTGACCCCGGTAAATTGAAATGCGCGTTCACATTCAATATAATGATTTAAATGTAAAATTAACGGAAACTGATTGTAACAGCCGAATCAGCCTACGATACATATCCCATTGTGTTCGGAGTGGGGGTAAAACGCTATGGACGACAGGCGGTGGGCCTCGTTTCGAGGTCGTATGTAAAAGTCAATATTTTGGTAATTAAAATAATAAAAGAAAAAAATTCCTCTTTCCTCCCCCCCTTAACTTCTCTCTGCCCCCCCCCCCCCCCCCCGATTCATCATTTCCACAGAAAAAAAAGGAAAAACAAAGAAAATCGATCCCCTCCCCGTCGATCGCGCCACCGCCCTCCACCATGCCTCGCACCCTCTCTCTCCCCACCTCCTTCTTCTTCCTGCTCTCCTCCTTCTCCCTGATGCGAGCGACGATCCCTTCCCCCAAGGCGCCTGAGGCGAGCGAAGCCCCCTTCGGCCAACCGCCGCCGAGTGAAGACCCCCCCTTCGCCAGAAGCGATGCAATACCCCCCCCCCTTCGAAGTTCAACAGCGGTAAACCCCCCCTCTTCCTCCTTCGATTTACTGTAAGTGATTTATTAATTTTTATATATAAATCGTTTTTTTTTTCTATTTTCTTTTATATTTTAGCAAAATAAAAAATGTTGTTTTATGTATAATTAGCATGGAAAGAAAAAAAATTGAATATATATATAGCATAGATTAAAAATGGGTTTTTAAAAATAAAATAGCCTGATATGCTTTGCTTTTGAAAATAAAAATATGAAATATGATTTTTATATTTTTAAAGAATTAAAAATTGGATTTTTATATTTTTAAAGTGGTTAAAGATATAATCTTTACTATGTAGAGAATTAAAAATATAATTTTTACATGGTAGGAATATTAAAAATATCATCTTTATATAGGTAGCAAATTAAAAATGTGATTTTTATAATGATATTTTTGAAAAGGCGAAATTTATATTTTTATAAAGGCGAAATATATATTTTTGAAATGGGATTTTTATATATTGAATAGCATGGTAAAAATTCGATTTTTATATATTGAATAGCAAAGTAAAAATTCGATTTTTATATATAGAACAACAAAGTAAAAATTCGATTTTTACATATGTAGTGGCTACGGGCAGCGAGGATGACAAAGATGCGATAACGATGAAGATTTCCACAAATGAAGAGTCAAGATGATTGGATAGCTATCTGTGAGAATTTCTCACCTTTCAATTTCTTTTTCTAGTTATATATATATACTAGGATGCAGACGGTGTTTAGTAGCACCCGACACAATCGTCCACAGACCATGGACTTGTTTGTTTGGTTGCATAAATTAGTTAGATGATTTGAATTTGGTTGTTTGGTAAATTTGATTGATGTGTGAATGGCGTGGGCCTTCACTAGACCGGGGATAAGGCTAGGCCTCGTCCCGTTTCTAGTATCGTGCCGTTATGCCGCCAAATTTTTCTAAAATATGTTAGAAAGATAAAAATATCATTTTATTTAAAGAATGAACTGAATAGAAATTCATATGTTAAAATAAAATGTTTTATCGTTAAAAATATAATTTTTAACGTGAATATGAATATAGTGAATGTGAATAAATAAATATTCATTTACAAACCAGACGGTTTGTTTATGTACACTGATTTGAATGACTTTGATTGGGACGATAAATTTTACACATCGCCCAACTGCACAAATAAAATCTGTGTTTGTTGATTTGAAACCCCACACGGGTGTTGGGATGAAATTTGAAGTTCACTCATCCTGATTGATTAAATATGTCGATCGATTGATTGACAGGCTGTTATAAGCGTTAGATATCTATATTTGATGCTTATACAGTGTAGTGCACTTTGGTTGATGGTTGATTATTTATCGTTGCTATTATATACATGTGTTGTATGAAATCCATATAATTAACATTATATGGTAATTGATTGGGCCTCATTCCAATTTAGAAAATAAAGAATATTATAAAATAAAGGTTCATGTGTTGACTGTACTCATCCGTTGAGATTAGTCATGTGTTGAACGAAATATTTTAACACTAAAATTTATATCTTTATCACTATAAAATAAAGGTTCATGTGTTGACTGTACTCATCCGTTGAGATTAGTCATGTGTTGAACGAAATATTTTAACAATAAAATCTGCATCTTTATCATATATAGAATTAGAAATCTACTGGAAAATAGATGAGATGAGTGGTCTCCTGGATATTAATCTGATGTTGGTTTCGGCCTTCGGGGTTAATATTCAGGAAATCGTTCTCTCACTAAATTACGGTTGGAGTCTGATTCAATATCAAACGATAGATACCTTAATTTTTATAAAATATATTAAATAACAAAAATAGTCACACGTGGACAGTACTCATTCGTTGAGATTAGTCGTGTGTTGACAAAAATAAATATTCATTTGTTGAATAGAATATTTGAAAATAGAAATATATGAAGCCGTGTTGGTTAGATTGACGCTATTTTGCGTGAACGATATTTATATCGATTTTATTCATTTTAAAATGAATATTGAAAAGTGATTTCGAAATCGCATATTTTGAAATGAAATTGGAATCAAATTGAATATAAAACGATTTCGAATTAAAATTGAATTTAAAACGATTTCGAAATGAATTGAATAGAAAACGAATTTGATTTCAATTGCATAAGTAACGAATTTCAATTGAATATATAACGGATTTGATTTGAATAGAAAACCAATTTGAATTGAATCAAATAGAAACCCAATTTGAATTGAATCGAATAGAAAACGACTTTGGAATTGAATTGAATTGAAAACGAATTCAAATTGAATTGAAAGCGAATTGAGATGAATTCAAATTGAATTGAAATTTGAATTGAATAGAAATGAATTTTAAAACGAATTTATAAGGAAAAATTCAATTTTGCTTTGAATTGAAATGGAAGTTGAAATGAATTTTGAAACGAATTTAAAAACTATTTATAAAATTCGTTTTAAATAGAAATCGACGAAATATTTATTATATATATTATATAATGGCTTGAATAGAAAGCGCCGCGCCGCGGCAGTTCGTGAATTTCGACCATTTATTTCAAACGGACATTACGGGAGATCCGACCGTCGGATCCTCCTAAAACCGGAACCGTTGGGTTCGTATCGAAA
Source organism: Allium sativum (assembly GCA_030737875.1). Lineage (NCBI taxonomy): Eukaryota > Viridiplantae > Streptophyta > Magnoliopsida > Asparagales > Amaryllidaceae > Allium > Allium sativum. Next base: position 73,483,635 of record CM060923.1, on the reverse strand, counting down.
AGAGATTTCTAACGAATATTTGAAATTTGAAATCTAATGGTTGGATTTGGAGATACGTCCAAATCAAATTCGAAAAAGGTCGCTATAGGTGCAGTTCGATGGCCGTTGTTGGAAATCGATTGTACGGGCCTTGTTAAAATTATTAAAAATATCAATAATTTGTGTAAAATCATAATAAATGATTTGGGAAAAATTAGGGTGAAAAACTCCATATTTGAAAAGATAGAAATGGATTTTTATCGAAATGAACTAGTTTTGAACTAAATTTAAAACCCAATTATTTTTAAATAAATAAATTAGATTTAAAAAGGGGTTTTAAATAATCGGAATTTCTAATATATTTGATTGGATTTGAAATGGGTTTATCGTGAACTGTGTTTTAAATAACACTAGTTCTTTAACCCGATTTTAAATAGAACTGATTCATGGGTTTATCGTGAACTGTGTTTTAAATAACACTAGTTCTTTAACCCGATTTTAAATAGAACTGATTCATGGGTTTGTCGTGAACTGTGTTTTAAATGACATTAGTTCTTTAACCCAGTAAAAGGAGTTTTAACGAATCTGCAATTAAATTGAAATGTGGATTGATAATCTAAATTATCAAATAGTGAAAATGAGCGAGAATGGAGTATCGCCAGTTTTGCTCCAAAGCGATAGTTAAATCTTTAATTAGATTTGAACGTGAAATGGTAATTAATTGTACCGATAACACCATAGTATTAGATATGGAGTATTACCAGTTTTGCTTCATGGGATGAATAGGTTGGGATTGGGAAATAAAATAAATAATTACTGCGGTGTGGTTCGCTAATCTCGACTAGTTTGGAAAACCATAATTTGGTTTGAAACGACATCCAAAGGAAGATTGAAGGATAAATTTTAAAGAATTTATCTTGGATAAAATTAATGGGAACCTTTCCCTAAAAATGTGGAATTCAGAAACTAGCTGTAGGTTAGCTAAGAAGAATAGTCTCCTGGGTATTGATCTGATGTTGGTTCCGGCCTTCGGGGTTAATGTTTGGGAAGTTGTTCTCTGGTTGATTTATGGTTAGTGACTAATGAATTGGAATGAGGCGTATGTTGTGTTTGTGTAACATTTGTTTTTAATATACGCGGGTTGTTCGGAAAGGCCGGGTTTATACCCATTCTGAATAACCAATTCGACGATATGTCGAAGATGAAGACGGTGGTTGAAGATCGGAAGTCTTCACATCGTTTGGGTGATTACTGATGATCTTGATTGGGCTGTACACCCAAGATGAGGGAATCAGTTAGTGATCTTCCAGACGTACTTGGAGATCGATGGATATGCGAGGAAAGTGCCTCCGGTTTCGTTCAGACCCAGAACGAACTTGTAGATGGATTGTGTGTCTGACATTGGAATTTATTCTGTGTTGATTGATTTCTATTAAATATACTTCTGTTTGGCGGCGGAGAATTTATTCTTTTGCTTAACGCCCTTCTCTGAGACGTACGAGCTCAGAGGTTGTATATCGATGGACATCAGTCGCATGGCATGAATTGCCTGTGTGGCACGCTAAGATGCAATGATCAAGGCTTCTGTTGAAAAGCAAAGTCTTGTGGTTGATGATCAAAGCACGGCCTTTGTGACGTAGCTTTGTGTATAACGTGAATTCGCGAGCCTCACACCTCGGTATGAGTTAAAAACGGGGTACAGGCCGTTGGGAGAACACGACGTTTCTTTCTAGCTTTGGTGGTGTCAGTGACTTACCAGCCCTGACATTTATATACTTTTCACCTTTGTGGTTGTTGGAATGAGGCGCCTAGATTATAGGTCTGTAAGGACCGGGAAACGTGTGTTCAGGAATAACTAATCCTCTAACGTAAGTGAGGACCGGCCCAACCGATCCAAATGGCTGCCCAGAGTGCGTAGTCCTGAGCATTTGCTAGAGTGTCTCGAACGCGGAGAGGAGCTTGCCCCTTGCCTCGACTCATGACGGAAATCCAATTTCCAATACGTGTATTTCGGCTTTATTTGTAGAGCCTAGTATGGCGACATAGTGGGATGGGGCACTCATGCCGTCTATGATTTATATTTATGATTGAAATGTTTTGACACTATACACTTATTATAGTATCAAATGATTTGTTTTAAACGTATCAAGCATGTTTGGCTGTTATAAGGTAAAACCCTATCCTCCGACTTGCGTTGCATTGTGTGATGGGACCTGGGTCTTATAATAGCTTCATTTTTTGAAAAAGCATTGCGTTGTTTATTCTATGCACTGGTATTCTTGGGAGGAAACCCGTTCCGTGTTATACGGCATGGTCCCTTGAATTACTCTCTTTTAAAGTAAAGCTTTAAATAACTGTTTTAGTTCTCACACCAGTCACATGACTGACCTGGAGTTTATTGTTTTAACCTAAACTCTGGGTGCCCCTATTTTCGACACGGGCAGCTAGTAGTTTCGGTTTTGCAGATTTATATTCACAAGATCCTGGTTTACAGCTGGAATGATACCTGGAAAGCTCTGTATTCGTATATCACCTTCAGTTGTGCTTTGCATTATTTTCCGCTGCTATGTAATTTATTGTAATCTCTGATATTTATCAAATGTAATTTATTCATTATACTCTGTATATTCTTGTATCTGATGGCATTGTTGTAATAGCAATGAAATGTTCTTCCGTCTGTGTTCTGATTTGTCCTGTTCTCAAACGATCAGGGGTTTCGAACGGTCTTGATCGGTTTAACGACTGATTCAGATCGAGCGAAATTCCAGGCCGTCACATTTGGTATCAGAGCTTTGGTTTACAGAGCTCGAGAACAAGACACATTAGAACCATACGAAAGAATTCATCAGATATTGGATTAGTAATATCCAATTAGAATGACTCGTTAGAGATAGGATCAGTAGTATCCTAGAACGAGTGTGAAGAGTATATATTTCAAATGAAAACAAATTTAGTTTTGAAATTTAAACCATTTTAAACGTATTTGATTATTTATTTATTTTGAATATGGACAATCTGATAAATAAAGGTTTTGCATATACGCGTCATGAACGTATATTCGAAGTTTTAATATATTGGATAGATATGGGATCACATTCTAGTCGCCCGGAGATGGTACTGATGATTGTCATGACATCATCAGTATTTATGTTCGTGTTTCGAAGGTGTGATTTTCTATATATTTCCATTAGACTGGTGTGAGAACCAAAACTAATATAGCTAGAACACATTGTTGTGAATTGGCATCAAAAACATGATTTTCTGTATATATATCAAATTTATGAATTTGAAACGTTAATTCACTAATTGATTGATGTTTGTGTTGTTTGCCTATTTGTTTGATAATTTGGAACCATTATGCCTAATTGAATCAAATATTGAGTTATATTGAAAATTGGTCGCATTTGCTTGCATATACATATACTTACATTGAACAGGTCATAGCAAGGAGGCTAGAGCAGAGAATAAAATTTGTTTGCCCGACAAATAGGTACATGTTTACTACATAATTTACTGTTTTGTTTGGGTGATGATGATTTTATGAGCCTATTGGCTAGCCGCTTGGCTTTTTCTTTTTCTTTTTGAGATCAGAAGGCCTATATGGCAATTTCGGGATTTTCCCGTAGCTCCCGGTGCTGGGGAGGTTATGGCGAAATTTTTCGAAAATTTAAGGTGTTAGCCAAATTTTTGAAAATTTGAAAATTCTCAGAAACTGAAAAGTTGGAGAATGGAAGCCAGATCGAACGTAGAGTTGATTAATCAAACCACTTTCGACTTTGTTCCTTTTCGGGGACGAAAAGTTTTAAGTGGGGGAGATTGTAATAACCCGAAAATCCGAGCCAGTTTAAAATTTTTATTTTAGCAATTTTAGTGAATTTTGAATATTTAAAATAGGTTATTTTAAATAAATCGACGATAAATTTATTTTGAATATATTTAGAACGTATATATTATACGCGTCGTCGTTAGAATATAAATAATTATATATAATTATAAAAGGAATTGAAAATGGCGCGGTAGTTCGATAATTCAATTTCAAACTTCAATTGAATGTACCGGGTGCAAAACAATCCGGATTTTAATGAAACCAAAAACAATAGGATCTAATTGATGATATCTTTCCAACGAATCCGAAAAATTAAGATTTCATAGCGGGAATCAAAAGATATGTCCAGTTGAAAATTCTGATTAGTCGCTATGGAATTCAGGCCCTTAAAAATGGGAATTTTGCAAACGACCTCGGATTTCGACGAAACCAGTTTTGTTGGATCCACAGTGTCAAATTATTGCTAGATTCCAAATTTCATAATTTTTCGAATCAATATGTGAGCGTGGCAAAGGAAAACGCGTTTGACCAGTTCTAGTTGATTTTAATCGACTGGAAATTGGCCATTTTTCCAACGGTCTCAGAATTCGACGAAACTAGTTTTGTTAGGACCGTATCGTTAATACGAACTAGAAAATATTTTTCTGTAATTTTTCTAGTTAGTATGTGACCCCGGTAAATTGAAATGCGCGTTCAAATTCAATATAATGATTTAAATGTAAAATTAACGGAAACTGATTGTAACAGCCGAATCAGCCTACGATACATATCCCATTGTGTTCGGAGTGGGGGTAAAACGCTATGGACGACAGGCGGTGGGCCTCGTTTCGAGGTCGTATGTAAAAGTCAATATTTTGGTAATTAAAATAATAAAAGAAAAAAATTCCTCTTTCCTCCCCCCCTTAACTTCTCTCTGCCCCCCCCCCCCCCGATTCATCATTTCCACAGAAAAAAAAAGGAAAAAAAAAATTGATCCCCTCCCCGTCGATCGCGCCACCGCCCTCCACCATGCCTCGCACCCTCTCTCTCCCCGCCTCCTTCTTCTTCCTGCTCTCCTCCTTCTCCCTGATGCGAGCGACGATCCCTTCCCCCAAGGCACCTGAGGCGAGCGAAGCCCCCTTCGGCCAACCGCCGCCGAGCGAAGACCCCCCCTCTCTCCAGAAGCGATGCAATACCCCCCCTTCGAAGTTCAACAGCGGTAAACCCCCCTCTTCCTCCTTCGATTTATTGTAAGTGATTTATTAATTTTTATATATAAATCAGTTTTTTTTCTATTTTCTTTTATATTTTAGCAAAATAAAAAATGTTGTTTTATGTATAATTAGCATGGAAAGAAAAAAAATTGAATATATATATAGCATAGATTAAAAATGGGTTTTTAAAAATAAAATAGCCTGATATGCTTTGCTTTTGAAAATAAAAATATGAAATATGATTTTATATTTTTAAAGAATTAAAAATTGGATTTTTATATTTTTAAAGTGGTTAAAGATATAATCTTTACTATGTAGAGAATTAAAAATATAATTTTTACATGGTAGGAATATTAAAAATATCATCTTTATATAGGTAGCAAAATAAAAATGTGATTTTTATAATGATATTTTTGAAAAGGCGAAATCTATATTTTTATAAAGGCGAAATATATATTTTTGAAATGGGATTTTTATATATTGAATAGCATGGTAAAAATTCGATTTTTATATATTGAATAGCAAAGTAAAAATTCGATTTTTATATATAGAACAACAAAGTAAAAATTCGATTTTTACATATGTAGTGGCTACGGGCAGCGAGGATGACAAAGATGCGATAACGATGAAGATTTCCACAAATGAAGAGTCAAGATGATTGGATAGCTATCTGTGAGAATTTCTCACCTTTCAATTTCTTTTTCTAGTTATATATATACTAGGATGCAGACGGTGTTTAGTAGCACCCGACACAATCGTCCACAGACCATGGACTTGTTTGTTTGGTTGCATAAATTAGTTAGATGATTTGATTTGAATTTGGTTGTTTGGTAAATTTGATTGATGTGTGAATGGCGTGGGCCTTCAATAGACCGGGGATAAGGCTAGGCCTCGTCCCGTTTCTAGTATCGTGCCGTTATGCCGCCAAAATTTTCTAAAATATGTTAGAAAGATAAAAATATCATTTTATTTAAAGAATGAACTGAATAGAAATTCATATGTTAAAATAAAATGTTTTATCGTTAAAAATATAATTTTTAACGTGAATATGAATATAGTGAATGTGAATAAATAAATATTCATTTACAAACCAGACGGTTTGTTTATGTACACTGATTTGAATGACATTGATTGGGATGATAAATTTTACACATCGCCCAACTGCACAAATAAAATCTGTGTTTGTTGATTTGAAACCCCACACGGGTGTTGGGATGAAATTTGAAGTTCACTCATCCTGATTGATTAAATATGTCGATCGATTGATTGACAGGCTGTTATAAGCGTTAGATATCTATATTTGATGCTTATACAGTGTAGTGCACTTTGGTTGATGGTTGATTATTTATCGTTGCTATTATATACATGTGTTGTATGAAATCCATATAATTAACATTATATGGTAATTGATTGGGCCTCATTCCAATTTAGAAAACAAAGAATATTATAAAATAAAGGTTCATGTGTTGACTGTACTCATCCGTTGAGATTAGTCATGTGTTGAACGAAATATTTTAACACTAAAATTTATATCTTTATCACTATAAAATAAAGGTTCATGTGTTGACTGTACTCATCCGTTGAGATTAGTCATGTGTTGAACGAAATATTTTAACAATAAAATCTGCATCTTTATCATATATAGAATTAGAAATCAACTGGAAAATAAATGAGATGAGTGATCTCCTGGATATTAATCTGATGTTGGTTTCGGCCTTCGGGGTTAATATTCAGGAAATCGTTCTCTCACTAAATTACGGTTGGAGTCTGATTCAATATCAAACGATAGATACCTTAATTTTTATAAAATATATTAAATAACAAAAATTGTCACACGTGGACAGTACTCATTCGTTGGGATTAGTCGTGTGTTGACAAAAATAAATATTCATTTGTTGGATAGAATATTTGAAAATAGAAATATATGAAGCCGTGTTGGTTAGATTGACGCTATTTTGACGTGAACGATATTTATATCGATTTTATTCATTTTAAAATGAATATTGAAAAGTGATTTCGAAATCGCATATTTTGAAATGAAATTGGAATAAAATTGAATATAAAACGATTTCGAATTAAAATTGAATTTAAAACGATTTCGAAATGAATTGAATAGAAAACGAATTTGATTTCAATTGCATAAGTAACGAATTTCAATTGAATATATAACGGATTTGATTTGAATAGAAAACCAATTTGAATTGAATCAAATAGAAACCCAATTTGAATTGAATCGAATAGAAAACGACTTTGGAATTGAATTGAAAACGAATTCAAATTGAATTGAAATCTAATTGAAATAAATTCAATTTGAATTGAAATTTGAATTGAATAGAAATGAATTTTAAAACGAATTTATAAGGAAAAATTCAATTTTGCTTTGAATTGAAATGGAAGTTGAAATGAATTTTGAAACGAATTTAAAAACTATTTATAAAATTCGTTTTAAATAGAAATCGACGAAATATTTATTATATATATTATATATATTATATAATGGCTTGAATAGAACGCGCCGCGCCGCGGCAGTTCGTGAATTTCGACCATTTATTTCAAACGGACATTACGGGAGATCCAACCGTCGGATCCTCCTAAAACCGGAACCGTTGGGTTCGTATCGAAAAGAGCTTTCTAACGAATATTTGAAATTTGAAATCTAACGGTTGGATTTGGAGATACGTACAAATCAAATTCGAAAAAGGTCGCTATAGGTGCAGTTCAATGGCCGTTGTTGGAAATCGATTGTACGAGCCTTGATAAAATTATTAAAAATATCAATAATTTGTGTAAAATCATAATAAATGATTTGGGAAAAATTAGGGTGAAAAACTCCATATTTGAAAAGATAGAAATGGATTTTTATCGAAATGATCTAGTTTTGAACTAAATTTAAAACCCAATTATTTTTAAATAAATAAATTAGATTTAAAAAGGGGTTTTAAATAATCGGAATTTCTAATATATTTGATTGGATTTGAAATGGGTTTATCGTTAACTGTGTTTTAAATAACACTAGTTCTTTAACCCGATTTTAAATAGAACTGATTCATGGGTTTATCGTGAACTGTGTTTTAAATAACACTAGTTCTTTAACCCGATTTTAAATAGAACTGATTCATGGGTTTGTCGTGAACTGTGTTTTAAATGACATTAGTTCTTTAACCCAGTAAAAGGAGTTTTAACGAATCTGCAATTAAATTGAAATGTGGATTGATAATCTAAATTATCAAATAGTGAAAATGAGCGAGAATGGAGTATCGCCAGTTTTGCTCCAAAGCGATAGTTAAATCTTTAATTAGATTTGAACGTGAAATGGTAATTAATTTTACCGATAACACCATAGTATTAGATATGGAGTATTACCAGTTTTGCTTCATGGGATGAATAGGTTGGGATTGGGAAATAAAATAAATAATTACTGCGGTGTGGTTCGCTAATCTCGACTAGTTTAGAAAACCATAATTTGGTTTGAAACGACATCCAAAGGAAGAATAAAGGATAAATTTTAAAGAATTTATCTTGGATAAAATTAATGGTAACCTTTCCCTAAAAATGTGGAATTTAGAAACTAGCTGTAGGTTAGCTAAGAAGAATAGTCTCCTGGGTATTGATCTGATGTTGGTTCCGGCCTTCGGGGTTAATGTTTGGGAAGTTGTTCTCTGGTTGATTTACGGTTAGTGACTAATGAATTGGAATGAGGCGTATGTTGTGTTTGTGTAACATTTGTTTTTAATATACGCGGGTTGTTCGGAAAGGCCGGGTTTATACCCATTCTGAATAACCAATTCGACGATATGTCGAAGATGAAGACGGTGGTTGAAGACCGGAAGTCTTCACATCGTTTGGGTGATTACTGATGATCTTGATTGGGCTGTACACCCAAGATGAGGGAATCAGTTAGTGATCGTCCAGACGTACTTGGAGATCGATGGATATGCGAGGAAAATGCCTCCGGTTTCGTTCAGACCCAGAACGAACTTGTAGATAGATTGTGTGTCTGACATTGGACTTTATTCTGTGTTGATTTATTTCTATTAAATATACTTCTGTTTGGCGGCGGAGAATTTATTCTTTTGCTTAACGCCCTTCTCTGAGATGTACGAGCTCAGAGGTTGTATATCGATGGACATCAGTCGCATGGCATGAATTGCCTGTGTGGCACGCTAAGATGCAATGATCAAGGCTTCTGTTGAAAAGCAAAGTCTTGTGGTTGATGATCAAAGCACGGCCTTTGTGAGTAGCTTTGTGTATAACGTGAATTCGCGAGCCTCACACCTCGGTATGAGTTAAAAACGGGATACGGGCCGTTGGGAGAACACGACGTTTCTTTCTAGCTTTGGTGGTGTCAGTGACTTACCAGCCCTGACATTTATATACTTTTCACCTTTGTGGTTGTTGGAATGAGGCGCCTCGATTATAGGTCTGTAAGGACCGGGAAACTTGTGTTCAGGAATAACTAATCCTCTAACGTAAGTGAGGACCGGCCCAACCGATCCAAATGGCTGCCCAGAGTGCGTAGTCCTGAGCATTTGCTAGAGTGTCTCGAACGCGGAGAGGAGCTTGCCCCTTGCCTCGACTCATGACGGAAATCCAATTTCCAATACGTGTATTTCGGCTTTATTTGTAGAGCCTAGTATGGCGACATAGTGGGATGGGGCACTCATGCCGTCTATGATTTATATTTATGATTGAAATGTTTTGACACTATACACTTATTATAGTATCAAATGATTTGTTTTAAACGTATCAAGCATGTTTGGCTGTTATAAAGTAAAACCCTATCCTCCGGCTTGCGTTGCATTTTGTGATGGGACCTGGGTCTTATAATAGCTTCATTTTTTGAAAAAGCATTGCGTTGTTTATTCTATGCACTGGTATTCTTGGGAGGAAACCCGTTCCGTGTTATACGGCGTGGTCCCTTGAATTACTCTCTTTTAAAGTAAAGCTTTAAATAACTGTTTTAGTTCTCACACCAGTCACATGACTGACCTGGAGTTTATTGTTTTAACCTAAACTCTGGGTGCCCCTATTTTCGACACGGGCAGCTAGTAGTTTCGGTTTTGCAGATTTATATTCACAGGATCCTGGTTTACAGCTGGAATGATATCCGGAAAGCTCTGTATCCGTATATCACCTTCAGTTGTGCTTTGCATTATTTTCCGCTGCTATGTAATTTATTGTAATCTCTGATATTTATCAAATGTAATTTATTCATTATACTCTGTATATTCTTGTATCTGATGGCATTGTTGTAATAGCAATGAAATGTTCTTCCGTCTGTGTTCTGATTTGTCCTGTTCTCAAACGATCAGGGGTTTCGAACGGTCTTGATCGGTTTAACGACTGATTCGGATCGAGCGAAATTCCAGGCCGTCACATTCTCCATCAACCATTTACAAAACTAATACACTCATAACTAATTTTACGATACTAATTTGCAAATCCCTCACCATAAAAGCTTGTTGAGGGGTAGGATATGGTGAAAAATCTCTCTTTATCATCAAGATCAAATTCATTTTCCTTTATGACTGGCACTAAAGATCGATAACTTGTTTGAGCTTTTAACAACTCGACCTTGAGAATCGTGGTCTTTTGATAAAGATTAACGACTTCCATATCTACTTCCTTTCTCCTTGAGAACCTTGAAGAATAAATAATGATATAATCAATTTTGTTCAGCAATTCATGGATCTTGATATCTTTAGTCTTAACTCATTCTTCTAACTCCTCACACATCTTTCTGAATTCTGCTATGACATGCTTTGTCGAAGGCAATCCATTTTGAATTTCAGCATCACGTCTTCCTTTTATTATATCAAGTTGAGAAATAGTACTTGGTTCGGTAATAGCAAAATATGACATTTGTCCCTAAATAAGGATTTAATATTGTAACCAATCGATTTTAGAAACAAGTAAGTTACTTTATTCATAGTGATAATAAGTTTTCTAGTTACATCATAACTGAGGATTTCATTACAAATTCAGGGCAGTAAACCTTGTTTCCCTAATATTCTAGGAGTTGTACTAATTGCGTTATCAATTGGTACTTCTACTCTTCCCGGCAGGGAATCCCTGATAACCCATTCCTTTGCTTAAAGGACTGAGTTTATCTATATAGATAAATTGCATGCAAACTTCAAGACTTAATGAGCTAGACCTCTCTCATATTGCCTAGGAAGAAATAAAACGTACAAATATTTAAGGAAGCAATATATTGCCAACTTCAAAATTTCAAAAGTCACATATTTCTCTTTAAAATCACTTTAAGCTTCACATATTTATTTAAGAGGGATATAGGTATGGGGCTACTTGGACCATTGTCAGTTTATGCCATTTGTATAGTATATATTAGAAAAATACACATATAATAATAAGAAACGAAGTTACTTAAGCTTTACACTTTCAATCGAATGATTCCTAAAAACATATTTTAAAATTGAACCCTTCATCTTGAGTGTCCTCACTGTACTAAGTAATCTAATACAATCGTTAAACTCCTTCATTTTTATTTAGTATTCAATTAATCAATCTTAAATGACTTCTTTCCAAGTATAATCTCATAATTGTATCTGTTTTGATTCTAATGTATTTGAAATAGAGTATGAATTTATGTATTATTCTTAAAAAAATGAATTGAACAATACTTGGTTAATCAATTTCACATCTGAGATGCGGACCTCCAAACAGGTATGGCTATTGTCTCTCCCATTTCTTTTGGGGAAGTTGTGCGAGGGAGATTTCAAGAAGCACTGGTCTGGTTCTGCTTACCATGACTAGAGGAAGCCTCTTTACCTTTGTCCCATTTATCATCATCATATTGATGGGAGATAGGTTAGAGATCGCCACTAGTTGCATCACACTAATTGTTGTCATCATTATCATCATTCTCATCATCATCTGCTTTTTGGCTAGCTTCTTTATCACCCTCTTCTGCCCTCAGTATTTATCTCCTCATCTTGAAGAGGATTGCGAATAGTAAGGAGAGATGGGGCATCTATTGGCGTAAACCAAAATTCATTAATTATTCTAGTGCCTACAAAAATAAAAGGTCATTAAGATTCATGTCTATTAATGAAGTATCATGTCCATTAGACGAAATATCATGTCTATTGGTGAAGTGTTATGTCTTTAAGTCTAAGAGTCATATTAAAGTTTTTGTGTCTCTTAGTAAAATGTGATGTCCATAAAATGAAGTGTCATGTAAGGCTATATATAAAGCCTATCAGTTTTGTTGTAATGAATGTGGTGAATGAAAAAAGTGCAATAAAATACTATCTTCTTCCTCCTATAAAACATCGTCTCCTTCCTCAAACAATTTGTATAAGTGCTTCTCTACTCCATCAAACTGGTATCAAAGATTCTTCAAAAAACCAACAAATTGGTATCAAATCCAAAAAACTCTAACAAATTGGTATCAGAGTTTGGTTGAATTATGGCATTTCAATTTCTTTTTCCATTTGTTCTCACAAAAGAAAACTTTGAAGCATGGAGTAACAAAAAGAAAGAAGAATTGATCTCTAAAGGATTATGGGAGATCGTTGGAAATGGATTTGAAGATCCAGAAGATACTAAAGATTTGATGGAGAAAGAAAGAAAATCAATCATAATATTGAGCTGGAATGATCTGCAAGCTCATATTGTGATGACTAGAACACTACAAAAGAATTCTGAATTCCATACGCCAATTTGGCGTAGGTATGGCATAGGGAATCGAATTTCCCTACGCCATTTTTACACCAAAAATGAAGTCGGAAAACAACTCATCGCAAATATTTCCCTACGTCATCCCTATGCTTAAATGCCTACGCCATACCTACGCCAAGTTCCCTACGCCATACCTACATCAAATTCCCTACGCCATACCTACGCCAACTTCCCTACGCCATACCTACGCCAACTACCCTACACTGTCCCTACACCAAGTTCCATACGCTATCCCTACGTCAAATTCCCTACGCCGTCCCTACGCCAAGTTCCCTACGTCATCCCTTCGCCAAATTCCCTACGCCATACCTACGCCAAGTTCCTACGCATTCCCTATGCCAAGTATCATATGCATCCTTACCCCTTCCCTACACATTACCTACGCATCCGTAAACCAAAAATCAATATGGTAGTTTTATATTAACCTTCGTCTACCACAAATCATAATAAAACCGAATATATGCAAAATCATAGCATATATATCAATAAAAACATTGAAGTAAAATGAATATCATGATCGAATTACCATAAACTTGCTACAAATATATTTAAAACAAATTATGTCCAACAAACAATAAAATAAAGTTGCTACATAACTCAAACATAACCGTTTTATCTAATTCAAACATCGTGTAATGTACCTTACACAAATAGAACATTAAACTCACTACCAAAATAATATTAATTCACAAAAAACGTCATATCTGCGGTTCTTGTTCTCGCCGTAACCCTTGTAAAAACTCTTGTACAGAACTCATTTGTTCTTGTAGTTTGCTAACAGTGACACTCAATTCTTGATTTTTATCTCTTAGCTCTTCTACTTCCTTCACAAGCTTCTCGGTATCATCTGTAACTCCACACCTAATGGTGTATATATTGTCTTTGTATATCTACACAAAAAATTTAATCCAATTAGTATAATGAATACATTTCATATTACAATTAAGTAAAATGTTTATATTAAAATTAAGTAACATATAACTGTTGTACAATGAATACATAAAAATGGTTCAGTTTCGCTGAGCCTCAAGCTCAGCGGAACTGAGCTTAAGGCTCAGCAGAAACCGAGCTTAAGGCTCAGCGACGCTGAGCCCTAAGGCTCAGCCGACAACAACTTGAAGTTGCTGTGACAGCAACTTCAAGTTGCCATTGCACAGCAACTGAAGTTGATGTGACAGAAACTTCAAACTGTTGTTGCACAACAACTGAAGTTGCTGGTGCACAGCAAATTATGTTGTTGTGCAACATCAAATTATGTTGCTATTGCACAGCAACTTAAGTTGCACAAGGTGTCGTGCAACTTTGAAGTAGCAGTGCAACTTTGAAGTTGCACAGCAAGTTGCTATGCAACTTCAAAGTTGCTATGCAACTTCAAAGTTGCAATGCAACTTCAAAGTTGCAATGCAACTTCAAAGTTGCACAGCAACTTATGCAACTTAAGTTGTTGTCCAACAGCAACTTAAATTGCACAAGTTGCTGTGAAACTTTGAAGTTTCACAGCAACATCGAGTTGTTGTGCAACTTCAAAGTTGAACGCGAGTTGCTATGCAACTTCAAAGTTGAACGCGAGTTGCTATGCAACTTCAAAGTTGCACAGCAACTTTTTGCTGCGCAACTTCGAAATCGCACAGCAACTCTAGTTGTTATGCAACTTCAAAGTTGCACAGCAAAAAGTTGTTGTGTAACTTTGAAATTGCACAACAACTGGAGTTGCTGTGCAACTTCGAAGTTGCAAGTTGCTGTGCAACTTCGAAGTTGCACGGCAACTCCAAGTTGCTGTGCAACTCAGCAACTTCAAGTTGTTGTCCAATAGCAACTTCAAGTTGCTATGCAATAGCAACTTCAAGTTGCTGTTGCACAGCAACTCGGCTCAGCCGAAACTGAGCTTAAGGCTCAGCGACGCTGAGTCATAAGGCTCAGCGACGCTGAGCTTTAAGCTCAGTTTCGGTGAGCCTTGCTTAGTTGTAACTGAGACTTATGCTCAGCGACGCCGAGCCTTAAGCTCAGTTTCGCTGATCCTTTCGGCTCAGGTGAAACTGAGCCATAAAGCTCAGTTTCACCTGAGCCTTACGGCTCAGTTTCAACTGTGCTTTAAGGCTCAGCGAAGAGCCACAAAGAGAGAACACGTGGGATCTACTTATGGATCTACATGATCATCATAGGACTAGTTCTTTCTATATGGTATTGATTTAATACAATTTATATTAAGTAGAAGCATTATCAACCAAATGTCTACAGTATAGAGCATGAGCATAACTAGAAAATAAATTAAGTTTTCAGTCAATACCCCAGGAATATTGCCGGTACCCGGCTTTCTTTGGCTTCTTGAAGAAGCACACGTCTCACCTTCTCCAAAAAGCTGTATGTAAAAATAGTATAGCTCGTCGTGAGAGAGCTCACCACCTTGAGTCTCGGTCATTTGAGCAACCCGCTCATTGTATTTGGCCTGTAATTTACACAAAAGTTAGATATTGTATTGTTTAACAGAATTAGAAAATTGTAAACTATAATTTAAAACTATTGTTCATTACATACAACAAAGTGTTCTGAGTACTCATCAACCCATCCCCCTTCTATAGAACCGTCCAGTTTCTCAACATAATGTGTTCGAATATAAAACTGCATGAAAGTTGGTGTTCGGCCTTGTTCTTTCTCCTAAAAAATAAAAACAATTTATCATATCCTTATTTGGATTGTATACTATTATTAGTTAATAATTTAAACAATTACCATATCGTTCATCCATTGTGCCATTGACTTAGAACCACATCTATGTGGCCTTGGATTTTTTTTGCGAGCAGTTGAGTTTTTTTTTAGAAAGCTCCTTCATATCCTCCCTCTCCCAATATGCTAAAAATTGCTTTCCATACCTCATATGTTATGCAAGCATTCTTTTTTTTATTTCTTTTCGTGTCTCCAACAATCCACCTATACTTCAAAGAACACTTTTGATTCCATAACAGTCTGACATCAGCAAAAGAAGTAGTGGTATCCCAAGTGTACAATGCCTACACAAGATTTTAGGATCAAATAAACTGGAAAACTTAATCATGAATGAACTAAATATTGCAAGAACCTGAATTTCAAAATTATTCTACCTTAAACTCGTCAAACCAATGATCCTTAATATTAGCTGGAATCGTACTGAAACAAGGCCAAAATGATGTCAAACGGGCCTTAAACATATTAGATAAAGTACGATATGTCGAGTCACTATTCGCGAATTCCCACCTGTTAATGCAGAAATTAGAGTAAATTATGTAATGCATTATTGAAATACACAATAATTCGAAAATTTAAAATTTTTACTTACTCGCCACTATTCTTACAATAGATGTACATGATACCGATTGAAGAAGTCGAGTCAGTCTGTGACACTTGTCCAGATAGCCCAGGGGTATCTTCATCATGATCACATTCATCCGAAGGGGTGGATTGTTGATCAATAGAGGGTTGTGCTGGTTCGATCAAACCCAAACCACGTCCACTACCACTAGGACCACCATGACCACTATCATTATGACCACCACATCCACTACCACTACGACTACCACGACCACTATCACTATGCTCACCACGTCCACTACTACTACGACCACCACTACCACTATGGTCACCACGACCACCACCGCTACTACGGCAACCGCGACCACGAGAACCCATATCTATTACATGGATACGACATTTGCAACTATACACATAAGATAATCTAATATTTCATGAAAGTAGTGAACTTTATTTAAGACAAGGTTTGAAAACATTCATCAAAGAGCATAGAATGTAAATCAACAATGGAAAATTTTACTACTAACTAAACATAAACAACTTCATAAACATAAAAGCAACCTAGCAACTAAAAACACATGCAAACAGTCATAATTAAATATACATGCTACCAATTCTCATTATCATCGTCACTCTCAATGTTAACACTCTCGTCTTCAAGCTCACATTCATCTTCCTCTACTTCAATTTGCTTATCGTCATCTCCATCTACTTCAACACCATCATTGACGTCATTAATAAGAGATCCTATGTCTTCTACTTGTTGTACAATCTCTAGTAGATTATTATGTTCTGGATCATTTTGATATGCCATATTATCGGTTATGATCGTGTTTGAGTGAAATGACCATCTCTGTTTTATTTTAATAACAGCCCACCAATCTGAACGACTGTTATCGACAGCAGGATATGGTGTCAAATAAACTTGTGTAGCTTGTGCTGCCAACACAAATGGATCATACCCTAAATATTTTTTTTGTGGTTTACTTCAATAAGAAGGTAGTCCTTATGTATGCGTTTTACTCCAATATTCGGTCTACTATCAAACCATCGACATTTGAATAGAAACGTTTTTAACTTTGGCACCACCGAGTAAGTTAACTCGATTATTTCCTCCAGTACACCATAATAATATGTTATGTCATCATCGTTGTTCCCACCTTTGATACAAACTCCACTATTAATAGTTGTCTTTTTCTTTCCATATTCTTCTGTGTGGAACTTAAATCCATTTATAAACATTACTGGACATATTCTGCAACTAGTATGCGGACCAAACGTAAGTTTCCTATAGCAAATGTCGGTGATGTTGTTCGTATCAACCTATCAATTTGAATTAAATACACAAGTTAATATATAATGGATATCGTGCAAGGTTAAAAAAACATGACTTGTCATACTTACATATTGTTTAAACCATCCCTCGAATTCTTTGTAGAGCAGCATTGGGATATTCACTTTCGAACTTGCTGTTTAAACGAAATACACATGTTAATATCTAAGTAGTATAGTATGTAGCTTGAAGAGATTGACATTAATTTAGTTAATGAATAATCAAATTATTATAGTACCTTATAAGATTAGACAATTCATTGCAATTAAGAAGCATAGTTGCATTGGCTAGATTATAATCCTTTGTTGTAGTGAAGCCTTTAACATTCTTCCATTTACCAGATGGACGTCCTTGTTTTTTGAATACCGAGAGAATATTATCGACTGAATCATCCACAATATCATTTTCATTGCGATGACCACGATTAAAATTTAAATTCACCTAATCATCGAAATAATGAATAAAAAATATGGATGCTTCTTCAATAATGTACGCTTGACAAATAGAACCTTCAACACGTGCTTTCTGCTTCACCTTTTTCTTTAGGTGGCCCAGATACCTTAATAGGAAAACGTGTGAAATTAACTATGACATGTTCTATATTTAAGCATTACGTAAATAAATATAATTATTACATACCTCTCAAAAGGATACATCCATCCATACTGCACTGGTCCCCGTAGTAATGCTTCAGTTGGTAAATGTACTGGCAAATGTTCCATGCAGTTAAAAACTTCAAGAGGAAATATTTTCTCCAATTTACATTTAATTTGGGTATATCTCTTTCAAGCTTATGCAAATGGCTTTTAGATATAGTTTTCGAGCATATATCTTTAAAGAATAAACTGAGCTCTGTTATAGGCATCCAAACCTTTTATGGTAAAAGCTCTTTAAATACTATCGGAAATAGAGTCTGTAAAAATACATGGCAATCGTGACTCTTCATACCTGACAGAATAAGATCCTTCATATCAACACATCATTTCATATTAGAAGCAATCCCATTGGGAAACCTCAAAGAATCGACCCACTCTAGTAATTTTATACAATGAGTCCAACCCAGCTCATAACAAGCAAGAACTTTGAAGTTTGGACGAATAGGATTAATCTTAAGCTTTGGACGATTGCAATAGTATGCGACATCTTTTCTTGATCTCAAATCATCTTTGGTTTTTCCTTTCGCATTCATGATTGTATGAAAGAAATTCTCAAATACATTTTTTTCAATATGCATCACATCTAAATTGTGTCGAATTTTTAGATCCTTGCAACATGGCAATTCCCAAAATATACTCTGTTTGCATCAATTGTGATAATCACCTTTGCCAGGAATTTTGGGCTCTTTGTTTCCTGTCTCATGTAATTTTGCATAATCCTGTACAATATCAAATATCCTTTCTCCATTCAAAAAAGTTGGTGGTTGCAAATTTACAGTTTTATTTCTTTCATAGTTTTTCTTATCACGTCTAAATGTGTCATTTGTATGTAAAAATTGACGGTGGCAATCCCACCAACACTGCTTACCACCATGCTTTAGTGTAAATGCTTTTATTGAATCCATGCACATGTGACAAGATAATTTACCGCCCATACTCTATCCCGAAAGCATCCCGTACGCGGGAAAACCGCTTATCGTCCATAACAAACAAGCAAATAATTTGAAATTTTCCTTTTTGATATGTTGTATGTGTCAACACCCTCTACCCACATTTTCTTCAAGTCCTCGATTAAAGGTTGCAAATAAATATCTATTCCGTTTTTCGGATTTTTGGGTCCAGGGACAATTAGGGTTAAAAACATGTATGAATTTTGCATACACATCCAAGGAAATAAATTGTAAGGTGTCAAAATAATTGGCCAAGTGGAGTATTTTTTACCATACTGGCTGAAAGGTTGGAAACCATCAATGCATAAACCAAGCCAAATATTTCGTGATTCATTGGCAAAATCAGGATATTTGTCATCGAAATGTTTCCATGCTTCTCCATCAGCAGGATGACATAAAACTTCTTCCTCTCGAACCCGCTCACTATGCCATCTCATATGCTCCGCAGTGGCATAAGATGAATACAATCTTTGCAATCTAGGAATAATCGGAGGATAATGTAAACGAGTAAAAGGCACACCTTTAACGTTGCTTTTTTTCTTTTCGTATCTTCCTAAGCCACAAAATTTACATTGTGAACAATCCATGTCTTCTTTCCAATATAGCGTACAGCTACTTCGACATGTATCTATCTTTTCATACGGCAATCCGAATGTAGACACTTGTTTTTTTAGTTGATACCAATTTTCAGCCAATCTAGTTTGCAAACCGGATGGGACCACATCTCGAATTAATCTAAGAACGTCATTCATTAATTTTAGGTACCGTTGTTTGTGGATTTTATTGCAACTAGCCTAGCAGTCGCTGCCAACTATGTCATAGGACATCCATCAAAAAGTGGTTTTTTTTATGCTTCTAACAAATCAAAAAAAAAATAGCTTTTGGATTTGGCTCTTCCTCTACATCCAATGAATTAGAAAACATGCTCGGACCAGCGACATCAATAACCATTTCAGTCATTCTATTTTCTATAGCACTAGATTCATCAAAATCAACACCAAAATTTACGTTATCATCCTCAACATCAACCGACATATTAATAACATTCACCGCATCTTCATCGTGATGTATCCACACGTAGTAATCATCCATAAAACCGTTTTTAATCAAATGTCTTTGAACATTTTCATGGCGATGATGTTTTGTAGCTTTGCATTTCTTACAAGGACAACGGATTTCCATCATATTTGTTCCATTGGAAGATGCCACTAGCATGAACTCATTTAAACCTCTTAAAAATTGAAATGGAATTGTTCGTCAATGTTCAACATCTTTGTACAT
Source organism: Allium sativum (assembly GCA_030737875.1). Lineage (NCBI taxonomy): Eukaryota > Viridiplantae > Streptophyta > Magnoliopsida > Asparagales > Amaryllidaceae > Allium > Allium sativum. The sequence goes on along the minus strand of CM060923.1, from coordinate 73,463,428 downwards.
CCAAGCACGACGAACTTTCAATTGTTCCATCTTATACTGCATAATTAAGACATGTTATATTATAAGATGAGTACTTATATTATTATTATATAAAACTATAGTAATTTAATTATTTTAATACTTACCTAATTATTGTATTATTTTATTTAGATGGATATAATTTCAAATTCGTACACATACAAATACAATAATAGATGTATGCTATTTTAACTTAAAAATTCTTATTCTTTTAAATGCTTAAATTCTTCCATTTATGCAAATTAGATGTATGCTTACGTTATTATACTTGTAAACTATTACATGTTTTCAGTTTTTTTGTTTATTTCTTTTTACTTTGACGGTCGGTCTACCTACTTCCCATTACAAATATAATAACATAAGCATATTTTATAAATCATTTCAAATTAAACGGTTCAACAAAATTTCGGCAGCACTTCCTTTTGGTCCTTGTATCGTACACAAATGCGTGTACACAGGGAACAAAAAGGAAGTGCCATCGAAAATTTATTAACCGTTTAAACTGAAATGATTTATAAAATATGCTTACGTTATTATATTTGTAACTTGTCCAATACTAGGACAAATCCAATGAATATTGTACGTATCAGATGAATATAGATTTCTGTTTTGTGTAAAAACGAATATCCATTTAATGATCATATACAACACTTGTCGGACGGGGCCAAATTCATCTAAGGGATTCACATAAGTAGTCAAAAAAACATTCAATCCAAGTTTAAAACAAAAAAAAACATTTCGAATGAAAAAATGCGCTTTTTTGTGCTTTGGGATTTTTTGCGCTTTAGGATTTCTCACTGCAAAGAAATATGTCTTAACATTTGCATAATGATCATAATATTGGAAGACTTACAACACACAAATTTGAACATTTAAATATTTTACGTATTAGCATTTTTTCCATCGTTCCGTACTCGAAAACCTAATAATTTGTAAATTATTCTTCTTTATTTTAACATTTCTTATAAACCAGAGTTGCTTAATGTCACAGCTAGGCCATTTGCCACAAATTTATTTCTAATTTTTGTCCATACAAATAGACTGCATATTAATTTTTACCGATATGATTAATAACTTCATTGTCTCTCAATATTTGGTAAGCAATAAATGTTATGCTATCTCAAAAAACACCATATTATTAAGTTTTTTTTATTTACTTTATTTGTTATTATACAACAAATTAATAGCTATAATGAGCATAAGTTTTGTGTTTTAGATTATTTGTGAGCTAAATAAAGTAAAAGTAACAAAATGAATTCAACCGGAAGCTTTCATTTTGATTGAATTCATTGTAAATCTTTCAAGTACACATTAGTACTATGACCACTACCTAACCTACTTGTAAAAACAAACTTGAATTTTCAAACAATCAAAATCACTACCTAAACTACTTGTAAAAACAAACTTGAATTTTCAAACAATCAAAATCACTACCTAACCTACTTGTAAAAACAATCATTTTATTTTGAATGCACATCAAAACAAGGTTTATTGTTTCAAACCCTCCTCGCAAAACCTAAAAAAATTATATAACACAGTCTATGACCTACCATATAAATCAACACAAAATTATCCCAACTCTCTTCTACTTTCTTAACATCTTCTCTACAGATCCTACCACTTCTCCAAATAGATCATACTCTAGAAACAGGGCTTATTTTATTCAAACCATTTTCTGTGTAAACCAATATTGGTTTGAGGCATATTACAAAGTTTTTAGTATTAAAAATATGGTTAGTACTCTTTTCTTAGTGCACCTATCCTATTTACATGAATAGGCCTGTCATATGTGTGCTATTTTCTTCAGAAATAAATTCATGAATTCAGCGATACATTTTTTCATACACCGGCAACTTGCATTCACACCATCCCATGTATATTTTTATTTATAATTAGGGAATTATTACTTACTCCTTTGAAATTCAGACTTAGTTATACTCAGTTCATTAGCAAGTGAATTCCCTAAGCAATCACATGCAATGCATATCAGCCCAATAGTACTTATCAATACATCTATGTACATTTAGTTCAATCTAAACTCGGAATTAAATATTAAAGCCTCAATTACACTGGCATTACATTCATAAGCAGATGTCTTAGCACAATTTTAAATCTTAACTCAATTACTGCATTTAACATATATATTGAAATACAATTTCAGCTACTTACTGACCTCAATTTTGTTTGTGTAGGCAATTAAGTAATTGAAAAGTACCTTTGATTTCCTGATGCTCTGGAAGAGAGACAGGCAGCATGACGGAGGAACAGACACCACGCGGCGTGATGGAGAAAGGGAGAAAGAGCGGCAGCGCCCAGGGACGGCGCGACGGAGGAAGAGAGAGCGGCAGCCTGAATTTGGCTTGGCGGCGTGAGCTTGAAGACAAATTAGGTTTTTTTTTCGTTTAATCGAATGAGAACGATAACCGACGGATTTTTTTTTAATTATAATAGACGCGTTGGTTTTAATCGAATGAGAGGAATGAAGGGCCAACGTGTTTGTTTTAAATGGGTTGGGGATATTTGAACCATAATTTCAGAACCGATTAAATAAATTCCAACCTACATAAAAGGCGTAGGGAATGGGTAGGGAATTCCCTACACAGTCCCTACGCCATTCACGTATTTTTACATTTACGCTGCATAGGTATGGCGTAGGGAAACCCGAGTTGGAAAATGACCCCTTTTTTCTAGTGAAATATCGATGATGAAGCATATGATCATATTATTGGAGAAAATTGCGCAAAAGATGCGTGGAATTTATTAAAGGAGATTTATGGTAAGAATGTGGAGGAGAACATACATGATGATAAATTGAAAGAGGCTATTTCTGAAGTCAAAGCTGAAAAAGCTGAAAGTAGCGTAACTGAGCCCGCAAACGTGCCAAATGGCAACGAAGCCAAAGTACACATTGAAGAGGTTAAGTCAACCGATGATGTTAAAGATAATGCAAACAATATGAAATACGGGGATGTTGCAAACAAGCCTGAAGAAAGAAAAGATGATGAATCACTGCCCAAGGTCGATGATGCTGCAAAAGAAACTACCGAAAATGACGTCGAAGACACGATTAGTGCATTGCGGATATGGGAGAAGAATCTGAAATAGTGGTTTTAAAAGAGGCAAACTCTCTTCAGAGCAATACACTCGTAGTTGAGCATAACAAGAACAAAAGGATGGTGTTAAAGCACAAAAATGTTGCAGCTAACCAAAAAAGAAGAAGGTCATGGTGACTGAAGTTGTTGCGGGTGGAGCAGTCGACATCAAAGAAGCAAATGGTGTTGCAATCCATGAAGTCGTGGAATCATATAAGGCTGAAATTAATGGGAATGTATTTCAAGTAAAAAGTGTGAGAAACTTGAATGGACATAGCATTGGGCCTTATCAAATTTACGCTGGAAAATCAGTGTCCATAGTTAAAGGTGGTGAGCAGACGAAGTTTTTTGCTATTGAGATTTTTACCTCAACTAAAAAAGGATTTATAAGAGAAGACTTTGAGTATAGCATTTACATGAAAAACTTCGATGTCAGGAACGTACTATTGAGATTACCTAGAGCAAAGCAACTACTGAGAACAATCAACAAATGTCTACTCATATTATTCTTATTTTTGCCAAAACATGTGAGATATAAATGAATCAAAGTCATGAGATGTTCTTAAAAGATTGAAAGATCAGGAAAGGAACACAAATGGGATCGTATTTAACAAATGTCGCTGCATTAGGCATTCGAAGGAATTTTGGTTTAGGGGAGGCATTGTTGGCATAAACCAGTATTCATTAATTACTCTAGCGCCTATTAAAATAAAAGGTCAGTGTAACACCCCACCTCCACTAGGGTCACTCACAAAAGGAATGCCCTAGTTTTGGAGAGGTATTATCGAGATGACATCACAGAATTATCACAAGACAGAACATAAATAAATAATTAAGTAAACAGCGGAAGGATTTCTGAGCAAAACAGAACTTCATTTCATTCCAAATTAAACCATGTCTTTTACAAACATTTCAAGTAACTTCCTTACAACTGTCTTGTAATAATAGCCAAAGAAGCAGTAATTTAAAAACAGTAAAACAGCTTATTCCCCAAGTGCAGTAAAAAGAGGCAGCCATAGCAAACCGTACATGCTGAGCCAAACCAAGTGATATCCAAGCTAAGAGCTAGTTATTCCTCCCTGAGAACCTGGGGGGGGGGACGAAAGAAAAAGAGGCGAAAGGAAAAGGGTCAGTCATAAAGACTGAGTAAGTTCTAGTGACTTTCAGTGTAGAAACTATTAAAACAACCTGTCATGAATGAACTGGAACTAAACTTAAGAATGGTGTCAAGGTGAACAAGATAGACTAAGGTGATCAGGATAAGTCAAGACAAGTCAAGTAAAGCATCACATGTTCGAGATTCGTTGTATCGACTATACTAGTATACTAAGCCCATATCACAAGTTAATCACGAAATAAATCCCACGGCCCAATATCATGAAATGAACCTGAAACGGGGTCTGACCCAAGTACGGGGTCCTACGGAGCGGTTATCTAGTCGATCGGCTCCCTACAAGTTCTAGCTCGTCAAGTGTCCGTGTCATACGGCTAATCACGAATGTAGTCACCTGTGCTGGGTCCACCTTCGGGTGTATCAGGCCTAGGGTGTCAACCCCTGACACGATTCAAGATGCACAGATAAATCTACGGATACCCAGTGTCTGCCCCGGATACGTGCACGATCGTAGTCCGCCGAACCTACACTGGCGTACCCCACTGCCGTCGTTCACCTCTTACAATCAGCCCAGTAATCGTGCCCCCCACCCGGCCTAGCCCCAGGGTACCTTGATACATCTAGAGGGTTACTGCTGAAAGGAGTCGTGTCTAGGGTTTCGCCTAATAGATTAGGTCATGTAATTCGTGACCTATCCCGCCTAACAGATCAAGTCATGTAATTCGTGACTCAATCCTTTTCTAGTCTAGTCATGTCAAGATGGTTAAGCATGTCATTTCAGTTCACGACTTAACCCGCCTACGTGTCATGTCAAGTTGGCTAAGTGTTGTCATTTTCAAGTTCATGGCTTAACCCTACAAATCATGTTCAAGGTGGTTAAGTTGTCTTTTCATGTTCATGACTTAACCCTAATTGGCATCAATTGATTCGTTAATGCACCGAACCACTCACATTGGATTCTATTGTTCGTAGCCACTGGATTTGCCGGGCGGTTCCGGGCAGGTTTATGCTACGAACTCAACCCAACCTCGGGTTTCAAGCGCGATGTGACCAACTACCCACATTGGATCCTATTGTTTGTAGCAACTGGATTTGCCGGGCGGTTCCGGGAAGATTTACACTACAAACTCAACCCAACCTCGAGTTGGCCACTTTCTTGTTTTCTAAAGTCATGCCCATGTTCTTATCAGATTTTGATATCATGTTCATATGTCAACTTCGTGCCCAACTAAGGCATGTTTTAAAGTCAAATTATGGCATGTTCAAGTCAAGTTTTCGTGCCATATTTCATGTTCTACTTATGCCAATTTCATAGTTTATGCTTAAAATTAATTCAAGTTTTGCCTATTCTACCCAATCGTATCCCCAACGTATATAAACGTACTTCGTTCACAAGTATAAACAATTCAAGAGATAAAGGGGAATAACACCAAACATGTGATAGGCATATGTGACAGTTACAACATTACTTGCATAATAAACAGGCTATAAGTATGATCATAACTTGGCATAGTAATGATTCCAACTTAATTTAACATGATGATTTCAACTTTGCATCATAGGCATAATAATCATTGCGGCATCATAATAATTTTATTATAAATATGAAACATTAAAGGCATAGTAATCCTAATAGGCATAGTGGATTCCAATTTAGCATTTTAACATAATAATTCTCATAGACATAATGATTCCAATTTATAATGATTCTCATCTAGCATTATAAACATAATGGTTCTAACTTAGCATTTTTAACATAATGATCCTCAACTAACATTATAGACATAATGATTCCAATTTGGCGTTTTTAACATAATGATTCTCAACTAACGTTATAAACATAATGGTTCTAATTTAATATTTTAACATAATGATTCTCAAATAACATTATAGACATAATGATTCCTATTTAGCGTTTTTAACAATCCTAACATTATAAACATAATAATTCCAACTTTTCATCATAACCTAGCAATACCCAATTTTTCATTAATCATGATGGGTATATCAACATCACAGGCATAATTCCATCAATAGTCATAGCCATGGTTTAATTAGCATCATAGGCATAATAATCAACATAAAGATTTCATAATGATTCCATGGACATGAATTAGTCCAACTTGCCAAACAATCAAGCCCAAATGATTCATAACAACATCAAAATCATGACAAGTTTAACTTGCAACGTTGCCATAGCAATATCCCCAAATTATAATTCAACGATAAATAATATAAACAATGGATTAACAATAGTTCATAAATTCGGTTTCAATTCATGGCATGTCCATATTGTTTTAGCGTTTTTGCCTAAAAAGTAACATAGAACTTACAATATGAAGCAAATAACCCAAATCAAAATCCCAAATCAAATAGTCTCAAATTCGTTGTCTAAAGCGTCGTAGTTGTTGTAGCTTCTAGTTGTAGCCTTCAAGAATCATCCTCCTTCTTCTATAATCTTATTCTTTGTATTTTTAATTTAGAGCTCTAGGTTTAATGGCGGCGGCCTGAGGCTAAAATGAAATAGTATGATTTAGGCTAGGTCCTAGGTCCTTTTTATAATGTTTGTGAGTTGTTTTAGACCGTCGATGGAGCTTGATTCAACAATAGCCGTTCGTTTGAAGGGGAGGCCAATCCGGAGCTGCCACCTAGCCCTAGTGACAAAGCAGGCCTCTGAAAATCGACCAAACATAGACTAGGCCAGCCAGGGTGGGCTGGGTTCGACCTGGCTCTGGGCCAGGTCGACAGCCCTGTCGACAGCCCTGTCGACCTGGCTAGCCAGGTCGACAGCCCAGTCGACCTGGGTGCCTTAGGCGGGAATTTTCCCGCCCTGGCCAATTGGGCCCGATTTTGAATTTTTTAATCTTGTTTTCTGAGCTGTTTTCTTCTGTTTGAATTTTAAACTGAATTCTGAAACTTCCGGAGGCCATATCTTCTTCATACGGACTCCGTTTTTCGAAAACTCGGACTCTATTTCGCGTATTTTTCCGAGACGAACACAATGGCATATCCCGTTTCCCTTAATTCTTTAATTTGAAATTAATTATACTTTAATTTGTGAATTTCACTGATATAGAATACACGGGGTGTTACATTCTCCCCCACTTAAAAGGATTTCGTCCCCGAAATCTTCAAGTTTAGGAAAAATATATATCCTAACATCCAAACATCCATCTACTCATCCATCAAACACGAGTATCCATTGTCCTTAAAAGACTTCTAATGCTTTATGATCATATGCGAAGTGTGTGTATATGTTCCTTAGCTAATGCTAATGATTAGGCCTGATTGATCTTCTAAATGCAAAATATGTTTAGTGAAATGAATCCAATATGTATGCAAATTTTTTTTCCTATTATAATTCATAATTTCTACATGAGTGCTCAAACATTCAATCATATGCAACAACCAAATGATAGCACAACCAAGTTTCAAAATAAACACTCATGCATATGCAACATGAAAATGTGTCTGAGCCGATCTAGTGCCTAATGTGTATTCATGCAACCACTTGCGACCACTTGCAACCATTTCGCAATCATAACATGTTTCAATTACATGTTTACATCCAAAAAGATTCTACCTATGGTTCTCAAGATAGGATCGAGGAGAGAAATAGGATAAAACAATGCATCTAGAATAAGTTAACGATGTACCGCCAGAAGGTCCGGTCTGCTTCTCAGGGCAGTCTTTGCTGATGTGTCCAGTCTTCCCACAATGAAAACATTCACCGTGCTTTCTCTTCCTCTTTCTACAATCCTTGGCTATGTGCCCTTCCGTACCACAGTAATTGCATTTCCTTTTATCGCGTGAGTTGTTGTTCTTGCCTCCTTTCTCGGAGTCTACCTTCTTATTCTTTGAATCGTTGGGCTTGACCTCTTTCTTCCCTTGAGAGTTTTCTGCCTCTGTCTCCTTCTTGCCCTTATCTTCCTCGTTCAGCAATGCCATCTGTACCAACCTTTCGTACGTAGCTCCCATGGGTATATGGGTCATGGCCAAACTGTGTAATGGCTCATTCAACCCTTTGACAAAGCGGAGAGCCTTCTTGTGCGGGGTGTTGACTAGGTCTAGTCCGAACCTAGCCAGCTCGTCGAACTGATTAACGTACTCTTTGACTGTCATATTCCCTTGCTTAAGAAATAAGAATTTTTCCAACTGAAGACTCCTTTCAGCTTCTGAGAGAAATTTAGCCTCAAACCTTGCCCTAAAATCCTCCCATGTTTCCACTGGTCTTTCTGCATTAGTGACTTCCCACCAGTAGGAAGCCTCACCTTTTAGTAGCCACACTGCCAGTTGTACCTTCTGCCTATCTTCTACCTCAAAGATGACGAATAAGTCCTCGGTTTCCTTTAACCAATTCCTAGCTGCCTCGAAGGACTCAGTTCCATGAAAGTCCTTTCCTCCCATAGCCTTAAAATCTTTACATATCTTAGCAAAAGTGTTTCCCCGTGGAGGAGGTGGAGGAAGAGGTGCTGCTGCAGCTGGATGATTTCCTGCAGCTGGGGGAGGGGGTACGGTAGGACCTGGCTGGGTGGCCCTTGCTTCTAAGAATCGTCTAAACCAACCAGGTATTGGCACACCCTCTGGCAAGTTAAGTTCTTCGGACATGCTGAAACAAGAAGGATAGATTCAAAACGAAGGACAAGAGATTCAAACAAGGAAACAAAGGATAGTGCTAATGGCTTTTGGGGAATAGCCTTTAAAAACTTTTTCTTGGAAAATGCTTCTTTGTAAATGGTTTTGAAAAAAAAAATTAAAAGGTTTTCAAAACTTTTGCCCAGTCTTGGAAACCTTCTGCTCTGATACCAAGTGTAACACCCCACCTCCACTAGGGTCACTCACAAAAGGAATGCCCTAGTTTTGGAGAGGTATTATCGAGATGACATCACAGAATTATCACAAGACAGAACATAAATAAATAATTAAGTAAACAGCGGAAGGATTTCTGAGCAAAACAGAACTTCATTTCATTCCAAATTAAACCATGTCTTTTACAAACATTTCAAGTAACTTCCTTACAACTGTCTTGTAATAATAGCCAAAGAAGCAGTGATTTAAAAACAGTAAAACAGCTTATTCCCCAAGTGCAGTAAAAAGAGGCAGCCATAGCAAACCGTACATGCTGAGCCAAAGCAAGTGATATCCAAGGTAAGAGCTAGTTATTCCTCCCTGAGAACCTGGGGGGGGAACGAAAGAAAAAGAGGCGAAAGGAAAAGGGTCAGTCATAAAGATTGAATAAGTTCTAGTGACTTTCAGTGTAGAAACTGTTAAAACAACCTATCATGAATGAACTGGAACTAAACTTAAGAATGGTGTCAAGGTGAACAAGATAGACTAAGGTGATCAGGAGAAGTCAAGACAAGTCAAGTAAAGCATCACATGTTCGAGATTCGTTGTATCGACTGTACTAGTATACTAAGCCCATATCACAAGTTAATCACGAAATAAATCCCACGGCCCAATGTCATGAAATGACCCTGAAACGGGGTCTGACCCAAGTACGGGGTCCTACGGAGCGGTTATCTAGTCGATCGGCTCCCTACAAGTTCTAGCTCGTCAAGTGTCCGTGTCATACGGCTAATCACGAATGTAGTCACCTGTGCTGGGTCCACCTTCGGGTGTATCAGCGCTAGGGTGTCAACCCCTGACACGATTCAAGATGCACAGATAAATCTACGGATACCCAGTGTCTGCCCCGGATACGTGCACGATCGTAGTCCGCCGAACCTACACTGGCGTACCCCACTGCCGTCGTTCACCTCTTACAATCAGCCCAGTAATTGTGCCCCCCACCCGGCCTAGCCCCAGGGTACCTTGATACATCTAGAGGGTTACTGCTGAAAGGAGTCGTGTCTAGGGTTTCGCCTAATAGATTAGGTCATGTAATTCGTGACCTATCCCGCCTAACAGATCAAGTCATGTAATTCGTGACTCAATCCTTTTCTAGTCTAGTCATGTCAAGATGGTTAAGCATGTCATTTCAGTTCACGACTTAACCCGCCTACGTGTCATGTCAAGTTGGCTAAGTGTTGTCGTTTTCAAGTTCATGGCTTAACCCTACAAATCATGTTCAAGGTGGTTAAGTTGTCTTTTCATGTTCATGACTTAACCCTAATTGGCATCAATTGATTCGTTAATGCACCGAACCACTCACATTGGGTTCTATTGTTCGTAGCCACTGGATTTGCCGGGCGGTTCCGGGCAGGTTTATGCTACGAACTCAACCCAACCTCGGGTTTCAAGCGCGATATGACCAACTACCCACATTGGATCCTATTGTTTGTAGCAACTGGATTTGCCGGGCGGTTCCAGGCAGATTTACACTACAAACTCAACCCAACCTCGAGTTGGCCACTTTCTTGTTTTCTAAAGTCATGCCCATGTTCTTATCAGATTTTGATATCATGTTCATATGTCAACTTCGTGCCCAACTAAGGCATGTTTTAAAGTCAAATTATGGCATGTTCAAGTCAAGTTTTCGTGCCATATTTCATGTTCTACTTATGCCAATTTCATAGTTTATGCTTAAAATTAATTCAAGTTTTGCCTATTCTACCCAATCGTATCCCCAACGTATATAAACGTACTTCGTTCACAAGTATAAACAATTCAAGAGATAAAGGGGAATAACACCAAACATGTGATAGGCATATGTGACAGTTACAACATTACTTGCATAATAAACAGGCTATAACATATCACATAGTTGCAATACTAGTATGATCATAACTTGGCATAGTAATGATTCCAACTTAATTTAACATGATGATTTCAACTTTGCATCATAGGCATAATAATCATTGCGGCATCATAATAATTTTATTATAAACATGAAACATTAAAGGCATAGTAATCCTAATAGGCATAGTGGATTCCAATTTAGCATTTTAACATAATAATTCTCATAGACATAATGATTCCAATTTATAATGATTCTCATCTAGCATTATAAACATAATGGTTCTAACTTAGCATTTTTAACATAATGATCCTCAACTAATATTATAGACATAATGATTCCAATTTGGCGTTTTTAACATAATGATTCTCAACTAACGTTATAAACATAATGGTTCTAATTTAATATTTTAACATAATGATTCTCAAATAACATTATAGACATAATGATTCCTATTTAGCGTTTTTAACAATCCTAACATTATAAACATAATAATTCCAACTTTTCATCATAACCTAGCAATACCCAATTTTTCATTAATCATGATGGGTATATCAACATCACAGGCATAATTCCATCAATAGTCATAGCCATGGTTTAATTAGCATCATAGGCATAATAATCAACATAAAGATTTCATAATGATTCCATGGACATGAATTAGTCCAACTTGCCAAACAATCAAGCCCAAATGATTCATAACAACATCAAAATCATGACAAGTTTAACTTGCAACGTTGCCATAGCAATATCCCCAAATTATAATTCAACGATAAATAATATAAACAATGGATTAACAATAGTTCATAAATTCGGTTTCAATTCATGGCATGTCCATATTGTTTTAGCGTTTTTGCCTAAAAAGTAACATAGAACTTACAATATGAAGCAAATAACCCAAATCAAAATCCCAAATCAAATAGTCTCAAATTCGTTGTCTAAAGCGTCGTAGTTGTTGTAGCTTCTAGTTGTAGCCTTCAAGAATCATCCTCCTTCTTCTATAATCTTATTCTTTGTATTTTTAATTTAGAGCTCTAGGTTTAATGGCGGCGGCCTGAGGCTAAAATGAAATAGTATGATTTAGGCTAGGTCTTAGGTCCTTTTTATAATGTTTGTGAGTTGTTTTAGACCGTCGATGGAGCTTGATTCAACAATAGCCGTTCGTTTGAAGGGGAGGCCAATCCGGAGCTGCCACCTAGCCCTAGTGACAAAGCAGGCCTCTGAAAATCGACCAAACATAGACTAGGCCAGCCAGGGTGGGCTGGGTTCGACCTGGCTCTGGGCCAGGTCGACAGCCCTGTCGACAGCCCAGTCGACCTGGGTGCCTTAGGCGGGAATTTTCCCGCCCTGGCCAATTGGGCCCGATTTTGAATTTTTTAATCTTGTTTTCTGAGCTGTTTTCTTCTGTTTGAATTTTAAACTGAATTCAGAAACTTCCGGAGGCCATATCTTCTTCATACGGACTCCGTTTTTCGAAAACTCGGACTCTATTTCGCGTATTTTTCCGAGACGAACACAATGGCATATCCCGTTTCCCTTAATTCTTTAATTTGAAATTAATTATACTTTAATTTGTGAATTTCACTGGTATAGAATACACGGGGTGTTACAGTCATTAAGTGTCATGTCTATTAATGAAGTATCATGTCCATTAGACGAAGTGTCATGTCTATTGGTGAAGTGTTATGTCTTTAAGTCTAAGAGTCATATTAAAGTTTGTGTGTCTCTTAGTAAAATGTGATGTCCATAAAATGAAGTGTCATGTAAGGCTATATATAAAGCCTATCATTTTTGTTGTAATAAATGTGGTGAATGAAAAAAGTGCAATAAAAAACTATCTTCTTCCTCCTATAAAATATCATCTCCTTCCTCCAACAATTTGTATAAGTGCTTCTCTACTCCAGCAAACTGGTATCAAAGCTTCTTCAAAAAACCAACAAATTGGTATCAAAGCCAAAAAAATTCAAACAGCATCCAGGTCGACCCCTTTATATGGTCCATCACCCATCATAGATTGGAATCTTCAACTCCTCGTTTTGGCTAACATAAGAAAACCAAGAATTCATATAAAAAGAGGGATAATTTCTACTTTGCTTCTGCGAGCATGATGGCTGAAGTCTTTAGCATCTTTCTTTTCTTAGCTTCCCTTTAAGAACCTCATTATCTTTTGTACCAAAATAGCAAAGACGAGCTTACAATTGAGAGACTCAACCTGATCTTCAAGCTTGGCTATGTCTTTGCTAGCTCCTTCTATAGAAGTTTGTATCTCCTTGAGTGCAATCGTGGAATATTATTTTTCTTTTCCATTTCTTTCTCTAGACTATATTTAGTTGCTGAAAGATCATCTGCCTGAATTTTGAGTGATGTAACTTCTGACTTAATCCTTAATACCTCGTCAGATAAACTTAAAGAATTTCCACCAGTGTCAAAGTCTTATTTCGTGGCATACAATTAGGATAGTAACAAAGTTACCACCCATAAATTAGATAAGAAATTTTTCATGAATTTCGGAGGAAACAACATACCATAAGGATATAGAGGACAACAGATTGCTACTCAACAGTAAAGGGTTGGTTTAAGAAGATTTAGTAGCAAATGAGGATGATCGCGAAGTGGATTGCACAAGCTTTTAAAATTTATTAGTAGGAGCAATAGTAGGAGTCATATGAGCATTGGACAAGTAGAAGAGATAGTCAAACTTAAAATTTTCTCAATTTGATCCATGTTACCAGCTATATTGGATAAATAGCGTTTTGTATTTAATCTTTCGGAGAAGGCACATTCAAAGCTTCTGCATCTTTTTCTAGTAAAGGATTAGTATTGATAACGTTTGATTCGTGGATAATGTTAATGTCTCATTATTCCTTTAACAATTAGAGAAAACTCCCCAACTAATTTTGGCTTATTTTAAGGGGTTGATCTAGAGCTAATAGCAATGGAAAGCTTTCTCTTCAGAGTTCAAAAGATTTAAACACGTCTTCTTTGGCAATATCTGATTCCTTAGCCGCTTCAACGCTTTTGCCGAAGAAGTATAAATAGGCTTCTTTCAGTTGATGGATCACGTAAAACTTCACGAAATTATAATTTCATGGTTTACGATCGACAAAATTTATGGTGACGATCGTTGAGTACCTATGATTCCCTCTGAATAGGATAATTGTAACTATCCATCTTTTTATCCGATTCTCGCCGGTAATTAAACCAACTTAAATCGTTCACAAAGACGAATTTTTATGGGTACATACATACATTGAAAAAAATAACAGAACCTTTATTTCATAATTCAGTATTACATCAAAGTTACATGAATATCAGAGTTACACATATATACACAGCGGAAGGAAACAAATAAATATACTCTCAGCGGAAGAACAAAATGATACAGCGGAAGCTTCAAACTCTAGCATGGACTCCCACTCAGAAAGCGCTTTGAACCTCGCTCCAACAAATCATAACTGCAAAACTAAACTACTAGCTGGCCGTGTGAAAAATTAATGGGCACCTAGAGTTTAGAAAGGAACAATAAACTCCAGGTCAGTCATGGGACTGGTGTGAGAACATAAAACAATTGCTTTAAGATTTATTTTAAAGTTGGGAAATTCACCGGACCACACCGCTAACGCCGAACGGGTTTACTCCATGTGAATTCCCGTGCACATAAATTCGCAATGACTTTTGAAAAATAAGGCTATCATAAGCTCATCACACAATGCAAGCACACACCAGATGGGCAAGTTATATCTTATGATAACCAAACATGCTTTCATACGTGAAAATCCTCTTTTAATTATTACATACAGTGTGGAAATCATTTCGCAAATAAATATAGAATCATAGCCCCATAACCCCAATTGGTTATATTGACATATAGATATACAATCAAAATCCGTATGGATCGTATTGGAGATTTGGGTCTCCAACTTGATGATTCCTAGCACGAAAGATCAATCAGGGATATGAAGCGAAGTGTAATACGGCTTTTTCGTCCATCTCGGACACCAACAACAAATCGCAGGGCAAATCAACGGTTTTCGGCCAGACACGTCCCCCCGAACATACCCAATTTCCCCAAGTTCATAAGTGGTTTCCCACTGCTGCAGCTTCATCATAAATCATATATAAGTATACAACCTAACCGCCAGTTTCTCGTCAATCCGGGGTGTGAGGTTTGTCGATGTCACGTCATACACAAAGCATGACTAGATAAGCAATGCCCTGATCATACAAGCTTATTTCATATCTTAAGTTTGTCACATTCTCCATTCACAACATGACCACTGATTTCCGTCCATACATAACCACTTTAAGCTCATATGTCACAAACCAGATACATATCAATGGAAATCAATGTTATGTTGTCAATTACAATGTCAGGCACACAATCCATACAAGTCCATTCTGGGTCTGAACGGAACAAAATCCAAAAATCTTCAAATATATTCAGACCTCATGCCACTTATAACCTCATATCAGGTGTACATCCTAATTTGAGACATCAGCAGTCCATCCAAATAACTTCGAGGATTCTCGATCTTAATTCATCGATTCCTAGTCTTGAATATGCTTCATGCGTCGTATTATTACTTGAAATGGTTTTTCGGATTTAAACCCGATCCCGGTCTTTCCAAGTAATAAGCATATTCATAAACAATGGTTATGGGCCACACAAATTTTCAATTCAACTTTCCTTCCAATCGTTATCCATTCATTTACTAATCAAGGTTGGATTGATCATAAATTTCGTTATCATCTTAATTATTATTTGAAATCAAATATTCGATTTACCAACCTTATATTTCAACACATACCTTTCAATTCTCATACTTCTTTATTTATTTCCTCAAGTTATTCAATTTACCAAATCTTTATTTGGATTACAATTTCATATACGATAATCCAAACAATTTATATTCAACATAAGTTTGATAGAGTTAAATCAACTTATATTTGATATAAATTCAAAACTCAACAAACACTATCAGAATCTTGAGGTAAATATTCTTTTTATGCTTCTGATAGTATTTATTCAACCTTGGAACTACATATCGAATACCTGACATAAACTCTATCTAACTCATTTCCCTTTAAATTCGAATCTTCAGAATTTATAAATAATTCCATTTTAAACACTTAAAAAACCTTCTGAACCATTTTACAATCCTTTAACTATTTAAAACAATGGTTCGCGATTTATAAATTCCAAAACCCATTTATCTTTGGAACTGAGATAATAATGTTTGAACGTTACTAAAGCACTGCAAGAGCCATTTAATTCAAATAGATCTCAAATCAGTTCAAAATTCAAATAATTCATTTCTAATTACTTTAAGTTAATAAAGTAAGATATATCATGAATTCTCTCTAATTTAAAAATGGTTTTATTTGAATTTTCGTTATGGTCGCCAAACTGCACGTATAACGACCTTTTCCAAATTTGTTTTGAACATAACTTGAAAATTGTATGTTGAAATTTGAAAATTCCTTTTCTATTCAAAAATTGTTAACATTTGAAAATCAACTTTTTTACTTCAAGTCAAACCGATTTCAAACGATCAAGTTATAACCATTCAAAATTTAAATCAATATTTACGAACTGTCGCGCCGTAGCGCGTTATACATCGATTTAAATATAATTCCTTCAAATCATTTCGAATTGAATTTAAAATTTCAAAACAACTTAATTTCCAAAACCGATTATTAAGTTTGATCCAAAATTAGTCCTCAAATCCCAAATCTTAATTTAAATTTAAATAAGTTGTAAATCATAGGAATTCAAAAACCCTTTTAATTTAAATTTAAACTTCATAAATGGTCCTTACACGACATTTATTATTCTAATTCCAATCGGTTTTTTTCTAAGTTTTTAAACAACTTCAAATTCAAATTATATTTGAATTAATCGTTCCATCCGTCGGACCAGTTAGGGATAGCCAGAGAGAGCAGGAAACTGGATTTTCAAACACAAGCTTAGACATCATCCTCTCTGTTATCCTAGAACGGTCTGGTATATAATATTATAAAATATTATATTAAATTTCCAAATCTCTTTCGAATTAACTGGGCTTAAAAATAATATTTTAATATTTGAAAAATCAAATTTCACTTATATGGAAAGAACATTAAATCGATCATCTGTATAATTCCACAGCCGCGGTATTGTGTGTGCATCATGCGAACATAATAAATCATCCATATAAGTCAGATGATCATGAATTATAATCATCATCAATAACAAACAATTTAGCTGTGCACAAGCGTTACTGTCAATAACGCTTATCAGTGTTCAGTGTTTTATCTAATTACATGCACATCCATTCACACAATAACATTCATATCCAACCAATTATCATTCATCCATCACAGTTCATTATTTAATCACTATTAATTAAAATAAATGATCAAATTAAGTGTTCTCACAGAATTAACTTCACAACTTCATTGTCGGAACCCCGTATCAACTGTGAACAAGCCAACGGACAACGATACTGCTATGCGCACAACCTCTCTTCCTTTCAATCTCATTCCTAAGTATAAGATATGTCAAAATGCGTTCGACGATCCTGGTGGTGTTCGATTCCGACCTTGCACTCAGAGTATTATATTTTATAAAATAAATGTTATATAATTAAAATCATTAAACGTAAATTATTTAATTACAATTGATTACCATCGCTCGACCATAACTTGCCAACTTCTCCCGGAAACCCACACAACATTCACCAACCCCACCAACCAGCGCCACAATCTGCCGTCCATATTATTCCAAACACACACCTATATTTACCAGGACACCTTTCAACGCTGCCTCTTCCTTGCATGTGTCTATTTTGTTCAAGCATTCCTCGCAAACTCTTGAGCTCACATACACTCTTTCCCTTCCCTGCATGCACACGTTTGGACCCAAACCTCACTTCCACGTATGTTCACATTACATGCAGATAAGATTATGGGTTCAATGGCACCTCTTTAGCCTACCACTATTTCATCACACATTTCCTCCCTCTCTCCTTTCACTCATTCTTTCACCTCTCACTCACTTTTTTAAAACATAAATATGTGGTTGAAACTGAGGTCCAAATGAGGGCTGATATATACACAGGCCCGACCCGTCGCCAAGACAAGTGAGACAAATGTCTAGGGCATCACTTGCGAAGGGGGCATCAGAAATTGAATTTTTTTCATAGCTATTCAAAAAACATCGCTCCACGGCCAGAGCCACTCCACTCCGTTCGAGTTTCAACTTCGATTTCGACGCTTCAGGGTTTCATCTTCCATCACGGTCCGCGATAGGCTTCGCCTCGCCGCGCGAGCAAAGGAGGGCATCATAATTCAGTTCGATTTCAATTTCAATCAGTTTTGGGTTTCAGTTTGATTTCGGATTCAATCGATTTGGGGTTTGGGGTTTCAATTCGATTCAACGCGTAGGCAACAGGTTAATTTATTTGCGGCTTCATTCTTTTGCTTGGAAATTGGACTGATATAATTCACTTTGCAGGATGGTTTCAATTTGCAGCGAGAAGAGGCTATGGCGACTGGAAGTTTCAAGTTCAATTTGCAGCAGGTTCATTTGTTTAGTTTAAATTTGTAGAAGTGGTAGGTTCATTTGTTCAGTTTTAATTTGTAGGAGAATGGCTTGTTCACCTATTTCAAGCTTTCCAACCTCAATAAACGTGCACGTTTTTTAATGTTCATTTTATTTTTTGATATTAGTTGATGTTGATTAGTTTGTTTTGTGGGCTAAAATGTGTTTAGAATATTATAAATGGACTGTGGTGAGGTAAAGTATAAAAAATGGCATTTTTTACACTGGTTCATTTTTGTATATGCCAAAATAAGATGCTCGTAGGCCTTGTTGTTTGTATATGCAAACACTGGTTCATTTTTGACACCGCGGTCTGCATACGTCGCTAACATGACCATTTTTGTATCAGAAATGGCATTTACCACCTTCCTGTAACACCCCGCCTCCGCTAGGGTCACTCGCAAAGGAATGCACCAGCTTTAGAGGGGCATTATTGGTAAACATGCACAGAAATATCACAAGACAGAACATGTGAAATGGCGGAAGTAAAATCAAACTTTCATAAATTCAATAATTAAGGTCTAAAGCCTTTTACATCAGAGTACATCAAAACCTGTCTTGCAATAGTAAAGAAGCATAAAGACTTTTTAATAAATTATTCCCCAAGTAAAACAGTAAAGTAGCCATAGCCAAGAGAAGTCCAAGCCATCCATGATGACCTTCAAGCAGAAGAAGTCCGAACTAAACATCATTGTTTCCTCCCTGTAACCTGGGGGGGAAACGGAAGAAAAGAGGCGAAACAAAACGGGTCAGTCAAAAAGACTGAGTAAGTCCTATCTACTTCCAGTATAAAAACAGGTAAAGGTAACATGACATGCATAAACTGAAAGTAAACATAAGGATAACTACAAGATAGATAAACTAAACCAGGGTAGCCGGTTGAACTACTGTGGCAAGGTAAACTAAGGTATCATGATAGACTACGGTGTTATGATAAGTCAAGGTATCACATCGTCAGATTTCTATCGAGTACATTATCCCAAGGTATCTACCCCGTCTAACATCCCACGGTATCTATTATGTATATTCTTCCGAGTTCTAACATGTATATTTGCTCTGCACCCTTCGTACTAGTATCCCAGCCTTGTTATGTGTTAACCATGAATGTCCCTTACTCAAAGTCGTGTAATGGTCCATGTCAACCTAATATATCGCATATATAGGTTACTCAAATCATATGTTTCTTTCCATGTATATAAGTTCAGTCCTTTGTCGTACCTCGTACGGGCTTCCTCATGTCGTATTATCCTTGAAATCGTTTGGACTGTCACCCTTGTTCTAGGTAGGCTCTTCCATATGAATCATCGTTTGAACTACTAGGACTTACGCCACCTAGCACCACTAGGGATTACGCTTACCTATTGCACGCTTTCGTATTTCGGTTTGGGTTAAGCCACCTAGGCCACTAGGGATTACGCTAACCCCCAACCGCGCCCTTTTTCCCATGCATTCATCGTGAATCGTTTTTCTATAACTGTATGCACATGTATCACATCGTGCCATCCGAGTCCTGTCCCAGGGCAAAACAAGAAATACAGGACTCGGTCGGGAGCTTTAGATTTATCTGCCGATGCAGATACTAAGGTCAGCTTTTCTACACGTGGCTATGGTCCCACGAGACCCCTCCCTCAACTAGTGAAAGGCAACACAAGAGGAAATCTTGCATGAGAACTACACTCCGGCCAGCCCACATCCTACGGCCTACCTCACCCATAATTAGATAGCAATTATGGTCTGTTGGGTGTTCCCTGCCTTTCCGTACGTACACGCTTGACTCAAGATGGTAGATGATCGACGAACTTGCTATCTCGGGCACCTTATGTATTCGTCGACTCACTGCTATCCACCCCAGTCTTTAGGTCGCTCGCATAGCAACCAAGGCATATTCTTGGTTCTTCTACCGCAGACCTCAACCTCTCGTGAGCCTAGTATAATGACCTGGCAGCTCACAGAGGGATCCCAAGAATATCCTCCCGTTCCCCGAAGTCGCTGCTTCGTTACCCAGTTCGCTGGAGCCTTTATCTAAATCAGATAGCCCACTCCTACACGTATACTTAAACGATGACCTACCGTATCGGGTTACTCATCTATCTAAGAGGTGGGCCAAATTTCCTTGACTAAGAATTATTACTTAGTTTCTTTTAACTAAGGTTTACCACTTAGCCTTATTTCCATAATCCTTGTTAACTATGGTTATTTACCTAGTCCTCCGAATTAGGGTTTTTCTAATGGGTTAAGTGTCACTTAAGTTCATAACTTAGCTCGTCTACAAACCATGTCAAAATTGGCTAAGTATCCAAGTCCAAGACTTAACCCTACAAACCATGTGTCAAGTTGGCTAAGTATATTAAGCAATCCATAACTTAACCTCGTCTAATTTATCATTTTAGATTGGTTAGTTATATAAATTAACTTGACCTTGTCAAATTACCGAGTCATATCGGTCAAGCGCATTCAAACGATTCGTGACTTAGCCTTATCATGTTTTCACGTTAGATTGGTTAAGTATAGGTTAACTTAACCTCATCAAATTAATGAGTTAGATTGGTTAAGTATAGGTCACTTAACCTCATCAAATCATCGTGTTACATTAGTTAAGTGTTTAACTTAACCCCATTAAATTACCAAGTTGGATTAATTAAGTCTAGGCTAACTTAACCCCATCCGATTACCATGTTTAGATTAGTTAAGTCTACTCTTAACCCCATCCATTAACTGTATTATACGGTTAAGTGTCATTAAGAAAATTTACTTAACCTTATCACGTTATCGTGTTGGACTGATTAAGTGTTGGTTAACTTAATCCCGTCCACCATTCGTATAAAAATGGTCAAGTGTCATTAGGCAAATCAAGTTACTTACCCTACCCAAGCTTATCATGTTCTGATAAGTATCATTAGCCTAATCAAATTACTTAACCCATTTTGTCCATGTCATATTTGGTTAAGCCTCATTACTCAAATTAACTTAACCCTATTATGTGGCATTAATTATTTAATGCACCCCAACCTCTCACATTAGACTTTGTTGTGGTTACTAGTTAAGCCGGGCGGGTCCGGGTAGATTTACACCACAACTTGGTCTAACCTCGGGTTCAAGCACAACATGACCAACTTCTCACATTGAGTCCTATTGTTTGCAACTACTAGTTAGGCCGGTCGGTTCCGGGTAGTTTTACGTTGCAAACTCAACCCAACCTCGAGTTGGCCACTTTCATGTTTAGTCTAGTGTCATGTTCATAGTCAAGTTTTCAAGCAATTGGGTAGACCTAACTTAATAGGTAAATTCCCAATGGGTAGACCTAACTTAATAGGTAAATTCCCAAGCTTATGTTTTTATGCATACTTACATGCCAACTTCCATGTTATCTTTCAAGTCATATTTCCAAGTATAAACACATGTCATATTCAAGTTAAGATTTTGCGACATGTTCATGTTTATCTAACTACCCAAAATCGTGTTTTCCCAACGCAAGCAAAGCGAGTCAACATACTAAGGATACTATGTCACATATTGGTCTCAAAACATGCATGATGCCAAAAAGGGCTTGGCTTCCACATGCATAACATCATAAAGGGATTGGCCATAAACATGCATAGTGTCATAAGGTAATTTGGCCACAAACATGCATATTATCAAAAAGGGTTTGGCCATAAACATGCACAACTTAAAAGAGGGGATTGGCCACGAGCATGCATAATCTCATAAAGGGTTTGGCCACAAACTTGCATGTTAGCATAAGGGGTTTGGGTTCATAAACATGCATAAGCCCCAAAATCTTGTCTTAGCCAATGTTTCACAAGTAAAGTGGTTCCTAAAGGTTCATGCTAGCATTTCATGTATAAAGATCCAAACTTGCAAGTTAAACTAGGTTATGCATAGCATGAGAGGCATGATTAAGTCACTAACATGGCCTAAGATCATAAATATGAACACAAGAGGCATGGTAAGGTTCATATAGGTTCGCATAATCATGTTTAGCCTCATTTTATCCCATGTCATTATCAAAACTACCGTTTCCATCTAAAAGTAGCTAGAACTTACATAGGCAAGGCTTAGGAAAGGGATCATGCATCATCATGACGAAGAAAGGTGGCTCCTTTGATGAAGAACCATCACGAAACTCGCATAGCAATGTTGATTTGGCCTCTATTTGGTGTAGCAAGCTTGCATCCTTTGATTTGAACCCGATTTGAATGCATAGGCTCTAGGGATTTGAGATGGAGGCCATGATCAAGATTGATTTTGGCAGCACTTAGTTGCTAGGTTTGATTTTTAGGGATTTAGGTTAGGTTTAGGGTCTTTTTATAGAGATTAGGATAGTTTTAGGCCCTTAGATTAACCCTAGGATAGATCAGGACCATCAGATCTCGGAAGCTTCCAGAACCAGCCCAAGAACAAGACCAGGTGAGACAAACAGGTGCGCCAGGCAAATTGCCCCGGCCACCCCCTGTCGACAGGCAAGTCGACAGGGCTGTCGACTTGGTCTGGGCCCAAGTCGACAGCCCTGTCGACATGGCCTAGGCGGGGAAACTTCCCGCCTAGCCCCAGATCTGATTTCCAAAACTGTTTCCGAAATTCAAATTTCCAGAAATCTTCTTTGGGCCTTTAACGGGTCATACGGACTCCGATTCTCGAAAACTCGGACTCTATTTCGCGTATTTTTCCGAGACGAACGCAATGGCACAGACCGTTTTACTTGATTCAGAATTTAAAATTAAATTCTGCCTTGATTCTCGTTTTAACATGTTATCGAAAAATACGAGTTGTTACATTCTCCCCACCTTTTAGGATTTCGTCCCCGAAATCTCCAAGTTAGGAAGAACATATCCTACCATCCATCATCCATCTACTCAAAACATCATCCACAAGCAACCATTGTCCTTAGATGATTTCTAATGCTGTATGAATATATGCAAAACGTGTGTGTACATGTTCCTTAGCTAATGCTAATGATCAGGCCTGAATAATCTTTCTAATGCAAAATATGTATAGTGCCATGAATCCAACATGTATGCAAATAGTCCTAGTCATAAAGATACTATATGCGTGCACAAACATTTATCCATATGCAACGTCCACATGGTAACACATTCAATTTCATCCATAAACAAGTATAAATACTCGTGCATATGCAATATGAAATGTGACCGAGTCGAGCTAATATCTAATGTAAATTCGCGCATCCACGAGCAACCACTTGCAACCATTTGCAACCATATCAACCATAACATGTTTCAAATACATGTTTACATCCATAGGGTTCTACCTAAGATTCCCTGAAACAGGGTCGAGAAGATAAACAAAACAAACTCCGTACGGGGTTTGTAACAGAGACAGGACCGAGAGGATATCCATAAAAGATAGCCTACAAGCAAGCTCAACAGAAAAACAGGGATCGAGGATATATTCCCAAAAGAGATATCATGCACGTATTTAGTCTTCAGTCTCCTGAGTCGCATTACCTTGAGCTTAGTTCTTTCGTGCCTTGACCGCCCCTTTTTCTTCACGATTTCGCAGCTTCTTATTTCCTGTTTTCATAACATGAGTTGGAACTCATTTCCTCGTCGCCCCTCGTTCCACTTGCACTTATTCTCCTTCTCGAATACTTGGCGCAAACAGGACTGCGTACTCATGATTCCACGCAAGCTTTCCAAAATTTCCTTAGTGAATCCTGGACCTCGTTCCACAAGGTATTCCACGTAGAAAAACTTTCCCTTGCAAGTAAACAGGTTACCATGCGCACTTACTAGGGTAATTCCCATAACCCATACATAAGCGAAGTAAACCATCCGTTTTATTAGCGAACACCACTCGATCGGGTTTCTAATTCCCAACAAGGGCATCTAGGGATTCTAAGTAACTAATCATGACAGAACCCAAAAGGTTACGCGATACTTCAAGGGTATTACCAAAACAAGCCAAGAGTCTAACTACCCTCCTTCTAAAACCGAGAGTGGCACCCCTTACTGGATAACCACTTCATCCTTAGAATCCATCCATAGCTTATAAACATAAGCATTATTTCCAAGCTCAACACTTGATATAGACATTCTCAAATCCAAACAAGCCATGAGTAAATGGACCGATCTTCCAATAGGACTTGAGACAAAAACGGGATCCTCTACTACGCTAGTACTAAGGTGCAGAGACTCAACTATCGAAGCGGACTTAAAAGATGCGGTGATCAAAACAAAGTCCCGACAGGATGATAGAGAAGAAAAGCTAAACCTTTAACAAGATCGTTACCCTCCTTCTGAGGTACCCTAGAAATGAGAGCATACTATTGCCCTCCGAATGATCTTGTCCCTGTTCCATGATACTTAACTATCCGTCCCGTTTCACCATGCCAAAGGTACTCTCTCGTCATGGGTTTCATTGTTCGTCTTTCTCCCTCCTTTTAGGACTCAGCCATACCAACATGTTGCTTATCCCTGAGCTCGTACCCTTTATCCTTGTTCTTACTATCCTTTCATGCATAACTCTGCAACGGTCTCTCGAGAACCACCTCCATCGTAGGGGAAACACTTACGCAGCTAGAAAGACTAGTCGCAGTCAAAACCACTGTGACTACAGATGGAGGAAAGAAAGGAAAAGAGATTCAATCAAGGAAACAAGGATAATGCTAATGGCCTTTGGGGAATAGCCTTTTTTTCTTAAAAGAAAATTTTCTTGAAAAATGCTTCTTTGTAAACGGTTTTTCAAATACTTTTCAGAAGGTCTTTAAAAAAAACTTTTGCCCAGTCTAGTAACCTTCTGCTCTGATACCAAATGTAACACCCCGCCTCCGCTAGGGTCACTCGCAAAGGAATGCACTAGCTTTAGAGGGGAATTATTGGTAAACATGCACAGAAATATCACAAGACAGAACATGTGAAATGGCGGAAGTAAAATCAAACTTTCATAAATTCAATAATTAAGGTCTAAAGCCTTTTACATCAGAGTACATCAAAACCTGTCTTGCAATAGTAAAGAAGCATAAAGACTTTTTAATAAATTATTCCCCAAGTAAAACAGTAAAGTAGCCATAGCCAAGAGAAGTCCAAGCCATCCATGATGACCTTCAAGCAGAAGAAGTCCGAACTAAACAGCATTGTTTCCTCCCTGTAACCTGGGGGGAAACGGAAGAAAAGAGGCGAAACAAATCGGGTCAGTCAAAAAGACTGAGTAAGTCCTATCTACTTCCAGTATAAAAACAGGTAAAGGTAACATGACATGCATAAACTGAAAGTAAACATAAGGATAACTACAAGATAGATAAACTAAACCAGGGTAGCCGGTTGAACTACTGTGGCAAGGTAAACTAAGGTATCATGATAGACTACGGTGTTATGATAAGTCAAGGTATCACATCGTCAGATTTCTATCGAGTACATTATCCCAAGGTATCTACCCCGTCTAACATCCCACGGTATCTATTATGTATATTCTTCCGAGTTCTAACATGTATATTTGCTCTGCACCCTTCGTACTAGTATCCCAGCCTTGTTATGTGTTAACCATGAATGTCCCTTACTCAAAGTCGTGTAATGGTCCATGTCAACCTAATATATCGCATATATAGGTTACTCAAATCATATGTTTCTTTCCATGTATATAAGTTCAGTCCTTTGCCGTACCTCGTACGGGCTTCCTCATGTCGTATTATCCTTGAAATCGTTTGGACTGTCACCCTTGTTCTAGCTAGGCTCTTCCATATGAATCATCGTTTGAACTACTAGGACTTACGCCACCTAGCACCACTAGGGATTACGCTTACCTATTGCACGCTTTCGTATTTCGGTTTGGGTTAAGCCACCTAGGCCACTAGGGATTACGCTAACCCCCAACCGCGCCCTTTTTCCCACGCATTCATCGTGAATCGTTTTTCTATAACTGTATGCACATGTATCACATCGTTCCATCCGAGTCCTGTCCCAGGGCAAAACAAGAAATACAGGACTCGGTCGGGAGCTTTAGATTTATCTGCCGATGCAAATACTAAGGTCTGCTTTTCTACACGTGGCTATGGTCCCACGAGACCCCTCCCTCAACTAGTGAAAGGCAACACAAGAGGAAATCTTGCATGAGAACTACATTCCGGCCAGCCCACATCCTACGGCCTACCTCACCCATAATTAGATAGCAATTATGGTCTGTTGGGTGTTCCCTGCCTTTCTGTACGTACACGCTTGACTCAAGATGGTAGATGATCGACGAACTTGCTATCTCGGGCACCTTATGTATTCGTCGACTCACTGCTATCCACCCCAGTCTTTAGGTCGCTCGCATAGCAACCAAGGCATATTCTTGGTTCTTCTACCGCAGACCTCAACCTCTCGTGAGCCTAGTATAATGACCTGGCAGCTCACAGAGGGATCCCAAGAATATCCTCCCGTTCCCCGAAGTCGCTGCTTCGTTACCCAGTTCGCTGGAGCCTTTATCTAAATCAGATAGCCCGCTCCTACACGTATACTTAAACGATGACCTACCGTATCGGGTTACTCATCTATCTAAGAGGTGGGCCAAATTTCCTTGACTAAGAATTATTACTTAGTTTCTTTTAACTAAGGTTTACCACTTAGCCTTATTTCCATAATCCTTGTTAACTATGGTTATTTACCTAGTCCTCCGAATTAGGGTTTTTCTAATGGGTTAAGTGTCACTTAAGTTCATAACTTAGCTCGTCTACAAACCATGTCAAAATTGGCTAAGTATCCAAGTCCAAGACTTAACCCTACAAACCATGTGTCAAGTTGGCTAAGTATATTAAGCAATCCATAACTTAACCTCGTCTAATTTATCATTTTAGATTGGTTAGTTATATAAATTAACTTGACCTTGTCAAATTACCGAGTCATATCGGTCAAGCGCATTCAAACGATTCGTGACTTAGCCTTATCATGTTTTCACGTTAGATTGGTTAAGTATAGGTTAACTTAACCTCATCAAATTAACGAGTTGGATTGGTTAAGTATAGGTCACTTAACCTCATCAAATCATCGTGTTACATTAGTTAAGTGTTTAACTTAACCCCATTAAATTACCAAGTTGGATTAATTAAGTCTAGGCTAACTTAACCCCATTCGATTACCATGTTTAGATTAGTTAAGTGTACTCTTAACCCCATCCATTAACTGTATTATACGGTTAAGTGTCATTAAGAAAATTTACTTAACCTTATCACGTTATCGTGTTGGACTGATTAAGTGTTGGTTAACTTAATCCCGTCCACCATTCGTATAAAAATGGTCAAGTGTCATTAGGCAAATCAAGTTACTTACCCTACCCAAGCTTATCATGTTCTGATAAGTATCATTAGCCTAATCAAATTACTTAACCCATTTTGTCCATGTCATATTTGGTTAAGCCTCATTACTCAAATTAACTTAACCCTATTATGTGGCATTAATTATTTAATGCACCCCAACCTCTCACATTAGACTTTGTTGTGGTTACTAGTTAAGCCGGGCGGGTCCGGGTAGATTTACACCACAACTTGGTCTAACCTCGGGTTCAAGCACAACATGACCAACTTCTCACATTGAGTCCTATTGTTTGCAACTACTAGTTAGGCCGGTCGGTTCCAGGTAGTTTTACGTTGCAAACTCAACCCAACCTCGAGTTGGCCACTTTCATGTTTAGTCTAGTGTCATGTTCATAGTCAAGTTTTCAAGCAATTGGGTAGACCTAACTTAATAGGTAAATTCCCAATGGGTAGACCTAACTTAATAGGTAAATTCCCAAGCTTATGTTTTTATGCATACTTACATGCCAACTTCCATGTTATCTTTCAAGTCATATTTCCAAGTATAAACACATGTCATATTCAAGTTAAGATTTTGCGACATGTTCATGTTTATCTAACTACCCAAAATCGTGTTTTCCCAACGCAAGCAAAGCGAGTCAACATAGTAAGGATACTATGTCACATATTGGTCTCAAAACATGCATGATGCCAAAAAGGGCTTGGCTTCCACATGCATAACATCATAAAGGGATTGGCCATAAACATGCATAGTGTCATAAGGTAATTTGGCCACAAACATGCATATTATCAAAAAGGGTTTGGCCATAAACATGCACAACTTAAAAGAGGGGATTGGCCACGAGCATGCATAATCTCATAAAGGGTTTGGCCACAAACTTGCATGTTAGCATAAGGGGTTTGGGTTCATAAACATGCATAAGCCCCAAAATCTTGTCTTAGCCAATGTTTCACAAGTAAAGTGGTTCCTAAAGGTTCATGCTAGCATTTCATGTATAAAGATCCAAACTTGCAAGTTAAACTAGGTTATGCATAGCATGAGAGGCATGATTAAGTCACTCACATGGCCTAAGATCATAAATATGAACACAAGAGGCATGGTAAGGTTCATATAGGTTCGCATAATCATGTTTAGCCTCATTTTATCCCATGTCATTATCAAAACTACCGTTTCCATCTAAAAGTAGCTAGAACTTACATAGGCAAGGCTTAGGAAAGGGATCATGCATCATCATGACGAAGAAAGGTGGCTCCTTTGATGAAGAACCATCATGAAACTCGCATAGCAATGTTGATTTGGCCTCTATTTGGTGTAGCAAGCTTGCATCCTTTGATTTGAACCCGATTTGAATGCATAGGCTCTAGGGATTTGAGATGGAGGCCATGATCAAGATTGATTTTGGCAGCACTTAGTTGCTAGGTTTGATTTTTAGGGATTTAGGTTAGGTTTAGGGTCTTTTTATAGAGATTAGGATAGTTTTAGGCCCTTAGATTAACCCTAGGATAGATCAGGACCATCAGATCTCGGAAGCTTCCAGAACCAGCCCAAGAACAAGACCAGGTGAGACAAACAGGTGCGCCAGGCAAATTGCCCCGGCCACCCCCTGTCGACAGGCAAGTCGACAGGGCTGTCGACTTGGTCTGGGCCCAAGTCGACAGGCCTGTCGACAGCCCTGTCGACATGGCCTAGGCGGGGAAACTTCCCGCCTAGCCCCAGATCTGATTTCCAAAACTGTTTCCGAAATTCAAATTTCCAGAAATCTTCTTTGGGCCTTTAACGGGTCATACGGACTCCGATTCTCGAAAACTCGGACTCTATTTCGCGTATTTTTCCGAGACGAACGCAATGGCACAGACCGTTTTACTTGATTCAGAATTTAAAATTAAATTCTGCCTTGATTCTCGTTTTAACATATTATCGAAAAATACGAGTTGTTACACTTCCACTGCTGTCCGCAACATGCACATGTTTGTAGGCTTTGTTGTTTTCTGGAGTACATGTTATTGGAGTAAAATATGCATTTTTAATTACAATTGTTTGTGATTGACAGTTTGCTTTTAAGGTATGTTATTTCATTCAATAATGTGCATATAAATATGTATTGTTTATCTTGTTAAGCATGGATGGAGTCATGCCTCATTTGGTGCTACTTGTTCAAATTGAACATGTATTTACTGTGTTCCTTTTGTCAGAAGTGGAAGGATAGTACTCCGAGCTCATCGCTTCTGGAAAAGAAAAGTCGGCAAATGTTCTCTTAGGTGGTGGTGGTGGTGTTGTTCGTCGTTGTGTCTGCATCCGCCGCCAAGTGCAGCAGCAGCCAATGCAAAGAAAGGGTCCGTCATTTTATTTTCCATTCAATTTATTGCATATGAAAGGATTGTTATTTTATATGATGGGGCAACAATAATGGAAAAAATATTGTTTCGTCTAGGCATTGAATACTATCGGGCCGGCTCTGTATATACACACACTCTTCTATAACCGGACAAGCTTGGAAGCTTTGACGAGAGAGGGGGGGGGCAGGGTTCGCTTGAGGGTGAGGGAGGTCGAGGTGGACCGACGGCTGTTGGTGGAGGTGTGCCGGCGGACGTGAGTCGCCAAGGAGGCCGATGGAACTATGAAGGTTAGATGGGCGAGACAGAGAGCAAAACAAGAGAACGAACTGTTTGCGTGGACTTGGGAAGAGAAGTATTGCTGTGGGAACCAACTGTTTGAAAGGGAAACGAGTTTTATTTCGATTTAGATTTCAGAGGTTATAGTTTCTCCAATTTTTTTCTGAAGGTTGCGATAGAAGAAAACAAACGAATTGCTGTTGGAATTATTGAAGAAGAAAGCAGGCAAGAAAGAGAGCAGGAGGACAACCGTTGAACATGCAGAAGAAATTTTTACAAGTGGTTCAAAACAACCAAGCAATCTACATTTGTCCATCTACACATTTTAATTTCATTTCTTCCGGTAAGCGTGTTTGTTAGCCTAGTATATATATTTTATTGTATAGTAGTCAAGCTACATGTTTTAGTGTACGTTTGTTTTAAAATTTGCGCACCAAAATTTTCCTTTTGAGGATTCCTGTTAGTTTTAATTATCGATAACCATCAACGCCAGATTAACAATATAATAATGTGTCATGATCCTAGAATAATAATAAAATAGACCGGTTAATTAGTTATATAAAGTGTCAAAAGGAACTACAGTTGCCCAAAAATACATTAGAAAAATATATGTTTATTTTCCTCCAATAAAATTTATTCTAAAATTACGCAAACAGAAACTGAACAAAAAATATTTGAAATGAACATTTAACTATGATTTAATTTAAAATTCGGATCATTTCTAGCAATTGAATTACAACTCGTTCAACATTTCGACTAACGACAAAACTTTTTACCAAAACAAATATTGTTTTAAACTAAATTTCACAAAATAGACAAAATTTCGAATAAAATATTTATTTCAACGATAATCTTTAATTAAAACTTTATATTTTAAGCGTCAAAATTCTTAGCAAGTGTCAAGCACCGAACAAGGACGACATCGTTGTCGCCCGCAATAAATCTCTTAAGCTCTAATTGCTTTGATACTATAGATTTTTTAATAGAGTTAGGTCATTGACGCAAAAAAGGATCATGAATTCCTGATTAAATATTAGTTGCAACGATCTATGCTCCCCAGCTAAAATTGATCCATATCGACATAGTCGGTAAATAAGTACCAACGATTGTATGGACATGATACATTTGCTAACTTTATCGATAAGGCTTAGTATTCGAAAACTACAAATTATCCTAGACCAAATGGTTCATATCTACTCAATCGATAAATTCTTTCCCTCATAGATTATCATATTTAAGTAAATTTAATCGGAAGGGCATTTCTATAAATAGTTGTTGTGGATAAAATATAATTTAAGGTTGGATAAACAATAACTCCAAATACAAATTATGAACTCACAAATTATAAGATAAATCATATTACTATTAGTACTCATCAAGAAAATCAAAATGGATTTAGGACCAGTCCTGGTTATTTGATTGAATTGAATACTCAATAAAACATGACACGATTTGTTTGTATTCATAACTACATGTAAAAAGGAAATTAACGGAAGCACATATATTTACAGACTAGACTAGAAGGTGAAGTGCCTCAACCCTAATTATCGGCTTAGATGGACTCCGATAAGGAATAAATGCTTTATATAGACTTAAAAGTTGATAAGCATTTACATAAAGGCTTAGTATACACCATAATTACTCCAGTACTGTTCTTAACATGGTGGATGAGAGTGCCACAATCATCAAGGTTCACCATTTGCCTCATGTCACTTGTCGCATGACTCTTGTCGCTTGGCTCTTGTCGACACTGTTGGAAGATAAAGAGCTTATCGTTGCCAGCATTTCATTACAACTTGCCAATAAACAAAGCTTATCTGCTTGATCAATAAGGGAGCTTCACCAGCAACAAGACTATGAGTACACACATAGCTTGCTATCTCTATCCATCTAAAGATGCATATGGATTGAGTCGACAAGATTGCTTATAGATGTGGTCGATGGGGTCTACTTCTAAGCCTTAGGAGCAGACTTCCTAATCGTGTTCCATGTGATTAATATAAACCTTGCAACATAGATAGCTTGTCGTAACCTTCCTCTATATTCTTATCATTTTCAGCTTGCTCACCCTAAACCATTAGTACCAACCCACTCCTCTAAAACCTAAATTGATTTCAGGAAAAGTAATTTCACTTACTTTATTGTAAACCAGACGTATATTGGATGGAAATGGAATAAAATAAACTTACTTAGAGTATCTAACTTAATTGTGTCAGTTTTCACTGAATATCCTTATGAGCCTTATTGGCCAACAAGATCTCATCGACCAGATCGATAAGGGTTTGCCAACTATTTTGTAATCATTTCCACTCAAAGTCTTATCCTTTTGAACCTTAACGACTGGTTCAGTAAGCCTCCACACAACAGTTAGTTAACTCCCCAATCCTTATCGACTTATTCGATAAGACTTCCTAATTATTATTTTTTGATCCTTACCACTCCACACCCTAAATCTCTATCGTCTACTTCGGTAGATATCATAGATTAACACTTTCCAATTTTATCGTACCATTTCCTTAATCCATGTCGATCCAATCGAAATCCTTTCCCGAGCATCACCTTAATAAGACTGTTTTGATATTATCGACAATGCCTTATCAATGCCATCGACACGAGCATTTCCAACCATTCAACTGGCTTTTTATCTCAGTCATCCTACCTGATTCCTTCTTGTTGATTTAGACAAGGCTACTGCTAAATACCTTAAGCATCTAATTTGATCCAACCACGTTATCCACTACTTGTCCACCTTATTGATTAGCTCGTTCATGACTTTGGATGTTAATGATTTTAGTTGTTAACAAAAATCAAATGGAGTTTAATATTTAACATTTCATAAATATTAATTAATTTAATTGATTTAAAACAATTCATTAATTAATACGATAATTCATAAGTTTATTATATTAATTTAATTAATTTACTAGCAAGAAGATTATGAGTGCACATAGCTTGCCATTTCTATGCAGCTAAAGATGCATATCGATTGGGTCGACAAGATAGCCAATTGATGTGGTCGATGGGGGTCTGCTTCTAAGCCTTTGGAACAGAATTCCTAATCATGTTCCATGTGATGAATATAAACCTTTCAGCACAGATACCTTGTCGCAACCTTCCTCTAGTCTTATCATTTTCAACTTGCTAACCCTAAACCATTAGTACCAACCCGCTCCTACGAAAACCTAAATTGATTTCCGAAAAAGTAATTTCACTTACTTTATTGTAAATCAGACATATATCGAATGGAAATGGAACAAAATAAACTTAATTAGAGTATCTATCTTAATTGTGTGAGTTTTCACTGAATATCCTTATGAGCCTTGTTGGCTAATAAGATCTCATTGACCCAGTTGATAAGGGTTTTCCAACTATTTTGTAATCATTTCCATTCAAAGTCTTCCTAATTATTATTCGATAAGCCTTTTGAACCTTAACGACTGGTTGGTAAGCCTCCACACAAGAGTTAATTAACTCCCCAATCCTTATCGACTTATTCGATAAGACTTCCTAATTATTATTTTTTGATCCTCACCACTCCATATCCTAAATCTCTATCGTCTGCTTCGATTGATATCATAGATTAACACTTTCCAATTTTATCATACCATTTCCTTAATCCATGTCGATCTAATCGAAATCCTTTCCCGAGCATCACCTTAATAAGACTGGTTTGATATTATGGACAATGCCTTATCAATGCCATCGACAAGAGCATTTTTAACCATTCAACTGGCTTTTTATCTTAATCATCCTACCTGATTCCTTCTTGTTGACTTTGACAAGCCTACTGCTAAATACCTTAAGCAACTAATTTTATCCAACCACGTTATCCATTACTTGTCCACCTTATTGATAAGGTCGCTCATGACTTTGGATGTTAATGATTTTAGCCGTTAACAAAAACCAAATGGAGTTTAATAATTAACATTTCAAAATATTAACTAATTTACAACAATTCATATATTAATACGATAATTCATAAATTTATTTAATTATGTGTTTTGTTTGGGGTATTCACTGTTATGATTGTGCAACTCAAAGGTACAAATTCAGTCAATGTCGAACTAATTGAATATTAACGTTCTCCTATCATTTAGCAGGTGATTTGACATTTTGGGTGAATTATTACTTATACGTGTTTTGATAAAACCCAATTTTACTTATTATAAATGATACACTATACTGATATTTTTTACACCTATTCTCTTTATCAAAACTATTCCTCTCTGGACTTTTGAATCCAGTAGCGGTCAAAATTCCAGTATCGCCCACATTTAACTTTACTGTCTAAATACAAAGTTCTTGGTTCAAATATAACATTTATTATTAATCGAAATGTTCTAATCAAATACTTTGACTTTGAGTTGACTTTAGTTAATCGTGGTACTAACCTTATATAACGATGGAGATAAATCCTATCTCAAATAGTGTTTCTCTTCGAATGCTTTCAGTCGACCAAACAATACTTATCCAATGGACGCCGCACCATAGTTTAACCTTAATCAAAGTCGAGCTTCCACATTGAAGATCAACAACATCATAAAGCCAGGAAGACTGAGCGAAGTAGTGACATTGACATTTTCTGCTAGACTTTAGTTATATCAACTAACATAAAACTATCGAATGAATCAGTCCATAATTATCCAATAACTATCAATACCTAACCCCTTGGTTCCCCTAACACTCATGATTAATACATTGTCTAACATTTAGAGAGCATTATATA
This sequence comes from Allium sativum, assembly GCA_030737875.1. NCBI lineage: Eukaryota > Viridiplantae > Streptophyta > Magnoliopsida > Asparagales > Amaryllidaceae > Allium > Allium sativum. The sequence continues at coordinate 73,428,357 of CM060923.1, read as the reverse complement.
ATTTAATCTCAATGGATGCATTGATATCCAATTTCGATACATCTTGACTAAGAATATTTATAATGGTATACTTGCCCTTATTCTGATAAACTGCTCAAGGTTACAAAAATTTGCTGCTATCACAAAACATATAATTTATGGATTTTCTATTAGACGTATTTTTAATTAAATTACTTAATTAATGTAACAAATTATGTCAAGTAGATAATAGAAAGAAAATAACTTTTATTTCGAATATGATTGGTCACCAAGTTAAATATATGCTAGAAATTACGTAGTTACCCTAAGGCATACCCCTAACTCTAATAAGTTGCCACTTTCACTTGAGATCAATTATTGAATTTTATTCCAACTTCTCTAATCGGTTTCTTAAAACAAATTGGTTTAATCACTTAGTGAATGTATATGCTATTACACTTAATTATCTACTATGTCAATCAACTCTCTCTGACAATAATGAACTATTTTACCATAAGTTACAACTTCGAGTTTTTCCATCGAATATTAGTGAGCATTAAGTTCTGTTATGAACCATATCACGAAATTATTATTATATAAAAATGGCATGAGATTCTCCAAAAATTTGGAATTGGCTTAGTTATAAATTTGCACATTTATATTTATTTCTACATACGTTTCTTTATTGCTGCATATTCAAGGCGATGTACTTGGCTTTTTCTATTGAATCAACTATTCCAACAGCCCGATAGACCTTCATTTGCCTTACTGAGACCACACAAGCTTACAACCAAATAATGGTTTCCTTAGACGATCTAAAATGGTAAAAGATCAACATTCCCTTTCAGAAGACCGAAAGACTCTTCACAAACTCATAGAAAGTGTGTATAAAAAGACCTACAAGGTTACCGATAGCATGAATGTCAAGAATTCCAAGTCACCCCACCGAGGGCTAATGGCCTGACCGAAAGTTCTTTATCGAAACCAATGAATGTACATCAACCATAACCAATTCAATAGAGAACTCAAGCTATTTCCAGATGGATCACTTTCACCTGTTCTACTAGTATCTTATCATTGTTCTATAGGATCTTACTTTTGGAATTCATCGGAAGCATCTAACAGGAACTTTATTATGGAAACTATATCTAAGCCTGATCTAATCCTTTCACAAGTGAAGGACTCTACAAGAATACACCATTTTGAGGTGTTAACCATAAATTTGACTAGTATTTTTGGCGCTAGAAGGAGAGCTTAAAGCTCTGATACCCTTTAACATCCTTTAATTCAGTAAGGACTTGCTTTTGACCAAAGGTATAGATGGATATTAAGTACGAAATAACTCGTAACGACTTGCGAAGGATTGCTTACGCCTCAAAAGATGTTTTGTATAAGCCGAAAAGTGTTAACCGTGGATTGGGAAGGACCCTTACAGAACGAAATAACATTACTACAGGGTTGAGCATGGGCCCGAAATAAAAAATCAGACACCTTCATAGTCTAATAAGGGAAAAGTGGCTATGAGTCCTTCATTTCATCGATATAGAAACAACGAAGAAATAATGGGAGCGAGAAATACATTAACACTTTCGGTAAAACAAAAACCTTGCAAGGATAATAAATTGATTGGATTTAAACAAGGATCTTTGGAACAATTTATACCAGAAGTATCCTACATGGATTGAGGCCCCTTGAAGGACAAATGCTATGAATGAAGGCTTTAAATATGAGGCAGAATTCCACGAATTAGGCACCAGAAGTATAACCCTACTCCAAGGTGGTTCAACATCATTCTCTACTTCCGAAAAACTATGAGGAAAGACAATGATTTATTCCTCCAAACGGAAAATGCAATTCAGATCGATTCACGAGGAATAACACTTGAAAAGGAAATGTTAAAGGATTATGAGGTCTTCGTTCAAACATAGAAACCTAACATAAGTAAATCTTCGCTAATTTATATCTGACAAGAGGTGTTTAAAGAAAAAGAAGGTATTACCAATAAGGTCTTCCCTTGTTACATACCGAAAGCAAAGCCGAAAAGGAAAGCGCCTAATAACGAAAACCAAGAGTCATGGTTAAAGAATAAAAGGCTAAGTAATAAGCCTTTGGAAGGAAAATAGAAACTTAATTAGCCTATGGAATATGAATTAGTTATTGGTGAGTCAAGACTTCCATAGAGTTTTGATTTCTGATATAGAGATACGCCGTGATCGACAAAAAGAAGATTTTCATTGGTTTGAAGAGATAAAGAGCTACATATGGTATTATACATTAGAGGTTGATTATTTGGTATGTTAGTAGTGTTATTTATGTTAAAATCTATCCTCAAATAATCTCACACCTCCAATCTTTGAATATATATGTTAGAATATATGAGTGCACATTAACTGTGCAATCTAGGCTAAACCGGTCGACCGGTTGAAAACCAGGGGTCGACCGTTTCTTCCCAGAATGCACAGATAAAGTGCACACGGATACATAACGTATATATATTCAAATTCCTGTCTACTGGTCCTTTTTGATATGTCGACCGTTTTCTTCCAGAAAGCAACCTTTCGTATAGACATTTCCATTTCTTCAACGGTTGCTTCTCTTTCTCTTCTCCAATAAACATGACCGTTGTTTGTAACTCTTCATGAATGATTACAACTGTTTATTCCTTATATAAACATCATGTGATCATCATTTCAAATTACCAATTCTATCAATCTAATCTCTATTCTCTTGATCTCAATCTTGAACTCTCAAGCGCTCAAATTGCTCATATTCTATCATATATCGTTTGAATCCTAGAATCTATTTAACATTCTTTTTATTCAATACGATATTCACTTCCAAATCTTCATATACACAAATATATTATTTGAGGATAAGACTATAGGAAGTCTGTACTACAGGTGATAAAATCGTGTTATCAAGAACATAAACTGTCAAAAACAAAGTATATTCGTCTTACTTGAAGTCCTCGGTATTGTAAGAGGCACGTGTTGAAGTCTTAAGTGTTGTAAGAGGCATGAAATCCCGTTCGTCTGCTCGGGTGTTGTATACCTGTTCCTTTGGGTGAAGTGAGGTGGTTGTTAGTGAAAATCCAGATAGAGGTCTGGGACTGGAAGTAGGACGGTGCTTCGAACCAGTATAAAAATCCCTAGTGTGATTTTTCTAGTTTACTGCATCTACTCTTTTATATATATCTGTGATTAGCTATTATTTCATACTTGTGTGTTATACGCATATTACACGATCCGTGTGCATTATATTAGCACGTAAACGCATTTTCATTTGGTATCAGAGTAAGGATATCTTATAACCGTTACACAGTTATTTGATATATTCTTGTAATATGGCAAATAACGTAAGTACTAGCACTCAAAACACCACTTACACGGAAGGTCAATCGACACAAAGACCTCCATTCTTCAATGGTCTCAACTATAGCTATTGGGCAACATGTATGTCATTCTTCATGCAGTCAAATAGCTATGATGCCTGGAATGCTACACAAAAAGAAATAGTGAATCGAATAACTGATTATTCAGAATGGACATCGGCTGAGAAAACGGCAGCAACCATAAATGCAAAAGCAATAAACATGTTATTTTGTGCATTAGACCAAAATGAATATAACTGGGTTATTATCTGTACCACTGCATATCAAATGTGGAAAACGCTGAAAACCACTCATGAAGGTACTAACAAGGTTAAACAAGCCAAAATAGCCATGATGAAAAGTCAGTTTCAAAATTTCAAAATGAAGCCGAATGAGACAATCAATGATATGTATTCACGGTTTCAAACTATTCACCATGCACTTATTGGTTTAGGACGAATATTCAGATTTTGATGTTGTTTTACCAGTCCTACATTCTCTGACTAGTGAATGGGAAGGAAAAGTATTAGCAATTGAAGAAGCTAATGACCTTTCCGTCATGAAGCCAGATGAATTGATAGGAAATCTAATGTCCTATGAAGCTAATTTGCAAGCTAGAAAGGAACAGAAAGAAGAAAATAAAAATGTAGCATTTCACGTAGAAAAAGATGAAGATGAATCAGATTCTGAAGATAAAGACCTAGAATTCATTGCAAAAGGTTTCAAAAAATTCTTGAAACAACGAAAAGCTACACTACTACAAAAGTGGGCATATTCGACACTATTTTTATGTGGCCGTAGATCAAAAAAGCGTTGCCGTAGGCCATTTTTTCAAATAGGCAACACCAGGGGGGCGTGGCACCCGCGGCCATTGCATTAGCCACCTAAGGCAACACTTTTGCCCATCTACGGCCACGGAAAGAAAGTGTTGCATTATAGCCATAATGCAACACTATTTGCACGTAATGCAACACTATTCAACGTTGCCTTAAGCATTAGTTAGGGTCTGGCTTCCAGTGCCGCCACGTCAGCTTTCCACGTCAGATGTCTACGTGTCACACGACACGTCATCTCTCCATGTCAGCACTCCACGTGTCACATGCCACACCAGCTATCCACGTCAGCTGTGGGGTCAACGTGCGTCGGGTATGCAATTATATTTAATGTAATGCAACACCACTACAATATGTAATGCAACACCATTACAATGAAATGCAATATCAATAAAAGCTAACGCAACAGTAGAAGAAGGAAAATGCAACACTAATTTGATAGAAATACAATGCTTTAATTAAATATTTTGCAATACAGGTTTTGTACAAGAAACTCATCCAAAGCAATTGTTTTAATTATCCAAATATCAAAACTCAAAAATCAGCTACACCGTTTTGTTCATTGTATACAGTAAGCTCGAACTACTTCAAGAATAGGTGCACGGCATAAGGGACATTATCCTGATCCATTCCTGGCCAATTCTTTAGCGAATTCTGAACATGTACACATGTGTCCACACCTGCAAAATGTATTACTCATTTATATATATGAATCATATATATGCAGCAATCCGATTGCAATAGGAAATATATATGTATGTTAGTATGTACCTATATATGAGTCATATATATGCAGCAATCCGATCTGCAAAATGTATCCCTCTGCCTTCCAGAATTAAATATGCACCTGATCAAATGATAACAAGTTATTTGATAAGTGGTGGCATCGAATAGCCATTGGCCTTCTTAGTAAAATGTTATGAACACAATTATTACAATTGACTTACTGACCATTGGCGATTGGTCACTCATGCCAGCCAACAAATAAGCAATTTCATATGGCCATTCGTCTTCTGAGCAAAAAGTTTTCATTTCCCATATTATTGCCACGTACAGTGTGTCACTTCATATCCTGTCAAGCTTCAGAAGCATATCGTCATCTACATCTTCAACTCCTAAACAAAACTCCATCGTCAAAAGTTAAAAAAAACAATGGAGGACTCTTCACTATGCATCACTGCCACTGTTCTTTCAGGACATTGGACTTACGAATTTGTGCATCTCACGCTTAGGCATACGCTGAAGCTTAATGAGGAGTGGACTATACGGGTTATACCCAAAAACTCTTTTCTAATAACATGCCCATCTTACAGTACGCGTGATCATGCGCTAATGTTGAAACTTTTTACAAAAATTGAAGGTGCTTTTTATGTGCAACAATGGTCTGCTGAATAATTTGAGCCTGAACCAGCGTTCGAGGCAGAATCATGGGCCAGAGTTGTTGGCTTTTCCGAGTTCCTGAAGACAAATGTTCCTGCAATAAAAGAATTAATGACGCCAATGGGAAATGTGTGTGAAATTGACGACTGTCATTGGTCTCGAATTGACCATAGATCATTATACCTGAAAATGGAATTTTATGAAGGCATTGGCTTGGAGAATGTTTTTGCTGCTCGATTCGACAACAAGAAATACATCATTAGGGTTGAGCGCACCACACATACTCATCCTTTGACGAGGCCTGAAATTCTGTTTGTGAGCAATAGGGAGGAACCGGTGGTACCATTTTTTTGTGATCATAGGTAAATTTTACTTCCATCCACAGTTTCTTATAGTGAGACACAACCACACATGCACACACTCACATACATACATACAAGGTTATAATGCCCCACCCAAGATTCTGAAATAATAATACAAACCGGTGCTCTGTTAGTTGTACATAGATGTGGTTGTGTTGCTTGAATTTGAGACACTGTTATTGTATGGCTTGAATTTCCTTCAGATGTGGTTACATGTCAAATTGTTTGATAATTAATGTGTGTTACATGTCAAATTGTTTGATAATTAAGGCATATAAACTCGTAGGTGGATCACATTATTTGAGAATTGAATCATATAATATATTAGGTGGATCACAAAATGTTTACAGAAATAGAAGTTTGATCATATAATATATTAGGTGGATCACAAAATGTTTACAGAAATAGAATTAACATACCTATTGAAGTTTGATCATCCAAAGATCACTTTGCCCTCCACAACAAGAAATTCTGGTTTGGTCGCTGACTATGCTCTATCCTTAACAGCCACTCTGACATAGACAATGACTCTGACATGGACAATGACTCTGACATGGATGCTGGTGCTGATGCTGGTGTGGATGCTGGTGATGATGCTGGTGATGACTGGTGATGTTTGTGGATGTTGGTTTTATTCTGCTGGTAATGATTTTTGGCTTGAAATTTTGTGAATATTTGTGAAACTTTGTGTGGTTGTGGAAGTTTGTGATGACTGGTGATGACTGATGATGGATGCTGGTGAATGTTTTTGAATGTTTGTGAATGGTACGTTGTTTTGTTTGTGAATGCTGGTGATTTTTTAAATTCTCTGCGTACGTCTCTGGTGTATACTTATGATACTTGTGCGTGTATACTTGTGCGTGCCTTCAGATGGCTGCCTTATGATACTTGTGCGTGCATGTATACTTGTGCGCGCGTGTATACTTGTGCGTGTCTACTTGAGCGTGTGTACTTGTGCGTGTATACTTATGATACTTGAGCTTGTATACTTGTGATACTTGTGCATGTATACTTGTGCGTGTATACTTATGATACTTGAGCGTGTGTACTTGTGCGTGTATACTTATGATACTTAAGCTTGTATACGTGTGATACTTGAGCTTGTATACTTGTGATACTTGTGCGTGTATACTTGTGCATGTATACTTGTGCGTGTATACTTATGATACTTGTGCGTGTATACTTGTGCGTGCGTGTATACTTGTGAGTGTATATATGCACTGCGTGTATGATGTGTATTGTAATAAAACGAAAATGCTTGAGTGCCCGCTTCAGATTTTGTCAAAATCTGCGGTAAGAGGCTTAAAATTCGGATGTCACCGCAGTGCATACACACCGCAGTGCAAATTAACCTCAAGCATACAAATTAACCACAGTGTAAGGTATGAACCTCAAGCAGTGCAAATTAACCGCAGTCCCCATTCCTTAACCAGCTCGACCTCTATAATAAACCAATGTCTTTTTCATGCCAGTAGCCCGGTTCTCATGGTTTATTGCTGGGTATAATTTTCGAATAAACCTCAGCATAATCCCAAATCCCAAATCAATAATAAGCGCAACTAATTACTCATAAGCGAATGGGTTTTCCAAAATGTAACAAATGAACTAATTACTAATTACTCATAATCCAATCTATAATAAGCGCAACTAATTCACAGTGCAATACAAACTGAACCTGAGGGAAAAAACTGGCGATGTCAGCGCCCTAAGCAATCAAAACTAGAAAGCGTTTCAAAGCTTCATCCTTTTCGGAATAGAATTTGCTGTCGAGGAGAGGATCGATACTGACGTGAATTTAGGTTTAAATTTTTGTCAATAGTAAAAAGGGGGAAAAACGATTAGATGATAGAGAAGAAAACGATTTCATGAAGGGAGAAGATCGCGCCAAAATTTCGTCAAAAGAATGAAATGACGTGGCTGTCAATGATTGGATGATGGCTAACATTAAGATCATCAGATCCATAGATGGTTTGAACCGTTGGATTAATCTTTCATCTACGGTTGGGGTTTTTATATGTTGATAACGCGGATAGCTGAGCTGGATTATATATACGTAATGCTACGCTTTTAACTGGTGTTGCACATCAGAACACTAAAATTCCCACCGCAACAGTGCATCCACGAATAATGCAACAACATATGAATGCTGTTGCAGAAGCTCGAAGAAATCATAGCTTTCGCCACACTTTTCATGCAACGCACACAAATTAGTGTCGAATATGCGCACTTTTGTAGTAGTGCTAGTCGATATAACAAAAAGAAAACTGGATCAAATAGACCATCTTCATCCACTATAGAATGTTTCAACTGCTACAAAAAGGGGCACATGCAGAAGGATTGTTCGGAGCAAAAGAAGAAGTCAGAAAATGACAAATTCAGATATAAGAAGGACAAATCAAAGAAACGAGCATTCTCAGTTACATGGGATGATTCAGACTCGTCTTCATCAGAAAGTGAAAGTGATACAGAAAATGAACAAGCAAACGTTTGTTTCATGGCAGTAGAAGATGAGGTACAAATTCCTACATTTGATGAAGTACTTGATATTAATGCCGAATTGATAGTTAAATATAAAGACATAAAACTACAATTAAAAGAATCCAAAGCAGATTTGAGTAGAGCAGAGTTTGAACGAGATATGTTAAAACACGAGAAGAAAATATTAGAAGAAGAACTTGAAAAACTTCAAGAATCATCATCTAATATTGACTCTCAATTATCTCTTTTGAGTCAAGAAATTGAAACTCAAAAATAGAAAAATGATGCTCTCACTATTGAAAATCATGAGCTTAAGGCAAAAGTCAAAATTCTGGACCTAGAAAGGCTAGTTTACAAACTAAGTTAGATAGTATTACTCAAAAAATTTCTAACTTCAACAAAGATCGAGAAAATTTGGCAAAAATCATTGAAAGTTCACAACTTGCTTCAAACAAACATGGTTTGGGATCTCAAGAAGAAGAAAGATGAAGCTAAGAAAAATCCTAGTTTATTATATTCCAAGCCAAAACCAGTTGTGAAGTTTCAAAAGAAAAATGTGAAGACTATCAAGATATGGGTTCCTAAAACAAATAACAAGTTGATTAGGAACAAATATATTCGACATTTCATGAATTCTGTGCATCTTAATTCTAATTATATATATAAAGGGGATACCGGACCCGTATGGGTTTGGACTCCTAAGACCAAACTCTTAGGACCCTATAAAAAGTGGGTACCATGGACTTAATTTTATTTTTTGCAGGTCCCACTAAGAAAAGAGGAAAGTGGATATTGGACAGTGGTTGCTCAAAGCACATGACTGGAGACAAGAGCTTATTGACAAATATTACATACTTAGATGGTGGCTCCGTTACTTTTGGAGATAATTCAAAAGGTTATATCATCGGCAAAGGCGATGTGCGCAATTGCGGTATCTCTAACTTACCTCTTATTACCAATGTCATGCTAGTTCGAAATTTGAAACACAAATTACTTAGTATTAATCAGTTATGCGACAAGGGTTTTACAATTTCCTTTTCAGATAATAAGTGTAGTATCTTAGATAAAGACCATAATTTAATTTTTGAAGGTTATAGAGACAAAAGTATATATATATTCTGAATATGAATATTAATCATAATTCAGATATGTGTCTTGTGGCTAATGATAATGATCCATGGCTATGGCACAAATGCTTCTGTCATATAAACTTTAGAACTATCGACAAGCTAGTTAAAAACGATCTAGTTAGAGGACTACCCAAAATGAGCTTTAAAGTTGACAACTTGTGTGACGCATGTCAATTAGGAAAATTGACCAAATCATCTTTTAAATCCAAGAAAATCATATCAACATTACAACCACTTGAGTTACTACATATGGATTTATTTGGACCAACTAAGGTTCAGTCAATAAATCACAGTCGATATGTGTTTGTAATTGTCGATGATTACTCTCATTACACCTGGATAATTTTCTTGAAAAACAAAAGTGACACTTTTGAACATTTCAAATCTTTCGTCAAGAGAATTTAGAAATCGAAAGAGCTTAAAATTAAAAATATAAGAAGTGATCATGGCGGAGTGTTCGAAAATAATGAATTTGAACATTTTTGCACAAAGAAAGGTATATATCATAAAACTTTGTTTCCTAGAACTCAACAACAAAACAGAGTAGTAGAACGGAAAAAATCGAACCTTAGAAGAATGTGCAAGAACATTATTAAATGGAACCACTTTATCAAAACATCTCTGGGCAGAAGCTGTTGCAACTGCTTGTTATGTTTTGAATCGTGTACCCATTCGACCTCTCACCAAGAATACTTCTTATGAATTATTTAACAAAAGAAAGCCTAATATCTCATACTTCAAATTATTTGGTTCTAAGTGCTTTATCTTAAATATGAAAGACCATCTAGGTAAATTCGATCCAAAGGCCGATGAAGGTATATTTTTCGGTTATTCAGATTGAAACAAGGCATGTCGTATATTTAATAAACGAACCAAAACTATTGAAGAATCACTTCATGTCTTTTTTGATGAATTCTATCAGCATCCTTGAATTATATCAGATGATGACGAAACTTTAGTCACTGATAATCCAATCTTCACAAATGTTGATTCTGGCTCTGAAATAGTTGTTGAAAATATTCCTCAACCATGTGAGTTATGATCTCCACCATGGATACAATCTCCACCGAGAATATTAAGAGATCATCCTACTCAAAATATAATCGGGGAAGTAACATCACAAGTCAGAACAAGGAGTCAACTCCATTAAATGGGTCATGTCACGTTTCTTTCAAATATCGAACCTAAGAATCCAAAAGAGGCTGCTACTGATGATTACTAGATCATTGCTATGCAGGAAGAACTAAATCAGTTCGAGCGCAATGATGTCCGGGAACTTGTTCCAAGACCCACTGATCAATCAGTTATTGGTACTAAGTGGGTCTTTAAAAATAAGGCTGACGAACAAGGTAATATTACCAGAAATAAAGCAAGGTTAGTAGCACAAGGATATAATCAGGAAGAAGGTATCGATTATGAAGAAAATTTTGCACCAGTTGCTCGACTAGAAGCTATTAGGATCCTATTATCTTTTGCTTGTCATCATAATCTCAAATTTTATCAAATGGATGTCAAGAGTGCTTTTTTAAATGGATTTATCAAAGAGAATGTATACGTTGAACAACCTTCTTTGTTCGTACATGAAAAATATCCTGACTATGTGTACAAACTTAAGAAAGCTCTGTATGGTTTAAAACAAGCACCTCGTATGAACGACTACGTAGTTATCTTATTAACTCAGGATTTCAAATAGGCAAAGTCGATCAAACTTTGTTTATCAAACATTCTCGAAAAGATATTCAAGTTATCCATGTATATGTAGATGACATCATTTTTGGTTCAACAAATGATAAATTCTGCAAAGAGTTTGCAAATATTATGACCAAAGAATTTGAAATGTCTCATAAGGGAGAACTATCATATTTTCTTGGACTTTAAATCAAACAAGTTCCGAATGGTATTTTTATTAATCAAGAAAAATACTGTGGAAATCTTATCAAATGCTTCGGATTAGAAAATACATCTGGTAAACCTACTTCCATGAGTACAACTACACATCTTGAAAAAGATGAAAATGGTAAGAGCGTTGACCAGAAGCTATATCGAAGCATGATTGGTTTTCTTCTTTATCTCACAGCTAGTCGTCTAGATATAATGATGAGTATTTGTCTATGTGCATGCTTTCAAGCAGATCCAAAGGAATCACACCTACGAGCAGTGAAACGTATAATTCGTTATCTTAATAATACCAAAGATTTCGGTCATTTCTACCCAAAAGAATGTCCATTCGAATTAGTATCATATAGTGATGATGATTTCGGAGGCTCTCGAATGGATAGAAAGAGTACAAGTGGTACATGCCATTTCATTGGAAAATCACTTGTCTCTTGGTTTAGTAAGGAACAAAATTGTGTTTCACTATCAACGTGTGAAGTTGAATATATTTCAACAGCTTTAGCTTGTACTCAAGTAATATACATGCAACAAACACTTCAAGATTTTGATATTCATTTATAAAATTCTATTATATACTGTGATAACACATGTGCTATAAACCTTTCTAAGAATCTAGTGAATCACACTTGAACCAAACATATTGATATCCGTCGTCATTTCCTTAGAGACAATATCGAGAAAGGAAATATATGTCTTGAATATGTCCAAACTGATAATCAACTAGCGAACATTTTTACTAATCCTCTACTAGAGTCTAACTTTATAAAATTGCATAGAGAGCTTGGTCTTATCTATAGAAAAGAACTTGTCAAATAATGTTATCACTTATGTTATATTTTGATTAGTTCTTTTCACATCCGGTTTATATTTCCTAAAAACATTAGCTATTTTTGGCTTTTGTTGTATTAGGAAAAGTAAATACGAGCTTTAAATCTTCTACGGCCAATAATTCATGTTAATTCCTAGCCTCAAGTTTATATATAGAGAAAAACCTATATAAACTTTCTATTCTCTCCATCTTCATCTCCCAAACTGATCATGGCACATATATGTGATGAGTGTGCTCAAAAATCCCATATTTTCATCACAAGTTCTGAGACGGAAGAGTATTACTCTCCCGAAACTCCAAAATACAAATCAAAGTGTCATCACAAATGCAATCATACTCCTGACAATACGCCAACTTCGAAAAGGGCAAAGAAATTGTTGTTTTGTTCACCCTGCACTAGAGAGAAGATCGACGAGATCCATCATTACCAAAAACATCAAATTGATCTTCAAAGACAGCTACATTATGAGCAACAACAGACCTCTGAATGACTATCTCTTTTAGAATGAATGGCAACATTCTTTTGTGGTTCAAACAAACATGGCGTATACGAGCCAATGCCATACGTTCCTTCATCCTCTAGGAGCCCAAATTCATGGGAAAGGAACTATAATCGGAATGAAGGAGCAAAAGAAAAGTGGTCGCCATGAAAACCATGCATTAACGACGTCAAGAAAGAGTCCACTGATCACAATTCCTCTACCTCTCATTAAAATTATTTTTTATTAATATTCTTATTGTATTCTTGTATTTTTTTCTCATGCACTAATAATATATATATATATATATATATATCTTTTTTTGAATAAATTCAATATTATATGGACCATTAAAACTCAGAAATAAGAGCGAGAAACAAGAAAAACAACTCACTGGTAAACCAGTCGACCGGCCATAATCCACCAGTCGACCGTTTTATCATCTGGTTGAAAATGGTCGACCGGTGAATTCAAGGCTGTCGACCGGTTTTGGGTAGTTTTGTTTTTTAAGGTCTATGTACATCAGTTTTTTACTCCATCTCCTCGCTTCTTTTAACTCCAAACGTTTTCTACTCCAAAACCTTCATAACCCTAGAAATCAATTCTTCTTCCAATCTCACCCGAGTGGCTCCTCTATAAAAGAAATTAAAGCAAGCTTCATCCTTCGAATCACAATCAATCGATCTCTCTGTCAAGAAATGATTATAGATCCAATCGCACTCAAAAGGTGAAATGAGATGAAAGATTTTAAAACCCATCCGGTTTCGTACATTAAGTTCATTGATTTCTCTAATTATCATGTTCTTGGCTTAGCAAAGAATGCCGATATTGAAAACCTAATTGACTTTGATCAAAATAATGTGGCAATTAACCATGTTATGATCAAGTTATTCTATTCTAACCTAAACTTAGAGAAGTACAAGCCAGAAAATCCCTCTCAATGCTTTTGGTTCGTAGTATGTGGCAAACAAGTCTTTATCTCGTATCAAAGAATGGCAAATGTCCTTGGTTCTTCCTTTTTAGGTGAAAAATTCTCAAGTAACTTTTGTAATATCCATGTGCGTGATCATGTTATCATTAATTCATTGAAGATAATATAGATAGTACAAAATCCATAGTTTTACGACCTGCTGCGAGAGTTATTCATCACACTCTTATGTACTCCCTTTTTCCGAGAACAGGAAATTTTGATGCCGTCTATAAAGAAAATTTCAAAGCATTATATGCAATATACGGGGATATTCGTATCAACTGGATTGGTATGATTTTTGATGAGATATTGCAAATTAATGAGTGTTTTAGGCCGCATTTATTTTATAATTAATATATCATGCGTCTACTATTTGATTGTGGCATCAAATCTCCTGATTCGACTGTTTCAAAGCCCAAATGCATTAACAAAGCATCGATTTCACGAATGAAGCTTCCCGCTCCATACTTCAATATTATGCCCTTTGAACAATGGAAAGAAAAAGGACATCAAGGAGCTTCATCACAATCGTCCCGCCCAAAACCTAAGGAAATTAAACTTCTACGATCATCTTCCTCTACAAAGGAATCGCTTGAAACTATTGCTTGCAATCAATTCCTCCTTGAAGCACGACTTAAGCGTATGGATACAAAGATGGATAAACGCTTTAACAAACTTAATTCTTTCTTTGGATCTTTGCGAGAAGCAATATCATGTGGTGCATCATCCTCATCTATGCAAGCTCAAGACCCCAATACACGTCCAGCTCCTCCTTCTTTTAATTGGACATATTCGGAAGAGGGTGCAAGCTTGGGAACTAGTTATGGGCGTGGACGCGGGAAAAGTCAGCTTGTAGAAGAATAAGAAGAAGAAGAAGAGGAAGAGGAAGATGAGACGGAGTCGGAATGAGTCTTCTTAGTTTACCTCTTTATCTCTTTTTATGTTCTTATAACTTTAGTTTGCTTTAAGACATGGTCCTGCACTTGTATCTAAATAGTGTTGTAGTTTAATTCGTACTAGACTTGTGTATATGATCATATTTTGCAACTCTTTATGACTCTTGATCTATGGTAGTAGTTTATGTTGCTTGTAATTCTGATGGTATCATTTTACATTTAGTTATCAACTCCTTTTTGTCGATGACAAAGGGGGAAAACTATGCTAACAGTATATATGCAGGAAAATATCGTTTTACAGGCACAATCTCAGGAGAAGATCATATACAGGGGGAGATTCAGAAGTATATTGTCATCAATAAAAAAGGGAGAGAATGTTGAGTCAAGACTTCATAGAGTTTTGATTTCTGACATAGAGATACGCCGTGATCGACAAAAAGAACAAAAAGACGATTTTCATTGGTTTGAAAAGACAAAGAGCTACATATGGTATTATACATTCGAGGTTGATCATTTGGTATGTTAGTAGTGTTATTTATGTTAAAATCTATCCTCAAATAATCTCAAACCTCCAGTCTTTGAATATATATATATATATATATATATATTAGAATATATGAGTGCACATTAACTGTGCAATCTGGGCTAAACCGGTCGACCGGTTGAAAACCAGGTGGTCGAACGTTTCTGCCCAGAATGAACAGATAACGTGCACACGGATATATAATGTATATATATTCAAATTCCTATCTACTGGTCCTTTTTGACCTGTCGACCGTTTTCTTCCAGAAAGCAACCTTTCGTATAAACACTTCAATTTCTTCAACGGTTGCTTCTCTTTCTCTTCTCCAATAAACATGACCGTTGTTTGTAACTCATCATGAATGATTACAACTGTTTATTCTTTATATAAACATCATGCGATCATCATTTCAAATTACCAATTCTATCAATCTAATCTCTATTCTCTTGATCTCAATCTTGAACTCTCAAGCGCTCAAATTGCTCATATTCTATCATATATCGTTTGAATCCTAGAATCTATTTAACATTCTTTTGATTCAATACGATATTCACTTCCAAATCTTCATATACAAAAATATATTATTTGAGGATAAGATTATAGGAAGTCTGTACTACAAGTGACAAAATTGTGTTATTAAGAACACATACTGTCAACAAAAAAGTATATTCGTCTTACTTGAAGTCCTCGGTATTGTAAGAGGCACGTGTTGAAGTCCTAAGTGTTGTAAGAGGCGTGAAATCCCGTTCGTCTGCTCGGGTGCTGTATACTTGTTCCTCCTGGTGAAGTGAGGTGATTGTTAGTGAAAATCCAGATAGAATTCTGGGACTGGAAGTAAGACGGTGCTCCGAACCAGTATAAAAATCCCTGGTGTGATTTTTCTAGTTTATTGCATCTACTCTTTTATATATATTTGGGATTAGCTATTATTTCATACTTGTGTGTTATACACCATATTACACGATCCGTGTGTATTATATTAGCATGTACACGCATTTTCAGTTACTTCAATAGAGTATATCTTTTTCTTAACCAAAGAAAAGCTTGATTATTGGTCCTGAAGAAAAAAGGAATTAAAATACGAAAGGATTGAAGGAGACTACCATTACCACTTAATGAATGGTCATGAAACAAATCAATGTAAATCCCTCGAAAAAAAAGATATTTCTTTTCTATAGATAAGGAGAATTAAAGGAATATATAAAGGATTGTAAATGAGTTTTATGAGAATTTGATCTCTGTTCTAAAGAAAGAATTCCTACACATATAAGGGTTAAAAATCAATCTATAAATAAGAGATTCTACTTGGTTGGGGCTGAAATGCTCTTCATATATGGATAACCTTAAAAATTCCTTAATGTAGTCAAGGCGCTTCTCGAATGAGAGTAGGGGTAAGCTCGAGTGATGCGCCTGACACCTATTAAATTCCTTGGTAGACCAAGGAAGTTAACCAAAAAGGGAGGAGCTACGCTTAAGACATACAAGCTTAGCCCTAAGGTAAGCCTAGGACAAGCGTGACTGGCACCCAAGGTTTTGATGTAGTCAATGCGCCCTTTGGAGGAAGGATGGGTAATTGTTGGTGCATAACTCTAGTTCCGACCAGCCTTTGATGCAGTCAACACGCCCTTTGGAGGAGGGGCGTGTAATTGCAGTGCAAAGACCGATTCCAAATGAAGCACGTTCTGCCTCTATTCTTTTTAGAACAATCTTTGCCTTTGCTTCGGCGTAAGTATGCTATACCTCTAGTCTAAAGTTGAGCACGATCTGCCTTTGCTTATGTCTCGGCTAATAGAAGGGTACGAAGCTCAAAAGGAGAACCTAAAGAATGCCAACCCTCTACTTCATAAAATGCCAAAAAATGGAAAAGAGTCGCTTAAAACCGAAAGCGCTTTCATATCCATCATTTCCGGAAGAAGATTTTTAAATTTCTAATGCTTAATTACCCAAAGAAGGGTTTTGGGATTCCTGTGAGCTGAAAGGGGCTTCATGCATACTAATTGCTTCCAGAATAGGGTTTCTAGACTTGTATTATTCTAAATACCTGAATGTGGGATTCGGGTCTTCTATTAATCTGAAAGTGGCTTCATATATATTCTTCCCAAAAGAAGATTTCTGGACTTATATTATTCCAATTACTCGAATGTAGGTTTCGAGTCTTCTATCAATCCAAAGGTGGCTTCGAATATATTCTTTCCAAAAGAAGATTTCTTGACTTCTACTATTCTAAACACCCAAATCTGGGTTTCGGGTCTTCTATTAAGCCGAAAACTGCTTCATATATATTCTTGCAAGAAAAAGAAAATTTCCAGACTTCTATTATTCTAAATACCCAAATCTGGGTTCTAGGTCTTATATTAAGTCGAAAGTTGTTTCATATATATTCTTTCCAGAAAATGAAGATTTTTGAACTTCTTTTATTTTAATACCAGAATCTGAGTTTCGGGTCTTCTATTAAGACGATGGTAACTTCGTATATATTCTTTTTAGGAAACGAAGAGTTATCAACTTCTATTATCCTGAATACCCGAATCTGGGTTTTAGGTCATCTATTAATCCAAAGATGCTTTCGTATACATTATTTCCAAAAGAAATTTTTTGGAGTTCTATTATTCTAATATACTCGAACGTAGGTTTGGAGTCTTATATTAAGATGAAGATGGCTATGTTTATATTCTTTTCAGAAGAAGATTTCTAGACTTCTATTTTTCTAAAAACCCGGATATGGGTCTTGGGTCTTCTGTTAAGCCAAGGGTAGCTTCATGTTTATTACTCCCAAAAAGAAAATTCTAGGATTCTATTGTCATCTAAATATAAGCTGAAAGTGGTTTCTTTTATATTTACCATTTTTCGAAAAGGGTTTCTAGACCTAAGCCAATCTAATTCTGCAATTTGGGTTCTAGATATACTCTTAATCGAAGATGGGTTTTCCTATCCTAACTATTTCCATAGGTAAATATTCTAAACTGTTATATCTGAATATGGGTGTCGATATATTATGTTTACTAATAAAATGGTAAGCAGTTAAGTCACACATGCAAAACATGCTCAAATAAACAAGCTAGAAAGCAAAGGATAACTACCACAAACTTTTAGTCAAATAGTTGATTAAGCTACAAATGAGTAAGTGTTCATATATAAAAAGTAACAAGAAAAACGAAGATAATTTGAAAATTATTAAGTTTTTCTCTTTGGTTCTCTGACAATGCAGAGTCTGAAAGGTGTTTCAGAACAATATGAACCATGTTATTAAGGTTTTCCTCTTTGTCCCTGGCACTTTTGTGTCATTAATTGAGTCAATTTGAGATTTAAAGGCTCGATTTTATGCTCTATTAGTCCTTGTTAGACTCTTTTTTGCTCTCATATTCGTCATTGCATTTCTTGAGATTATATATTTCCTCTTTAAAATTTTGACTCGATTAACATACTCATAAATACGATAGTTTGCATTGCCCTTCCATTTATGCTCAAAGTAATTTTCAAATTTTATGTTTTACATTTTTAACCCATTTCTTTTCAATTTCTTCGTCCAAGCCCTTAGGAGGATTTATCGAATGAGGAAAACGTTCCACCCTCTTTTTCATGTCTTGTTACTCTGCTAGACCAGGTGTAACCCCAGAAGAAGAATCTGGAAAATCAAGGATGCTATAATTTAAAATGAATTCCAAAGATTTGTAAGAAGCTAGATCCTCTAGTGTCAATGCTAAGTCACAAACTTGCTCATGAATCAGGTCCATTTCTTTATTAATATCTACCGAAGGATTAGCCTTAATCAGGTTCTTGGCTACAATAAGTTCCTTCTTTTGTTGAACAAGTTTACCTTCCATATCTCTCCTCTATTCCTAAAGGAATTGCAGGATAACCTTTTGTTCCTAGAACTTCTTAAACCATTTTAAAGCCAAATTGTCATCATTGAATTTTGGAGGAACAGGATCTCCGGATGACTTTTTCTTTTCAGTTCTAGTTATGACTTGGGCAGTAGAGCCATTTGAAGGATTCGATGGGATCAATTGGGAAACCTGACCAAATTAATTATACGACAATGTTATTCAAAAAAGGATTCATGATACATGATTCATTGACGATAAACGAAACTGAAAGTGCAAGCATACCAAAAAGAAAAATACTTCATATTAACTTAGTATTGATATTTACATAATCTTAGCATGATTCAAACAAAATCGAATTCTTTGACATTTCTAGAACAAAATTTTCTCTATAATACGAGAGTTTCTCAGGTGAAAAATCAATGGATAACGAGAACACTCTAGGAAGGCTTCATATAGCCTCAGATGTGGGTCATGTCCAAACATTACACCATATATGCAAATTAGGTTGTGTTTTGGGTCGTGTCTACTGCAATTGGGCACAGTTATAAGATGTATAAAATAATGGCGTGTTTAAATATTAGATACAGCCATAAGTCGTATCTATATTGAAATTTGATACGGCTCTAAGCCATATCTAAAGTATAAATAGATACGCTCGTAAACTGTATCTCACTGCGAATAGCATATGGCTCTAAGCCGTATCTAAATTATTAAGAGATACAAATATAAATCATATCTGAATAATCTATAAATACGAATATAAGTTGTATCTTATTTACACTTCTGCAAAGCTTTTTGATGAGTTAGACATAGTTTTTGACCTTATCTATGGTGTATAGACCGGATCTAATTCAAGTATTACAATAAATAGAAACCGCAACACATATTTTTCATAACACAAAGCATAACACAATTTATACAAAACGCAACACAATTTATATTAAGCATAACACAATTTATACATAAAGCATATGGAGATCTTTCATAACACAATTCATACAAAGCATAACTTTAGTTAATGAAAGCTTACAATAAATGGAAACTGTATTATAGATTTTTCATCAAATTACAAAGTCTGGTAAAACTGAGCTGGTTAATACTTCGTTGCTATTCCAAAATACAATAAATGGAAACTGTATCATAGAAACCAGCTATTGCTATTCCAAATGTGACATTTCATGGCTCGAGAGTGAACGTTTGGTCAAAAGTATCCATAGCTTTCCATTGAGAAGTGTCACGTGGATGGCACATTAATTTTGGATCAAACTTGGCATGACCATGCTAGGTCATTGCATCTGCTATCCATGTTACAGTATACAATTTCTTCAATCTAGAAATTAAAGGAAAATATCTTAATGTCTTTCAAGGTACTTTGGTGCCTTTTCTCTCTTCGTCGAATGACGTCATATATTTTGGTTCATTGCAATTTATAAAAGGAACTCTATTCGCATCATCTTTCCAGTACAACATGCAATCATAGATGCATGCATCATAAGTTTTGTAATTCATCCCAACTTGCTTAATGACTTCTTCACGTCGGAGTATTTTGTCGGCAGCGTGTTACCTTTGGGGAGTAACTCCTTTATTAGTTTGAGAAGTGCAGTCACACCATTATCTGAAAAGTCGTATTGGGTCTTCAAGCTATTCAGTTTCACAATGGCATATAGCTTCTTTATCCCTTTCAAACATGAAGGATACAGTGGCACTTTTGCACTATCAAAAAGTGGTTTATACTTCTTACTTTCATTGGCCTGCCAATTGCCATCATGCGTAGACTGCTCTGTAACATTAACATGATCAGAAAACGGATTTTCAGGTTGAAAATTATGAAATTTTTCTGCATCATTGACTAGATCTTCCATCCTAATATGTTCAGCCTCGTCAATACTTTTGACATTACTAATTGGTTGTTGTTTTTCCATCTTCACTCTTTTTTCCCCATGAAAATACCACATGCTATATGATTGGATAAAACCCCATCTAAGCAAATGAAAATGAATCTCATCTAATTTGAACGTTTTTATATTTTGGCACTAAGTGCAAGGGCATAAATACACTCCTTTCTTACCACCGTTTTCTTCAACAAACAAATAAACTTCTTCACCCGTCTATATTGTATGTAGATCTTTGATCAGATTCATTAATCCACTTTTTGTCTATATTGAATGGCATGTTACCCTCCTATTCATAAATTTCTATAATTTATAAAATGCTGATACAATTCAAAATCTGCTACTATTTATATAACAAAATTAATATCTATATAATCGCATCAAACAAATTGTCCCCCCTTCACACATGCCCGTATCTTTATTTAACTGTATGTTTTCATTGGCAAGTTAACTTTTGTTTCCCCATCTACCACTGGATCACAAATTGGCCCACCCCCTTCACACATGCCCGTATCTTTCTCCGTATATAATAAAATTGCTTGGATTTAACAGATGATATAAAGAACGCTTTGGATGTAATATGGAGGAAGACATCCGATGGATATTGTCTATCCATATTGACAAGAAGTTAACATTGTTTATGCACGTTTATCATTGTGCCCCCCACTTGCAAGTCTATGCATATGCAAGAAGAAAACAACAAACTAATTGTCAGGCCTTAGCGAGTTTATTTCCTCCAAGCATTTATAGTTTATAAACTGTCACCGGTATTATTTCAGGACATGAATTATTTATTGAAATCAATAAATAAAATTACTTTTAGTACATTTGTTTAGGTTCGGTACATGTTAATAAAACTAGATAATTTTTATGTATGGTTCAACACATGAATTACCTAGTTAATTTAATTCTAGTTTTATTTACTGGAATGAGTATGACAGTTTAACAAGAACAAAATTTAGGTTCATATTCTACATCTCTAGTATGACTAATACAAGGAAATAGATCAAATAACATGTACACTAACCATGATGAAATATGACCAACTACGAAAACCTTGCTTTGTTCAAAGTTCAACCTTGCTTCGTAACCGCCCTTGGGTAAAAACCAGTAAACAGCTCCTGACCTAGAGCATGCTGAAACAGTAGAGAAAACAGTAACCATTACAAGAAATCAAATCAAAATTTTACTAGAAATTGGGACGCTCTATTTGCAGACGATGACGAAGAAGCCAAATTGAATTGATTTGAGCAGACAACTTTTGGATTTGTAAACTATTTTGGGAGCAATTTGAGAAATGGAAATAGGGCATGGGATACAATATTTCTCTGAGGGAAATAAAAGAAAGGGAGGGAGAGAGCGTGAGGGAATTAAAATTAAGGAGGGAAAGGTGTGCTTTTCCAAAAAAAAAAATTACACCAAAACAGGCACGATTTTGAAACGGTCTATACCCGTATCAAATTTAAATTTGGTTCAAAGCCTTATCTAAATATTTAGATACGACTATGAGCCAAATAAAATTTGATACGGCTATAGGCTGTATCAAATTTAACGGATATGGGAGTGACAAATTTGTTGTTTTGGTGTAGTGAAACTCTCTTAGGTACCTTCGAAGAAAGCACCAAAGCAAGCCTCCGCTAAGATCCCTGAATAACAAAAAGTCATCCTTTATATAATGACAGTAGCATTCTTAGAGAAAACCAATTAGGAAGTCTCTTTCCTTAATTAACATCCAGAAGAGTACCGTCAACTCTTTATTCTCTTTGCCTATGCTCTCATTCCAAAGGCGAGCCTACTTTAAGCGAGGACCCACTTCATCACTTTTAAAGGACATTAGGGCAGAACCACTACACCAAAAATGTCAATTAAGCAGTGCTTTGGGCTGTATCAATTTCTTGCATGTTTTTCAATTAGATAGGCCTTAAGCCGTACCTAATGATGAATTAGCAATGGCTAAGAGACATATCTAATTTTCAATTACATATGGCTTAAGGTTTTTTCTAATTGACAAACACGATGGAAATTGATATGGCCCAAAGCACTTCCATAAGCCGTAACTAATTTAAAAATAAAAATAAAAAATACAATTAGCTTTAACTCGTAAAACATGTATTAATTATATTAGTGTATGTGTTATTATTATAAGTATAAACAAATATATTAGTTTGTGTATATGGTTTTCGGTATTCATGAAACACATGTAAATCTGTAACCCCTCAAATAGAATTTTCATTTATCAAAACCAGAATACACCATGCACTTTAAATATTACAAACAAGGTAAACTAAATACACCATGCACATAATCAAGTACACGACTACTAAATGGTAAATAAGCAGTCACAATAAAAGCAAACATCTATAACAATTTATTCACATATTAACCTGACTAATAAATTTCAAGGCATAAATTAGCAGTCACAATAAGAGCCAAATACACCTTCCCCTGGATATATGTTACCTTATATCACATGAAGTTAAAATACAGACGCAATTCCACGGTCGAAGGTGCACTTGAATCCTTCCTTGTGAGAGTATTCCTAATCTCCATTCACAAACCTAAAAGAAATTCATTTACCCGGCCATTACTTTAGGATGAAGTATCAAAATGAAATTTCGTGCTAATGAGTTACAACTTAGCAATCAAACCTCGCAATTTTTATGAATTAGCACCACAAGATCTATACCAAACATATTTTGGGCAATGGTGGGAGGCTACGCAGGCCAATGGAGGCGGAAATGTCGATGTAAAGACTATGGGAAAAAATTAGCTAATACCAAAACAACGCAGTTTAAATTGAAACAAAAAGGATGTAGTAGAATACTGCACTAGAACATTGACAAAACGCAATATAAGGCTTGGAAAAGAATGCAACTGACTACCACAGAGGAAGACTAACCAAAGCTTTGATTCAAGAAAAAACCCATTACCAGGAAAACCATCCGCGACTCCGACCGAAGACAACTGAAAAGCCAGTTCCAAATCAACTCAAAAGCCTCACAATACAGACACAACATCAGTTAAGCAACAATGAAAATCATCAAAACTAGACTAACGAGTAAAGGCATAGAAAACGATACCAACATAGACGCATAGCAGCAGGAATAAGAGTAACAAGAGGAATCACAGCCCCAACAGTAGCCCCACCACATTCAAACTTCCCAAGCTTTACCTAAACCAAGCAAACAAGCGCCATCATCAAGAACCTGCATCCATAAACCGACCAAACCGCAGACCCAAATATTCCCATACGAAGCAACCTCTTATTGATCTTGGCCACACACGTGCCAAGAGGAGGATGCGGCAATATTTGTATGCCTTGCTTGAGGCACATGGAGATTAGAGAAGATAGGAGGAAGGAGAAGGAGTGTACGTGGATGGAAAGTAGTCGTGGTTGTGGATTTCTCCGTCTATGGTTAGGGTTTCTGTATTTCGATTTGGAGATCCGAACATGGTATTGTTTCAACATAGTGGTCCTGACATCGAATGGATTCACTGGGAGACTAATAGCTTGAAAAATGGAGATAAATCAGGGAATACGGGTTACTGAAGGTAGGAGAAGAGACTCGCTTGAAATATATGTTATGAGGCTACAAAATTTTGATGGGGAACAACAAAAATATCATGGCCGTATCAAAATGAGCTGATCCAGATCTTTGATGATGTAGGGTTACATTTTAGGTGTTTGAAGTGGTGCAGATTGCAAAGGAAATTTGATATGACTATGAGCTGTAGCAAATTAGATACAGGTCAAAGCAGCATCAAATGTCCACATCCGGGTGTGTCAAATTTGTTGTTTTGGTGTTGTGAACCAACCTTATCAAGCTCAAAATATTTATCAGATAAGTCATTATAGTCTCTTGTTTGTTTATCTAACTCCCTGTACAAGGAATTTATTTCTACTTACATTTTACTAACTTTATCCTTAAAGGGTATAGAGTGCTTTCGATGAATCTAAAGTTATCACATATTTATCAGACTTAATTGCTAATAAATAAATGATGTATCAGGGAGAATAATAACATACCTAAAGAATAGGTATGATGAGGGTTCCGCTGAGCATGCTTCGACAATATCATACTTCAAAATATAGTGTAACGGCTGGAAATTTCCGACTCCTCGAGGGTCGGAAATTCCGAGCACGTTAGTGAAAGGAAGTAGAGGGTGAGAGAGAAAAGATAGAACTAATAGAATAGAAGAAGAAGAAGAACATCAGAATCATCAGAGTAACACGAATCTCACAGCGGAATGAATAACATATAATATATAACATAACTTTGAAGTAAACAGTTATATATATACAATATCACTTATCAGAGTACAACACTTACAACATAGCGGAAATAACTATAGCTATAAAATCTTGCAGCCTCCTGCTCCAAGCTCTCCAAGTATATCTGTAAATCCCGATTACTTGACTGCCCGTACAAATTTAGGCACCCAAGAGTTTAGGGAAAACAACAAAGAAAACTCCGGGTCAGTCATGGGACTGGTATGAGTAAAATAGTTTAAAACAGGTATAGGGTATGTCATAAGACCACGCCGTGAATACGGAACGGGTTTTTCCTTATGAGTATCTGAACAACTTTGACAAGCAATATCATTGTGATATTATAATAATGTCTAAGTACAAATAGATATCAATCTAGCAGAAACGCTTGCATCTCACGTTCTACATATATAGTATAAAATCATAAACCGCAGGGCGCTTATTGAAGATTGGATTCCAACAGACAAGGTATGGGAGCACCTTCTGAATAGTGTACTCTAGAGGTGATACACTCAGGGTTCAACAAGAACGTCTTGCAACCCGGCCACACATGACCGCTCACTCATTTAGCTTGAGTGTCGCGAATATATTGCCACCACGGTTATAGGCCATCAAACCGTCATCCGAAGATACAGAATCAAAAAGAAGTATAAATATGAATATTCCCTAGATCGGTGACAATACACCCTGCTTGGGAATGACCCAACTAGCCATGCTGCCTAGCCCAACTTTTGTTACTTCCCGGTGTGAGGCTAGAAGCTACGTCTATCTTCAGAACATCTGATCACCATTCACTTTGAATGCCACATCGTCATACCCGCCAAATCACAAATTGACTTATCCAAAAATAACACGGGTATATAGCTAAGAGAAACGAATTCCTCCGCCACCAAACGTGAATACGTTTGAACAGATCAACTTACGCGATCCATTGGATATACTCTGTCAGACCTTCTTCCATATACGTTGTCCTGGGACTGGACAAACCGAAGGCACTATTCAGTATATCCATCTTAGTCACTGTTATCTAAGACTTATACAACAGCCCTTGCACTTTACTCCGTCTTCAATTTATCTTTGGCAGATATTGCTCGCAACGCTTATGCCAATACAGAGTGGTTCTTTGGATAATAATCCAACCGGTCTCTCCATATTAACAACGTTAAAATGGTAAAAACTTTGATAGTCTATGATTCAACTATCAAATTAAAACATGTCGGTGTACAAACAACGATCTTATTTCCATATGGAAATTCGATCGATCAATCATCATATACATATATATGTTCATATTTCCTTATTTCATATATTTAGAAAATATATGTTATTAATCATTGGAAAACATTTCCATAGCTTATTTTCACATCACTATTATTTCGCAACTATCAGTCCCTAACTGTAACTAGTATGAGAACAATTCTCTAAGTATCAATCCGGAAGGTCGAAACCAACATCATATCGTCACTTAGAAAACCGTTCAACTTACCCTCTCCAGTCAGTTTCTGAATTTGCTTAACTCTATTTCTTAAATTCTTATCATGAAAACATTTCATTTTCTATGTTTAGAAAACATATCTGACTATATTTGGAAAACGTTTCCAAAACTCATCTACGGATTTCAAATGAACGTTGTATAAAACATCGTTACGCTTAATCCATTTATCGCTTATTCCTTAACTTTATTCCTAATCAACCTTTTAGATCGAACCACAACTATTCCTTTGTCAATTCTGAAGTCAATCAAGTTGGGTATAATTACCTCTCAGACCTTAATTGAACAACGTCCTTTACTGTGAAATAGATGAAGCTCATCACTCACTTTTTCCAATCATCTGTTTACGCAAATTCTCGGATTCAGGTTACGAATCCACTTCTTATATGACAACGTTTGATTATAACTATAACGTTATAATTCCTACTTCTGCAATGTCTAACCTAAATTATAACTTTATCTCCTAACTCGAATAATTTAACAGACACCTAATTTCTAAATCAATAACTAAATCTTGATTTAAACCCTGGAAAGTAAATAGTACTTTCCCGAGTTCGCTATAATTGAATTCGACGTATAACTCTCTTTCGAGTAATCTCTATTTGATTAACTCTTCTTCGAATAACCTATATTCGATTATCTCTCTTCGAATAACTCATATTCGAAATCTCTCTCTTTCGAATAAACAATATTCGATCTCTTTCTTTCGAATATGCCATATTCGAAAATCTCCTTTCGATTTACTAATCGATAACTCCTTTCGATCAAACTAAAATCGATCACTCCTTTAACTCTATTCGAATAACTAATATTCGACTAACTCCTTTGGATCGACTTATTTGATTAACTCCTTCGAATAACTAATTCAAATAACTTACCTTTGAATAACCAATATTCGATTTACTCTAACTCGATTAACTTAATTCTAATCGATTTACTCCATTTCGATTCAACTTAATTCAAACGATTAACTTAACTCAAATTGATTAACTCCTTTCGAATAACTAAATTCGATTAACTCAAATTGAATAACTCCTTTCGAATAACTAAATTCGATTAACTCAAATTGAATAACTAATATTCAATTAACTCTTACGTGTTTAACTCTACTCGAATAACTAATTCGAATAACTTAATTGATAAATTATATTCACTTCTATCCTATCGAATAAACTATATTCGATATCTCCTCCAACACTATTCGAATGAACTATATTCGATTAACTTCTCCAACTCTATTCGAATAAATTATATTCAATTAACTCTTTTAACTTTACTAGAATAACTATATTCG
The DNA here is from genome assembly GCA_030737875.1 of Allium sativum. Taxonomy (NCBI): domain Eukaryota; kingdom Viridiplantae; phylum Streptophyta; class Magnoliopsida; order Asparagales; family Amaryllidaceae; genus Allium; species Allium sativum. Next base: position 73,400,478 of record CM060923.1, on the reverse strand, counting down.
ATTAACACTTTCTTTCGAATAACTATATTCGATTAACTCTTCGACTAACTCCTTTGGATTAACTAACTTCGAATAACTCCTTTGGATTACTAACTTCGAATAACTCCTTTGGATTAACTAACTTCGAATAACTCCTTTGGATTAACTAACTTCGAATAAATAATATTCGGTAACTCTTCTCAAATGAATAACATTTGATTTCTCCACTCGAATAAACTATATTCGATAACTCTTCTCAAATGAATAACATTTGATTTCTCCACTCGAATAAACTATATTCGATAACTCTTCTCAAATGAATAACATTTGATTTCTCCACTCGAATAAACTATATTCGATAACTCTTCTCAAATGAATAACATTTGATTTCTCCACTCGAATAAACTATATTCGATAACTCTTCTCAAATGAATAACATTTGATTTCTCCACTCGAACAAACTATATTCGATTACTCTTCCCTTGAATACACTATATTCGATAACTCTACTTCGCATAAGTGATATTTGGCAACTCTACTCGATTAACTCCACTTGGATAACTCTAACTGGTCAACTCTAACTGGTCAATTTTAACTGGTCAACTTTAACTGGTTAACTCAAATGGTTTAACCTAACTGGTTAACTCAAATGGTTTAACCTAACTTGATTTACTTGTCTCGATTAACTGAACTAATCCACTTAGTTTAACTTAGTTAATTCACTTTGATTTACTTTAACCGATTTACTTAGTTTAACTCAGCTAATTCACTTTGATTAACCCAACTAATTTACTTCGATTAACCAATTAGTTTAACTTGACTAATTCACTTAGTTTGACGCAACTAATTCACTTTGATTTACAAATTAGTTTAACTTAACTAAGTCACTTAGTTTGACGCAACTAATTCACTTTGGTTAACTTAACCAATCACTTTGATTAACTCGACTAACTCGCTTTGGTTAACCTAACCAATTACCTCGATTAAGTCGACTAACTTTACTTTGGTTAACTTAACCAATTACTTCGATTAACTTAACCAATTTCACTTAGTTTAACTTAACTAAATTACTTCGATTAACTTAACTCATTTCACTTAGTTTAACTTTATTTACTTAACAAATAAATATCTCCATTATCCTATTTATTCAAATAAATAAAATGTATCCTTTTTCATTTATTTATTACCTAATTAAATAAATGTTTTCATTTTATAAAATCCTACCGATTTTATAAATAAGATTCATTTTCAATATAAACATTGAAAATCCCCTTATCAACATTCGGTATGTTATGGTATTCAATCATATCAAATCACGATGTTCAATATCGTCCAAGCACATATAATCGCCCACAGATTTTATATCACATCATATAACAATATATGAAAAACAATAAAATAACTGTTGAGGAATCCAGTTGGATTCCTCCAACCTGTTTCCCTGCACCACAGATGTTAGACAACACTGGTATAATATTCTGATAAGCAGAATCAGCATATAAATATTTATCGGTTTATATATATATATATATTCCACTAACTGACTAGCAGTTCAATCAAACAGTCAACACACAGTCAAACAGACAATAGTTAACAGTTCTAAGAATACACTGTAAAAATAGAACTATTTAGAGTTGGTGAGTTTTACTCACATTTGGCGATCATCGTCAATGACGATAACCATCGCTTGATTCAGACAATTTATTTTGCTATAAATTGTGACGAACTCTAATTGACTCGCGGTTAGTTCCATGGTGGAGTGCTCGTCCATACGATCCCAACGCAGCTTACGGTTCTGAATTCTGATCATGTATGACCAAGTTATGTTATTTACAAGATTAGACACTATTTAAAACAATTAAACTTAAACTAATTTGAATCTAAGTCTCACCCAACTCCTTAGCCCGGCCCACTACCCAACTAAGCCCACGTCCTTCTTCTAAAAACCCGCTTCTCCCTTTACTTCTTCCTCAAATACTGATGCCGTGCTCCTCTCCTATCCACACAGCCGGCGTTCTCCTCCATCCATCTTCCTCTCCACTACACTAAACAACAACCCGAAACCATCATTAAACTCCACTGCTCCTCCTCTTCCATCACCACCCACAAGATTTCAGTCCGCACCCCTCAAGAAGAATGCGACAGCACAGATTTCGAACTCGCTACAGGAAGTACAGCGACACCAATTTACATCGAATACCACCACAATTTCAGGTACGGCGCTACTCGATCCACTGATCCACATTCCGACCTCAGAAACTCGATTCACTGCTTCTACCTTCTGCGATTCGTAACCCTAGTCGCACGCTGAAACTCAGCGAACCCAAACTGCAGATCGCACCTCACAAAAACTATGCTAGCGGAAAAAGAAACTCATTTCAAGATCGAATATACACTCAGTCGGATTTATAGGATTTTATTCCTTTTTCATTTGATTTTGGTTTATTTTCTAAACTTTTCTGATTTGGGTATCTGCGGTATTTACACCCTGGTTTGGGTTGGTATGCTTTGTGGCTGAGGAGAGAGGTCGTGTGGCCTCTGTCGGATCATAGAAAAAATGGGAGGAATATTCACAATTTGATTTTTATATTTATTTATACTTGATTTCGCACTCTAAAAATTCCTGTAGTCACATGTGATACCTAAAAATCACCAAAATGGACATGTAGCTAGAGCTCGACATTTCGGTCCCAACGAAACTGGTTTTGTCGAATTCCCACTCCGTATGGTCACACAGTGTATTTTTAACTGTCAAAATACTGACTGTTTTCCACTCTAAAAATCCGTACGGCCACATAGTGACTCTAAAAATCACGAAACTGGAAACCTAACAACTATTCGACATTGCGGATCCAACAAAACCGGTTTCGTCGAATTCCGACTTCGTATGCAAAAGTGGCTATTTTTAACGCTCTAAATAGCCTATTTAAATATATAAATATATTTAAATATAATTAAATAAATTATTTAAAATTAATTATTATCGTCTATACTCACAGTGGCATACCATACAGCTCCAGAATATCCCTGTATGTATTTACAGCTCGATATTATCTCGTTAGAGTTATATCGACGCTCGATTTCTATTTATATTGAAAAACCCTTTTTATAACGTAAATAAAGCGTCGCAAATTATAAAGGAATTCTACAGCGACTTTTCTGAAATTTGATTTGGACATAACTCAAAATCTACACGACGAAATATCGATTTTTCTCTTCCACTAGAAAGATATACTCCACCAGCTCCACACGTTTCTTGTTTCACAGAAATCCGGCTTCAAACGAATCTTGTACATTCGGTTGAAGTTCAAATCGCCAATTTACGAACTGCAGCGTCACTTCGAGCTCTATTATAATTATAATATAATTAATACGTTTTAACGTCGATTATTAAATCGATTCGTTATTCAAATTCAATTCTAAACTGAATTAAATATTTTAGCTGATCCAATTCACACAGTATTGTGAATTCGGTGATTTCCGATTATTTCGACATTATAATATATTATTATATCATTTATTTTAATTACATATCCAATATTATTTAATTCAAGTCATCGATATCGCCCCATCGATATTTAATAATTAAATAAATTAATTATTCGACAGCTAACAAAACGCGGCATTACAGACTTCCCCACTTAAAATAATTTCGTCCTCGAAATTGCTAAGTTAGAGGTTGACCCTATATATTGGGACTCCTAAGATTGGTTTACCCCTTATTTCTGATTTCAACCGAACCACTTAATATCGACTAAAATATTTATTCTTCCGACTAACTAAAATTTTCAAAAATTCTGAAAATTTTCTAACACTTTACATTTTCGGAAAATTTCGCCATAACCTCCTTTGTACAGCCCTATCGGTAAAACCACAACTCGCCTCTCTAGGCCTTCTCCAACCCAAAAGAAAATCAAACAGCCAAGCGGCTTGCCAATTCGGCTCATAAATCTCATGCTTATATCAAAAATAAACTTGTACCTTTTTGTCGGGCATATCAACTCTTATCACTTTCACCTGTTATCAACCCAAACATATACCCAAGGTCTTTTCAATCCAATCTTCAACTCAACCACTTGGTTCTATCCAAGTCAAGTTCTATTCAAACTCCAATATCAGATTTCAAACTCTTAACCCATCAACTTAATTCCAATCCAGATTATTCTCTAACCGAATCCCGATTTTATTTAACTTGGTTCAAGTTAAATTTTAATTTACTATTTGTTTTTACCCTCTTGATTCATTCAACTTAACAAGTTGAATTTTAAATTTCAAGATTTAAATTCCTGGATTTTATTTCAAATCAATTTCAAATCCTAACACCAATTCAAAACTTTTGAATTTCTAAACAACTTGTTTTCCTCAACACCATTTGAAAACAAAACCATTGGTAGTAATCCTCCACTTAGAAACTCGAAAATCACACCGACGATGTATCGATCCATCCTCGGAATTATTTTCCAGTCATCCAGGTGAATTAGATACTATATTTATCTCAAATTGAAAAACATTTTCAAAAACTCCCAGGAACTTAAAATTTCCTTATTTTAATTCCAAATTTTGATTTAAATTCAGATTTACTCATCTGATTTCACTTATATGAATTCTGTTGGTTATGTATAACCCTTTCACTATAAAATCTTACTCGATCATAATTACAACCAATATATCTAATATATTAAAATTTTGATATATATAAATATATCTCTATATCAAAATATACTTTGGGTAAAGTTAAATTCACTTACCCTCTTTCAAAACATATCGTGACGACCCATCGTATTTGAGTGTTTATTTACTCCTACCGATACAGTGGATCAAACTGATCGACCAGAACTCATAAACAACTCAGCCAATGAATCTCCACAATATAAAACCATTTTTATATCAAATACAAATACGCACTCGTATATATATACACTCAATCTCAGTCTAGGGTATTACTAACCCTATCTCTACCGAGTCATGCCACAGAGCCAAGGTAATCACTTAACCTAAGCTCTGATACCAACTGTATAGGGTATGTCATAAGACCACGCCGTGAATACGGAACGGGTTTTTCCTTATGAGTATCTGAACAACTTTGACAAGCAATATCATTGTGATATTATAATAATGTCTAAGTACAAATAGATATCAATCTAGCAGAAACGCTTGCATCTCACGTTCTACATATATAGTATAAAAACATAAACCGCAGGGCGCTTATTGAAGATTGGATTCCAACAGACAAGGTATGGGAGCACCTTCTGAATAGTGTACTCTAGAGGTGATACACTCAGGGTTCAACAAGAACGTCTTGCAACCCGGCCACACATGACCGCTCACTCATTTAGCTTGAGTGTCGCGAATATATTGCCACCACGGTTATAGGCCATCAAACCGTCATCCGAAGATACAGAATCAAAAAGAAGTATAAATATGAATATTCCCTAGATCGGTGACAATACACCCTGCTTGGGAATGACCCAACTAGCCATGCTGCCTAGCCCAACTTTTGTTACTTCCCGGTGTGAGGCTAGAAGCTACGTCTATCTTCAGAACATCTGATCACCATTCACTTTGAATGCCACATCGTCATACCCGCCAAATCACAAATTGACTTATCCAAAAATAACACGGGTGTATAGCTAAGAGAAACGAATTCCTCCGCCACCAAACGTGAATACGTTTGAATAGATCAACTTACGCGATCCATTGGATATACTCTGTCAGACCTTCTTCCATATACGTTGTCCTGGGACTGGACAAACCGAAGGCACTATTCAGTATATCCATCTTAGTCACTGTTATCTAAGACTTATACAACAGCCCTTGCACTTTACTCCGTCTTCAATTTATCTTTGGCAGATATTGCTCGCAACGCTTATGCCAATACAGAGTGGTTCTTTGGATAATAATCCAACCGGTCTCTCCATATTAACAACGTTAAAATGGTAAAAACTTTGATAGTCTATGATTCAACTATCAAATTAAAACATGTCGGTGTACAAACAACGATCTTATTTCCATATGGAAATTCGATCGATCAATCATCATATACATATATATGTTCATATTTCCTTATTTCATATATTTAGAAAATATATGTTATTAATCATTGGAAAACATTTCCATAGCTTATTTTCACATCACTATTATTTCGCAACTATCAGTCCCTAACTGTAACTAGTATGAGAACAATTCTCTAAGTATCAATCCGGAAGGTCGAAACCAACATCATATCGTCACTTAGAAAACCGTTCAACTTACCCTCTCCAGTCAGTTTCTGAATTTGCTTAACTCTATTTCTTAAATTCTTATCATGAAAACATTTCATTTTCTATGTTTAGAAAACATATCTGACTATATTTGGAAAACGTTTCCAAAACTCATCTACGGATTTCAAATGAACGTTGTATAAAACATCGTTACTCTTAATCCATTTATCGCTTATTCCTTAACTTTATTCCTAATCAACCTTTTAGATCGAACCACAACTATTCCTTTGTCAATTCTGAAGTCAATCAAGTTGGGGTATAATTACCTCTCAGACCTTAATTGAACAACGTCCTTTACTGTGAAATAGATGAAGCTCATCACTCACTTTTTCCAATCATCTGTTTACGCAAATTCTCGGATTCAGGTTACGAATCCACTTCTTATATGACAACGTTTGATTATAACTATAACGTTATAATTCCTACTTCTGCAATGTCTAACCTAAATTATAACTTTATCTCCTAACTCGAATAATTTAACAGACACCTAATTTCTAAATCAATAACTAAATCTTGATTTAAACCCTGGAAAGTAAATAGTACTTTCCCGAGTTCGCTATAATTGAATTCGACGTATAACTCTCTTTCGAGTAATCTCTATTTGATTAACTCTTCTTCGAATAACCTATATTCGATTATCTCTCTTCGAATAACTCATATTCGAAATCTCTCTCTTTCGAATAAACAATATTCGATCTCTTTCTTTCGAATATGCCATATTCGAAAATCTCCTTTCGATTTACTAATCGATAACTCCTTTCGATCAAACTAAAATCGATCACTCCTTTAACTCTATTCGAATAACTAATATTCGACTAACTCCTTTGGATCGACTTATTTGATTAACTCCTTCGAATAACTAATTCGAATAACTTACCTTTGAATAACCAATATTCGATTTACTCTAACTCGATTAACTTAATTCTAATCGATTTACTCCATTTCGATTCAACTTAATTCAAATCGATTAACTTAACTCAAATTGATTAACTCCTTTCGAATAACTAAATTCGATTAACTCAAATTGAATAACTCCTTTCGAATAACTAAATTCGATTAACTCAAATTGAATAACTAATATTCAATTAACTCTTACGTGTTTAACTCTACTCGAATAACTAATTCGAATAACTTAATTGATAAATTATATTCACTTCTATCCTATCGAATAAACTATATTCGATATCTCCTCCAACACTATTCGAATGAACTATATTCGATTAACTTCTCCAACTCTATTCGAATAAATTATATTCAATTAACTCTTTTAACTTTACTAGAATAACTATATTCGATTAACACTTTCTTTCGAATAACTATATTCGATTAACTCTTCGACTAACTCCTTTGGATTAACTAACTTCGAATAACTCCTTTGGATTACTAACTTCGAATAACTCCTTTGGATTAACTAACTTCGAATAACTCCTTTGGATTAACTAACTTCGAATAAATAATATTCGGTAACTCTTCTCAAATGAATAACATTTGATTTCTCCACTCGAATAAACTATATTCGATAACTCTTCTCAAATGAATAACATTTGATTTCTCCACTCGAATAAACTATATTCGATAACTCTTCTCAAATGAATAACATTTGATTTCTCCACTCGAATAAACTATATTCGATAACTCTTCTCAAATGAATAACATTTGATTTCTCCACTCGAATAAACTATATTCGATAACTCTTCTCAAATGAATAACATTTGATTTCTCCACTCGAACAAACTATATTCGATTACTCTTCCCTTGAATACACTATATTCGATAACTCTACTTCGCATAAGTGATATTTGGCAACTCTACTCGATTAACTCCACTTGGATAACTCTAACTGGTCAACTCTAACTGGTCAATTTTAACTGGTCAACTTTAACTGGTTAACTCAAATGGTTTAACCTAACTGGTTAACTCAAATGGTTTAACCTAACTTGATTTACTTGTCTCGATTAACTGAACTAATCCACTTAGTTTAACTTAGTTAATTCACTTTGATTTACTTTAACCGATTTACTTAGTTTAACTCAGCTAATTCACTTTGATTAACCCAACTAATTTACTTCGATTAACCAATTAGTTTAACTTGACTAATTCACTTAGTTTGACGCAACTAATTCACTTTGATTTACAAATTAGTTTAACTTAACTAAGTCACTTAGTTTGACGCAACTAATTCACTTTGGTTAACTTAACCAATCACTTTGATTAACTCGACTAACTCGCTTTGGTTAACCTAACAATTTACCTCGATTAAGTCGACTAACTTTACTTTGGTTAACTTAACCAATTACTTCGATTAACTTAACCAATTTCACTTAGTTTAACTTAACTAAATTACTTCGATTAACTTAACTCATTTCACTTAGTTTAACTTTATTTACTTAACAAATAAATATCTCCATTATCCTATTTATTCAAATAAATAAAATGTATCCTTTTTCATTTATTTATTACCTAATTAAATAAATGTTTTCATTTTATAAAATCCTATCGATTTTATAAATAAGATTCATTTTCAATATAAACATTGAAAATCCCCTTATCAACATTCGGTATGTTATGGTATTCAATCATATCAAATCACGATGTTCAATATCGTCCAAGCACATATAATCGCCCACAGATTTTATATCACATCATATAACAATATATGAAAAACAATAAAATAACTGTTGAGGAATCCAGTTGGATTCCTCCAACCTGTTTCCCTGCACCACAGATGTTAGACAACACTGGTATAATATTCTGATAAGCAGAATCAGCATATAAATATTTATCGGTTTATATATATATATATATATATATTCCACTAACTGACTAGCAGTTCAATCAAACAGTCAACACACAGTCAAACAGACAATAGTTAACAGTTCTAAGAATACACTGTAAAAATAGAACTATTTAGAGTTGGTGAGTTTTACTCACATTTGGCGATCATCGTCAATGACGATAACCATCGCTTGATTCAGACAATTTATTTTGCTATAAATTGTGACGAACTCTAATTGACTCGCGGTTAGTTCCATGGTGGAGTGCTCGTCCATACGATCCCAACGCAGCTTACGGTTCTGAATTCTGATCATGTATGACCAAGTTATGTTATTTACAAGATTAGACACTATTTAAAACAATTAAACTTAAACTAATTTGAATCTAAGTCTCACCCAACTCCTTAGCCCGGCCCACTACCCAACTAAGCCCACGTCCTTCTTCTAAAAACCCGCTTCTCCCTTTACTTCTTCCTCAAATACTGATGCCGTGCTCCTCTCCTATCCACACAGCCGGCGTTCTCCTCCATCCATCTTCCTCTCCACTACACTAAACAACAACCCGAAACCATCATTAAACTCCACTGCTCCTCCTCTTCCATCACCACCCACAAGATTTCAGTCCGCACCCCTCAAGAAGAATGCGACAGCACAGATTTCGAACTCGCTACAGGAAGTACAGCGACACCAATTTACATCGAATACCACCACAATTTCGGGTAATGTGCTACTCGCTCCACTGATCCACATTCCGACCTCAGAAACTCGATTCACTGCTTCTACCTTCTGCGATTCGTAACCCTAGTCGCACGCTGAAACTCAGCGAACCCAAACTGCAGATCGCACCTCACAAAAACTATGCTAGCGGGAAAAGAAACTCATTTCGAGATCGAATATACACTCAGTCGGATTTATAGGATTTTATTCCTTTTTCATTTGATTTTGGTTTATTTTCTAAACTTTTCTGATTTGGGTATCTGCGGTATTTACACCCTGGTTTGGGTTGGTATGCTTTGTGGCTGAGGAGAGAGGTCGTGTGGCCTCTGTCGGATCATAGAAAAAATGGGAGGAATATTCACAATTTGATTTTTATATTTATTTATACTTGATTTCGCACTCTAAAAATTCCTGTAGTCACATGTGATACCTAAAAATCACCAAACTGGACATGTAGCTAGAGCTCGACATTTCGGTCCCAACGAAACTGGTTTCGTCGAATTCCGACTCCGTATGGTCACACAGTGTATTTTTAACTGTCAAAATACTAACTGTTTTCCACCCTAAAAATCCGTACGGCCACATAGTGACTCTAAAAATCACGAAACTGGAAACCTAACAACTATTCGACATTGCGGATCCAACAAAACTGGTTTCGTCGAATTCCGACTTCGTATGCAAAAGTGGCTATTTTTAACGCTCTAAATAGCCTATTTAAATATATAAATATATTTAAATGTAATTAAATAAATTATTTAAAATTAATTATTATCGTCTATACTCACAGTGGCATACCATACAGCTCCAGAATATCCCTGTATGTATTTACAGCTCGATATTATCTCGTTAGAGTTATATCGACGCTCGATTTCTATTTATATTGAAAACCCCTTTTTATAACGTAAATAAAGTGTCGCAAATTATAAAGGAATTCTACAGCGACTTTTCTGAAATTTGATTTGGACATAACTCAAAATCTACACGACGAAATATCGATTTTTCTCTTCCACTAGAAAGATATACTCCACCAGCTCCACACGTTTCTTGTTTCACAGAAATCCGGCTTCAAACGAATCCTGTACATTCGGTTGAAGTTCAAATCGCCAATTTACGAACTGCAGCGTCACTTCGAGCTCTATTATAATTATAATATAATTAATACGTTTTAACGTCGATTATTAAATCGATTCGTTATTCAAATTCAATTCTAAACTGAATTAAATATTTTAGCTGATCCAATTCACACAGTATTGTGAATTCGGTGATTTCCGATTATTTCGACATTATAATATATTATTATATCATTTATTTTAATTACATATCCAATATTATTTAATTCAAGTCATCGATATCGCCCCATCGATATTTAATAATTAAATAAATTAATTATTCGACAGCTAACAAAACGCGCCATTACATATAGTTACATTAACTGCAAATCAGAAAAGCATTCCAATACTAACAGCTGTGTTCTTGTATTCTCTATGCAAGACACGTAATATAAAAGAGAATGCTGTCATGAATGAAAACGAGTGTGTAACCCGTGCGTTGCACACGATAATGTTATAAAATATAGATTTTAAAATTTTAATGTTAAAATTGGACTTTATTATACACACATGGTAATTCGGAAAAATAAATATAATATAATTATTGTTGTTGTTGTTTATACATGATATGTGTTTGTAACTTATATCTCTTTGTCGACAAACAATAATTTTATTATTCTTACTACTACTATTAGTAAGTATTCTAGTTGAAATTAATATATTATAAATATTTTAGATAAATTAACAAATATTATTTAACTTAGTTTTTTATATGTGTTAAATTTGAAATTATGTAATTAGTTAAAATATATTGACTTAATAGTAAATAATTTGAATAAATTGAAAAGGATTCTATAAAACGATTACAGAGATTTTAATGTGGAATTATTTGGAGTTAAAATTAGAATTTTTTATGTTGTGTATGATAAATTTATTATTTGTGTACATAAATGGTTATAGTTAATTTACAAATTCACATTGTTGTTATTGTTCATGTACATAAATAAACAAATATATATATTATATATCTATATAGTTAAACACAAAAATTTGTTGTCGTTTTTATTAATAAGTGTATTTATACATATACGACTGATATGTAGATTATTCTTTAAATTTTATATTTCGTAAACAATTTAAATACATGGATCTAAACATGATAGGAATTAGTCGATGAAGTTATACATAACTATAAGATGTCAAAATATGAATATTTAAAGTTGAAAAATAGAATTAAACAATGAATATAAATTTATCGAGATAAATGAATAATAAATTAGTTTTGGTAATGTTATCGATGTAAAATATTTATGATAACTGAATTATATATCTTTTTATTTAAATAAAAAATCTATGTAATTGCTTTTTTAACATTAACGTGATATACAAACTGAAGCCGTCACATTTAAGAATTTATTGGATGAACTAATAAATATTTATCAATTAAATTTATTCTAATAAATTAAAAAGAAGATTACATGGTTAATTAAAAATATATTGATGTAAATGTACAAAATTATGTGACATTGAGGTGGTTTTGTAATCAACCGTAGAAATTTTATAATATAGGCACTTTAGCTAAAATAAGAATTGTACAATATATAATGCACCAATGCATCGATATAGAAGAATCATAAATAAATTTTGCAATCATTACTTATATATGTGATCGATGTATTTGTATATCCAAATGAATTTTATACCCTTTTTTGTTAATTTGAATATTGTACAAATATTGAAATTTTCATATATTTAGGATTTATTTGTCACATCAAGAATTAATAGTTTACTAAGTTTGATTATAGTTTTAAGATTCTTGATTAACTCTAACATATGAAGTCAAATATAAATTATTAGAAGAGAACTGAGATAGTTCGGTAGGAGGTTGTAGGAATTATAAAATTAAAGTTTTTACTGTAAAGAAACATAATTTCGTAATGCAAGACGAACCCGTTCATACTTTTCTGATATTTTTTTGTTATTATTTTTTGTTTTATCCCAATAGTTAAATTTGCACTTAATCTCATACTTTCGAAAATAATTTTCTTTTGAATTTTTTTTGCTTAAGTGCATAATTTTTGCAAATGCAGAAATATTTTTTGTTTTTACTATAGTTATTTACATGTTAACTGAAACTAAAGATAATAGTGTTTCTGAAACATGTTTCTAAGAAACAAAATCTATGTATTACGAAATTATAGTGTATTTTACAAAAATTCAATACTATTTATGTTATACTGTATGTCGTGGACTTAAGTGTGCATTTTTTATCGATATAGGTACGATTTATATTATTAAGATTTTCATAATCTCATTAGTGATCGAACTAATGAATATCTCTTAATTGCATTTATCTTATTATTTCAAGCTGAACACTTTATAATTGCTTTATAAATATGGACTGAAATGTAAATCATAGGACAAAGTGAGGTGGGATTTGTAAATAGTTGTGGTAATTTTAAATATCGGTATTTCGAGTAAAATATGGAATTTTATAATGCAATGCATGATAAATATATTTTATCATTTTAAATATAGATATTTTAAGTTAAATGTTGCATGATAAATATATTTTACCATTTTAAATATATGTATTTTAAGTTAAATGATAATAGAATAAAAAATTAAACTTCTTGTTGTTGTTTTGTGTGATTTACATATTGCATTTGAATTAAAAAAAAATTATCATATTTATTAGTATAATAGTCGTATACGTATTGAATTATCATTCTTTAATATCCATTATTAGATAACCAAATTTATGTAAACAACTTAAATTTTGTATTATGTAATTAATATAAATATATAGACCTAAATATAAACTATTAGAGGTTAATCGATGAATTTTTTTTAGATAATTATACACATGTTTTAAATATATATATATATATATTATACTATAAAATAATGAGATGTTTAGTTAAATAATATAATTGATAATTAAAAGATTCAAATATTAAATATCAGGAGAGAATTAAGCAGAAGAGAGATAACTTCTAAAATGAAGGAGAGAGCAAGAAATTCTTCAGCTTTACTATTATTTAATAGATAGGTTGATATGTTTGTATAATCATATCTAATACGCATGTGTCGTCTCCGTATTTAATAGATAGGCGCACATATATGAGTTGGCATACACATTCTTGTAACAAAGGAAATTCCCGATATTACTTGCTTACCAACTCATATTTATACTCCACTCCTTCGATTTATTTCGTGATGTAAGACTCTATATTCAAACCACCATTTCTTCCTTAACAACATGCGAGATAATACTAACATTAAGTAAGTTACTGATCTCAAATTTAAAATAATGAAGCACCGGAAACAAAACCATTAAAGAAAAAAAGAATACATCTTAGTTATGATAAACTGGTTCTCAATGCCAATTTATTTGTACATAATTCGGAATAATAAATTTCTCCTAAGAAAGTTGCAACTTGCTATGCTTATTTTATTGTGTACAAAATTACACTCTCTTTCTTCTGTACATAATTCTTAATGTTGGGCAACTTAAGTTTTGAACCAATATGTGATGTTATCATCACATGCTCTCTGATGTTTTCTTTTGATTGGAGTTGAATGAAGATAAATGACATATCACAACTTATTGTTATGTTATGAAAACCCATTTCAATCTCTATAAAGAACAACTGCCATTGGTTATCCTTGTTTGTACGCACCCTTGAATTTGAGTATTTACTGAGAAGAATGGTAGATCTAATAAGCCAAATTTGCAAAAAAGTTTATATACTGCAGTTGATATCTTTGCTGCAAGGATTTTTGGACAAAAAGTTATGCCACTCCTTTTCAATTTGAGAATAGCATACTCATCAATTCAAACAAAATAAAAACAACACTATTAATCTATGAATCGAACCTACTATAATATAAGAACATGCAATCTTCATTTACCCTTCACCCTCAAGAAACTGAACACTTTTAAACTCCACCAAATGCCCACACTTTGGCTGTTAGAAGAAACCATTAAGCAATTAGAATATATCTAATTAAAATTATAAAGATTTTTTATCCATTAACATGTACATTATGAATCTTTAATTTCTTGTAACAAAAATGAATGAAATTTTTGAAAAATACACTATTTGTGCACAATATATAAATTAAATTATGAAATGCAACTTTTACACAGAGCCGAAAAAGGGCGAAAAAGGACTCAGCATTGTAGACTTCTGTACCTAACGAATTTAGATACTAAAATCCGCAACATAAAAAAGATCTCATCTTTTTTTTTTTGGTCGATGCACAATTTTAATGATTCATGCATTTTTTTTATTCATAGATATGCGGTTCAAAGTGAAAAAATGTGCCTGGTATCAACATAGATGCAAAAATTTAATAAGAACAGTACAATACAAACTACCACATGTGCGAAAATAATAACCATTAGGACATGAAATCTATCTTTATATACGGCGAATTATATATGATATGTAAAAGGTCAAGCATGCATAACTGTATAGTATTTATACTTTGTAGTTTGCAAACAGTTTGGCAAGAAACAAAGAGCTCTAATACATGATCGATTTTGAGTTATAATTCAACAAAATATTATAAAATGAAATTCATATTTGAGCATTCCCCGATGCTAAATTTAAGTTTCATAATGCTTTATGTGTGCATATGTCGAAGTGTTTGACACAAAAATTGTATTTGAGTCTAGTTTTTTTACACTGATTGTTGACATACAGCAACGCCTTTATATATCAATTCAAAACAAAACGGGACATATTTTGAGGTGTATGCTATATATCTCATGAAATGAACTTCATATATAACTATCAGTTTAAGCAAGCGTTTAAAAAAGGCAGATAAGTCTGATGAACATACAGCTGATGGAAAAAAAAAGCCTAGATCTGGGAATCATATAATGGTAAACTGCCTAAACTATGTGCAAAAATACGAAAACATCACCTAAAGTAATAGTGATCCATTTCCAAATTAAACACAAATAAAATAGATTGTACCTGATTAAGAGTCAAATCAGCCCATTCTAGAATACCTGGATATCTAGAGCACCAGGAGTTTCAAAAGACTGGGCAAGCAAGAAGTATTAAATTTGGCAGGTATCAAAAACTATTAAAACATAGTAAAAACTCATTAGTTTAGGTGAGAAAATATATTGAAAGCATTAAACATTCTAAATAAAGTACGTAATTGAATGGGGAAGAAGTGGTAAACAAACATCTTTTATGATGAGTCCAGCCATGAATAATGCTAGGAATGGGAACTCTGTTACCTACGTATGCGGAGTTGATTTAGTAAATGCGAAGTCGTTGATTAACCGTCATTAATGATTTAGGTACCAATTTTTGTTACTTTCTAAGAAATATGGAAGAATTGAATTAAAAGACGAACGACAACTTGTTGTAGCAGTTAACCTAGATTGCATGTAGTTAAGCTGAAAGAGAACTGGGGGCACAATGGTTATTGTACATATAGCTGTGTAAGAATATAGTTTCTATAGTAGCCGGTAAGTACTTGGATAAAGCCAAGTATTTATTAAAAGGGGAATAAAACTGAAATGACAGACAAAAATCATGCATTGATTTATGGAAATAACAATTTTTTGGTTTTGTAACATGACTTTAAGCAATTTGCAATATTTATTTTGCTGGTAGTGGAAATAAATAATACAACAAGTTTGAACTTATTTGTAGTTAAATGTATATTTGTAGTATGTATGAGACTAAAGGGAACAATTTCAAACTTCAAAGTCATAATATAATAGTCAAAGCCATCAATAAATATCAATATCTAACCAGGCTTTCTCAGAATTAGAATATGAACCAACAAATTAAGAACACTAACTGTTAAAGGGCGAAGTGTTTTGATTAAGACGAAGAAAATTTAAGGAGAAAACTTTACAAAAATGAAAATTTGATAAGATCTTATATGAAATTTTTTATGCAAAATTGTTACAAAGTTTACCATTATTACCGTCATTTTATTCCAAACCATTTTCATTTTTTTCCATTTGAATTGTTTTAATCTGAAAACAAATAAAATAATTGAAATTTAAATGAGATAAATAATTACATACCTTATTCGAAACCTTGATGAAAATATAAAGTCCAAATACCTTCCAAAGGCAAGCATTAGAATATTGGATATATAAGAAGAAGAAGAAAAAATCATATTATCTTATTTTGGTGAAGATTCAGAAGGGGATTTAGGAAATGAAGACCGGGATCTTCAAGTAACAATACTAATGTCTAAATTTAAGAATTAGGTAAAGATATAAGAGATGAAGGGACAAAAAATTTTGAGATATAAAAGAAAGAAAAAATAGTAAAAGCTCATTTTTGCAATTTTAATTTGATTTTATAAGGGAAGAACCAATTATTTGATTCTCCTCCTGATAAAAAATTTTAGTAAAGAAAATGTTTTTTAATTCTTGTGTCCAAAATGGTTCTTTCTTTAATAGTTTTGTTGATAAGATCTCATTTGTCCATTGAAAATCATTTCATTATTCGACCAAAATCACAACATACCAGTTGTCTTGGCAAAATATTAAGATTGGAAAATGCTCCTTTCCAACCAAAGCATTTCATGAAATAAAAAGGAGATAAAATCAGGGATTAAATGATGAAATATGGAAATTTTTAAGAAGAAAAATGAAGGATAATTTAATGTTAAGGGGAAGAAAAGTTAAGACTTTTCAATGTGATACAGAACAAATAGAGAGATCAGAGGAAAAGAACAAAAGAATAGTTTAATTAAGCTGTAAATACATCAAAGACGTAGACAAAAAGGTTGGTTGAGAAAATGACAACAGCATACACAATCAGAATACAAATGGATTAATAGGAAAGAAATTTATCGCAAAACAAACATTCTTCAGTTTATAAGATAATTTTTAAACTTCATAGGTGACATAAAAAATGCAAGAAATGACCCAAATTAGATTTCAATTTCACATTGCACTAAATTCATAAATGGTTATTTTAGGGGACGTAAAAGACAACTCTGTTAAAATTTCCATTTTATTAGTAAGACGTAATAACAGAGAAAAGGGGAAAAAATGGTAACATAAAATTACCAGCATATGAAATAAAGCATAAATTAGTACATATAACAATGCCAAAAGTCAGGCTGCAATATGTATTTGAGATGTCTGTAAATTTCTCTTTCGAAATGATACATTTAAATCAAAATTTGATTTTACGTAACTGATTAAATTCATATAATATCTTGTATGTATTGTAAAACATTATAAATTGTAATTGCATGAAAGCATATTGCAATAAAAAGAAATATATATTTGTTAAAAGCAACACCTCGAAATTAATGGTCAGAATTGACTAATGCAATCAGTATTGAAGTCCAAGCTGTAAATAATTAAATATTGAAAAAAATTAACATGCAAAAAAGCCAATTGAAGAAACTTGTATTTTGTTCGACTTTACCTTTTCTTTGCCTATGAGCTTTTCAATCGTTCACATGACGCCAACCATCCTGCATCTAGCCAGCTTACAGAATCCATGTTATGCGTTATTTAAGTGCCTATTTTGAATCTTATTACACAAAACTCCTGCTATATTTACAGCATAAACCAAACTAAATAACAGGGATTATAATATTTATAGAATAAGCATAAAACAAATGTATTTGATTGCGATATCAAATGGCTTAGCTTATTTTGTAAATTTTGATAAATATTGGTGTATTATTTACTGCATATTTGCCAAGCAAAACCAAATTTACAGAATAAGCAAAATCAAAATTACAGAATAAGCACAAAACAAATTTATCAGGTTGAGATATTATTTGTTTCCTATTTTTACAGAATCCAGGTCTAATCAAACGAAGGTTACATTTCTTTTCAAAACAGGGGGGCACAATGGCATCATTCACACAAAACAAAGGTTATGATATTTCTTTTGAGGTAATTAAATTTTATTGCAATATTAATAGCACTAAAAGCAAATTGATTATTCTAAATTTGGTCAAACTTGTTATGAAATTTCTAAATTTGAGATGTTTCAGCAAATTAAGATTGAGATGTATGCAGGTCCTAAATAGGCAAATAGATAAAGATGTCGATCATAGTAGTGCATGTGGATATATTTTCCGGTGCCTATATGTCGTTAAATATGTAATTGTGATAGCAAAGTAAAAGGTCGATGTGAGGTATTTTGTAATGATCGGCTAGTTTATTACTAAAATCTTAAAATTTATGCATACTTATAACCAGGAATTTCGCTTTATTCTCTCTGCACTGTTCTTCTCCCTGACATCACATAGCACACCAACTTTAATGCGTACTGTTGTTCTTGGCTAGTAATTTCAGATTGTGCTTCAACTCTTCTGTTTTTTAGTTTTTTAAATTGACTTCAGAAAATTATATTTTCATTGTTACGGTAAACCAAACATCCTTATTAGTCAGTTTGATTAGAAATTATGACGCTTTAAGGCAGACAGGATTCCGCAGATTTGCTTTTGTTCATACCACAACGTTACATGGTTATAAATCAAAATTTGAACAAAAAAATCCTACTCCAAACATGGTAAAACCATCAATTTTTATATTAAGAAGCACAAAGATGAGTTTTAGTGTTACTAAGAAACCGTAATAGCAGCACAGATAAGGCATCCTATCCTAAGCAACACAAATTAATGTTAGTACTATTTTTTTGAAAGGAAGAAAATCCACATGGTAGGAGAGGCAAGGAAAAAAAGAGAGATATGAAGATTAGATGAACGACACGTTTCAAATAAAATATTATGCAAAACCATCAATGATGGATAACACTAATCACAACAATAAATATCAAATAGAAAGGCTTATTTCATACATTCATATTATGATATTAAAAATACAGCCATACATTTAACGTATTAGTAAGATGGTGGAGGGATTAAAATGATATATTTAACTATAGAAAGCAATTAGACAAAACAGAGAACAAAGCTATTATATCTTATTAGCATTTATATGCTGATTCTAAATGGACTAATATTAACAGAAAATTGATGAAAAGTATGCATCATCACAAGTGTAAGCTATATAATTAAAGAAATCCAAAAGGATATTACAATTTACTCATATGATAAAGTTTTGCTTTTTTCTGCAGATGATAAATTGAGGACTGTTTGTCAAATGCTTTTACTTAATATAGAACAATAATTTCGAATGCATTTCTGAATGCAGTAAAACATTAATAGCTCTTCCACTCATATTTTAACCTTCCATAAGTGGCAATAAAACTGCATGTTGTATGCTATGAATATTATCTAACATAGAGACATGATTAATGCAATGTAATTGCAACATTGAATATCATGTTCTAATGGCAAACTAACATGGTATATCACATACCAAGTCCAAAATGCACCTTCTGACAAACTAACCGCTACGACTAAAATACCAGTATTTTTTTTTTTTACAGAACAATTCTAATATATAACCAAGTAAAAATGTACATAAAATTGTCACGAACTGTTGTTTAGCTCCTGAATAACGAACTATTTGAAGGAGCAAAACGATTAGTCTTGCAAAAAGAGAGACCAATTATTTAATGTATAATTTAATTGTCTTCTAACACTATGCATCGATAACTTTATTTTCCTTTTATTCTTTACTTATTCTAAAAGAGTTTTTTTGGAATCTCTGAATTAAAAAAAAAAAACAAAGGCATCAATAACAGATGATAATCAAAGAAAAAGAGTTTATGAGAAGTTTCAAACTTAGATCAACAATTTAACCGTACAAAGACCACATACTAATCCTCCAGTCTCACAAATAGTATTTATTGAAAGATTAATTTTTTCATAATCGACGTTTAAGTTTTTTGGATGCAAAACTACTTATGCATGTCTAAAGACAAACACAGGGCTATAGTTTTCAAATGAAAATGGTAAAAATTAACCACTATTTAATTGTAGTAGAACTTAGACATTTGTAATCATAATATTTATCTATTGTTTATAACACCTTATTTTGGTGTCAGGTTATATAAAGTGAAGAAAATGGATGGTTTACATTTGTAAATTTTACCATATAAATAATGAATATAATGTTATAAATGGTTATACAAATCTATAATAATGATTAACTCAGTTAGAAATTACGTTGAGGAAACAATTATCAAAGTATGCCCCCACAAACATAAATTTTCATGATTCCAAAAATAATAGTTCGGTAGATATGCAACAAAAATAATAGTCAAAAGATATCAGAATATGTCCCAGGAAATCAATCCATTATAAAATAATAGTCCAAAAAAAATATTGCAATCAACGTACGTATTAAACCTCATAATTCTAGAACAGGTAATGGTTTACCTATTCAGGGAAGATATCAGCATCTACCAAACTCTTTTCTATGCAAGAGAAAGCACCAAGCCCCTGTATTTTGATTTTCATACCATTAGATAACATTTTAATATTCCTACTAACGTAAAACAACCTGCATCTGCATATAACAGAAGACTGCATGATCTTATAATAACAATGTCTGCATGTCCAGCAAGGCAGGAATCTTCCGCTTCTCCATCACAACCATTTTTGCTGAAAATTGAAGTTGTAATTCATACTTGATTTTGAAATTTGATGAATCAAGTTCGATCGTTGATAATGGGGAAGCTTTTTGGATCAATGTACGAAGTTCATAATGAACTCGCTAAGAAAAGAGCAAGTTAATAATGAATTCTTCTAACATGAATTATAAGTAATTATGTTTGGAAATAAGTGAGAATCAAACTCAAATATCAAATCATACTAATAAACAGCAAACCAAACATTAAAGCTGAAATAGAAAAAGTTCATCAATAAATTTCAAACCAAAGCAGGAGTGGCAGAGCTAACTATGATTAGTTTAGCATTTGGATTGTTTGGTGCTAAAGAAACAACAAAGTGTTCAATGAAAATTTCTCAGATTAAAAAAAATGTGAATTAATCAATAAACAATGCTTAACTCTCACGCATAACATGAAACAAAAGCTTATTAAAGTAGAATTTAAGAAAGAAATAATAGAAATTCGATGTATATCTAGTCCGGATCCTTAGTTCAAGCACAAAACCATATGAATCGAGCTACAGTGTCTTACCATCTAGCTGCAGTAGTTTCAAGCTATCAAGTTAAAGTCAAAATTTCCATATGATAAAAATCATTTACACAAACAAAGTTAAGAGGAGAACCTCTAGCACTTTAGATCCACAGCCTTGCCAATTCAAAATGAGTTGCCTAACCACTTGAGGATCTGTAATAGTACAATATTATCCAAATTCAACTTCTTTGTAAATTGAAGCAAAATACAAATACCAAAAAAAAAAGAACCCGTGCAAATTTCTTTCAGGTTAAGGAATAAGGTAATCCTAATGGAAAGATAAACAAAATTGACAAATGATTGTAAACATAATACATAAATTGATCGAATATAATAACATTGTGCCAATGCTAATAGTAGTAGGTTCGAAGGGCTTGCTTTAAATTTTCAAGCATTACGTAAAGGAAAAAAAGGTAAAGCTACAGTTAATATGCCTAAATTTGCAATTGTTTTGTTTTGATCCTGAATTGGTGATTTCAACGGATGACAAACTATTTTCATTGATTATCAAAAACTTTACTTCACAACTCGACTTATGGATAAAGGAATTTCAAGGGAAAAAAATAGTAGTGAAATCCATAAATCAGTACGAAAACTCGACGATTGTTATATGTATCTCAAGTCCATTAAAGTCCATGACATGAAAATGCGCTCTGTGGAGTCGTGAGAGTAAGCTTTGGAGCAAGGTTTCAATTTGAACATGCAAAACTCCCCTTTTCGATATCTGGTAACATTTGATCTAACGGGTACTCTTTTTTCTTGGATCTAAGGCTGGATTCTAGATCTGAAAATTTATGTTATGGAACTGAATCTGCTACAAGGAAATTGGAGAGACAACGAATTACCTTGCAACTATTTTTCGAGCTGCATGTAGCAGTGATATCGAAAACTGCGACGCGATCAATTTCACATCGGAAGTAGACGTCAATTTGTGGAACTAAAATGCAATAGTCTGAATGTAGGAAGGAGAAACAGTTTTGGGGAATATGGATTCGAGGGAGAGATACTGCGTGGGGAAGTGGAATGTGAAAGTGGGCATGTCGAATGAAAAATTCAGCTAAATAATATTGTTGATAATTGAAAATTTCTATTATTAAATATCAAGAGATAGATAAGTACTCATTGCCTTTTTTCTCTATAATATAATATTAAGTTTTAAATTTAATATAAAATATCATAGAGAATTACGTAGAATTGAGGGAATTGAGAGAATTAAGGGGAATCGAGAGAATTAAGAGAATTATGGAAAGAGCTTGAAATTCTTCTGCTTTACTATTATTTAATAGATTTACAAGGCAGGGCCTAAATTTTTAATAGTTTCTGCCTTTTCTTTCTTCAGACTTCCCATTATCTTCTTCCTCTTTCCACCAGTAAATAAACCCTAAGTTCCCTCTCCCCCTCTTTTTTCAAATTACCACCAGAAAACTCTGGTGCAGAGTCTATTTATAATAACTTGACTTCTAGCTTGCAATTTCAACTACTATTTGTAGTCTCTTTGACACAATTTTCGATGGCTTCTTCTCTCTTAATTGTTACCATTATTGTAAATTCTTCACTGCCTTCCTCCATTTCAAGCTTCATCATCCCACCAACCCGGAAGGTATCCACTGTAAACTGTTGATCTGGGGAATTGTCACTGCTTCAACCACCAACCCTCGAGTGTATGTGTAGTAGAACACAGTAATCCAAATCCAAAAAAAGTAAATGTGGGGAGAACACAATTTTTTATTGTGGTTCGGCACTAATGCCTACATCCACTTTATAGTAATCATTCATTATATATTTATCGATTGCAAAGTTTGCACAAGTTCGGACAATATTTGTGTTCGAAGCGTTGCGACAGAGCAACAAAATAATTGTTAATTCTAAACTTTGATAGAATGTCCTTCTTCTTCTTCGTCGAGTGAAAATATGTTGACTTGGTCAACAGTGTCATAAAAGTAGCGTCAATGTCCAAGAAATCCAAAAAATGTCCAAAATAGTCCGATAGTAGTGAAAAAGTCCTTGTGAATATCCAAAAGTTGATGGAAAACGTATATGCAACATTTTTGTGGTCCAAACTATGTCAAACGGTCATGGAGAAGAAGAACGAAGCCATTAATGATGTTTGAGATCCAAGAGGTCCAAAATACCATATGAGAACTAAACCCTTTGAATGCCAAGCAAGGGGCTATTTATATGTGAGCATTTGATGTGATAGGTCAAATTTCGTATCCCTGAAGGGTATGAAATTCGCATCCCAAAATCGAAGTCGAAAAATCAGTCTTTGGCCAAAAAATGTGGAATCTGTAAAAACTGCTGAAAATGTGTGTCAATCAGCCTAAAATAGGTAATCAACACAGTGAAAATCGAAAAAAATGATTTGGCATGTTTGCCACTTTGAAAATTCGAATCCCTAAAATCTGCTGAAAACGTGCGTTGATCAGGCAAAAACAGCTGATTAACATGGTAAAAACCAAAATCCACGTGATCTGTCACTTTCTTGGGCATGTCCATTTCGAATCCCAAAAATCGGGTGAAAACACGTGTTGATCAGCCAAAAAGCACGATCAACACGGTAAAACTGCATGGCAGGGTGATTTCCCACTTTGGCAAAATTTTGTATCCCTCTGATCGGCCAAAATTTCGTATCAAAAAACCATGGCACGGAGCTGGGGAAATTTCGGATCCCTCCATGTTGATCACCCTGATTTCGTATCCAAAATTTTGAAACCCTGATCTGGCAATTTCGAATCCCTTGCTAGATCTAGTTTCTTAACCAGGCTTTTTACCTGATCTGATAGAGTGCAACACATAGATCCGAGCTGTTTTCACGTGTCGATCCATCGATTTTGAGCATGTCAAATTTACCTAATTTATCAAAGTAATCAGACAAGGTTTTACACGTGATGTTTCATGATTTTCCCATGCCGATCACTGTATTTTTTCGTGCCAAATCGAATGATCAACCACTTTACCAGATGTGACACGAACACATGAAAAATGATGATTTTCATGTGTTGATCACCTGTTTTTGGACGTACCAAACCAGAATTTTGCCAAGTGCCAGATTTTGGTGCCATGAGTCGCGCAAGCCATTTTTCGTGATCGTGTCATGTCGATTAGTTGTTTCTGAGTGCGCAACATCTTTTTTTAGCCAAATGCCAAATTTTGATGTCGTAAGTCGCGCAAGCCACTTTTCGTGATAGTGTCATGCCGATCAGTTGTTTTTGGATGCGCGTAACGCGATTTTGCCGAAATCCATATGTTTTTGCACGATGAGTTTTGCCACATGATCGAACCAACGCACTCAAGCATTTTGAGCTGATCGGGGCGTGTCAATCACGTATTTTTACCGTGTCAGTTTTTCCGAATCCATCAAAGTATGATTTTACGAATCGTCGTCATTTCCTATCCTTTTATGAACACGTCGCGATTTCAATCAATTCGCTTTATGTGTTCTGACGATGCTATTGACGGTTGAGCGCGTCGCCAACCAAAATCTTGACGTGTGACAGCTTCGACCAAAAAGAGCGAGAACAAAACCTATTTCAATTTGTTTTTTTATTCGTTATACAGATTTTATTTACGAAACTAATGTCGATTTGAAAATTTTTAATGCTTAAACCCCTTTTTGTAAATTTGAGTATTGCATAGAATCAGCCGCCCTTAAATCTTTTAACTTGTCTCTTAGTATAAACATAGTCATGGGATAAAATATAGTAATCGTTGAAACTTTCAAATTTAAAATCGGTTATGGAATGAAGACATCAAAAAAAAATGTATTACCAATTGAAACACCCCACCTCCATTAAGGTCACTCACAAGGGGAATGCCTTAATTTTGGTGGAGGTTTATAAGTAAAAGCCACAGATAAACTCAAGACAGATATAAATACACATATTTTAAACAGCGGAAACCAAACAGACTTTTATTGCATCAATACGTGTTCAAACAAAACATTCCATAATTGTCTCAAAAAACTTCCAACATTACAACCTCATAACTGTCTTGATTATTAAAGAAGCATAAAACATAAATAAAGTGACAAAAATCCCCATAGTGATATCCAAAGCCATAATCCGAGCAAAAGAGATCCAAATCATACATCTACGTTCTTGGAGCTTGTAAAGAGACTGACTGAGCTGAGTTGTTTCCTCCCTGTGGACCTGGGGGGCGGACGAAAGAAAGAAGACAAAAAGAAAATAGGGTCAGACATAAAGCCTGAGTAAATCTAGTAACTCTTCAGTATGTGAATAAGAAAACGGCATGATAGATATATACAAAAAATAGGAAAGTGTCACAAGCTAAAGAAGTGTCGAATGTACTATCGCACCCATGCTATATCTCTGCACCTACTTGAGTTTATTCTAACGGGTACCCCATCGTGAGGGTGAAGTGATCCCCATTTTCGAAAGATCGGCTCCTACTCGCGTTAATATGTGTCATACGGCCCCCTAGAGTTGTAGATACCTGTGCTGGTCCCACCATGGGGTGTATCAAGACCCAGGGTGATGGCCCCGACACAAATTCTAGAAGGCATAGGTTATACTACTGGTGTCCCCAGTGCCCCGGTTGTCTGCTCCAGAGTGTGTGCACGCCCGCACCCCCTTAGACCTGCACTGTGCACCCACCGCCATCGTTTAACCGCTTACAACCAGCCCAGTAATCGTGCCCCACCCTGCCTAGTTTTAGGGTACCGTTGATACCTAACTTGGGTTACTGCTGAAACGGGTCTCTCGTTACCAGGATTTTCTAGTCAAACATGTTAAGTGGTTAAGTGTCTGTATTTACCTAACCCCACCCATCAATTCTTGTTAACATGTTGAATTTGGTTAAGTGTTATAGTTGACTTAACCCTACCATCTGTCCTTAGCCTCTTAGGAGCACCAGACCACTCACATTAGATAGGTATTGCTACGGTTACTGGATGTGCCGGTCGGTTCCGGGCAGGTTTACACCGTAGCTCAGTCTAACCTCGGGTCCTTATTGGGCTCAATGCTTAACCACCCACATTGGATAGGTATTGTTGTGACTACTGGACAGCCGGGCGGGTCTGGGCAGGTTTACATCACAACTCAATCCAACCTCGGGTTAAGCATATCGTGTTTTCTAAATTTACATATTTTAATACTTCTCAATCATATATGTACATGTTATATCTTTTATTTTTGGGTATAACAATTCATACCGCTTAAATGTCGTTGTCATTGGCATGTGCCTAACGTGCCAACATATATTTTTCATGTTTACACCCAACGTTATTACCCCCGTTTGTACGTTCGCAACATTATAACAAATGTTGGGCTCGACATAATTCAGCCCAACTTTAGGCCCTCCTCAGATTTTGTACCGGGTTTGCTAGCATCTCTCGAAGTACGCCCTACTCTCTTGGACGCAATAGGGGCTGCACAACGTGAACACCCTCAGCTTGTTCATGTGATTGACAAACTTATTAGGGGTGAGACTTCTAGTCACCTCAGTAGGTATGCCATCGATGATAAGGGTTGGCTGAGGCGAGATGGAAGATTATGCGTCCCACAAGCAAGGGAGTTGACAAAGAAGGTTCTCGAGGAAGCGCATCATTCCAAGATGACCATACACCCTGGCGGTGATAAGATGTATAAGGATATAAAAAGGACTTTCTTTTGGAGTGGCATGAAACAAGACGTGACAGATTTCGTTTCTATGTGCATGACCTGCCAACGGGTCAAGGCGGAACAAAAGAAGCCTGAAGGACGACTTCATCCTTTAGAGGTCCCACAGTGAAAGTGGGAGAGCATTTCTGTAATGACCCGGATTTTTAGCGACTTTGGTTATCGACATAAACACGATGTCGATAACCAAAACATCGAAAAATCCTGGTAATTAGTGAAAGAAATTAGAGGGTGAGGAAAGATAAGATAGAAAATTAGAATAGAAGAAGAAGAAGAACACAACATCAGAGTAACATGAATCTCACAGCAGAACGAATAAATATATTTCATAACATAACTTTGAAATACAAAATTGGTACTTGAATATACATATCATTATCAAAGTACAGCACTTACAACACAGCGGAAATAACATAGCTATATGATCCAGAAGCCTCCTGCTCCAAGCTCTTCCAGTATATCTGTAAATCCCGACTACTTGACTGCCCGTACACATTTAGGCACCCAAGAGTTTAGGGAAAACAACAAAGTAAACTCCGGGTCAGTCATGTGACTGGTATGAGTAAAACAATTTAAAAACAGTTCGAACAAGTAAACGATATCTCATAAGACCACGCCGCATAACAGAACGGGTTTTTCCCTTATGAGAATCCAAAATATCTTTATATCAAAAACCTTTTGATATTATAATAATGTCTATCAACCACAGTATATATATAATCATCTAGCAGAAACGCTTTCATCTCACGTTCTACATATATAGTATACAATCAAAACCGCAAGCACGTATTGGGTAATGGATTTCCAACTATTACAAGGTATGGAACCACCTTTCGCTAATGTACCTCTAGAGAGGAATACACTGGGTTCAACAAGAACATCTTGCAACCCGGCCACACATGACCGACCACTCATTTCGCTTGAGCGTATCGAATGTATATCACCAACGGTTGGGATCAACAACCGTTTCCCGAATGGGACAGCATCAACAATAGATTTTTTAGAAGTAAATGAAACTCTAGATCAGGTGATTATACACCCTACTTCGGTGCGACCGACTTAGCCATGCTGCCTGCCCGATTTCTGTCATTTACCGGTTGATGAGGCTAGAAGCTACGCTTTATCATCACACCAGGTTCACTTTAAATGCCACATCATCAAATCCATCCAATCACCGATTGACGTCCTCAACAATACATTATGTGTTAGCTAAAAGAAGTTTCCTTCTCTGCTTCCACTGTTGGTACGGTTGGAGAAATCAATATACATGATTGTCTGGTAGTACTCTGTCAGACATCCGTCCATACAAGTCATCCAGGAATAGGATGAACCGAAGGCACTATTCTGTAAACAGGATAGCCCTTGCATAACTCCGTCTTCAATTTCCTTTGGCATATATGATTCACAACGCTTATGCCAATATAGAGTGGTTCTTTGGATAATAATCCAACCGGTCTCTCCATATTAACAACGTTAAAATGGTCAAAACTTCGATAGTTTGTGATTTAACTATCGAAGAAAAACAGGTGTGCAAACAATGATATTATTTCCAAATGGAAATTTATATCGATCAAACATCATTCAACTTTTATCTCTTTATTTCATTAATTCACTTATCTCCTGTTTCCCTATATTCAATATTTCTTATTTTCTAAATTTGGAAAATATACATTATTAACAATGGAAAACATTTCCATTTCCTTGTTTTCTTTATTAGAAAACATTTCTGGTTTCTTATTTGGAAAACATTTCCAAAGCTTCTTCATTGGACTTAGACAGATGTTTTAAACAAACCATCGCGATGCCAACTCAAATCATTTCCTTTACTGCCGAACCTTAACTACTCCTTAGTTAAAAACGAAGCCAATCAAGTTGGGGTAGAACTACCTCTCAGACCTTAACTGAACAACATTTCTAACTTTGAAATAGGCAAAGTTCACTTTATATTCCTTCTACTAACTTCCTTGCTTAACCCTCCTTCGAATAGCTATATTCGATTGACTCTTTTCACTTAACTCTATTCGATTAACCCTTACCAATTAACTCTATTGGACTAACACTATTGGATTAACTCTATTTGACTAACGCTATTGATTTACTCATTTCACTTAACTCCTATCGAATAAACTATATTCGATTAACTCATTTTACTTTCTTCGAATAAACTATATTCGATTAACTCCTTTTACTTTCTATTCGAATAACTATATTCGATTAACTCATTTGCTTTAACTCTAATCGATTAAACTAACATCGATTAACTCATTTTACTTTATCTCTAATTGATTAAACTAACATCGATTAACTCCTTTTACTTTCTATTCGAATAACTATATTCGATTAACTCATTTGCTTTAACTCTAATCGATTAAACTAACATTGATTAACTCCTTTTACTTTATCTCTAATCGATTAAACTAACATCGATTAACTCCTTTTACTTTAACTCTAATCGATTAAACTAACATCGATTAACTCATTTTTTACTTTAACTCTAATCGATTAAACTAACATCGATTAACTCCTTTTACTTTATCTCTAATCGATTAAACTAACATCGATTAACTCCTTTTACTTTATCTCTAATCGATTAAACTAACATCGATTAACTCCTTTGCTTTAACTCTAATCGATTAAACTAACATCGATTAACTCCTTTTATACTTTTCGAATAAACTATTCATTTATAAAGATTTTCTTTTAGTAACAGTTCTTCACTTTACAAATGATTTCCCTTTTTATTTACTTTTGAAATATTTCCTTTTACAAAATCTGTTGATTTCATAAACTTCCTTTATTTCAATATACATTGAAATAATTCATTTTACATCCCAGGGTCTTTTATGATATTTAAATATCGAATAAAAATGATCAACATCATTCCAACACCCATAATCCATAACAGATTATATAACACATCATATATCACAATATATGAAAACAGCAAAATAAATGTTGAGGAATCCAGTTGGATTCCTCCAACCTGTTTCCCTGAATCACAGATGTTAAACAATATAGATAACATCACTTTTCAGTTCCATATGATATATTCTGTTAAACAGAATTAATATAGAAATTCAACTAACTGACTAGCAGTTCAATCAAACAATCAACACACAGCCAATCAACCAATATTTAACAGTTCTAAAAATACAACATGAAATTATAAACTGTTCAGAGTTAGTGAGATTTACTCACATTGGACGATCATCGTCAATGACGATAACCATCGCTTGATCCAGACAATTTATTTTGCTATACATTTTTGACGGACTCCAATTGACTCGCGGTCAGTTCCATTGTGGAGTGCTCGTCCATACGATCCCAACGTGACTGATGGTTCGTAAATCTGACCACGTACGAGCAAGATACAGCGTTTACAAGATTGTATATATTAAATTAAATTAAACTTAAGTATAACTATTTCATTGGGCCTTACCCATCAACTAAGCCCATCACCAACCCTTAATTACCAGACCCGCTCATCATTCCTCTTCTTCCCAAATTAGAATCGAACTCCAGATAATTTCCCAAACCCAAACTCCACCGTTGACCCTCCCGTTGACCGCCATTTCCTCCTTCCGTCCACCGCCGTTCTCCATGAGACCAACTCCATTCTTCCTCTCTTCGGAAGCAGCTCCTCCCTATACCCACCAAGTCACACTCGATGGCCCCCCGTTCTCACGCTGTACCAGCACCAGGGACGGGTTTTCTAACCGGATACCCCCAGTCGTTCACCACATATGTTAAACCACCTCATGAATCCGAATACCACCTCAAAAACGAACATTGATGCACCCAAATCTCAAAACTCGAAGCCCTAGGTCAGTTGCTGAGAACGTCGACTCCAGATAGCGGGTGCGAGTGGCACGAAATGGACACCAAAATGTGGAGAATCTTCTGAGCAATTCAATGATGTATATTTCATGAATTTGTAGAATTTGTATGATTTGATTTTGATTTCTCTTTGGAATTTCTTTGTGCTGTGTTCTTGGTTCATGCGGTTATATAGAGAATTTGGGTTGGTACCACTTGTGGTTGTAGACAGAGGATGTGTGGCTTGTTTGTGACCATAGAAAATGAGGGGAGATATTTTTGAATTTATTTTATATTTTATTTTCGCCAATCTCTTCTTGTATCTGACTTCTAAAAATCTCTACGACTACGTACGACACCCAAAAATCACCAAACTGGACATGTAGCTAGAGTTCGACATTACGGTCCCAACGAAACTGGTTTCGTCGAATTCCGACTCCGTATGCTCACGCAGCGTATTTTTAACTGTCAAAATACTGACTGTTTCTCACTCTAAAAATCCATACGACCACACAGTGACTCTAAAAATCACGAAACTGGAAATCTAACAACTATTTGACATTGCGGATCCAACAAAATTGGTTTCGTCGAAAACCGAGGTCGTTTGCAAAACTGGTTATTTTTAAAGCTCTGGATGACCATTTAAATATATAAATATATTTAAATATAATTAAATTTAATATTTAAAAATAAATATTATCGTCTATATTCACAGTGGAATACCATACAGCTCTACTGGCATTTATAATTTGATATTTCAAATCCCGATTAAATCGATATTCGATTTATTTTGAAATTCCCTTTTTAAAATATAAATAATTCCTTTATAAATTATAAAGGAATTCCACAGCGACTTTTCTAAAATTTGATTTGGACATAAATCAAAATCTACACGACGAAATCCCGATTTTTCTCTTCCACTAGAAAGATATACTCCACCAGCTCCACACGTTTCTTGTTTCACAGAAATCCGGCTTAAAATGAATCCTGTACATTCAGTTGAAGTTCGAATCGCCAATTTACGAACTGCAGCGCCATTTCGAGCTTGGTTTTAATTATATATTAATTATACGTTCAAACAGTCGTTCAAATAATATATTCGTTATTCAAATTCAATTCTAAACTGAATTTAATATCACAGATGATCCAGTTCACACCATATCGCCATTTCAGCCAATTCAGATTATCTCAGAATTAAATATATTATTTAATTTATTATTTTAAATTAAATATTTACCATTATTTAATTCCTCGGCTATTAAATTCACCATATCACCATTGATATAATAAAATAAATTAATCATAATACCCCTGTCAATGCGGGTCATTACAATCTTCCCCACTTAAAATAATTTCGTCCTCGAAATTGCTAAAAGGTAGAGGACGACCCTATCGACTGGTTAGAACATATTTTTTCACTTCTTAACTTCAGTTTCAACTGAACCAATTTAATTTCAATTAAATTATCAATTAATTCTTATCAACGAAAATTTTCAAAAATCCTGAAAATTTTCTAACGCCTTAATTTTTTCAAAAATTTTCGCCAGCACCTCCTTTGTACTGGTCAATCGATCAAACTTCAACTCGCCTCTCTGGGCCATCTCCAACCCAAAAGAAAATCAAACAGCCAAGCGGCTTGCCAATTCGGCTCATAAATTTTATATCCAATAGAAATATAACTTGTACCTTTTGTCGGCATATCATTTTATCCTTTCCACCTGTTATCAATTCAGCGGATACAAGGGTCATCCCAATCAAATTCGAATCTGCTTTTATCCACAACACAACCATTCGCTTATATCCGAGCCAAATATCATTTCAACTTGAGTTTCAATTCTTGATTTTCATTTCCTTAACTCCTCAATCGAATACCATTTCGGATTCTAATTTCACAAATCCAATCTTAATCGATTTCAATTCAACTTCAGTTACCACTTAACTGACTTTATTTTAATTCAAATTTTCTTTCAAATTTTTTTGTTAAATTTGTTTTTAATTCAAACAGTCTTTCCCTGGGAGTTTTTAAATAGTTTACTCTTTTCAGAAATCAAATTTTCTTTTTGAACATGTCACTGAGCCCTTAATTAATATTCCATTAGTTAAATCACTTCTCTATTCCTTTATCAATATTTGTTAACCAAATATTTTCAATAACCATATTGGCCTTTTACGTTATTTGGAAAACATTTCCGAATATTACCTTCCTTTATTTTCTAAACTTTAGAAAATCTATGCTATTTATAATTGGAAAATATTCCAATTACTTATCTCTTTTCCGATCTCGTTTATTTCTATACTTAGGAAATATTTATTATTCTATTTCCAAGCTTACACTTATTTGGGTTAAAACGGATGTTGTGTAAAACATCGTTACGACAATCCAAATACTATATTCAACTAACTCTTATTCGACATTGATCTTCGAGCCTGAAATCTTACTGTTTATTGGTTAATAATGAAATCAATCAAGTTGGGGTATAACTACCTCTCAGACCTTGACTGAATAACATTTCTAACGTCAAAACAGATATGACTACTTACTCGAAAAATCAACACCCTACAACTACTTATTCACTTTTAAACACGTATACACTTTCTCTTTCTATTCTTACTAGATTTTATTCTAGACTTCCTTTTTTATTATACTATTCTATTTCTAAGTTCATTTCCTTATCGACTTCTATATATATCGATACGTTGATTTCTAACTATCAAATTATCTTAAAAATATTCTAACTCCTTAAATTCCCGGAAAAATTCGCCATAACCTCCTTTGTACTGGGAGCATCGGGATATTTCAAATAGCCTCCCATGGCCCTCACCAATCCAAAAGAAAAAGAAAAATCCAAGCGGCTAGCCGATACGGCGCATAAAATCTCATATATGAATTAAATACATACCTTTTCGTTGAGCATTCTATTTATATACCTTCATACCTTATCCATACTTATCTCATGTATATCCATACATTTCTAATTCATTCCAACTTAATCCAATCGTTTTAAGTTAGTTCGTTAAGTGATTTTCAAATTACTGGTTTGCCCATTTCACTTTCATATTTGAGTATAACATGTTCAAATATATTTTAACTTACTTATCACCTCATTGAATTTCATTTCAATTCTCTTATTCAAATTCTATACTTGAATTTCATTTCAAATCTCTTATTCAAATTCTATTTCAATTTCATTGAATTTCATATATTCAAACCCCCTTTGAATTTCTATATTCAATCTCCTTTTGAATTTCTATATTCAAACTCTTTTTTCAATTTCTATATTCAATTTCTATTTGAATTCTCTTTATTCAAATCCCTTTTGAATTTTCTTATTTAAATTATATGTTTGAACTTCCTCTATTCAAATTCCTTTAAATAAGTCTCGATTTCAATTCCTTTTGAAATCGATATTTCTACCTTTGGAAAATAGATTTCCCTTTAAATTTCACACTTGTATTTTTATTTCTGAATTATCCAATGATAATTCTTTTCACTTCATTTATAAACTTCGTTTATAAAGGAACTTCTCGTTTTATTTCTTTTAAAACAAGTTAATATTCCAAATCTATTTAAAAGTTCAAATTCTATATTTGAAATTCTATTTTGGAATTCAACACACTTGTCTTTCCCAAAACAAATTCAAAACAATATCTCTGGTAGTAATTCGTCACTTACAACTCGAAAATGAATACTGATGATGTAGCTGTCATCATCAGAATCTATTTTCCAGCGATCGAAGTGAGTTCAATACTATAAAACCATTTCTAAACATTTCCACTTTGAAATTCATTTCAAAATATAATTCACACTGTTTGTACAACAATTTAAAATCTCCCAGGATCTTAAATTTTCCTTATTTTTAATCCAAATCCATTTACAAACACTTATCCAGTTTTCCAGAGTTTTAACTTCAATTTCTGGTTTAAATTTCAGATTTCAACTCATCTGATTTCACGTATTTTACTTATATGAATTCTGATTGATCATTTACATAACCATTTAATTTATAATCTTACTCGATTACAATAACAACCAATATATATTCATTCCTATATATATATATCTTCTTTATATAAAATATAATTTGGGTAAAATTATTCTGTTTACCCTCTTTTCAAAACATACCATGACGGTTCATCGTATTATAGTGTTTACAAAATCCCTACCGATACAGTGGATCAAACTGATCGACCAGAATTCATAAACAACTCAAGCAATGAATCTCCACAATATAAAAATTATTTTTATATCAATAACAAATACGTTCACTCGTATATATACACTCAAACTCAATCTAGGGTATTACTAACCCTATCTCTACCGAGTCACGCCACAGAGCCAAGTAATTCTTAACCTAAGCTCTGATACCAACTGTAATGACCCGGATTTTTAGCGACTTTGGTTATCGACATAAACACGATGTCGATAACCAAAACATCGAAAAATCCTGGTAATTAGTGAAAGAAATTAGAGGGTTAGGAAAGATAAGATAGAAAATTAGAATAGAAGAAGAAGAAGAACACAACATCAGAGTAACACGAATCTCACAGCATAACGAATAAATATATTTCATAACATAACTTTGAAATACAAAATTGGTACTTGAATATACATATCATTATCAAAGTACAACACTTACAACACAGCGGAAATAAATATAGCTATATGATCCTAAAGCCTCCTGCTCCAAGCTCTTCCAGTATATCTGTAAATCCCGACTACTTGACTGCCCGTACAAATTTAGGCACCCAAGAGTTTAGGGAAAACAACAAAGTAAACTCCGGGTCAGTCATGGGACTGGTATGAGTAAAACAGTTTAAAAACAGTTCGAACAAGTAAACGATATCTCATAAGACCACGCCGCATAACGTAACGGGTTTTTCCCTTATGAGAATCCAAAATATCTTTATATCAAAAACCTTTTGATATTATAATAATGTCTATCAACCACAGTATATATATAATCATCTAGCAGAAACGCTTTCATCTCACGTTCTACATATATATTATACAATCAAAACCGCAAGCACGTATTGGGTAATGGATTTCCAACTATGACAAGGTATGGAACCACCTTTCGCTAATGTACCTCTAGAGAGGAATACACTGGGTTCAACAAGAACATCTTGCAACCCGGCCACACATGACCGACCATTCATTTCGCTTGAGCGTATCGAATGTATATCACCAACGGTTGGGATCAACAACCGTTTCCCGAATGGGACAGCATCAACAATAGATTTTTTAGAAGTAAATGAAACTCTAGATCTGGTGATTATACACCCCACTTCGGTGCGACCGACTTAGCCATGCTGCCTGCCCGATTTCTGTCATTTACCGGTTGATGAGGCTAGAAGCTACGCTTTATCATCATACCAGGTTCACTTTGAATGCCACATCATCAAATCCATCTAATCACCGATTGACGTCCTCAACAATACATTATGTGTTAGCTAAAAGAAGTTTCCTTCTCTGCTTCCACTCTTGGTACGGTTGGAGAAATCAATATACATGATTGTCTGGTAATACTCTGTCAGACATCCGTCCATACAAGTCATTCAGGAACAGGATGAACCGAAGGCACTATTCTGTAAACAGGATAGCCCTTGCATAACTCCGTCTTCAATTTCCTTTGGCATATATGATTCGCAACGCTTATGCCAATATAGAGTGGTTCTTTGGATAATAATCCAACCGGTCTCTCCATATTAACAACGTTAAAATGGTCAAAACTTCGATAGTCTGTGATTTAACTATCGAAGAAAAACAGGTGTGCAAACAATGATATTATTTCCAATTGGAAATTTATATCGATCAAACATCATTCAACTTTTATCTCTTTATTTCATTAATTCACTTATCTCCTGTTTCCCTATATTCAATATTTCTTATTTTCTAAATTTGGAAAATATACGTTATTAACAATGGAAAACATTTCCATTTCCTTGTTTTCTTTATTAGAAAACATTTCTGGTTTCTTATTTGGAAAACATTTCCAAAGCTTCTTCATTGGACTTAGACAGATGTTTTAAACAAACCATCGCGATGCCAACTCAAATCATTTCCTTTACTGCCGAACCTTAACTACTCCTTAGTTAAAAACGAAGCCAATCAAGTTGGGGTAGAACTACCTCTCAGACCTTAATTGAACAACATTTCTAACTTTAAAATAGGCAAAGTTCACTTTATATTCCTTCTACTAACTTCCTTGCTTAACCCTCCTTCAAATAGCTATATTCGATTGACTCTTTTCACTTAACTCTATTCGATTAACCCTTACCAATTAACTCTATTGGACTAACACTATTGGATTAACTCTATTTGACTAACGCTATTGATTTACTCATTTCACTTAACTCCTATCGAATAAACTATATTCGATTAACTCATTTTACTTTCTTCGAATAAACTATATTCGATTAACTCCTTTTACTTTCTATTCGAATAACTATATTCGATTAACTCATTTGCTTTAACTCTAATCGATTAAACTAACATTGATTAACTCCATTTACTTTATCTCTAATCGATTAAACTAACATCGATTAACTCCTTTTACTTTCTATTTGAATAACTATATTCGATTAACTCATTTGCTTTAACTCTAATCGATTAAACTAACATCGATTAACTCCTTTTACTTTATCTCTAATCGATTAAACTAACATCGATTAACTCCTTTTACTTTAACTCTAACCGATTAAACTAACATCGATTAACTCCTTTTTTACTTTAACTCTAATCGATTAAACTAACATCGATTAACTCCTTTTACTTTATCTATAATCGATTAAACTAACATCGATTAACTCCTTTTACTTTATCTCTAATCGATTAAACTAACATTGGTTAACTCCTTTGCTTTAACTCTAATCGATTAAACTAACATCGATTAACTCCTTTTATACTTTTCGAATAAACTATTCATTTATAAAGATTTTCTTTTAGTAACAGTTCTTCACTTTACAAATGATTTCCCTTTTTATTTACTTTTGAAATATTTCCTTTTACAAAATCTGTTGATTTTATAAACTTCCTTTATTTCAATATACATTGAAATAATTCATTTTACATCCCAGGGTCTTTTATGATATTTAAATATCGAATAAAAATGATTAACA
The DNA here is from genome assembly GCA_030737875.1 of Allium sativum. Classification (NCBI taxonomy): domain Eukaryota; kingdom Viridiplantae; phylum Streptophyta; class Magnoliopsida; order Asparagales; family Amaryllidaceae; genus Allium; species Allium sativum. Next base: position 73,362,056 of record CM060923.1, on the reverse strand, counting down.
TCATTCCAACACCCATAATCCATAACTGATTATATAACACATCGTATATCACAATATATGAAAACAGCAAAATAAATGTTGAGGAATCCAGTTGGATTCCTCCAACCTGTTTCCCTGAATCACAGATGTTAAACAATATAGATAACATCACTTTTCAGTTCCATATGATATATTCTGTTAAACAGAATTAATATAGAAATTCAACTAACTGACTAGCAGTTCAATCAAACAATCAACACACAGCCAATCAACCAATATTTAACAGTTCTAAAAATACAACATGAAATTATAAACTGTTCAGAGTTAGTGAGATTTACTCACATTGGACGGTCATCGTCAATGACGATAACCATCGCTTGATCCAGACAATTTATTTTGCTATACATTTTTGACGGACTCCAATTGACTCGCGGTCAGTTCCATTGTGGAGTGCTCGTCCATACGATCCCAACGTGACTGACGGTTCTTAAATCTGACCACGTATGAGCAAGATACAGCGTTTACAAGATTGTATATAATAAATTAAATTAAACTTAAGTATAACTATTTCATTGGGCCTTACCCATCAACTAATCCCATCACCAACCCTTAATTACCAGACCCGCTCATCATTCCTCTTCTTCCCAAATTAGAATCGAACTCCAGATAATTTCCCAAACCCAAACTCCACCGTTGACCCTCCCGTTGACCGCCATTTCCTCCTTCCATCCACCGCCGTTCTCCATGAGACCAACTCCATTCTTCCTCTCTTCGGAAGCAGCTCCTCCCTATACCCACCAAGTCACACTCGATGGCCCCCCGTTCTCACGTTGTACCAGCACCAGCGACGGGTTTTCCAACCGGATACCCCCAGTCGTTCACCACAGATATTAAACCACCTCATGAATCCGGATACCACCTCAAAAACGAACATTGATGCACCCAAATCTCAAAACTCGAAGCCCTAGGTCAGTTGCTGAGAACGTCGACTCCAGATAGCGGGTGCGAGTGGCACGAAATGGACACCAGAATGTGGAGAATCTTCTGAGCAATTCAATGATGTATATTTCATGAATTTGTAGAATTTGTATGATTTGATTTTGATTTCTCTTTGGAATTTCTTTGTGCTGTGTTCTTGGTTCATGCGGTTATATAGAGAATTCGGGTTGGTACCACTTGTGGTTGTAGACAGAGGATGTGTGGCTTGTTTGTGACCATAGAAAATGAGGGGAGATATTTTTGAATTTATTTTATATTTTATTTTCGCCAATCTCTTCTTGTATCTGACTACTAAAAATCTCTGCGACTACGTACGACACCCAAAAATCACCAAACTGGACATGTAGCTAGAGTTCGACATTACGGTCCCAACGAAACTGGTTTCGTCGAATTCCGACTCCGTATGCTCACACAGCGTATTTTTAACTGTCAAAATACTGATTGTTTCTCACTCTAAAAATCCATACGACCACACAGTGACTCTAAAAATCACGAAACTGGAAATCTAACAACTATTTGACATTGCGGATCCAACAAAATTGGTTTCGTCGAAAACCGAGGTCGTTTGCAAAACTGGTTATTTTTAAAGCTCTGGATGACCATTTAAATATATAAATATATTTAAATATAATTAAATTTAATATTTAAAAATAAATATTATCGTCTATATTCACAGTGGAATACCATACAGCTCTACTGGCATTTATAACTTGATATTTCAAATCCCGATTAAATCGATATTCGATTTATTTTGAAATTCCCTTTTTAAAATATAAATAATTCCTTTATAAATTATAAAGGAATTCCACAGCGACTTTTCTAAAATTTGATTTGGACATAAATCAAAATCTACACGACGAAATCCCGATTTTTCTCTTCCACTAGAAAGATATACTCCACCAGCTCCACACGTTTCTTGTTTCACAGAAATCCGGCTTAAAATGAATCCTGTACATTCAGTTGAAGTTCGAATCGTCAATATACGAACTGCAGCGCCATTTCGAGCTTGGTTTTAATTATATATTAATTATACGTTCAAACTGTCGTTCAAATAATATATTCGTTATTCAAATTCAATTCTAAACTGAATTTAATATCACAGATGAACCAGTTCACACCATATCGCCATTTCAGCCAATTCAGATTATCTCAGAATTAAATATATTATTTAATTTATTATTTTAAATTAAATATTTACCATTATTTAATTCCTCGGCTATTAAATTCACCATATCACCATTGATATAATAAAATAAATTAATCATAATACCCCTGCCAATGTGGGTCATTACAATTTCAATGGACTTCAATGATGGACAACCTAGGTCGAGAAAAGGCAACACTAGCATTTGGGTAATAGTGGATAGGCTTACTTAGAGCGCCCACTTCATACCTATCAAGAGTAGAAGGACTGTCGCATCTCTAGCATCTCTTTATCTCAAGGAAATAGTTCGACTCCATGGGATATCCTCCAGCATTGTTAGTCACCGACTCTATCTTCACAAGCAAGTTTTGGCGGAGTCTACAAGAAGCTGTAGGCACACAGTTATGTCTGAGCACGGCCTATCACCCTCAAACCGACGACCAGACGGAAAGGGTGAATAGAGTTTTAGAGGATCTTTTGAGACTTTGCGTTCTCGACTTTGGAGGGACGTGGGAGGATCACCTTCCTTTAGTGGAATTTGCCTATAACAACAACTACCAAGCTACCATCGGTATGGCACCCTTCGAAGCCTTGTATGGAAGACCGTGCAAATCACCAACTTGTTGGTACGAGTCTACAGATAAGCTTATACTTGGACCAGATATGATTCGAGAGACTTCTGAGAAAGTAGACTTGATACGTAGGAGAATGAAGACTGCCCAAGACCGACAGAAATCCTACGCCGACAAAAGAAGGACCGACCTTGAGTTTGAGGTTGGGGACAGGGTTTTCCTTAAGGTATCACCTTTAAGGAACGTCGTTCGTTTTGGATCCGCCGGAAAGCTAGCACCAAGATTTGTAGGACTGTTTCCTATCATCGTGAAGGTTGGAAAGATGGCCTATAGAGTAGAGCTACCCGAGAGACTGGCCGGAGTTCACAACGTCTTTCATGTTTCTCACCTCCGGAAGTGTTTGCATGAGTCAGTGGAAGTGGTGGAACCTAGCATTCTAGAAGAAGCCGAAGTGGAACATGAAGCAACTATGAGGAGAGTTCCAACCCGCATCTTAGGAACGGAAGTGAAAAAGCTACGCAACCGCGAAGTCAAACTCGTTAAAGTTCAGTGGAGCGACGCCGAGGAAGACGCGACTTGGGAAACTGAGGACAGAATACGCGCTGCCTACCCTCTTCTTTTTGAGGGTACATCTTTAATCTCTCTCTTTTTCCTTAAGTTATGCTTTAGGTATATCTCAGCGGTCCTTTTCCTAACTGCTTAGGTAGAAAACAAATGGATGTAAACATGTATTTGAAAACATGTTGTGGATGATGGCTGCAAATGGTTGCTAGTGGTTGCTCGTGGATGCATATACACACACACACCCTAGGTTATAGATCGGCTCAATCACTTCATATTGCATATGCATATGTGTATTCTCATTTGTATATGGTTGAAACTTGATATGCTGTCATATGGTTGTCGCATTTGTATGAATAGTTGTGCACTCATGTAGAATTATGAGTAGGAAAAATTTGCATACATAATGGATTCATGACACTTACATAATTCGCATTAAGGAGGTCAACTGAATCAGTAGACCGCCTGATTTCTGCATTAGATAAGGACATATACACTCACTATGCATATGATCACGAAACATTAGAAGTCTTTTAAGGACAGTGGATGCCTGTGTTTGTTGGTTGAGTATATGGACTGTTGGATGGAAGGATATACATTCTTCCTAACTTAAAGATTTCGGGGACGAAATCCTTTTTAGGGGGGGGGGGGGAGAATGTAACACCCCGTGAATTCTATAACGCTAAGATTCACAAATTTAAAGTATAATTAATTCTAAATGAAAGAATTAAGGAAAATGGGTTACGCCATTGCGTTCGTCTCGGAATTCTGCTTATGATAGAGTCCGAGTTTGCATGAATCGGACTCCGTATGAAGGAGTTATGACCTTCGGAAGTTTCAGAATCAAATTTAAATACAAACAGTTCAGTTTAATTTCAAATTTTCGAATTTCAGGTTCAAACTGGGCTGGGCGGAAAAATTCCCGCCAAGAGACCAGGTCGACCATAGGGTCGACCATAGTGTCGACCTGGTCAACCCAGGTCGACCACAGTGTCGATCTGGTCCCCCCCCCCCAGATCGACCATAGTGTCGACCTGGCTGGCCAGGTCTTACTCTGGCTCGAATTTCTGAGGCCCTGTGTGTCACTAGGGCTGACGTGTCACCTCTTGATTGGCTCTCTGAATTTTGAATGGCCTAGATTCCTCCTATCTTCATCTAACGGCTCAAAACAACTTAAAAATCTATAAATACACCCTAACTCTCAACTGAAAATTCACACAAAAATATGAGAAAGGAGTCGTCATGCGGCTAGGAAGGAATTGAACATAGCCGTCAAGAGAAAAGCCTGGAGACGATTCAAACCAAGAAGAAGATTTAAAGTTTAAATCAAAAATTATCAATGCAACGTTAGTCTACCCAAAGGAGCGCACCTCAATTTCAGAATTCAGAATCCAGAATTCAAGATTCTGCATTCGTTGTAAGTATAGTAACCTTTCAGAATATGAATAAGAATTGCGATGTGATTCGATGTGAATGAAAATAGAATTGTGTTATTGTATTGTATAAAATTCTATGTATTTTGAGGATTCTATCATGACTTGTGTATTGATGTTTGTGGCATAAATTGATGATGCAAGCCTATTGAACAATTGTATATGAAAACAATGACACTTGCAAGTTTGTGGCAAAAATTAGAAATTGATCCCTTTATGTATATGTCGATGGCATGGACTATGTATATTCCCTTAGTCTATATTAGAATTTATGTAAATATGATTTAGACTTGAAACCTTTTATGCCTACATGACCCAAAACCTATGATATCATGTTCATGTCTATTTTCAAGTATAATTGGATCTATTTTAAGTATCGTTTGTGTTTCATAAACTATGCAAATTCATGTTTATTTGCAAGTGTAGTTGGATCTATGTTAAGTATCGTTTGGGTTTCAAAAACTATGCAAGTTCATGTTGAAATAGGCTATGTGATTAAATGTTATAATTGGACCTTTTTGTGAATATACATCATGCTAGTTATGTGTTTGACATTATGCCAAGTTAAACATATTTAAACACAAGTTGTAAACTATGTCATTTCATATGACACCTACTTAGTTATACTTTGATTTGAATGCAAGTTCACATGACCCATCATTTATGTTAGTATCGCTAAACTGCAAGTTCATGCGCCACACACCCTTATATGTTGCAAAATATTACATGTTCTTAGTTTCCTCTTTTCTTACGCTTATAAAGTTGGGCTGAATTGTGTCGAGCCCAACATTTGTTAAAACGTAGCGAACGTATAAACAGGGGTAATAACGTTGGTTGGGTGTAAAACATGAAAATATATGTTGGCATGTTTGGCACATGCCAATGACAATGACATTTAAGCGGTATAAATTGTTATGCCCAAGAATAAAAGATATGACATTTACATATATAATAATAAAATATGTAAATTTAGAAAACACGATATGCTTAACCCGAGGTTGGATTGAGTTGTGATGTAAACCTACCCGGGACCGCCCGGCTGTCCAGTAGTCACAACAATACCTATCCAATGTGGGTGGTTAAGCATTGAGACCAATAAAGACCCGAGGTTAGACTGAGCTAAGGTGTAAACCTGCCCGGAACCGACTGGCATATCCAGTAACCGTAGCAATACCTGTCTAATGTGAGTGGTCTGGTGCTCCTAAGAGGCTAAGGACAGGTGGTAGGGTTAAGTCAACTATAACACTTAACCAAATTCAACATGTTAACAAGAATTGATGGGTGGGGGTTAGGTAAATACAAACACTTAACCACTTAACATGTTTGACTAGAAAATCCTGGTAACGAGGGACACGTTTCAGCAGTAACCCAATTTAGGTATCAACGATACCCTGAAACTAGGCAGGGTGGGGCACGATTACTGGGCTGATTGTAAGCGGTCAAATGACGGCGGTGGGTGCATAGTGCAGGTCTAACGGAGTGCGGGCGTGCACACACTTCAGAGCAGACAACCAGGGCACTGGGGACACCCGTAGTATAAGCTATGCCTTCTAGAATTTGTGTCGGGACCGCCACCATGGGTCTTGATACACCCCATGGTGGGACCAGCATAGGTATCTACAATTCTTGGGGGCCGTATGACACATGTTAGCGCGAGTAGGAGCCGATCTTTAAATAAAGTTGGGGATCACTTCACCCACACCATGGGGTGCCAGTTAGAGTAAACACAAGTAGATGCAAAGATATAGTATGGGTGCGATAGAACATTCGACACCCCCTTAGCTTGTGACACTATCCTATTTTCACAATATATCTATCATGCCCTTTTCTTATTCACACACTGAAGAGTTACTAGATTTACTTAGGCTTTATGTTTAACCCTATTTTCTTTTCGTCTTCTTTTCTTTCGTCCCCCCCCCCCCCCCCAGGTCCACAGGGAGGAAACAGCTCAGCTCAGTCAGGCTCTGTTCAAGCTCCAAGAACGTAGATGTATGATTTGGGTCTCTTTTGCTCGGACTATGGCTTTGGATATCACTATGGGAATTTTTGTCACTTTATTTATGTTTTATGCTTCTTTAATAATCAAGACAGTTATGATGTTGTAATGATGGAAGTATTTTGAGACAATTATGGAATGTTTTGTTTTGAAACACGTATTGATGAATAAAAGTCTGTTGGTTTCCGCTGTTTAAAATATGTGTATTTATATCTGTCTTGAGTTTATCTCTGGCTTTTACTTATAAACCTCCACCAAAATTAAGGCATTCCCTTTGTGAGTGATCTTAACGGAGGTGGGGTGTTTCATACATAGTCCATGCCATCGACATATACATAAAGGGATCAATTTCTAGTTTTTGCCACAAACTTGCAAGTGCCATTGTTTTCATATACAATTGTTCAATAGGCTTGCATCAATCAATTTATGCCACAAACATCAATACACAAGTCATGATAGAACCATTACAATACACAGGATTTATACAATACAATAACACAATTCTATTTTCATTTACATCGAATCACATCACAATTTTTATTCATATTCTAAAAGGTCACTATACTTACAACGAATGCAGAATCTTGAATTCTGGATTCTGAATTCTGAAATTGAGATGCGCTCCTTTGGGTAGACTAACATTGCGTTGATTAATTTGATTAAACTTTGATCTTCTTCTTAATTTGATTCGTCTCTTAGGCCTTTCTCTCTTGACGGCTATGTTCAATTCCTCCTTGGCAGCATGACGACTCCTTTCTAATTTTTTTGTGTGAATTTTCAGTTGAGACTTAGGGTGTATTTATAGATTTTTATATTGTTTTGAGCCGTCAGATGAAGACAGGAGGAATCTAGGCCATACAAAGTTTAAAGAGCCAATCAAGAGGTGACACGTCAGCCCTAGTGACACACAGGGCCATAGAAATTCGAGTCAGAGCCAGACCTAGCCAGCCAGGTCGACCAGGCAGGTCGACACCCAGGTCGACACTATGGTCGACCTAGGGGGGACCAGGTCGACACTATGGTCGACCTGGGGTGACCAGGTCGACACCATGGTCGACCCTATGGTCGACCTGGTCTATGGGCGGGAATTTTCCCACCCAGCACAGTTTGAACCTGAAATTCGAATTTTGAAATTTAAACTGAGCTGTTTGAATTTAAATTTTATTCTGAAATTTCCGAAGGCCATAACTTCTTCATACGGATTCCGATTCGCGCAAACTCGGACTCTATCTCAACCAGAATTCCGAGACGAACGCAATGGCATAACCCATTTCCCTTAATTCTTCAATTCAGAATTAATTACACTTTAATTTGTGAAGCTTAACGTTATAAAATTCACGGGGTGTTACACCAATAATTTAGCAGGAGAACGAATAGAAAATTACATCTCTTCCTCTTAATGGATGATTGGCAGAGAAGGCTGAGAAGCATCACATAAATACTTGTGACATTTTTTGGTTTATGCTAGTCAGATGAAAGTCTACTTAGGGCATCTCCAGTCGTTGGAATTAAAGGCTGAATATTCAGCCTTTTCTCTTCAGTGGAAGAGATAAGGCTGAATATTCAGCCTAATCTTCAGGATCCGGTTCAGGATCTTGAAGACGATCCAAGCGCCTAATTATTAGGCGCCTGGTTCTAGCGCCTAATAACTAGGCGCCAGAAACTCCCCCCCCCCCCCCCCCCGGGCCCCCCTTTTACCCTTCCTCCACCTTTTCTCTCTTCAAACGGCTATAAACGGTCAAATTTTTGGACTACCAACGGCTATAAACGGTCGTATACAAGTTTCAACGGCCATAAACGGTCATATTTTTTATCTTCCTATATATAATGGTATGAGTGCCTCATTGTAAAACATAAAAACTTCTTCATTCAAATCCACCATACTCTTTATCTAGCAGTAAACAATGTCATATCCGTTCCAATTCAATAACGAAGCGATGAATACGAGTAGTTGGGATTTTGATTCTCAACCAACTGAAAGTCTTACCCCTCCTTCAGCTCCAACAATCTCGTTTCATTCTTCTGCGCCGTGGACGATCCAACAATCTCGTTTCATTCTTCTGCGCCGTGGACGAACGACGAAGATAAAGATCTCTGTTTAATGTACTGCCACTTTTCAAACGATTCGGTCAAGGGAAATGATCAAAGTGGGGAAGCATTTTGGTCAAAAGTTAAGGCTGCTTACAATAAAAAGCACTTAGAAAGGACAAGATCAGTATCCGCACTTTCCGGTCGATTTGGGAAGATTAATCGACCAACCCAATTCTTTGAGTCTCAAGTTCACAAAATTAGAACCGCAAATCCTATTGGAATGGGTGGAGAAGCTGAATTGGTAATAATTTGTAACTCTCTAATTCGCTTGTCGATATTTTATTTTACCTACCATGAAAGAATACCAACAATTGTTGTTTTATTGTTTGTAGAAGCGGATGGCGAACGACCAATTCTTGAAATTATTTCCTAGAGAAAATGGTGCGAAAAAACCGCATTACTACCAGTTCGGTAATTGCTACGAATTGCTCGTTAGTCATCCGAAATGGAGTTCTAGTAACGCGAAGAGCTTAAGAGATGTTCAAACGAAGGCAAAAGCAAAGCTAAAAGCATGCCGAAATTCTTATACGTCAAGTCCAGGAGAATCTTCGCAGAGAGATTCTAATACTGCTGAAGGTGCAAATCCTGAATTTGATGAAGATTGTAACACCCCGAATTTCAGTTAATGCTAAAATTCACTAATTTCAGAATAAATAATCTCAGATGTGAGAATTAGGGGAAACGGGCTGCGTCATTGCGTTCGTCTCGGAAAAATACGCAAAATAGAGTCCGAAATTTTGTAAATCGGAGTCCGTATGGCCCAGTTATGGCCCAATGAAGTTTGCAGAAAATTCAAAGTTCAAAACAGATTTAAAATTTAGGTTTAAATTTCGAATTGGGGCCATTGGGCGCAGGAGGGAAAAATTCCCGCCTAGCTACCCAAGTCGACAGCCCTGTCGACTGGGCAGTCGACTTGGCTAGGACCAGGTCGACAGCCCTGTCGACTTGGGTGTCGACAGGGGGTGCTCGGCCAGTTTAACCTGGTGCACCATTTTAGAGTTTGGCTGTGTTTTGGGCTATTCTCTAGAAACTTCCTAAATCTGACGGACCTAATCTAACCTAGGGCTAATCCTATGGTCTAAAACACACCCTAATCCTATAAATACACCCTAATGCAAGCCTAATCCATACTAAAAATAGAATTGATACCATCATGCCGCCAAAATCAAACTTAGGAGGAGCCTCCACTAATTTATGAAGAAAGTTGCAAGCTAATCAACCTCTAATCATCATCTTTTTCAAATATAGCAACTAGTTCTACTTCATAAGTTTGCTAATCTTGGTTTTGGTGAGTTCCTATGCCTTTAGCAAGGAATTGCTAAACTAATTAGGATAGGATATTAGGAGGCTATGGATGTAAATGAGGATTTATGCATGTTATTGTCATATGTTATAAGTTCATATGCAAGTTTGTCTCTTTTTATGATATGACATGTTATGTAAGCTCATATGCAAGTTTATATGCAAGATTCATATGCAAGTTTGTCTCTTTTTATGATATGCATAACAAATGCAAGGTTGCCTCTATGTATGACATGTTATGTAAGTTCATATGCAAGTTTATATGCAAGTTTGTCTTTTTTTATGATATGCATAACATGCAAGGTTGCCTCTATGTATGACATGTTATGTAAGTTCATATGCAAGTCTATATGCAAGTTTATATGCAAGTTCATATGCAAGTTTATATGCAAGTTCATATGCAAGTTTATATGCAAGCTCATATGCAAGTTTATATGCAAGTTCATATGCAAGTTTGGGTTAATGATTTATACTAGTTGGGTTTAATGTTGTGATGCAAGTTGACACCTTTTAAACCCATGTAAATGCCAACGTTGTGCTAAGATTGGAACCATTACATTTATAATGAGTCTTCCCATTTATATGACATGTCATGAGAACGAATTACGTGGGAAAACGATGGGGTTAATGTGCATGATAGAAATGTGTAAAGTTGGTATGCTTAAGCATAACATAAAATGAATGGACATAATTGGGAATTTACCTATTAAGTTAGGTCTACCCATATTATGGAGTTGGGAATTTACCTATTAAGTTAGGTCTACCCATACTATGGAATTGGGAATTTACCTATTGAGTTAGGTCTACCCATATTCTTAAAAATGTGTAATTAATTAGGGATAATTAATACAAATTATGGGGGTGATTAATTAGGTGTAATTAATCAACTAAGACACGAGGTTGGACCCTTTTGTAGCGGAAGTCTGCCCGGAACCGACCGGCAATCCAGCAGCTACAAATGATCGGCCCAATGTGAGAGGTCTTAGTCATAAATTAAATACGTGATTAAAGTAAAGACACGAGGTTAGACCCTTTTTATGACGGAAGTCTGCCCGGACCCAACCGGCATATCCAGCAGTCATAAAAGATGGTCTAATGTGAGAGGTCTTTATGAGGTCATGATCTTAATTAATTAATTAAGAAACACTTAACCATATTAGCATGTAGAGGGACATGAGGGGTTAAGTGGGAGCCTTGGGTGGCATGTGGAAATCTAGTGGTTGCCTTGGGTGGCAATAGAAAATACGATTAGAATACTTAACCAAAGTGGAACATGTAATTAAAACGTGATTAAAGGGTTAAGTGGTATACACTAGAAATGACAAGCTTAGGTGGGTAGCTTGTGGGGGCCCATTTCAACCAATATCCCAAACGTATCTTTGTGGGCTCGACCCAAGTCGAGGACGGGACACGCATATTGGGCTTGACTATAAGAGGCCAAAACGGGGTAGCGGTGGCAACGCGAGTCCAACGGGTTTCATATGCGTGTGTGGACCCGGGCTGGTAGGTAAGACGTTGTTGCATCGTGTAGATATAATACGTGCACCATTTGTTGTATCGGGTTGCCACTATGGGGAGTGATACACCCCATTGTGGGGCCAGCACAGGTATCTACGGTAGGGAGCCGATCGCTTGGGAGTAGTGGGTACACCTAGTGGAGATAGGGGCAGACGGCACCTATGTAGTTAGCTAAGGGTACACGAAACTACTGGGTAAATTTTCTAAGTCCTTGGGAGGGATCAACCTTTAAGTAGGAATGACTGGTGTGGTGCAGTGTAGTAATTATTCTTGGGTGGGTAAATGCGTCTTTATCGTTATCTTAGTTCATTCTAAGTCTAATTGGCTACTGAGTGTAGTCATTTATCCCCAGTCACACCGTACCAAGTTATATCATACCCTAATTACTTTAATGATTGTATTGTTAAAGCTATAGGACTCGCTCAGACTTATGTCTGACCCCGTTGTTTTTATCTTTTTCCCAACCCTCAGGTTCTCAGAGTGGGCCCAGCACGAGTGGGCTTTGATCAGGCTGCTTTTATTACTCTCTTGGAGCTTGGACCCTAGATGTAGAGCTCAGCTTACCCTTTTTCTTTTATGGCTATCAGTTCATGTATTGGGATTATGTAATTTTATTTATCAGGATGGATATTTTGTACTTGACTCTTATTATGGTTTTGCGATGTAACCAAACATGTTTTACTTTCCGCTGCAATTGAAATGATGTTTTAAATTTTCAAGTATTACTTGTATCTGTCTTGCTGTAATTTCTCTGTTCTATATTCACTTAAAATACTCCACAGATGTTATGGCATTCCTTTAGCGAGTGACCATAGCGGGTGTGGGGTGTTACACGTGGTATCAGAGCAAAAGGTTACCGTAACAGATAAAATTTTTAGAAAACTATTTTTCTAAAAACATTTTTGGAAGAGATATTTTCAAAAACATGTCTTTAAAGAGAAATTTTTTTGAAAGAAAAGCATAATCCCCAATAGCCATATCTTTATCTTTCGAATTCTCCGTTTTGAATCTTTCCTTTTTCGTTTCAGCATGGCTGAGGATCTTAACTTTCCGGAGGGTGTGACGGTACCAGTATGGTATAGGAGATTGATGGAGCCTAGGGCCACCACTGCGGGTCCAGCAAATGTTCCTCCACCAACGGTAGCACCCGATCTTCCTCCTCCCCCTCCTCCTCGCACGGATACTTTTGCTAAGTCTTGTAAGGAATTTAAAGCTATGGGAGGGAAACCTTTTCAAGGATCTGAAACTTTTGTGGAGGCTAGAGATTGGCTTAAGGAGGTGGGAGAGTTGATAGATATCTTTGAGATGGAAGAAGGAAAGAAAGTCAAGTTAGCTGCTTGGTTAATGAAGGGAGAGGCCTCATTCTGGTGGGAGGTCACTAATGGAGAACGCCCCGTTGACTCTTGGGCGGATTTTAGGCAAAGATTTGTGGCAAAGTTTCTCTCAAGGGCGGAGGAAAACTTGTATATGGAAAGATTCTTGACTCTAAAGCAAGGAAATCTCTCAGTGAAGGAATATGTCAACAAGTTTAATCAATTGGCAAGGTTTGGCCTAGACATGGTAAATACACCGGAGAAGAAGGCTTTGAGGTTCGTGAAAGGCTTGAATGAACCGATGCATGGGTTGGCTATGACTCATATCCCTATGGGGGCCACCTTTGAGAAGATAGTTGACATGGCACTCATGCATGAAGAAGAGAAGGGTCCCAATGCTAATAAGGCACCCGAGAAGAAGGGAGATCAAAAAAGGCCTCAGCAACAACAGCAAAACAAAGGTGGGAAAGGCAACGGTGGCAAGGGAAAGAAGAAGTGCTTCAATTGCGGGATACCATGCCACATAAGCAAGGACTGTCGCAAGAAGAAGAAGACCGGCTGCTTCCACTGTGGCGAAGCAGGACATCTAGTGAAAGACTGTCCTAAGAGAGGGCAAAGGATGGGGTCTACCTCAGGAGGACAGGTGCAAGCTCTTGTGGCACCAGCTCAGGCAAGAGGGCAAGTTCAGGCTCTCGCAGCTCCACCGATTCGAGAAAGAGGTAGAACTATTTCCGTGGAAAGTCTGGTTTTTCTATTTGATCATCCTGTCCGTACATTGTTTGATTCTGGCGCATCGCATTCGTTTATCTCATCATCATTAGTTGAGTCACTGCACTTAGACACCAGTCTAGTAGATGATCCCTTGGTTGTTTCAAACCCAATTGGGGGCTCCACTTATTTGTCCATGATATGTTTGGGTTTGAAGATTTCTATACTTAGCGTTGAGTTTAGATGTGATGCTTTTGTTTTGGGCTTCACGGGCTATGGGTTGATTTTGGGCATGGACTGGTTATCCAGTAATGGTGCCGTTCTTGATTGCGAAAGGAGAGTTGTTAGGCTCATGACCCGCTTGGGTAACACTCTCGAGATCTCTTGTAATCCCATGGATTCGGTTATGCTAAGTTATCTTGAATCGCTTGACGCTTCGGTCGAGAGTTTGCAATCTGTTAGAGTGGTCCGGGAATACTCGGATGAGTTTGAGGAGGTGAAGGGCTTACCTCCGAAGCGGGAGATTGACTTCCGAATATATCTGGTGGATAATGCTAAACCTGTATCTTTACCAGTGCGCCACATGGCTCCTCGTGAGAGAAGGGAACTCCATAAGCAAGTAGGGGAGTTGCTTGAGAAGGGGTTCATAAGACGAAGTATATCGGAGTGGGGTGCTCCAGTAGTTTTTGCTACGAAGGCGGATGGGTCCCTCAGACTTTGTGTAGACTATAGAGAACTCAACAAGCTCACAAAGAAGAATAGACACCCATTGCCGAGGATTGATGATCTTTTCGATCAGTTGGTTGGCGCTTCGGTATTTTCTCAGTTGGACTTAGCCACGGGGTTTCATCGGTTGAGGGTGGCTGAGGATAGCATAGACAAGACTACCTTTAGGACTCTGGATGGTTTCTATGAGTGGCTGGTGATGCCATTTGGGTTGACGAACGCCCTTGCATACTTTGTTGATTTGATGAGTAGGGTGTTCAGGGAGTTCCTTAATAAATTTGTGGTGGTCTTTGTGGGTGATATCTTAGTATTTTCTAAGAGTGAAGAAGAGCATGCCCTACATCTTGGGGAGGTGTTGGAGACTCTTCGAGCACATAGCCTTAAGGCTAAATTCTCTAAATGTCACTTCTGGAGGAAGGAAGTGCGGTTCTTGGGGCACGTGGTCTCCAAGGAAGGGATAGCTGTGGATCCCGCGAAGGTAGTATCAATCCAAGATTGGAAGGTTCCTAGAAATGCTACCGAAGTAAGAAGTTTCTTGGGGTTGGCGGGTTACTATAGGAAGTTTATCAAGGACTTCGCGAAGATATCAGCCCCATTAACCCGCTTAACGAAGAAGAATCTTGTTTTCACATGGGACGTAGATTGTGATGATGCGTTCCGACGGTTAAAGAGAGCTTTAACCACTGCTCCAGTTTTAGTGTTGCCAGATGGGAGTAAGCCATTTGTTGTCTATACCGATGCTTGTGGGACAGGACTGGGCGCAGTCTTAATGCAAGAGGGAAGGGTAATAGCCTATGGTGGAAGGCAGTTGAGGGCACATGAGAAAAATTACCCTACCCATGATTTAGAGTTGGCCGCTATTGTTTTTGCACTTAAGATTTGGCGCCATTATCTTCTTGGTGAGAGATTCGAATTGTTCACTGACCACAAATCATTGAAGTACTTGTTTTCTCAGAAGGATTTGAATTTGAGACAGCAAAGGTGGATGGAGTTCTTAGCATCCTATGATTTCGAGATAGCATATACCCCTGGCAAGAGTAACGTGGTGGCAGACGCCTTGAGCAGAAAAAGGTTTTCCTTGAGTCCATTGTTCGTGGAACAACGAAGCTTGGAATTTATCTCGATGTTTGATTTCAGACCTTCCATTGACTATATACCCGGTTTGCTAGCATCCTTGGAGGTCAGACCTACTCTTTTGGGGCGAATTGGAGAAGCACAGAGGGACGACCCACGGTTGGTTGAGTTGGTAGAGAAGCTCATAAGGGGGGAGTCGTCCAGCCATTTGAGTAGGTACACCCTAGACGATAGGGGGTACTTGCGTAGAGACGGTAGACTTTGTGTACCGCAAGACGAGGGTTTGAGGAAGGCTATTCTTGATGATGCACACCGTTCTAGGATGACCATTCATCCCGGTGGGGACAAGATGTACCAAGACATGAAGCGGGTTTTCTTCTGGGCCGGTATGAAGAAAGATGTGGCCGAGCATGTCGCTCGATGCTTGGTCTGCCAACAGGTGAAAGCGGAGCAAAAGAAACCAGGTGGGTTGCTTCACCCATTGGAAGTTCCGCAATGGAAGTGGGATAGCGTCTCGATGGATTTTGTTGACGGGTTACCCAGATCGAGAAAGGGTAATACGGGAATTTGGGTTGTGGTAGACAGACTTACTAAAAGCGCCCATTTCATACCTGTGAAGAGCAAGAGGACTGCTCCATGGCTAGCTTCAGTATATCTTCGAGAGATAGTTCGATTACATGGGGTACCCTCTAGCATAGTGAGTGATCGAGATCCTATCTTCACTAGCGAGTTCTGGAAAAGTTTGCAAGAAGCAATAGGGACTCAATTATGTCTGAGCACCGCATATCATCCTCAGACGGACGGCCAGACTGAGAGGGTGAATCGTGTCCTAGAAGACCTTTTGAGGCTTTGTATCTTAGATTTTGGAGGTACATGGGAAGAGCATCTTCCATTGGTGGAGTTCGCATATAATAACAGCTTTCAGTCCAGTATTGGTATGGCTCCTTTCGAAGCTCTTTATGGAAGGCCTTGTCGATCACCTACATGTTGGTGGGAATCTACGGATAAGATCTTGCTTGGGCCAGATATGGTTAGGGAGACTTCTAAGAAGATTGACTTGATTCGAAGAAGGATGAAAGCAGCGCAGGATAGGCAAAAATCTTATGCGGACAAGAGGAGGACGGATCTTGAGTTTGAAGTTGGGGACATGGTCTTTGTCAAAGTGTCTCCTTACGAAATGTGGTTCGCTTTGGATCTGTTGGGAAGTTAGCACCAAGGTTCGTAGGCCCGTTTCCTATTAAGGAAAGGATTGGACGGATGGCATATAGGGTGGAGTTGCCCGACAGACTTAGTGGTGTACATGATGTATTCTATGTGTCACATTTGAGGAAGTGCCTACATGAGACCGCAGAGGTGGTAGAGCCGAGCTTGCTTAGAGAAGTGGAAGTAGAGCGTGATGCGACTATTCGACGAGCTCCTACTCGCATCCTTGGGTTAGAGACTAGGAAATTGAGGAATCGAGAGGTTCAACTAGTCAAAGTACAATGGGGAGAAGATGAGGGCAACGCTACTTGGGAAACGGAAGCGAAGATGCGTTCATTGTACCCATTCCTTTTTGAGGGTATGTCTTTTAACTTCTCCTTTATCGTTTGTCTAGTGCTTATCTTATCTTTAGTATGTCCTCTCATTAGTACTTTTGACCTTTAGATTGGGTAAACCTATGGTTGAAACATGTGTTTGAGACATGTTATGTTTGATGGATGCATGTGGATGCAAGTGGTTGCTAGTAGTTGCTCGTGGATGCATATATACACACTCTAGGCACTAGATCGGCTCAATCACTTCATATTGCATATTGCATAAAATTGTGTGTAGGTAGCTATATTAATGGATGTATAATGGTTGTGTTATCACATGGATGATGCATTTTGGTGAATGATTGTGCACTCATGTAGATATTGTATGTGTCGATAGGGTTCTCTCGCATACATAATGGATGCATGGCACTATCATGGTTTGCATATGTTCATACATTAGATAGGGAACATATACACACACTTTTTTGCATATGTTCATACATCATTAGAAATTGTTTTAAGGACAATGGATGCCCGTGTTTGATGGATTGGGTAGATGGTTGTTTGGATGGTAGGATATGCATTCTCCTTAGCTTAGAGATTTCGGGGACGAAATCCTTTAAGAAGGGGAGAATGTAACACCCCGAATTTCAGTTAATGCTAAAATTCACTAATTTCAGAATAAATAATCTCAGATGTGAGAATTGGGGGAAACGGGCTGCGTCATTGCGTTCGTCTCGGAAAAATACGCAAAATAGAGTCCGAAATTTTGAAAATCGGAGTCCGTATGGCCCAGTTATGGCCCAATGAAGTTTGCAGAAAATTCAAAGTTCAAAACAGAATTAAAATTTAGGTTTAAATTTCGAATTGGGGCCATTGGGCGCAGGAGGGAAAAATTCCCGCCTAGCTACCCAAGTCGACAGCCCTGTCCAGGGGCGGAGCCAGGATTTCAATTCTCCCCGGGCTAAGATTATACGTATAAAAAATAACACTAAATTTATAAAATGCAAAAAAATGATAATAATTATACATTCATTCATTGTTTACATAATTGCAGTTCTGTAACTACTAAATGTACATATACTGAAAATTTATAAATAGAAAATGATTCCATGCTAATGCCAGTATGCAAACATATGTACTTTGCGTATAAACTTGAACTGTGAAATTTGATAACGGGATGGATTTTCTTTACTTATCACCGTGCTTTCATTATCTTTATGAAATATATGATGGAGACTAGAAGGTTTGAGTATAAGCCCAACAAATGAACCTTAAACAAGAATTAATAATCGTTTACTGAAGAATGATTGCTAAAATATAGCTGTGCAAATATAAAAGAGTATTGCTGTGCCTATATCATTATGTTAGAGTATGGCTGTGCAAATATATTAAAGTATAGTTGTGCCAATATTGTATTATATTAGAGTATAGCTGTCCATAATACATGTTTACAAATTCAACCCGGGCTATAGCCCAGGGTATCCTACACATACCTCCGTCCCTGGCCCTGTCGACTGGGCAGTCGACTTGGCTAGGACCAGGTCGACAGCCATGTCGACTTGGGTGTCGACAGGGGGTGCTCGGCCAGTTTAACCTGGTGCACCATTTTAGGGTTTGGCTATGTTTTGGGCTATTCTCTAGAAACTTCCTAAATCTGACGGACCTAATCTAACCTAGGGCTAATCCTATGGTCTAAAACACACCCTAATCCTATAAATACACCCTAATGCAAGCCTAATCCATACTAAAAATAGAATTGATACCATCATGCCTCCAAAATCAAACTTAGGAGGAGCCTCCACTAATTTATGAAGAAAGTTGCAAGCTAATCAACCTCTAATCATCATCTTCTTCAAATATAGCAACTAGTTCTACTTCATAAGTTTGCTAATCTTGGTTTTGGTGAGTTCCTATGCCTTTAGCAAGCAATTGCTAAACTAATTAGGATAGGATATTAGGAGGCTATGGATGTAAATGAGGATTTATGCATGTTGTGGTTGTCATATGTTATAAGTTCATATGCAAGTTTGTCTCTTTTTATGATATGACATGTTATGTAAGCTCATATGCAAGTTTATATGCAAGATTCATATGCAAGTTTGTCTCTTTTTATGATATGCATAACAAATGCAAGGTTGCCTCTATGTATGACATGTTATGTAAGTACATATGCAAGTATATATGCAAGTTTATATGCAAGTTTGTCTCTTTTTATGATATGCATAACATATGCAAGGTTGCCTCTATGTATGACATGTTATGTAAGTTCATATGCAAGTCTATATGCAAGTTTATATGCAAGTTCATATGCAAGTTTATATGCAAGTTCATATGCAAGTTTATATGCATGCTCATATGCAAGTTTATATGCAAGTTCATATGCAAGTTTGGGTTAATGATTTATACTAGTTGGGTTTAATGTTGTGATGCAAGTTGACACCTTTTAAACCCATGTAAATGCCAACGTTGTGCTAAGATTGGAACCATTACATTTATAATGAGTCTTCCCATTTATATGACATGTCATGAGAACGAATTACGTGGGAAAACGATGGGGTTAATGTGCATGATAGAAATGTGTAAAGTTGGTATGCTTAAGCATAACATAAAATGAATGGACATAATTGGGAATTTACCTATTAAGTTAGGTCTACCCATATTATGGAGTTGGGAATTTACCTATTAAGTTAGGTCTACCCATACTATGGAATTGGGAATTTACCTATTGAGTTAGGTCTACCCATATTCTTAAAAATGTGTAATTAATTAGGGATAATTAATACAAATTATGGGGGTGATTAATTAGGTGTAATTAATCAACTAAGACACGAGGTTGGACCCTTTTGTAGCGGAAGTCTGCCCGGAACCGACCGACAATCCAGCAGCTACAAATGATCGGCCCAATGTGAGAGGTCTTAGTCATAAATTAAATACGTGATTAAAGTAAAGACACGAGGTTAGACCCTTTTTATGATGGAAGTCTGCCCGGACCCAACCGGCATATCCAGCAGTCATAAAAGATGGTCTAATGTGAGAGGTCTTTATGAGGTCATGATCTTAATTAATTAATTAAGAAACACTTAACCATATTAGCATGTAGAGGGACATGAGGGGTTAAGTGGGTGCCTTGGGTGGCATGTGGAAATCTAGTGGTTGCCTTGGGTGGCAATAGAAAATACGATTAGAATACTTAACCAAAGTGGAACATGTAATTAAAACATGATTAAAGGGTTAAATGGTATACACTAGAAATGACAAGCTTAGGTGGGTAGCTTGTGGGGGCCCATTTCAACCAATATCCCAAACGTATCTTTGTGGGCTCGACCTAAGTCGAGGACGGGACACGCATATTGGGCTTGACTATAAGAGGCCAAAACGGGGTAGCGGTGGCAACGCGAGTCCAACGGGTTTCATATGCGTGTGTGGACCCGGGCTGGTAGGTAAGACGTTGTTGCATCGTGTAGATATAATCCGTGCACCATTTGTTGTATCGGGTTGCCACTATGGGGAGTGATACACCCCATTGTGGGGCCAGCACGGGTATCTACGGTAGGGAGCCGATCGCTTGGGAGTAGTGGGTACACCTAGTGGAGATAGGGGCAGACGGCACCTATGTAGTCAGCTAAGGGTACACGAAACTACTGGGTAAATTTTCTAAGTCCTTGGGAGGGATCAACCTTTAAGTAGGAATGACTGGTGTGGTGCAGTGTAGTAATTATCCTTGGGTGGGTAAATGCGTCTTTATCGTTATCTTAGTTCATTCTAAGTCTAATTGGCTACTGAGTGTAGTCATTTATCCCCAGTCACACCGTACCAAGTTATATCATACCCTAATTACTTTAATGATTGTATTGTTAAAGCTATAGGACTCGCTCAGACTTATGTCTGACCCCGTTGTTTTTATCTTTTTCCCAACCCTCAGGTTCTCAGAGTGGGCCCAGCACGAGTGGGCTTTGATCAGGCTGCTTTTATTACTCTCTTGGAGCTTGGACCCTAGATGTAGAGCTCAGCTTACCCTTTTTCTTTTATGGCTATCAGTTCATGTATTGGGATTATGTACTTTTATTTATCAGGATGGATATTTTGTACTTGACTCTTATTATGGTTTTGCGATGTAACCAAACATGTTTTACTTTCCGCTGCAATTGAAATGATGTTTTAAATTTTCAAGTATTACTTATATCTGTCTTGCTGTAATTTCTCTGTTCTATATTCACTTAAAATACTCCACCGATGTTATGGCATTCCCTTAGCGAGTGACCATAGCGGGTGTGGGGTGTTACACGTGGTATCAGAGCAAAAGGTTACCGTAACAGATAAAATTTTTAGAAAACTATTTTTCTAAAAACATTTTTGGAAGAGATATTTTCAAAAACATGTCTTTAAAGAGAAAAGTTTTTGAAAGAAAAGCATAATCCCCAATAGCCATATCTTTATCTTTCGAATTCTCCGTTTTGAATCTTTCCTTTTTCGTTTCAGCATGGCTGAGGATCTTAACTTTCCGGAGGGTGTGACGGTACCAGTATGGTATAGGAGATTGATGGAGGCTAGGGCCACCACTGCGGGTCCAGCAAATGTTCCTCCACCAACGGTAGCACCCGATCTTCCTCCTCCCCCTCCTCCTCGCACGGATACTTTTGCTAAGTCTTGTAAGGAATTTAAAGCTATGGGAGGGAAACCTTTTCAAGGATCTGAAACTTTTGTGGAGGCTAGAGATTGGCTTAAGGAGGTGGAAGAGTTGATAGATATCTTTGAGATGGAAGAAGGAAAGAAAGTCAAGTTAGCTGCTTGGTTAATGAAGGGAGAGGCCTCATTCTGGTGGGAGGTCACTAATGGAGAACGCCCCGTTGACTCTTGGGCGTATTTTAGGCAAAGATTTGTGGAAAAGTTTCTCTCAAGGGCGGAGGAAAACTTGTATATGGAAAGATTCTTGACTCTAAAGCAAGGAAATCTCTCAGTGAAGGAATATGTCAACAAGTTTAATCAATTGGCAAGGTTTGTCCTAGACATGGTGAATACATCGGAGAAGAAGGCTTTGAGGTTCGTGAAAGGCTTAAATGAACCGATGCATGGGTTGGCTATGACTTATATCCCTATGGGGGCCACCTTTGAGAAGCTAGTTGACATGGCACTCATGCATGAAGAAGAGAAGGGTCCCAATGCTAATAAGGCACCCGAGAAGAAGGGAGATCAAAAGAGGCCTCAGCAACAACAGCAAAACAAAGGTGGGAAAGGCAACGGTGGTAAGGGAAAGAAGAAGTGCTTCAATTGCGGGATACCAGGCCACATAAGCAAGGATTGTCGCAAGAAGAAGAAGACCGGCTGCTTCCACTGTGGCGAAGCAGGACATCTAGTGAAAGACTGTCCTAAGAAAGGGCAAAGGACGGGGTCTACCTCAGGAGGACAGGTGCAAGCTCTTGTGGCACCAGCTCAGGCAAGGGGGCAAGTTCAGGCTCTCGCAGCTCCACCGATTCGAGAAAGAGGTAGAACTATTTCCGTGGAAAGTCTGGTTTTTCTATTTGATCATCCTGTCCGTACATTGTTTGATTCTGGCGCATCGCATTCGTTTATCTCATCATCATTAGTTGAGTCACTGCACTTAGACACCAGTCCAGTAGATGATCCCTTGGTTGTTTCAAACCCAACTGGGGGCTCCACTTATTTGTCCATGATATGTTTGGGTTTGAAGATTTCTATACTTAGCGTTGAGTTTAGATGTGATGCTTTTGTTTTGGGCTTCACGGGCTATGGGTTGATTTTGGGCATGGACTGGTTATCCAGTAATGGTGCCGTTCTTGATTGCGAAAGGAGAGTTGTTAGGCTCATGACCCGCTTGGGTAACACTCTCGAGATCTCTTGTAATCCCATGGATTTGGTTATGCTAAGTTATCTTGAATCGCTTGACGCTTCGGTCGAGAGTTTGCAATCTGTTAGAGTGGTCCGGGAATACTCGGATGTGTTTGAGGAGGTGAAGGGCTTACCTCCGAAGCGGGAGATTGACTTCCGAATATATCTGGTGGATAATGCTAAACCTGTATCTTTACCAGTGCGCCACATGGCTCCTCGTGAGAGAAGGGAACTCCATAAGCAAGTAGGGGAGTTGCTTGAGAAGGGGTTCATAAGACGAAGTATATCGGAGTGGGGTGCTCCAGTAGTTTTTGCTACGAAGGCGGATGGGACCCTCAGACTTTGTGTAGACTATAGAGAACTCAACAAGCTCACAAAGAAGAATAGACACCCATTGCCGAGGATTGATGATCTTTTCGATCAGTTGGTTGGCGCTTCGGTATTTTCTCAGTTGGACTTAGCCACGGGGTTTCATCAGTTGAGGGTGGCTGAGGATAGCATAGACAAGACTGCCTTTAGGACTCCGGATGGTTTCTATGAGTGGCTGGTGATGCCATTTGGGTTGACGAACGCCCCTGCATACTTTGCTGATTTGATGTGTAGGGTGTTCAGGGAGTTCCTTAATAAATTTGTGGTGGTCTTTGTGGATGATATCTTAGTATTTTCTAAGAGTGAAGAAGAGCATGCCCTACATCTTGGGGAGGTGTTGGAGACTCTTCGAGCACATAGCCTTAAGGCTAAATTCTCTAAATGTCACTTCTGGAGGAAGGAAGTGCGGTTCTTGGGGCACGTGGTCTCCAAGGAAGGGATAGCTGTGGATCCCGCGAAGGTAGTATCAATCCAAGATTGGAAGGTTCCTAGAAATGCTACCGATGTAAGAAGTTTCTTGGGGTTGGCGGGTTACTATAGGAAGTTTATCAAGGACTTCGCGAAGATATCAGCCCCATTAACTCGCTTAACGAAGAAGAATCTTGTTTTCACATGGGACGTAGATTGTGATGATGCGTTCCGATGGTTAAAGAGAGCTTTAACCACTGCTCCAGTTTTAGTGTTGCCAGATGGGAGTAAGCCATTTGTTGTCTATACCGATGCTTGTGGGACAGGACTGGGCGCAGTCTTAATGCAAGAGGGAAGGGTAATAGCCTATGGTGGAAGGCAGTTGAGGGCACATGAGAAAAATTAACCTACCCATGATTTAGAGTTGGCCGCTATTGTTTTTGCACTTAAGATTTGGCGCCATTATCTTCTTGGTGAGAGATTCGAATTGTTCACTGACCACAAATCATTGAAGTACTTGTTTTCTCAGAAGGATTTGAATTTGAGACATCAAAGGTGGATGGAGTTCTTAGCATCCTATGATTTCGAGATAGCATATACCCCTGGCAAGGGTAACGTGGTGGCGGACGCCTTGAGCAGAAAAAGGTTGTCCTTGAGTCCATTGTTCATGGAACAACGAAGCTTGGAATTTATCTCGATGTTTGATTTCAGACCTTCCATTGACTATATACCCGGTTTTCTAGCATCCTTGGAGGTCAGACCTACTCTTTTGGGGCGAATTGGAGAAGCACAGAGGGACGACCCACAGTTGGTTGAGTTGGTAGAGAAGCTCATAAGGGGGGAGTCGTCCAGCCATTTGAGTAGGTACACCCTAGACGATAGGGGGTACTTTCGTAGAGACGGTAGAATTTGTGTACCGCAAGACGAGGGTTTGAGGAAGGCTATTCTTGATGATGCACACCGTTCTAGGATGACCATTCATCCCGGTGGGGACAAGATGTACCAAGACATGAAGCGGGTTTTCTTCTGGGCCGGTATGAAGAAAGATGTGGCCGAGCATGTCGCTCGATGCTTGGTCTGCCAACAGGTGAAAGCGGAGCAAAAGAAACCAGGTGGGTTGCTTCACCCATTGGAAGTTCCGCAATGGAAGTGGGATAGCGTCTCGATGGATTTTGTTGACGGGTTACCCAGATCGAGAAAGGGTAATACGGGAATTTGGGTTGTGGTAGATAGACTTACTAAAAGCGCCCATTTCATACCTGTGAAGAGCAAGAGGACTGCTCCATGGCTAGCTTCAGTATATCTTCGAGAGATAGTTCGATTACATGGGGTACCCTCTAGCATAGTGAGTGATCGAGATCCTATCTTCACTAGCGAGTTCTGGAAAAGTTTGCAAGAAGCAGTGGGGACTCAATTATGTCTGAGCACCGCATATCATCCTCAGACGGACGGCCAGACTGAGAGGGTGAATCGTGTCCTAGAAGACCTTTTGAGGCTTTGTATCTTAGATTTTGGAGGTACATGGGAAGAGCATCTTCCATTGGTGGAGTTCGCATATAATAACAGCTTTCAGTCCAGTATTGGTATGGCTCCTTTCGAAGCTCTTTATGGAAGGCCTTGTCGATCACCTACATGTTGGTGGGAATCTACGGATAAGATCTTGCTTGGGCCAGATATGGTTAGGGAGACTTCTGAGAAGATTGACTTGATTCGAAGAAGGATGAAAGCAGCGCAGGATAGGCAAAAATCTTATGCGGACAAGAGGAGGACGGATCTTGAGTTTGAAGTTGGGGACATGGTCTTTGTCAAAGTGTCTCCGTTACGAAATGTGGTTCGCTTTGGATCTGTTGGGAAGTTAGCACCAAGGTTCGTAGGCCCGTTTCCTATTAAGGAAAGGATTGGACGGATGGCATATAGGGTGGAGTTGCCCGACAGACTTAGTGGTGTACATGATGTATTCCATGTGTCACATTTGAGGAAGTGCCTACATGAGACCGCAGAGGTGGTAGAGCCGAGCTTGCTTAGAGAAGTGGAAGTAGAGCGTGATGCGACTATTCGACGAGCTCCTACTCGCATCCTTGGGTCAGAGACTAGGAAATTGAGGAATCGAGAGGTTCAACTAGTCAAAGTACAATGGGGAGAAGATGAGGGCAACGCTACTTGGGAAACGGAAGCGAAGATGCGTTCATTGTACCCATTCCTTTTTGAGGGTATGTCTTTTAACTTCTCCTTTATCGTTTGTCTAGTGCTTATCTTATCTTTAGTATGTCCTCTCGTTAGTACTTTTGACCTTTAGATAGGGTAAACCTATGGTTGAAACATGTGTTTGAGACATGTTATGTTTGATGGATGCATGTGGATGCAAGTGGTTGCTAGTAGTTGCTCGTGGATGCATATATACACACTCTAGGCACTAGATCGGCTCAATCACTTCATATTGCATATTGCATAAAATTGTGTGTAGGTAGCTATATTAATGGATGTATAATGGTTGTGTTATCACATGGATGATGCATTTTGGTGAATGATTGTGCACTCATGTAGATATTGTATGTGTCGATAGGGTTCTCTCGCATACATAATGGATGCATGGCACTATCATTGTTTGCATATGTTCATACATTAGATAGGGAACATATACACACACTTTTTTGCATATGTTCATACATCATTAGAAATTGTTTTAAGAACAATGGATGCCCGTGTTTGATGGATTGGGTAGATGGTTGTTTGGATGGTAGGATATGCATTCTCCTTAGCTTAGAGATTTCGGGGAAGAAATCCTTTAAGGAGGGGAGAATGTAACACCCCGAATTTCAGTTAATGCTAAAATTCACTAATTTCAGAATAAATAATCTCAGATGTGAGAATTGGGGAAAACGGGCTGCGTCATTGCGTTCGTCTCGGAAAAATACGCAAAATAGAGTCCGAAATTTTGTAAATCGGAGTCCGTATGGCCCAGTTATGGCCCAATGAAGTTTGCAGAAAATTCAAAGTTCAAAACAGAATTAAAATTTAGGTTTAAATTTCGAATTGGGGCCATTGGGCGCAGGAGGGAAAAATTCCCGCCTAGCTACCCAAGTCGACAGCCCTGTCGACTGGGCAGTCGACTTGGCTAGGACCAGGTCGACAGCCCTGTCGACTTGGGTGTCGACAGGGGGTGCTCGGCCAGTTTAACCTGGTGCACCATTTTAGGGTTTGGCTGTGTTTTGGGCTATTCTCTAGAAACTTCCTAAATCTGACGGACCTAATCTAACCTAGGGCTAATCCTATGGCCTAAAACACACCCTAATCCTATAAATACACCCTAATGCAAGCCTAATCCATACTAAAAATAGAATTGATACCATCATGCCGCCAAAATCAAACTTAGGAGGAGCCTCCACTAATTTATGAAGAAAGTTGCAAGCTAATCAACCTCTAATCATCATCTTCTTCAAATATAGCAACTAGTTCTACTTCATAAGTTTGCTAATCTTGGTTTTGGTGAGTTCCTATGCCTTTAGCAAGCAATTGCTAAACTAATTAGGATAGGATATTAGGAGGCTATGGATGTAAATGAGGATTTATGCATGTTGTGGTTGTCATATGTTATAAGTTCATATGCAAGTTTGTCTCTTTTTATGATATGACATGTTATGTAAGCTCATATGCAAGTTTATATGCAAGATTCATATGCAAGTTTGTCTCTTTTTATGATATGCATAACAAATGCAAGGTTGCCTCTATGTATGACATGTTATGTAAGTTCATATGCAAGTATATATGCAAGTTTATATGCAAGTTTGTCTCTTTTTATGATATGCATAACATATGCAAGGTTGCCTCTATGTATGACATGTTATGTAAGTTCATATGCAAGTCTATATGCAAGTTTATATGCAAGTTCATATGCAAGTTTATATGCAAGTTCATATGCAAGTTTATATGCAAGCTCATATGCAAGTTTATATGCAAGTTCATATGCAAGTTTGGGTTAATGATTTATACTAGTTGGGTTTAATGTTGTGATGCAAGTTGACACCTTTTAAACCCATGTAAATGCCAACGTTGTGCTAAGATTGGAACCATTACATTTATAATGAGTCTTCCCATTTATATGACATGTCATGAGAACGAATTACGTGGGAAAACGATGGGGTTAATGTGCATGATAGAAATGTGTAAAGTTGGTATGCTTAAGCATAACATAAAATGAATGGACATAATTGGGAATTTACCTATTAAGTTAGGTCTACCCATATTATGGAGTTGGGAATTTACCTATTAAGTTAGGTCTACCCATACTATGGAATTGGGAATTTACCTATTGAGTTAGGTCTACCCATATTCTTAAAAATGTGTAATTAATTAGGGATAATTAATACAAATTACGGGGGTGATTAATTAGGTGTAATTAATCAACTAAGACACGAGGTTGGACCCTTTTGTAGCGGAAGTCTGCCCGGAACCGACCGGCAATCCAGCAGCTACAAATGATCGGCCCAATGTGAGAGGTCTTAGTCATAAATTAAATACGTGATTAAAGTAAAGACACGAGGTTAGACCCTTTTTATGACGGAAGTCTGCCCGGACCCAACCGGTATATCCAGCAGTCATAAAAGATGGTCTAATGTGAGAGGTCTTTATGAGGTCATGATCTTAATTAATTAATTAAGAAACACTTAACCATATTAGCATGTAGAGGGACAAGAGGGGTTAAGTGGGTGCCTTGGGTGGCATGTGGAAATCTAGTGGTTGCCTTGGGTGGCAATAGAAAATACGATTAGAATACTTAACCAAAGTGGAACATGTAATTAAAACATGATTAAAGGGTTAAGTGGTATACACTAGAAATGACAAGCTTAGGTGGGTAGCTTGTGGGGGCCCATTTCAACCAATATCCCAAACGTATCTTTGTGGGCTCGACCCAAGTCGAGGACGGGACACGCATATTGGGCTTGACTATAAGAGGCCAAAACGAGGTAGCGGTGGCAACGCGAGTCCAACGGGTTTCATATGCGTGTGTGGACCCGGGCTGGTAGGTAAGACGTTGTTGCATCGTGTAGATATAATCCGTGCACCATTTGTTGTATCGGGTTGCCACTATGGGGAGTGATACACCCCATTGTGGGGCCAGCACGGGTATCTACGGTAGGGAGCCGATCGCTTGGGAGTAGTGGGTACACCTAGTGGAGATAGGGGCAGACGGCACCTATGTAGTCAGCTAAGGGTACACGAAACTACTGGGTAAATTTTCTAAGTCCTTGGGAGGGATCAACCTTTAAGTAGGAATGACTGGTGTGGTGCAGTGTAGTAATTATCCTTGGGTGGGTAAATGCATCTTTATCGTTATCTTAGTTCATTCTAAGTCTAATTGGCTACTGAGTGTAGTCATTTATCCCCAGTCACACCGTACCAAGTTATATCATACCCTAATTACTTTAATGATTGTATTGTTAAAGCTATAGGACTCGCTCAGACTTATGTCTGACCCCGTTGTTTTTATCTTTTTCCCAACCCTCAGGTTCTCAGAGTGGGCCCAGCACGAGTGGGCTTTGATCAGGCTGCTTTTATTACTCTCTTGGAGCTTGGACCCTAGATGTAGAGCTCAGCTTACCCTTTTTCTTTTATGGCTATCAGTTCATGTATTGGGATTATGTACTTTTATTTATCAGGATGGATATTTTGTACTTGACTCTTATTATGGTTTTGCGATGTAACCAAACATGTTTTACTTTCCGCTGCAATTGAAATGATGTTTTAAATTTTCAAGTATTACTTATATCTGTCTTGCTGTAATTTCTCTGTTCTATATTCACTTAAAATACTCCATCGATGTTATGGCATTCCCTTAGCGAGTGACCATAGCGGGTGTGGGGTGTTACAAAGATGACAGACCTATGAGCCAGCGTGCTGCGAAGAAGAAAAATGTTGTTCAAACCCAATTTGATTCTCGATGGGCGCAGATGCAGGAGAAGCATGCCAGAGAAAATGAAGAACGTCAAAAACATAGTGCTGAAAAACTTGAGGTCTTAAAACAGTTAGCCGAGATTGAACGTGGTAGGTTTGAGATTGAGCAGCATCGGGAAGAGACTTTAGTAATGCAAATGGATTTCACCGGAATGGACCCACTAACGAAACAGTACTGGATGGATTATAAACAGTGTATTGTTGATAGTCATGCTGGATCTAGGCGTATGTAGTTTTATTATGTAGTGTTGTACTTCCTCAATTGTTTTCATCTATGTATTGTTTTCTAGTCTCAAATAATCAATGGTAACTTATTTTCTTTAACGCAGTGTGTATGTATCGAATAATTAAAAATAATTCAACGAATTACGTACAACAAAGCTAATACACTTCAATGCAAACACATCCGTACGGTAATATTACATCAGTACGTTAATATTACATATAATATGTATAAACCACAAGTGGAATACCAAAGTGCAGAGAAGACAAATTACAACAGTACGTTAATAATACATCGGTACCACTAAATAGGAACACAACAATACACTGGTATGAAGTCAAAATACAACAGTCCCCTTAATAATACATATAAACAACAAAAGTGCAGAAAAAAGAAAATACAACAGTCTGCTAATAATACATCAATAGCACTACATACGAATGCCTCCATCGTCGTCGCTCCCATCATCGTCGCTCCCATCATCATCTCTGTCATGATCATCAACATCCTCAGCCAGGTCGTTGTCCTCCTCCTCATCATCATCAACATCGTGTGACTGAGCAACAACGTCATACTCATCAACAGCATGACTCGGCAAGTCATCGATACCAATGTCCTCACCGACGTCTCTAGTCCTAGATCCACTGGTCCCAACATCTGCAAATGGCACATACACGGCAACTCTGGCTGATAACTGATCAATCTGAGACTCCAACATCCGTGTATGACTAAGATACATTTCGTGCATCGTGTGTGCAAGAGTCATATCACGAAAACTGGCAAAGGTGGCTCTTGACTGATCCAACCAATATGCGTACTACAAAGACATGTGATGTGCGTTATGTAAAGTACCATAAATAAGATCAGTACATAAATAGACAAATGTATTCAAGATACCTGGTATGGAGGGTACAAGCCGGCTGATGGTACTCCAGGAAGACTGAGGGGATCTGGAAGCACTACGGCCTGCTCAATAATGGTACCCGTAATATCGTACGCTCTGAAACTACAATCAGGCTCTATCTGCATGGGAGGCTGTGAAAACTGGGATGGGGTAGGATCAAATGACACCTGAGGTATCTGCACTCTACCGGCTCCTAAATGAGGTCCTAAATGATCGGAGTTAACCCCTCGGGCATAATCAGGACATCTAAGTCTACGTGGAGCCATTCTAGCCCAATAAGAATCCTAATGGCCAGCAATGAAGAATGGGCCAATGTCAACCCAACCAGCCTCCCGTAGGGCCTGCATGTACTGCACTCCAATCAACCTACCTCTACCGAACATGTCATCGCAAGATAGCGGATCTCCTGGTATACGTGAATCGTGGCTGATCTGATACGCACACCTCTCACCCAAATACCAAATAGGGATATATGTCGCTGTGTGTAAAGCCACCCTACGAGTAGAGAGTCTATACGCAATCACCATCGGGTGGGCGTCGCCAATAAGACCAGCCTCTGTCAAATGATCCACATGTGAAGTCCAAGGAGTGCGTATGAGATTGCCCCGACTCCGCATGTCAAGCTGTGCTCTAGACTCCATCAAATCGTGACGTACACCCAATGGAACATGAGGTATGTAATGAATACGCTCCCACCGTCTCATCCGCGGAAAGAACTGCTCACCTACCTGAGCAACCATCTCTACCATGCGTGGATGCATGTTGGCCGTGAACTCATAATACCATATGGGCAAAATGTACCAAAAGGCCTGCATCTCTCTGACATCTCCCAGCACATAGGAATCTAAAGCGGTGTACAGTGCACCTAGTATCGCTGTGCCCCAATCTATCGTACCAAGTCGATCTAACATAGTAAGCCCAGCCAGATAACCCAAGCGAACAGTACCTTTATGGTTCGAAAAAAATGTCGAGCCAAACAAGTATAGTAAAAATGCCCAAGTCACCCCATCTATAACCTCCGGTCTCTGCGAATAAGAAGTGATGTACTGCTGTAGGTAAGTCAACGTAACCGCACCACTACTAATTCTGGAAGCATCAAAATGGGGTAAGAACACGGAAAACACGTTGGATGACTCATATAACTCATCAAAGGGAACCGGTCTACGATCAAGATGACCAATCTCTATACCAGTCAGCATA
This sequence comes from Allium sativum, assembly GCA_030737875.1. Lineage (NCBI taxonomy): Eukaryota > Viridiplantae > Streptophyta > Magnoliopsida > Asparagales > Amaryllidaceae > Allium > Allium sativum. The sequence continues at coordinate 73,330,217 of CM060923.1, read as the reverse complement.
TACAAATCGACAGGAGTGACACCAAGCTCAAAGTCAGAAAAATGGAATGTGTGTGTGGTCGGCCACCACCGCTCACATAGTGCATGTACCAAGGGTCTGTCGAATGACTTCATAGGTCTAATAGATAAAAACTGACCAAAGGGACTAAGCTGTAGTCTATCCTTAATAGGAGTGGGAAGGTCGTCATAAAATGAAATGCATTTCGGCCAACTGCCTCTACAATGAATATACTTCTCCTATATATAACGAAATAAGCAATGTTTTTCAATTCATACACACTTATTGAAGTCATACGAAGATATAGGTCGAGTAATAGTAGAAATCATAAACGTATAAATTATACATGTATCGTGGGTAAAGCAGTATCAGCTCTATGCTCGTATCTCTCTGCAAGATCATGAAGGACACGAAGTTCACCAGATGTTATACCAGGAGCCGGAGGCATGTGCACTGGACCCGTTTGCTCGTCTGACAGCCTCGGAGCAATTCTCCTTCCAACTCTAATTCTTTTCGGCGACATTTAGACTCAATTTTCTATTAAAAACAAATTTAAAATGAAGCTTAAAGGAATGAAATGAGAAAAAAATGGAGGGTGTGGGGGAGGGGGGGGAGGGGTTTAATAGGCGCCTGAATTCAGGTGCCTACTTTTTATTTAGACGCCTACTTTTTAGGTGCCGGAATTCTGGCGCCTAAAAAGTAGACGCCTGGTTCTGGCGCCTAAAAAGTAGGCGCCAGAACCACTGGCGCCATACACCCCATTAAGGCCTGAATATTCAGGACCTTGAATATTCAGGCCTTAATCCACTGGAGATGCCCTTACATTCAGGGGCGAAGGCATGCGTGAGCTGGGGTGGGCACGTGCCCCCCTCCCTCCCGCACCAATTCTTCTGTCCCGAAATTCGGTGTGCCCCGTGTCCCCAACCAATTACAACCCTCTGATTTCCGCCTTTTGCAGTTAAACCTTTTAATTGTCCGAGGACTAAAATGCAAAAAAACCGAAATAGGGAGATTTGATTGGAGGGAACATGGGGATAGGGGAATCGGGTATAGAAGAATTGGTCTCCCTCCCTGCCCAAAAAAAGGAAAAAAGAAGTAGGAGAAATAGCTTTCTGGAAAAGGAATACGAGAGTTGCGTCTGTCTCCATGTATTAGCAAACAGAAAAGCCCTAAACTAATCAACGACTCCAGCGATTAGCGCCCCCCATCTTCAGCGATTAGCGTCTATCTCCACCTCCAGAGCCGCATCCAGATCCAGCCTCCACCGAGCCGCCTCCAGCAAACTGCCTTCGGCGAAGGGTCCAGCCTTCATCTGAGTCATTAAGTGATTCTATCATCTTCGATTGAGGAATATGCAAATTATCTGTGTGGTTAGTTGTTTGTAGTTTATTTTGTTTATGATATATCAAAAGACTAACTAACTTCACAATTTCAAACAACCTACAGACTTTCATTTTCGAATAGTTCTTTGTGCATTTTAAAGCGAGGGGATTGGAACAGTGTCTTATTCGATCATCCGAACTTAAATTTTATGTGCACTGCACTAAATGTTGTCTAACAAAAGCATACTTAGTTGAAGAAGAAATTTTGGTACACTTGATTTCAATTTTCTAAAATTGTTGAAAGCCTGAAACTTAATTGTTACTTCATTTGGCAAGATACTGAGATTAGTATTAAAAAAATAATTGCTACTTAAAGTTCCAATACTTAAATTTGCAACTTCTATACCTTTTAGTAATTCAGTCAGCTTGAAAGTGGTGAACTATTTAGTGGGCGGGGATTAAATTAAGAATGTAGTTTGAAACGACCTTGTGATACACACTGGTGTTCGCTTTCAAAACATGAGAACTCGACGTCAGCAACTTCAAAGTAGTACCATATGCATGTTTAGTTTTGTTGAAAGATCAATAATTGATCGTTTCTGTAATCGAATATAATGATATAATTATATTTAGTTATGTTTGTTTGATAGTGTGAGATTATTTTCATATACATAATCAATGGTCAACGTAAAAAAAAAAAAAAAAAAAAAAAAAAAAAAAAAAAAGGAAAATATTCGGGGGCTACCGCCCCCGAGCCCCCTGCATTTTTATCTTGCCTCCTCCAAGTCAATTTCCTAGCTAAGCCACTGCTTACATTTATAGGAAAATATGTTTAAATCCCTGTTGATCAAATTAATAGTTTATCATATTTGAAAACAATGTAAACATTATATTACTAATTATCATAGTTGAACTAGGATCTTTTAAAAAATAGGAAATAAGATGTTGGTAAGCAAATAGGTCTGTAATATTTCCATTGAAATAGTCATATAATATGAAATTCTGGTATATTGGTGTTATACCAATCACTAGTCCATTTACTATTTTTGCAAAATTTTGGTTACTTGACATTGTTCTATTGTTCATACAATAAGGTGTGAGCATCAAATGTGTCAAAGTTGTAGGAGTTGGGATATATATTAACAAGAGAGCTATATGCCATTCACGGACTTGATCGATCAGGATAGAGGCAGATTCATGCTAATTTACGTTTAAAGTAAAATAATAATCAAAGAGTTGAGTTGATCAATCTCAAGGATTAATTTTAAATCAAATGACTGAAGGTAATTTTTTATGTTACTTTTCATTTCTCTCATTATTGGTTTACTTCTGGCGTAGTCCTTTTAGCAGGTTGAATTGTATATTCAGTAGTTTCAAATGCAGATACTAAAAGAAAGGATATTTTAAAAATGCTGCAAAAACCACTCGTAGAATATATACATACACAAAATAATGCCATCAAATTCCTCAAGAGCATAAGCAAAGGGACAACAATGCTTGCAATAGTAAATTACACAACACCACTGACGTGTGATTAATTTGGTACTTAGAAATAATACTTTTTATTTAATAAGTTACACATTACTACAACAATGAAGCACACGGTTGTAGTCCTAGGCATATACTCTTTTAGCCTCCTAGTAGTAGAAATAACAAAGTAAACCACTGATCCTAAAGCAAGGCTTTGAAAATTGGGTAGTTCTATTTGAGATATATATGTAATGATTTCACTTAGTGCAGGGATGTAGAATAGTATTTCTACCAGATCTTTTTGATTCCAACATTATTTTTGTTTTCCCTAAATAAAAATAAATAAATAATAAACTTGCTACGGAAACATCAGTTAGTTTGGCTTCACATTCTTTAATTGTCAGGTCATCTTCTGTGACCAGTAGCTTCCCCATCTCAGCCTCAAAAGCCATGTTCTATCTGCGCATAATGTTAAATGGAGTATGTATCTTGTATATATAATTTTTCCCTGAAAGGAAAACACAAATAGTCAACCATATTTAAATCAAATCCCTTAGTCTTATCGTTTAAGCCATTATAATGGATCAAGATCACATTTACAATTATTATGTTCAGCATATAGTGCATTAATTTTTTATTTATTTTTTAAAAATATGTATTGTTTAGCAATTAGATTACTTATCCAAAGAGGATAGTGGTTAGTGAACTGGGTAGAGATATGGACATGTGAAATCATAATTATTTCAAAGTGAAAATATTTATTTTGCTTAGTAGATGTAACTCTACCTGGCACAAATATTTTAGGTTGGTTGAAGTTATTGATAAACAAAAATTTGAATTGTGGCCTCATTTAAATCATAATTACCTTAGAGAATCCAATATTGGATATGAAGAATGTGCAATGGCATCTTTGGAAAGGTTAAATATCCTGGTTTATCACTAGTGTACATTGTACGGTACGTAAACAAAGCATTTTTCTTGATCAGCTTGGTCAAATGAGACTACTAAGATGAAGCAAAGCAAGCATTTTTTAAAATAAAAAATGGATACCCCTGCATGACTATTTAATGATTTTGGGCTTGCATGATTGTTCTTTCAGGTAGAACGACTTATAATAGTACTTCACAGTGTATTTTTATCTAATTTCTGCTATTATTCATAGGATTAAAAAAATTAATTTAAACCCACTCGTGGCATATACATTGATACGATATCAACAGGGACGGAGGTATGTGTAGGATACCCTGGGCTATAGCCCGGGTTGAATTTGTAAACATGTATTATGGACAGCTATACTCTAATATAATACAATATTGGCACAACTATACTTTAATATATTTGCACAGCCATACTCTAACATAATGATATAGGCACAGCTATACTCTTTTATATTTGCACAGCTATATTTTAGCAATCATTCTTCAGTAAACGATTATTAATTCTTGTTTAAGATTCATTTGTTGGGCTTATACTCAAACCTTCTAGTCTCCATCATATATTTCATAAAGATAATGAAAGCACAGTGATAAGTAAAGAAAATCCATCCCGTTATCAAATTTCACAGTTCAAGTTTATACGCAAAGTACATATGTTTGCATACTGGCATTAGCATGGAATCATTTTCTATTTATAAATTTTCAGTATATGTACATTTAGTAGTTACAGAACTGCAATTATGTCAACAATGAACGAATGTATAATTATTATCATTTTTTTGCATTTTATAAATTTAGTGTTATTTTTTATACGTATAATCTTAGCCCGGGGAGAATTGAAATCCTGGCTCCGCCCCTGGATATCAATATAGACTAATATGGAATATGCCATGCTTGGTCTGGTTGGACTAATTAATTGAATGTCTCATTTTTTTATTTTTATTTTTTGTTTTGAGGCAAAATTGAATGTCTCATTTATTTTATGAATGCATTTGTTTTCATTCTTTACATTTTGCACGGTTGCACCTTGCTTGAATCATTTATCTTTGACTGGATGCATGGTTGTTCAATGGTTTTATAAGGAGCTCATTGGGACTAAAGTGTTTACACTTGAGATGATGATTTTTGAGGAAATTTTAGTTTGACTAAGAAAATTGTTGTGATAAAAATTCTGTTAAAATACACCATTATTTCAAATCTTAAACTATATATTAGTGAGACTGATAGTGACCACATATTCAGGTGTTGTTAGAACTATATATCAATCTCTCAATGCATGAATAAACAAAAATTTAAATCAAAAAAGAATTATTCCGCACCAAATTGTCAGTTGTGGCTGCTTTTCGTTTTCTTCTCTTATATAATAACATTAAAATGAACTGGCTGATTAGCAATCCAAAAGAATGGAAGCAAAACATTGTGTTTGGAGAAAAGATAGTAAAAATTCACTATAATTGAAATGTGACTTATCTTGTCATCTTTTAATGAATTATGGCTTCCATGGTGGAGCTATCTATGGATTTGATATTGGAATTGCATATCACTTTCTATTTTATTTTATTTTTTTATTTATTTTTTAGTTTTTGTATGTACTGTCATAATATAGCCATATCGGAATTAAACTTAAATACAAGTAGGCAAAGTTTTATTTTCATTCACACATCCCGTCAAATATTCCACCACGTTACTTTAATAAGTTGATTCACAACTATTTTGTGAGTTAATCCACAAGTGGACTAACTTAAAGATTGCATCTTTCTTTTTGTAATTAGATAACTTAACATATTGGATAGTATTTCAATCTAGCTAACTATGTACCAAAAGTATATAAAGATTGTTTATTTTTATTTATAGCAAATGTACCTAAAGTTTTTAAAGAAATTTCACAATGCTAAAACGAGTCAAATATGGTTTCATACCATATGCAAGGAAATGGTATAAAAAAGGCCAAGCTTTCAGATTTAATTTTGACATATATTAGAAGGGGCTAACTTCTTCCCCTATACTGAAATTTTTTTTATCTGTGTGTTTTGAAAATGAGAGAAAGGCAGAGAGAACAAGACTCTAATTACATTCTGACATGAGTGCTCACCCAATCCAGTTGCTTTTTTTAAATGTTTATAAGTTGCAAATAAAATTCTTACTTATTTAACAAGGTGTTCTGAAACATTATAGAGTGTAGAATGCAGTATCATGGAATATTGTTTGACATCATCAATGCTAATTATTTTAAAATTGAATTTTTGAAGCTAAACATGTACATGCAAAAACACACGTAAGTATGGATAAATTTATTAGCTTTCAACATTTATGGTTAGTTCATGCTTCATATATTTTTCTTCAATATATTTACGTGGATAAACTAATTAAATTTTAAATGTTATGAAAAGTCAAAGATCTTATTTCATAGGCTGGATTAACCAATTGAAATTGTGTATAAAGTTAAAATTTTCCATACAATTATTGCTCGGTGGATTGACATGGAAATGAATTTTAGCACCACAGCCATATCCAATTAAACATACATACAAATATTCCTTATATGCTTGTAAACTTTGTTCGAGTGTGAGACGAAATCAGTTTTTCAATCAGTTGAAGTTAGGCAAATTTTTATATTAAAATAGTTACTTTAAACCTATGTCTTAGAAATTATATATATAAATTTATAAACTAATGATAATTTCAGGAAAATACAAGTCATTTTATTAACATAATATTACCGAGAAATATATTCTTAAAGGTAATTCTCATAGGAGAAAAGGGAACCATACAGGAGCCTTTTGCAAATTAGCAATTATACTAGTCAGGGTGTGTTTTCATGGAACGGTAACAGGGTATTTAAGCGTGACATTTGAGCGTGCCATTTAAGCATGACACGTTAGTGAACAGGAATGCCTTTTTTGCTGCGAACATTGTATTTGAGCGTGGTATTTGAACGGGATATTTATTTGTTAATTTATTTATTTTGAATTAATTTATGCATTTGATTTTAGTTTATTTTCTTATATGAATGAAAACATTTTGGTATCCTTGTATTATTAGTCTTACATTGCTAAAACATTTTAAGTATCTTGGTATATATATGAGTATGCAAACTATATACCCAATTGAAATAAAACCAAATGGCTTGAATACACATAAATGCTTGATACTCATACATATATATATTAATAGTTGCCAAAGATGAGCACTTGGATACTTGGGGAAAGCGGGTTGTTTCTAACCGCAAGGAGCCGGGGTAAATAATTTTTTGTATTGGCATCGGACGCGTTCAACGCCAACGTTTCAATTTCCAGTAATCAACGACCGTTCCTGTGAGCGTGGTAAACCACGTTCAGACATTCGATGCATTGAACGCGAACGCAACGGTAACGTGGCAAATAAGAGTTGCGAATGGGGCCTCAGGCTTAATAACTAGTGTAACGTGCCATATGCCTGAACTCAATAATTATAGACCTCGTGCAAAAGTTGCAGCAAACATGACTATTAAATAGATTTATATTTTCCTAAACCTAGCCATATACAACAGTCGTTATAGCCCTTCAATCAAAACGAGCTGTGCTTTTTGGAAGTATGAATTTATGGGTCGGTCGCAGGCATTTTGAGGCACGCTTCCATTGAATTCGCGTCCGACTCGTCGGAAGGGCCAATGTGGTAAAATTATTTTAATTTTGAGCTATGTTTCCATTGGATTCACATAATAAATATAAATTAAAATTAAATGCATAAATTAATTCAAAACAAATAAATACCCCGTTCAAATACCATGTTCGTAGCAAAAAACGTATTCCACGTTCAAAACAGTGTCACTCTCAAATGACACGCTCAAATGGCACGCTCAAATACCCCTTTACCATTCCCCGTGAACGCATCCTTAGTAAACAGGGTGCTAAAACGGTACACAAAATAGCACGTCAGAATTGGCAAGCTCTGGCATAAGCAAGACGACAATGTAGTAACACTCTTTTGTACCAAGGCATCACTCCAGCAAAAATAAAAATTAAGAGGAGTTATTACCCCATTTTTATGGTTTTGATTTTATTCTATGTGAGTTTCTAAGAATTTATTTATAAATTAGTACCTACTGAGTTATGCGATGCTCTTATTTCTCAATGATTATGTAAGCAATCTGCGCTTATTCACTTCGCCAACAGCATTCTTTCAAGTCATATATAACAGTTGTTTGTTGCTTTCTTTTGTCAAAATTTATGTATACTCACATCCTATTAAACCACATAGGTTAATGCTTTGGCTTTAGAGAGAACGCATGCACCTGGGTGATTAGGCCAAAGCTGAGTCCGGATACATTATCATTTGACATTTGGTGAGGGACACGGACTATTTGATTTTGCTTAACTTTCGCACATAAAGTTGGAATGGTAAGTTTCTATACGCGCATGTGTGTGTGTATATCACCATTATTATCCATGTTGCATATCATGATTGTTGGACTTTCAAATAAAAATGCAAGATCAATTTTATAGCACTAAATCTTAGAGTTAACATTCCGGATAATTTGCTTAAGAATGTATGCGAAAACATTGAACATGTAATCATGATTGAAGTAGTCCCTACTTGAACGTTCTTACTGTACCTTGGAACCTTAACACATGATTGACTGAATCATGAAATGTAAAATTTTAACCTTTTTATGTTATTATGTTTATGTCAAAGTTTTTATTTGATCCTGTCTTTGTTTTGCACATAATTTTCGTTTGTATTAGCTAATTTCACTTGGAATAAATCATGACTGATAAACAGGTGTGGGAAAATTCTTGTGTAATTTAGCTTTTTGGAAAAATCATCAATAATCAATTGAAGTCTAAAATTATTGTACCAGTACATATTATGCCATCATATTTTATTCCTGTGACAAACCAAACTGAGGGCGAATCTATAAAAGAAACCTGTGAAAAACTCTTTAATAAACTGTTAAATGTGCATGAAATTGTCAACGTGTGATGGTATATGTTAACCCGGCCCATAGTTTTCGATTGCATATAAAAGAGCATGCTTCAAATATAACATGAACACGTGGATGGATCGTGATGATAATTGAAAGTGGATTGTGGTACAAGCAATGGCATGGATCTGCCACGTGTGGGTCGCTGTACACGGTGAAATTCATTGATCAGATTGTGGCATACTGATAGATCGTGACATATATAGATCGGGTCGTTGATAAGCATTTGAATCATGATAAATGTGATGGACCAGCTGGATTGTAATACAATGGATCAAGGCAAGTAAACAATGAGCCACATGGGTCGGTTGCATGTATGCTTGATTGAGCACAGGTTTCATGTAAATGATATGTGCATGGATCGTCTACACAATGGACCGCTTGTATTTTATATGGATCTTGAATGTCTGGATCATAATGTATATGGTAAATCGGGTTGGAGTGTGAAAGCATGGAGCGTTGATCGGTTTCATATTCACAAAATCATGGATATTCGTGTGCATCACATGGATCATTCATGGGTAGAACGTGAAACATACACATGGATTAGGTAGAATAAGTTGCAAAAGGATGTTAGAAAATCATAAGCAACAAATCCTCCTCCGACTCCTCAGGGGGAAAATGTACCCGCCAATCAACCAGGCTCGAATGATAGAGCTCCAGCACTGAATAATGCAAGACCGGTATTCAATACTATATCTGGTGGTCCTCATCCAGATGATAAAAGTTTGGTGAAACGGAGAGATATGCGAATGCTCTGAAGTACACTCTGAGAGAAGCAATGATCCTCGTAGAATTGGAAGTTCCCACTCATCGAAGAATTCAATTTAGTCAAGGCTCTTGATCAGCTTGAAGGGAAGAGAGACGAAGCCGAGCTTCGAATTACAACACACCAAAGAAGGATAGCCAGACACTTCAACATCGAAGTCTGACAAAGAACTTTTGAAGTTGGAGACCTCACATTGAAATAAGTGATGACTGGCACTGGAGTATTTGGGCCTAACTGGGAAGGACCTTACATCATCAACCAGAAGCTCTTGGATAGCACATTCAAGTTATCAATGGTTGATGGAGTTCTGACACTGAGAGCCTGGAATAATGACCATTTGCGTCGTTACTTTACTTAAAGCATTGTTCAATTCCTATGAAAACTATTGTATTTTTTTTTGTAAGTATAAGCCACCCATGCTTAAAAGGGGTATTGTAATTGAGCATTTACTATATCATTTCTATTCATAAAATTCCGCACCTGCTTATCTTGATTATATATTTGCAAATTTTTGTTGAATAATTAAAATTACTTAAAATCAATTTAACATTGCAGGCTATCCAAAGAGCGATTGCTTGATCACAGTCCGATATACCTGGTGACCCTTACAACATATCCCAACAAAGACAATTCAAGTGTTGAGTGTCATGCGAGGATGTAATGCACCGCCTTATAGATCGAAAGGGGGAGTCACAAAGAGTCAAGCGGCGAAAGTGCAGCAAGCGAACATAAAACCAAAAGTCCTCCCACTTTGAGGTGAAAAGTCCTCCGACAGTGAGGTGAAAAATCCTCCCAAAGTGAGGCAAAAATTCCTCTCAAAGTGAGGCACCTAAACCAAATCCCTCTCCATGGGCACCCAATGGAGTCAATAAAATCAATTCGCTCGATAAATCGATGAAGTTGGGCCAAACCAAAGACCTCTCCAGGGGCATCCAATGGAGTCGATAAAGTCGATTCGCTCGATACGTTGATGAAGTTGGGACAAACCAAAAACCTCTACAGGGGCACCCAATGAAGTAGATAAAATCGATTCACTCGATACGTCGACGAAGTTCGGCTAAACCAAAGACCTCCCCAAGTGGGGGCACAAGGACTAATGACCTTCCGAGAAGAGGCACTTGATCAACTAATAAAGCCGGAGTTCCTAATGCATTGGAAAGCTCAAAAGCTTTCAACATACTGGCAAATACAAAACTACGTCGCCAACAAAGATGAAAAACTCCTAGTGTGTCAATCAAAATCAAAGAAACTCAGCAAATTTGATCACATCTAACTTATGCAATTCTTGATGACCCATGGTATGGGGACAACACAACCACATTGGAATGGAACAATGCTTAGAAAACATACCATAAGCTCATCACGACATCGCGATAAACAAAAGAATTGCACTTAACACAGAAGTGAATACTTGCACTCTGCAAAGAAATGAATACATGGAAATACACGAGCTATAGTACAACAAACAAAAAGCGATTTCATTTCATTAAGCAAGTTTTTACAAAGTTCAAAAGCGAGGACTGGCACTTGCACAAAATCCGCTCAAAAGAAATTACAAACAACAATGCGGTTTGAAACAGAATTAAGCAGTCATAAGTCTCAATCCTTCTTCTTCCTGCTCTTAGCAGATACTCGATTTTAACGGGAGTTTACTGAGTCGGGTCGAGGGAGTTGTAATGGTGGTTTGGCTCGCATCTTTAACAGGAGTTTACTGAGTCGGGTCGAGGGAGTTGTAATGGTGGTTTGGCTCGCGTCTTTACCTTCTTCATCATCCTGCGGAGTGTCAGAAGTCTCAATCCTTCTTCTTCTTGCCCTTAGCAGATACTCGATTTTAACAGAATTTACTAAGTCGAGTCGAGGGAGTTGTAATGGTGGTTTGGCTCGCGTCTTTAATAGGAGTTTACTGAGTCGGGTCGAGGGAGTTGTAATGGTGGTTTGGCTCGCGTCTTTACCTTCTTCATCATCCTGCGGAGTGTTATAAGTCTTAATCCTTCTTCTTCCTGCCCTTAGCTGATACTCGATTTTAACAGGAGTTTACTGAGTCGGGTCGAGGGAGTTGTAATGGTGGTTTGGCTCGCGTCTTTAACAGGAGTTTACTAAGTCGGGTCGGGGGAGTTGTAATTGTGGTTTGGCTCGCGTCTTTACCTTCTTCATCATCCCGCGGAGTGTCGGGAGGAGTCGGAACAAGTGACTTCTTACGAGCTCTACATTTCCTCACGTGCCTTCTCGACGGAGGCTTCCTACCCGAGGATGAAATCTTTGAATGATCAGTAGCGTCTCTCTCCGGGATGTCTTGTTGATCTTCGACGTCTTCTGTTCCCCATCCAGATAAGATGGTCGGCTCATCTAAATCATGAAGCACAAAAATCTTCTCTGATTGTGACCCAGGCTGGGAAGTAGAAGCATGGGTAGACTTAAGAGCTAAAGAAGGGTCGCCTGGCGGATTGGTAACAACCAAAGCACTTATCGCCACTTGTATAGAAGGAGTGAAGATAGCTCTAGTTCCCGTCCCTCCAGGCATAGTAGGAGAAGGCTTCGGAGTGTCCAAAACTAATTCAAGTGAATAATAAGCAACGAAGTCATCGAACCCATATAGAGGAAATAAGAAGTTTGGTAGGACTGGATCAATGTCGGTTTTACCTGAAATGAGAGGGTTGCTTACGTCTACTTCATAAGCATTTGGGTCGTCTTCATTTCCATCGTTGCCTGATGAATGTTCCTTAACAATTTCTGTCTTCTCACCAAAAGTGGTAGTGGGCGCAACGGAAGGCACAGTAGGAGGCTTGGGATCAGTAATGGTGGTAGCAAGAGAAGTAGTATCAGCTGTGGTAGCAGATAGATAAAGGACATGCTCCCTAGAAGACACGGCTCCGATCGTTAAGGCACTCTCTTTCCAAAGTTCCTCCTTTCCCCTGGCAAGGGCAGTGCAGAAACACATCATCCAAATAATGCTCCAAAAGCTCTTCTTCTGTATAACCGCTGCCCTCGAGCCGTGTAAGAATTGCCTCCCAAACCACAGCCAGAGTAATCAGATACTTATCATCCAGAAAAGAAAGGCTTCCTCGTCTCACGAAACTGAGAATATAAAATTCGAATAAAGTAGAGTTGAATCCAGCCTTGTCCTTGTCATGTGCTTATTAAGTAGTCACCTTATCTAAGAGAGCTTGATCCCTTGCTCGCTCAATTTCTTCCATTTTGGCTTCAGCGAAGATATCTCCAACTCCCGGGAATTGGCTTTTTCATACAAACTGGCATTGTTTTCTTGATAAGACTCGGCATCCTTATGCTCCAAGACCAATTTGTCTTCAGCATTCTTCTGGGCTGAATGAGAATCTTTAAGCTAGTTGTTTAACATGTCTTCCCTCTGCTTATGGGAGGAGGCAGCAGCAACAAGCTCATCCTTAATCCTCTTATTATCAGCCTCTAACTCCTCATTCTTCTTTGTAAGAATTTCAATGTTAGCATCACGTGCCTTGAGAGTTTTGTCCCATTCAGTCTTGTCATTCTCCATAGTCAGCATATCCTCGTGACTAAGTTTGTTGACTCTTTGGAGTTCTCCAACAAACTTCTGCCAATTAGTCAGCCTCTCGACATCATCCTTCATCATCTCGAAATTCCTGAGCGTTGCCTCTCTATCTATTGGTCTTACATCCAAGTCATAGCAAACTCCTTTGAAGAACCAATTGGGGAATCGCGTAGAGAGTGTAGTAGGTGTTTCCGGGAGAGAATAGGGTGTCTTAATGATTTGATGAATAAAAACAGGAGGAGAAGTAACAGCCGAAGGTGTAATTGCCTTAAGGTCTGTGGAATTCTGAACAGCAGGAACATGATCCTTGTTTTTCTGTGACATGTTCGTGTGAATTATCCTCGCTGTGATCCTTCTCCCTATCATCCCTGTCCTCCTCCCGTTTGTCTCGGTCACAACGATCTTCATAGGCTTTCCTACTTAGCTCATCCTTATCCCGTCATTCCTTTTCCACTTGGGCCTTTCTTGCCCTTCTTTCCTCATCAGTCTCCCTATAAGGACGAGATGGGACGTAACGTCGTTGGTTATAAGAACCTGTATAATGGTTGAAGTCATCCATATATGAACGGTTTATAGCTTTACCTGTAACAAAGAAAATTAGGAGTTAAGTGTTTAAAGCAGGAAATACTGGGGCAACATAGAAAGATACACATGAAAGATGTCAAAAGTCCTAAATGTGTTATGTGTGATCTAACGTGCATCGAGCAACGAACCGCTCGTCCTTTTTGGAGTCAAGGTAGCCACAATAGTAGAGATGGATTTTCGAGATGGAGGAGTAAGAGCCAATTCGAAGGACACCTTTGAAACCGAAGCAGTAAGTTTGGATGTTGTAATATCACTCTTGAAAAACTCACCTAAAGTTACAAAGGGATCGCTCAAACCTCCATATATGTCAAAAAATTTATCCTCGATTGTGATTGGAAGCATGGGGTTAGCATTGCCTCTTTCGACATTAGAATCGTCTTTACCGGCAATCTCTCCCTCTTCAAACTCTTTACCAACTTTACTGAATTTTTTCCCTCGTGATGGGTAATTTTTTCCTCCTCGGTAATGGAAGGTAGTTTAGGCTAGGCAGACGATCCGGCTTCATCAGTAGGGCCCAAACACTTCTTTAGTATGACCTCCTCAACAGAGTCTTTTGGTGCAACATCTTCTTCAGAGGCTAGGAAATCTGATGCCTCGGTCGTAGAACGGGAATCAGAAGGAATCTTTCAAGGAAGAAAAAGCGAAGAAATTCTTCCTTGATCAAGACCTTTTTGCTCCTCTCCTTGTCATTAACGACCTTCGGAGTTTCTAAAGTAGATTGACTGCTAGAATCTTTAACAAGAGATGGAAATTCTGTAAAAGAAAAGGAAATTTAGTACGTAATGATCGAGGATCAGAAAAACTAGATGGAAGGCTTTGAATAGATATGCTCACCGCCTTTCATCTAAATTCCATAAATGCTCTCGGGGTATCGAACTATCTTGTAAATCAAGAATGAGCCGATGATTTTGTGCTCCTTCAATAAATACGATGGGAGGGTGTTCACATCTCCTCTTGAATACAAATAAGTAGCAGATGTCCTAAAAAGTAGGCACACAACGAACTATTCTCATAAAAAGCACACATAACCCCATTAAGATGGCATAACCTTTCAGGTGCAGCCGAAAGGGGGAAATCGCTAAGTGCCGAAGGACCATCTGCAGGAACGGATTAAAAGGTGGAATGGCTCCACTCATGCACATATGTTCACTAACTGCAACAAAGCCAAAAGGCGAACGATCAGCAGACTCCTCTTTCCCCGTTATTCTCGCGTCAGTCTCGAATATGCCAAATTGAGCGCATACTTAATTAAAAATACGTTGAGTTAGCATTGAGGAGCATCTCTCCAGCGGATTGTCAAGAGGACATGGAACAGGAAAAGAATGATCTTCTTTCGACCCTAGAGCTACAACCGCTCTAATCTAAGAAGCTTGGATAAAAGCTCCAGGTTGAGTAGAAGTAATCACCTCTTCAGAATGATGGCGAGTCCCCTATTGAGTATCCATTCTACATAAGCAATCTTGTTTTTAAATAATTTGCAGGTGCACATTTCCTGAAGTGTGAAGTGTTGTGCAAGATTATATAAGTTATTAAAAAGGACGCTTGAAATCTGCAGTCGGCGTGTGTTAATTAGTGGATCTCAAGTGTCGTCACGAATTCAATTTAGAATGTCGCGTCTATGCAAGTGATGTTCGACAAGTTAGAAATGGTTGAATGAAACAATTTTGTATAGGCACTCCATTCAATCCAAGTCAAGGAATTTATGGTAGTTCATTTTCAAAAAATAAAACTAATCTGTCGTTGACGTGGGCAATCGACGACAAAATATTCGCCCAAATTGGTGCAAGTGTTCTTGTTATTACAGGGAATCAACAAAATAGGCCGATTCAATTAGTTTGGTTGTTTTCAACTTGGATCGCTCAAAAATTAACAATATCAATGACCGTTTTCAAACTAAAGCCTATCGATGCAATTTCAGGTCTAGCGATCCACGGTCGGAGCAAGGTCAATGACCAATGATTCCCAGGCCCGATCCATCAATCAGCTAAGGCATGCGGTCCATCAATCGGTCAAAGCACACAATCCACTAGCAATGGAGATCGGGTTTGTGTGGAAGCATCTTTCTCGAAGATCAATGGTCCTTGAGAGCTTTGTCTTCAGCAAATAAAATGAAAAGAAGATGAAAATGGGTCTGATGGGAAATATATAACATCTTTTAGGAAGATACATGTGACCCACCAGTTCGGGTCTGTCACGATCCATCTAATAGGGGTCGTTGAGACCCATCGATTATCATTAGAGCAGTTAATTTCGAAGCCTACGTTTTCTTAGAAACAAGAACTTTGAAGAGCAATTGTTAACCCAACCCGCAGTTTTCGATTGTATATAAAAGAGCACGCTTCAAATATAACATGAACACATGGATGGACCCACAGTTTTCCATCCAATTTTTGTCGTCCCCACCTGGTCTCCGTCTCACTTTCGAATCTCCGGTCACTTCGCATTGTTGCTCTTGGTCTCTCGGTTTTCATAACGGAAGGCAATCAGTTCCAGTGGAAGAATTTCCATTCCAGTGGAGGTCGGACCCATAGATCCGTTCAGTCTTCATCGTCCTTAAGTCGTTGTAAGCGTCGCCTTGATTATTTTATCTTTTTCATTGATTAACCAATGTTCGGTTTTTTCTAACATCTGGTATGCCTACTGAGAATGTTGACTGTGTTATTAGCAGTTTATAAGTTGTTGTGTCTCTTTTAGTATCACTGTTTTATTTAAGTAGTTATCTTAATTTGCTTGTACTCAACAATAGACTATTACATCAAATTTTAGAAATTTGCTTGCTTGTGTAGTAGACGATGATGGATAAAAATTGAATGAATCTATACAGGTAACTACATAATTGTCAACATAAATGTAGTTTGAAAATCATATCTTATATTTTGACGAAAGCTAAAAGATATTTTTTTTTTCAAAGAACTAGTAGTGAGTATCAGCAAGGAGCTCGGAAGTTTGTGCATACCGCTATGAAAAATTCTGGAAATGTAGAAAAAATTCTATATCCTTGCTTAGATTGTTGAAATCTTAGTCATCAATATGAGAAGGTGGTAGTTGAGCATCTGATTATAAGAAGAATGGATCGTGTATATAAGACAAGTAGGTGGTATTGTCACGGTGAGCACATAAATATAAACACATATGTTTAGTTCGATGACATATACGATTTATTTGAAGCTATCGATTATGAAAATGAAGATTTCATCAATTATACTTTTTTCGATGATGATAAAGATGAAGATAGCACACAAAAATGAGAGGATGATTTGTTAAGGAACTTGGAAGAAGCAAAAGCCCAGTTGTATCCTGATTATATCGTTCAAACAAAATTATCTGACATCCTCGGTTTGTATAATCTTAAATGTGAGACTAGTTTTTCTGATACCAGCTTCCATAAACTTCTAAGTGTGCAACAATTATTGTTGCCAAAAAATATTGTATTTCCGAAAACATTATATGAGATAAAAAAGTTTCTCAAAATATTCGATATGGGTTTTGAAAAAATTCATGCTTGTCAAAATGGTTGTTGCCTTTTTAGAAGAGAGTACAAAGATTTGGAAAGTTGTCCTAAATGTGGTGTATCAAGATGGAAGAAGAATGAACGTACCAATGAAATTTTGCATGGCATTCCGATTAAAGTTTTGAGATATTTTCCAATCATTCCTAGATTTAGAAAAATATTTAGATCTCAAAATATGGCATAAGATTTAAGATGACATTTTACTAACAAAAGTAATGATGGTAGAATGCGCCATCCTGTGGATTCAGTAACATGGAATGTAGTAGATGAGAAATGGGAATCATTTGCAGCTGATCCACGCAATATAAGACTTGGTCTTGCTGCCGATGGTGTTAATCCTTTTATGACAATGAGTTCCAAATATAGTTGTTGGCCTGTGATGCTTGTGACATACAACCTCTCGCCAATGTTATGCATGAAAAAAGAAAATATCATCCCAACATTGTTGATTCCTGGTCCAAAGCAACCAGGAAATGATATTGACGTATATTTGGAGCCATTAATTGAAGACTTGCAACATTTGTGGAGTAATGGAGTTCAAACTTATGATGCCTTTAGTAGATCGCTTTTTAACATGAGAGTGATTTTGCTATGGACGATAAATGACTTTCCAACGTATGGAAATCTTGCTGGATGTTGTGTGAAAGGTAAAAATGGTTGTACATTATGCGGTATCAATACTCACCATTGATGGTTGAAACATAGTCAGAAGATCGGTTATATGGGTCATAGGATATTTTTACCCTCTTTAGATTCATTGAGAAATAAAAAAGCCTGGTTTGATAATACTGTAGAAAATGGTCGTAGACCTAGAGTTTTGACTGGAAGAAACATCTCTGCTATTTTGAAAAACTTTCCGAATAATTTTGGGAAAGAAATAAAAAATGTAAATAATAATAATAATAGCAAGAATGGGAAGGGTAAGAAAAAAATTAAGCAGGAGAGCAGAAAGAGAAAAAATAGAGGTGAAGATGGTGATCTTGTGAATATAGAGCTATCAAGGTGGAAAAAACGATCAATCTTCTTTGATTTACCATATTGGGAGGTTAGTTTTTTATTTTTCATTGATCAATAATACAGTTCTTTAGTAATGAAATTAAAATTGTTGATTTTTGTAGGAACTGCCAATGCATCATAATTTAGACGTAATGCATGTAGAAAAAATGTTAGTGAAAGCGTAATAAGCACGATGCTGCATGATAACAAATCGAAAGATGGAATTAATTGTAGAAAAGATTTAGTAGAGTGGGGAATTCGACGTGGCCTTTATGCACAATCTCGTGGGAAAAAAACATATCTTCCACCTACTCTATATACTTGTCCAAATCTGAAGAAAAAAATTCATAAAAGACTGTATGATTTTAAGGGAGTTGATGGTTATTGCTCGAATTTCAAGAGCTCTATATTGTTGGAGGACTGTAAAATTTGTGGTTTGAAGTCACATGACTATCATGTCCTAATGCAACAGTTGTTGCCGGCTGCAATAAGAGGATTGTTACCGAAGAAGCCAAGGAAAGCAATAATCCGTTTATGTTTGTTCTTCCATAAATTATGCCAATGTGTTCTTGATAGAGAAAAACTACAATATCTTGATGATGAGATTATTCTAATTTTATATGAACTTGAAAGATAATTTCCACCTTCATTCTTTGATATAATGATACACTTGACAATTCATCTTGGAAAAGAAGTCAGATTATGTGGACCAGTCCATTTTCGTTGGATGTACCCATTTTAAAGATACATGAAGACAATAAAACATTATGTAAGAAACACTACACGGCCTGAGGGGTGTATTGCAGAATCCTATCTTGCAGAGGAGTGCATGAAATATTTTGGTGAATTCTTAAAGAAATCAGGAAAAATAGAAGAGAAGGAAATCCGAAATGAAGATTATGAAAATGATGTCATACTTGAAGGACGACCAACTTCAGCTTGCAAAATAATTACATTGTCTGAAATGAGAAACAAGCTGCTCATTTGGTTGTGCTAATGAATATGGCTATAGTGGAACCATTTGTAGAGTAAGTGACTAGTGCATTTTGTTCTATTGTTCAATTATTTTTATAGCGCAAATTATCTATTTTTTTTCTTTTTACAATGGTTTGCATCTTCAAGAGTTGCAACGCTCAAACAAGCATATAGAAAAAAAATGCAACCTTACTTTGGAAAACCCACACAAATAACTTTGTCGATTGGATTAAGAAGAAAGTGAGTTGAATTTTAAAGTATATTCTCATTAATTTTAAATATATTATTATTGAGATCTAACATAAATAATATTTCCATTTATGACACAATGCTAAAATGGATCGCCTATGGTCCAAGGAGTAGTGCATTGTCTTATATAGGTTATATCATCAATGGAGAACGTTTTCACACAAAAGAAATTGAGAGAAAAACTTAGTGGAGTCACTTATGATGCAACCACCATTTGTAAGGCTAGCGCAAAAGATATTTCCCAAGTGGTTGACGTGATTGCTTATTATGGGATGTTGACTGATATATTTTTGTTAGACTATCATGCCTTTTATGTTCTCGTCTTTAAGTGTCATTAGACAAATATAGGAAATGGTGCGAAGGTAGAAGATGGATTTACCCTTGTCAATTTACAACAAAATCAAGCTTAATTTTCAAAAGATCCGTATATCCTTGCATCTCAAGCAAAACAAATTTTCTATTCAAGGGAAGATGATGATTCTAATTGGTATGTTGTGATGAGGGCATCGTCATGAACTTTTCATGAAATAGATGCAGATAACTCATTCGAGGAATTTAGCATGGATACTGGAAATTTTGAAGAAACCGATATGGAGATTAATGATTCTGCCGAGGATCTTAGCTATGTTAGGGAAGATTGCGAAGGAATACTTGAGTAGTATATCACTAGTTATGTTAGAGAATGCTATGTTAGAGAAGATTGCGCTTTGTAGCTATAACTTTATTATAAAATCCAACAATTTGTTATATTTTCCCTGTTTGCATTCCTGCTAAATTGGTGACAAACTGAAAATAACAAATTATTTAGGCTAACTCATATTTTGCTGTAGCTATAACTGTACTTCTATATTTAAAGTCTCCTAAACTGCCATTATTTGGTGTGAAAAGAAATGTTGTTTTCCTGTAAATGACATATTGAGGTGTAGCATATTCAGGATGGCCTTAGCGCACAAGTGTTTGAATTGTATAGTTCTACTATATATTTTATGTTTTTCCTCATGTTTTAGTAATAGGAAATGAAGCCAATAACGCAGTAACAGAAAAGAAGCAAAGGAGCCAAAAATATATTGCACAAGCCTAATAAATGGAAGAAGCATATTAAAGACAACAACGTTCAAAGCAAGGGCAATCCACAAGTAGTAGTAGAAGATAATTCACAAGTAATAGTAGATAATCGAGCACAAGCAGTAGAAAATGATCCACAAGTAGTAGAAGATAATCGAGCACAAGCATTAGAAAATAATGCACAAGGAGTAGAAGATAATCCTAGAGCATTTGAGAGCAAAACAAACAACATGTGGAAGCCGATGGACCAACTGAAAATGCAAATGCCAGTCGGCAAAAGAAAAAAAGAGTAGAGGTTCTACGAAAATGAAGAGACTTCCTTCAAACTTCACAAATTGTGTTGAACTTGAATTTAATGAGAATGCTGAACCAATAGGTCAAGGATTAGTCCATTTATCATCTTTTTTAGGACCACTTGTACGAGAGCATGTTCCAGTCACACTTACTAACAAGTGTATGGCCCATGCTACGCACATGAGCAATTGTAAAGAACATAAATATGTGGACATTGCGCAATGTAATTTTTTTTGGTCTTATTATTTCTTCCTTCTGTTGTCCATCCACAGAGAATAATTGCTATCTTTTAGTGGAACCTCATTTTGGTATTATTTGGAAGAAGTTATTGAGATATATTGACGTAAAATGGTAAAGCGTGCATTTTTGTTTTGAATGTTGAAAAATAAGTATGGAAAAAATGTTTCGATTTTTGAATATACGAGTCATATTGTAAGTAACAAAATTTACTATGTGAATTGATGCATTTACATTTTATTCTATAAAATAAATGGTAAATCTTATGTATATTGCATAAAGTGTTCAAATTCATTAGTCCATGAAAGCAAGTCTTTTTCAGAGTATAACAGTTGAGTTAGCAAGTAAATGATTGTTTATCGCTCTGTAAATGTTTCTATTTAAGCATAATATCTACACTTTTTATTTGTAGACATCTTTGTAAATATGGACATAAATGAGAATTAGTGATTAAGCAAACAGAATTTGACCAAACGAACCCAATTACCATTAAAATTTTAAAGTTACATTATATGGACATGCTACTTTTATCTACCATCAAAACCATTCAAGAAGCCTTTTTAGGCCATTTGGAAGCAGTTCTTCAGGTGATTTTGGAATCTCAGATTCCTTAGCAGCATCCCTTCTTAAGCATTAGCCGTTCCACCTAATAGTTTTTCCAAATCCTCATCATTTCTTGTTGCAAGAACATGTCTCAGAATGATTCAATTCTTCTTGTTATCTTAGGTTGAATTTCCAGCAACCTCCAGTACCTTTGCTGCTAGATATTTTAGAACAACGATAAGATAAATAGGAGCTCTAGTGCCAACACATTGAGCGTATCGGCTCTTCTGCACGTGTCGGCAAATATGGTCGATGGGGAATTGAATATCAACTTCGATCGACCCAGCAGTGGTTTTCTTTCCTGAGTACGCTTGGTCCCTTTCTACCTCCAGCTCCCTTCTTTGATTTATCCATGCCTCCATCAATTCAAGTTTGGACTTTTAAACTAATCCTAGGGTTCCCTGTTCTCTACATACATACAAATTTTTCAAAAGATGATAGTCATACTAAGATACAATGATTACAATGTTTCTACGATAATTAAAGATGGTAGTCATTCAACTTCGATCGCCCTTACAACAATTAAAGTCAAATTATTGGTTATAAGGCATGAAAATGGACCCAAAAAAATTTGGTTAATTTACGAATCTGGATCAAAAATAATGACACGTAATTAGAACATTGAAGAGTACCAGTAGTGGATAACTGGTTTAGGAAATAAGACGTTACACTTGAAGTACATCACTGCATGGACTTACCAATTCAACAATACGCTACCAACTGCTTCATATAAGTTGTAACATTGGACTTACCAACTGGATGCAAAAGTCCATGTGTTGTAAATGAAAATTTTGTCATTCATAAAATATCAAATTTTTAAATACAGTCAAATATTTGTTATGTAAAACCAAGTGTAAATCAGCTGTTAAAACATGTAATTGACCGTGTAGCTACATTAACAAAAAATATAAAATAATGGTTCTCATATACACACAACTACAGATTTATAAGGTTACATTATACTAAATGTTTTGAAAGCAGAGATGAACAAAATTTCATGTAAAAGCTAATCACTAACGCTCCCATTAATATATGGCCCTGCCTTATCCAAATTTCATGCCTATGGCATTCTTTCAATGGTTGTAACTTGTATATTACTTTATTGATGTTTTCTACAACAACCGATCTTCACTCTATTTGATGTAGTCTACTATGGTTATAAATAAGTGCATCTTTAATTGTGACATGCAAACCATTGTAGTTAGATTCTAAGGGTAATTTGATGGAAGAACAAAACTCACCTACCCTTTCCCTATTTAGTCACCTTTTCTTCAAGTTGGCCTCTTGGCCCCACCACAGCTACATTCAACTTCAATATTCCTGATCATTAATAATTTCCTTCTTAATCAAGCTTCTTCGCTGCAAAGCATTTAAAAAATTAATTATCAGTTGAACTAAAAAAAAAAATTAATAAGGGTCAAAAAATTGGATTATAAATCGATCAATTTTCCTCTTCTTTTTATTTCGCATTCTCTTGCATCAAATAAGGAACCGGTGCAACAATATCAGTTATCAAAAAAAAAAAAGGAAACGCTAACTGTGATTCATTTACTCGAGTGATTCATGTGCCTAAAGAATGTAAACTATGACGAAAATAATTTGAAACATGGTCGCCTATATGCTAAAAGAAGTGTAACAGTCACATGAATACAGTGTACAGTTGGGGATGTATTTGTATAAGTTGTTGCAAGCATATATTTATGCATTATATTAATGCATACATTATACTAATATATGCTTTATATACAAAGGATATTGATAAGGCTTCTTTAGTTGATGGTCAGAGTAAGTTACATCATAAATTAACCTCAGTATGCATAAAACATGGTTGTGTAAATGAAGAAGCTATGATAAACTAATTGGTAGTATACCTTATATAACCATATGTAACATACCTTATATATATATAGTAGAACTTGTGTGATATACCATGTATAACCATAGCGTAAAGAATATATTTTGTGAATACACTAAATGGTAATCAATTCTCAATGTTCAATCAAGTTTCACATTGATTTTTTTTAAGATTGTTATTTAGCTAATTAGAAAGAACAGAGTAGAAATTATAACTAAATCAATCAGATATAAGATAGAACAGAGTAGACATTAAGACTGAGTAGGGCACAAAAATTCAAATCATGCTGGATTCATATAATACAAAACATATGACAAAAATATCTAACTTTGGCATAGTATATGAATCATCTAGATTGGTAAGAAGGGTAAACAAAAATAGAGATCGACTGCAATGAAGAAAATAGAAAATGCATAAATAAAATTTAGGTAAGAAATAAAACGTGCTATTTTCATTTGTATAAAATGCTAGTTTGTAATAGAACAATGACTGCTTATCATTCATATATGCTTACAACTTTTTATCTTATTTTCATTTCTATAGCTCTAGATAACAGTTGAATGAATTAGGAAAATAAAACTAAAATGCTATTATAATTCCTTTTTAGTTTTGTATACAAAGATATAGTACTGAAAGAGGAATCCATACTACTATATTATATCAACGCTGAAACCTTGCATGCAAATGATGATTTATGGACATCATTATTTTTATCCACATTATACAAACATAAATAAATAAAAATAGCACTCAAAATTCTTATTTCTATATAATAATTTCTTACTTGGTAACCAAGATTACACATGAAAGCAATATAACCTTGTATTTCTATTAAAAAAAAATCAAAAGACTTTGCAATAATGACCCTGAGATGTCACTTTATTGAAAAGATGAAATTTGTAGTAATGAAAGGTACAATTCTAAAAACGATACCTAATTATTAGTTAAAATTTGTTCTTGTGGTACAAATTCTACTCAACCGTGTTTCTACGACATTGTAGAAAATCAACAATGTCAGCATAATTTTCAAGGGTAATCAACTTCACTTACTTGGAAATAATCACCAATTGTGTTCATTGACCATTTATATTTGGAGTATTGCATTCATGAGATGAGTCACTCAAAAGGTAATCCCAAAATAGAAATAGTTATTGAAATAACAAAGCATGTTTTAAATAGAATGTAATTAAAATTTTACGCAACATGTTCTTTGGTTGGAACCATGTTCTCGTCATCAAATTCCTCATTGCAAATCTAAAATTTTCAACACATAATAAATGAAAATCAAATGAATTCAAATACAAAATGCTGGAAGTTGTACCTACCATGAAGGAATGACAAAAAAAACTTACCTCAAATAAGTCAACAGCTGAAGCGATGGTAGAAAGGCTGGTATACTTGATTCAATAAGCTATAAATAAAGTTAATTACTCAACGGTAAGAAAGATACAAATCAATATAACATCTTACAGTGCAATATGGCTGAAGTGATGACTGTCATGCAATTCAAGACACTTTTTGTCCCAATCTAGTTTACTCTTCAGATGAAGACATTGTAACCAAATTCTCTGTCAAGTAAAAAAACAATAAACAAATAATAACATGTTGGGTCTATTGCTAGAGAACTCCAGATCTCATAATTGATGCTTTACGTGTTGCGTTCACAAACAAAAGAGGGAGCGGGCAAAATAGGAAGCAGTGACAGAAGAAATCAAAGATGGGGATGGTATACAAATTATCCGATTTGAAGAACAAATCGATCCTAGCTCCAAACTTGATAATATTCGCCGGCAACGGCATCGTCAGACCATGCGGCGTCGGTTTGCTCCTATTATACGGTGGAGGCACCAATTTTTCAATGCTGGTTAACTTCTTCTAGCCACTGCGGCTTTCCACTGGTTTCTTCCTCATCAACGTCCTGCTTTGCTCAAGATCTCCCAGCCGCCACGGTCGAAGTCGGTCGGCGATTCGGTTGGAGGGGAGCTGACTGATTACGTGCATACCAAGACGAAGTAACAAGACAGCAGCATAAATTGCGCAGTGTATTTGTAAGGAAAAATAGCAGAAAGAAAATTAAAGTGAAAACATAATAGAATTATACCTTAACATCATTAAACTTGTTAGATTATCCAGTTGCTTGTATTACATAGATGAGCAGACATTTGCATAGGTATTGGCAATGAAAGAAAACCCGGAGTCATTTTCCTATAGACGAAACAAATGTAAAAATCAAATAAGTGTGCCACATATTCTCGTAAGTAGGTGGGAAAATATTAGGTTAGATAATGGGCAGTGAGAAGAAAACCAAGTTCATTTTGATATAGAAACGAAAACGAAAATCAAATAAGAGCCTCCTATCCTAAGTAATTATTAAAATCAGATTGTAATATGGATTCTATAATGAATGACTTGATACAATAATGTATGTGTAACGTTGCTTATATAATGCAACGCTACCGCATATGATACAACAGATAGGCGATGGGCCTTAGCCCAGCCCATTACACAATACTTAGTTATTTATCAGATGGTGAAAGTTCGAGTGGCTTCATTACCCACCCTCAATTTTATCTAGGGTTTTCAACCCTCTCTCTTCGCCGCCGCCATCTTCAATATTCATCTCCTCTCTAAACTTGACAAAATTTCTCTGTGATAATGGCTTTGTGAGGGCATCTGCTCTCTGGAATTGTGCAGGAACGTGGTTCACATCAAATTTTCTACTTGCAGTCTGTTCTCGTACAAAGTATAAGTTGATTTCAATATGCTTTGTACGAGCATGTTGAATCGGGTTGGCATAAAGAGATACTGTGCTCAAATTATCACACCACACCACCAGTCGTTTACTGGGAAGAAACCCTAGCTCTCCAAGTAACGAATTTATCCACATCACTTCAGCCGTGGTGCTTGCTAGTGATCTATATTCCGCCTCCGTGCTAGATCGTGAAATAGTTGGCTGCTTCTTCGAGCACCAGGAGATTGGGTTGCCTCCCATAAATACACAATACCCTGATGTCGATCTGCGGTCGTCTGGGTCTGATGCCCAATCTGAATCACTGTAAGCTTGTATATGTTGGTTTTTACTAGCTTTTAGCTTAATTCCGTAATTAATTGTTCCACTTAGATAGCGTAGGATCCTTTTCACTGTTGTCCAGTGTTTATCAAGTGGAGATTGCATGAATTGACAAACTTTATTCACACTATAACTGATGTCAGGCCTGGTAACAGTTAAGTATTGCAATGCACCTACTATACTCCTGTATTCTTTAACATTTTGAACAGTTTCTCCCTCATGCCTAGCGAGTTTTAGATTACTGGTCATAGGAGTTGGCATAGATTTTGCCTTGTGCATTTTAGCTCGAACAAGTAGCTCACTAACATATTTGCTTTGAGACAGTATAATTTCTTCATTGGAGTTTTGAGTGACTTGTACTCCCAGGAAGTAGTTTAGATTTCCCATGTCCTTGATAGAGAATGTTTGATCCAAGTATTGAACTATCTTGTTCACTTCTGCCTGACTACTTCCAGTGATCAAAATATCATCAACATACACAAGTATAAATGTGACATCAGTTCCATTCCTTTTAATATGTAGTGAGTTATCTGTTTTAGCTGTATTAAATCCTAATCTCATGAATATGCCTTTAAGTTTGTCATACCATACTCTGGATGCTTGTTTCAACCCATAAATAGCCTTATTTAATTTGCATACATAATTCATGTTGTGATTAGTCTTGTATCCTTCTGGTTGCTCCATATAAACATCCTCCTGCAGCTCCCCATTTAAAAATGCATTACAAACATCCAGTTGTCTAATGCTCCAATGTTTGTGTAGGGCAATACAGATGATTATTCTTATAGTTGAATGTTTGACCACTGGGGAAAATGTCTCCTTAAAGTCAAAACCATATTCTTGTGTGTATCCCTTGGCCACTAATCTGGCTTTGTGTTTTAATATGCTACCATCTGCTGCTCTTTTTAATCTGTAGGTCCACTTACATCCTATGATGTTCTTATGTTTTGGAGCAGTCACTAGATTCCATGTTTTGTTTTTAATCAGGGCACTATATTCCTCATCCATTGCATTTTTCCATTCTTGACACTTTACTGCTTCATTATAGTTAATAGGCTCTCTCTCCTCTATAGCTGTTGAGTATACCTTAGGCTTGAATATACCATGCTTGGCTCTTGTCATCATGTGGTGCCTGTTTTGATCATGTGGCTCATCATCACTGCTTGTATCTATTGTAGTATTGCTGTTTCCATTTCCTGAATCTGTGTCTCCACTTTCATTTTCATCAGTATTGTGGTTATTGTCACCAGTTTCACCAACAATAGAATTAGTTGGACTGTAGCTAGATCTTGTACTAGGCACACTTTCCTCGTTCTTGTCCTCATCAAGTGCTTGTTGTTCATTGCTAATTTGTTGTTTATTGTTGTTCACCACACCTTCTATTAGTTCTGGTGGTGCTAGGGTACACCTTTCAGTATTAACAATTCTCTTGGTAGTTTTAATACCTTTATCTGCAAAAGGAAATACATGTTCATCAAATATAACATGCCTTGAGATGAATAACCTTCCATTATTGTCTAAGCACTTGTACCCTTTCTGGTTTTCAGCATAACCAAGAAAAGTACAAGGGCTTGACCTTAAGCTCATTTTATGCTTGTTATAGGGTCTGAGGCAAGGAAAACATAGGCAACCAAAAATTTTCAGTCCAGAATAATCTGGTTTTGTATTATGCATTATTTCATATGGGCTTTTGTATTTTAAAACCTTAGTAGGCATTCTGTTAATTAAGTACACTGATGTTATAAAAGCCTCTGACCAAAATTTTAAGGGTACAGAAGATTGTGACATCAGTGTAAGCCCAGTCTCAACTATGTGCCTATGTTTTCTCTCAACCAGCCCATTTTGCTCATAAGTATGTGGACATGTCATTCTATGCAGTATGCCTTTATTATCAAAGAATTTCTTTAAAGATTTAAATTCACCACCACCATCAGTTTGCATAATTTTGACACTACAGCTTGTCTGATTTTCAACTAAAGTTACAAACTGTATTGTCACATTATAAGCATCTGACTTGCTTTTAAGTAAATAAATCCAAGTGTATCTAGTATATGCATCAACAAAGGAAAGGTAATACCTGTATCCATGATCTGTTTTTACTGGAGAAGGACCCCACAAGTCTGCTGCAATGAGTTCAAGTGGTCTGCTATATTTTGTATCAGACCCAGTGAAGGGAAGTTTGTGACTCTTGCCAATTTGGCAATGTTTACATATATATTGATCAGGTATGATACTGTAATTAATTCTATTTTCATTCAGAATATGTTTTACAATTTTAACATTTGGATGCCCCAATCTGCTATGCCATTCATCAAAAGTTTTATACATGTTATTATCATTAACAATGGTTTCAACATGACTATCAACAAATTTAACATGATTATCAGTAATAGATTCAACATTGTAGCAATGATTTCCATTGTCACTGGCATGCCTGGGCCTCAAATTCTTGAACTTGTATAGTCCCTTATCCAAACTACCCTGTAGTAATATGTTTTTATTCAGTAAGTCTCTAACAAGACAGTATTTTGGGTGAAACTCAAAGTATACATGGTTGTCATTGGCAAATTGAGACACACTAATCAAATTTTTCTTGATTTTGGGGACTCTAAGTAAGTTATTCAAATAGAGTTCCCTCTTTCCTTTTATGGAACCACAACCAACATGTGATATACTGATTGTTTCACCATTACCCATAGAGACAGAACACATACCTGAATAGCCTTTGTTTCCCAGATTTAAATTCTGTAGGTTATTTGTGACATGATTTGTAGCTCCTGAGTCTGGGTACCATTCATCAAGATTTATATCATCTGACCTGTTAGAGTCATCATTGTTTGATCCTTGTGTCTGCATTCTTGATCCTTCTGTATTTAATCTTTGCTGTCCCATTTGAGTTATATTGACATTTGGTGCCCTTTGACTTTGTTGATTCACATTATATTCAGTGTTAAATCTGAAATAACATCTGCTTGCAATATGGCCAAACTTCTCACATATTTGGCACTTTGGCCTATTATTGTTATTGAATCTACCTCCTCTGCCTCTTCCTCTTTGACTAGTGCCTCCTCTGTAAAACTGATTTTCTTGCTTACTGTTTTGGCCAGTATTTCCCTTCTGTTGGCCTTTGTTTCTTGCTATGGAGGCATAGTTGACAGAGTATTCTGATTGCTTCTTCTGTTCAACTCTTCCTTCATGTGCAAGAAGAGATGAATACACATATTGTAGGTCAGGTACAGTTTTCTGAGAAGCAATAAATGTAACTATGGGCTCATAATCTTCATCTAATCCTCCTGTGATATAGAGCACTTGTTCACTTTCACTAATCATATGTCCAGTGGAATTCAGTTTATCACATAGAGTCTTTACTTTGGTTAGGTATTCATTCATGGGCATCTCGTCTTTCTTTATGCATTGTAACTGCCTTCTATATAACATGGATCTTGCTGCTGATTGAGCACTGAATGTTTGTTCAATTGTACTCCAAATAGCATATGATGTATTGCATCCAATCACACGTGGTAGAACACTTGAACTTATTGATGATATTAGCCATGACACAAGGAGATTATCTTGCTTCTGAAAATTTAAGTAGCCTTCATTACTGACTAGATTCCCATCTTTATCATGAATCATTGCAGGTGGGATCTGTACTGTCCCTTTGATGAAATCAAGAAGCCCATATCCTTTCAATGCCGCTTCTACTTGAAATTTCCAAAGCATGTAATTATCATCATCTAACGGGATGGTGATTATGTGAGTTTTGGGTTTTATCAATTTGAAGCTTGGTGATGGAGGATTAATTGGTGCCTGAATTGGCTGAGCTAAGTGCTTGACCTGTTCCAGTCATATTATAGAATCAAGAAAGGCTTTCTTGGATGATGGGTGATGGCACTTGGAGGGTGAAATTACGGTCAAGTGATTTTGCAACCAGTGTTAAGGTAATGGATGGTGAAAGTTTCAGAAAAACCGAGGTACTTGGATGGCAAGATCACCAGAAATGGTGATTTCTGCAACCAGATCTCGTGCCAGAGGAAGACGGTAATGTCTGATGGCTGAAACTGCAGCCAAGATTGTAGAAAATGATGAGAATTTTCTGATTCTACCTCTTGGCGAGGCAGTTCTGATCTCCGGTGATGGACAATGTCTGAGGGGAATAACTTGAATGCACTTTCTTTTAATTTTGCGCAATCAAGTTTGTATTTTGTAATTTGATCCTTTTATGCCGTTAGGCTTTCTAGCTCTGATACCATATTAAAATCAGATTGTAATATGGATTCTATAATGAATGACTTGATACAATAATGTATGTGTAACGTTGCTTATATAATGCAACGCTACCGCATATGATACAATAGATAGGCGATGGGCCTTAGCCCAGCCCATTACACAATACTTAGTTATTTATCAGATGGTGAAAGTTCGAGTGGCTTCATTAGTAATATCCTAACTAAATATACAGTTATGTAAGTGTTCAAAAGAAAAACTGTAAAACTAAATCAGAATAGGAGGAGATCGAAACATAAATGAAAGGATTAAAGAATTGGTTACGTATGACGATGAAAATTAAAGCAACGGAACCCTATCTCCAAACACCGCATAAGTAATTTCCAGATATAATACCATCCAAATCAGGGGTTTTACCAGATTATCAATTGTTGAAACGTGATTCGGTTGTAATCAGGGGTAACAAATTCGTAATTTTTTTATTTTTGAAGACAGATGAGATGGGAAAGAAACATGGATCGTGCAGTTAGCAGTTGCAGATCCATATTGTAAACATGAGGAGATCGTGCTAGATCGCGCAAATAAACTGGAATGCGAGTGTAAATTGGAGTCGTTTGATACCTATGCTAAGAATTAGTCTCAACCTCTCTTTGTATTTTATAACTACGCAATGGTTTTATTATATGTATTTTTAAATCTTAGCTAATGAAAAGGATGATAATTATGTGTATATGAACTATTAATTTTGTAACATACTCAAGTTTCTTAACATGGCATTTTACTTATTATCCTTCACTAATTAAAACGCAGAAAAGATCAAAAATTTGAAAAAATGCCAGTTTATACAAAATGTAAAATTTATTGGGACACAAAATGGTGCGCGATAGAAATCAATCTTTGGATTGACCCCTAAGTTCAACCCCGTATGTGAATACAATGTGATTTAACAGTCAACATCTATTGTCACCTATTATGTTACATTTTCTGTCCAAATAGTAGAACACCGTATAAATTTCATAATGCTTTTTGTTCACTGAACCATCATCATATCCCAAAAAAAAAAAAAATAGTTAATAAATTACCGAATACAGTAAAAAAAATAATCAACGGCAGCGAATGTCGGTCTTAAATGCGAAGTAAAAATTAAGATCTTGTTATAAAGTTCCAGAAAAAAATTAGTCATGCATAGTGAAGATTGAGATAATACTTGTATTTGTAAAAATGGCAATGTTTTATTACTTAATCTTGATTTTGCATAAGTTCTTGTATTGTCATTTGATATCGTGCTTGTTTAGCATAAAACTCAACAGTACCTCTTTTATTGTACATGTATCAAATGGATGAAAGTTTGCAGTTGCTTTATTCCTTATATTGCCCATCATAATTATGTTCATTAACCTTAATATGGTTTAAGTTTGAGACCGGAAAAAAATTCAAAAGGGAACAGATCCATATTGATGGTCTAATCTACTATTCTTCCATGTTGTTCTTGGAGTATTTCAAAATAATCCATTGCCTTTGCAGGAACATTGTATAGCTAATTAGAATACCATAATTCAATAGAAATAAGCCTAATAAGACAACTGCTTTCAAACGTAATAATTGTCAAAAGATGTTATCAACAAAGGGAATGGATTACATTAGTTTACAAAACATGAAAAATATTGAAATAAAGATTAGGACTTAATAAATGAGTTAGCTTCTTTAACCAATATTTATTTTACATGATATATTTTTCGTTCGACTGACGAACCTCATCATTTACCTTAAGCAGTTACACAAACTAAGCGTGAAAAAGCAATTATTATTTTTTACATTTTTTTCGCCGGATTAATTTATGTACTAGTGGAATAAAGAATTCAGACAACCTGTACGTATAAACTATATAAATATTCTCGGAACGTAAAAGGAAATCATACATACGAAGCTCAAGTAGAATTCGATATTGAAAAAACAACCATAGAATAAGAACTTTATTAAGCGAATTGATTAAACGGTGTATGTTTACAAAATTCATTCCAAATAACAAATTTTAGAAAGAGATTTAGTCTGCGTCTAAATGAGAAACATCAATAAGTATAATTGCATGGGGAAACTTAATTCAAAATTGATGAAATTGAAAATAAACAGAAGCGGAAAGTTCAAAATTATCATGCCCGAAGATTTAGGAGTCAACAAAACACTGAGAAAACTCAGTCCTCGAATAATCCGATGAGTCGAAGAACCATGATTTTTAATGAATATTTCAGGTTTAATCCGAAAGTGTTGAATGATTCCGTATTAGTGCTATGAAATAGATATGAGAAGTTCAAAGAGGAAAGTGGGAAGAAAGCAACTGGTCCTACAATAACTGATATTATTTTTTGACGGCGTGGTTTTCGAAGGGCCTTAATATATAAGGGACACGTGTCGATATTTGCATTGTTTGGTTTCTCCTTTCAGTATAAGTAATAGAATAAGGTTAATGAGCCATAAATCAACTTTCTCTTATAAGTACACACTTCTTCCCTTAGTGTAAATAAAGCTCTTAACTTTCTTGTATCTCAAATAAGGTCACTTATAACTTGCATTTTGACTTTAATCACGACTTTGGACTACGCACAGAAATAGGACTTGTTTTATAGTAAAAAAACAAAATTTAACATCCTAGTGAATAAGTTTGAACAAAAATCTACAATCGCTCTCATTGTAATAAATATGAACTGTCTCCGAGTAAGTTTAAATAGAAACTTATAAACTCAAGTACAGCGTGTGGAACCCAAACTTTAAGTTTATGCAAACTTTATTATAGTACAACCGTTAATGAACATATTTGGAAGAAAACTCTAAAACTTACCTAGATTAATAAAGTGTAAAAAACTCTAAAACTCACCCAGATTAATAAAATATAAAACAAACTTTCAGCACCATCTATAATTGGTTAAGTCTGTGCATGTAGTCTTAACTTGAAAATCTATACATTCTACTTTTCTAATTGTTATGTTTGGTCGTTTTGAAATATGTTACCTAGCTATAACTATCAAAAATCTGTTCCATATTCTGAAACAGTTTAAAATATATTGAACTGCTACTTAAATAAAGTTGGAAAAAAATCCACAAAATGCTACTAATTAATAAGCAAAGCGAACTTAAGAGTAAAAAGAGAAATAACATTGAAGTAGCAAACCAACAAAAATATGATAAAGCATTAAATGGAGAACAACAACTCAATAAATTAGGAATAATCAAACATGTTGCAATATTGTGTCATTATTCCTTGCGTTGTCATTTTTCTCCTGCATGATATCACTTGGTCTCTTTTTTTTTCTAGCAAATAGCAAAGGATTGATAACTTATCAATAGCATTTCAAAGATAGTGCTTTCAAATGAGGCTACGCATGTTTCAGTTATGTAAGAATGAATATGACTCCTAAATACTACATTGCATTGTAATCTTACTTATAAAGACATGTAATTGTTTTTGTAATTCAATTATATAAGTAGGAATTAAAAAATATTGATTATATGTTACAATATAATGAATAGACAGCATAGACTACACATTACGATGTAATATAGGTCAGTAATTTTAGATGAATTTTTGGAAAGGTATTTTTTGTATTATTATTTTACAACATAATTTCAAACTACAAATGATCACTAACTCATAAATTGTTGTTTTAATACTTGAGTAAATCTTTTACTGTCACTATTCCGTAAACTAAAGTTATTGAAATGGATTCTAATCTCTTATAATTATCATAAATTTGTATATGTTGTCTGCATTTTGATGAATCTCGGGTTTGTCGTTTTGAATGGTACACTTCAAGTTGTCCTTAATCATTGTGGCTAATATATTTTTTACATGTAATGTTATGCAATCCTTATTTGATATATTTATATTTACTATTAGCAAAGCACGCAAGATTACTTTCATGATTACACGCATGCACACTCATACATAGACATAAACATATATATGAAAATTTCAAATCAAAGAAAATAAATCCCATAAGGTAAAATGCGTAAAAGCCAAAAAAAAAAATTTAAAATGGGACAAATTTCGTAATGATTTAATACTTATATTCTTCAATCTTCTTTTGAACTGTAGGAAAAAAAATGTAAAGCCTCGAAATTTCTTATTACAGTCCACTACCTACAAACCCCAAATAAGTCAGTCTGATTACATTAATATAACCTATGACATAAATATGTATGGAAAAAGGGAAATAGATGAAAATTCTTGCCATCTGTAGGAAACAATCAATTATGGGGTCGTCTATGCTAAATAATTCATGAAACTATACTCCAGCACTAAGTTATGCATACATAGGAGCTGTGAGGCTTTTCAGAAATATGAAAATGTAAGCGAAATTATACATATAATAATTACAAAAGAAACTAAAATATGTGCACTTGTGCAGACTAACATTATGAATACAGAATCGTATAACGAAGGAGATATTAAATTGTTCAGAGTTCACACATATTTGAGCAAGTGTTATTTTATAGGACATTCATTAACATCAGCAATGAATGGCAGAAGTAAATCATCTGATTATTAATCTTTTCATGTACAATCCCCAAATTCGAAAATAAAAAGAATTAAAAAAGTGCGGTGAATGCATAGCTGAAAATTAATAACAAAACTCATGAAGATTCTAATCAACTTAAGGAATAAACGATACTGATAGATTATTTTTCATAAAAGAATGAAGATATAATGGATAAACAACATAAGAAAAAATGGTCATTGAAGCACCTTAAACGGAGGATATGGAGTCGATGTCGGAAGGAAACCGTAGATTTTACCTAAATACATAAACAAATTTTTCATTGATTTCAAAATTAGTGCTAATAAAACAAATGCTGCATCGATTTTGAAATGCAATAAATAAATAATTTGGCGTAGAATAAAAAATTTAGGTTACCGATTTAGGGAAGATGGAAACGGTTTGATCTATTGATGTCAAAGGAGGAACAATATCCGTGGCTGAGATTGCTCGGGGCGTTAAAGATACTGAAAGGGGGAACTCCATTATGGATCTGAATAGTTGGATGCAGAAGGAAGTCGAAGCCGAATTGATTATTTTGGGAAAAAGAAGTGTTAGGGAATGTGAGTAGGGAAAGAAAGGAGAATGAACTGGGAAAGAATGCGGTTGCGAAAGCGAAAATACGTGATAGAAACATAACGGGGATTTCATTTCCGTTTGCCGCACCGTTAACACGTGTCATTCAAACGAATGTGTGGATTCTGCTTTCGAGTATAAGTAATAGATTGGAGACACCTTGACGCTGCTCTGAAAGCCATTTTATGGGATTTCATTTAAGTATATTTTGTAATTTTTATCTAGTTGTGTCTATTTAACTCATTGTTTTATGCCAAATAAAAATCCAGACGTTTGGATTTAATATCAGACGTTTGGATACCTATTCAGGCATAATATTATAGGCCCAGAAAAATATAGGACGTCTGGATAAAATACCCAGACGTCTGAGTACTTCTTCAGGCTTAATAGTTTAGGCTGAGAAAAAAATTCAGACGTCTGGATAAAATATCAGACGTCTGTATTGTTCTGCAGATATAATTCTCTAGCCCGAGAAATCTATCACACGTCTAGCTAAACTAACCAGACGGCTGAATATTTATTCAGGCATATTACTTTAGACCCAAAAAAATCCAGACGTCTGGATAAAATCTCAGACGTCTGAATTCTTCTACAAATATTTTTTTAGACAGAGAACACTATCAGACGTCGGGATTAAATATCCAGACGTCTGAAAACATCTTCAGGCATTTTACTTTAGGCCGTAGAAAAATCCAGACGTCTGGATAAATTTTTACATGTCTGATTGATATTCAAATTGCTTTCCTTTTCTACTCTCAGACGTCTGAAAAATATCCAGACATCGACACACTTGTTTCACCTATGCATGTCTTCCTTGTTGTCGAGCTATAGCCATATATAATTAAAGTTCCATATCCATAATATATTCCATCCACAATAACATATCCGAATTACATAACAATAGCATATTCGAATTACATAACAATAACATACCCAAATATCATAACAAACATAGCAACAACATGTTCGAATTGCATATTAAACATAACATATCCAAGCTGAACGTTTTAACTTAATTTCTGGTTAAGAATTTACTCGGTGATTCACTAGGTGGATGCATTTTAGCACACGGACCCAACTGGGATTTCATGCTTATTAACTTTATTCAAGTGATAAATGCTGCTTCACTTAACGTAATGAAAATTGCAACTCCTTGCAGTTCAGCAATTTATCTTGAAGCAACCTTTACTATATTTGAAGCAAACTGTGTAGTAGAAGTAATATACATTTGTGTTGTTGTACATGGGAAATGTTTTCATGGGGTTATCTGTTTTTCCATTGCAGAAAAAGAAAAAGAGAACCTCAGGAAAACACTTCCTTACAATAACACAAATGTATATTACCTACACTACACAGTTTGCTTCAAAGATAGTAAAAATTGCTTCAAAATAAATTGCTGAACTCCAAGTAGTTGCAAATTTCATTACGTTAAATGAAGCAAAATTTGTCCCTTGAATAAAGCTATTAAAGCAAAAAAGCCCGATTGGGTCTGTGCACTAAAATGCATCCACCTATTAGATCACCGAGTAAATTCTTCAGCTTGGTCACGCTTCGTCTGCTTCATTGTTTGTAAACAGTTAAGATACATGCATTAGTACATCACTCAATCAACAAATACACAACTAAATATGGATAACTTGAACTTTAATCACAAGTTTAATTTTAAACATACACATACAAGCTTTATACAATAAAGTTAGGCAAACTCATTAGTAGGAGGCGGTTGACAATAAGAGGACGCCATTGAAGTTAATTTCAGAGGAAAATTTTGATTTTTGGCCATTAAAGTTAATTTTAGGAGGCCACTGAAGTTTATACCTAAATGAGGCCTAAACCAGCAATTTATATCCGTTATAAGTTCTCAGAAGAGGGCTAAATGCAAATTTTTCTTTTTTTTAATTACAGGCTAATTTTGTGTTGAATGAGGAATAGAAAAAGGTCCCCATATTTCGGCAAATGGGGTGTATTTTTGGGTGTTAAAAATGCACGCTAGTTAATAAATTGGTCAAAGCAAAGTCCAAGGAGGAAAGACTTCAAATGAAAACGGATAATATCAAAACTATGACGGAGTGGAATGATTTTATCAACTTGAAAACTAGTTCAAAGTTTAAGGTAAATTATGTATAAATGGTCATCTTCGTATATGTGAATTAACTAGTCAATATATTTTAATTTTTTATTTTAGCAACAAGTGAAACATTCAAAGCCATTAGACGTAGACAGATGCCACATACATGCAGCCGTAAAGGAATGACATTAGCTGTTGATTTGGTCAGAAATAATTTTAATGTTGTGATTTTGTCATTCCATTTATAGAGCTATGATAAATTATTTTATTCCAAATTATATTACCGTGGAAAAAAGAGGGTCCAGATCCCTCTTCTGTCGATCGATCTGATGTTTGGATTAAATCTCACATTCGAAAAAATGGTGAGCCGACGAGCTTGGTTGTTGAAGAAACTATTGAATATGATTTAATCTTAAGTTGACATATTACAAATGATTTTAGAATGTGATAATGTTGAAAGTTACAATGTATGTTGTCCTTTACAGCAGAAGATTAAAAAGTTTAACGCTGAATCACAAGCTACCTCGACAACTTCTGTGAGAGAAGATGCTCTTTCAGCAGTGTTGGGAAATGATAGACCAGGACGATTAAGAGGAACATGAAGAGGTATGACGCACAACAAGTTTGTTTTGTCACAAGCTAACAAAAAAACAATGCAACTACAAAACAGAGTTGCGAATTTGGAGAAGATGGTTCAAGTGCTAGTATCACAAAACCAGGTATTTCTAAAATGAATGGTAATAAGTCATAACTTGTACGTAGCAATTATTTATTTGCATTCTATGAGCTTAGAATCGTAGTAAATCATTGAATAAACTATTTGCTGAGTAATGACTACATAAATAATTCATAATAAAATTCAAGTTGTCATATAAACCCAAAGATAAAATAAAGATTGAGTACATGCAGCAGTTTCATATTTCTCTTTTCGCAAAACCAAAACATGAATCCAGAGATATAATAAATCCAAGCTGGATACTGCTGCATGTACAGGCTTGAAACTGTTGCATGTACACATGGTTTTTAGGTTGTGGTATGCTCAAAAGGTGAATCAATGAATCATAGCTATATGCCAAAACATAAAAAGTTGGACCCTGTTCATAAAAGATGACTCAATATGTGTATATACACATATCTCTTCATCTAGACCTTATCAAAATGAGCTACATGTACACGTTGTTCCTTATCAAAAATGAGATGGCTCTTTCATCCCTATTTAAAACTTATTAGTAGAGTTACTTCCTGTCTTCACTATAATTCAAAATATTATGATAGACCACACTCATAGTAACTTAAAGACACAGTCCTACTGTCTTTAAGTTACTTCTTTCCTCTTAGACAAGCCTTATTACCATGTCAGTCATGAAACAGTGATGTCATGCTTGCATCTATTGGGAGCAAGCCATGCCTCCTTGGTTAATTGAAGCCATGCTGCCTTGGTTAATGTTAATACTATCATGAGGTTATTTTCAAATCCATGAAGAGGGGTATTCAGTACCTTAAAGATACTGAATACCTCATCTACGTGGTTCTGAAAGTAAACTTTATGGCAGCACTACTTAACATTTTAAGGGGCTACACTACTATCATATATAGCTGTGTCCAATATATTATTTGTTTTGATATTTGATCTATTTGTCCAATATATCGTTGTATTCTAAATGTATATCAATTTGTCCAATATATCGATGTGTTCTACATGTATATCAACTTGTCCAATATATCGTTGTGTTCATTATGATATTCAATGCTTCTGCAGACATTATTTAGGTCGAGAAAATATCCAGACGTCTGGATAAAATATCCATACGTCTGAATGATTCTTCATACATAATATTTTAGGTCGAAATGTAATCCAGACGTCTGATTGCTGCTTCATTTACAAATTTTTAGGCTGAGAGAAATTTCAGACGTCTGGATAAAGATTCCCGACATCTGAATACTTCTTCAGGAATAATATTTTAGACAGAGATGAAATCCAGATGTCATGGTAAAATATTAGACGCCTGATTAACATTCAGATAGTTTTCTGGTTCTAATATCAGACGTTTGACAATATATCAAGACGTCTGACACATCAAAATCAGCTGTGCATGTCACAAAATCATTACATTTCGATATCTGTCTATACCCGAATATTAAGAGGATACAGATATCCGATATTCGAAAATTAAGCGAATTATCCGCTATCCGAAAATAATTCTGGAAACGGATACGGATATGGCACTATCATCAAGTTATCACAAGCTAACATATGTCAAAGTCACAATCAAAACACAACCATCAAAGTCACAATCAAAACACAACAACCTAATATCATCTAGTTATCACAAGCATAGCACACATCAAAGTCACAATCAAAACACAACCATGTCACAAAATAAAGTTTAATACATAGATAATTTTTCATAAATTGTAAATTAAGCGTTGACGTCTTTAGGTTTGACTCTCGCTTTTTTTGAGTCGCTATCCCCCTCTTTATCTACCCCTATGTCCACCTTGTCATCAGATTTATTTGAATCTTTTTTTTCCTCAGGTTCGATGCTCGCTTCTTTTGGGTTGCCTTCCCCCTCTTTTTCTTCCTTCCTCTCCTCCTTGTCATCGGTTATCTTTGGATCTTCTTTTTCTTTAGGTTCGATGATCACTTCTTTTTGGTCGGCTTCCCCCTCTTTTTCTTCCTCTATCTCCTCCTTATCATCGGACTTCTTAGGTTCGATGCTCGCTTCTTTTTGGCCACCTTCCCCCTCTTTTTCTTCCACTTTCTCCTCCTTGTCACCAGATTTATTTGAATCTTCTTTTTCTTTAGAATTATGTACTGAAAAGGTTAGAGATACTGGAGATGGCGGAGTCCATGGTCGAGTACGTCGTAAAATTTCAGTGAGAGACCGTGTGGTTGCACTAATTGTATTCTCAATAGTTGTGAGACGAGACGTTAGTGTAAGTTTCATATTCGCTATATGATTCCCCAAGGAAACTTG
The DNA here is from genome assembly GCA_030737875.1 of Allium sativum. Classification (NCBI taxonomy): domain Eukaryota; kingdom Viridiplantae; phylum Streptophyta; class Magnoliopsida; order Asparagales; family Amaryllidaceae; genus Allium; species Allium sativum. The sequence continues at coordinate 73,289,414 of CM060923.1, read as the reverse complement.
ATTTTGATACAGTATTAGTTGATTATGAATGATGACTTGACGAAATGATTCGTTTGGAAGAATTTATGCCTTGGGAGAAGTCATACCATCAAAAGTTTGATATTGAAAAGCTTAGTGGGAGGAAGATTCCGGCATATCCTAAATATCCTCTTGAGGATGCTCTTGCAGCGGAACTTGTTTACCTTGACTTTTATCTCTCCATTCGTCCAGAGTGCAAATTGTTGGTGGTTCTTTTGGGAGATGCATCAAGGAGAAGAATTTTTTACCTACTTTCTAAATTAGAATTTCCTCAAAAGTTGATAAATAAGTCGGAACTTTTTTTGCCTTTAATAATCTCATAATAAATGGGGCATAGATAATTGTTTGTCAAGACCTACTCCAAAATTCCTTTAGTTCATCAAAGATAAATTGAGCCCAATTAACTTGAAAACCACCAAATATAGCATATAAGGCCCTATTGTAACACCCAGTAATTTCAAAACACGACATAAGGGATAATTAAAGAATACTTAATTTTTAGAAGAAGAATTAAGTGAAATGGGTTATGCCATTGCGTTCATCCCATAATTCTGCTTGAGATAGAGTCAGAGTTTGCATAAAACGGATACCGTATGAAGGAGTTATAGACGATAGAATTTTGGCAGAACAATCAGGAGATGGGCCATAATAACTGGCGCACTTGTGAAGTGCGCCATAACAAAATGCACTGGCATACCTGGGAAGTGCGCCCATGCCGAGCCCAGATCTGGAGAATTCTAGATAGTTCCCTGATGACGTATCTTTTTAATCTGAGTGGTTATGATGGTTCCTAATCTAATCTAAAGGTCCTAATTCACCTAATACATCTATAAATAAACACCTAAACCTAACCCTAATCACTTCAACCCTAATCCATGGCGCCTCCATGTTGCTGCTCCAACTTAAATTAATTTAGCTTTTCTTCTTCAACAATCAAAGAAGAGCTTATTCAAGATCAGATTTGCTACAACAACGCCTAATTCTCTTTTCTAAGAATCCTATCGCTGTGAGTTTATGTTACTTTCACATATAATTAAATTAAAAATTAATTGTGATAGAATTGTAAATTGGATCTAATGTATATGCCTGTTAATAAGATGAATCATATCAAGTTTTGTAATTTGTTATCCTTTAGATTCATACCAAATTGCTATTATCATATGCCTGTTTGATCTATCCTATCGTTATTCATTTCACATGCCTATTTATATGTTTATGCCAATTTTGATGTTTGATTCTCTTCCCTTCCCGTCTTCTTTTCCTTTTTCCTTTTGAGGTTAGGCTAACTTCAAGCCTAAGCATATTACGTTGAGATTTACGTACGAATAATGTTGGCATGGTTGGAAAATATGTAATAAAATGAGATTTGGCATAAATTGTTGATGGCTATGGAAAATGGATCTAGGTATAATTTGGTACAATTTGTATACATGGAATTATAGGCATAACTTGAATTAGCATTATAAGAATAATTGGAAATTATGGGTAATTGGAATATATTATAATCCAAGATTTGAAATTGGGACTTGAATCAAGGAAGTGATAATGAACGCCTAAGACACGAGACTAGATTCAGATTGCGGTATAAGTCTGCTTGGAACCGCCCGACATATCCAGCAACCGCAAACGGTAATCTAATGTGAGAGGTCAAAAGCAAAAATTAGATGCGTAATAATGCAAAGACACGAGGTTAGATTCGGATTGTGGTATAAGCCTGCCCAGAACCGCCCGACATATCCAGCAACCGCAAACGGTAATCTAATGTGGGAGATCTTGCAAGATTACAGTTATAATGAATTAATGAACACTTAACCAAGATAAGACATTTGGTAAGGCATGGGAATAATAAAGGGTTAAGTGGGTAACATGGACAGCATGTAAAACATAATAAAAGCACTTAAACAAGATGAGACATGTGATAAGACATAGGGATAAAAAGGGGTTAAGTGGAAATTCCTAGTAGGGACCAAGCTTAAGAGGGAACCTTGTGTCAAGTGTGTAGACCCTTTTCAACCAGTAACCCATTTTAGTATTTATATGAGCTCGAACTAGGTCGAGAACAGGGACACGCTTACTGGGGTTGATAGTAAGATGTCAATAAAGGGATAGCGATGGCAGTGCAAGTCCAACGTAGTCATTTGCGTGCGTGGGTCCGGGCTGGTAGGTAAGACGCTAGTGCATCGTGTAGGTATAAGCTGTGCATTTCAGTAGTATCATGGTTGCCATCTAAAGGAGTGATATACCCTATTGTGGGACTAGCACAGGGATCTACGAGGTTAGGGAGACGATGGAATGGGAAGGGTGGTGGGTACAACTAGCGGGGATAGGAGCATGTTGGCACTTATGATAGTAACTAGAAGTACACGAAACTACCATCATTATATTTGTTTAAGAGGGATCATCTTTGTAACACCCCACATCCTTTAGTGTCACTCACAAAGGGAATGCACTAAGTTCTGTGGAGCATTTAGGGTAAAAGATGCAGATAAATTACAAGACAGACAAAATTAAAACAGCGGAAAATAAAACTTTACTTTATTGATAAAATAGTTTGTACAACAATTGTTTACCAATATCAGAGTATCATCTGTCTTACAAAATAAAGAAGCATAAAATAACATTTATATTCCCCAATGTAGCATAAGCCAGCCATAGCAGCAGAAAAAGAGAGTCCAAAGCACTTTGTCAAAGAATCTTCGAGCTTAGGAAGAGTGTCGGACCAATCTAACCTGAGCTATACTATTCCCTCCTTAACTACCTTGGGTGGGGGGGAACGGAAGAAAAGAAGATGAAAGAAAACTGGGTCAGACATAAAGTCTGGTAAGTTCAGTTACTTCTAGCATGTGAACAAGGAAAAACAAAATGACATGAATTAACTGAATACAAGACAATACCATGATGATAGGGCCATCAAGATAGGATAAGATTAACACAAGATATGCTAAGACAAGATAAACTGGATATGCTTTAATACTTTCTCCGCTTCGCTATTAACCTGTTATTATGGTTTCTATATCTCTGCACCACCTATCTAGTGTCCCAACTAGTAATCTGTCTAAAATGATAACGGGATCCCAATCCCAGTAATTGTGGTTGAATTTAGGCGTACATTTATTATTTATTACCTAGATCTAATCTAGGGTTTTATATCAAAGTGCTTCCTAAATTCCACTCGGGTTTACGCGGCTTATCTAATGCTTCACAGATTCAGGGTTTATGCCACCTAGGTCCAACTAGGGATTATGCTACCTGTCGAACGATGCCCCTAGTCTAGGACGCACTACCTAGAGTGTTATATGTTCCTAGACTTTCCCCACGTATGTGTCGCGAATCGTTTATCGCTGTCTAGATGCACATGTCCTGAAATGTGCGACCCGAGTCCCGTAGCAGGGCTATTCTAGAAACACGGAACTCGGTCGGGAGCTTTCAGATATCTGCCGATGCAGATGCTAAGGTCCGTTTTTCCAGTGGCTATGGTCCCACCTGACCCCTCCCTCAACTAATGAAAGGCCACCCTTGAAAAATTGAGAACTAAACGCAGGCCCCTTATGCCCCACTATCTTATGGCCATCCTCACCCATAACTAGATAGCAAGTATATGGTCTTTTGGAGTTCTCCGCTTTTCCGCTTTACGTATCTCGACTGACTCAAGATGGTAGGTAGACGACGAGTTGCTATCACAGGGCTACTGGTCTAGCCGAATCACGCTGGTCCACCCTAGTCTTTAGGTTGCCTTAAATTGCAACCAAGGCATACCCTTGGTTCTCCTAACGCAGACCTTAACCTCTGTGAGCCCAGGAGGATCATCTGCAGCCTCACAGAGGGATACCAAGAGTATCCTCACGTCCCCTCGAAGCCTCGGGCTTCGTAACCCAATTCGTTGGAGCCTTCTTTAAGATCAGATGGACTTTCGCTCCTCCTCGTGTTATACTAAGAATTACTACTTAGTTTTCCTAACTAAGGTTTACCACTTAGTTTCCTGAATCATCGTTTTCTTAACTAAGGTTTACCACTTAGTCCTTTTAACTAAGGTTTACTACTTAGTTCTCTTTCTCATCAAGTTGGATTGGTTAAGTGTCATTAGTCGATACAAGTTCACTTAACCTATTCATTTGTCATGTTAAGTTGGTTAAGTGTTACCAGTAATTCACGTTGACTTAACCCTACCAGCATCAAGTTATATTGGTTAAGTATTTACTTAACCCTACCCATTCATCTTGTATTGGTTAAGTGTTACATTTTAACTTAACCTTGCCTATCTGTTTTAACTAACATGTTATAACGGTTAAGTGTTCCCTTAGTTAACTTAACCCTAACATTGGTTTGATTAACATGTTCTAATGGTTAAGTATTGTCCCTTCATGTTTTTAACTTAACCTTATTCATTTATCACACTCTGATGGTTAAGTGTTCAAGCTTACTTAACCCTACGGTCTAGTCCAGCTAACATATTAAATTGGCTAAGTGTATTAAATTTACTTAACCCCAACCTCTAGTCTAGTTAGCATGTTAAATTGGTTAAGTGTATTAACTTTACTTATCCCCAACCTCTAGTCTAGTTAACATGTTAAATTGGCTAAGTGTATTGAATTTACTTAACCCCAACCTCTAGTCTAGTTAGCATATTAAATTGGCTAAGTGTATTAACTTTACATATCCCCAACCTCTAGTCTAGTTAACATGTTAAATTGGTTAAGTGTATTGATTTTACTTAACCCCCACTTTCTAGTCTGGTTAACATATTAAATTGGCTAAGTGTTTTTCTTAGTTACTTAACCCCTACAAATCTTGTCTTGTTACCATGTTAAGTTGGTTAAGTGTTCTAGTTAACTTAACCCTATCGTTCTAACTTAACTGTGTTAAGTTGGTTAAGTGTTCCTATGGACTTAACCCTCTCATTCTAGCTTAACTGTGTTAAGTTGATTAAGTGTTCTTATGGACTTAACCCTCCCATTCTAGCTTAACTTTAATTGTCTTATTAAAGCACCAGCCACTCACATTAGACAGGTATTGTTGTGGCTGCCGGTATGCCGGTTGGTACAGGGCAGTCTTACGCCACAACTCAGTCTAACCTCGGGCCTTTATCGGGCTCAATGCCTTAACCTCCCACATTGGATAGGTATTGTTGTGATCACTGGACAGCCGGGCGGGTCCGGGCAGGTTTACATCACAACTCAATCCAACCTCGGGTTAAGCATGTTTGTATTGTCTAAATTTACTTTTCTCATTTAGGATAAATTCTATAAGTAAATTTTCCCTAATTTACTTATTCCATTATTACTCTTTAAATGTACATTGTCAACATTTATTATTATGGCCCATTTTCCCTATATATCATATTTATAGTTTTTGGTATGTAAATTATACCAAATTAAGTGTCACTAACCATGATTATTCTAAACATGACAATTACTCACAATTATGACTAAATTCAAAATTTGTGCTAATATACTTATTATGCCAAATTAACTTCAATTGACCCAATTCTGATTTAACATCCTAATTTACAGTTTATGGCAAGACTAGAATTATTATTCTAGTTTACCGTTTACGCCTAAAACTTAGCTTACTTGCCAATACTAAATTTAATATGTCAAATTACATATTCCATAATTCATGTCAAATTTTCAAATTTGCGTTCTAATTAACATGCCATAATACATGTTCTAAATTATGTCAATCATAATTATGTTAATGTTCCACATTATGCCAATTTCCAAGTTTACAACCTTGTTTAAGTCAAATTTATGATTTTCCCAAATCGTATTCCCATCGTTCGTGTAATCGTGATTTCATCCTAGATTATAGATAAATCTAGATTCGTGGATAAAAAGGGAATGAACCAAAATGCCATGAAAAGATAGACATAATGACTGGCAGAAGATGATAATTCACTAATCACAGATCTAACAAATTACACTGAATAAATTGATTAATGCATCGAAGGCCTATAGATATGATAATATTATGACATAAAAAGGGTTGAACAAATAACATAGGTTCAAGTATATGGGTAGATCTAACTTTATAGATAAATTCCCATAATCAAGATCCAAGGATAATTAAGAATAAACTGAATTGATAATCAAGTTTAGATCCAATCTCACAGTCATAATCCTAGGCAATGATATCATGTTCATGAATCATAGGTAATTATCCACTATTGTCCTTGTCATAGTCATAGGCATTGGTTTATGCTCCTAGTCAAAGGCTTATGTTCATAGTCAAAGGCTTATGTTCATAGTCAAAGGCTTATGGTTTCAAAGGCCACAGTTCCATAGTCATAATCTTAAGCATTGGCAATTTAGTCACAATGTGTTCTAGGCCATAATCAAGAATCAGATCCAAAGTCATAAACAAGCACAGATTCAATGAAATGATCAGGCATATTTCTTATATTCTTTTAATTTCATGTCACAAATAGAAAAGGCGTTCAAATCTAAAAGTTATCCGACTTACATTGATTGGATCTAGAAAAGAACAGAAAGATAGCGTTGCTTGAAGCCGTTGAATCTTTACTTGAATCCTAACTTGTTTTGAATCTTCTCTTGAAAGACTTGAGCAGGATATCCTCGTCTTGATTTATATTTTATTCTAATCTATTTATTTAGATTTAGAGGAAGAAGAAGAAGCCATGTCCATCAAGAATTTGTGCAGCATAAGGTTAGAGAAGAATGGTGCAAAGAGAAGGAGACTAGGGGGTTGTTTATATAGGATTGCAAGTTAATTTGAGCCGTCGATGAAGCCAAAGTTAATCAAAGCCATCCATTCTAAAGAGAAGCCAATTATGTTCACAATTACTTTCTTAATGTACATTATTAACATTTATTGTTAAATTTGTATGCACATTAGATACATCCCCCCTTTACACATTTATTATTAAATTTGTATGCACATTAGATACATCTCCCCTTTACACATTTATTATTAAATTTGTATGCACATTAGATACATCTCCCCTTTACACATTAATTAGTAAATTTGTATGCACATTAGATACATCTCCCCTTTACACATTTATTATTAAATTAGTAACTTTAGTGTTAACAGAAATACGGGGTGTTACATTCTCCCCTCCTTAAAGGATTTCGACCCCGAAATCTTCAAGTCAAGAAGAATGTAAATCCTACCATCCAATCATCCATCTACTCAACCATCAAACACAGGCATCCATTGTCCTTAAAGACTTCTAATGCTTGTATGTTCATATGCATAGTGTGTGTACATGTCTTTATCTAATGCAAAATCAGGCGGTCTACTGATTCAGTTGACCTCCTTAATGCAAATCATGTCAGTGCCATGCGTCCAATATGTATGCAAATCCTAATGATACATATTATTTTTATATGAGTGCACAATCATTCACTCAAATGCGACATCCATATGATAACACATTAAGTTCAATTCATAAACAAATACATATATGTAAATGAAATATGAAGGCGTCTGAGCTGATCTAGTGCCTAATACGTGTGTATATGCATTCACGAGCAACCACTAGCAACCATGAGCAACCATCAACCATAACATGTTTCAAATACATGTTTACATCCAAAAGGTTTTCTACCTAAGGATCGATGATACGTCCTAGAGGATATACCTTAAAAGCTAGAAATTAGTATGCATAGAATTCCTAAAAAAAGGAATCAAGGATGTACCCTTAAGAAAAAGGGTATGAGGCGCGTATGCCTTATCTTCAATCTCCCGTATCACGTCTTCTTGAGCTTTACTCAACTGTACCTTAACAGATTCAACTTCACGATTGAGAAGTTTCTTGACCTCCATTTCCAAAATAAACAAATGTCAACCATGATACTGAGTGTATATACTAGGATGATCAGAGGTCTCTCCTCTTAGCTTATCCATCATGCCATAACTATGAGAGTCAAAAGGTCACTACGTACTTTTTACCTCTCTTAAGGTTAGTCCTTCTCTATATAGAGCGCCTGCCACAACTATTCATCTCTCAAGCAAACCATCCTAGTCGAACTCGACATCTCTCAAGTACAAGCCCCAAAGGCCTAAACCAGTATCAGACAAGCACCCGAGGAATGTCTCCTCCGAATTTGGACGATCTACGTGAGATGTTCTAAGCAAAAACAACCAAAAACTTGAGCACTAGTTGGGATCTTTTACTATACAAGTACTAAGGTGCAGAGACTCAACTATGGAAGCAAATATGAACAAATGCAAAGTGCTAAAACCAAAAAAAAGAGTACAAACAGAAAAGCTAGACTCTTCCAATAGAACTTTACTACCTTTCTCCTAGGTACGCTTAGTGGTGAAAGCATGTACTTTCCCTTCTGAAAATCTTGTCCTTTGTTCTTAATTATATGCCCTATTCTGCCATAGTAAAGATACTTCCTCTTGTCTTAGGTTTTATAATCCCTTCCTCCTTCGTGAGCCAAGTCTACATCCATGAATTCCTCATCCTTGGGTTGTGCTCCTTAGCCAAACTCCTCATCCTCTTTCGTGTGTAATCATGTTGACAAATCTCTCGAAAGCTGCCTCCATCGTACAGAAAACCCTACTAAGCTTGAAAGAAAACTAGCCGCAGGTGAAACTACTACGGTTATAGATGGAAGTCGGGCACTACTTCGCCCTTCGATGAGGTTACCTCCCAGAAAGCCAGGAGCCCCAGAGACTCAAGAAAGAAGGGGACAAGAATTCAAACAGAGAATCAGAAGATAGTGCGTATGGCTTTTGGGGAATATGCCTTTAAAACAAAACTTTTCTTTTGAAAATGCATCTTTTAAAACTGTTTGAAAATAATAATTTTTTTCAAATCTTTTATTTGATCCGGTAACCTTCAGCTCTGATACCATGTGTAACACCCCACATCCTTTAGTGTCACTCACAAAGGGAATGCACTAAGTTCTGTGGAGCTTTTAGGGTAAAAGATGCAGATAAATTACAAGACAGACAAAATTAAAACAGCGGAAAATAAAACTTTACTTTATTGATAAAATAGTTTGTACAACAATTGTTTTCTAATATCAGAGTATCATCTGTCTTACAAAATAAAAAGCATAAAATAACATTTATACTCCCCAATGTAGCATAAGCCAGCCATAGCAGCAGAAAAAGAGAGTCCAAATCACTTTGTCAAAGAATCTTCGAGCTTGGGAAGAGTGACGGTCCAATCTAACCTGAGCTATACTATTCCCTCCTTAACTACCTGGGGAGGGGAGGAAACGGAAGAAAAGAAGACGAAAGAAAACTGGGTCAGACATAAAGTCTGGTAAGTTCAGTTACTTCTAGCATGTGAACAAGGAAAAACAAAACGACATGAATTAACTGAATACAAGACAATACCATGATGATAGGGCCAACAAGATAGGATAAGATTAACACAAGATATGCTAAGAAAAGATAAACTGGATATGCTTTAATACTTTCTCCGCTTCGCTATTAACCTGTTATTATGGTTTCTATGTCTCTGCACCACCTATCTAGTGTCCCAACTACTAATCTGTCTAAAATGATAACGTGATCCCAATCCCAGTAATTGTGGTTGCCTTTAGGTGTACATTTATTATTTATTACCTAGATCTAATCTAGGGTTTTATATCAAAGTGCTTCCTAGATTCCACTCGGGTTTACGCGGCTTATCTAATGCTTCACAGATTCAGGGTTTATGCCACCTAGGTCCAACTAGGGATTATGCTACCTGTCGAACGATGCCCCTAGTCTAGGACGCACTACCTAGAGTGGTATATGTTCCTAGACTTCCCCCACGTATGTGTCGCGAATCGTTTATCACTGTCTAGATGCACATGTCCTGAAATGTGCGACCCGAGTCCCGTGGCAGGGCTATTCTGGAAACACGGAACTTGGTCGGGAGCTTTCAGATATCTGCCGATGCAGATGCTAAGGTCCGTTTTTCCAGTGGCTATGGTCCCACCTGACCCCTCCCTCAACTAATGAAAGGCCACCCTTGAAAAATTGAGAACTATACGCAGGCCACCTATGCCCCACTGTCTTATGGCCATCCTCACCCATAACTAGATAGCAAGTATATGGTATTTTAGAGTTCTCCGCCTTTCCGCTTTACGTATCTCGACTGACTCAAGATGGTAGGTAGACGACGAGTTGCTATCACAGGGCTACTGGTCTCGCCGAATCACGCTGGTCCACCCTAGTCTTTAGGTTGCCTTAAATTGCAACCAAGGCATACCCTTGGTTCTCCTAACGCAGACCTTAACTTCTGTGAGCCCACGAGGATCATATGCAGCCTCACAGAGGGATACCAAGAGTACCCTCACGTCCCCTCGAAGCCTCGGGCTTCGTAACCCAATTCGTTGGAGCCTTCTTTAAGATCAGATGGACGTTCGCTCCTCCTCGTGTTATACTAAGAATAACTACTTAGTTTTCCTAACTAAGGTTTACCACTTAGTTTCCTGAATCATCATTTTCTTAACTAAGGTTTACCACTTAGTCCTTTTAACTAAGGTTTACTACTTAGTTCTCTTTCTCGTCAAGTTGGATTGGTTAAGTGTCATTAGTCGATACAAGTTAACTTGACCTATTCATTTGTCATGTTAAACTGGTTAAGTGTTACCTGTAATTCACGTTGACTTAACCCTACCAGCATCAAGTTATATTGGTTAAGTATTTACTTAACCCTACCCATTCATCTTGTATTGGTTAAGTGTTCCTTTTTAACTTAACCTTGCCTATCTGTTTTAACTAACATGTTATAACGGTTAAGTGTTCCCTTAGTTAACTTAACCCTAACATTGGTTTGATTAACATGTTCAAATGGTTAAGTATTGTCCCTTCATGTTTTTAACTTAACCCTATTCATTTATCACACTCTGATGGTTAAGTGTTCAAGCTTACTTAACCTTATGGTCTAGTCCAGCTAACATATTAAATTGGCTAAGTGTATTAAATTTACTTAACCCCAACCTCTAGTCTAGTTAGCATGTTAAATTGGCTAAGTGTATTAACTTTACTTATCCCCAACCTCTAGTCTAGTTAACATGTTAAATTGGCTAAGTGTATTGAATTTACTTAACCCCAACCTCTAGTCTAGTTAGCATGTTAAATTGGCTAAGTGTATTAACTTTACTTATCCCCAACCTCTAGTCTAGTTAACATGTTAAATTGGTTAAGTGTATTGAATTTACTTAACCCCCACTTTCTAGTCTGGTTAACATATTAAATTGGATAAGTGTTTTTCTTAGTTACTTAACCCCTACAAATCTTGTCAGGTTACCATGTTAAGTTGGTTAAGTGTTCTAGTTAACTTAACCCTATCGTTCTAACTTAACTGTGTTAAGTTGGTTAAGTGTTCCTATGGACTTAACCCTCCCATTCTAGCTTAACTGTGTTAAGTTGGTTAAGTGTTCTTATGGACTTAACCCTCCCATTCTAGCTTAACTTTAATTGTCTTATTAAAGCACCAGCCACTCACATTAGACAGGTATTGTTGTGGCTGCCGGTATGCCGGTTGGTTCCGGGCAATCTTACGCCACAACTCAGTCTAACCTCGGGCCTTTATCGGGCTCAATGCCTTAACCTCCCACATTGGATAGGAATTGTTGTGATCACAGGACAGCCGGGCGGGTCCGGGCAGGTTTACATCACAACTCAATCCAACCTCGGGTTAAGCATGTTTGTATTGTCTAAATTTACTTTTCTCATTTAGGATAAATTCTATATGTAAATTTTCCCTAATTTACTTATTCCATTATTACTCTTTTAATGTACATTGTCAACATTTATTATTATGGCCCATTTTCCCTATATATCATATTTATAGTTTTTGGTATGTAAATTATACCAAATTATTTGTCACTAACCATGATTATTCTAAACATGACAATTACTCACAATTATGACTAAATTCAAAATTTGTGCTAATATACTTAGTATGCCAAATTAACTTTAATTGACCCAATTCTGATTTAACATCCTAATTTACAGTTTATGGCAAGACTAGAATTATTATTCTAGTTTACCGTTTACGCCTAAAACTTAGCTTACTTGCCAATACTTAATTTAATATGTCAAATTACATATTCCATAATTCATGTCAAATTTTAAAATTTGCGTTCTAATAAACATGCCATAATACATGTTCTAAATTATGTCAATCATAATTATGTTAATGTTCCACATTATGCCAATTTCCAAGTTTACAACCTTGTTTAAGTCAAATTTATGATTTGCCCAAATCGTATTCCCATCGTTCGTGTAATCGTGATTTCATCCTAGATTATAGATAAATCTAGATTCGTGGATAAAAAGGGAATGAACCAAAATATCATGAAAAGATAGACATAATGACTGGCAGAAGATGATAATTCACTAATCACAGATCTAACAAATTACACTGAAGAAATTGATTAAAGCATCGAAGGCCTATAGATCTGATAATATTATGACATAAAAAGGGTTGAACAAATAACATAGGTTCAAGTATATGGGTAGATCTAACTTAATAGATAAATTCCCATAATCAAGATCCAAGGATAATTAAGAATAAACTGAATTGATAATCAAGTTTAGATCCAATCTCACAGTCATAATCCTAGGCAATGATATCATGTTCATGAATCATAGGTAATTATCCACTATTGTCCTTGTCATAGTCATAGGCATTGGTTTATGCTCCTAGTCAAAGGCTTATGTTCATAGTCAAAGGTTTATGTTCATAGTCAAAGGCTTATGGTTTCAAAGGCCACAGTTCCGTAGTCATAATCTTAAGCATTGGCAATTTAGTCACAATGTGTTCTAGACCATAATCAAGAACCAGATCCAAAGTCATAAACAAGCACATATTCAATGAAATGATAAGGCATATTTCTTATATTCTTTTAATTTCATGTCACAAATAGAAAAGGCGTTCAAATCTAAAAAGTAACCGACTTACATTGATTGGATCTAGAAAAGAATAGAAAGATAGCGTTGCTTGAAGCCGTTGAATCTTTACTTGAATCCTAACTTGTTTTGAATCTTCTCTTGAAAGACTTGAGCAGGATATCCTCGTCTTGATTTATATTTTATTTTAATCTATTTATTTAGATTTAGAGGAAGAAGAAGAAGCCATGTCCATCAAGAATTTATGCAGCATAAGGTTAGAGAAGAATGGTGCAAAGAGAAGGAGACTAGGGGGCTGTTTATATAGGATTGCAAGTTAATTTGAGCCGTCGATGAAGCCAAGGTTAATCAAAGCCATCTGTTCTAAAGAGAAGCCAATTATGTTCACAATTACTTTCTTAATGTACATTATTAACATTTATTATTAAATTTGTATGCACATTAGATACATCCCCCTTTACACATTTATTATTAAATTTGTATGCACATTAAATACATCTCCCCTTTACACATTTATTATTAAATTTGTATGCACATTAGATACATCTCCCCTTTACACATTTATTATTAAATTTGTATGCACATTAGATACATCTCCCCTTTACACATTTATTATTAAATTTGTATGCACATTAGATACATCTCCCCTTTACACATTTATTATTAAATTTGTATGCACATTAGATACATCTCCCCTTTACACATTTATTATTAAATTAGTAACTTTAGTGTTAACAGAAATACGGGGTGTTACAATCTTTTAGTATGTAACTAGTATGTTGGTACGGTGCAGAGCATATCTTATAGTGGTCAGGAGCACAGTCGATGTTCTATCTTGCTTATCTTGTTTACCTTGTCATATCTGCTTATGCTACAGCCATCTCTTGTTTCCACTTTATGTTCTTATCCTGTTACTTTACTGATTATATTGTTAAAGTCACTGGACTCGCCAGACTTTATGTCTGACCCTTTTTTATTTCGCCTCTTTTCTTTCTCCCCCCCCCCCAAGGTCCTCAGGGTGGGATTAGTGAAGCTTGACTCAGATTTCTTTCTTCTTGAAGTGCTTGGAAGTGTTGAAAGTAATGCTCAGCTTTACCTCTTTTTCATTATGACTATTTGGAGTGGTATTATGGTTTTGCTTTTACGTAATTTGAACAAGATGGATATTTGTGTACTTGGTTTTACTGTTGGCTTTGGAGATGTAATTAGACATGTTTTACTTCTGCTGTGAATAAAGTTCTTTTGAGTTTTTAAAGTACCATTTTATATAACTGTCTTGTGATTTTTCTGTACTATACACTTACAACGCTCCATTAAACTTAATGCATTCTCTTAGTGAGTGACATTAACGGACGTGGGGTGTTACACGTGGTATCAGAGCTGGAGGTTACCAGAATAGATAAATGATTTTGAAAACCGTTTTCAAAAGCATTTTTAAAAAGAAGTATTTTCAAAGACATGTTTTAAAGAAGGTATTTTCAGGAGAAAGGTTTATTATGAAAAACATAATCCCCAAAAGCCATATATCTTTCTTTCGATTCTCTGTTTGAATCTCTTCCTTTTTCCTTTCGGCATGTCTGGGGAACCCGATATACCCGAGGGCGTACAGATACCAGGCTGGTTCAGAAGGTATCTAGAGGCTAGGGCTATTGTCGTAGGACCAGCAAACGTTCCTCTTCCCTTAGCTGCAGCCTCTTCTCCTCCTCCTCCCCGTGTAGACGCTTTTTCTAAGATATGCAAAGACTTCCGTGCAATGGGTGGAAAACCGTTTTATGGAACTGATATGTTTGTTGAGGCTCGGAATTGGCTCAAGGAAATGGAGGGCTTGTTTGGTATCACTGAGGTAGACGATGAAAGGAAGATTCAGCTAGCTACTTTGTTGATGAAGGATGAAGCTTCATTTTGGAGGGAAGTAACTAATGGAGGACGGCCAGTTGAGACATGGATGAATTTTAGACAAAGATTCGAGTTGAAATTTCTTTCACAAGCAGAGGAGAGTATATAAATGGATAGGTTCTTAGCTTTGAAACAAGGGAGTATGTCTGTGAAGGAGTACATTAACAAGTTTAACTAGTTAGCAAGATTTGGTATGGAATTAGTTATTACACCACATAAGAAGGCCTTGAGATTTGCCAAGGGTCTGAATGAACCATTACAAGGGTTAGCTATGTCCCACATTCCTATGGGGACTACTTTCGAGAATCTTGTTGATATGACGCTGATACATGAAGAGGAGAAAGGTGCTAATGTTGATAAGGAACATGATAAGAAAGGGGATCCAAAACAAGGCACAACAACAAAAGAAGGGCAGTAAGGATAACAAGGGTTCAGAGAAAAGAAAGTGTCACAATTGTGGAATACCTGGCCATTTGAAGAAGGACTGTAGGAAGAAGAAGAGGACGACTGGTTGCTTCCAATGCGGTGAGGCAGGACATATGATTAATGACTGCCCAAGGAGGCAAGGACAAGGGCAAGGACATAGGACAGGATCTACTTCTGGAGGACAGGTTCATGCTCTCATGGCAGCTACGCAAGAGAGAAGTAGAAATATTTCTGTTGAAAGTTTGATTTTCCTTTCTGATCAACCTGTACGTACTTTGTTTGATTCTGGCGCTTCACATTCATTTATATATGCTTCTGTTGTTGAGTCTCTGCACCTAGATACTATTATAGTAGTGGATCCCGTTGTTGTCTCAAATCCTATTGGGGGTACGACTCATCTGTCTATGTTATGTCGGGATTTGAGAATATCTGTGTATGGCGTTGAGTTCGAATGAAACACTTATATGCTTGGTTTCATGGGCTATGGGTTAATTCTAGGAATGGATTGGCTAGCTAGGTATGGTGTCATTCT
This sequence comes from Allium sativum, assembly GCA_030737875.1. Taxonomy (NCBI): domain Eukaryota; kingdom Viridiplantae; phylum Streptophyta; class Magnoliopsida; order Asparagales; family Amaryllidaceae; genus Allium; species Allium sativum. The sequence continues at coordinate 73,273,714 of CM060923.1, read as the reverse complement.
CGACTGTGAAAAGAGGGTAGTTAAACTGTTGACTAGTTTGGGTAATACTCTCGATATCTCATGTGAACCTAAGGGTTCTGTTATGCTTAGCTACCTAGAATCTCTTGGCAGATCTATTGATGATTTGTAATCTGTTCGAGTAGTCCGTGAGTATGCAGATGTCTTTGAGGATGTTAGGGGCTTACCTCCAAAATGCTAGATACATTTCTGTATATACCTGGCAGACAATGCAAAGCCAGTTGCATTGCCTATGCGCCACATGGCTCCAAGAGAAAGGAGGGAGCTTAGTAAACAAGTGAAAGAGTTGCTTGAAAAGGGTTCATAAGAAGAAGTATCTCGAAGTGGGTTGCTCCAGTTGTTTTTGCTATGAAGGCTTATGGTTCGCTTAGATTGTATGTGGACTATGGGGAGCTAAATATGCCCGCGAAGAAGAACAGACACCCATTACCGAGGATAGATGACTTGTTCGATCAGTTGGTTGGTGCTTCGATTTTCTCGCAATTGGATTTAGCTACAGGATTTCATCAGATAAGGGTGGCTGAGGACCGCATAGATAAGACTGCATTTAGAACTTCAGATGGTTTCTTTGATTGGCTCGTCATGCCTTTTGGTTTGACGAATGCACCTACATATTTCGTGGACTTGATGAGTAGGGTGTTTAGGGAGTTTCTAAACAAATTTGTAGTAGTCTTTGTAGATGATATCTTTATCTTCTCAAGAAATGAGGAAGAGCATGCCTTACATCTTAAGGAGGTTTTAGAGACCCTTAGAATACATCAGCTTAAGGCTAAGTTCTCCAAATGTCACTTTTGGAGGAAGGAGGTAAGATTCCTAGGGCACCTGGTCTCTAAAGAAGCGATAACAGTGGATCCCGTGAAGGTAGTAGCAATCCAAGATTGGAAGGTTCCTAAGAATGCAGTGGAAGTAAGAAGTTTTCTTGGTTTGGCAGGCTATTATAGAAAGTTCATCAAGGACTTTGCTAAGATATCAGCCCCACTTACTCGGTTAATGAAAAAGAATTTGACCTTTTCTTGGGATGTTGATTGTGACGATGCTTTTCAACGTTTGAAGAGGGCTTTGACGACAGCTCCAGTTTTAGTTTTGCCAGATGGGAGTAAACCATTCACAGTATATACCGATGCTTGCAGGACAGGGCTGGGCGCAGTTTTGATGCAAAAGGGAAGGGTGATATGTTATGGTGGAAGGCAGCTGAAGGTTCATGAGAAGAACTACCTTACCCACGACTTAGAATTAGCTGCCATAGTTTTTGCGCTTAAGTCTTGACGCCATTTCTTGCTTGGTGAGAGGTTTGAGTTGTATATAGATCATAAGTCAATAAAGTACTTGTTCTCTCAAAAGTATTTAAACTTAAGACAACAAAGGTGGATGGAGTTCTTAGAATCCTACGATTTTGAGATTGCATATACCCCTGGCAAGGGTAACGTTGTAGCTGACGCCTTGAGTAGAAAGAGGTTGACTTAGAGTCCTTTGTTTGTCGAGCGACAGAGTTTAGAGTATATATCTACCTTTGACTTTAGGCCCTCTATCGATTATGCACCCGGTTTGTTGGCATCATTAGAGGTGCGGCCTACGCTTTTAGGACAGATAGGAGCGGCATAGCGAGATGACCCACAGCTGATAGAGATACTAGACAAGCTCATAAGAAGGGATTCTTTGAGCCATCTTAGTAGGTATACTATAGATGAAATAGGTTAGTTGAGTAAGGATGGGAGACTTTGCATATCATGCGACGAGAGTCTGAGAAGGACAATCCTTGAAGAAGCATGTCGTTCTAAGATGACCATACATCCCGTTGATGATAAAATGTATAGGGACATGAAGCGGGTTTTCTTTTGGGCTGGAATGAAGAAGGATGTGGCTGAGTTCATTTCTAGATGCTTAGTGTGCCAGCAAGTCAAGGCTGAGCAAAAGTAGCCTGGTGGTTTGCTTCACCCTTTACAAGTTCCATAGTGGAAATGGGAAAGTGTTTCCATGGATTTCATCGATGGGTTGCCGAGGTCAAGGAAGGGTAATACGGGGATTTGGGTAGTAGTAGATAGACTTACCAAGAGCTCCCATTTCATTCCCATTAAGAGTAAAAGAACAACGGCATGGTTAGCATCTGTTTATCTCCGAGAAATAGTTTATCTACACGGCATACCTTCTAGTATCGTAAGCGATCGAGATCCCATTTTCACTAGTGAGTTTTGGAAGAGCTTGCAAGAGGCAGTAGGAACGCAATTGTGTTTGAGCACCTCTTATCACCCTCAAACGGACGACCAAACAGAAAGAGTGAATAGGATTCTAGAAGATCTTTTGAGGTTATGCATCTTGGATTTTGGAGGGGCATAGGAAGAACACCTTCCATTGGTAGAGTTCACCTACAACAACAGCTATCAGACTAGTATTGGCATGGCACCTTTTGAAGCTTTATATAGACGACCTTGCCGATCACCGACTTGTTGGTGGGAATCTACGGATAAGATTTTGCTTGGGCCCGAGATGGTTAGGGAAACCTCGGAGAAGATAGACTTGATTCGAAGACGCATGAAGATGGCACAAGACCGGCAAAAGTCATACGCTGATAAGAGACGAACCGATCTTGAGTTCGATGTTAGAGACATGGTTTTTATTAAAGTATCACCATTGAGAATGTAGTTCGTTGTGGATCTGTAGGGAAATTGGCACCAAGATTTGTAGGGTCGTTCCCCATTACAGAAAGAATTGGACAGATGGCCTATAGAGTGAAGTTGCCTAAGAAGCTTAGTGGTGTTCACGACGTATTTCACGTGTTGCATTTGAGGAAGTGTTTACACGATACCACGAAAGTAGTAGAGCCGAGCATTGAAAGGACCCCAAAATTTTCAACAATTTTTCATTTATCAAATTATAAATCACAACCATCCTGGGTCCTCTTCTCAAGGGTTATCCACTTCCAACCCTTCCATTCCAGGATCCCACAACACCAATATAGATATATCAATACAATTCAAACCTTAACTTGTATATGTGATGATATACAAGCTTTCTTTTGCTTAAATCAGAGTATAAATAAATAGCAAAAGACTCTAGATTAATTATAAATAATTAATCACTACACAGCATATCAAGAATGAAATTAAACTTGTTTTATTTAATAAATCATTCTCTTGAAAAATAAGTAACTTATTAATATTTTGATTAATAAGTTATATTGATATTTAACATTCTTGCCTTATTTGAAAACGTCTCAAATCATAATGGCATCCATTCTAATACATGTACATATCCAAAGTCATAGAGTATTGCTTACATTACTCAAATGTAGTATACATATATCAGTTTCAATCTCTTTAAGACTTCAGTGTATAACGTAATGCTTGGGGCATTTATAAACAGATTATCCCCTTTTCAGCTACAATTATATTATCAAGATATCACCATTTGGATACTAAGCAAACATGTTGACTGTTTAGCTCAGTTCCCCATCATTTTAGTTTCAGATTCTTTAAGAAATCAGCAATTATAATTTACTATGTAATAGTAACTAGCTTGTCTTTTCAAAGCATTGAATACCTTACTTATAAATCCCCTCGGTTCCTTCTTAAAAGCCAAGGTTAAGGCAACATTCAAGTTTTCTTAAGTATTCTCTTATAACTTGCACTAAAATAAAGAGCTTCTGGTTTACTCATTTTACTAAAAAAACATGTTAAATTCATATGGATTTCCAGAATTCCAGTGCGTTCCTTTTTAGCAAATTTGTACTTCAAAAAGCAACTAAGACCCTATATATTTAGAAATGGTCATATAAAAATTGTGCACTTTATATAGAGTCGTGCAATATATATACTAATATATATATATACACACACATACACACACACACACTTGCTTTATAAAAACGGCAGTAAGAATATTCAGGTTTCTCTAACCTGAATCATATTACATTTTCATCACCACTTATTATGAGAGCACACATAATATATCAACTCATTAAAATAGATTCAACTTCATTAAGCATTCCAGTAGGACTTTACTATTAAAACATCCGAGCATGAAAAATCAATTTACTACAGTGAATTATAATACTTACAAACGAATTAAACTTATTGCATAAGGAAGATTGCACCAGCACATATCAATTATGTGCCATACATTCAGCCTTACACGACACATATTATAAATAGACTTCAACTGATTCTATCTATATTTATTTTTACAGCCTACAAAGCGTTTATATATACAATTACTTCCAGTTACAACAATTTATAAGGTAACAAAACCATACATCCACTCCTCTACATAACTTAGCAGTGTTTAAGAGTCAAAGCAACCAAACTTTAGTGATATCCTTTTTCAAGCAATCCTCCCTACTTTTCTCAAATCTTCTCTATTGCCTGCCAAACAATGGGATCTACCTCATTTATAAATGAGACACCCCATTACAATAAAGTAAAAGGGGGCAGACATAAATGCATGGTGTGAGGATTCACTATATTCATGACATTAAACATATTTGACTGGCCAATTTAATGTTTCTTTATTCAAATAGGGTGACAGGAAATTCATATATATATATATATATATATATATGTTCCGTGTTTATCAACATCCACCAGGTTATATGCATATATACTTATAAAATCCTTTTCAGTTTTTATTGATAGTCTTCTTAAATCATGCAATCTTAACCAAACAATGATCCATCATTTAACACATATAAAAATCATCATCTTTGCTTGCATAATTATGTTAATTATTATCAGCATGTTCAAGGGAGTTTCTTCCATTCAACCAAGTGCATTCATGAATGTTTCAACATATTGAATCAACACAAGCATTCATACACATCAAGTTAATATAACAACAATTTATTTAACAGATTAATCCCTACATATCCCATTATATTTAGCAACTTCCCTTGAATCTTCCAATGGGCCTAAGTCTAGTATTCATTTATTTATAAGTTTAATCTTAACCAGATCATAAAATCCAGGAAACTCAAGTTCCTAAAAATAATTTAGACCCCGGTCTCATCTGCATATAGGAATCAATGGGACACACTATAATGATCTAATTCACATCATTACATGACGATCTCAGGATCAAATTAGGTCGTGTGTCAAACCTGCACCTCAATTGCAAGCCATTCCGCAGCTTTCTTGACTAAAATTTCTTAATTAGGTTATTAGGTGTTCTCTCTTATATCTTATTATTCATAAGCAACCAATAATCACACAACAGTCCATAGGACTTGCAAACATATTCCCATTAAAGTGTCAGCCATTTATTCAGCCAATCAAATCATCTTATTGCATCTGTGATATAATATTTCAATCATAAATGGTCACATAACATTTCACACAACTTGCAATCAGTATTCATGAAAGGATTAAAACAACCATTTATTCAGTGAAAAAATCAGGCATCAGGGTTTTCCATAAAAATAGACAAATGTGTGTTCATTGCAATTGATACTGGTATATGGCATTTTGGGAGATTCTATTTTCTTTAGAGGCACTATGAGTAAACAGATTTTAGAATGTATAAATCCAATTGAATCATAGATATCAGTATTGACAAAGAGTTCAGCACATAGAAAATCTGTTGCACTCTTTAATCATTCAAACTTGAGCCTTAGCACCTATACATAAGTATATTGCAGCTCATATTTTGATTTCACGAGTTTTTCCATATATCAATATCATTCACAATGAATCAAGAATTACAGTTTGGAATTTAAAACATTTACATCTAGTAAATCGTACTAATCTGAGTTTATATCATGAAAGGAAACAAAACCCATGTATTAAAATCAATTAACTCAGATAAGGTCTATAGAAAAGGTTTAACAGAGTTTTCAGGCCATTATTTATTTATTATATTGATTATTTCTCAAGTTCTTCATCTTATAATGTTTCTTACATTCTATATTACGACATTCATTAAACTAGAAAACAATAAATCACGCCATCCATCAATCAAAGCAAAACATTATATCTAAACAAATATTCACGTCATAGAAATAGAGTTTTTCAGGCCCTATTCTCGATCTCGCGATTCCCAAATGGGTTTTTGTTGTTGTCCTTCTCCCTCTCAATTCTTCTGATTGCAAGAGAGCAACTCCGATTTGTTTTCCCCCGATCTTCGTTTGCGAGGGCTACGGCCATTTTTTTCTTATCTTATTTTTATTTCTCGTTGAAGGTAAAAAAATGATTTTAGGGTCGGCTATACTTCCAGTTGAATTACTAGGGCTTAGTTCGTTATCTACTTCCCATTTTACCCCCCAGCAATGTTAGCCTATAATATTTTAAGCCAAATTCCATTTATACACATATTATTTTCCGTTTAACCACACATTTATATCTAATGTGTTTAATTACTTCAACAAGCACAGTTAATTTATGTGTGAATTTTAGGGTTATTGCAAGCATGCTTAGAGAAGTGGAAGTAGAGTGAGATGCCACGGTTAGACGAGTTCCTACATGCTTTCTTGGATCGGAGCTCAAGAAATTCCACAACCGAGAGGTCAAGTTGGTTAAAGTCCAATGGGGAGATGATCAAGGAGATGCGACTTGGGAAACCGAAGACAAGATACGTGCGTCGTACCCTTTCCTTTTGAGGGTATGTTTTTAACTTCTCCTTTATCTACCGCTTTGTTTATACTTATTCTATCGTTTAGTGTATCCGCCCGATTATATCTTCGACCTTTAGGTAGGTAATCCTATGGTTGTAAACTTGTGTTTGAGACATGTTATGTTTGGTGGATGCAAGTAGATGTAATTGTTTGGTAGCGGTTGCTCGTGGATGCATTTACACACACATTAGACACTAGATCGGCTCAATCACTTTCATATTGCATATGGATGAGTGTGCATATTTAAATTAATGGATGTATATTGAATGTGTTATCATATGGATGTTGCATTTGGATGAATGGTTGTGCACTCATATAGAAATGGTATGTATCTTTAGGATTCTTTTGCATACATAATGGACGCATGACACTATCATGTTTTGCATTAAGGATGTCAACTGAATTAGTAGACTGTATGTTTTTCCATTAGGATAAGGACATATACACACACACTTTGCATATGCTCATGAAAGCATTAGAAATATTTTAAGGACAATGGATGCCCGTGATTGATGGATGAGTAGATGGATGATGGATGGTAGGACATACATTCCTTTTATCTTCGAGATTTCGAGGGCGAAATCCTTTAAGTAAGGGAGAATGTAACACCTCGTAATTTTAAAACATGACATAAGGGATAATTAAATAATACTTAATTTTTATAAGAGGAATTAAGTGAAACGGGTTATGCCATTGCGTTCGTCTTGGAATTATGTTTGAGATAGAGTCCGAGTTTGCGTAAAACGGATACCGTATAAAGGAGTTATGGACGATAGAAGTTTGGCAGAACAATCAGGAAATGGGCCAGAATAGCTGGCTCACTTGTGAAGTGCACCAAAATAAAAATGCACTGGCGCACCTGGGAAGTGCGCCCACGTCGAGCCCAGATCTGGAGAAATATGGACAGTTCCTTGATGACGTGTCTTTTTAATCTGAGTGGTTCTTGATGGTTTGTAATCTAATCTAAAGGTCCTAATTCACTGTAATGACCCGCATTAGCAGAGGTATTATGATTAATTTATTTAATTATATAAATAGTGATATAGTGAATTAAACGATCGTGGAATTAAATAATGATGAATATTTAATTAAAATAATAAATTAAATAATATATTTAATTCTGAAATAATCAGAATTGGCTGAAATGACGATATGGTGTGAACCGGATCATCTGTGATATTTAATTCAGTCTAGAATTGAATTAGAATAACAAATATATTATATAAACGATAGTTTGAACATAGAATTATAATATAATTAAAATCGAGCTTGAAATGGCGCTGTAGTTCGTAAATTGGCGATTCGAACTTCAACTGAACGTACAGGATTCGTTTTAAGCCGGATTTCTGTGAAACAAGAAACGTGTGGAGCTGGTGGAGTATATCTTTCTAGTGGAAGAGAAAAATCGGGATTTCGTCGTGTAGATTTTGATTCACGTCCAAATCAAATTTCAGAAAAGTCGCTGTGAAATTCCTTTGAAATTTATAAAGGAATTATTTATATTTTAAAAAGGAATTTCAATATAAATCGAATATCGGGTTGACCCAAAAGTGAATATCAAGTTAGAAATTCATATAGGAATATTCTAGAGCTGTATGGTATTCCACTGTGAATATAGACGATAATATTTATTTTTAAATATTAAATTTAATTATATTTATATATTTAAATGGGTCATTCAGAGCTTTAAAAATAGCCAGTTTTGCAAACGAAGTCGGAATTCGACGAAATTAATTTTGTTGGATCCACAATGTCAAATAATTGCTAGATGTCAGTTTCCGTGATTTTTAGAGTCACTGTGTTGTCGTACAGATTTTTAGAGCGAGAAGCAGTCAGTATTTCGACAGTTAAAAATACGTTGTGCGAGCATGCGAAGTCGGAATTCGACGAAACCAATTTCGTTGGGACCGTAATGTCGAACTGTAGCTGCATGTCCAGTTTCGTGATTTCTAGGTATCGTACATGCTCGTACGGATTTTTAGAAGACGGATACGGATATAAAATGATAAAATAAAATATCTAAAAATATCCTAAAAAAATTATCTAGATATTTATGCCTTCTATAAATACCCCTCAATTCTCCCTAAACCTAATTTACTCCATTCCACAGTCAACAAACTTTCCGCCGTCGTTCATTTTATTTTCCAACAGTAAATTCATAGAAAAGAAAATCAAATGAAAATCATATAAAATCTATTAAATCATAATACTTATGTATATCGGTTCCTTGAGAGATCCTCTTCGATTCAATACCATTCGTAAGGCATGCGATTGAAGTTTTCAGAGTTCGACGTTATACAGTAAGACTAGGGTTGGCACTTGCGGGTTCGTGGAGTGTCGAGGCATAGTTTGGATGGTATTTTTGAGTTCGGCGAAGGAAACTGCACCTTGTATGATGAATTTGTGGAGTCCGATTCTCATTAAGGTCGTGGTCTTCTGGAGCAGCGAATACAGTTGCTCGACGCAACCTTGAATGGGGGGATCGAGTTCGGTGTCTGGGTTATGGGGAGGTTGAGCGTGAGGAGGAGAGTTTAATGATGTAATTGGTTTTTGCTTTTACTAAGTGAACGGATGGAGGAGATGGTGGATTGGAAGGATTGGAGGGTTGTTGGAAATACTGGACTGGAAACTTGTGATCGGGGAAGAAAGGTTATGGTGGCGGGCTTTGGTTCACACGATGGGAATTGGGCCGGGAATTAGTAAGCCCAAAAACAAAATATAGTTTAAAGTTTGGTTTTTTTTATTTAAATAACTTATACTAACTTGTAAAATCGATATCTTGGTCATACATTATCGGAAATGAGAGAAACTAGATCCGACAGGATCGTATGGACGGGAGCAACACAATGAGACTGACCGTGAGTGAATCGGGACTCGTACAATTTATGGTGAAATAAATTGTCCGACTGAATCAAATAACGCAAACCGTTATTTAACGGCTAACGCACAAATGTGAGTAAATCCCACTAACTCCGAACAGATTATAATTTCATGTTGTATTTTTAGAACTGTTAAATATTGGCTGATTGACTGTGTGTTGACTGTTTGATTGAACTGCTAGTCAGTTAGTTGAATTTCTATATTGATTCTGTTTAACAGAATATATCATATGGAACTGAAAGTGATGTTATCTATATTGTTTAACATCTGTGATGCAGGGAAACAGGTTGGAGGAATCCAACTGGATTCCTCAACATTTATTTTACTGTTTTCCATATATTGTGACATATGATGTGATATATAATCTGTTGTCGATTATATTTGTTTGGACGATACTGATCATCGTGATTTGATATGTTAAACACCATAACATACCGAAATGTTGATAAGAGAATATTTTCAAAGTGATATTTGAAAATAAAATATTTATAAATGGAATATTTATAAATAAGAAATATTTATAAATTGGAATATTTATAAATAGGAGATATTTAGAAAAAGGGAAAACGTTATAAAAAGGAAACTGTTATAAGAAGGAAATCATTTTAAAGTGGAGAACCGTTACTAAAAGTAAATCTTCAAAATGAATAAATGTTGTTAAAAAGGAAATCTTTATAAAGCGAATAAAGGAGTTAAATCGAATATGGTATTCGAAAGGAGTTAAATCGAATATTGTATTCGAAAGGAGTTAAATCGAATATGGTATTCGAAAGTTAGTAGATCGAATTAGTTATTCGAAAGGGGTTAGTCGAGTCGAGTTAGTTGAATAGAGTTAATCGAATATAGTTTATTCGAATAGAGTTAAAGGAGTTAATCAAATATAGTTTATTCGAATAGAGTTAAAGGAGTTATCGAATATAGTTTATTCAAAAGGAGTTAAGTGAAATGAGTAAATCAATAGCGTTAGTCCAATAGAGTTAATCCAATAGCGTTAGTCCAATAGAGTTAATCCAATAGCGTTAGTTCAATAGAGTTATTCCAATAGCGTTAGTCCAATAGAGTTAATTGATAAGGGTTAATCGAATAGAGTAAATTGAATAGAGTTATCGAATATACCTTATCGAAGGAAAGAATTATCGAATAGAAAAGATAATTCGAAGGAGAGTTACGTAAGGAAGTTGTTAAAGAATAAAAAGGATGAACTTTGTCTATTTCAAGGTTAGAAACGTTGTTCAGTTAAGGTCTGAGAGGTATTATTACCCCAACTTGATTGACTCCATTTTTAACTAAGGAATGGTTATGGTTCGATAGTGAAGGTTGGTTAAAGGAATTTAGTTAATAAGCGTAATGGTTTGATTTGGCATCGCGGTGGTTTGTTTAAACATTTGTCTAAGCCCAATGAAGGAGTTTTGGAAATGTTTTCCAAATAAGAACCAGAAATGTTTTCTGATATAGAAAACAAGAAATGGAATTGTTTTCCTATAGTAATAACATATATTTTCTAAATTTAGAAAATAGCAAATGTTGGATATAGGGAAGCAGGAGATGAAAAATGAACTAAGGAGATAAATGTTAAATGATGTTTGTTCGATATAATTTCCATCTGGAAATAATATTGTTGTTTGCACACTTGTTTTTCTTTGATAGTTAAATCATAGACTATCGAAGTTTTTACCATCTTAACGTTGTTAATATGGAGAGACCGGTTGAATTATTATCCAAAGAACCACTCTGTATCGGCATAAGCATTTCGAATCATATATGCCAAAGATAATTGAAGATGGAGGAAAGTGCAAGGGCAATTGTTTAAGTCTTAGATAACAGTGTCTAAGATGGATGTATTGAATAGTGCCTTCGGTTCATCATGTTCCTGGATGACTTGTATGGACGGATGTCTGACAGAGTATTTCCAAACGATCACGTATATTGATTTCTCCAACCGTACCAAGAGTGGAAGCGGAGAAGGAAACTTATTTTAGCTAACACATAATGTATGGTTGAGGACGTCAATCGGTGATTTGATGGATTTGACGATGTGGCATTCAAAGTGAATCTGGTGTGATAATAAATCATAACTTCTAGCTTCACATCCAGTAAATGACAAAAATCGGGCAGGCAGCATGGCTAAGTCGGTCGTACCGAAGTAGGGTGTATAATCACCTGATCTAGAGTTTCATTTACTTCTAAAAATCTATTGTTGATGCTGTCCCATTCGGGAAACGGTTGCTGATCCCAACCGTTGGTGATATACATTCGATACACTCAAGCGAAATGAGTGGTCGGTCATGTGTGGCCGGGTTGCAAGATGTTCTTGTTGAACCCAGTGTATTCCTTTCTAGAGGTACACTAGCGATAGGTGGTTCCATACCTTGTCATAGTTGGAAATCCATTACCCAATACGTGCTTGTGGTTTTGATTGTATACTATATATGTAGAACGTGAGATGAAAGCGTTTCTGCTAGATGATTATTATACTGTGGTTGATAGACATTATTATAATATCAAAAGGTTTTTGATATAAAGATAATTTGGATTCTCATAAGGGAAAAACCCGTTCCGTTATACGGCGTGGTCTTATGAGATATCGTTTACTTGTTCAAACTGTTTTAAACTGTTTTACTCATACCAGTCCCATGACTGACCCAGTGTTTATTTTGTTTTGTTTTCCCTAAACTCTTGGGTGCCCAATTTTGTACGGGCAGTCAAGTAGTCAGGAATTTACAGATACTTGAAGAGCTGGAGCATGAGGCATCAGGGTCATTTAGCTATAGTTATTCCCGCTGTGTTTTAAGTGTTGTACTTTGATAATGATGTATATTCAAATACAAATGTATATATATTCAAAGTTATGTTACATATATTATATGTTATTCGTTCCGCTGTAAGATTCGTGTTACTCTGATATTGTGTTCTTCTTCTTCTATTCTAAGTTTCTATCTTATCTTTCCACACCCTCTGTTTTCTTTCTATTAATTTCCTGATTTTCAGTTTAATTTGGGGTTGGACTTGTGTTTTTAGTCAGCTCAAATTGGACCGGATTTCCGGGTCATTACAATTGGTATTAGAGCTTAAGTTAAGTGAATTACCTTGGCTCTGTGGCGTGACTCAGTAGAGATAGGGTTAGTAATGCCCTAGATTGAATTTGAGTGTATATATACGAGTGAACGTATTTGTTATTGATATAAAAATTTGTTTTATATTGTGGAGATTTATTGGTTGAGTTGTTTATGAGTTCTGGTATATCAGTTTGATCCACTGTATCGGTAGGAGTTACTAAACACTCGAATACGATGGGTCGACACGATATGTTTTGAAAAGAGGGTAAATTAAAATAAGTTTACCCAAGGTATATCTTGATATAGAGAAGATATATATATCAAAATTTTAATATAATGGATATATTGGTTGTGATTATAATCGAGTAAGATTATAAATTAAATGGTTATGTAAATAACCAATCAAAATTCATATAAGTGAAATATGTGAAATCATATGGGTTAAATCTGAAATGTAAACCAGAAATTGAATTAAAATTCTGGAAAAATGGGATAAGTGTTTGTAAATGGATTTGGATTAAAAATAAGGAAAATTTAAGATCCTGGGGGATTTTAAATTGTTTTACAAGCGGTGTGAATTGTATTTTGAAATGAATTTCAAAGTGGAAATGTTTAAAAATGATTTTATAGTATTGAACTCACTCCGATCGCTGGAAAATAGATTCTGATGATGACAACTGCATCATCAGTATTCATTTTCGAGTTGTAAGTGACGAATTACTACCAGCGATACAGTTTTGAATTTGTTTTGGGAAAGACAAGTGTGTTGAATTTCAAAATGGGATTTATAATATAGAATTGAATATAGAATTTGAATAAAGAGAATTCAAATAGAATTGAATATAGAAATTCAAAGGGAGTTTGAATATATGAAATTCAATGGAATTGAAATAGAAATTGAATATAGAAATTCAAAGGGAGTTTGAATATATGAAATTCAATGGAATTGAAATAGAAATTGAACATAGAAATTCAAAGGTAGTTTGAATATATGAAATTCAATGGAATTGAAATAGAGTTGAATATAGAAATTTCAAATGGGGTCTGAATATATAAATTCAAATGGAATTCAACTATAGAATTTGAACATAGAAAATATAAAGGAATTCAAATATAGGATTTGAATATATAGAATTTGAATATAGAATTCAAATGGAATTTAAACTATAGAATTTGAATATAGAAATTCAAATGAGATTTATAATATATAGAATTTGAATAGAAATTGATATATAGATTTGAATAATAGAAGTGATATAAAATTTGAATAGAAATTGAATAGAATTAACTAAGTTGAGGAGGAATTAGTTAATCGAATTTTGAATTTGAAGTTGAACTTTGAGAGGTGAATTGGATTTGTAAATGGATATTCGAAATCGAATATAGAACTTAAATTTGAAATTTTGATTCAAATTAGTTAATAAGCAAGTTAAAATATATTTGAACATGTCATGTTCAAATATAAAAGTGAAATAGACTAAAGAGTTAATTAACAAATTAATCAACGAATTGAGTTAAAATGATCAGGTATAGTTAAAATAGATTGGGCAGGTATAAATATACATGAGATAGGTATGAATAAGGTATGAAGGTAGATAAATAGAATGCTCGACGAAAAGGTATGTATTTAATTCATATATGAGATCTTATGCGCCGTATCGGCTAGCCGCTTGGCTTTTCTTTTTCTTTTGGGTTGGTGAGGGCCATGGGAAGCTATTTGAAATATCCCGATGCTCCTGGTACAAAGGAGGTTATGGCGAATTTTTCCGGGAATTTAAGGAGTTAGAATATTTTTAAGATAATTTGTTAGTTAGAAATCAACGTATCGATATGTATATAGAAGTCGATAAGGAAACGGACTTAGAAATAGAATAGTAAATCAAAAAGGAAGACTAAGAATACAATCTAGTAAGAATAGAAAGAGGAAGCGTATATGTGTTTAAAAGTGAATAAGTAGTTGTATGGTATTGATTATTCGAGTAAGTAGTCATATCTGTTTTGACGTTATAAATGTTATTCAGTCAAGGTCTGAGAGGTAGTTATACCCCAACTTGATTGATTTCATTATTAACAAATAAATAGTAAGATTTCAGGCTCGAAGATCAATGTTGAATAAGAGTTAGTTGAATATAGTATTTGGGTTGTCGTAACGATGTTTTACACAACATCCGTTTTAACCCAAATAAGTGTAAGCTTGGAAATATAATAAAGAATATTTCCTAAGTATAGAAATAAACGAGATCGGAAAAGAGATAAGTAATTGGAATATTTTCCAATTATAAGTAGCATATATTTTCTAAAGTTTAGAAAATAAAGAAAGGCGATATTCGGAAATGTTTTCCAAATAACATAAAAAGGCAATATGGTTATCGAAAATATTTGGTTAACAAATATTGATAAAGAAATAGAGAAGTGATTTAACTAATGGAATATTAATTAAAGGCTCAGTGACATGTTCAAAAAAGAAAATTTGATTTTTGAAAAGAGTAAACTGTTTAAAAACTCCCAGGGAAAAGACTGTTTGAATTAAAAACAAATTTAACAGAAATTTGTGAAAGCAAATTTTAATTAAAGTAAAGCCAGTAAAGTGGTAACTGAGACTGAATCGGAATGATATCAAGACAAATTGGATTGTGAGGTTCAAATTTGAAGTGTAAGGTGATAATCAAGTTAAGAGTTGCGAATCGAGAAGAAACTCGAGTTGAAATGATATTTGGCTTGGATATAAGCGAATGGTTGTGTTGTGGATAAAAGCAGATTGGAATTTGATTGGGATGACCCTTGTATCCGCTGAATTGATAACAGTTGGAAAGGATATAATGATATGCCGACAAAAAGGTACCAGTTTATATTATATATGGGTTTGAGATTTTGATGAGCCGAATTAGCAAGCCGCTTGGCTGTTTGATTTTCTTTTGGGATGGAGATGGCCCAGAGAGGCGAGTGGGAGTTTGATCGATTGACCAGTACAAAGGAGGTGCTGGCGAATTTTTTTGGAAAGTTAAGGCGTTAGAAAATTTTCAGGATTTTTGGAAATTTTCGTTGATAAGAATTAATTAATAATTAAATTGAAATTAAATTGGTTCAGTTGAAACTGAAGTTAAGATGTGAACAAATATGTTCTAACCAGTCGATAGGGTCGTCCTCTACCTTTTAGCAATTTCGAGGACGAAATTATTTTAAGCGGGAAAGATTGTAATGACCCGCATTGGCAGAGGTATTATGATTAATTTATTTAATTATATAAATAGTGATATAGTGAATTAAACGATCGTGGAATTAAATAATGATGAATATTTAACTAAAATAATAAATTAAATAATATATTTAATTCTGAAATAACCAGAATTGGCTGAAATGACGATATGGTGTGAACCGGATCATCTGTGATATTTAATTCAGTCTAGAATTGAATTAGAATAACAAATATATTATATAAACGACAGTTTGAACATAGAATTATAATATAATTAAAATTGAGCTTGAAATGGCGCTGCAGTTCGTAAATTGGCGATTCGAACTTCAACCGAATGTACAGGATTCGTTTTAAGCCGGATTTCTGTGAAACAAGAAACGTGTGGAGCTGGTGGAGTATATCTTTTTAGTGGAAGAGAAAAATTGGGATATCGTCGTGTAGATTTTGATTCACGTCCAAATCAAATTTCAGAAAAGTCGCTGTGAAATTCCTTTGAAATTTATAATGGAATTATTTATATTTTAAAAAGGAATTTCAATATAAATCGAATATCGGGTTGACCCAGAAGTGAATATCAAGTTTGAAATTCATATAGGAATATTCTAGTGCTGTATGGTATTCCACTGTGAATATAGATAATATTTATTTTTAAATATTAAATTTAATTATATTTAAATATATTTATATATTTAAATGGGTCATCCAGAGCTTTAAAAATATCCAGTTTTGCAAACGAAGTCGGAATTCGACGAAACTAATTTTGTTAGATCCGCAATGTCAAATAGTTGCTAGATGTCAGTTTCCGTGATTTTTAGAGTCACTGTGTGGTCGTATGGATTTTTAGAGTGAGAAGCAATCAGTATTTCGACAGTTAAAAATACGCAGTGTGAGCATACGAAGTCAGAATTCGATGAAACCAATTTCGTGGGATCGTATTGTCGAACTGTAGTTGCATGTCAAGTTTCGTGATTTCTAGGTATCGTACATGCTCGTACGGATTTTTAGAAGATGGATACGGATATAAAATGATAAAATAAAATATCTAAAAATATCCTAAAAAAAATATCTCGATATTTATGCCTTCTATAAATAGCTCTCAATTCTCCCTAAACCTAATTTACTCCATTCCACAATCAACAAACTTTCCGCCGTCGTTCATTTTATTTTCCAACAGTAAATTCATGGAAAAGAAAATCAAATGAAAATCATATAAAATCTATTAAATCATAATACTCGTGTATATCGGTTCCTTGAGAGATCCTCTTTGATTCAATACCATTCGTAAGGCATGCGATTGAAGTTTTCAGAGTTCGACGTTATACAGTAAAACTAGGGTTGGCACTTGCGGGTTCGTGGAGTATCGAGGCATAGTTTGGATGGTATTTTTGAGTTTGGCGAAGGAAACCGCACCTCGTATGATGAATTTGTGGAGTCCGATGCTCATTGAGGTCATGGTCTTCTGGAGCAGCGAATACAGTTGCTCGACACAACCTTGAATGGGGGGATCGACTTCGGTGTCTGGGTTACGGGGAGGTTGAGCGTGAGGAGGAGAGTTCAATGATGTAATTGGTTTTTGCTTTTACTAAGTGAACGGATGGAGGAGATGGTAGATTGGAAGGATCGGCGGGTTGTTGGAAATACTGGAGTGGAAACTGGAGATCGGGGAAGAAAGGTTATGGTGGCGGGCTTTGGTTCACACGATGGGAATTGGGCCGGGAATTAGTGTAACGAACCAGAATTTTCTAGATTTGAATTTGAATTTTATAACACATTTTGAGATTGTCTGAATATATTTTTTGAATTTGATAAGGTTTAAATTATTTGAATTTTTTTTTATTTAGTTTAAATAAATAATTTTATTTTGTATAAGACTTATTTTAAAGATTTTGTATAAGAATGATTTTTGTAATTTTACATAATGGTTTTTATATTTATAGATAGTAATATTTTGTATTTATATATATATAAATGTTTTATAATATGAATTTTATAATTTGAAGATTTATTTTAAGGAAATATTTAATATATAAAGATTTAAACAATTTTATATATAGATTTATATGGATTTTTAATTTTTAAAAAGTAGTTTGACTTGAAAATAAATTATAATTAAATATCAGTTAAAAATATTCATCCGATTTCTGTACGCGCTGTTTTAAAATAATTTTTAGAATTTTTCTGTAATTTTTATTTTGAAAAATAAGCAGATAATTTTTCAACGTATTTTGGGTATAAATGTGGTCCTTTAGACGCTTTACAGAATTGATCAATCAGACCGGTTTTATTGCTGTTTCTAAATCAGAGCGTGTTGTTGTTTACGATGATGGTTTTATTCCAGTGCAACTCTCGGTAAATAACTCTAAAAATCAAAAATTGGAGATGTACAAATGAATACACTATGTTGGACTTGATGCATGGATGAATAGGTTCCAATATAGGCAACGCATGGAACTTTCTCCCGTGTTGAGGTGTCCGTTGCATGAATGAGTGTTGCCACGTGTGCATACGTGTATTGATGCATGTGATTTGGTTTTTAAAGAGGACGTGTGTCCTTTGTTTCCAAAACTACCCCTAAATGACTTTATAAAAAGGACGCATGCACTCATCTCTAGCCCCTTCTGCAATTCGCCTGCATCTCTCCTCCTCCATTTCTTTTCTTTGCTCCATCGCCAGTCCAGCATCCACCGCACCTCAGTCCACTCGAATGCCACCCTTCTTCTCAGCTCTCGACCTCTCCCTCTCACGTCCACCTCTCCTTTCTACTTTCGGCCTCTCTCCCT
Source organism: Allium sativum (assembly GCA_030737875.1). Classification (NCBI taxonomy): domain Eukaryota; kingdom Viridiplantae; phylum Streptophyta; class Magnoliopsida; order Asparagales; family Amaryllidaceae; genus Allium; species Allium sativum. The sequence continues at coordinate 73,255,186 of CM060923.1, read as the reverse complement.
CACGCAATTCTTTCTCCACCGTGAGCTGCATCCATCCCCTTCGCTTCCTTCTTCTCTCCAGTCCAAAGCACTCACGTCTGCCATCCTCTCTTGCTTTCTCTCTCCTCTCATTGCATGCGCAGGTACATGCATATATATATATATAAAAAAAGAGGTTCGCATGCACTCAAAAAGGGATTAGGAGAGGAGGCCGAAATAGCCTGGTTGCATGCATGCGCAAGCATGCGATTGTACAGCACTTCCGTGCTTTTTGTCCTTTTTTTTTTAAAAAAAAAAAGAAGAAGAAGAAAAAGAAAAGGCACAGCACAAATAGTCTACACGCAAGGAAAAATGGGGTACACATGAGTTGTTGTGCGCATAGCAGAGCGTAGCAACGTTCGTAAAGTTGAACGCGGTCATCCGGAGTTTTATTGCGGAGAAGACGGTGCGTGCTTGTAACGTTTGTAAACTGGAACGCGGTTGATACCAGGCTCGACGGTGATAGTTCTGAAAAGCTCAAGGTGAGAACTCCACTTTAATTATTTCATTTTGGGTAGAAATAATTTGTTATAAATTATTTATAATTATAATAATTGATGGAAAATCAGTGGTTGTGGATGCTTGAAATGTTATGGTTGTATGTCGCTGATTGATCGATGGATATGTATGCTGTAGTAACACCGTAAAACACCGAGCGTTACTGACAATAACGCTTCGTACACACTTGATTTATTTTGTGGTTGTGATGAATGGATGGTGCATGTTTGTTTAGTTAAGATATTGCATTTGTTCTGTTTGAGTGAAGTCGCATGCACCATAGTTACGGATCTTACGGGTGACCGATTTTAAATACTCCTTTTAGTTAAATAAATATTTTCATTTTAATAAAGATTTGTAAATTTGTTGAAACTGTTTGAAATCCAAATTTAAGATGAATAAATTTTGGAAAAAAAAAATTCCAATGAATTATTAAGTTTTGTTTGGCCTTTAAAAAATGATCTGAGTTTTAGCATCGATTTTTATCGAAAATACTAAAATGATTGTTTAAGTAAAAGAAGAGAGATTGAACGAATTATTTTATCGATATCAGGCGTATAAATATGTTTTTATATTTGAATTATTTAAATTTAGAATAAATTGGTATTTTAAATTTTATCGCATCAAGTAATATATATTCTTGGATATCAATTGTTAATTTTCAAGTAAAGTGTTTTGAAAATAATCTTCAAATTCTCATATATGATTTAGGGATTTAAATTTCGAAATTGAATTTGGAAATGATTCAAATATGGGTTTAATATGGATTTTTGATGCGAACAAAAATTTGAACGATTATTTGAAATGAAACAAGTTTTGAAAAGCATGAGAATCCATATTTTATTTGAAATGAAGATTTGAGCAATATGAAGTGATTTCGGACAAACTTGAGAAATATAAATTTGGTTTTAAACTAAAGTTATGAAATAAATTTGTTTTGGAAATGGATTGAACAAATCATATAAAACATTTTATAGCGGAATCGAATTCGTTGTTAAGAGACAGTTCGACGATATCGGTTTCGAATTTCAAATCGTTATAACTTGAACATATGAAATCGAATTGACGTGAAACAGAAAACAACGGATTTATAATAATAATGGGTTTCGTATAAAAGAGGAATTTTCAAATTCCATCGTATGATTTTCGAGTTAGGTTTAAATTTAAATCTGGAAAGGTCGCCGTACATGCCGTTCGTCGACCGCAATGAAAATCGAATAGAATGAATTTATATTATATTATTTGAAAGTGATTTATGGTTTAAAATTTTGAATTTAGAATGATTGGGATTTTTTTAATTTAATAACCATTTCCCAACGCTTTCAGTAACGCTTTAACGTTATTTGAAATGATTTGAATTTGAAGACTTCAAACATGAACCATTATGGAAAGGACTTGATTTTTCCATATGATATGGAATTGAGATGAGTTTTGAATAAAATTGGTCGCCTGATACTCGACATGGAACAGACAAATACGATCAGAAATACTAACATATCCATATCCTGATTCTGATCGTGTTGCCTGAGTTTGTGAATCAATATCGAGTATAAGTCGATTGATTCTATATGAACTGATATGTGAAATATAGGTGTTTAAATGGAAATCCAAAATCCAAACAAAGATTTGGTTACTCAAGTGACGACGGATTAATTAAGTTGTTTTGAAAATGAAGTTTGGAAACAAACGTTGAATTTGAAAAGGGGTTAAGGATAATGGGTTTCCGGGGAATTAAATCCAACATTTAATTCAAAGTAAATTGGAAATATTTGGAAAGGAGATTTGAATTGGGAAACCCGTGTGATTTGTAACTATTGTTTAAGATACGTTGTTCTTGGGAAGTCCGGGATCGGATATAGGTCCGAAAACCATTCCAAGTAATATTACGACGTTATGATGAAATTCAGGACTTGGAATTGATGAAGACCGGAAATATCCAGATTATTTGGATCGATTGCTGGTATCTCGGATCGGGCCGTACACCCGGTACGGGGGTGGCAGGAGATCTGAGTATATTTGGAAATTTTCGGATTTGTGTTCCGTTCAGACCCAGAACGGACTTGTATGGATGGTATGTCTGACATTGTAATTGACCACGTAGCACTGATTCGTGTGAATATATATATGATTTGTGGCAATTGAATATCTCTGTCTCTAAGTTACGTTCTTAGAGAATATGTATTAATTCGAATCAGTGATATGTGGAGATATTGACAATGTGGCATACCCAAGTATGATATGAGCTAATGATGATCAAAGCATGGCTTATCGAAGCGTAGCTTTGTGTATGACGTGACATCGACAAACCTCACACACCGGATGATGAGAAACTGGCGGTTTGGTCTGTATATATATATGATTCGATGATGAGTGCTGCAGCAGTGGGAAACCACTTGTGAACTGGGGATGGGGTATGTTCGGGGGGGCCGCGTCTGGTCGAAAACCGTTGATCTGCCCTGACGATGTGTATTCGGTGTCCGCGTATGGTCGAAAAAGCCGTTGAGGCACTTCGTTTTGTATCCCTGATTGATCTTTCATGCCAGGAATCATCAAGTTGGAAATCCAAATCCCAATACGAGCCATGCGATTTTGATTTTATTTATATAGGGCGACATAGTGGTATGGGACACTCATGCCGTCTAGGATTAATACATTTATTTGTGAACTTGTTTTTCCACACTATATGATAATATTAAAAGAGGAATTTCACGTATGAAATCATGTTTGGTTATCATAAGACAAAACTCGCCCATCTGGTGTGCGCTTGCATTGTGTGATGTGGGACGAGCTTATGATAGCTTCATTTTTCAAAAGTCATTGCGTATTTCTATGCACGGGAATTCATATGGAGCAAAACCCGTTCCGCATTAGCGGCGTGGTCCGTTGAATTACCCAACTTTAAAATGAAACCTAAATGATAACTGTTTTGAGTTCTCACACCAGTCCCACGACTGACCTGGAGTTTATTGTTCCTTCCTAAACTCTGGGTGCCCACTAATTTCCTCGCGGGCAGCTAGTGTTTAGTTTGCAGTTCTGGATTGTGGAGAAGATTTAGAGTGCTTCCGGAGTTAGAGTTCACGCTAGAGTTGGAGCTTCCGCTGTATCAGATGATGTTCTTCCGCTGAGAGTTTTATTTCTTCCGCTATGTATATTTATGTGTAACTCTGATATTCATGTAACTCTGATGTAATATTGAATTATTCAATGAAAAGTTCTGTTGTTTTGTCCAATATATGTAAGTACCCATAACAATTCGTCTTTATGAACGATTTGAGTCGGTTTAACTACCGGCGAGAATCGGGCAAAAAGGCGGGTCGTTACAGTTGGTATCAGAGCTTTGGTTATACAAAGCTATTGGGTACGAACATATTTGGACAAAAGAATGGGACTCCTCAGAGTTATATTATCTCATTAGAGATAGGGTTAGAAATACCCTAGAATGAGATCTCGGAATATTATGACGAGAGAGCGCATATTTTTGAAACCTATATAAGGTATTTTGAACAAGTAAATCATTTTGAAACGATGATTATTTGAAATATAATTTGAAATAAGGATTTCAGGTGTTTTATTCGACGTCATGATTGGACTATCGAGTATGTAAGGATTTTTAATATACGTCTGATCAACGTGTATACGAAATCTTATATGTACTAGATAGATATAGGATTCCATTCTAGTCGCTGGAGGATAATTCTGTTGATGATCCGGACATCGTCAGAGATTATCCTCAAGTTTCAAAAATGGGATGACCGTATGATTCTGACTTAAACGTCGAGAATACTTGAAACCATTTTCATAAGTGTTTGAAATTGTTGATGAATTAAAGTGAAAGCTGATATAGTAACTTGAAATAGGAATGAAATATAGGTTATATTTTCTTAAATGAAGAATATAAATGTAATTCGCAAATAAACCAGGACGAGTAGGGAATATTTATGAATCTAGAAAATTGGATGAATAACTTGAGTATAAAATTCTTACAATAATAGTTAAGAAAATGTGGGAATACACTAAAACTTAAGTAAACTTCACTAATTCTTTTGCGTAAAAAAATGATTTCTGTTGGCTTAGTAGGAATTAAGATGACCCAATTTGGACCCTTGACCATTTGTTGATTTTGGTAAACCCCTTTGCAGATTTTGAGAACTTTGAAAGGAGAAATTTTGGGTATAAGCACTTAATGTGAATCGTTTTGGTTAAGTTATTGATGAATAGATTTGGATGATCCGTAAGCCTTAAAGTTTTAATTTTAAGGTAGTAAACGGCTAGGTGTACGGTAGTATCTTGTTCAGTTCCGACCTAAGGGTAGCGGTAATGGAGAACTCAATCATTTCCAGTAACTGGGGTAACCATAGGATAATTGAGATTCCATCAAAATTCCAACCTGATTCAGGACCAGACCAAGTGCCCAGAAGTAACATGGACAGTAGTTCTGATCTTTTATCTTGATGTGTTAGGAATAAGGCCCAACCCTGCAGTAGGACGACCCTGTAAGAATGTATGAGTATGCGCTAGGACCCGTGATTATTAACTTGATGATATGGGATAAGGCAGCAACCTACTTTGGATTCAATGTCCCCCCAAAAGATTAATAATGATACGTTAGAGTTTTGTGGGGGCAGATCCTAGACCAGAGGATCAGCAGTTGTTAGGAAACGCCGCACTAGCACAAACTGCACCGAAGGACATTAATTGGCCTATAGACCCTGTATTTGTTGAGCAGTTAGAAATGTTGATACAGGAAATAGGACAACCAGCAGTTATAGCCGAGGACGACCATTCCCGAAGCGGGAAATGGTGGATTTGACGATGTTATAGAAAAGGTGGAGAAACCCCAACATGGTGATGATGTCGTGGTAGACGATAATAATGTTGTAGCCGATGAGGGTAATTTTGAATAACCTACATTCGAGGATGACCCACTTCCAGAGATAGGAGATGATGAGTTTGATGAGAAATTGGAGGATATAGACCAGCCCTTGGATGAGGCTGATGATGACGGATTTGTGAGTAGTAAGCACGATGGATTTATCGTGGAAATAGATGACGATGGCTGTATGACAGACGATGAGGAGCCGTTAGCTGATGAAGAGCCCGAGGAAATTGATTTGACCGATTCATCCGACGATGGATTTGATGCAACGGATGTTTAGTTACGATGAGTCTGGATCTTGTATGTATATAGTGTTTATATGTTGTCTTAAGACCCCAGAAGCACTGAGTTGCTTTGGGCTAGTATGGTTTTGAGGACTAGTAACAGATAGCTAGGTGCACCCTTGATGACTGTATGTTGACTGCCCAAGTGCGTAGTATGTACTCAGGTAGGGTTAGATGTGTTTTGTATGCTGACTTGAAAGATCTATATGACATGATATTTTGGATTGACTATGATATGCGTGTCCCACTTTTTAAATTAAATCTGTTTGTTTTGAAACCTATTCCAAACCATATAGAAAAATTGATTTATAGTTTATATAGAGGTTTAAAATTTTGCTAGCTTCCTTTTCGAGGACGAAAAGTCTTAAGGGGGGAAGAATGTAACGAACCATAATTTTCTAGATTTGAATTTGAATTTTATAACACATTTTGAGATTGTCTGAATATATTTTTTGAATTTGATAAGGTTTAAATTATTTGAATTTTTTTTATTTAGTTTAAATAAATAATTTTATTTTGTATAAGACTTATTTTAAAGATTTTGTATAAGAATGATTTTTGTAATTTTACATAATGGTTTTTATATTTATAGATAGTAATATTTTGTATTTATATATATATAAATGTTTTATAATATGAATTTTATAATTTGAAGATTTATTTTAAGGAAATATTTAATATATAAAGATTTAAACAATTTTATATATAGATTTATATGGATTTTTAATTTTTAAAAAGTAGTTTGACTTGAAAATAAATTATAATTAAATATCAGTTAAAAATATTCATCCGATTTCTGTACGCGCTGTTTTAAAATAATTTTTAGAATTTTTCTGTAATTTTTATTTTGAAAAATAAGCAGATAATTTTTCAACGTATTTTGGGTATAAATGTGGTCCTTTAGACGCTTTACAGAATTGATCAATCAGACCGGTTTTATTGCTGTTTCTAAATCAGAGCGTGTTGTTGTTTACGATGATGGTTTTATTCCAGTGCAACTCTCGGTAAATAACTCTAAAAATCAAAAATTGGAGATGTACAAATGAATACACTATGTTGGACTTGATGCATGGATGAATAGGTTCCAATATAGGCAACGCATGGAACTTTCTCCCGTGTTGAGGTGTCTGTTGCATGAATGAGTGTTGCCACATGTGCATACGTGTATTGATGCATGTGATTTGGTTTTTAAAGAGGACGTGTGTCCTTTGTTTCCAAAACTACCCCTAAATGACTTTATAAAAAGGACGCATGCACTCATCTCTAGCCCCTTCTGCAATTCGCCTGCATCTCTCCTCCTCCATTTCTTTTCTTTGCTCCATCGCCAGTCCAGCATCCACCGCACCTCAGTCCACTCGAATGCCACCCTTCTTCTCAGCTCTCGACCTCTCCCTCTCACGTCCACCTCTCCTTTCTACTTTCGGCCTCTCTCCCTCACGCAATTCTTTCTCCACCGTGAGCTGCATCCATCCCCTTCGCTTCCTTCTTCTCTCCAGTCCAAAGCACTCACGTCTGCCATCCTCTCTTGCTTTCTCTCTCCTCTCATTGCATGCGCAGGTACATGCATATATATATAAAAAAAAAAAGAGGTTCGCATGCACTCAAAAAGGGATTAGGAGAGGAGGCCGAAATAGCCTGGTTGCATGCATGCGCAAGCATGCGATTGTACAGCACTTCCGTGCTTTTTGTCCTTTTTTTTTAAAAAAAAAAAAGAAGAAGAAAAAGAAAAGGCACAGCACAAATAGTCTACACGCAAGGAAAAATGGGGTACACATGAGTTGTTGTGCGCATAGCGGAGCGTAGCAACGTTCGTAAAGTTGAACGCGGTCATCCGGAGTTTTATTGCGGAGAAGACGGTGCGCGCTTGTAACGTTTGTAAACTGGAACGCGGTTGATACCAGGCTCGACGGTGATAGTTCTGAAAAGCTCAAGGTGAGAACTCCACTTTAATTATTTCATTTTGGGTAGAAATAATTTGTTATAAATTATTTATAATTATAATAATTGATGGAAAATCAGTGGTTGTGGATGCTTGAAATGTTATGGTTGTATGTCGCTGATTGATCGATGGATATGTATGCTGTAGTAACACCGTAAAACACCGAGCGTTACTGACCCATGCGGACTGTGGATGTACCAATCGATGATAATGACCCAGAGAAAGTCCTGAAGATTGGATCCTAGTTGGATCCTGTTCGAGCCAAAGAATTAATAAATTTCCTAAAAGCTAACTTGGATGTATTCGCCTAGACCCATGCGGACATGTGTGGGATATCTCCCTCGATTATGAGTCATTCGTTAACCATTAACCCGAAACATCCTCCTGTCAAACAAAAGAGGCGGATGCTTGGCCCAGAGAGGTATGCCGCCTTGAAAGAAGAAGTCAAAAAGATGAGAAGTAACAGGTTCATTAAAGATTCAATATACCCTGACTGGATTTTTAACCCGATTTTGGTAAAAAAAGGCAAATGGAAAGTGGCATACGTTCATCGACTTTTCAGATTTAAACAAGGTCTGTTCGAAGGATAGCTTCGCATTGCCCAGAATCGATCAGTTGGTAGATTCAACCGCAGGTCATGAACTTCTTTCTTTTATGGATGCATACTCGGGGTACAATCAGATCCCCATGCACGTCCCAGACCAAGAGCATACCAGTTTCATTACAGATTTGGGATTATACTGCTATGTGGTGATACCTTTTAGTTTGAAAAATGCTGGCGCTACATATCAACGATTGGTGAATAGGATGTTCTACAACCAGATTGGGAAAACGATGGAGGTATTCGTCGACAATATGTTGGTAAAGTCCAGACAGTCATCCGATCATACTAAAGATTTAGCAGAGATGTTTCGAATTCTCCGAAAATATGGGATGAAACTGAATCCTTTGAAATGCTCATTTGGGGTAGCATTTGGAAAATTCCTAGGGTTGATTGTAAGCTCGCGCGGAATTGAGATCAATCCAGACCAAATTACAACAATCTGAAATATCCAAGAACTAAAGCAGATTAAAGATGTGCAAAGCCTTACTGGAAAAGTGGCAGCGCTCAGCAGATTTATCTCAAAAGCAATAGATAAATGCATCCCGTTTTTCGAACTAATAAAGCGAGGCAAGCGCAACTTTAAATGGACTCCTGATTGTATAGAAGCATTCCAGAATCTGTTGAATCATCTGGAAAGACCCCCGATACTGTCTAAGCCTGTGGATCACGATGATTTATTTGTGTACTTGGCAGTGTCATCCCACGCAATCAGTTCGGCTTTGGTAAGAGAAGAGGATAAGGTGCAAAGACCGGTGTACTATGTGAGTAAGAAATTAGCAGTTGCAGAACGAAATTACCCAAAAATAGAAAAGCTTGCATATAGTTTGCTGATTGCATCTAGAAAGCTTCGTCACTACTTCCAGGCTCATCTTATCACTGTTTATACTGATCACCCGCTTAAGCAAGTCCTACAAAGGCCAGAAGCATCGGGAAGGTTGCTCACATGGAACATTGAGCTGAGTCAATTCGACCTGAACTTCCAACCCTGGAGGTCGATAAGAGGGCAGGCATTTGCAGACTTTATAGCAGAATTTACCATCCTAAAAGATGATGCAGTAACCGAGGAAGATGATCCGCCAAAGCTACTCCTTGACCCTAATGCCTGGAAACTATACACTGATGGAGCTAAAAATGACAGACGATCTGGTGTCGGAGTGGTTCTTGAAACTCCATAGAAACGGATAATATATTATGCTCTTAGATTGGAGTTCCACGCAACTAATAATGTTTCCGAGTATGAAGCTCTAATTGTTGGGTTGAAGCTTGCAAAGGAACTAGGGATAACAGAGCTAGACATCTTTTGTGGCTCCAATTTAGTCGTGAACCAAGTTAATGAAAATTTTCAGGCTAAGAGTCCAAGGTTGATATCATATTTGGAAAAAGTAAGGAAGTTGCTAGATGGTTTTGATCACCATAGTATATCTCATATTCCTCGAGCGGAGAATCAAAGAGCAGACAAGTTAGCAAAGATGGCTAGTTCCGATAATCCAGAACATACGGAGCTAATCCCGATTGAAGTACTACAGTTCCCTAGCATGGATCAGATGGAAGTTGATCCAGTACTGGAGATTAAACCTGAAAGGGAGTCATGGATGACCCCCCTAAAGAATTTTTTGATGAATGGAACGCTCCCAACAAAGAAAAGTGAAAAGCGTGCAGTTATACGGAAGGCTTCCCGTTATGTGTTGCAAGGCGAAGTCCTGTACAGACAAGGTTTCTCGATGCCTCTCCTCCGGTGCATCGCCCATGACGACATCAAGCATATACTGAAGGAAGTCCACGAAGGTGAGTGTGGCGACCACACTGGAGGGAAAACATTGGCAAAGAAGATATTGTGATACGGCTATTTCTGGCCCACCATAAACAAGGATGCAGCCAAGTATGCACGACGTTGTGATGCTTGCCAGAAGTTCTCCAAAATTCCTAGGGCGCCACCTAACCAGTTGAAGACAATGACAAGCCCATGGCCTTTTGCTATGTGGGGAATTGACATTATTGGGAGCCTTCCTATAGCAAAGGGGGAGCAAAGTTCGCTATTGTGGTCGTGGATTATTTTACTAAATGGGTAGAAGCAGAGCCTTTGACCACTATCACAACCAAGCGAGTGATCACCTTTGTCGTTAAGAACATTATATGTCAATTTGGGATTCCAAAAGTCATCATAACCGATAATGGGACCCAATTCGACAGCACAGAGTTTCAAGATTTCTGTTGGAAGTATCACATCGAGAAAAGATACACCAGTGTGGCACATCCGCAATCGAACGGACAAGTTGAAGCGGCAAACAAGCTGATCAAATCCATTCTAAAGAAAAGATTTAAGAGGTCCAAAGCCATGTGGGTTGATGAGTTACCCCTGGCACTATAGGCCTATAGAACAACGTACAAGTCGGCGACGGGTCACACCCCGTTTTCCCTTGCTTTTGGAGCTGAAGCAGTTATTCCGGTCGAGTTGGAAGTACCATCTCATCGAACCATTTATTACGATCCGATGACCAACAATGAGTTGCTCCTTGAATCCCTGGACATGGTTGAGGAAAAAAAGGAACGAAGCCGACTTACGTGCCCTGAGGCACAAACAACAAATAGCTCGGTACTACAACAGAAGAGTCTAAGCTCGGACATTTAAACCCGGAGACTTGGTTCTGAAGTGCGTCTATCCACCTCCAGTACATATGGGCCCGAAATGGGAAGGACCGTACTCCATTTCACGAAGGCTTGATAATGGAACCTTCAAGCTAGCAACCGTAGACGGAGATGAAATCCCCAGAGTGTGGAATGCCCGGCATTTGTGGCTTTATCTGACCTAAAAATGTCAGTTTTACTCTTTTGTTTTTAGAACCATGTAAAAAGGCTCGACTTGCCTAGAACAGTCTGGTTATTTGAACAGAAGATTATAAAGTGGACGTAGGTCATGATTCGACCGAACCACTATAAAAATATCGCGTGTCATTTACCTTTACTGCACCATTTCTTATCTACTCTTTTATTTTGATCAATATAAACTGTTACCATTTCGAGATTTTTTTTAAATTTATGCAGTAATCTCAAAACAGCTGATTCAAAATGTCGTCTGTTAGATCGGAAGGCTCGTGGTAATTAAAGCTCCAAAAGGTGCAGCGAGGTAAATCGAACTATTGTTTGCACTTTAACTCCCGAGATCAGGAGAGAGTATAAAGGACGCGAAGACACCATGATAAAACCGCCTTGATAACACTCTAACCCGCTGAAGGATCGGGAGAGTATAAAGGCGCTAGAGACTTAGCGCCCCTAGAACTTCTGCCCTGCTGAAGGATTGGTGAGCAGACCAAGAATCGACCTCGAACTCTAACCCGCTGAAGGATCGGGAGAGTATAAAGGCACTAGAGACTTGGAGCTACATGAACTCTAACCCGCTGAAGGATCGGGAGAGTATAAAAGCGCTAGAGACTTAGTGCCGCAAGAATCGTTACCCCGTTGAAAGATCAGGATAGTACGAATATAATCCCAATCGATCGCCAATAAGCCCTGGCCAGGCACTATAATGACGATTGATTAGGGGTATATACGTGCACCACCACACATTTACTTAACACGTGTATTTTTTGATAATTGTTTCGGTAATGATTAATAATTGTTACTTATGACTTTAATAGTTAACTACGAATATTTTAGTTATGACCATTTAGGCTCTGCTAACATGATGAATTCGCAGGAACACAACAGTGCAAAAGAAGTAAATCTTTATTTACTAAAAGCGGATTTACAAAAAACGGGAAGCTAAACAAAAGTGAGGGCCACTCTCACGACTACATCTTTTGGTCAAAGGAAATCCTAAAACTAAAACATGAGCTAATAACTGCATTCTATTTACGCTTGGGAGATGGCTTTGATTTCTTGTCCTTCTTCTGTTTCTCCAACTCCTCTTTATCAGCACCAGAGCGGTCACTTTTCTTCCTCTTCCTCTTATCGACAAGAGGCTCCGGGGGAGGACTGGAAGGTTCCGAGGCAAGCTGTGAAGTTATTGATTTGGAAGAGAATCTTATAACCAACCCAGTTTTGGGGTCGATTTCAGAAATAGGGGGCACGAATACAGGATCCTGTTCCACCTTCCTAATAACCAACTGCTTCTCCTTCCTAGCATGTATGTCAGCCAACGTTTCACTATCATCATCCTTGGCCTCATATATGATTTCTACCTCCTCTTCCTCATCTCCATAACCGCCATCTGTGTCATGCAAAGCAACAATAATCTCGGCGTCTGCAGGAGCGCCAGTGCCAGATTCCATGGGTGCTACCGTAACTCTATCACTTGTTGAGCCCACGGTTTGCTTTGGAATCTCGGAAACTTCAATACCAGAACCCGGAGGGACATCAACTTTCTTTTCCACTGCCTTCTCCTCTGCACCTTTTTCGACCACTTCGGTACCTACACCATGAGAAGCAAAGGTTAGTGAATCGGGAGGAGATGTGGCCATGTCAGTTGTCTGTCCTGTGAGACGACGACCAGTTACGATTGCTTTAATGAACTGTGGAGAGAATATGGAGATACCTTCAGCCGACTCATCTCCCAGACTTGTACTGGTGGTCCCGATAGTCGGAGCGGTTGGAACCAAGGGGATCAACGGATCATCGGGGTTATATCCCTCAACCTCAGAGGTTTTGGGCTCCACCACTGAGCTCGAGCTTTCGCCAACCTTATCCTTGCCCTTGAGCCTACTCTTCTCCCTCTCCATCTCCTCATGGTTTAGGCGTCTACCTTCCTCCAAAGCCTCAGGTTCTTCACCTCTGAGAAAAGTCTGCATCAGCTGGCTTTCGTCAATCTCGTCGACCCCCAATCGCCGCTTCTTGCCCTCGACAATTGCGTCCCATACATTGGCCAAGGTAACATGATAGTCCGGAATCCAAGAGATTTCTCGAGTCTTGATGACTTGACCACAGAAGTCGAACAACAGTTCCTCAAAACTAGTTATGTCTTTCTCTCTTTCGGCGAGCTTATCGGCTGCAGCAGTTGCCGACTCAAGAGCATTATTGGCATTGTTTTCGGCGAGAGCTGCACGCTCCTCAGCTTGAACAAGTTGATCATTTAAAATCTATTTTTCCTTTTTGGAGAGAGCAAGGTCATCTTTTAAGCTCGCCTTCTCTTTCTCCCAGGCATCTTTCTCAATAGCAAAGCATTCTAGTGTTGTCTTTAGCTCGATATTAACTGCCCTGAGATCTTCCACTTCCTTTCTTAGGGCCACCCGTTCTTGGTTGTTTAAGTCAAGCTCGTTGCGAAAACGCTCCCTAGCACTCTCCAACTCGGACCTGTAATTCTCTGCGTCTCGCCGAGCCAAAGCCAGTTGGGCCTGTGCAACCTCTAGTTCTTTTTCCATTTTGCTCCTAGCCCTAGCATCATTATCAATCTTTACACTGGCTCTGGCTGCGTCCGTCTCCATCTGGCGAATGATAGTAGAAAGTGTAGCAGCATGCTTCTTCATTACCCCGTACTGTTTAGCCACATGGCAGACGTACCCTATCACCTCTGTGTCCCAATCCTCGGTACCGGTTCAAGATCTGGGACGAACACCATTCTCTCAAAGTAAATATCAGGGAACTGCTTTCGCAAGCGCTCTAGCCTGGCCATAATCTCAGAATTGGGGGCAACGTCCTTTGCGGCAGTAGTATCCAAGCCATGCTCACTAGAGGAAATAGGAACTGTCTTCCCCTTCTCTATAGTCCTGCCCTCATCTTTGTTCTTGTCCTCTGGCTCGGGGTATTTTTTGGAAGATTGGGAGTGAGAAGGAGTACTTTTCGGAGGAGTTAAATCTCCAGGAAGTTGCTTTCCCCCAGCCGGTGGCAATGGACGACTATGTGGCTTTCCATAACCTTGCTTTGGTAGGGATCGAGGTCATGCAGAATAAGATTGATGAGAATCCCGGGGCCGACGACTACCCCTTCCCCGACTATCGCTATGAGTATGCTCGGGATCTGGAAGGAGGCTTTGTGTGCCCTCGCGAAGGAAACGATAAGAATAAGACCGTTTGCGAGACATTTTCCCTGCAAAGGAAACAAGTGCATGTTAGAACTATGAACCACAGTAGCAAAAGAGTGTTATGATAAATGGTGCATGTGATTTGTGCATCCCGTGAAATCCCCTTTTTTAAACGGACAAGGGCACGGAGTTAGGCTCGTGTGGATGACTTCTTTTTCTCCAACTGGGGCACTCGTCTCATCGGAAATGAGAAAAATTGGTTCCCCTTCGAAATCTTCTTGAGTATAAATATCGTCTGGTAAAGGAATTTTATTTAATTCCCCGAGTATATGTTCCTCCATTAATTCATCTTGGGCGACAGACTCAACTGGCGATGAAGTTCTTAAAACAGACTGCCCCATAGAGGTCAGGACCTCCTTTGATTCATCGGCTCGTCCCTCATCTCCTTTGTATACATTTAAATCCTCGTCATCTTGATTAATCATTGGCGAAGGACTCATGCGAAGGGTAGTTGTCTTTATAGCTTGAGAAGTTCCTTCTCCTTCCGTCGGAGGTATATACTTGTAAGGTTTGCCGCCCACTCCAAGTCCGAACCTTATGTCTAAAAGACGGTGTTTGTGAAGGTTCTCGTCGGTAATACATTTCTTAATCCTAAAGAAATCTGAGTTACTCTTGAGGAGGCGGGACATTCGATCTTCATATATTGATCCTTCCGTTCTCTCAAAATTGTGATCTGTGTGGAACAAAATAATTCGTTAGCACTGAAATTATGCATTCGAATTAAACGCGGAAAAGTTGAAAACATACTTGCTTGTAGCCACTTCCTCGCGCATCCGGCTTAGTGTTTTATATAGAATCAGTCAGATTTGACATCCCCTATATTACTATAACCATCTGTCACAACTTTTCTATTGGCGACCGATTCGAAGAAAGAGAAGTTGGGAGCCCCTGCGGAACGATGTTTGAAGTGGTAATAGAACTTCATATCTTTAAGGGTAAGTTCGGTCTGCAGAATCTCCATATAAGCAACGTACAAAGCATACAAAGCCGCATAGGCATTCGGGTGGAGTTGCATAGGGGCAATGTGTAACTGTCTCAAGAGATCAAAAACAAGTGGAGGAAAAGGAGGAATATCCCCTACCTAGCACATGAGTCTACTAACGTTCATATACCCCTCTGGGGCAGAATGAGGCCTATCTTCGCTTTTTGGAACTTTCACATCGTCCCAGGGAATTCCGTGTCTTAAACATATCTTCTTAAGATTTATATCGTCTAGCTTAGAGGGTAAGGAATCTATGAATTTCTATATTTCCTTGACACCCGGAATTTCATCAGGAGCTCGATCATCCTCATCTTCAAGGGACGTGCTCTCGGAAGTTGCTGACTCTATATCGGTGCCTGTCTCGTAATCAGGATCGGATTTTTCCTCATTTGAATCAGAGGAAAGCACATCAGGGTTATGATGTATTAATGTCTCTAATTCGGTACTTTCACTTGATGTCTCGGTCACTTGTTTATCCGACATAGCTGTGTTGGCAAGAAAAAATTAGAACACAAGTTACCCGTTCCCCGTGTGTGTAAGTGCAAGTGTGTGTGCCCGTGCATACATGTAAAAGAAGCATGAAGTTAGTTAAATGAGCGGGATAATGGTCGTTATACACTGTCAAGTTATGTTGTTGTTTAGTTCAGAAAGATCGTCTCGAGGGCTCTAGCCTAACTGTCCATTGATTTATCAGAGTTGCATTGCATTATTTGGTCAACATGCGCATCATATTGTTCATCGAACTGGCTCGTGGGACAGGTTTTGGATCATGACGCATCGTAGGATCGTGAAACAGCTGTGGGCTCGCGGCAAAGCACCAGCTCATGGAAGAGCATCGGATCGTGGAAACCGGTACGGATCGCGATAACCCCTCGCGATCCACCTTTCCCTATACTCTCGTGAACCAGTGACCCACTCATTTCCACGACCCGGCTCGCTATCCAAACCCTAATCCTTCCACCTACCACCCTCACGAACCACTCCCTCGCCATCACCATGAACCAGCCCGACCTGCTTCTTCTTCTTCCTCCTGTTTTCTCCTCTCCATCTTTGAACCCGTGAAATTAAACCCATGGCCATCGTTTAAATCCAGTGCCCTCATTATTGCCATCGCCAAATCGCTGGAAACTCGTCGGAAATAAAAGAGAATTCAACATGAAATAGAAAATAAGCTTCATGCCATTACCTTCTAATTAATTCTTGGTTTTTGATAAGGGTCGAAATTAGGGTTTTAACTGGAAGGATGGGCGGCGGCAGCGAGAAGAAGAAGAAGAAGGGGGAAGGAGGAAGAGGGCTCGGTTTTTATAGAAAAAGCGGCGACCATTCATCTCCTCTTTTTTGTTTTATTTGAAGCGAACGTGCCATGAATAGGAGCCCACTTCGACTCGTGGTATGGCCCGTTCCGCTAAAGACCTATAGCCGAAACCAAAAGAGCTGTCTTAACAAAAAAACCCGCTTGACCATCAACTCGTGATGGAGGTTGTATTCACGGATAGTGATAATGTCCGATGACCTAGACTCGAGTGCATCCGGTAGATGAAAACAGTGAAAGTACTCGTAAAAATTTGAAGATTTACTTGGAGCTTTGATAACGATATCCCCGAAAACTCCATAGGTGAGAACTATTCGATGAACAAAGAAATGGTTGATAGTTTAACCTGATACTTATACCAGTCAAAGAATGTAACCTTCTGAAGTAGTATGGAATTTCAAATAGTTACGACCAATGATTTGCATCGTTCTATGAAAGGATATCTCCGCAATTTCGAAGCATGTTTCATCCTTGATAAAACATACTTCGAGGGGGCAAAATGTTGGCTAACTTTTTGACCAAGCCACCAAGGTTCGCATACAAAGAAAATATGAAACTTCACACCTTTAGCCCTCGAAGACCGATCGGATCGCCCTACCTTCCACGGTTCGCAATCGCCTCCCCATGACCACGATCCGATCCGTTTACACCAGCTCGATCCGATCCAACGCCTGAAGCTGAGAAATGAAGGCCATGACCAAGTCTATCACGATCCGAAAGGTCAGGATCTCGTGACATCTGTCCATAACTGCCATTTTGACCATTTCTCCATCAAGCTACGAACCAGTCCGAGATTCTCGGGATTTGTGCCACGTATGATCACGATCCTCCTGAAGAAATCATCTATAAATAACCTCAGACTTGGCATTTTTCAGGATCCTTTTGGCAATTCTGAGCTCTGAATCTACCATTATTATATCTCTATTATTATTGTTCAGAGTTGTCTCGAATTTATTGAGTGAATCAACATTGTAAAAGTGAGGTTGAGGGATAAATCATCGATTGTACTTGAATTTTAAGTATAATCATAGATATAAAGTGGACGTAGGCTCGTTAACGCCGAACCACTATAAATCTCGTGTCTTTCCTGTTTCTCTTGCATTTTTTCTGATATTAATCTCAGCATAATTGAACAACTTGGGTGTTGGAGCCAATTTTGGATCTAACACTATGTTTTGAAATAATTTTTTTATTTATATTTATTTGCATGTAGGTACATTGTTTTTGAAATCTGTTGATGCATCTGCTGCTTCTAAAACTGCCTCAATGCTTTTTGACATGTTTAAAGAAGTTATTTTGGTAATAGGAGCACACAACATAATGCAAGTAGTAACTGACAATGCAGCAAACTATGTAGCTGCTAGAAGATTGATTGAAGCAGAATTTCCTACCATTTCATGGTCTCCTTGTGCCGCTCATTGTCTAAATTTAATGTTCAGTGATATTGGAAAACTTGAGCGTGTCTCTAATGCGACGATTTACAAATGGGAGAAATCTAATTCGTCCGGCTCCTACCAGATTTGCTATGAATTTTGTTACCTTACAAAATATTCTGAATCACAAAAATGAATTAATGGCCATGGTTTCAAGTCGAGATTGGAAAGTATCCTCATATGCAAGAGATGCGAAGGGAAATTTTTTTTGTTAGTAATGACTTTGATCCAGCATTTCGGAAAGAATGTTCATTGATTGTTAGCATCACCGAACCTCTAATTTGTGTTCTAAGGCTCGTCGATAGTGATGAAAGACCAGCAATGGGTTATTTATATGTTGTGATTCATAATGCAAGGGAAGATATGATAAAACGATTTGCGAGAAACAAAAATACACTAAAGCCATTCATCGAAATCGTTGATAAACGTTGGGATAGACAATTGCATAAAAGTCTACACTCTGCTGGTTCTTGGTTTAATCCAGGGTATCAATATAATATTGACGTGATGGAGAAGCATCGCTCAAGCCATTCAGCTATTTTGGATGTCATTGAGAAATATGCGAATGGGGATACAGATTTGGCTAGAAATCTTACAAAAGAGATGAAATTTTACAAGAATGCGGAAGGTGATTTTGGTAGGATCACGACCATAAATAATCGTAATGATATGCTTCCAGGTAAGTACTTTAATTTCAAATATATTGAATCAAATTGTTATAATTTATAATAAACATTTTTCTAGTAAATATTTAAAAGTATTATTCAAATGTAGATGAATGGTGGTTAGTTTATGGAACTAACTCACCAAACTTGAAAAAGTTAGCAATTCAAGTGTTGAGCCAAACTTGTAGCTCATCTGGATGAGAGAGAAACCGGAGTGTTTTGAACATATCCATTCAAAAAAAAGAAATAGATTAGAGCATCAAAAGTTGAATGATTTAGATTTTGTACATTATAATCTTCGACTTGGACAAAAGTAAGTTATTATTCTTCATGAACTCTTTAGTTATTTGCTTGATACTATGTCTAGTTGCCGAATAATAGTTCATGAACACATCTAATTTATGATATTCATTTAGGCGTGAATTAAAGGGAAGAAACTATGACCCTGTTAATTTTGTTGAGTTTGATGAAAGCAATACATGGGTGGGGGAGGAGGAACCACCGTTATTGACGATTGATGAGATTAATGCTCTATACGAAGAAGGTGGTTTTTTATTCCTTTTCAAGTTTATTCATGTTCTTTGTTTCAATATAATTGAATAAATTTAGTTATTTGTTTTTTTCTAGATGTTAATTGCAATCCACCAAGTAACAATGATTTAGAAGTTTCATTGGATGATACGGATGCTGACGTGGTTGGTACTGAAAATAATGAAGTGGCTGTTAGCAGTGATGTGGAAAATGTAGCAAATCCACAAGAAATTGACAATGATATGGAAACATTCAACTTCGATCCTACAATGTCGTATACGGAAATGTTGCAAGTAGCTGAAGTTGTTGGAGCTAACAATAGACAGCCATCGTTGTGGGCGGTGAATATGTGAGTGAAAGCGCAAAGTGCTATGGGGAGAATTGCACGTGTCTTGTGTTCAACTGAAGTGCATGTGCAGTTTTATTTTGAGGTAAGAAGTTTATGTGCTATGGTGGAGAATTGCATGAAGTTATGGTGCAGGTCTGTTGCATTTCATTTTGGCTGTGCATTAACTTATATTTGTTAGATTAGATGTGCTCATTTATGTATTGTTGTATTGTTAGTGAACTGACTTTGTTTGTACCAATGTGTTGTTGTGCATATTCGGTTTATGTTCTGTTGTTACTGCTGAACTAAATATTGTTATGGATCAAGTTTGCTACTCTGTTGTTTATTGTTATGTTAGGTTCTGCAAGTGCTTTTGTGCACTAGAATTTCATACAATGTGTTGTTATGCGCAATATTGTTGTTTTTTGACATCTTTTTGGTATACAATGTTTTTTTGTTTTTTTTTTCAAAATTTATTAAAAATGACATGCACAGTTCCGACGGTCCGACCGGTCGAACCCTCGTAACCTTAAACGTTAAGCCATCGAGGTTCTATGCACTGTTCGGTCTTGATAACATTGCTCCTCATCCATAAGAATCAAAAGCAAGAGAAAAAAAGCAGCTCGTCCTTCTTCAAGTTCTCTATTTCCTCGACTTCTCTTCTTCTCTCACGTGAATCCCTTTCCAACCAAACTTCCCTCCGCAAGCTGAGTCCCTATGTCAGAGCCTTCCTTCCACTTATAACGTCCTTCCCCACTATTTCTCGTGCGCGACCGTCGGCCTCCCCTTGTAACTACTCGCAAGACCTCCTTTGTCGCAGTCAACTTCGCACAACCGCCACCTCGGACACACCCGCATCCGCCAGCTCCGCCATGTATACCACCGCCACCATCTCTTCCTTGTAGGCCACCCGACAGTCAGCAGTACCAACCCCGGACCCGCTGCAAACTCACTTCTCTTTCCTCCCTTCCCATATATTTTCATGTGCTAGACTTTCCTCCCCTCCCAACGCAGCTCAACCACCCACTGCCACCTATGGCATGCCTCCTCCACGACGGTCCCTCCGCCTCGGCCTGCACCACCTGACACCGTCTAGGTCCCCTCACCCCTTCCTGCGTGGCCTGCTCCCACTTCCCTTTCTAAACTATCAGCCACTTTATGGGGAAAAAAGGTTGCAAAGAAGAAGCATTGTTGGTGACGCTACATGAGCAGGGGAGTTGTATTGGTTAGTGCAGAGGAGCAAGGAGATAAGGGTGGTCTAGGATTGAAGTCTGGTGAAGTATGCATGCTCTTGCTCTTCCAGGTCGCGTGAAAAGAAAAATAAGAGGAGAGGAAGAAGAAGAAGGGGGTATGGGCTAGGATCGGGCATAGTGTTTTGGGCTTTAGGCCGAGTTCTTGGGTATGATTTATTTCATTTAATTCAAGTTTTAAAGAGTTTAAACTTCATAACCTAATATTTCACTCGTTTTGAATCCGTCCGACTCACCATTGGTGGCGTTAGAATCATATCGACAAATAGAAAAAATATTGTTATAGAATATTGACAACTTTGATTAAGTATAAATTTATGATAAAATAAAAAGTCCATATATATATATATATGTGTGTGTGTGTGTGTGTAACGAACATAGTTATTAATTTAATTCCAATATTAATTAGCAGAGAAAGCGCCTTATGCTATAGAAATTGGATTGGTAGCAGTAGCATTGTTCTTTGGCTTGTTCGTAAGGGAACTGTGACAGAGAAGATTTTGGAGCTTTGATGGTGAGAACTTCTAATTTTATTTTATTTAAATTAGTAGTTATTGGATAATTATAATTAGTTGAGCTTAATTATAATTAGTTAATGAAAATTTGTTGGATATGTGATTATGGTTGTATGCAATGTTGAATGGATATTCATGAAGTTAGGAACACAATGGACACTGTTAAGCATGAATAAATGTAACGCTTATGCACAATTAAATTGACTGTTAATTGTTGTGATGAATGGATTTGTAGTGATTAATGTTGTTGAAATATGGTTGACTTTTGGTTGTATGAAATTACACACCCCGTAGTTGTGGTATTATACGGGTAATAGGATCGAATTCCCTTCTATATAAATAATAATGATATTATTTTAATATGAAAATAATAGTTGAAAAATCATGTTTTGAATTTTGATTTCGAAACTGCTAGGAAATCTAAGTTATGTAAGTATGCAAAATACTCGCAAAGGACGGAAATGGTTTTGAATACGTTCAACTATTATAACCTTTTAAATTTTGAATTGGATTTTGAAATTCAATATGAAAAAAAAGTTGAGTTAAGTATATATATATATATGTTTACACAAACCGTATGTTCCATTACCTTTAATTATTTTATAATGAATGTTTGCAAATCTTACGAGTTTTGAGAAATATATTGTTTATTATTATGATATTAAATTTTCAATTTAAACTGAAATTGAGATGGAATTTGAAATACGGTTTAAACCGAAGTTACATATATATTTATGAAAACTTAAATTTTTATTGGAGTGGATTTGAATGGTTTTATGTTTAAATCGTTATGTGGTCTAAATAGGATGTGTTGCGAAGCGACCGTTCGCGAATTTCGACCATGAGTTATAAATGATTATAACTTGTATGTTTTAAAATGGATCGACGTGAAACGGATCATGTTGGATTTCTAATAACGATAGTTTCCAAATAGAAAAGAATGTTCAAATTCTAATGTATAGTTTTAAAGTTATATGTAAATCAAATTTAGAAAAGGTCGTTGTAAGTACAATTTGCCGACCGTAACTATGAACAGTAAATTTTAATATTTATGGTAAAATTTTGTAAAATCATTATAAATTAATTAAAAATGTTTTGTAGTGGAAAACTTAGGACTTGGATAATGTAAATGTTATTTTGATCAAGTAAGTCAATATGACTATTTATAACACGTTTAAAATGCTATCACAGCGTTTCTTTTGGAAATTTGCAAATATAAGATAAGGTTACTCGAAACGGGAAAGTATATTTGGAAGATATAGGTTGATTAAGTGAATAATCGTAATTCGAAGTTTTGATCGGGTTTTCAAAGGAAAAGTTCAAATTGTAATTGAACTTGAGAACGTTAAGTAAGTCGAACTTTGTTTGGTAAACTATAATTCAAGAATGAATTATTGACTACTCGGAAGGAGATTTGAATTGAAACCCGTGTGTAATCCATAACTGTTTTAAAATACGCTTATTACTTGAAAAGACCGGGTTCGAATATTTCGGAAACCATTCCAAGTAATAATATGACGTTATAAAAAAATTAAAGACTTGGAAATCGATAAGTGAAGACCGAAAGTCTTCGATTCTTTTTGGATTGATTGTTGATGTATCGATCGGGCAGTACACCCGATACAAGGTTATAAGTGGCACGAGATCTGAATATATTTGGAGATTTTCGAAATTGTTGTTCCATTCAATCCTAGAACGGAGTTGTATGGATTGTGTGTCTGACATTGAAATTGACTACGTAGCACTGATTTCTGTTAATATATATCATATTTGTGGCAATAAATTGTTCTCATCTGTAAGACATACGAATTTAGAGGTTATGTATTAATAGAAATTAATGACATGTCGCGAATTGCCAATGTGGCATACTCAAGTTATAAAAGAGCTAGTGATGATCAAAGCATGGCTTATTGAAGAGCAATTTTGTTTCTAAACTATGTATGTGGGCGTAGTTATTATGCTCGTTAAGATTAATATATTTATTTGTGTAATGGTTTCAATACTATGCACTGATTATAGTATTAAAAGAGGATTTTCACGTATTAAAGCATTATTAGTTATCATAAGACAAAATTCGCCCATTTAGTGTGCGTTTGCATTGTGTGATGTGGGACGAGCTTATGATAGCTTCATTTTCTAAAGTCATTGCGAATTTTTATGCACGGGTATTCACATGGATTAAACCAGTTCTGCGATAGCGGCCTGGTCCAGTGAATTTCTCAACTTTAAAATAAACCTTAAATAAAAACTGTTTTGAGTTCTCACACCAGTCCCACGACTGGCCTAGAGTTTATTGTTCCACACCTAAACTCTGGGTGCCCATATTTTTGCACGGACAGCTAGTGTTTAGTTTGTAGGTTTAGTCCTCAGAGCTGAATTCAGATTTAGGGCTAGAGATTTATCTTGATTTTACTTCTTCCATTGTGAGCATTTTCGTTTCCGCTGAGTTTGTATTGTACTCTAATTATTTGTAACTCTAATGTAAAATATTTTGTAATGAAATAAAAAGTTCTGTTACTTGTGTTCAAATATGTTTGTACCCATAACTATCCGTCTTTATGAACGATTTAAGTTGGTTTAATTACTTGCGAGAATCGAGCAAAAAGGCAAGTCGTTACATGTTAAGTGTCAAAGCAAGATGGTGCCAGAAAGAAAAACAGCGGAAAAATATGATACAGATTTTATACAACCCAAAGCCGTATCAAATGAACTGATCGAGAGCTTTGTTGATGTACGGTTAGATCTTACATGTTTGGGGAGATGCGGTCATCAAGAGGAAAGCTGATACGGCTATGAGCACTATCAAATTTGATACGGCTTAAAGCATTATCAAATCTCTGCATCCTTGTGTGTCAAATATGCTATTTTGGTGTAATGCGTCCACCAATCTTGTGTTCATTCGTAAGTATGAGAATCCCCGTTCTTGCTCTGATTTCCGTCTGCTTAGTCTTTGTAACTTCTCAAACAATGTCATCTTCAAGATTGTGGCTTCTCGGCTCGCTCCGATCGTTAACCGTGTTATTTCTTCGTCGTATGTTGGTTTTGTCAAAGGCTGCCTTATTACTGACAATGCCTTCCTCTCTCAAGAACTTATCTCTCAGATCGACCAAAAGATTAGAGATTTGAATGTTCTGACCTAGACTGATATGGAAAAAGCTTATGATCGTATGTCTTGGTTTTGAACATCTAAGTTCTCCAATCTTTCGGGTTTCCTGAGTTTCTAACTGACGTTATTTAGAGACCCGTTTTGAACTGTTGGTTCTCCGTTCTCATAAACGGAGCGACCAAAGGTTTTTTTTTTTGGTTCGGGGTGGAGGCTTCGGCAAGAACATCCCCTTTCCCCAACTCTCTTCGTCTTCGTAGCCGAGACTCTTGTACGAGGTATTCACTCTCTTACAATTGCTAGGAAAATTCACCCGTTTGGCATCCCTAGCGAATGCCTAGTGACTTCCTCTTTATCATTTGTTGATGATATGATTATCTTCTCTGAGGAAATCAACGATCCATCCATCGACTCCTTTCTTTTCTTTATCTTTACGAACGTGCCCAGGGAAGATGATCAATGCGTCGAAGTGTTATTTCGTTCCCGCTAGGTCTATGGATCTAAGAAGAATATTGTGGTTAGGATCATTTTCTAGTTTTAGGGTTGCCTCTCTTCCTCTTACTTATCTCGGTATGTTCCTTATCGTGGTCGAAAACTCAACACAATTTTCGACCCTTTAACGGACAAAGCTAGGGGTAAATTCTTTAAATGGAATTCGCTTCTTCTCTCCCAGGCAGAAAGACTTGTTTTCATCAAGTCGGTTCTTGACTCTCTAGGGCCTCATGTCTTCGCAGCCATGACACCTACTTTGTCATTCTTTCGCTCCTACTGCTCTTTAGCTTCGTCTCTTCTTTGGGTAAAAGGGACGACACAAGGAGGCATCACTGGGTTTTATAGGACTACACTTTTCGTCCTACGCGTGAAGCAGGTTTGGGTCTTCGGGACCTTAAGGATGTTTGCAAAGCATATGCCAGCAAGCTCTGGGTTAGGTTTCGAGCTAACGTCTCCCTGGAAACATATGCAACCGGTTAAGGTTTTTATCGATTTGCATGGTAGGGGTTTA
The DNA here is from genome assembly GCA_030737875.1 of Allium sativum. Lineage (NCBI taxonomy): Eukaryota > Viridiplantae > Streptophyta > Magnoliopsida > Asparagales > Amaryllidaceae > Allium > Allium sativum. The sequence goes on along the minus strand of CM060923.1, from coordinate 73,229,832 downwards.
ATTGGAACAGGAATCCCTTCATCCTTCGAACTGCTTGGAATTCAGCTAGAATTTCGGTTTTCTCTTTCATTTGAGATAAACGCATTCCTCCTAAAGTTTCCACTCTTATGTGGAAGCTCCTTCACAAAGGACTTCTCTGGATGTTAACTTTATGAGGATTGATATCCCCCTTGTATCCGTTGTCGGTGCTGCCGGCCGAAAGCGACGGAGTCGAGTGCACACTTGTTCATGATTGGTGAGTATGCTCGTGCTATTTGGGTTTTTTTTTTTTTTTTTTTTTTTGGAAGGGGGGGGGATTTGGTTAGCCTTCAGGAGAAACTGGTGTCCTTGCTCGATCTATTTCTGACTTGGTGGGCCGAGGGATTGGATAAGAACCTTAAGCAGATTTTACTCAGGCTCATCCCTTGTCTCATCTACGGCACCTTTAGTGTGGCCGAAACAAGACGGTTTTTGACGAAACCCTTATGCTTGCGACATCCATCATTCGAAAGGTCTCTGACGATATTTATTTCTCCTTCAAAGTAGGGCTGCACAAAGTATGGGTTGGGTCGGGTTAGACCAAATACTTTATCCGACCCGCATAGGTATGGGTTTAAGGTAGCTCAACCCGTACCCGACCCTATATGAGGTTGGATATGGGTTGAGTTGAAGTATGGGTTGGGTAGGGTTAAGTAAGGTTGGGTTGGGTCGCTTGAATACAATAAAAAAATGAGAATACGAGGGATTTTTTCTAAAAATTATATCAAAATATTCAGCATAATATATCAGATTTTAGCTAGCATAATGCATTTAAAATAACCGATTCATTACAAGACATATAATTAAAATTTCATTGTAAAACACATCATATGAAATTAATTTACTACATAGTTGAGCAAGTGTTTCATTTTAAAATACATTAAAATGCTCTTTAAAATATATTTATCAAATTCTATCTAGTTTGGATTGACATGAAATATTTTTTTTGTACATTTATTATAGAATACATAAACATTATTCTAGGATTATACTATTCTAATTTTAATTGGATGGATATTAAATTAGTTTTTTTTAAATAGGTTTGGGTTGGGTTAAAATGAGGTTGGGTTGAACAAAATGTCAAACCCGACCCGCATATAGTATGGGTTACAAATTGTAACCCATATCCGACCCAAACTAGGATGGGTTGGGTTGGGTTTATGTGGGTTGGGTCGGGTTGGTGGGTTGGGTCGGGTTGGATATGGGTTGTGTGCAGCCCTACTTCAAAGGTAAACCCTTCATGGGCAACCTCAGTCCTTTGTCTGTTTCCTTAACATGTGTTTCTCAATGTCCTGAGGTTCTCGTCCTCGCGAGGGTGTGAACTGAGTTGTTTTTTTTGTGTGTGTTGATGTGTTGTTGTTGTTGTTATGTGTGGCTTTTTTAAGGGCCTTTCTCTGGTTGTAGTTCGAGAAGGCGGTGATGTCGGGTACCCTGGAGCTTGGGTTGGTCTTGGTTTCTTGCTGGGATCCAGTCGCTCTCAGGATGACAGGTCTGCTCGGCGGATCCGGAAGGTGCAGAGGTCTCCGAGCGTATAGGATGGCTTTTCTTGTTGGTGTTGGAGGCAGATTGTGGACGTGTTTCTGTTCTTTGTTGGGACGGATGGATTCCTGCTGCTTTCAGTGTGCGTTTGGTGGGGTTTTGCTATCTAGTTCTTCTTGATTGTTGTCTTTGAGTCGTGAGTGCTTGGTTATTATTTGGTTTGTGGAGCTATTGTGTATGGTCTTGGTTTTTGTGAATAGACTCAGATGCGTGTTGCGCTGATATTCTGTTTTTTGTGAACCATTAGAGAAATTTTGTTTTTCTCCTTTTTATTATCAAAAAATCTTATCGAAAAAAAAAAAACAAAAAAAAGAAGCTACAGATCCACGTATGTGGTCTTATTCATGCATTTAGATTCTCCCACTATAAAATAAAAGATCATGTGGTAGCATGATATGAGAGGATTAAGTACACATATTTATTAAGACATTTGGACAATCCAATTTAGTGAATGATCAGCATGTACTGGTTTGGTTATCATGATATTGATATTTAAAACTTCTGCAATTTTTAATGAAAAATGTTATCCAGAGCCAACTATAAATACAGTCATCTAGTCACAGGCAACCAAAAGACTTGATTTTATTATATAAACTGTTTGCTACCAAAACAAAAAAGAGAGAGAGAAGGAAAAGGCCAACCGCCTTTCAATTCTTAAGCAAACATAATTGACAGCTGAAAACAACGCCTACTCTTCATAACTAGAAAAACAAAACCAAGAAACTTCACACAGAACAAAACAAAATATGATAAGTTGCAGAAAATGGAATTTACCATCTACTGCAGTTCTTTATACCCTTGTAATTATATCAAAGAAAATCCATTAAAATACCTGCAGCTTAAACAAATGCTCGAGTAAAGAAGTCGCCTTTCTTTTTGCTCTATCAGTTCCATTCTTCGATATTTCAGTTAGTGGTACAACCGCACCAAGCCTACTGATACAAGCAAGATTTTCTCCATCTTTTTTACACAGTGCTAACAGTATAGCCGTTGCATTTTCTTTATTTCTAGGCTGTCCAGTCCTCAGTAAATCGATCAAAACAGGGATAGTGTTCGCCTTAACCATAGCGATTTTACCTTCCTGATGACTGACTAAAACTGATAATATGGTCAGTGCTTCATCAACCATTCCACTACTTGCAGAATCACCAAGCATTTGCAGCAATGGTTTCAGAATTCCAATCCTCAAAGCACGAAGTTTATTACCTTGATATATGCACAGGTTGAAAAGAGCAGTTGCTGCATCTTTCTTCCCCCTTGGGCTTCCACTGTTAAGTAAATCGACTAAAGCATCTATGGCTCCAGGCGTGCTTCCTATAGTTATTTTATTTTCATCAATGAGCGACAAACTGAAAATGGCAGCTGCAGCATTTTCTCTTGCTTCCATGCTTCCTTTCTTCAGCACCGAAACTATTGGGAAAATTGCACCTGCAAGCACTATCAATTCTTTGTTATGATCGTATATGGAAAGGTTGAGAATCGATGTGACCGCGTGTTCCTGTGTTTTTAGATCATCAGATGATAAAAGGCCAACGAGAGCTGTTATAGCTCCCGCTTCTGCTATTATTATTCTGTTATCGGTGCTTCTTTTAGCTAGAGATCTGATTTCAGCAGCAGACGATCTCTTTTCTTCTAATGAACCATTGAGGAGATTGTGTACGAGTACATTTATTGTGTCTCGATCCCCTGTAATGTCTTGAAATGAACCATCGCCTTTTCTGATGCGACGTGCAAGAGATTTTCTAGGTTGGTCAATGTTGTTAGTCTCGCACCATTGCATGATTAAGCTTCTTAGCACATAGTTTGGAGTTAGAGTTATGTTTTGAAGCTTTTGCTGCGTTTTTGGACATGTTCGGTTACCACAGTCGATCCATCTTTGAATGAATGCTCTTTCATAAGTCTGAATTATCAACCATTTGTTAAAAATAAGTACATGTATACACATGGAACACGAATATGCAGTGAAGAGCCTAAGGCTGTAGGTCTTCCCACAAATTTTAGGCATTAAATAATGTTTACATTTTACACCCTTCAACTTCGCACCCTTCTCTTTCATTAATTTTATAACACTCAATGAAACATAGCAAACATTTACCCATACTCCAGAATTTAGTAACAATGCAACTTGTGTCAAACAAGAGTAGGGTATGAAGCATTTAGAGTGACATAATTTACCTAAACTGAGTTAACAGTCCTAAGTAATATGTTAATATATATAGCACATTGCTATGTCCGTGGAAATATCAGTCAGTAAGTACTAAACAGAATTTTCATCATCTCATGCTCAGACTTTTTTCAACATCTTCCTCCCTCGCATCCCCCGTTTTCAAAAATGAAACAAACTAAAGACAATGAAAGATATGGAAAATTACAAGAATGTATGGCCGCTACCAACTTTGCTAAAGCCGGATGATTCAATCAATTGCAATTTATCCCCACAACTACAGATGAAAAGCCACAATTCCCCACCCCCCCCCCCCCCCCCAAAAAAAATAAAAAATCGAGTGTAGCTGAAAATTAAAGAAAAAGAAACCCAGATTTTAAAAAGTTGAGTATTTTTCCCCCCATGAAAGAAACTTTGTTGGGGATCCTCTAAGCATCAAAGTACAAGATTTTGAGCTTATATTGATAAAGATCCTTCCACTGTTGGTAATGGTCTAAATATGAACCTGAATTGACATTTGTCTAGCATGATCGATTGCTATCAATTGACTGGGTCTAGGCATATAATCACTACAATGACAGAATTGTGGAAAAGCATAAGCATACTAATAAACCATGCCATTTTGCACTTAGCTGTATAGAATATAGTGCCTACTTGCTTTCCTGCTATCGTTCTAGAATCTGATGGGAATCATAGGATATAGAGTGCTCAAAAGACCATCATATCTTCGCTCAAAATTAAATCATAGTGGTAAAACATAGCCCAGATCGTTACTTTGTACTTAACAATAGCTAAACTATATAATCAGACCTTAGTTGTTGGGTTAACCAGGCTGCTGCTCGCAGAACACACATATCGTTTAAACACAGTCGTTCAATGCTAGCACACCACCACACTAGCTTATTTATCATTTAACATCACTTATCACCTTATATTCAGAAGCATTTTCATAGTCACTCAGGTACAAAACCAGTGTTGTACAGTATAACCTACATATGCGATAATTAACTAAAGAACACATGACATATAAATAATTTGGTTTACAACACAAGTCCTACAACATTCATAACACAATCAGCAAATGTTATATGTAAGCACATTACGTAATATACTTGTGAATACTTTTTGTTACATTTAAATTCATCTACTGAAACACATTGGTCATCAAATGGAGCTAGTTTCAAACGTTGCTTGTCCACCTTCCAACTGAATTTCAATGTGAGATGCATACACTTGTTTGTTTTCCGAATGATGTTCCAAGGATTTTGTTGATTAAAATAACCACAATCATGCTTTGATTATTACAACCATGAATTGTGTTACTATTATTTTAATGTTTAAGTTGATAACAGGGACATCTCAACGTACTACAAGTTATAAAAGGAAGAAGAAATCGGATCAATTTTGCCCAACTTAAATATCATTTGAGATATGTTTTTACGCTTGCTTTTGTTTTAAACACAAGTCAAGAAGCCCAACAATCACACACATGTACTTACGTATTTATTTAGCAAAAATTCTAGTTTTCTGTATTTGTCAACATTCATCGAAAAATATAGAATTTGGACATGTTGGTAACCAACAATTTTTTCATGGTCGATCAACTGTCCCACGGTACTTATTCTTATTAATTTCTTGAATATACTTTTTCTTAAAATCTAGAAGTGAAATTATGTACAGAAAAAAGGCCATAAAATATTTGAAGTAAAAAAAAAAAGTTTCAAAATTCTCTTTCAAAATCATGTAAACAGTAGTTTTCTTGATAAGGCAAAAAGTTCAAAGAGTCACCCATGCTTTGCCGGTTGAGCAACCCAAATCAAATGGTCAACAAAAGGTGTCTTCATTGTCACACTGTTTCTTATACAAATTTTCACTTGTACTGCTCCACACATATTTACATGTTTCTTTCGTTTCCAAAACTTAAAAGTCCCCTCATATTTTATTTCTGAAAAGAGGAAGAAGACGAGTGCTCTATGAATTTCAATCATTTTACAATAATTTATGTTCACAAAAATCTAAATGCAAGTACGAAATTTGATACCGAGTATTATTTATTGCCCAATGCCTATACTGTGTATTTTAATTTCAAATAAAATAGCATTATACCTTTATCTTCTTAATGTAAACCTATAGGCGAAAGTGTAAGAAATATTAGTGCATCAAATCCTGGAAGATAAACTCAATTTTCTAGTTTTGAACAGTAGACCAGACTGACATCATATTATTCAGTATCATTTCTTCACTGCAACATACACTTCAACATGTATTTACAAGATATTGTCATTGGCGACTATAAATACCGCAGGCTGTACAAGTGTACAAACATCTGGAAACTTATTGTTTTTCAACTTTTTTTTTTAACCTTTTCAAATTGTGTATGAACGGTAGAAAAGTAAATAATCATATATCTAATTAGCTCTAGATTTTTTTTTCTTTCTATTTCACTTATTTGTTTCCAACACTGTATTTGAATTCATTAGCCATGCTATTTATTTTAATTTTCATGTTCATTTCTTTCAGTTTTAACTTATAAAGGTGTACTATTAATTTATTAGCTTATATATTACTATTTGATTAGTTTCAATCAGAGTTGCAGCTTGAATTGATGATATTCAATATATTTATTAAATTGGTTTGTTTGGATCCAAATCAAACTATAAATTTAATGTTAGGTCCTAATCAACTTTTTACAGCTTGAAAAAAATCACTTTCAAATTTCATTTGACACACAAGATTTAAATTTGAATATCGAGAGTTCCTTTATCTAATTTTCTATGGAGGACCAACACGAACACATTCGCAAACGTTCTACAATAACACATTGACGCTATATATATAAATATAACTAAAATTTGCTGCTTTCAAATTGATATAAAATAGCACAAACAACATTCTTCAAACAAAATTTTTAGATCTTGTCTTTGAAAGCTACTCACTCCACAAAAAGCACAAGATCAATCTATTGCCATGGGACATTATCTACAAATCTATTTCATTCAAACCTGACTTCCTGTTGTACATGGCGCTATTTCTCTGGAGATCTTTCAAATGTCTAAAAAGAGGAAATAAAAGGAAAATGCTTATAGCTATATATATATATATATATATATATATATATATATATATATATATATATATATATAGAGAGAGAGAGAGAGAGAGAGGGGGGGGGAGGTTATATGGCACCCCATTTTGTTAGCACCCCTTTTGCACCTTTATAATAACCACTCATCTATTATTTATTAAGTTAGTGGAGGGAGAGAGAGTTAGTGGAAGGAGAGAGAAAGAGGATTGTGTGGTGGAAATCAGGGGGGCTAAATGGGTGTTGGACTATTTGGGGTGCTCTTGATCACTCCTCACACACACACACACACACACACACATATATATATATATATATATATATATATATATAGACACACACACACACATATATAAATTTCAATATATATATAGGGAGCAGCTAGTGAGACACAAAATTAAACACAGAATTAGAGACACGAACTCTGGACCGTAGGACTTGTTTGTCTTTATGTGGAAATTGTAATTCCGGGGAAGATCTAGTAGTTGAAATTGCTTGTATCTAAATTTATGTCACCATTTTATGTCTAAATAGACTTTCTCATATATATATATATATATATATATGTATATATATATAACACCGTTTATCATGGCAAATACTGTTGTGATTTGTGACATAGAATCATGTATGTTGATAGAGACGAGGCACGGATGTGATTGGCGGTAGAGAAGATGTTGCAGCAACAGAAAGAATGTTAGAAGGAGCAGTTTGGCGTTTGAGCGGATTTATTACTAGATTTTGACCCGGTCTTTCTGTGTCTTATTCTGCAAGTATTGAGGGAATATATTCCTAATATATCTTTAAGGGGAAAATTGAATATTTTTCCTAAGCCTTTTGTTCTCCTATAAAAGTAACACATAGGGTTGGATTAATGTATGACCGAATAGAGTGGAGGCCGTGTGCCTCTAGGGCTTGTGTGCCTTAGAGAGGATTGGTGCCTCCCAGTTAATCCAAAGGTTAACCGTCGTTCTTCTTTATTGTTCTCCTTCTCCAACAAAGAGTGTTAGTCATCTAGATATTCTTTCCATTTCTCAATAAACTTATTGATTCTTGTAATTTTGTTTATTGTTGGTTCTGATCCATTGAGTGTAAACAAAATTTGTTTTTTATTGAATCGATAAAGAGGGTGGTTGGGTGGAATATCTTATGTTTGCATGTATGATTTCATATCTGTGTCTGTTTCCATAGAAATCATCTTTAAGTAACTGGGTGAAGAAGATCTTGGATGCTTCCGCAAAGTCGCAGTTTTCATAACAGTTGGTATCGGAGCTAGATCATCGCAAAGCTTAGAGTGAGTGATTTTGGATTGGAAAAATTGATTTTTGTTCGGAAAAATATTGATTTTTTTGTTGGAAAAATTGATTTTTTTTTATGTCGGATGTGATGGCGTTGTAGGTGATGACTAATTTTGATTGGGGATTTGAAGGCCTCAATGGTTTGGTTGATGGAGACGAAGAGAAGTCCTCCGATGTGGATGAGGGAAGATGGAAGAAGACGAAGATGTTGGCAATTAGTTTAATTTGTCTATTCCTTGGTGATTCGGTTCATGTTTTCGACAGGGGTCTTCACGTTGATGATGCTCGAGGGATCATACATGATCGAGGAAGGAACTCAGGTCAAGTGGTAGACGGGTGTCGATGTGGAAGGCGAGTGACGGTTGAAGAACCTAGTCCACAGCAAGATGAAGAGGTTGATTTGGTCACATCGACAGGGGTCTTCACGTTGATGATGCTCGAGGGATCCGGGGTGATCAAGGAAGGAGCTCAGATCAAGTGTTAGACCGGTGTCGATGGTATTGCAAACACTTTTAGACGTTTTGCAGCTCAGGTGGTAGATGCATCTTTTGCAGGCGGTGAGTTGTGTTTGTAACTGAGGTGTGGTCGTAGTCCTTCAAATCGACTAGGTGTATCTCGTTGCCCTGAAATCGAGGTTGTGGGGTGTATCTCGTTGCCCGGAAATCGAGACTGGTTTAATTGAAAGAAGGTGTCGTTGAAAGAGCTAGGTTGACTTGGTTGGTGATTGTTGGAGTGTTGATATGATTTCAGATTAAGTTGGAGCGTTGTGATGGTGATTTCACATGTCCATGGAAGTCGGATGACTTGTTGCTGATGTGATTTCATATCAAGGTGGAGTGATGTGATTTGTGACATAAAATCACATATGTTGATAGAGACGAGGTGTGGATGTGTTTGGCGGTAGAGGAGATGCTGCAGCAACAGAAAGAAGGTTAGAAGGAGCAGTTTGGCGTTTAAGCGGATTTATTGCTAGATTTTGATCCGGTCTTTCTGTGACTTATTCTGCAAGTATTGAGGGAATATATTCCTAATATATCTTTAAGAGGAAAATTGGATATTTTTCCTAAGCCTTCTATTCTCCTATAAAAGCAGCACATAGGGTTGGATTAATGTATGGCCGAATAGAGTGGAGGTTGTGTGCCTCTAGGGCTTGTGTGCCCTAGAGAGGATTGGTGTCTCCCAGTTAATCCAAGGGTTAGCCGTCGTTCTTCATTGTTCCCCTTCTCCAACAAAGTGTGTTAGTCATCTAGATATTCTTTCTCTTTCTCAATAAGGTTATTGATTCTTGTAATTTTGTTTATTGTTAGTTCTGATCCATTGAGTGTAAACAAAATTTGCTTTTTGTTGAATCAATAAAGAGGGTGGTTGGGTGGAATATTTTGTGTTTGCGCGTATGATTTCATATCTGTGTTTGTTTCCATAGAAACCATCTTTAGGTAATTGGATGAAGAAGATCCTGGTCGCATCCGCAAAGGCGCAGTTTTCATAACAAATACATATAGTACATAAAATTGCAATTTACGGAACATGTTTATTTCACAACAAGCACCAATTCCTATCTATTACTCGTTAGCTGTAAAATAAGACCCTACAGATTAAAGTACATGTACAATCATTTCAAAATTAATATTCCAAACAGTCAATTTGAGGGGAATTTCTTGTTGCTCTACTTGGAGCATCAAACTTCACAATACAACACGCTTGGTGGTAGTCATGTGTCTGAAACTGATTCATTTTGTAAAAATACCGGGGATTACTAGTCAATATGAGATGTATTTTGAATAGTCATGGCCCATGGACTCATGGGTTAGCTATTGGGGTACTGGAAGAGGAATTTTAAAATTACCCCACTTTGGACAGTCCCTTTCACTGTAGCCTTCTGTTTCAAGTCAACAAATGTCAAACAGACATTGAAGTTTGGTCAGGAATCCATTTTCTGCTGGAATATCTTATCTCTTGTATCCTAATACCGCGTGAGTTACTTAATCAAACACCGTATTTTCAAGATAATCACTGCTAAGTTCAAAATAGATGCTTAAGCAAGAAATCTCCATTGCATCAATTTCTTTAGCTATGAATAACAATCCATTTGTTTATTTGTATCTAGTGATAATTGTTCAAAACCACACAATTATTTGTTACTTCGTTCCCATTTTTTCTCAGCTTCCCAATTTAGCGATTAATAATGTAATATCTATCAGTAGAAACATGGAATTAAAATTGCAGTCGCACCATTAAATAACATTAATATGCATCATCCAGTTGAAATGCATGTTATATGTAATAAAAAAATACAATAACAATAAGATGTTACTAATGCATGATAATGATGACTACAATCCTAATAATACAATATGTCATTTTATATATCAGCCAATACGATAAGCAAACAGTAACAATTGGAAAGTGATGATAATACCAATAATATTTTCCTAATTTAGATAGTAGGGCATATGTAGAAACTAATAGTGAAATCTAGCTAACTTTTTTCCCCTTTCTCAAATACTCAAGTAAAACCAGATGGGTGAATCATCATCTATCAAAGAGGATTACGCAGCCAGGATTTGAACTCATATCAAACAGTTTCTCTACAGATGTCTAATCCACAGAGCAACCCTATGGGGTTTAACTTCATAGCTTATCACACTGATGTTACGGTAATTATCTGAAATAGAAAATTTTAATTATTGATATAATAATACATATTAAGATTTTACATGGTAAATGAATTCGTGAGCTACACACACACACACACACACAAAAAAAAAACTATTTATTCACTTATATGTTTATACTTCTGCATTTATAAATAACATAATAATTCAACAAAACTTCAGATCAAACTTCTAAATCTCTTTTTGGGTGGAAATCGTTTTCTACAATGATTAATTAAATGAACAGTATCACTGTATGAGTGAGATCTTAAGTTCATCATATTATCAAACTTGGGTTGAGGTCGGTTATCAAAAAGGTTCCATCTCTGAGTGAGTGAGAGTGAGTTTTTGTGTGTGCATGTATTGGTCAATGGTAGAATAAATAAAGCTCGGTTTTAACCCAAGCTACAATTTCACACTCTCGAATACATTGACCGTCTTCTTAGAAGTAATTATTGACCAATCAAAACATCATTTTCTATACTTTGTCATTATAAATGACAATAAAGAACTGAAGAATAATATGATAGCTATACGAAAGTTGATTAGTATGCACCAAGATTTAGTGAACGTTTTATCTTTGGCTGGAATACGAAATTATTAATGAAATTACATTACATAGATGAAAAGTTAAAATGATATTACTGCAAACATAGTACACGTAAAAGCTGACGGCAATATAATTTTGGTTTTGTCAACATGTATCTATTGGGCGTATGTTAACAACCGCTCATCACCACTAATAGACGAGAAATAATCACTAAAAAAATAAAACATTGACAGCTAAACTCAAAACTACTCTTACTAATTACATACATAAGTATATGGAAACCACGAGAGTTATTATATAAATATTTATAATCTTAAGACATACATCCACTAGACACGTGCGTTAACATTTCCCTAACAATATTCACTCTTAAACATATAATTATGTAACTATTTAGAATTCGATTTTGATTTCAAAATTTATCTCGATGCTAGATTGTCATCACATAATACAGAATTTTCAAACTAGGAGCTTATAATATAATCAGTACATTGATAGGATTGATATTCGTTCATTTTTTTCAATCATCATGCAATCAGAGTAAGCAATATTTGGTTAGAACCGAATAAACAGACAAATCCATTTATTCGGTTGGTTGAGTTAAATTAGTATATAATTGGTTGGTGTGATAAATTTATTTCAGTAATGATCCAACTGAACCAACTAACTTTTTATTGTATTGTCAATTATTAGTATGGCTATAATAGTGTTTTCAAATTAAATCAAAATGAACATAATAATTCAAAATTTAATCAGTATTATTGTTAAAATAAATAAATAAAATCACAAAATTTGAGTTTTAGTTATAAATTCATTGGATATTCTAGTCATAAAATATATGCTTCTTTAATTTTAGTGGAAATTTGTGAGGATATACTAACACACAATAATTAGAATTTAAGCCATGCTTCTACTTTATTTAAAAATAGGGCATACTTTTTAAATTTAAGCCATATGTCTAGAAAAAAAAAAATTAACTATGTGTAAAGACATTTATACACATTGCATAAATTTTACTATTTCATTCAGTTGAATCAAACCTATAGCATTAGTTACGTAATTTTTTCACGGTGAACCTTTTGAAATAATTTTGCTGATAAGGTACTAATATTTTTTCGCTTTATCGTGCAAAAAATTATCAAATTTTGATTTTATTTTTTTGTTGTAAAAGTTGTATAATTTTCAAAGGTGGTGTCTGACGCAACGGTAAGGTTACCCGACAGGTAATCTGGAGTGTGCAGCTTCGAGTCCCAGCCTCTTCAGTTATGTGAGGAAAAGACTGTACGCACTAATCGACCACCCCCAGAATCCGGAAAGTCGTGAAAATAGTATTAGGTGGGAGACTGCCTGGGAAGTCCTCTCACTTGAGTACGGGAGCCTTTTGGCACTGGGTATCCACCTTAAAAGTTATATAATTTTCATTTTTCAGTTATATTTTCTTAATACGTCATAAAAATTTACTTAATACACAAGAAAATTTTCCTACTTTGCTAGTTAAATACAAGATCATGCTCTGCTTTATAATGACTTCTAATCAAAAATTTATTTATGGCACTAATAATTAGCTTTGACATTGTGTTATATATATATATATATATAGACATATATATATAGACACACACACATGCAATAATTAAAATTTTGTTTTGACACTGATATTTATCAATTTTGATACACGCACATATATAAATGTATGTGTATATGCAGTAATCAAAATTTATTTATTATATTTACATTTATCAATGTTGCTATACACATATATATATACATATAAATATGTTTATGCACATAAGCACGCACACATGTATATACAAATGTGCATACACACACATACCAACTACTAGCAAATCAATCTTTCCATTTTGATACTGATATGAATCAATCTTTATATATCTTTACATAGGCATATATCAGATTTAGAACATGTAAAATAATAATTTTGTTTTGAGTATAAAACAATGCTCACGCTTAAGAATATCATATGGTGTTATGAACCAATTTTCACTTACGATACTGATATATACAAGTTTGGACACATATGTCTAGCTTTCTAACTTGAATATTATATTATACCTGGTTAAAAAAATAACCTTTGAAAAATCAAACTCTATTTTTGTTTATATGATACTAATATTTATCACCTTTGATGAATGAATGTACATAGGAGTGTGTGTATTTATCAATTCTAACCAAAAAAAAACACATGTATGTATGAAAGAGAGTGTGTGTTTGTATAGAAGTTTTGATATATGTAAGCAATTTTGATTGGGTATAAAATTATGTTCAGGTTTGAAATAACGTCTGATACACTAAATCTATTTTCGTTGATATTTAACAAACTTGATACATATGTTCATATGTACATACACACATTTGTCTGATCATATTAGTTTTAACACATATATATAAGGGTTTATATGCATGCATGTAACAATCGTGATACAAATTTTATTGATTTTGACGAGTAAGTAATAACCAATAAAAATTCATACATTTAAAAAAAAAATGACAATCGATTTTAATTTGTTTATTTTAGTGTAAAAATATCTTCTAAACATAATAAGTGGATTTGTTACAAATAAAGCAATGTCGTAATGATCAAAATATAAAAAGGTTCTTATGTATACATAAAACTATAATGATACATATATTTATCATTTTTGATTTATAACTAATGGAAAATTTTGATTTTTCCTTTGTGAAATATGACGATGCGTTTTTTCATCAATGGAAAAGTAATAAGTTGATCTGTTTGCTGAATAATTAATGAAAAAAATACCTTTTTTTTTTAGTGAAATATGACAATGGCTTTTAAATTATTCTTTGAATGTGAAAATATCTTTGCTAAAAATTAAGCATTGTCATAAATCATAATAATCAAAGTATTAAAGAGTTCTTATAAAGGCATATAACTATAATGATACATATATTTATCATTTTTATTTATAAAGAATGGAAAAAATGATATACTTTTTTGTAAAATATAACGATGGATTATATTTTGTTTTTTTTTTTCTAATACAAAAATATCTTCTTGACATAATAGGTGGATCTATTTCAAATTAAGCGTTGTCAATCATCAAAAATGTCAAAGAATTTTTATGCATTAATATAACTATACTATACTAATACATATATATTTATTGGTTTTGAAGTATGACTAGGAAAAAATGATTTTTTTCGTGAGGTAAGACAACATATTTTAACTTATTTTTTGAATGTAACTTTTTTTCCTAATATAATAAATGGAATTGTTTCGAATAATCATTGCCATAATAATCAAACTATCAAAAGGATTCTTATGTATGCATATAACTATAATGATACGTATATTTATCGATTTTCATGTATAATTAAAGAAAAAATTGGCTATAATTTTTATGAAATATGATGGTGGATTTTAATTTGTCTTTTGAACATAAATTATATCCATAACATAATAATAATAATTGAATCTATTGCAAATCAAGTATTATCAAACTATTATATTATGTATATAACTATAATGATACATATATTTATCTATTATAACGTACAACAATGGAAAATTTGATTATTATTTTTTGTTAGACAGGAAAGCGGACTTTAATTTATTTAAATGTAAAAATATGTTCTGTTCCTAATTAGCCATTGTGATAATTATGAAACTGTCAAAATGCATTAATATACTTTTATTAAATATGAGACGATCATAAATTTATAGTAAGAGGGCCCAAAAAACAAATAGATTATATAATAGGCATCGTCGACCAAATGACAATTTTATTTTCTTTCAACTAAAATTTATACCCAACTAATAATGCCAACATTAACAATCTGGAGAATTAAACTCGTGACCTTTAATATCGTAGCCTAAATTACCACCCAACTGAGCCAACCTTAGCTGTCGCTTGGTTCATTTTTTGAATTATTTACTTATAATTCTGTCTGCATTTACTTGCTTAAAACAAACCAAACCTTCTGGTTATTCACCCATAAGTATTGCATACTGTGTATTGCAATGAACCACTATCCTGTACCAAAATTAATAGCAGACAATATGAACATGCCAAGCATTATTTGACATCATAACATGACATGATGACATGAAGATGAAGCTTGGTAATTTTTCAATAGTTTTTTTCCAACTTATCTCAAATTCATGTATTTTCTAGTGATGTTCATAAAGCCAAAGACCATAATCTTTAGCCCTGCCAAAACCATGCTCATATCGTTTTTTCTAACACTAAACTATTATTTTCACATAATGTTAACCAAATCCAACCAAACTACTTTTTTTAGAAAACGTGTGTTTGGAATTTTATCCTAATCTAAATTGCTTATGATTTCGAATTTTCTGTTATCCATTCTCTTTTCACCAAATCAAACACTTCTTGCACATCAATATTCATGTCATTACAAACTCGTCTATTACATCTACTCAATTTTATGTATTACAATTAAGTAAATATATATATCAAATCAAATAATTACATTTGATATAATAGTGAAAGCAAAAATAGCTAACACAACACAATTTAAGCTCCAAAACTTTCTAGCTAATCTTTCATCATATGCAAAAATGCAGAAAATCAATATCATGTTTACTGCAAAATGCACAAAAATGACAACCTGTGGTCATATTCT
Source organism: Allium sativum (assembly GCA_030737875.1). Taxonomy (NCBI): domain Eukaryota; kingdom Viridiplantae; phylum Streptophyta; class Magnoliopsida; order Asparagales; family Amaryllidaceae; genus Allium; species Allium sativum. The sequence goes on along the minus strand of CM060923.1, from coordinate 73,213,901 downwards.
AATTTTCACTTTTTCAGTCAATGGCATATTAGTTGCAAACACATAAAAAATTAAAATCTGTATAATTAATAATTACTTTATAAACCTTTTTGATATACATTTAAAATTAACTTAGAACTGATAATATAATTGTCACAAAATACAAAAACGGGCATTACCTATGTTTTCAAATCTTTCAAAAAATGTTTTTTCCACCAAACTTCTTTTAGCGTACACCGAAAAAAGATACAGAAAATCATTCTCACATTTGCCAAAAGATATCTAAAAAAAATATTGATAAAAAAATATACATAATAGTAGAGTAGATGGGTTTCGTCCATTGTTCCTGGTCACCCTAATCGATACCTTCACTAAAGGTATGCAGATACTCAAAATTCACGTCAGCTTCTTTAATATAATCAATATGCTTACCTAAGTCCTTGACATCTTCAAAATTAGTAACCACTTTTGTCTTTTTTTTTGAATATACTCCAGGAGAACCCGACAGACCGGTAAATTCATAAGGAAAATATGTTATGCGTATCTGCTTCAACTCATGACATCTACAATTTCTGGATACTATTTTTTGCAAGAAGTGTGTGCAAGGCAAGGCTCAAAAGAATTACTAACCACTTGATTATAACATAATTTAATCTATCTATAAAAATAACCATAAATTATCATTTTTCTCAGCCTTTTGTTTAAGTTTATATGTGTAAGGCAGCTGTTCCCTCTAAATTAAATAAATTATTGCCACTATAGTTTCGACACTGGATTGAAAAACAAAAATATAAATATAACAATGGCCACGGAAAGTAAGTAAACATATCCACAAATGCATACTTTTTAGAAATTTTCAATTAGAATATGTCTGCATTGCTTTAGTTTAAAGCTTTGAATATAGAATGTGGATTGACAAAATTATTTTACAGAAACTGTTTAGAGGCCACCTAAAGAGCTTAAATGTATCTGCAAAATCTTACATCTCTAGCGTTTTTCAACCAGATGTGATAACAACATGTTACATGTAAATAACCTTCAAAAAGTTGAATATAAACAAGTTATATGTACATAAGTAACTTATTTCATCAATTTACAACAAAATATCCAAATGTTTAACGTTTTCTTTATAGCATTATCTTGCAATGCACATAAAGATCTTAACATTTCCCATATAGATCCATTAGAATAAAAAAGTGTAATTATCAACATAGTGAGATATTTACATACTAGATACTGCTTTATAAGGTCATCGCTACGTTTGGTAAATTGGTTTGACAAGATATATAAAACTCCTTTATTAGCTCCAGTATTTACCTACACTAATCCTGCAATGCTGATCTACACTAAATCAAATAGCAATTTATCTTTTTATGCAGTACCCAGTGTTGCAATATTTATTTCTAACACATATTATTCACTACCACCTGCCATCAGTTGAGAGCATAGAAGGGAACCATAATATAGCATGTTTGCAAGGTGATAGAATCAAAATGATTTTGTTAAAATTGTCTATTGTCGTGGTACTTTCCCTATCTATAGGAAGAATAGGCTTTCCATATAGTAAAAGTTAACGGAAACAACACTTTATTCTTCCAAATATTTAATTTTGCACTAGCTAAAATTTCCCGTAAGAAATTCTTGAAATTTGTATTTTCACTTAGCTATCACATAGGTAGAATAATTTAACCTAACATAGTCTGTTTCAGACTAGGTCGCTTAATTGAGTGGACACGACAATTGTTGAACCATAAACTGGCTGCAATCACACTATTTAACAATCCTGAATACAATTGTGTCATGATAATATGATATACAATGAATAAGTTTGATAACGTTATAGACAAACAGTTTCCTGTCCTCGGCTATAACACATCACTGCAGCATGTGCAAAAACAAACAGCCTTTTGATATAAAGCTTTGGCATCTAAGTGGTTCTTGATATAACTGCAAGGTTGGTTGTGATTCAAACGTCTATATATAAACATGCCAATGATTTAGCTATAATTTTACAAAACTAACTGATCATTAGACAGTGCCTGAACTCTGCCATATTCCAAAACGGAAAGTTGGCATTGCACCTCGGTGATTTATCGTTTACGATAATTTTAGCAAGTTTGTAATTTGCTACGTGATTGTTTAAAATCAATGTAGATACAGATAGACAACATGCATTTGTTTCTATGCATAATGCATTTTCTACCATCTTAAAAGGCAACATTTAACAATTCAAATTAAACATGTAAAATTAGCTGTTTAAGTAACAAACCTGTCCTGTAGAGACAATAACAGGATCCCTCATTAGCTCTAAAGATATCGGACAACGGAAATCTTCTGGAATTGCTAAAGAATCACTTCTCTTAACTTCTTTCACTTTTTTAACATTCTTAATATCTTTTTCATCTCCATCATCCGTAATTTTTCCAAGCATGTCCATCAGTTTCGTTGTCATTTTCTCAGCATCGCGCTTTGACTTTCCATTTACTTCTGCAATTAGTAAAACTATTTCATCGTGATCATGGTTGACATGATTCACAGTGTTTGTTTCCTCAATTTGCAATTCTTTTAACTTTCTGCTTGATGATTCTCTTGTGAGCTCTTTAACCTGTTTGTGTGTCAAGATTTTGTAGATTTCTTCAAATATCTTGAGGTCTGGTGTTCCACTCTTTTCTGTTGCTCTTTTCAACTGTACACGCACTAGCTCAACCTAAAAAATTAATCGAATCACTAACGAATATAACATATAATACAGTCAAATCAAAGCTTCAAATGCATGAATCGACATTGTATCAGCATTACTAGCAAGTGATCTAGACTAACGTATGATGTAGTTTCCTGATACATATGACATGGATTTTTTTTATTTTTTTTAAGAAAAAAAAATAACCTGCTCTTGGACTTCATCTGATATCTCAAAATCATCATATGGTAGTTCTCCAAGAACCTTCTCTAACTGCCACGTCACGTAACAGAACTGGATTGCAATACTTCTGTCTAACACATTCTGAGTGAAAAAGGTAAACCAATCAGAACTATGTACATACTGAAACATCATCTAGTTTACCCAGAAAAAAATATAGATGCATTAATTAATGAGCAAATGAAAATACTGACTTTAAGGAAACAATCAACCAGGGATTGCCTGTTATTATGTACAAAACTAAATCATTACAAGGATCAAAATAAACAAATTGATCAAGTGGTATCTGTTTTATTTAGAGTCATGCTATATACACCTCAATATATACTGTCTTTTACCATACAAAATAACAAAATAAAAATATACAAGTCTGTGCTTCATAATACCCAGAGTCCTTTCAGTCAATACAACATATAATTTTGGTAAAAACTGGACTTGTCGTGTCAATCTTTCTCTGAAATTCTTGGTCGTGGCAATTATTTTGGAGCCATGCCGTCTGGTCGCATGAAATTGGACTGGAGCGGCGAGCGGCGGACGGCGGAGGATTGTGGAGAACGGAACGGGAGAATGTGGAGTAAGGGAGGCATGGTGGAGCAGCTAAGAATCATAGGGAAGTAGGTACGGTGAAGTATGGAGTATTTGGATTTTGAGATTGGTGAATTAATGGTAATCAAGATTTTAGAAAGAAAGAAAAATAAATTTAATAAATAAATGGGTAATATAAAAGATTAAATACATAATATGGAGCACGCAATGAAACTAGATCGGTTAAAATGAAGGTTGAGTAAAATGCAGCAGCTACTGGGGGGTATATAGGGCGACTTTTTATTTATTGGTCAATACTGAATTGTTTGGACTAAGCTAAAACAGCCTTTTGTTTCACAAATCTCCTCATTTTAATTTTTTTCAACACAACGCGCATTTATGCTCTATCTATTGGAACAGTCATTAATATTCTATTCTCGTCAAGGTCAAGTTAGCCCAAAATAAGTCTAACACTTGAATTATTTGGAAACTACTTCCTCAGTAACAATGAATTTACAGAAACATGCATATGTTATTTCTTCAAAAGCAAAGATTATGATCTCTAAAGAGAAGATGTGGTACAAAGTTATTATCACGTGTATTATGTATGCATTCGAATTAGAACTTAGAAGTGACAGTTGGTTATTGTATTCTAAAGATTCTAAATCAAAATTTTAGGCATTGTATTCGACTAAATCATTGCAACTCAATCAGGTTAAGCTAGGCAGTAGGCAACAATAAACGAACAAAGATGCCATAATTACATATAATGATGCAACGCCGTGATCAGTGCACTGAATTTGACTGATAAAAGAGGGGAAAAAACAAATACTCTCTCCGATTCATAATATAAGAAGTTTTAGGAAGTTTGCTTTGTTTCAATATATAAGATGTTTAAGCTTGTTATTCCAACTTTATCTCTGATCCATAATAAATGTCATAAATCCAAAAGCTACTTTATGAGTATTTTTATGCACGAAAAGTAAGAAGTAGTTGATGGAAATAGAAAATGTAGTTGACAACACATGAAAAGAGAAATTAATGTAATTTAAGTATGGATTAAAATGTCATTTGAAATTTTTCTTAATTCTTGTGTCAACCTCTGAAACTTCTTATACTATGAGGAGTAGTAGTCTACTGATATTGAACATTTCCACATTACTTGCAAGCTGTTAATTAATTAGAAAATCAAGTGCCCAGGCCATTATAATTTACATAATCAGTCGCTGATTCAATATCCAAAATACCATCAAATTTAATAATCAAACATAACAAAAAAAAGTTGAATAAATATACAATCTCACATCATGCTGTAGAAATCTCTTTGCAGCTTGAAGACCCAATAATAGATTATCCAAACGGGAAACATCACTCAAAGAAGAAGAGGAGGAAGAGGAAACTCCTCTACTCGCAAATTCTCTAATCTCTTCAATTAAATGCAGGAGCAAAGAAATTTTTCTAGACAACCAAACGCAACTCTTTCTAAATGGGTCGTCGGGAAACTTGTCCACCATTAAAGAAACATCTTTAATGATGGAGAAAAGCTCTTCAGCCATGAAGAAGTCGGACCTGAAAGCTGAGATAGAAGGAAGAGGAAGAAGAGAGTAGTGTCGAAGTCATAGGGAGAGAGAGCAAGATAGAGAAGTGAATTAATGATTAGAAGGAAGAATCTTGTTGAATAAAAAATGAAGAAGAATACAGTTGGAGCTGAGATAAGATAGAAGGAGCCACGATGAAGAGGAGAAGTTTTCGTGCTAGCTATATATAAAAATGAAATCATTTCCGATTACTATTTTTTTATTTCAAAACAGTAGTCAATTTTTTTATATTGATGTTATCGCGTACGTTTAGCAGTCGCGCGTGGACAAACAGAAGAAGATAGGATGCGAAACTCTCAGATTGACGCATACATGCCTGCAAGTGATGTTTTACTGTTGAAACTAAAAAAAAAAAAAAAAAAAAAAAAAATCAATTCTCTTCTTATCGTTTGTCCGATTTAATTTTACAAAAAAAATTTCACCCTCATTTATGCCAAAAACACCCTTATAATTTAGAACTATGATTGATTCTAAGGTTGTTTACAAATCTTACTCGATTCAGATTAGATTATCATGCAAACTCCACTCGTCTGAACTATGTTATTATACCAACATCGCTTGATTCGAATTAGGTTATTATACAAATCTCGTTTGGACCGCACTAGATTTTACAAAAACATCATCTTGTTGAAGCTTATGTATGTTTGTATTTCTTTCAGACATGATTTGTCGTAATTTCAAGAAAAAACTAAAAAATGGTTAAAAAAGCGTGGTGTGAAAAGTGAAAAATGAGGTTTAGATAGAATTAGCCTAAAAAAAATTGTTTTTTGAGAGCAATTTAATTTCTTAAAACGTTCAAAGTCGGGTGTTGATTTGGAATTAAGGATGCCCCCGACACCAAACGAAGGGTTGTTTGTCTTAATTTGCGTTGCTTTGACAATTCAGAAGGTTGTCAAAGCAACCCTGGAGATTCAGGCTTAGCTAACTAAAATATGCTAAGCTTAACCACTGTATTTTGACCATCTAAAGCCATATTTCGGCAATCCACGATCTTAACCAGTTAAAGGGACGGTGTGGATTACAATCCACGTCGTCTCATGGATTGTAATTTAATGGTTGTTGATCACAAATCATGATTTTCCTCTTAACCATCTAAAGTTAGCTAGCTAAGAACACTTTGTGTTTTCTCCTGTGTCAACATGGTTGAAACTGATGTTTTCTAACCAACCCAATTGGGGATGCTCTTGTAATCGGGGAGGAGTCTCCAAACATCAATTTTATCCTTAACTCACCTCGACATTCTTCCAACCCTAAAAAACATAATGCCCCAACCAGGGTAAAAAATACGTGAGCCATACATATGTACTGAAACTTCCAACCATTAGACTGCAATTAGGACTCTCAACGTATGGATGTGAATGTCATCATATATATATATATATATATATATATATATATATATATATATATATATATATATATATATTTGCATTCGAAAATATTGTGAAATATTGGATATTTGCATCCGCATATATGGATGGATATCGGATAATTATTTCATCCGCTAACGATTGATAAATCAAGAAACATAAATGAAAATTTTAGTTTAATATAAATGTTTTTCAATCTCATTAATTATTTAAGTGTTAAAAATAAACAAATATGATAACAACGAATAGTTCTGAGCAATTGATATGCATTTAGTTCATATAATATGAACTTCTAACTTAACAAAATAATCAATAAATATTTTTTGGTCATATTAAAATACACATAACTTAAAACATAATCTTAGAAAAAACCGAACGAATATTTTTCTAATGTGGATGTCTTCGTTTCCATATGTGCCTTCGTTTTTCGAATAACGAATGTTTATTCTCTTTTCGGATATAGCTACAAATAGATTTTGCATTTTTTGGTATCCCTTAACGGTCCTAAATTTGCAATATGTGTGTTGGCACTTAGAAAACAAACTATGTTAACGTATAATAGCTGGTTATAAATAGGTCCTCTATTGTAATTATAAACCCTTCTTATGACGACCACCCAACACCTCCGACACTCAGATAGAGTGCAACGGTGGTGCTTGGTCGAAGCAGTGCGATCATCAAAATCAAAAGATAAGAAAAATCAACCCATAAATTGTTCATATATCTCACAGCGCATGCAAGAAAATATAATAATATAACATTAATATATAAAATGCACAAGACGGTAAATAACTGATAATGAACTGCACTATCAGGGTAATAGATCCCTACAACATAATGGAAATATAATCATACAATTGAGAACAACTCAAATAAACTTTCTCTAAGAAAAGAAGCACTAAGACTCATAGTACTAAACAATGGAAAATAATAGAGTACAAATAGGTAATGGATGGAAGATCCTCCTGCTTGCTACTTGGATAACTATTAATGCTCACTCCAAGTTGTTTCTAATCTACTTATTTAAGAGTACCCGGAGTAATAAGAAGCAATGCACCCCAAGTCAAATACTAGTCTAGACCGAGTGATAATAATATCAAATACTAAAATAAGTTAGGATAATAAGTAAGGAGAACCATACCTGACATGTCATTACATACGTAGAGTCAGCACATATGAAGGTATATACTACTTTATAATCAACATGTCAAAAGGTGTAATAGATATATAAGGGTTATAGTGATAGTAAAAAAATAAGCATAACATCCATCTTCACATTTACTCACTCAGCGCGTTGGATATAAGATAACGCTTGGTTTCCTAATTCTCGAATCCATGTCGTTCAGTAAGCCAGAAACTTGGTTGTATCAAGGGGCACAACCCAAGGTAAGGATCCGACGTGGTCTGAGTAGATGTTATATATTTTCTGATTTAGAAATGATCTCCCGATATGGAGATAAGGACATGGCATAGCCTAGATGCACATTGTAACACCCCCACACTTTTCTATGCCCAAATTTCGATAAAAATCGAAACTCGAACACGTCCAAGCATGGAGCGTGTAAATCTAGTACCTGCAAATAAATGAGCATGAGCATAATCAGAGTAAGATAAGATAACTCATATCGGAAACAAAATAGGATAAACTAGTATTAACTCAGGTAACTACCTTTTTAAAGTAAGCCACTTTGCCAATACCGAGCATGAGAGAGAACGAGAACCGAAAGCCAAACTAAAACACCTGTGATAACTCGACCTTATCTAGAAACCTAGGAGGTCGTAATGAGGAGGGGGTCCAAAGAACAAGATTCTGGTGAACATGAAATGTACAACACAGATTATAATACTGTTGACGTGCTTTTTAGTCAAAGCTGTCACACGTCAAGTATTTGGTGAGCGACGCGCTCAAGCGTCAAAAAGTCACGTCACAGCTGGGTTCCAAAATTATAGGGTCGAAATTCTGGGTTCGAAATTCTGGGGTCGAAATTCTAGGTTCGAAATTCATGTTAAGAGGCTGCTTTTGGGGTTCAAAAATTGCTTTTTATGGGTCCCATTTCCTACCTACTCCCACCTAACCTTCCTCCTATAAATACCCCAAGCCTTGGCCTTCATTTGGATCATTCTGTCTTGAAATTTTTGGACTCCTAGAGCTCCAAACACTCGTTAGTGGCTTCCAACACCTTCACCATGACCATTAGAGATGGCATGAATAATAAAAAGGTAGCATACGTGTTTTCCATCAACACTTGGACAATAACAAAGATTGTTATACTACTTTTGAACTTCATGGATATGAACAATAAACTTGGATGTTGTTGACCGAGTCAGCGCTTCTCAATGAAGAAGAAGAAGGGAAATTTAGTCAAAAGTGTAGAAAAAACATATATTTTGTTATTCTATTGTAACACTTTGTACTTAGCTATTGTCCGAACTTGTACAACTTTGTAATCGACAAAAGATATGATGAATGATGATTATAAAGTGGACATAGGCGTTGGTGTCGAACCACTATAAAAGTTGTGTCTCCCCGCATTTATTTACTTTACTGCTCATTTGGATTTACATATTCATTAGGCGTTGGCGTGCGAAAATTTTCCGCGTCAACATTTTGGCGCGCCAGGTAGGGGACGCACAACTTCAACCTTTGCATCGGATTAAGTGTTTGGATTTGTGTTCGAATCTCATCAGTGACTTCAATCATACTCGCTTTACACCATGGTTAAGCGCAAGAAGCTCCTAGCTATCACTGAAGCTCACGAAGCGACAGGAGATGAAGGAAGTCATGAACTTTCTTCTACTGAAATTCCATCGAACTATGTCACTCGAGAAGACGTCGATGGAATGATCAAGAACCTTGCTAAGGATTTGAACGCTCGACTCCAGCGACAGGAAGATGCTTTCAGTACCTTCCTCACTCGCATTGAAGATAGGATAAGGCACTTCAGGGCTGATTGGACAGGCATATATTATTGGAACTAGTACCAATGATCCTCCACCTGCGACTCGGGATTTGGGGGCAACCCTACGAACAAATCAATAGGCCGACTTCGCCCCTTGAAACGGTGTCGCTCCTGCTACACTCAGGGGTACCCCAAACTCCGACACCGCTCCAGCTCGTGGCCCTTTGGTTGGACAAGTCGTGGGCTCCGCTGTTGGTAACGTCGCTCAAGCGCCAGTGCACGCAGCTTTGAATGGTAGTGCTTCCATGGTTTCAGGAGTCAAGATTGCGCCTAATGTCGCCCCTCAAGTTGGAATCCAATCAGACTTTCTCCTCAATCAACTGATTCCCAACTTGGACTTGAACACTTGGGGTACCAATTCTGCTTTGGACAGTCTAAAACAACTGCTTGCTTTCGGGAATGGGTCAGAGATCGCAGATGTCATCCGTCGGTACGCCCGAGGCAGTGCTTCTTCTACAAACATGGATTATGCGAATCGCAGACCGTTTTCTTTGGATATCAAAAACTCTCGGAACCTATCTGATTTCAAACTACCAGTGTTGGACCCCAATGATGGTCACAAGGGTCCGATCGCTCACCACATGAGATACATTTGACATATGGAAGTTCTCTCAGCTTCGGAAAATGTCATGGCCAAGTGCTTCTCGCTCTTCTTAATGGACATAACTGCGATGTGATACAAGCAACTGGAGCCAGACTCCATCACTTCTTGGAATGCTTTAATTACCCGATTCGTGGAACAATTTAGAGTCAACATAGCTCGCCCGAAAAGCGTTATGACTCTAAACAACATTAAGCATAGGTCCGACGAGACTCTGTGGAAATTCTTAAAGCGGTTCAATGTTGTAGTGGCTTCGGTCGAGAGATCTAACCCCTTTATGGTTATAATGGCCGTAGTATCTGGTGTTCTAGATAAGTCTGAATTTAAGACTTCGCTACTTCAGGGCCACCAAAGGGACCTCGGCGAATTCTACTTTGAATTCGAAAGATTCCTTCTGGAAGAGGATGTGAAGGCTAACAACAAAAAAGTCCTCGACGTAAATATTGCTATGAACAGGAAACAGTCCGACTCCGAGAAGGGTAAAGCTCCTGCTACCGCTAAGGAACCCTCCTCGGGAAGCAATCCCAATAGACCTCGAGGGCAACCCAAGTTCTCGTCTTACTCAGAGCTTACTCATACCCTCTAGGAGATCTTTCGAGAAGTTCATCCCAATCATCCTTTCAGATAGCCTCCCTTCAGGGACCTAACTCCAAAAGAAAGGGAGTCCGATTAGTATTGCGAGTTTCACGACTTCCCTGGCCATCATACGAATGATTTCCGGCATCTTAAGGATATGATAGAAAGAGCATATTAGGCATGGACTACTAGCGCGGTTTGTTCGGAATAAGGCTAGGAATCAGGATGCATCCGGGACCAGTAATGGTCGAAAGGGCATTATTATCAATTAACCCTTTCCTGGCTCTGATGTTTGGGATGCAAGTATCCATGGCATCATTATCTTGTGACTTGCGGCTTTCGATTTTCTAGCACTATGGATTTTATTTTCTCAGCTTCCTGGATTCGGATCTCGGTTCTCCGACCTTCGGTGCTTAGGAAGTGGTTATGTTTTTATTTGGTCTTCTTGGCTTTAGGATATTATGGTTTTCGAATAAGGCACTCCTCATTTATGGCTTTCTCAATCTGGCTCTCTAGGGTCGGTTATTTGGGCTTCAGCCCATGGTTTTGGCTTTAAGAGCTTTATCTCTCTGAATGTATCCTTCCTTTTGGTTATTTAGGTCACTATGGTTGTAAGATAGTTGAGTAGGTATACCCATGTACGGGAGCTGTTATAATCCCTAGGCATGCTCTTTGCTAACAATACGCCATCGCCCCCCTTGGTTATTAATGAAAAGTTTACTTTTCTGGCTTTGAATTGTGAATGGTTATGTTTGTTTACCCATGTAATAGGAACCGGAGAGATCCTAGGCATGCTCTTCATAAACAATAAATTATTCACTTTCCTTGATAAATGAATTTGGAATCAAAAAACAGCCAAGTCCGCTTACCCATGCATGGGGCAGGCCAGCTCCCTAGATATTCTCTTTACGGATGACGAACCGTTGGGTTTTCCTATGGATTTAGTAAAGATCCCTAACTTTCATAACTTTAATAACATTACTTCGCAAAGTAAGGACGCTTACTTATGAAGTATGAAATCGAAAACGGGATTGCAAACTCTAATAAAAGGCTGGCTATCTCGGCCTCTTGTCCTATTTTGATGAGATTTCCTTGACTCGTGGCGAGTATCGGATCCTGTACAATCGTACTCGTTTGGATTAGTGGGTCGCTTTGTCAACGACCTTGGTTTAGTGCGGGTGGACTTGTCCGTGGCACGACAAGAATTTCCACTCATGGATTTGTGGCAAGTATCGGATCTTGTACGATCCTGCTCGTTTAGATTAGTGGGTCGCTTTGTCAATGACCTTGGTTTAGTGCAGGTGGACTTGTCCGTGACACGACAAAAATATCCACTCGTGGGTTTATGGCGAGTATCGGATCTTGTACGATCCTACTCGTTTGGATTACCGGGTCGTCTTGTCAATGACCTTGGATTACATCGAGTGGACTTGTCAGTGACACAACAAGAATATTCACTCGTGATTATCTTGGCCTCCCGCCTTACTTCGATAAGGTTGCCACAACTCATGGCGAGTCTTGGGTCTCGTGTGCTTGGTCGGCAGATCCAGCTCGTTTGGTTATTGGATTGTCCTCACCGGACTATTCATATGGTTATCCGGCTATATGGTTATTCTGGTTATCTTAGCTATCTATCAAAGCGATCGTCGGCTTTCACTGAACTTCTGACATTCTAGTTTCCTAATTAATATGATCCGGAGTGATCACGGATTTCTGGCTTATCGGCTTTAGTTTTCTGGATAGTACGACCTGACGAGGTCGTGGCTCTTCAGTCTCATGGATATAGAAGCTTTCCCTGGAATTCTCCTGACTTTGGTTTCTGGATTTCTCTTCTCCTCGCAAAACACACCTTCCTTTGGCCAAGCAAGATATGTTTTGGGGGGGAGGGGGCAAATGTTGACACGCTTTTTAGTCAAAATTGTTACACATCAAGTATTTGGTGAGCGACGTGCTCAAGCGTCAAAAAGTCACGTCACAGCTAGGTTCGAAATTTTGAGGTTGAAACTCTGGGATTGAAATTTTGGGGTCGAAATTCCTGTTACAAGGCTGTTTTTTGGGCTCGAAAATTGCTTCTTGTGGGTCCCATTTCCTACCTACTCCCACCTAACCTTCCTCTTATAAATACCCCAAGCCTTGACCTTCAGTTGGATCCTTCTCTCTTGGAATTTTTGGACTTCTAGAGCTCCAAACACTCATTAATGGCTTTAAACATCTTCATCATGGTCGTTGGAGATGGCATGGATAATTAAAATGTGGCATACGTGTTATCCAACAACACTTGGACATTAACAAGGATTGTTATGCTACTTTTGAACTTCATGGACATGAACACTAAACTTGGATATTATTGACCAAGTCAATGCTTCTCAACGAAGAAGAAGAAGGGAAATTTAGTCAAAGTGTAGAACAAACATATATTTTGTTATTCTACTGTAACACTTTGTACTTAGTTATTGTCCGAATTTGTACAACTTTGTCATTATCAAAAGATATGATGAATGATGATTATAAAGTCGATGTAGGCATTGGTGCCGAACCACTATAAAAGTTGTGTCTCCCCGCATTTATTTACTTTACTGCTCATTTGGATTTACATATTCATTGGGTGTTGGCATGTGACAATTTTCTGCGTCAACAAATACATAGATGTATCCAGTTTGGTTCAATCCAAGATGTATGTCTACCAAGATTAGTGATTCTAGCCCAACCTTGTAGATATAATCACGCACAACTCTAACTACCCTTCCGAAGGTAGACTTCCCAAAATATGATGCCGATATAGAACGTTTACGCATATATTTATGAAGCCTTTGTAACAACCCTGATTTTTGGGGCCAATTTAAAATTTTATTTTAAGCGATTTTAATGAGTTTTCGTTATTTAAAATAAAAATGATTGAAAGTTGATTTAAATCGAAGTTAGAACGAATAATTTAATATTTATTACAAAAAGAGTTAGAAATAGCGCGGTAGTTTGAAAAGTCAAACTTGAACTTTGACTGACCACACAGGATGCAAAATTTAACGGATTTTAGTGAAACAAAAAATACTAGAATCTAATTAAAAATATCTTTCCAACGAATCCAAAAATCGAAATTTCATAGCGGGAATCAAAAGTTATGCCCAGTTTAAAATTTAGAAAGGTCGCTATGAAATTTATAAAGGTCAAAATGCTACTTTTTGCATATGAAGGAATTTGGACTCAAAACCACTTCCATTGAGTTCAGAATGATGTTTCTGCATTGAAAAACAGTAAACACTTATATATTTTGAGTTTTGAAAATTATTTGTTTAAAAATGTATTTTTGATATTAAATATATATGCCTTGAAAATAGCCATTTTTCAAATAGACTCAGAATTCAACGAAAATAATTTTTTCGGGTTCGTATCGTCAAAACAAAGCTAAAAATGATTTTTCGGTAATTTTTAGAATTAATATATAATTATAATTGATTTTTCAGTGTAAACGGACAATTTTTGACTTTAAAAAAATTATTAAAAATTCATACGGGCTCAGAACTGAACGAAATTAATTTTCCTAGGTCCATAGCGTCAAAACATTGCCAAATATATTTTTTGGGAATTTTCGAAGTTAATTTGTGACCCTGGTGAATTTTCGTGTACGATTAAATAAAAATTAAAGGATTTATATTAAAAATAAATAAAAAATGCTGTAAACTTCGAAATTGGGCTTTGAAACATGTCCCATCGCGTTCAGAAGACGTCAAAACCTTAAGAACGACAGTAAACATGCCCAATTCTGAGTTCGGGCCAAAACGGGCCTTAATGGGTAATTAGTGAACATTATAATATTATAAATACTAGTTTAATCAAATCCTAAACCCTAATTTCATTTTGAACCAGCCGCCATCTACTGAAATCCATGGCCGAAATACTCCCTCCTTCTTCCAATAACTTCTCCTTCTTCTTTCTGAATTAAACTTCAATCTCTACATCATATTGAAGCTCTCTTCCTCCTCTACGTTTCTATACGGTTGGATCATCTTCACATGGCTCGAGGACCGAGACACACGCACCCAAACCCACGGCCAAACAGCCCCACCGCGCCCCCTAGGCCCCACCGCACCCTACCCCCTCCTAGGCGCAAGATCCTCTCCCTCCCCTCTCCGATGTGCCACTCTCCGATCGTCAGACCTCTACACCTTTTGATCGCAAAGAGGAACCCTAGAGTTGAACCTTATCGGGATACTAACGGCCGATGCAATTTGGGGAAGAAGAGGGTATATTCCCTTTTTATTCTTTTAATAATTTATTTTAAAAGGTTATTTATATAAATTAAAGCATAACTCATTCACACAGCGACGAAATCGAGCGTTTTTTGATGCGTTGGAATCGTATTTCCGCGATCTACACGATGGAACTGACAGGAACTAATTTAAAGCTCGTCTAAATTTTGAAAAATTGGAAAGCTATTGGTGAGAATTCTACTTCCTCTTTAATAATTAAAAATTAAAATTAATCATTTATGTTATTGTATTCATTCAGTATGAATTTCATGTTGTTGTTGCATATATAATTATTTCCATGTTGATTGTTTTGTGATGAATTGTGTGTATTCATGTTGACGTGATTTTGTGTGTACGACGAAGACAAACAATTTATTTAATATATGAGATGTACAATATTCATGTTTGTCAAAATTTGGGCAAGCAATAAAAATCATATATTTTTATTGTTTATATATATAACTGAGATGTTACATGTTAGAAAGAGAATTTATATATTTTTATTGTTAGGTACCAAAAGGGATGCTCATGTTACGAATCAATAAAATTACGTTTTATTGTTTAAAGTATAAATTGAGTAACATGCTTAGAAATTAAAAAGTATTCTTTGTTTAACATGTTGGAATTATCATTTCATGAATTACCAACAGAAAACATTCATTTTTATGTTATGTTGAATTAGAACCGTGAACATAAAAATGTTCATTTTGTTAATAATGTTATGTTAATATAAGAACACCGTTTGTTTGTTTTTTAATGAAAAGTAGTAGCGACAAAAACCATATTTTTATCAATGTAAAGTAGTAGCAACAAAATTTACATTTTTCTATGTAACTATGATATGAAATTTGCTATGCGAACAAAATTTACATTTTTCTATGTAACTATGATATGAAATTTACATTGTAAACAAAATTTACATTTTTCTATGTAACTATGATATGAAATTTACATTGTAAACAAAATTTACATTTTTCTATGTAACTATGATATGAAATTTGCTATGCAAACAAAATTTACATTTTTCTATGTAACTATGATATGAAATTTGCTATGCGAACAAAATTTACATTTTTCTATGTAATTATGATATGAAATTTGCTATGCGAACAAAATTTACATTTTTCTATGTAACTATGATATGAAATTTGCTATGCAAACAAAATTTACATTTTTCTATGTAACTATGATATGAAATTTGCTATGCAAACAAAATTTACATTTTTCTATGTAACTACGATATAAAATTTACATTGTAAATTAAAATTACATTTTTATGATGTAACTTAAGATTGGAATTTACATTGTCATTCTAAATAGTCAAGATCATTTTGGTTTTGCATTGAAAGAGATAAGAAAAATTATTACTTTTGTTTGGCATTAAAAGAATAGCAAAGTTATTATTTTTGTTACATGAAAATTAAACAAGCAAAAATATATTCATTTGTATAGAAATGAAGTTGACACCAAAATATATGGCATTTTTAGTTAGGGGCTGAATGACACAAAAATACTCATTTTTGTTAGATTATAAGTGACGTACAAAAATATTCATTTTTGTTGTAATTGGAATAACACACAAAATATACATTTTGTGTATATGATATGTATTAAAAAAAAAACTTTTTGTCAAACGTGAAAGAATGATAAAATATACATTTTTATCGAATGTAAAAGAATGACAAAAATATTCATTTTGTCAAATGTGAGAGAATGATAAAAATATACATTGTTATCAAATGTAAATGGAGGACAAAAATATTTATTTTGTCAAATGCAAAGAATGAAATAAAACACATTCATTTTTGTTCATAATAAAAAGAAAACATTCATTTTGTTTGTGTTTTGAAAGTTAACACACAATTTTCTTTTTTGGTGAAAGTTAAAAAGAATATTTTTAATATTCTTTTGTTAAAAATGAAAGGTCATATTGTTTATCACCGTTTTTGTCAAATTAAAAGATTTAACTTTTGTTTATACTTAAAAAGGTGAAAGTTACATTTTTGATGTAAAAAGAAAAGTATGCATTTTAATGTGAACAAAATAAGGAAAATTACATTTTCATGTAATTAGAACTTAAAGTAAGAGATTTACATTTTAATCAATTGAATTTTTATTTAAAAGGATAACGATATGAAATTTACATACCCATGTAAAAGAATTTCAGTAAAGATTATAACGATGAAATTTATATTTTAATGAATTAGTTTTTCATTAAAAAGATTTAAGATAGGGAAATTTCATTTTCATGTAAATAGATTAGCACACAAAATTATCGTTTTGGTTGTAATGTAAAATTATTACTTTTGGTTTGCATTGAAAAGATAATAAAATTATCAACTTTGTTGCATTGAAATAAAGAAACAAAAATACTCATTCTTGTAGAAGTAAAAATGGATGAACTAAAATATTCGTTTGTTTAAATTGAAGTGAAACACAAAAATGCTTATTTTGTTGGAATTGGTATGATACGCAAAATACATTTTGTGTAATTCGAAAGATGAAACAAGAAAATGTACATTGTTATGTATAAGATGTGTATGTGTATGAAAATTAAGATAAACATTATGGTGTGTACATTGTACATTAATATTGTATATACGAATAGGAATGTTTTCGTTAGGAAAATGTAATAAAATAAATTTCATTACACATTATAAACATTTCGATAGGTTGTGAAGCAAAACATTCACTACTTGTTATGTAATTACGTTAATGAAATTGAATTTAATTATATATATATATATATATATAAAGATAAATCATTACAAATTACTAATAACGATATGAAATGATTTCCAACTTATATATGTACGAGAATTATTTGGAAAGTCCGAGTCTATCTCATTCCAAATAATTTGAACGACGTTTAAAATTCAAGAGTTGAAGACGGCGATTGAAGACCGACGGTCTTCATATCGAATGGACGACGACTGCTGATGCCCATAATTGGAGTAGCTACCTTGAAGGGGCTACAGTGGTGGTCGTCCGGATGTAGTGTTGATTAGTACGGATTTGGCTTTCGCTCAGACCCAGAGCATAAGCTTATAAATGGATTGTGTGTCTGACATCGTATTCCATTAAATATCATGTTATTAATCTTCTGTCGAATGTATGGATGTTTGGTGGTGGAGAATTTATTCTCTTGCTTAACACCCGTTCATATATTTCGGCAAAGGATTGGTAGTGTGATATGGAGTGACGATGTGGCATGCTAAGATGCATATGATCAAGGCTTTGTTGAAAAGCAGGCCTTGTGGGATGATCAAAGCATAGCCTGGTTAGGCATAGCTTTGTGTATAGCGTGACTTCGTGAGCCTCACACACCGGCGGAGTCTAAAACGGGAGAAGGGAACGCAGGGAGAGCAGCATGTTTCTTTCTAGCTAGAAGTGGTGTTTGGGCTTTGACACGGCCCGGCATTTACTTAAGTGGATGATGGAATGTGGCGCGCCTCGGATGATAGGTCCTATAGGACCGGGAAACGTGTGTTCAGGAATAACTAATCCGCAACTCGTATGGTGGACCGGCCCTGCAGCTTTCCAAGGGTTCACTGCGGGGGATCCTGAGACATTAGCTAGAGTGTCTCGAATCGGTAGGAGCTCCTCCCTAGTCTTGACTCATGATGGAAACCAATTTCCAATACGACCACATTCGGATTTGATTGTATTACTAGTATGGAGGCATAGTAGTATGGGATACTATTCTTCCTAGGATTTATACATTTACTTTGAAATGTTTTGATATATACTAATAATATTATTAAACTCGTATTTGCCGTATTTAGCATGTTTAATCGCCATAAGGTAAAACCCTATCATCTGGTTTGTGTTGCATTGTGTGATGGGACCTGGGTCTTATGGTGATTCCATTTTTCTCAGAAGCATAACGTTGTTGTACGATTCACTTATTATTTGTTCTGACACTTTTATGCACGACAATCCATTGGAATAAACCCGTTCCGCGTTAGCGGCGTGGTCTTTGGATTTGTCCTATTAATAGTGATTAATTAGTTAAGAATTCTCACACCAGTCCCATGACTGACCTGTTGTTTGTTTCCACCTTTGCAAACTCGGGTGCCCTCTTTTCCACACGGGCAGTCGAGCAGTTTGTCTACAGGTTTATCTCTTTAGCAGGATCCTGGATTGAAGCTTAAAGCTGTGTCCAGAACATTGGAAGTCTTCCGTTGCCTTAGTTATTTTGTTTCCACTGCAATGTATTAAATCATGTAAAATTATCTTCCGCTGTAATTATTAGCCAATGTACTCTGATATTCTGTACTCTGATGTAACATTTATTATTGATGTTATAAAAGTCTGCTGTTATTGTTCTGATGTGTTGTATTCCCAAAGTTAACGTAGGGGGATTTGAACGGTCTTGGTCAATTTTGCGATCGATTAAGTTCGGACAAAATCCGACTCATTACAGCCTTTATATCAGAACATGGCTGGTTATTTAATCGGGGGTGGACCCCTGATTTCGACCTGATTAAGGAGTCTCTATATTTATTTATTTATTTTCATTAGCTCATCCTTTATTATTTAATGCCTCATTATTAATGGTATATAGGGTGGATTCTCCTAATCATTTAAGACCCTAGGCGGACTTATTGGTCTCGATAATTTATTCATTGTTAACATAAACTAGAGGGCACTAGCTACGGGGACCTACTAGTTAAGGCTTTCATCATTCACGCATTAACCCATACCCCCGCGTAAGGTGAGAGATGGTACTTTATCGCTCGCTATACCATCTAGCTGACCTTATTGGATAATCTTCTTAGTCGCTACTACTTCCCGTATGATAGTTAGCCATATCTGACGTTTTTAGTTTTCAGGTTTGGGTAGGCCCCACATACACACACCATTTAAGACCCCTAAACTGAAAGACCTACTCCTAGGTGGACTCTTCGAACTCCAGCCACTTAAGACCTAAGGAACCGAACTATACGAGAAGATTATTAAGCTCATACCCCATTAGCCTTTAATACCTTTCCCTATTGGGATATAGTGGCTACGTTATTAAGTCCTCCTCATTTAGTTTCTCTTCACAATTTATCATCACGGATTCCTATGGTTAATAATGTTTCACACCATTAACCTACTAAGTCCAACCGTAACTTTTAATTATAAGTTGTATATTAATTAATATAAATAAAGAAAGTTATACCCTCCTCACCCTAGGATATTTATTTGATTATTTAGTATTGAAACAACAATCAATACCCATTTATCCCCTTTTTATTTCGTTTATTTCTGTTCATAGATTAATTTCCATTTATAACCATAATGGCCATATTTTCCTAAGGCAATCATAAAATTGCTAATTTCCTTTTTATTACCATTGATTATAATTAATGCCATTTATGGGACAAAACGACCATAATTTTCTAAGGCACTAATTCACAATGGACATCCTTATCTTATCGGTCCTGAATATATCTATTTGTTGTACCCCAACAGACATTACTAATCTTATTTATTTATTACCTGTTATATATATATATATACATATATTTGTGCACCAGACCTACCACATTAAGTAGACCACTTGTGGATGCTGGATTTGTCGGTCGGTTCCGGGCAGACTTCTACCACAAGTTGAACTTAACCTCGTATCTAAATACAGTTATATTTACGCTCTGGACCCCTCACATTAAGCTAACCACCTGTGGATGCTGGATTTTCCCGTCGGTTTCAGACAGACTTCTACCACAAGTTGAGCCTAATCTCGTATCTAGATGAATTTTAAATTAAATACCCTAATTGGGGTTTACAACATTAATCATAATATATCTTAGGAATAATAACAATTTTGCATAATTTCTGTATTAAGTTTACTTTCCCTAAATCATCATTGCTTACAATGATTATTTATTTATTTGTGGTCCTATTTATAGCAACCAATCACATTAATTGCTAAAATGGTAACCATAAAAATATTAATTTAATATAAATTACATTTTACATGTATGATTCCATAAATGAATACCATTCAAACATTCAACATAATGTATATATTGTCGTTTTACGTAGATCCGGACAGATGATATATATATATATACACATTTATATTTTTGCGTGGTCAATGCAGTTATCATTCTTTATTATTATTTATTTTAAAATTTAGTAATTTGGTTTAATAATTACCAAACATTCTTTTTGTATTCAATCTTGCCATAAGGTTTTAAATCTTAAAAAAGACCATTAGCTATAATTATTGTAAATTATGCCTGATTAATGGAATATACATATTTCAAAACCACAAGAAATATATATGTGTTTATGTATATTTTGTAATAGTTGATGCAAACCACACACAAATATGTATATTTATATTTATACGTACATTTCACCACTTTTCCCTTTTCAATCTTTTTGTCATATCTCTTGTGAAATCAAAATAACGTCTTTTTGTTCAAAAAGAGGAAAACGGCATATTAACAACAACTAAATCAAAACCTCAACAACATTGACGCAAATAGACATGTGTCTTTTTTAATTAAAATCACATAATTCAACATTGCATCTTTTTAATCAAAATCACATAATTTATCTTTTTAACACTGAAACTAGGGATTTGGAAGAAAACTACATTTGAACAATGTTACTGAGACTGATTTTCAAATCTTCAGTGTTTTACAACAAACTACAATATATTATCCAACATAATTGTAGGCAATGTGTATAAATAATTTAAGTAAACCTATAATTAATATTATTCCTAACCATAATTCACAGTTTCTAAGTTTTGACAATATTTATTAGCAGATCTGATGGGTGCCAATTCAAATTCAACAATGGTATGAACAAATCTGATGATTATAGGCATATATTTTGAGATTTAATTCAAACGAGTAAATAGGCTATTATAACTTCGTATGTAAATTTCCCACTCACCTGAAAGCATCCAAATCTAGATAACATGTTAGGCCTACAATTCCCAAATTCTTACAGATCTACAGTTATTTTGAAAAGGGATACTTTCAAATCTGTAGATTTGCAAGGAAATAGGAAAGAGGGATGAATCTGATGTACAACTGCTTTAGATGTCAATTCATACTCTTTCCATTGGATCTGGTAATCCCTTTCAAATTTATGTGATTTGTATTAGATTGATTGTATATGAATATATTTTTAATTCAGAGATTTGATTGGAAGAAAAAGGGAAATGGCATAGCTTCATTGCTGCTTACAGATTTGTGTGGAAAAGAATGAGGCCCTACACCTTTACTTATAGAAGTGATATTGGCCATGAACCGTTAGATTTGTTTTAATTAATATCCATCCATTCATTTTATATATTATTACAAAAACACCCTTCAAAACCTAGCCGCCACTGGGAATTTCTGGCCCGAACCGGTCAATACCCTCTCTAGAGGCGGCCACTACCCTCTAGCTAGTTTTCCTAGGAGGGCAGGTTTAAAGAAGGTAATTTACATATAATTTATTCTATTTATTTATTTTCGTCCTTTTTCATATTCCGTCCGTAACTTTTCATATGGACTCTGTTTGCGAAACTCCAAACATGAAAGTTGACCGGAATTTCGAGACGAACGCAACAATTAAAGTTCATGGTCAAATTCTATCATTTGCAAATATTCCTATTTTTGAAATCTAGTTAAATAACCAATATGTGTTCAAAATTTTGGGTTGTTACATTCTTCCCCATTAAAAGGAATTTCATTTCGAAATTTTGACACCTAGTTATCCTATCCTACACAACCAATTTGTGTACATCCACTTTGCAACCATATGTATATGTACATGATGTACATAATGCATTTCAATCATAAACATGCATGTAAGATGATTCTAAATCGGGCCCTCTATATGTATGCACTGACATTTTTAAAACCCTTTTGAAAACATGATGCAAAATGTAATAACCCGGAAAATACGGGCCAATTTAAAAAATTTAAATTGGTGATTTCAAAGGAATTTGAACAATTGAAATAGAATATTTAAATAAAATAGTGAATTAAAAATAGTGAGTCAGCTTGAAAATTTGAATTCAAACTTTGACTGACTGTGCAGGGTGGAGAATATAACGGATTTTAGCGAAACCAAAAATATTTAAATCTGTTTATCAATACCTTTCTAACGAATCTGAAAAATCGAAGTTTCATAACGGGAATCAAAGGCTATGGCCGAATGAATTTTCAGAATGGTCGCTATATAGGATATATAGCCCTGGAAAATTGATATTTTGCAAACGACCTCGGAATTCAACGAAACCACTTTTGTTGGGTCCGATATGTCAAAATATTGCTAGGTTTCAAATTTCATAATTTTTGAAGCTAATATGTGAGCGTGGAAAAAGAAAATGTGTTTGGTCAATTTCTGTTAAATTGGATCGACCAGAAAATGGCCATTTTTCAAATGATCTCAGAATTCGACGAAACTAGTTTTGTTGGGACTGTAGCGTCAAAACATAGCTAGATTTATTTTTCTGGAATTTTTCGAATCAGTTTGTGGCCCTGGCAAATTGAAATGTACGTTCAAAGTTAAAAATTAAATGTTTTATACTTTAATTTGAAAAATAACTGACTGTAACAGTCGAATTGGCTAACGAAACATATCCCATTGTGTTCGGAATGGGGGTATTTAGCGAGGGACGACAGTCGTTGGGTTTGAAAAGGACTTCGTTGGAGAAAACACTATTTAAAAATATAATATATATATCGGCCAATCAGAATTTTTCTTTCATAAAAAAAAATCCCCGTAACCCTCGATTTCAACGGCGAAACCCCTTTCACCGCTTCTCTCCTCGATCGCCGCCACTACAGGCACTTCCAGCCGCCGCCACCACCTGTCGTCGACGCGCCTCCCTCCCCTCGTCAGATCCGACCCACCCACGACCGCCATCGACGCCTCCTCCGCCTGAATCGAGCCCAGAAAGTTCGCCACTTCCCATCGTCGCCGCCTCTCCGATCTGCCACCGAGCGCCACCAAACCACCACCGACAGGACCGCCACTCGAAGCCCTTCCACGTCAGCACCCCCGATCGTCCCCACGTGCCACGGATTTCGCGAAAACGTCAAACCTAGTTTCGAACCATCGTGAAAGGTGAGTCCTTTTTGATGTCTGCACTTTGAAAAATCATATCTTTTTGGTGTGTTGATGAAATTCAATGAAACAGGAAATATCGGGACCGCAAGGAAGCTCTCTACCATATAGAAGAAGCCGCGGATTTTTCTGAGTCATCTACGATTTTTAGCACTCCGTAAACCAATGTGAGAAATCTAAATTAAATGAATTTGAATGGAAAATATCGTGTATAAATTATATAAGCGAAATATAAATTACACACGTGTTGTATACCTCATGTACATGCATGGTGTAAGCTATATAAGCGAAGTATGAATTATACATGCATAGAATAATTGATATATGTGTTGAAATGCAAGTGAAATATAGCAATTATAATATATATATATATATATATATATACTCCCCTCGTCCACAAACCATGGACGATATTTATTGTTGTGAATTGGTGTGAAATATTGGATGAAAAATACGAATGGTTGAATAATTGTTTGTGGTTGATATTGATTGGTTGTGGTTGAAAAATACCCATTGGTGATTGAAATGAATTGGAAATATTTGTGGAAATAAAAAAAAACAAGCCGCCTGCATGCGAATTAGATGCATGAATCCCCATTGTCAAAAACCGCGAGGTTTTAAGGTAGAGCGAGGAGTTGTACTAGGGACGGTGCCGGTTTTAACTACCCTGCCGTTATGCTGCCGAAATTTTGAATAATCTTTATGTGTTAGAATTATTTTCATATGTTGAAATTATCTTCATGCGTTGAAATTAAAATCATGTGTTGAAAAATATCCATGTGTGGAAATGTTCTTGTGTTGAAAAGTGATGTGTGAAAATTAAATTCATTTGTGAATGAATGAAGTGTTTAAACAATAAAAATCACCTTTTTAAATATATATGAAGTAAGAAAAATATTCGCCTTATATAAATAGTTTCAACAACAAAAATTCCATCTTTCTAATATGAACAACATAAATAAAATATCCATGTGTGGAAATGCTCATGTGTTGAGAAGTGTGTGTAGTGGAAAAGTTCATGTGTTGAATAAAAAGATCGAAGAATATTGAAACTATGAAGTGTTGAAAACATCCATTTGTCGAATGAATATTTTAAATGATAAAAATATCATTTTTATCATATATGTGATATGCTAGAAATATGCGGACGTTGAAATAAATATTTGTGAAGAAATATTATTTTTAACATGCATAGGAACTAAATAAAATAGTCATGTGTTGAAATCTATTTTAGTTCGCCAAATTTATCATATTTGAAATGTGAAGTGTTAAAAATAGCCACTTGTTCGAATAAATGTGCATGAGTTGAAATATACATTAATTAGCTAATGATAGGATTTTAGCCTATGCATGCAACATTAGAATGAATGGTGTTTTTAAACCAAAGTTAATCAAATATGAAGTTGAATGGAAAACGATAAGTGATAAAAATTGTATATATGTACATGCATATTTATTGAACAGGTTATAGCAAAAGGGGCTAGAGAAGAGGAATAAAATTTTGTGCCCGACAAATAGGTACACATTTATTGTTTTGTTTGGGTGATGATTTTATGAGCCTGTTGGCTAGCCGCTTGGCTTTTTTGTTTTCTTTTTGACATGAGACGCCCGTGTGGCTATTTGGGAATTTTCCCAGCCCCTCCCGTACAAAGGAGGTTATGGCGAAATTTTCCAAAATTTAAAGGCGTTAGTAAAATAATTGAAGTGAAAACGATATAGGAATGAACTATATTTATATAAATATATAAATATAAATAAAATTAAAACGAAACGTGGTCGTGCAGTTCGTGTTTTGAAACCGTGATTTCAAACGACTAGTGCGGGAAATCCGACCATTGGATTTTCCCGAAACCGCAACCGTTGAGTTCGCCTTGAAAATATCTTTCCAACGGCACCAACTTTGTGAAGATCCGACGGTTGGATTGTCTGGAATGTTTAATTCAAATTTGAAGAAAAACAGCGCCAGAAACGATTATATATATATATATATATATATATATATATATATATATATATAATTAAATTAAATCGAATAACGACGCTGCAGTTCGTAAATTGAAATCGTAACTTCAAATGACTGGTGTGGAAAATCCGACCGTCGGATTTTCCCAAAATTGAAACCGTTGGATTCGTTTTGAAATGATCTTTCTAATGATATAAAATTTGTAAAGATCCAACGGTTAGATTTTCAGATATGTGTAAAACAAATTTAGTGAAAAGCAGCGCTAGTGCATCGACACGACCTGTAATGTCGTTTAATTAAATATGGCCGTTTTAAAATAAATAAAAATGGCGATATATCATTATAAAATACTATAGACGATATAGAGTGGAAATAAACCAATTTCGTTGTGTTTGCTTGATACGTGATGGTTGAATTTATTTGACATGAAAACTATAACTAAAGAACTGAAATGTGGATGTTGAATAGTCCAACCATGTGATTAATTGATTTGAAAATCTAAATATACATGGGTTATTTGAAAAGGCCGAGTTCATCTCATTTCAAATAATCGATCGACGTCGAGAAGTCGAAGATGGTTGAAGACCGATGATCTTCACATTGGATGGATGAGCACTACTGATGCTCGTGATTGGAGTAGCTACCATGAAGGAACTGAAGTAGTAGCCGTCCAAACATACTGTTGATTGTACGGATATGCGAGGAATTGGTGCCTCCGGTTTCGTTCAGACCCAGAACGGACTTGTAAATGGACTGTGTGTCTGACATTGGATTTTGTTTTGTGCTGATTGATCTCTGTTAAATATATATCTGTTTGGCGGCGGAGAATTTATTCTCTTGCTTAACGCCCTTCTCTGAGACGTACGAGCTCAGAGGTTATGTATTGATAGAAATCGGTCGCATGGAGTGGATTGCCTATGTGGCACGCCTAAGTAGCATATGATCAAGGCTTCTGTTGCAAAGCAAAGTCTTGTGGTTGATGATCAAAGCATGGTCTGTGTGACGTAGCTTTGTGTATAACGTGAATTCGCGAGCCTCACACCCCGGTATGAGTCAAAAACGGGAGAAGGACCCAAGGAGTGCACGACATTTCTTTCTAGCTATGGTGATGTCAGTGACCTCCCAGCCCTGACATTTATATCTACTTTTCACCTGTGTGGTTGTTGGAATACGAGGCGCCTCGATTATAGGTCTGTAAGGACCGGGAAACGTGTGTTCAGGAATAACTAATCCTCAAAAGTAAGAGAGGACCGACCTTGGAGGATCCAGGGATTGCTGTGTGCGGTCCCGAGGCATTTGCTAAAGTGTCTCGAATCGGAGAGGAGCTTGCCCCTTGCCTCGACTCATGAAGGAATCCAATTTCCAATACGAAATATGCGGACGTGATTGTATTACTAGTACGGCGACATAGTGGTATGGGTCATTTATGCCGCCTATGATTGATATTTATGATTTAAATCGCTTTTGAAATATATATATACACTAGTAATAATATCAAACACTTTTGTTTAATTCGTATGAAGCATTTTTGGCCATTATAAGGTAAAAACTCTATCCTCCGGCTTGCGTTGCATTGTGTGATGAGACCTGAGTTTTATAATGGCTTCATTTTATAAAAAGCATTGCGATGATTTAACCATTTACTTTGTTTCATGCACTAGCACTCATCGGAGTAAACCCGTTCTGCGAAAGTGGCGTGGTCCTTTGATTTGCCTTATTATTGTTGTTAATAAGTTAAGTAGATTTCTCATACCAGTCCCATGACTGACTTGTAGTTTGTTTCACCTTGCAAACTCGGGTGCCCTCATTTTCACACGGACAGCCTAGTTACAGGTTTCTGACGCACTTTTGGCTCATGGCGAGGCTTGACTACACCGTGCTGACTTGGATTTTCTCCGCCATTATTGTATCTATATTATGATTCCGCCATCGGCGATGTAGACTGATATTTATTTTGTGTACTCTTTATGTATGATTCCGCCTCAGGCGATGGTGACTGACTATGTATCATTATGCACTAAGTTGTATCCTGTACTGTGCTTCTCTGATGTGATGATATCTATATGATTCCGCTGTCATATGTGTGTAAATTATTCTATTTTCTGTTTATGCTATTATCTGTTGTAACACCCCACCTCCGTTAAGGTCACTCACAAAGGGAATGCCTTAACTTTGGTGGAGCATTTTAGTAAACAGAACAGAAACTTACAAGACAGATAAAACAGTACTTGAAAATTTTTAACTTTATTACAGCGGAAACAGAAATTAATATGGTTACATCCTTTCAATTTCAGAATTCAAGTACAAAATATCAGTCTTGTACAAAAGCCTCCAAAATGCATAGTTTAAAATCATAATCCCCATGGAACGGAAGCTATACAGAGCCAAGCCATACTTTAAGCACTTCAAGCAAAGAGAAATCCGGATCAAGCTAAAGTATTTCCCTCCTTGGATAACCTGGGGGGGGAACGGAAGAAAGGAGGCGAAACAACAAGGGTCAGACAAAAAGTCTGGCAAGTCCAGTGACTTTCAGCATATGAACAGATAATAATAATATGATATGAACATAAAACTGGATGTGAGATAACTGTAACAGGTGTAGCAGATATAACAGAAAAACAGAATGATATAAACTATTGTTTTACACTTCTCTTCACTAATACTAGTATAGCACAATTAGGTGTCACCCTAATGTCTAAATTGAAGTAGGAACAGGTACAGAATACTTTAACAGAAACAGAATGCTAATAATGGGCCTTTACTACCCGATCAGAAACAGACAGAAGCAGAAACAGATTTATCCCTACGAAAACAGAATGTAGAATTAGGTGTACACTAGTAATGGGCCTTTACCACCCGAACAGGCGGTACCACACAGAAACAGACAGGTGTTACCACCCAACAGAAACAGACGGTACCAACAGAAACAGACAGAACTAAGCGTACCCTAAAACCCTACCCCAAGCGATCGGCTCCCTAATACATAAATATCCTGTGTCGGCCCCACAGTAGGGTGTATCACTCCCTAAAGTGACAACCAATTGGCACAGACCTATTTACAGATGTCACGGCGTCTTACATCCTCAGAGGCAGACCGGGATCCATGCACGCACATGACCCGGTTGGAACGCACCATCAACACCCCTCGCCATTATCAGAATGAACCACTTATAATTAGTTCAGCAAGCGTGCCCGGACCCTACCTACTGTTGGGTCAAAGTTTTGATACCAGAAAGGGTTACTGACTAATATGGGTCCCAAACAACAGATGACACAAGTAATTCCCCTCCTAACCTTGTGTCCCCAGACTAACAGATTTCATATTTATTTGTTTACAAGTTCAGACATACAGAATTCAGATTTACTAGTTCACAAATTAAGTTAACAAGTTTTCAGACTAACGGATCAGATGTACAGATTTTTCAGATTTGTCTAACTTTGTATTGGGCCTACAGATTCATGGACGGGTTTTACTACATCTATTAATCCCTTTGGTTTAACCCTATTTTCCCCAATACGTTTTAGACGTCATTCTTATCTTAGATTTTGCATTAATTAATTATTAATGCACAGACCTCTCACATTAGGTCGGTAGCTTGTGGCCGCTGGATATGCCGGGCGGTTCCGGGCAGACTTCTGCCACAAGCCAGACCTAACCTCGTGTCTTACGCATGTTATGACTAACTTCTCACATTAGAACCTATTGTTTGCGGCCACTGGATGTGCCGGGCGGTTCCGGGCAGATTTACGCCGCAAACTCATTCTAACCTCGAGTTAGCCATGTTTATCTTTGCGGCCAATTAATTAATAATTTACCGTTTATGCGCACGCCCAATAAATATGCCAATTCAGATTATATCAATAACAGGATGATTATATCAACATAGCAGATAACAGATTTTATATGACTTAACGGATTTTACAGATTTAGCAACTTAGCAGATCTTGGCATATAACAGGTTAGGCATTTCAACCGACAAATTTAACAGATTAGGCATTTCAATCTAATTAGCAGTCTAGGCAATATAACAAAACTAGTAGTTTAGGCAACTTGACAAATTAGCAGATTTAGCAAATTTAATATTTCTAAAAGTTCTATTTACATGCCTTGCCCAATCATAAATTGGCCTAAATTCATATGCCTACATAATTGTCATGATTCACAACATATACTCCATGTTTGCATAAGCGCAGAATATGGACATAATTTTCCACATAACATATGTTCCAATTTTTGTTAAACTAGCATCTTACAGCAGATTCACATATAAATTATACCAAATATAACCATTAATTTCAATGCATGCCATATATCCACAAATCCCTATTTAGGTGTAATCACAATAATAGATATCCTAATTAATGTAAATCTTTACACCTAAGTTTCCATATCTTCTTCTTTTTGAGTCATGAATCATTATGCAAACTATACCCAACAATATAAATCTTTAAATCATATCTTCTAAAAATCAGATCTTGACTTTTATATGCATTTTGTCCAAAGTCTCAAATCATATGTAATCTTACAATAGTTCCTCTTTTCTTCTATCATAGAATATGCATAGATCCAAATCTAGTTTACAACATATGCTCATTAATTACAGTTCTAAATTACAACATAACTATGCATACAACATGCATAAATTATATGTTCATAGTCAAATTTATGCATATGTCCAATATATTTTATGCCTCGGACCTAAAGTCATACATTCAATTTAGTCTTGTCAAATTTCGCATCATTCATTATTTATCCAAAATTTGCGTTCATACGTTCATCTCTTATGAGATTAGGCACAGGCTCGTGGTAGCCTGGCTATAAAAACAGAAAAGAAGAAAAGGGATACAGAACAGTCACAGAAAAAAAAATCTGACAGAAGAGAATATATATACAATCTCAGATTCAGAATTAAAAACATATCAAAATTATAATTAACGTTTATAGCGGAAAATAACTGTACTTGCCTTGATTGGATTAAAGAATGAACTTTAACTTGTTGTAGAATCTTTGCAGAAACTTTAATCTCTAGTTTGAATTGAGTTGCTTAGGCTGATGTTGATTATCTTCTAGTTTTAATTCCAGCAGAGCAGCGACGCCATTTTTATTTTTTTATTAGAAGAAGAGAGCAATGGAGGCTAGAGAATTGTGTAAGAAACCTAGGTAGAGTCTAGGGTCATTTTTATAGAGTTTATGAACTGATTAGGACCATCGATGTTGCTTGGATTGATCGTAGCCATTCATTCGAAAGAGAGACCAATTAGAGCCTGCCACCTAGCCCTAATGACAAAGCATGCTTCTGGAAATCGACCAATATAGACTAGGCCAGCCAGGGTGGACTGGGTTCGACCTGGGTCTGGACCAGGTCGACAGCCCTGTCGACAGCCCTGTCGACCTGGCTAGACCAGGTCGACAGCCCAGTCGACCTGGGTGTCTTAGGCGGGACTTTTCCCGCCTTGGCCAATTGGGCCCGATTTTTAATTTTAGACTTGATTCAGAAACTTCCGGAGGCTATATCTTCTTCATACGGACTCCGTTTTTCGAAAACTCGGACTCTATTTCGTGTATTTTTCCGAGACTAACGCAATGGCGTATCCCGTTTCCCTTAGTTCTTTGATTCCAAATTAATTATACTTTAATTTGTTAATTCCACAGTTATAGAATACACGGGGTGTTACATCTGTGATCTGCTAATGATGATTAATGTGTTATATTCCAATGATTATCCTTAACACCGTGTCACGGGGTTTTGGGATCGTCACACAAAACATCCTAAATATAATGGCAGTTCTATATGAATACAAAATTTGAGAACTCTTTTTCATCCATAACCCTCACATCACTATGAATAGAAGTGCGAAGTAACTAATTTTGCATCCAAGTCCAAACCCTAATATCCAAAACGTCACACAGTCTAATATTTTCCTATTTAATTTCTCCTAAACCAGAAAAAGGAAATCAAAGCAAAGAATTTTAACATTTCCTCCGCTTACAAATATTTCATTTCTCGCCCTGCAGTGGAATTTTCACATCAGTTACCCAAAATACTCCAAAAATTTGCATCTGTAGACTATAAAAAAGGCTTAAAATAAGCTCTAAACGTAAAATAAGTTGATTAATAACTCGTGCGCATTGTTGACAAGGTATGGAAACGGTGTTTCCAAGGCCAAAACAGCTTCTTCCTTGTTGTCTTTATCGTTTTCATCGTATCGTTGGTCTTACTGCACCGCTAAATGCACACATAAACCATCCAAACATCTTCTTTACCCTAATAATATGACCAAAAATAGAATTTTTTCATAAAAATAAATTTTCGATTAAAAAATTTTCATGTTGATTTTGAAAATTTCTTTTCAATACCGTCTCACTTTCCATATGAAATTCGTATGAAAAATCAAAATTTCGGTAACGTGTGTTTTGTGCCATTCAAATCATATGTTCTAATGTAAAACAAACGTTTAAATATGCATTAATTGCTATACCAAAATTTTGTGTTTTCATGTGAACCGAAATAGAAGAAACTGATTCAGTAAATGATTAAAAATGATAAAAAGTTTTTTTTCAACAATAGTTTCTAAAAGTTTCAAAAATGTATTATGCGGAAACATAAACGATTCAAGTCACATGTTGGCGAAAAAGGAAGTCAGTCACGCTAAAAATGTGAAAACTGAAATCACACACAAAAGGACCAACATAAATTTAAGATTAACAAGGAACGACGATTTATTTATTTCTATACCCGTGATGAAAACAATGCAAAACCGGTCCTTTGCTAAATTTTATCCAACACAAAATTCTATTTTTTCCAACTCTAGGACAACTGTTAGTCTAGATAAGAGAAATGAGATTTTATTCAAACAGGCATGTGTGAATGATATAAACATTTCCAAACCTAGAAATCTCATTAAAAAGTCGTATGATTTTAAAGGCAATAAACACTGACAGTTACAAGCACGAATCCACCACGAAGCCAAGAACCCGATATTGGAAAGTGAAAACAATAAAGATAACGACAAAACAACAACACTGAGACTCCTAAAACAATGGCCATAAACAACGAGATGTCTTGCTCCGCGACAGGAGCTCAAACCAAATTTTATAATCTTTGAATAATCATAACATGATAGCCAAATGGTCAATCTCGTTTAAGAACATTGCTAGTGTTGTTGGAGGTTCCCACATCATCATCTCTTTTAAGAGAGAATTTATGATGAGAAGAGAAACCTATCACAAAATTGCTTTAAATCCACCTAATATTATCTAAAGACAAATATGAGTATGTGAAATTACATAAAGTAACTCCATGAGACAACGCAAGAACAACAAGATGAATAGAATATGATGCGGTACTAAATGACGGTTATGTCGTCGATCAAGCAAGAGGTTAATTTTCGCATCATGAGACAAATCTAGTCATAACTTCCTATCTATAAAACGATGTGCTAAATGGGTCACATGTCTACATAGGCAGTTTAAACATAGATTCCAGAACTCAAGAACCAATATTAAGAAAAAGAGATTTGTTGCAAATTCTCCGAAGCCGACCAAACAAAAGATCATTCAAGTCTGCGTGAAACACGGATTCCTTTGAAATCTCATCGAAATTCTCCTCAGAAAAACCATCCAAAGATAGCTTAGTCTTCATCTTCGAGACAACGATCGCCCTCATAAAATTTATTCCAACAAGATATAACAAAGGCGGATGCAGCACAAACAACAATCCTTTTCTAAGATCTTGAAGCAATGGATCGGTGCAAGTTCAACTGCCATGACAAATTTTCTTAGCCCTGAAACGGTGAGACGTTTTGCTTATTCTGATCCAACCAATTGATCTCTCCCTAAGGATGAGACATAAATGATATGAGTAAGATCGGAACACGCAAATAGGTATTATGGACTAAAAATGGTCGGAGAGAAGAAATTAGATTTTGGAGTACTAGTGAGGCAAGATCTAATGCGCAAACTAGCGCGGTAAAAGAGGAGATAAGGCGGAAACAAAGAAAGAGAAAAAGGATAAGAATATGGTTCGGCTAGATGAGGAAGGAAGGACGAAAGAAGTAAGTTAAGGGGCAATTTGGACGCTACTTTTACGGTTAAGTACTAGGATCAAGTTGCGACAATACTCATCAATTAGTTGACCATTCTTGCATAACGCTAGACAGTCAACTATTAGATGGACTTTAGACAAAGATTGAACCTTGATCTTGTTAGGCCGGATTAAAATATTAATCATCCTGCATCATCTTTTAAGATTTGACGCGATTCAAAAATACTTAACCTCATCATATCATGACGATATCAAAGACCGTAGTCAAACACCGAACCAACTCCAAGGATTCCAAGTAGTGTCAACAAAAGACTGCGGCAACACGACGAACGAACGAATTTCAAAAATAATTCAGCTAGAAATCCGCAATATAAACTAAAATTGATTTTCCCCTTACCTAGCTGACAACAAACAGACGATTAAAAATCAAATACCTCAAAATTCAGTTGAAAGATTTTCCTTAGCCTTTTCGAAGAAAAATCTAAAACTTCTCCAAAAATGGAATTTATTATAAACTAACCGTTTCATATTTATAAACCCAATTTGTTATAATATCAAGGATTAATTGTGATAATCTAAATAAATAATTCAATATATATATATATAGGAAGAGGGATACTAAAAATCACAAGGAATGGATATTTATTATTCTTAAGCTTAATGGCATATTCCTTGTCATTTATAATTCCTTCCTTTGTACCAAATCAGACTATATTTATTAAAATTACACAAAGCTCTAAATATTTTGAAACATGAATAGATTAAAATTTAAAAATCATATATTTATAAAACTAGATCATTATAAAACCATTTTCCAAAACTGCATTTCAAAACTTACAAAACCCATTTTTATTTTTCTACATAGTTTTAAAAATAAAATTCTTCGAATACAAGGCGAAGAACTCAAACGAATATTTCAATAAAGGTAGATTCAGAAATTCAACGAAGTAACAAATGGATATACCTCATAATTATATTTCTGATGGATACGACATACTAACGTGAACCTTTCCTGTTTTGGATCGAGAAATGGTCTTAATTGGAACAATCAAGGAAGCCAGAAATCAGAAATCGCGACTATCTTATTTGTAGCTAGATTTTCGTCTAGTCTTCAAACTCGAATCAACAGAATCCACCATATGTCATCCAAAGATGGAGCTTTTAGCGAGCCCCTATTTATTTAGTAAAGCTCATTGTAACGTCCCAGTTTTTGAATGATTCTGTAATACTTTTTTATTTTGAATTATTTTTATAATGGGTTTAAATAATAAAATTTGAATGATAAATATTGAGGAAAATTCCATGTATGGGTATATTTTAATGGTTTGAAATTTACTTAGCCAGTGTATATATATATGAACCCAGTAAGAGATGACTAGTCATTTGTTTTATTTTTATTGTGTTTTAAACTACAATTAAAAGTGTAAAATATGATTGATTAGAATATTCTAGAAAATTAGTACAATAATTTTCTTTAAAAATCTAAGTGTATATGTTTACTCGACTATATAAATATATACAAAGCAATGTTGTTTTAACATTTTGTTTGCAATATAATTTGTTCTTAGTACATAGATATAGAATTGGATTTAAATACTTGAGAAAATCTAAGATAATATCATCATTTAAAATCCTATGTAAATTGTAAAATGTGTACCTATATGTGTGTATATGTGATATATATATATATATATATAT
This sequence comes from Allium sativum, assembly GCA_030737875.1. NCBI lineage: Eukaryota > Viridiplantae > Streptophyta > Magnoliopsida > Asparagales > Amaryllidaceae > Allium > Allium sativum. Next base: position 73,178,353 of record CM060923.1, on the reverse strand, counting down.
ATAGCATACATATGTATAGTTCAACTAAGTAAAATATTTTGATTTGTTTTAAAAGTTTAGTAAGTACATAAGCTTTAAATGTTTCGATTGGCTTAGATATTAAGTTCTGTTTTTTTTACATTCCTGCACATGTTGTACAAAAGAATGTACACATGTATGTGTACAATTAAATAAAACCTAGCCAAATGAACCTCTAAAAAACAACAGCTGAACCAACCTAGTTATGGCACTTCAAATCAACTAACAACTAATACACAGAAATTCTTTTTCAATCAAATGTATGAATCAAGCTTTCAACCATTACATCTTGTTGCGTAAAGACCCTGCTAGCAACAATATAGTTGCATACACACATGCATAGATATCACTTATGGGTTCTTCTTTCAAATCAATAGCAACATACAACCATCAAAGATACAATCACATGCTGGTGCAGGTAATTTGAAAACTTGTAGCACATTCTTGAAACAACATATACATAGGATTGCACAAGATCTTGTAGGCTGAATACATTACTTAAGAGCAAAGCAAGATTTTTGAACATAAATTTGGGCACATGGTTGTGCACTTTAAAAGCCTGGAAACAGAAAATGTTGGAGTGACAAAACCCATTATTTTCAATCACTTGCATTAGCCTACGACCTCCATTTACAACAAGTCAGACAACTTATATGTGTAGGCTATTGTTTAATACTAGTTTTCTCCTATAAATGTGCATCCATACCCACTAATACCCTCACACATTCATTCCTGAGATCTACACAAAAAAACTAAAGAAAATGGCAACAAAACTGTAAAGCAAAGTCTGTTGAAAACCTAAAAATCAATAAAGAAAGGCTGGAATGAAAAACAATAGGACGGAGCACTTGGAAATGTGAGTAAGTAGTCTTCTGTTCCCTGTTTCCATGTAATTTGTCCATGTTGTATATATGTCATATATATATTATTATATCTAAATTTATGCGACAAACATGAATGGTTGTTGAAGTTAAATAATTGATATTCTTTGAATAATATCTTGGAACAAAAACCCATAGGACAAAGAGCAGGAAGGTGAGAAACTCCACTTACTTTTAGCACAATGATGTTCACTGCAAGTTTTAAAAAGTCACTCAAGAATGGTTTACATTCGCCATCTTCGTGTCATATTTCATTATGTTTAGATGAACCTTTTGCTTGAAATTGTGTATAAATCCATTTATCTCGGGATGGGGAAAATGGAAACTTTTAGTAGTGAAAATAGAACTGACAAGATTCCTATATTTCATATTTAAGTTAGTGAAATTCAAAACAACAATAATGCACTTTCCAAACAAAGTTGTATGACTTTGCAATTTCATCTATATTAAATTAACTAAAAATGTATGAAATAGTGAATAATATAGTTAAGCTGATGGATTCACTTTCCTCAGCCTACCAATTACAATTTAATCTCCACCTTTGTCATAGAATGATTTTATAAAAGTCAAATAAAAATAGCAATGAGAAGTGTATTTATCACTCATCATAATATGTACTTTGAACTAATACCACCAAGTTGGAAAATGAATTTGTACTTGTATCTATGAAGTAAACAGGGAACTACATAATTATATGGTAAACATCTAATGCGGTAGTCTTGTTAAAAACTGTTGCTTGTTAAATTAGCACTTCTCTTAATTACTCCGCACCAAATAAATGTTAATGGCTATGATTTTAGTAAGTAGTTGTCTTCATCCTAATCAAGTAAGAGATGTTTGTCATCGTAACTGTGTTTAGGACGTAGGTGGCAAATTTATTTATTTTGTACAGTTGCTTGTTTAAACTATAAAGGATATAGTATTACATAGAATATTATGATGCCGTGGGTACTAAAAAAAAAGAAAACAAAGTAGAAAGGAAATAAAAGAGTAAAGAAACAGGAAGTTGCGGTTCCAGTAAAGAAGAATATAAGCAATTGGTGTTATGTGGTGAAATATAGGACTTGCAGCTTTATGTTGGTTGCCAATTTCATTTTTCCTGGGAAGTTAAAGAAATGGCACAGCGTTTGGTGCCTGTGGATGTTAGTCCTTGCATGGACGGTGGACTGGGCTTCAGCCCAGTCTAAAAAAAAGAATATATAATAATGGAAGTCAGCAGGAACAAAAGAAAATATAAAACGGATGGGGAAGGTCTTTGCTGAGTTACATGAAGGAAGATAAGGGTGGTTACAGTAGTAACCAAAACACTGGATAGTGGTTATTGTGATGAAGTATATACTACAACCAAAAATAGTAGCTTATCTTCTATCTTAAAAAAAAAAGTATAAAAATAAAACGCGAGGGGTAGCACCGTAGTAGGTCCAAGGAACCAAGGGGAATAGGGAGTTTCCAGTTGAATGGAAAAAAAATAAAAAAAAATCATCACGTACTAAAAAGAAATCGAAATTTGAGAAGACATGTTTTTGCCTTGAATTTGGCTCGCCTGGCAAGGTTAAGTGCACGCAAGGAAAAGACAGAAGAAAGAAGGGTGCAGCATTTCTTTTATGCGTGATATTGAGTTTTTGGGCTTGGGGCCTCGGCCTATGAAAAAAAACAAATGTAAATAATGAAATAGGAAAGGAGAAGAAGCAGTATAACCACTTCATGGAAGGATCGAATGCATCATGCATGCGACCAAAAGATTAGATACACCGGTTAAGGGTTAAAGTGCCCAATCAGATCCAATATCCGAGTTTAATAAGGGTGACGCGATAGTTGTTGGCACCAACCAAATTGTCTTGGATGAATTGTAACACCCCGTGTATTCTATAACGGTGAAATTCACAAATTGAAGTATAACTAATTTCAAATCAAAGAATTAAGGGAAACGGGATATGCAATTTCGTTCGTCTCGGAATTCTGCTAGAGATAGAGTCCGAGTTTCCGTAAAACGGATATCGTATGAAGAAGATATGGACGAACGAAGTTTGGCGAAAAACCAGAAAACGGGTCAGAATGCACTGGCGCACTTGGGAAGTGCGCCAGAACAAAAATGAACTGGCGCACTTGGGAAGTGCGCCAGTACATTTTTAGCCTGGCGCACCTGCCAAGTGCGCCCAGGTCAGAATGACCTGCTGGTCAGGTCTTGGCTGACCTAGTCTGTGTTTGGTCGATTTTCTGAGCCTTGCCTTGTCACTAGGGCTAGGTGTCAGCTCCTGGTTGGTCTCTCCTTTGAACGAACGGCTATTATTAAACCAAGCTTCATCGACGGTCTAAATCAACTCACAAACTCTATAAAAAGGACCTAAGACTAACCCTAATTCACACAAACTAAAATGGAGATGAGACCGTCATGCTGCTGAGGAGAGACTAAGGATAGCCGTCAGAAATAGAGAGACAATTAGGAGATAATTCAAAGCTTAAAGCAACGTCAATCAAATCAAAACAACGCCTACAATAAAGGATAGCATCTCCAAATTCAGAATTCGGATTCCTGAATTGAAGATTAGTCATACGTTGTAAGCAGAGTGCTATTCCGATGTGAATAATTAATTGCGTTTGATTTGTGTAAGATGCGAAATGGAATTGTGGCGATAATAATATATATTTGTATGTTATTTTGATTCTAAACGATTTGGGAATATTATGGTATACGATTGGATATTTGCAAGTATGTGATTTGCGTTGGAAGTTAACAACGAAATGGAATTGTGGCGATAATAATCTATATTTGTATGTTATTTTGATTCTAAACGATTTGGCAATACTATGGTGTACGATTGGATTCATACAAGTATATGATTTATGTTGACAACCACATGTTGTGGAATTTTAATTGGGATTCATGCAAGTATATGATTCATTATTATGCTAATATGGTGTACATACTTTTATGATAACTTTTAGTGTGTAATTGGAATCGAATAAGTACTATGATTTATATGAATCTATGTTGAAATTGGCAAATCATACTTTTGTATTAGAAACAAAAGTAAGCACCTTTATGAACATGACTAAACTATGTTTGGTATTATGCCTAGTTGAAACATGTTTTAGGCCTAAGTTGTTATCAAAACCATATGATGATATATGTGACACAATTAAGTTAGATTTACATTCCAATTGCAAGTTTACAATGATTCATGTTTAAGTATTAATTATGCCATGATTACATGAATAGAATGATTCATGTTTAAGTATTGTTTATGCCATAATCATATGAATAAATGATTCATGTTTAAGTATTGTTTATACCATAATTATATGAATAGAATGATTCATGTTTAAGTATTGTTTATGCCATGATTATATGGATAAAATGATTCATGTTATGCCATGATTATATGATGTTACAATTGCAAGTTCACATGTGCCTACTTTATGTTAATTGAATCGTTCGTTGCAAGTTCATGTGTTCACACTCCCCTCTTTCATGTTACCTTATAAACACCATGTCATAAGCCTCCCCTTTTCATATGGCTAAATTGGGTTTAAATATTAAACCCAACACACCTTACATTGTAGCGAATGTGTAAAATGGGGGTAATGACGTTTGGGTTAAAATATAGAACATGTGCGTTGGCATGTTTGACGCATGCCAACAACCTTGAAAAAAAAACAATTAAGTGGCATAAATAAATTTTAATCAATAAAGATGAATCCGAATAATGGGCCGCAAATATTTACATATAAAAAGAAAAGAGACAAAATATGTAAATGTAGAAAATACGATGTGTTTAACCCGAGGTTGGATTGAGTTGTGATGTAAACCTGCCCGGAACCGCCCGGCTGTCCAGTAGTCACAACAATACCTATCCAATGTGGGTGGTTAAACACGGAGCCCAATAAGGACCCGAGGTTAGACTGAGTTGTGGCGTAAGACTGCCCGGACCCAACCGACAACAGGCAGCCACAACAATACCTGTCTAATGTGAGAGGTCAAGGCTTTAATAAGACAATTAAGGCTGAGTCAGGATTGATAGGATTAAGTAAATTATATTAATACTTAATCAAAATGGAACATGCTAAACTAAATAGACTGATTGGGGGTTAGGTTTATTAAACACTTAACCAACTTAGCATGTTGGCTAGAAATAGAAAACCTAGTAGCGGGGGACCCTTTTCAGCAGTAACCCGTCAAGGTGTATCAGGATACCCTGAACTAGGCAGGGTGGGGCACGATTACTGGGCTGACTGTAAGAGGTCAAATCGACGGCGGTGGTGCAGCAGTGTAGGTTCTAACGGGGTGCGGGCGTGCACACACTCCGGCGCAGAAAAGTAAGGCACTGGGCACCAGTAGCATACCTGTGCATTCTAGAATTGTGTCGGGTCGCCACCATGGGACTTGATACACCCCATGGTGGGACCAGCATAGGTAACTACAACATCGGGGGCTGTAAGACACATGTAACTATGCGAGTAGGAGCCGATCATCAGAAATGGATCACTTCACCCTGATTATGGGGTGCCTGTTGGGAACTAGTTTATATGGGTACAGAGTTTAATATGGGGTACGATAGTATATTCAACCCTAGACAACTTAACTTAGTTTATGGTGCTTTCCCATTTCCAGTTTATACTTATCATACCCAGTTCTTTATTCATAGACTGAATAGTCCTAGACTTACTCAGGCTTTATGTCTGACTCTACTTTTCTTTCGCCTTCTTTTCTTTCGTTTCCCCCCCCCCCAGGTCCACAGGGAGGGAATACCGCAGCTTGACCAGATTTCACATCCAGCTTGAAGAGAAAGAATGTATTGCTTGGATCTTTTCCGTTTTGGACTATAGCTTTAGTGGACAGCAATTATGGGACTTTTGCAGTTTATTTATGTTTTCTTTATGCTTCTTTAATAATGTAATCAAGACAGTTATGAAGATGTTATGTTTTTGGAAGAATTGTAAGACAAGTATGGCATGTTTTTGTGAACACGTATTTAGATGAAATAAAAGATGCTGTTGTTTTTCCGCTGTTCAAAAATATGTGTTCTTATATCTGTCTTGTTTATCTGTGACTTATACTTATAAACCTCCACCAAAATTAGGGCATTCCCTTTGAGAGTGACCCTAACGGAGGTGGGGTGTTTCATGAATCATGAAACTGGGAATGGAAGTAAAAACACAACAGAAGGAGATGAGTGGGTGCTTCTTGTTGACAATGGGCTCGGCCCAGTCTTTACTAAAAAGAAAAAAAAAAGTTATAATCTAAATAAAATGTATTTAAATAAATATATATATAAACGAGTATGTATACGCTTTAAACCAAGAACATATAAGATCGAACAGATTGGTTCGTATATGAGTAGTCAAGTCGCACGTAAGTGCATGTTGATAATCTCAACCTAGGTGATAAAATTATAGAACATTGGATTAGAATAAATTGATTTATTAATATTAAAAGTGTGTTTAATACCAAATATCATCTAAAATAAAACGAACGTAAATTTAGTCAAACTATAGATTAATAATGAGTTGTAATTCAGTAAATTCTGAATTGTTGTTCAATATATTAACTAAGCTGTGAATCATAATTAAAAAATTTATATTGACATATGCTAGTGGAAATAAACACCGTTCCACTATATATATTGATTGACTAAATTGTTTGGATACTCGGTTAGCAGAAATAAACACCGTTTTGCTATTATATCAGTTTGATATTTTTTGTTGAGTTATTATATTATCCATTGATCATATTGAATCGTATTACATGGTTAGTGTGCAAATTGGGTTAATGACTTGAATGTCATCTGTAAAAATAAAAAAAAATAAAAGGTTTGATATATACCGTTGGAGCTGCTAAGCCGTTTTTCTATAAAGTAACTCAGAAATATACTCAAGTTTGATAATTGGATTTAAATTGTTTTTTAAAAACAATTAAAAGGATTATTTTAAATTAGTTATATTATTAATTTAAAAAGTGAAGATTTATTGTAATAAGCTGACCAGTTGTCTGATGTAAACCAACTATTTTAAAAGGGGAATTAATTATTAAATTAATTTGTTCCAATTAATGGTTTTGATAAATGATTGTTAAAAACATAATAATATTTTGATGTTTAATTAACGGCTTTGATAAGTAAATGATGCAGTCAAATAAAAGTTAAATTTGGACAAATATCTAAGATAATATAATTATCAAAGGAAAGAGAAATCAAGTCGATTATTTGGATTGAATTCCTGATTTACTATTTAACTTGACAAATGGTTCAAAACAATGATGTTGTCTTGAATTGTTTTAAGATTTTGAAATCAAATGGATTTACCAATTTATAGTTTTATCGAACATTTTGGATATCGAACTTCTACGAATCTTGACGATAAGAATGATTTCGACTCAATGCCTGAGAGGTAATTAAAATAACCCAACTTGAACGATTTCGCTATTATTCGATAGATCGTGTTAGTTTGTGTTCGAAATGAGTGTTGGAGTCGAATATCGTTTTCGGTTATAAAACGGATATTCGAGAGCGAGATTATCATATAAGATTGATAATAAGAGTTTTATGGTTTGATTAGTAATTACGTTTCCAAATGACCATATATATACAAAGTTAACAATTGGAATTAAATAATTTAGATTATTTAATTGAGGTTTGGCAGATCCAACAATAATAAATTTGTTTACTTTATTTTATATTTGATAGTTAAATCACCGACTATCAAATCTGGACCTTTTCGTTGTCGTTTTCGAAGAGACCGGAATCTAAATTCCACTTCGATTCGATATATACGTTTCAAGTCAGAGATTATTGAAGATTACTAAAGATGGAGTTTATGCAAGGGTTGTTTTGTGAATCCTAGGTAGAAATTGCCTAAGATGGGTTTACAGAATAGTGCCTTCGGTTTTTCCAGTCCCAGGATAACATGTACGGACGAATGTCTGATAGAGTATGCCTAACAAATCGCGTAAGTTGATCTCTTCAAACATATTTACGTTTGGTGGCAGAGGAATTCGTTTCTCTTAGCTTTGTACCCAGGATATTTTTGGGGAAATCAATTTGTGATTTTGGCAGGTTTGACGATGTAGCATTCAAAGTGAATGAAGATGTGTTATATCCAAGGGTAAGTTCAGCCTCAAGCCTCACAACCGGGAAATGACAAAAATTGGGAAGGCAGCATGGCTATGTGGGTCTCTCCATTAGGGTGTATAATCACCTATCTAGAGAAATTCCTTTTGCTTCTTAAATCTATTTCAATGCTGTCCCTTTTCGGGAAAATGGCGGGTAGCTCCCAACCGTTGGTGATATACATTAGATACACTCAAGCGAAATGAGTGGTCGGTCATGTGTGGACTGGGTTGCAGGACGTTCTTGTTAAACCCAGTGTATTCCACTCTAGAGATACACTATTAGCTGGTGGTTCCGTACCTTGTCATAGTCGGAATCCAATCTCCAATGAGCGCTCGCGGTTTTGATTTTGTATACTATATATGTAGAGCGTGAGATGTAAGCGTTCTGCTAGATTGATATTTATTTGTATTTAGACATTATCATAGTATCAGAATAATATTGTTTTAAAAAAAAAATTGGGATATCGTAAGGTAAAAACCATCTGTATTTATGTGTGGGTCGGTCTTACGATTATCTTTTCTATCAAAGGGTTTTTTGAAAGTTAAAATCAAACTGTCTTTAATCGTTTACTCACACCAGTCCCATGACTGACCCAAATTTTATTCTTCTACGATTTCCCTAAACTCTTGGGTGCCCAAATTTGTACGGGCAGTCCAATAGTTCAGGTTTTAACAGATTTTCTGAAGAAGCTTGGAGCAGGAGGCTTCAACGTTAGACATATAAAGTTTATTCCGTTGTGTTGTATATGTAATGTACTCTGATGATGTATGTAAGTCCAAATACTATATTTCAAAAGTGATTATTTATATATTATATTTTAGTCCGCTGCAATCGTGAGATTCCTTGTTGTTGTTCAGTTTATCTTCTATCTGTTTTCTTCTATTCAAATTTTCTTTTCTATTTCTTATCCTCTAACTTCTTTCTATTAATGATTCGTATTTTCGTGCAATTTGGGTTGGACGTGTGCTGTATTTGTCAGCTCAAATAGTACAGATTTGCGAGTCATTACACTCATGCTCTTCAAGACGAGATCGCCAACATACTATGGGGTAAGACAGAAATGGCTAAAACCCGAACTCAACATACTTCAACTCTTAGTCTCTTAAAGCCCATTTTATATAATTAGGCCCATGACTAAATCATTGTCGAAATAAATTTAAGTCGAGTAAGAAAGATAAAGAAAAATAGAAAAGAAAATCGAATTACGTTCTTTCACGAGTCTTAATTTAACTAATTTCTCTAATTATTTAACCTATGCTTTGATGCTTAATTTGTTTGTGCTCAAATTTTAACAAAAATTGAAACTCAAACACGTCTAAGCATGGAGCGCATAAATCTGGTACCTGCAAATAAATGAGAATGAGCATTATCAGAGTATGATAAGATAACTCACAGCGGAAACAAAATAGGATAAACTAGTATTAACTCGGGTAACTACATTTTTAAATTAAGTCATTTTGACAATACCGAGCATGGGAGAGAAAGAGAACCGAAAGCCAAACTAAAACACATGTGAGAACCCAACCTTTTCTAGAAACCTAGGAGGTTGTAATGAAAAGGGGGGTCAGAACAATAAGATTTAGTTGAACAAGAAATGTACAACACAGATTATAATACACAGATGTATCCCGTTTGGTTCAACCCAAGATGTTTGCCTACCAAGTTTATTGATTCTAGCCCAACCTTGTAGAAATAAATACGCACGACTCTAACGGTAACACCCCGTATTTTCTGTGAACACTAAAGTAACGATTAAAGAATACTTAATTTTAAAAGTGGAAATTAGGGTAAACGGGTTTTGCCATTGCGTTCGTCTCGAAATTCTGCTTGAGATAGAGTGCGAGTTTACGTGAATCGGACTCCATATGAAGAAGTTATGGAGTTCAGAAGATTTCAAGTTTAAACGGAAATTAAATATAAATAATAATTAAATCCAAAAGAAGTTCAGAATTCAAAAATTCCGAGAATCGGCTGGGCGGGAAAATTCCCGCCCATAGGGGTCGACTCCCACCATGGGGGGTCGACATAGGTGTCGACCCCCTTAGAGGGGTGTCGACCCCCCTGTAGGGGTCGACCCCCTCGGCCAGATCTGGGCTGTTTTGTCCAGTGACGTTTTTCTGAGTCATTAGGGCATATGTGGCGACTTCCGGTTGGCTCTGTTTGGTCTGGATGGCTCTGAATAATCCTAGGTTAATCTAACGGCTCTCATTAATCTAAACTTTATATAAATAACCCCAACCCTCAGCCCTAAAACCACATAACCTTGCTCTCCGAAGCCGTCATGATGTCCATGGCCAAACTAGCGTAGCCTCCATTTTTCTCTAAACTAGAAGTCAAGTTAGAAAGTCCCTAATCAAGTCCAAACTAGAGAATCAATAGTCTACATCAAAGGATAACTTTTCAGTTTTAGAAATCAGATCCTAGAAAACAAGATTTGTTCTTTTGTTTGTAAGTTCAGTTATTCTTTAGATTTAAACAAATAAAAGTCATGACTTGTAATGAAGCGAAACTAGAACTGTGCCTAGTTGTAAGATAATCGTATTCTGATTCATTCTGAAATTACCTATGCCTATGTGACTATTGTGATTGATACAAGCTATCATGTTGTATATTAATTTGGTGATGAACATATCATGTTGTATATTAATTTGGTGATGAACCTATCATGTTGTATATTAATTTGGTGATGAACCTATCATGTTGTGTATTAATTTGGTGATGAACATATCATGTTGAATATTAATTTGGTGATGAACCTATCATGCTGTATATAAATTTGGTGATTCATTTATGATATGTTATATGCAAGTTCATAAGCTAAGTCATGTTATATATGCTTATATGACTAGATCTACATGTTTATATGTTTAGATCTATGTTAATTTGATCCAACTCAAATGCAAATTCACATTTACATGCTTAATTAAATTTGTGTAGTACTACGCCAAATTTATATCACACATGCTTGATCTATACTGTTTTATGCCGTTGGAATGTTACATGTCCCTTTTGCTTTTCCCTTTTTGTATGAGTTAGGCTAATTTGCGAGCCTAACGTTCTATGTAATTTATGCGAACGAATAACGGGGGAGGGGGGGGGATACATTGGGAAAAATATTAAAGTACATGCTATTGGCATAGGTTGGCTCATAATCATGTAAATGATTAATGACATGAAATGGTATAATTTTATACCTAAGAATTATGGACATAATTTAGAGGGTAAATGGGACATGACTTGAGTTGACAACATTGGTGGATAATTTACATATAAACATAAATGGTAAATATGTAAATTAATTAAAAGATTAATATGCCAAAAACCCGAGGTCAGATTGAGTTATGGTGTAAGACTGCCCGGAACCGCCCGGCATATCCAGCAACCGTAACAATGCAGATCTAATGTGAGAGGTTAGCGCATTAAGCCCAAAAACCCGAGGTTAGATTGAGTTGCGGTGTAAGACTGCCCAAAACCACCCGGCACATCCAGTGACCACAACAATATAGATCTAATGTAAGAGGTTGGTGCTTTAATGAATGAATTAAAGCTAAAAAACAGGCAGGCTAAGAATGGTAGGGTTAAGTAAATTAAGGCAACACTTAACCAATACAACATGTTAACTAGACTGATGGGTGGGGGCTAGGTTAATTTGAGAACACTTAACCATTTTAACATGTTGATTAGGAAACCCTAATAACGGGGACCCATTTCAGCAGTAACCCACATAGATGTATCATGGTACCCTGAACTAGGCAGGGTGGGGCACGATTACTGGGCTTATTATAAGCGGTCAAAATAATGGCGGGTGGTGCAGCAGTGTAGGTTCCGACGAAGTATGGGCGTGCACGTACTCCGGCATGGACAAATCAGGCACTAGGCATCAGTAGTATACACTGTGCATCTTGAATTTGTGTTGGGTTGCCACCATAGGAATTGATACACCCCATGGTGGGACCGCACAGGTATCTACAATCAAGCGGGCCGAATGACACAAGTCATAAATGCATGCGAGTAGAAGTCGATCGATAAAAGAGGATCATTTTATCATGAACACATAGTGCTAGTTGAAACACTTGTTATAGGTGCAGAGAAATAGAAATGAGTGCAATAGTATATTCAGTTTATCTTGCCTTATTTATTGTTATCTTATTCCTAGGGTATTGTCCTAGGTTCAGTTTATTCATGTCATGATCCTTTTTCCTGTTTACATGCTAAATTATCACTGGACTTACCAGACTTATGTCTGACCCATTTTCTTTCACCTCCTTTTCTTCTGTTTCCCCTAGGTCCGCAGGGAGGGAATACTTCAACTTAGTGCAGACCTTTTCAAGCTTGAAGAGAGTATATGTATTGCTTGGATTCTCTTTTCTTGGGCTATGGCTGTGGTTACACTTTTATTGGGGATTTATGCTGCTTTACTTCTGTTTTATGCTTCTTTATGTACTTGGAGATTTAAATCAAGACAGATGTTTTGTTGTAATAATTTAGAAGTTGGGTTTTGAGACAATGCTTGTAATGTTTTGACTAAACCACGCTATTTAATAAATAATTTTAGTTTTCCGCTGTTTATATGTATGTCTTGTAAATTATCTATGTCTTTTACCTAAAATGCTTCACCAAAGTTAATGCATTCCCTTTGTGAGTGACCTTAACGGAGGTGGGGTGTTTACACTTGGTATCAGAGCAAAGGTTTACCAGATCAGATAAAAGTTTTTGAAAACTATTTTTCAAAAAGAAGTTTAAAGAAGCACTTTTAAGAGAAAAAATTGCTTTTTTTAAAAAGCATAATCCCTAAAGCCATATGCGCTATCTTTCTATCCTTAATTTTTAACCTTTTCATTTCATTTCAGCATGTTTGGGGATCTTAATCTACATGAGGGCGTACCGGTACCTGGTTGGTTCAGAAGGTACCTGGAGGCTAGGGCTAATGACGTAGGTCCAACAGACGTTCCTCCTCCCCCAGTTGCAGCTGTTCCTTCTCCTCCTCCTCGTGTGAATTCTTTCTCGAAGATATGTAGAGACTTTCGAGCCATGGGTGGAAAGAACTTTAACGGGACTGAGTCATTTATGGAAGCAAGAAATTGGCTCAAAGAAACAGAAGATTTGTTTGTAATCTTCGAAGTGGACGATAGGCAGAAGATACAATTGGCTATGTGGTTACTTAAGGACGAAGCCTCTTATTGGCGGGAAGTTACTAATGCTGAGAGACTAGTTGAAACTTGGGAGGATTTCAAAATGAGGTTTGAAATAAAGTTCCTCTCGGAAGCTGAACGAAGCCTACAAGTGGAAAAGTTCTTAGCTCTCAAACAGGGAAGCCTATCAGTCAAGGAGTACGTCAACCAATTCAACCAGCTGGCTAGATTCGGATTGGAGTTAGTGAACACTCCACATAAGAAGGCTCTCCGTTTCGATAAAGGGTTGAACAATCCACTACACAGCCTAGCTACGTCCCATATACCTATGGGTGCGACTTATGAGAGACTAGTGGACATGGCACTGCTACAGGAGGAAGACAAGAATGGAAAGAAAGAGACAAAGGTGGATGTACTGCAAGACAAGAAAGTGGAGGGATCACAGAACAAGAAGACGGATTCCAAGAAGGGCTGGAAGAATAACAAACCCCATGACAAGTGGAAGTATAATTTTTGTGGTATACCTAGACATCTGATTAAGGACTGCAGAAAGAAGAAGAGGAAGATGGGTGGTTGTTTTCAGTGCGGCGAGACAGGACACATGGCTAAGGACTGCCCAAGAAAGCAAGGGTAAGGGCAGAGGACTGGATCTACTTCTGGAGGGCAGGTTCACGCTCTCATAGCACCTCCGCAAGAACGAGATAGAAATACTTCTGTTGAGAGTTCAGTTTATTTTTATGATTATCATGTTCGTACTCTCTTTGATTCTGGCGCATCGCACTCTTTTATATCTACTGCTTTAGTTGAGTCTCTGCACCTAGACACCAGCATAGTAGAGGACCCCTTGGTTGTTTCAAATCCAATTGGGGGTTCGGCTTATTTATCAATGATTTGTTTGGATTTGGAAATTTCTATACTAAGTGTTGGGTTTAGATGTAATGCCTATGTTTTGGGCTTTACGGGCTATGAGTTGATTCTAGGCATGGACTGGCTATCCAGTAATGGTGCCATCCTCGATTGTGAAAAGAGAGTAGTTAGACTTATGACTTGCCTTGGCAACACTCTCGAAATCTCTTGTAATCCCATGAACTCTATTATGCTTAACTACCTAGAATCTCTTGATGCGTCTGTTGAAAACCTGAAATCTGTTAGAGTGGTCGGTGAATACTCGGATGTCTTTGAAGAGGTGAAGGGTTTAACTCTGAAGCGGGAGATAGACTTCTGCATATACCTTGTTGATAATGAAAAACCCGTTGCTCACATGGCTCCAAGGGAAAGGAAGGAGCTCAGCAAGCAAGTTAAAGAGTTGCTTGAAAAGGGGTTTATAAGGCGGAGTATTTCTGAATGGGGTGCTCCAGTGGTGTTTGCAACCAAAGCAGATAGTTCACTTTGCCTATGCGTTGACTATAGTGAGTTAAACAAGCTGACCAAGAAGAATAGGTACCCACTTCCAAGAATAGACGACTTGTTCGATCAGCTTGTAGGTGCATCGGTTTTCTCGCAACTAGATCTGGCTACCGGGTTTCATCAGCTAAGAGTGGCTGAGGACAGCATTGATAAGACCGCATTTAGGACCCCGGATGGTTTCTTTGAATGGCTTGTCATGCCTTTCGGCTTGACAAACGCACCTGCTTATTTCGTTGACTTGATTAGTTGGGTGTTCAGGGAGTTCCTTAATAAATTTGTAGTGGTCTTCGTGGACGACATTTTGATCTTCTCGAAAAGTGAGGAAGAGCATGCTTTGCATTTAAGGGCTGTCATGGATACTTTTCATGCACACCAGTTGAAAGAAAAATTCTCCAAATGCTATTTTTGGAGAGAAGAAGGAAGGTTTCTTGGACATGTGGTGTCCAAAGAGGGGATAGCTGTGGATCCTGCAAAAGTAGTTGTGGTGCAAAATTGGAAGGTCCCCTAAAACGCAACCGAGATACGAAGTTTTTCTCGGGCTAGCAGGCTTTTACAGAAAGTCCATTAAAAGACTTTGCGAAGATCTCAGCACCACTTACAAGATTGACGAAGAAGAACCTAACTTTTGCTTGGGATTTGGATTGCGATGTTGCTTTCCAACGACTGAAAAGAGCTTTAACAACAGCACTGGTTCTGACATTGCCTGATGGGAGTAAGATGTTTACTGTATATACAGACGCATGCAGGACAGGATTGGGCACTGTCTAGATGCAAGAGGGCAAAGTAATTTGTTATGGGGGAAGGCAGTTGAAGGTACATGAGAAGAACTACCCAGCTCATGATTTGGAGCTAGCTGCCATTGTTTACGCTCTTAAGTCATGGCGTCATTACCTACTAGGAGAAAGGTTTGAATTGTTTACTGACCATAAATCGTTAAAGTACCTTTTCTCACAGAAAGATCTTAACCTAAGACAACAAAGGTGGATGGAGTTTCTTGCCTCATACGATTTTGAGATTGCTTATACCCTGGCAAGGGTAATGTGGTAGCAGATGCCTTGAGTAGGAAAAAGCTGACCCTAAGTCCTCTCTTTGTAGAAAGGCAAAGCTTGGAGTACATAGCATATTTTGACTTTAGACCTTCCTTTGAGTTTGTACCTGGCTTGTTAGCATCGCTGGAGGTGCGGCCTACTCTTTTGGACTCAATAGGAACCGCGCAACATGAAGACCCTCAGCTAGTTAATGTGATGGATAAGCTAATTGGAGGTGAGACTTCTAGTCACCTCAATAGATACTCCATCGATGACAAGGGTTGGTTGAGACGGGATGGAAGACTGTGCGTCCCACAAGCAAGAGATTTGGTGAAAACCATTCTCGAAGAAGCACACCATTCTAAATTGACCATACATCCAGGTGGAGACAAGATGTATAAATACATAAAAAGGGTTTTCTTTTGGAATGATATGAAGAAGGATGTAGCTGAGTTTGTCTCTAAATGCTTGATATGCCAGCAATTCAAAGCGGAGCAGAATAAGCCTAGTGGTCTGCTTCATCCTCTAGAAGTCCCACAATGGAAATGGGATAGCATTTCGATGGACTTTATTGATGGGTTGCCTAGGTCAAGAAGGGGCAATACTAGTATTTGGTTAATAGGGGACATGCTCACTGAAAGCGCTCACTTTATACCTGTTAAGAGTAGGAGAACTACCTCATCGTCAGCATCCATTTATCTTAAAGAGGTGGTTCGAGGGAATACCCTCTAGCATAGTAAGTGATTGAGATCCTATTTTTACGAGCGAGTTTTGGAAGAGTTTGCAAGAGGCCGTAGGCACACAGCTATGCTTAAGCACGGCCTATCACCCCAAACCGATGGTCAGACGGAAAAGGTGAACAGAATATTAGAAGATCTTTTGAGGTTGTGCATTCTTGATTTTGGAGGGACATGGGAGGATCATCTTCCTTTGGTGGAATTCGCCTATAATAATAGCTACCAAGCCACCATAGGCATGGCACCCTTCGAGGCTTTATATGAAAGACCATGCCGATCACCAACTTGTTGGTAGGAGTCTACAGACAAGCTCGTACTTGGGCCGGATATGATTAGAGAAACTTCAGAGAAGGTGGACTTGATACGAAGATGAATGAAGACTGCACAAGATAGACAGAAGTCCAACGATGGTAAAAGAAGGACCGACCTTGAGTTTGAGGTTGGAGACAGGGTTTTCCTTAAAGTATTTCCTTTGAGGAATGTCGTTCTCTTTGGGTCTACAGGAAAATTGGCACCCAGATTTGTAGGGCCATTTCCTATCATTGAGAGGGTTGGGAAGATGGCTTATAGAGTAGAGCTGCCTGAAAGGTTGGCTGGAGTTCATATTGTTTTCCATGTCTCTCATCTACGAAAGTGCTTACATGAGTCTACGGAAGTTGTGGAGCCAAGCATACTAGAAGAAGTAGAAGTGGAATGAGAAGCGACGGTGAGGAGAGTTCCAACTCATATCTTAGGGACAGAAGTCAAAAAGCTAAGCAACCGTGAAGTCAACCTTGTTAAAGTTCAATGGAGTGACGCTGAGGAAACGCGATTTGGGAGACTGAGGACAAGATACGCGTAGCCTACCCTTTTCTTTTTGAGGGTACATACTTGATCTCTTTATCCATAAGTTTATGCATACTTGTATCTATCTCTTACGTATATCTCCTCAGTCCTATCCTTGATCTTTAGGTAGAAACCAATGGATGAAAACATGTATTTGAAACATGTTATGATTGATAGTTGCAAGTGTTGCTCGTGGATGCATATACACACACATTAGGTACTAGATTGGCTCGGTCACTTTCATATTGCGTATGCATATATGTATTTGTATATGGATTGAAACTTGATGTGTTGTCATATGGATGTTGCACTTGTATGAATGATTGTGCACTCATGTAGAAGTTATAAAGTACAATTAGGAATAATTGCATACATAATGGACTCATGGCACTATCCTGATTTGCATTAAGGAGGTCAACTGAATCAGTAGATCGCCTGATTTTGCATTAGATAAGGACATATACACACACTATGCATATACTCATAAAAGCATTAGATACCTTTTAAGGACAATGGATGCCTGTGATTGAATGGTTGAGTAGATGAATGTTGGATGGTAGGATATACATTCTTCTTGACTTGAAGATTTCGGGGACGAAATCCTTTAAAGAGGGGAGAATGTAACACCCCTTATTTTCTGTGAACACTAAAGTAGCAAATTAAAGAATACTTAATTTCAAAAGTGGAAATTGAGGAAACGGGTTTCACCGTTACGTTCGTCTCGGAATTCTGCTTGAGATAGAATCTGAGTTTGTGTGAATCGGACTCCGTGTGAAGAATTTATGGAGTTAAAAAGATTTCAAGTTTAAACAAAAATTAAATATAAATAATAATTAAATCAAAAAGCAATTCAAAATTCAAAAATTCTGAGAATCGTCTAGATGGGAAAATTCCCGCACATAGGGGTCGACTCCCCCCATGGAGGGTCGACATAGGTGTCGACCTCCCTAGAGGGGTGTCGACCCCCCTGTAGGGGTCGACCCCCTCGGCCAGATCTAGGCTGTTTTGTCCAGTGACGTTTTTTTTTTGAGTCATTAGGGCATATGTGGCGACTTCTGGTTGGCTCTGTTTGGTCTGGATGGCTCTGAATACTCCTAGGTTTATCTAACGGCTCTCATTAATCTAAACTTCTATATAAACAACCCCAACCCTCAACCATAAAACCACATAACCTTGCTCTCTGAAGCCGTCATGCTGTCCATGGCCAAACTAGCGTAGCCTCCATTTTTCTCTAAACTAGATGTCAAGTTAGAAAGTCCCTAATCAAGTCCAAACTAGAGAATCAACAGTCTACATCAAAGGATAACTTTTCAGTTTCAGAAATCAGATCCCAGAAAACAAGATTTGTTCTTTTGTTTGTAAGTTCAGTTATTCTTTAGATTTGAACAAATAAAAGTCATGACTTGTAATGAAGCGAAACTAGAACTGTGCCTAGTTGTAAGATAACCGTATTCTGATTCATTCTGAAATTACCTATGTCTACGTGACTATTGTGATTGATACAACCTATCATATTGTATATTAATTTGGTGATGAACCTATCATGTTGTATATTAATTTGGTGATGAACTATCATGTTGTATATTAATTTAGTGATGAACCTATCATGTTGAATATTAATTTGATGATGAACCTATCACGTTGTATATAAATTTGGTGATTCTTTTATGATATGTTATATGCAAGTTCATAAGCTAAGTCATGTTCATATATGCTTATATGACTAGATCTACATGCATATATGTTTAGATATATGTTAATTTGATCCAACTCAAATACAAATTCACATTTACATGCTTAATTAAATTTGTGTAGTACTATGCCAAATTTATATCACACATGCTTGATCTATACTGTTTTATGCCGTTGGAATGTTACATGTCCCTTTTACTTTTCCCTTTTTGTATGAGTTAGGCTAATTTGCGAGCCTAATGTTATATGTAATTTATGCGAACGAATAATGGGGGGGATACGTTGGGAAAAATATTAAAGTACGTGCTGTTGGCATAGGTTGGCTCATAATCATGTAAATTATTAATGGCATGAAATGGTATAATTTGCATACCTAAGAATTATGGACATAATTTAGAGGGTAAATGGTACATGACTTGAGTTGCAACGTTGGTGGAAAATTTACATATAAACATAAATGGTAAATATGTAAATTAATTAAAAGATTAATATGCCAAAAACCCGAGGTTAGATTGAGTAATGGTGTAAGACTACCCAGAACCGCCCGGCATAGCCAGCAACCATAACAATATAGATCTAATGTGAGAGGTTAGCGCATTAAGCCCAAAAACCCGAGGTTAGATTGAGTTGTGGTGTAAGACTGCCCGGAATCGCCCGGCACATCCAGCGACCGCAACAATATAGATCTAATGTGAGAGGTTGGTTCTTTAATGAATGATTTAAAGCTAAGAAACAGGCAGGCTAAGAATGTTAGGGTTAAGTAAATTAAGGCAGCAATTAACCAATACAACATGTTAACTAAACTGATGGGTGGGGGTTAGGTTAATTTGAGAACACTTAACCATTTTATCATGTTGATTAGGAAACCCTAGTAACGGGGACCCATTTCAGCAGTAAACCACATAGATGTATCATGGTACCCTGAATTAGGCAGGGTGGGGCATGATTACTGGGATGATTATAAGCGGTCAAAATAACGGCGGGTGGTGCAGCAGTGTAAGTTCCGACGGAGTATGGGCATGCACGTACTCCAGCATGGACAAATCAGGCACTCGGCATCAGTAGTATACACCATGCATCTTGAATTTGTGTCCGGTTGTCACCATAGGAATTGATACACCCCATGGTGAGACTAGCACATGTATCTACAATTAAGCGGGGTCGAATGACACAAGTCATAAATGCATGCGAGTAGAAGCCGATCGATAAAAGGGGATCATTTTAACATGAACACATGGTGCTAGTTGAAACACTGTTAGTAGGTGCAGAGAAATAGAAATGAGTGCAATAGTATATTTAGTTTATCTTGCCTTATTATTTGTTATCTTATTTCTAGGGTATTGTCCTAGGTTCAGTTTATTCATGTCATGATCTTTTTTCCTGTTTACATGCTAAATAATCACTGGACTTACCAGACTTATGTCTGACCCATTTTCTTTCGCCTTCTTTTTTTCGGTTCCCCCCCGATCCGCAGGGAGGGAATACTTCAGCTTAATGCAGACCTTTTTAAGCTTGAAGAGAGTAGATGTATTGCTTGGATTCTCTTTTCTTGGGAAATGGCTGTGATTACACTTTTATTGGGGATTTATGCTGCTTTACTTTTGTTTTATGCTTCTTTATGTACTTGGAGATTTAAATCAAGATAGATGTTTTGTTGTAACAATTTAGAAGTTGGGTTTTGAGATAATGCTTGTAATGTTTTGACTAAACCACGCTATTTAATAAATAATTTCAGTTTTCCGCTATTTATATGTCTGTCTTGTAAATTATCTGTGTCTTTTATCTAAAATGCTTCACCAAAGTTAATGCATTCCCTTTGTGAGTTACCTTAACGGAGGTGGGGTGTTTACACTAACTACCCTTCTCAAGGTAGACTTAATATGATACCAAGATAGAATGCTTACGTAAATATTTATGAATCCTTTAGACCAGAACATGGCTGATTATTTAATCGAGGGTTGATTATTTAAGTTTACTTTCGATAAATCATCATTGCTTACAATGGTTACTTATTCATTTGTGGTCCTATTTATAACAACCAATCACATTAATTGCTACAATGGTCACCATAAATGTATCAATTTAATATGGATTACATTTACATGTATGATTCCACAAATGAATATCATTCAAACATTCAATATAATGTATATTTCGTCGTTTTACGTAGATCTGGTGGATGATTATATATATATATATTTATAATTTTGCATGATCAACATAGTTATCTTTCTTTATTATTATTTATATTAAAATTAATAATTTGGTTTAATCCATTACCAAACATTCCTTTTTGTATTCAATCTTTCCATAAGGTTTTAAATCTTTCAAAAAGACTGCTAGCTATAATTACTGTAGATTTTTCATGTTAATGGAATAGGCATATTTCAAAACCACAAGAAATATATATGTGTTTATGTATATTTTGGAATAGTTGATGCAAACTATGCACAAATATATATATATATATGTATGTATATATATATATATGTACACACATTTGCACCACTTTTCCCTTTTTCAATCTTTTTGTCATATCTTTTGTGAATTCAAAATAATGTCTTTTTCTCAAAAAGAGGAAAATAACATATTTACAAAAATTAACCAAAACCTCAACAACATTGAACACAAATAGGCATGTGTCTTTTTTAATTAAAATCACATAATTCAACATTGCATTTTTTTAATCAAAATCATGTAATTTATTTTTTTAACACTGAAACTAGAGGTTTGGAAGAAAATTACATCTAAACAATGTTATTGGGACTAATTTCCAAGTCTTCACTGTTTTACAACAAACTACAATATATTCTCCAACATAATTGTAGGCAATGTTTATAAATAATTTATGTAAACCGACAATTAATATTATTCCTAACCACAATTCACAACATCCAAGTTTTGACAATATTTATTAGTAGATCTGATAGGTGCCAATTTAAATTCAACAATATTATAAACAGATCTGATGATAATAGGCATATATTTTGAGATCTAATTCAAATAAGATAAATAGTCTATTATAACTTTGTATGAAAATTTCCCACTTATCTGAAAGCATCAAAATCTGAAAACTGAATAACCTTTTAGGCCTACAATTCCCAAATTCTTACAGATCTACGGTTATTCTGAAAAGGGGATACTTTCAGATTTATAGATTTGCAAGAAAATAGGAAGAGAGGAATGAATCTGATGTATAACGGCTTTAGACATCAATTCATACTCTTTTCCACTGGATCCGGTAACTCCTTTCAAGTCTATGTGATTTGTATTTGATTAATTGTATATGAATATATTTTTAGTTCAAAAATTTGATTGGAAGAGGAATGGAAATGGCAGAGCTTCGCTGCTGCCTATAGATTTGTGTGGAAAAGAATGAGGCCTTACCCCTTTATTTATAGGAGTGGAACTGGCCATGAACCATTAGATTTATTTTGATTAACATCCATTCATTTATTTTATATATTATAACAAAAATACCCTTCAAAACCTAACCATCATTGGGCATTTCTGGCCCGAATTGGTCGACACCCTCTTTAGGGGAGTCGACTGCCCTCTGGCTTGTTTTCCCAATGAGGGTTGGTTTAAACAAGGTAAGATATATATAATTTATTCTGTTTGTTTATTTCTGTCCATTCTTCGTATTTCGTCCATAACTTTTTCATATGGACTCCGTTCGCGAGGCTCCAAACATGAAAGTTAACCAGAATTCAAAGACGAACGAAACACTTAATGTTTCATGGTCAAATTCCGTTGTTTGCAGAAATTCCTATTTTTTGAAATTTAACTAAATAACTAATCTATTGTCAAAATTCTGGTTTGTTTAGGACATCACATCCAAAACCTCTTCTTTATGAGTAACTGGCAAAACTTTGTGTATCGATGTTCCCTTTGTGCACATTATCTGCAATAGAATCTATACTATGAACTACTCATATAACTCCTATCAAAATTCCCCTTTACTTGGACCAAGTTTAGACAACCAACTTGTTGTCAATCCCAATCATGTGTCCATAATCCTCTCTGGTTGCTTCTCTTTGAATCACTGTCATTACTATGCATCTCGAAATGTATCTAGTTGTTATTGGAGTTGTTCTTCGAGAAGTATAATTGCCATCAAACCAAGTCGTTGCACGAACAATTATGTCGTAATGGTAGAATCAAACTTCATTATTGAGCTGCAGATGATTACACGACCTTCCATCTCGAGTTGCACCACCCTTATTAGTCCCTTAAGAAGCCGGACCGGTCTCAAGCTTTCTCCTTCTAACCAATTTGAATCGGTCTATTTCGCTTTGTGTAACACCCCGTAAAATATACTCTAAATAGACCTAGGTAATTAAATTAAATATAAAGAATAATAAATTAATAAAATATTAATGGGTTGAAAATAAGAATTTTGGACAACTAATAATTGGGCCATGAAAATATTACTATTGTATTCGTGGCAAGTTTCTTATCCGTTTTCATATTTTATTTATTGAAAGCGGAGTCCACATGAAAAAGTTATTAATAAAACAGGTTGTATGCAAAATAAATATACACAAGGTTTGAAATTCAAACAGATTAAATATAAATCTGGAATATAATTAAATATTAATTGCCATAAAGGAATATTCCTCGATTTTTTGAAATTGTTGTGTATATATACGATAGGAAAATGGGATAGAAGAACTTCTTTTTACTTTTTTAGGGCCTATGGACATAGCTTATTTTTTTCGTTTGAAGGACGCGGGCTTTAATTTTTCACTCTAAGTACAAACATTCTATAAAATTTATTTATTTTTTAAATTTCTTCTTCATCTTCATTGTTGATATTATTCCAACTATCTTCTCGATTCATGACGCGAGTTTCTTTAATTTTGTATTTGATCTTCTTATTGTCGATCGATGTTGATCGTGTTTTTTCACTGTTGATCCTCATCTTGATTTTGAGCTTCATCAAACTATTTGCATAATTCAGGTATGTTGCTTTTATTTGTTTTAATCGTTTCTTATCTTTGTTTGATATCGTAACTTTCGATTATTAAGTACGCTATTGTTTATCTAAGTTACACTTCATCTTCCGTTTGAACTAATTTCTACAATTCTTTTAGTTTCTTTGATAGGCGCAATTACTATGGCTCATCAATAATAATTAGTTTAGTTAGAATAAAAAATTTAGTTTAATCTACTATTAAGGGGACCGACCCATTCTATCATCGCTACCCAGCTTCGCTACCAAACGAGAGGTAGGTATTATACAAATGAAATTAATAAGAAAGATGAGATCAATCTTTGCTCCTGTTGCCTTTCAATCCACTAACGAACGTTTTGCCAAGCTCACTAAGTTAACTAGGTCTATTAGAGAACTATCTCTCTAGGGACTGTGAAAGATGTTCCACTAGAAATATTCTTATTATTGCTTCGACTCATGTTCCCAAAAAATGGATCCCGTTCTAATAGCTCCAAATAAATTAAATACATGCATTAAGATACGAAGGCTTCTTATTCCACAAGAACGAAAGTACTTTTTCATTCTTTCATACACTAGGGGATTTCACTGGTCTTTCAGATTTCGATCTCAATTTTGGATTTATTTCCATGGAAAGCTAAGATTTTAATGTTTATTGTTATGTTTCTTTAGCACTATTTATTGTTTTACAATTATACTGCATTCGATCATTCCAGTGAACCTTATATGTAGTTTGCTATGTTTATATAGCATTCGTCGTTGTAGTATTCATGATCTTTTTAATCGAACTATGTTATGTCAATTTATCTTTTTATTATTAATTTATGCTTCTTTAAATTAGCACTTAATTTGATTTTCATTTGTTATGTTATGTTAATTTAGCACTTACTATTGTTGTTGTGTTCATTTAAGTATGCTAATTGGTTTTGTAGTCCTGATATTTTCATTTATGAAGCAAACAGTTTGCTAGTTATTTTTGAACATAATGAGAGTTGTTATTCTACCAAACCTACCATAGGCTCTTCTTTATTTGGTGTTAGGACTGAAATCTGTGACGTTTGGCCACAACATATTTGGTTTTCTATTGAGATATCTTATGTTCTTGAGAATAAGGATATAATCGATGCTGATTCAGACATGCTTAGCCTTTTTTGTTTTCTGATTTTTAAGAAGAGTCGATATTTTAAGTTTAGCGTAAAAGAAAATGTTTGAGCTTTGGAAGTTGATATTGGTGGCTGTGGTTTGGGTTCTACAAGTATACAAAACACTTCAACTGATAGTAATTCTGCAATAAATTTGGTCATATGCTGATTCATCACATTATTTGAAAGATATATTGAAGAAGGATTCTCAAAAAACTAATGTGGAATCTCTTGGTTTCTGTGACACCCCGCGTCCTTTAATGTCACTCATAAGGGAATGCATTAAGTTTCATGAAGCGCAATAGGTAAACAATAGCTAAAATTCACAAGATAAATGTAAATATGCGGAAAAAATTTAACTTTTATTATTTAAGAAAAACACTGTTCCATACCAGTTACATCATCAAATACCAAATACTTCAAATAAAGCCATATGTCTTATAATGCCAATCATCAAAATAAAAATTTGCAAAACCATATCCCTTTTGATAAGCCATAACAAAGTACAAAGATAATCAAAGCGGTACATCAAACTGGAAGACGTCGTGATCCAAGCTGAAAGAAAATTCTGATCACAGTGGTGTACTACCACCCTGAGAACTTGAGAGGGGGGAACCGAAGAGAAAAGAGGGAAACAAAATAGGTCAGACATAAATCCCGGCGAGTTCCAGTGATTTTCGGTATATGCATGAGACAGAGGTATTAAGACAGATAAATAAGACTAGATGAGAAAGCACTGTAGCATATAAGTATAAGGTAAACAAGACAACAAGATAAACAAGGATCGATCAAGCTTCTCATTTATATCCCAAGAAAAAGTTTTTATCTGCACTAGTATATCAGGATTAGGTGTTATCCAAATTATTACCCGTGAGATTAGCTCCTTACTACGTAAATACCCTGTGTCAACCCCGACAGTAGGGTGTATCACTCCCTAACCTAGCAATTTATAGAACACAGACCTATTTATTGGTGTTACAACGTCTTAGTTTCCTTAATCGGACCATGCATGCTCATGACTCCGCCGAAACGCGCCCGTACCCACCGTCCTCTTTTGAACCTCTTACTATCCAGATCAGTAAAGTGTGCCCTAACCCCTACCTAGTGCGAGGCCCCATAACAAGATACCAACAGGGATACTAACTGATATGGGTTCCACATAGCAAGATTGACACAAGCCAAACCCCTTAAGCTTGTGCCCCCAAGTAATTAGGATTTAAGAGTCCCCAAAACCCAATACAACAGTAGAACGAGGGACCTCTTAGCTTATTAATTATTAGGTTTAACTTAGAAGGTTTAAGTTCTTTAATAAGCATGGTTGTAATATGACGTTTTGACGTTTTTCTATAAATGTTATTATGTGTTCAACCTCTTCCCCAAAACAAGCACCTGCCTACATGTACATATACATTGTAGTAATCTAGTTTACTTAGCTTACATCTACTACTTACATTTTCATAACATGTTCTTTACTTAATCTCTGTATTAAGTCTAATTTAACGTGTACACATATTTGCATGTTCTTCCTTTTGATTATATTCTCAAATTACAGTTAAAAGTCCTCAATTCATAATATGCCTCAAATTCTCCCATTTCACTGTCATTTCATATTATCCCAAGCTCAATTATATGCAATCTTAAATTGAAAATGTCCTAGGCTCTCAGTGGCCTAGGCTAAGCGTAAATAAAAAAGGAAAAGAGAAGGAGAAGAATAAAATCAAATCAAACTGTACAAAATAGGCATATAAACAAGACTTTAAACAAATTAAATAGTAGAATAGGGATAAGGAGGATAGACATATATGAACATAAAACTAATTAATCAACTGAAAATAAAAGAACATATATTACTGTAAAAACTGTATAGACTAATAACAGTAAAAGAACTGTATAGAAAATAACTTATAAGTACTGTATGCTCTAGATCCAAATTTATTTACTGTCATAATACTTTTCTAGATATCAGATCAGAAAATAACTTAAACTCACAGTGCTAGGAATTAGGCTCAAAAATAGTTCTTGAAAAAGGTTGTTTGTTGATTGCAGATCTTGAATTATCTCCGTTGATCTAACTTTTAGCGGCGTCTCCCTATTTCATTAATTAATTTAGAATATAACCATGAAGGAAGAGAGAAATGAAGAATGGTTGTATGTAGGGAAATGGTAGAGAGCTACCCTATTTATAGATTAACTGAGCCAGTTCTTAACTGTTAGATTTTAAGGTTTCAAATCTAGCCATACAACTTATCCAACGAACCTAATATATATATATATATATATATATATATATAGTCCAAATACATAGTCCAGATTTGGACCTGCATGTGGGTGGGTCGACCCCCACCTATCGGGTCGACCCATGGGTCCACCCCCCTTAAGCATGGGTAGACCTAGTGGTTCACCCAAGTACCGGATAGGTCATCCCATGAGCATTGGTTCCTATGTCGTTATATGTATTTATGTATATTTTAAAATTCAAAATTCCATTCAAACTTTAAAAGCTCATAACTTCTTCATATATTATCCGATTTACGCAAACTTGGTGTTTATCTGAACCAGAATTCTAAGATAAACACAATGGTGAAGACTGTTTTTCATAATTCTAAATATTTTATTATATAATATTCACTTTATTGTCTTTACCGTACCAATATGGTGTATTAAATTATAGGGTTTTATAGTTTCTGTTTTGATGGAGCTGAGGATTTAAAGGAGTTTCTAATGCCATATCAAATAAAAAATGGTTATGATTTGGTTTTTTTAAGAAAATCTTCAGATAGAATTTCGGTTAATTGCTCTTGATTATGGTTGTAAGTTTTATCTTAACGCTTTTTTAGATCCTGGCTTGCTATCTCGGTTTTTTATTAGAACCTACAATTTTGATCATTCATGTAGAGTAGGTCTTATAGATGTTAATAAAGTTCATATTTTAAGTAGATTTTTTAAAATTTTGACGTGGATCAAATTCAGACGCTCCTATAAAGAAGCCAAAGGATATTATGAAGGAATTAAATAGAGAGTACAATTTCCATATTTCATACTATTACAGTTATAATGGAAAATAGTTGACACTAAAAGAGATATATGGGGTGATGCAATCTCATATAATGATTTACGTTGATATTTGGAGGCGTTGCAAAAGCATAATCCTGGTAGTTACGTGGTCATGTATGTTAATGCTTCAACCAATCAATTTGAGAGTGTTCGCATCGGTTTTGGTGGTTTTCTTCTTGGTTTTAAACACTATCAACCATTAACATTTTTAGATGCGGCTGCTTTGAAGGGAAGACCTAGAGTTTGTTAGTTGCAATTTCTAAAAATGGTAACCAAGGTAAGAGTTTCATTTTACTTTATTTTTTTTGTTTTTTTGTAGTTATATATGAAGCTATCATTGTTCAAAGCATTATTTAATTTTTATTGCAGCCATGCTTACACTAGAATTGTTTGCTTTATTTATTAAATGTCTTAGCTGGTTACCCTCGAAGTGCTTATAGTATAAATGTTTAGACAAAACAATAAGTTACTAAAAGACTATAAAATAACAGATGATACATTCGTATATCATTTTGAGTCTAATATAATTGTGTATGTCATACATTACCGCCATTTAATTCAGGTTTTGATGTTTACATGTTATTATGTATCTCTGTACTGAGAAGTCATTAACTATTTATTTTGTAGGTTTCTTTTCTCTTACTACGGGTATTCATTCACATGAAAACGAATCTAACTGGTCTTGGTTTTTGTTCCATTTGGAGAAAAAAAATCTAATTGAGGGTTGGTTTCTAATTTTTATGTCTGATCGTCAATGGGGTCTCATTTTAGGTGCTCTTAAAATATTTCCTTCTTCATATCATAGTTAACGTTTACTTCACATGGAATAGAATATTGTTACTATTATGAAGGCAGCTGAAGGTGATTTTTCTGTTGTGGAGTTGTTCAAACTTTGTGCTAGAGCTTCTAACATGTATAATTGACCGATATCTTTCTAAATTTAAGGATATTGGGGTTATAACTGTAGAAAATTGTCTAAGAGACAAACCTTTTGACCAATGGGCATATTTGTTTTTTCAGGAAAGCATTATGGTGAATATTCTTCAAATGTTTGCATAAAGTTTCAACTCTTGGATTTGAAAGATACATTGATGCCTTTAACTTGTTATTTGGATGGTATTCGAGTGAAAGTTATGAAGCAAATGGCTAGTCGAAGGCAGTCGTTTTTGGACAATGACTCTTTGTCATGTTATGGAGGAACGTTTGTCTAAGTTAGTAGATGACGGCTTTGGTTGTGATGTTTACAAGTCTTCGGACTTTGTATTTGAAGTTAAATCTCCTAAGTCACATGTTATCGACATCAAAAGTCGTTTACCTAGTTGTAATCAGTGGAGAGTTGCTAGTTTTTCATGTGCACATGCAATTAAGTGCGTCAACAAGTCTAGGTTATCAGTTATGATTTTGTGGAGGATTATTTTACTGTAGTGTTTTCAGATCTTCATATGCTAGTGCTATCAATCCAATTCCATATTTTGATAAGCCAATAGTTATTGAAAATGATGTTTTGATTAGTCCTCTTAAACAGGTTTGTGGTGCAGGAAGACAATCTTCAAAGAGACATGGTGAATTTGGATATTCTCAAAATAAAAGAAACAGATACAGTCATTGTAATGAAGTTGACCATAAACAAAGGAACTGTCTTACCTTTTCAAAAAGTTTTTTAAAATTTTTTATGTGTTTGTTTAGTGTAATAGATTAATTTATTTAGTGTAAAGCTGCCCAAGCTTATAGAAAATTGAAGTCCGAATATGTGAAATCTTTACAAAATAAAAAGTGAAATGTTCTGGTTATTTTGTTTTAGTTTCTAATGTCTGTTGTTTCTATATTTTCGTTTGTTGTTGAGTTTCTTTTTTACGAATCTATTATTCGTACATATTGCCAAAAAATCATATGAATCATAGAATTGCATGAGCACTGCATTTCAACATTAACAATTCTATTCAATGCTAATTGTACTTAGCATTTCAGTCGAATGTTAGTTGTAACTAGCATTCCATTTTAATTAGTATGCATCACACCGGAAATATAATTTCAACATTGAAACCCATAATCAGTATTTCTATCTAGCATAATGACACTGAAATTTCACACCTGAAATTTATTTTCACATAATGCTACTTTTGTCTAACATTTCAATAAAACATTAGTCACCACTCCAAAAATACAACAAAAGCATCCAGAATCACGTAACAATGACATTTGCATATACTCGCAATAGTTCATACAATGAAAACAGACAACTATAGTTGAATTAAATTCAATTCAACAAGTACAAATCCATTTGATTAGTTTATACAATGAGAACAAATTAAAAGCTCTAGAAAGCTTATAAGACTCTATCTTATACTACGTCTTAGTTCAATAGACAATTGTTGTTATTGCAACAGCTATGATTGTGACAACCACGGGATTCGAACCCCCGACCTCTCGGAAAGCAACACCACGCACTAACCACTGTGTAAAAGATCTTTGTGTTAGCTTTTCGAGAGGGGTGTTACATACTACCCCCTTAAAGAGCCCAACATCCTCGTTGGCTCATATCACTCACCACCCAGGCATTGTACATGTAACCTGCATCAGTATCACACCGACTGACATCCGCAGCATTACACACACAATTCCGGCTGGGTATAGTCTCTGATACCAAATGTGACAACCATGGGATTCTAACCCCCGCCCTCCCGGAAAGCAACACTACGCACTAACCACTATGTTAAAATATCTTTGTGTTTACTTTTTGAGAGGGGTGTTACAGTGATCATGTTGAATATTTCTCTACTGACCAACTATATTGCATATCGCTTGGTACATCAAACACAATTGGAGCTCTTAGGCTTCTGATAGTCTCTTTTGTATACTTCTCTAACAATTCATTCTTGTTTGGCTTTTTCATGTTTGCCATTATGAAGAAAGCACCATCAAGTCTATTTCAAATGTAGAAATACTAGATAATATTACAGTATGAACTAATGCTAAAATAAGATGGCATTCTTTATTTCAAAAATATAAAATGTAGCTTTATATTTTGATCATAATATTTATCAGTTATTTTATAGAGACACTATTGTTGCTTGTTTAATTAACTATCTATTAAAAATGATAGATCTATATATCATTTTGCATATTTATGCATTCTAGTGCATTTAAAACATATAAATGATATTTTGGCTATAAGTTTACACGTTTAGTTTAGTCCAAAAGGCTTGAAAAATATGTATGCTAGTGTAAACAACCATGTTGGATGTTTGATAAATTTACACACACTAAAAAAATATAGATGCTAGTTTGAACTGTCATTTTACCAATTTTATGCTCATTGTTTTCAGTTGTAGGTTTAAATGTTATTTTGATCATCAGGCATATTCAACTATATTTTACAAAATAAAAACAATAATTGGATAAATATACACTATCTTGTCATATTTCGATTTGAAGCATATAAATCAAATGACATATGGAATTATCATTCAATAACTATCCATCTAATTATTGTCTACTGTCTATTAAATATTGATATTTTATTTTCATATATCGTCTATCATTACATCATAACACATACAGTTAATAAAGTGAGAAGAAAAGAAGTTACTTACGAATCAGAATCCTCCACTACACCATAACAACCAATTTGGCACACAACGCTGTGGAGATAAAATACGGGTTATAGCCGTATCATGTTTAATAGTGCTTAGAGCCGTATCAAACTACATTTTGCGATCCGCGCCACCTTAAACACCCTAAATCTGATCGTCCATCAAGGAATCTCCGGATTAGTTAATTTGACCGGGCCTTTGGCCAAATCAAATGCGTATCATATTGCGCACCCCTTTTGGCACTCTGAACACAAATTTTGGCCGCTCCCTTTTCCTTTTGTTTTACTTTAATGGTGACCGATCGAAAACCCAAATTAGGGTTTTTAAATCATGCCTCCGCCCTTCTCTGAAATCTCCTCCTCCGGTAGAGATGAACAACCCTTTCCAGCTTTGCGCTAGTTAGATCATTGGCATCATTAAACCTTCATCAAAGTCTCAGGTATAATTATAAGTAGTCGTGCTTTACCTAATTCAGCTATAAAGTGGAATTTGATTCGCCACTGTAAATGTAAATGATGCCCATGATCTACTAGCACAAAGCAAGATTTGCCAAATTTGGGTAATCTGAAGATTATTGTAATGATTGTTACATTCAGGTAATTCTACTAGCACAAAGTTATCGTTACATTCAGGTAACTCAGGTAATTCAACTAGCACAAAGTAATGATTGTTGTAAATTCAGAGGCGAATCCATTTAGGTAATTTGTGTTTTTATTAAAATTATTACACTGTTAACCATATTTTTTTACTAAAAGCTAAGTTATAGCTGACCCCTCTCAGTTTTTGATCCCTCTAGATTATAGGTCTAAATTCGCCCCTGGTAGTAATTATTGTTACATTCGGGTAATGATTGCCAAATTTGGGTAATCTACTAGCGCAAAGCTATCGTTACATCCAGGTAATTCTTTTTACTTGTTTATATTCTCGTAATGTCACTATACTTTTGATTTTGTTACTTGTTCATATCTTAACATACTTACAGAGGTTTCTAGTTTGATGCTTAATGAGATACTGCCATTCATGTAGTAATGCTGCTAGGATATATGCATGCTTATTAGAACACTCTTACTTATTGTTTATGCTTTCTATGGATTTTTGTTGAACCTGTGGGGTGATGAGCTGAGAGTGCA
Source organism: Allium sativum (assembly GCA_030737875.1). Lineage (NCBI taxonomy): Eukaryota > Viridiplantae > Streptophyta > Magnoliopsida > Asparagales > Amaryllidaceae > Allium > Allium sativum. The sequence continues at coordinate 73,145,651 of CM060923.1, read as the reverse complement.
ATGCCATATGGGATGGAGTCGAAGGAGGAATCGGTAAAATTAGTGGAAGGAAAGAGGCTCAAGGTTAATATCTATGGTAGCGATCAATATGGTCATTTTGTTGGCGATGTCTATTTTAAAAACATTTTTATTTAGGTAATTCTGTCATGGTACAACCATTCATGTAATACGAGAAGTTGTTAGTGTTTTGAACCGTATAGGTTATAATTATGCAGTAAAAACATAACTGTGTAGGGTCTAGTGGATTGGGATTTCTGTCATGGTACTTAGCAAGAAAAATCAGAGCATTTTTGATATAAGCTTCAGGTAATATCTCGCTTTTTTCCATCCCCTCATCTCGGATACACTCCATTAGATAAGGGTGATAGAATAGAAAGGGCAAGGCTATAGCAATGTTATATGTAATGACCCGCAACTTCCCCGTAAAGGAAAGCGTCGGATAGTTCGAGAACAAACCACAACAGAACGCATCCAGAAGAACATTTCATTGTATATAACAACAATGCATCAGATTACAAGAATATACAGAGTATAAATGAAAATTACACAGAATTATCAGAGATTTAAATTACATTTAAATACATAGCAGCGGAAAATAATACAATACACAACTAGAAGAGATATACGGATACAAAGCTTTCCGGATATCGTTCCAGCTGTAAACCAGGATCCTGTGAATATAAATCTGCAAAACCAAAACTACTAGCTGCCCGTGTCGAAAATAGGGGCACCCAGAGTTTAGGTTAAAACAATAAACTCCAGGTCAGTCATGTGACTGGTGTGAGAACTAAAACAGTTAATCTTTATTTTAAAGTTAGGTAAATCAAGGGACCACGCCGTATAACACGGAACGGGTTTCCTTCCAAGAATACCAGTGCATAAAACAAACAGCGCAATGCTAAATAAAGAAAAATGAAGCTGTTATAAGACCCAGGTCCTATCACACAATGCAACGCAAGCCGGGGGATAGGGTTTTTACCTTATAACAGCCAAGAATGCTTGATACGTTTAAAAGAAATCATTTGATACCATTATAAGTGCATAGTGTATAAAACAACTTCAAATCATAAGTATCAATCATAGGCGGCATGAATGCCCCATACCACTATGTCGCCATATAGGTTATACAATCAAAATCGCAAAGTCACGTATTTGGAAATTGGGTTTCCATCTATGAACCGAGGCTAGGGGCAAGATCCTCAACCGATTCGTGACTGTCTAGCCCGAGCCACAGGACCCAGACTCAGGTGGGCCCTTGGATCGTCAGGGCCGGTCCACCGATGTGGATTAAAATGCCTGAACATGCGTCTCCCCACCCTATGGGGTGTAAGTCTGGTCCGTCAGCCGACCAGAATGCATTCGGCCGAAACCGATATAACCGAGGCGCCTCGCAACAGCAACAACCACATAAGTCAAACTCGTCAGGGCGTGTAAAACCACTGACGCCACTTCTAACTAGAAAGAAACGCATGCCCTCCCTGAGGTCCGTCTCCCGTTTTTGATTCATACCGGGTGTGAAACTCGCGAATCAAACGTTACACGAAGCTACGCCACAAAGGCCGTGCTTCGATCATCAACCACAAGACTTTGTTTTTCAACAGAAGCCTCGATCATTTGCATCTTAGCATGCCACACAGGCAAACCATCCTATGCAACCGATATCAGTCACACAGAATGAAATCCGATGTCAGACACACAGTCCATTTACAAGTCCGTTCTGGGTCTGAACGAAACCGGAGGCACCTAGTACCCCGCATATCCATCGATCTCCAAGTACGTCTGGACGATCACTAACTATTTCCATCTTCTTGGGTGTACAGCCCAATCAAGATCATCAGTTATCACCCAAACGACGTGAAGACCTCCGGTCTTCGACCATCGTCTTCATCTTCGACTTATCGTCGTATCAGTTATTCAGAATGGGATAAACCCGGTCTTTCCGAATAACTCGCGTATATATTATAAAAGTGTTACACAAACACAACATACGCCTCATTCCAACTCATTAGTCACTAACCGTAAATTAATCAAGAGAATAATTCCCCAAATATTAACCCCGAAGGCCGAAACCAACATCAGATCAATATCCAGAAAACCATTCTGCTTGGCTAACCGCCAGTTAGTTTCTAAATTTCACATTCAAATCTAATTAAAGATTTAACTATCGCCTGGAGCAAAACTGGTGATACTCCATTCTCGATATTTTCAGTCTAATTAAAGATTCATTAAAACTCCACTTAGTTTTAATCATTATCTGGGTTAAAGAATCAGTGTCATTTAAAACACGATTCACGATAAACCCAAAATCACATTCCATTAATTATCGGGTTAAAGAACAAGTGTTATTTAAAACACTGTTCACGATAAACCCAAAAATCAATACCTATTCAATTCCAATTAAGTATTATTTAATTGGTACACTTCATTAAATCTAAATAAAAAGATTTAATCTTTTCTCAACTGGGTTCAAGAACAGTGTTAGTGAAGACACCATTCACGACAAACCCAAATCACATTCATTAATTATCGGGTTAAAGAACAAGTGTTATTTAAAACACTGTTCGCGATAAACCCAAAAATCAATATCAATTCAATTCCAATTAAATATTATTTAATTGGTACACTTCATTAAATCTAAATAAAAAGATTTAATCATTTCTCAACTGGGTTCAAGAACAGTGTTAGTGAAGACACCATTCACGACAAACCCAAATCACATTCGATATTCAATACAAGGCTCTGAATAGAAAATATATCGGCTTATATTCAATATCAAATTCTACGACTAACAAATGTCGTATTGGAAATAACGATATAAATATATATATCTTTCAAATTTCCATAACAACACCTGTATAATCACGAATTCCAACATCGAAATATTCCGAAGACAATTTCGATTCAAATCCACTCCAATGCAATCATTGGAAATTTTGGTTATTTTCAAAACCCTTTTCGAATTCAATTTATTTATTTAAAAATAAATAGAATTATAATTCTAGTTCAAAACTAGTTCATTTCGATAAAAATCTATTTTTATCTTTTCAAATATGGAGTTTTTCATCCCAATTCATTCTAAATCATTTCTTATGATTTTACACAAATTATTACTATTTTTAATAATTTTATCAAGGCCCGTACAGTCGATTTCCATCAATGGCCCTCGAACTGCACTTACAGCGACCTTTTTCGAAGTTGATTTGGACATAATTCCAAATCCAACCGTTAGATTTCAAATTTCTAACATTCATTAGAAAGCTCTTTTCGATACGAACCCAACGGTTCCGGTTTTAGGAGAATCCGACGGTCGGATCTCCCGTAATGTCCGTTTGAAATAAATGGTCGAAATTCACGAACTGCCGCGGCGCGGCGCGTTCTATTCAGGCCATTATATTATATATATAATATATATAATATATACTTCGTCGATTATTATTTAAAACGAATTATATAAATAGTTTTAAATTCGTTTCAAAAGCAATTTCAACTTCCTTTTCAATTCAAATCGAAATTGAATTCTTCTTTATAAATTCGTTTCAAAATTCATTTCTATTCAATTTAAATTTCAATTCAATTTGAATTCATTTCAATTCGTTTTCAATTCAATTCATTTCGAAATCGTTTTCAATTCAATTCATTTCGAAATCGTTTTCAATTCAATTCATTACGAAATCGTTTTCAAAATCGATATAAATATCGTTCACGTCAAAATGGCGTCAATCTAATCAACACGGCTTCATATATTCCTTTATTTTCAAATATTCTATTTCAAATATTTCTTTTTCAAATATTTCTTTTTCAAAACTGGAATGAGGCCCAATCAATTACCATATAAAATTAATTATATGGATTTTCATACAACACATGTATATAATAGCATTGAAAATAATCCATCATCAACCAAAGTGCACTACACTGTATAAGCATCAAATATAGATATTCAACGCTTATAACAGCCTGTCAATCAATCGATCGACATATTCATTCAATCAGGATGAGTGAACTTCAAATTTCATCCCAACACCCGTGTGGGGTTTCAAACAATCAAACACTGATTTTTAGTTGTGCAGTTGGGCGATGTGTAAAATTTATCGTCCCAATCAATGTCATTCAAATAAGTGTACATAAACAAACCGTCGGGTTTGTAAATGAATATTTATTTATTCACATTCACGTTAAAAATTATATTTTTAACGATAAAACATTTTATTTCAACATATGAATTTCAATTCAGTTCATTCTCAATAAAATGATATTTTTATTTTTCTAACATATTTTAGAAAATTTCGGCGGCATAACGGCACGATACTAGAAACGGGACAAGGCCTAGCCTTATCCCCGGTCTAGTGAAGGCCCACGCCATTCACACATCAATCAAACCATTCAATTCACCAAACAATTCAATTTCAAATCAAATCATATAACTAACCTATGCAACCAAACAAACAAGTCCATGGTCTGTGGACGATTGTGTCGGGTGCTACTAAGCACCGTCTGCATCCTAGTATATATATATAATTAGAAAAGAAAACGAAAGGTGAGAAATTCTCACGTATAGCTATCCTAGCTCCACGGCTCTTCATTTGCAGAAGTCTTCGTCGTTTCGCCTTTTGTCGCTTTCGTTGTCCGCTTTCACTACATATGTAAAAATCGAAATTTACTTCGCTATTCAATATATAAAAAATCCTATTTTCCTATCGGAGTTCAATATATAAAAATTCTATTTTTCTATCGAAGTTCAATATATAAAAATTCTATTTTTCTATCGAAGTTCAATATATAAAAATTCTATTTTTCTATCGAAGTTCAATATATAAAAAAATCTATTTTTCTATCGAAGTTCAATATATAAAAATCCTATTTTTAGTTCATCCAAAATAATATCCTTCTATGATAAGTATCATATTTTTACATAAGATGAAATCATACATTTCAAATCAAAGAAAACATATTTTTCTAATCACGGAAAACGTATTTCTCGAATCAAAGAAGATGGATTCTTCGAATCAAAGAAAATGGATTCTTTCATTCGCTATGATTTATAAAAACATATTTTTATCTCGAAGTTCAACATTAAAAAATCATATTTTCATTTTAAAAATTCAATTTTTTTCATTCTAAAAATTCAATCTTTTTCATTTAAAAAAAATAAATCAATCTTTTAAAACCTTTCTTAAAATCAGTGTTATTTTCTTTTAAAAAAAAACAGTTTTATATACTAAAAAAAAAACAGTCTTAAATCGGTTAAAATAAAAACAGAAATTATATAATAAATAAATAAATAAAGTTAAAAAAAAAAAAAAAAAGAAGATGGACTTACAGAGATAGGGGGGGGTCCGAACTCGCGGTCCTCGAGGGGAGGGGGTTGCGATGCCGAGGGCCAGGCGGGGGTGGGGTCGGGTTGCGGAGGAGCAGGTGGGGAAGAAGGAGCGGGAGGAGAAGAAGAAGGGGAGGGGGGGTCGCGACACCTGGGGAAGGCGAGGGGGGGGGTGCGGCTCCTTCGTCGGCGTCGAGGGCTTCAAGGGCTTCAGGGGTCGGATTAGAAGGGGAAGGAGGGGAGAAGATGAGGGGAAGGCGGTGGTCGGGGCTGGCGACGGGCGGCGACGCGTTGGAGGGATCGAGGGATCTGTTTCTTTTTTTTTCTTTTTTTTTTTTTTTTTTTGAAATCGGAAATGAAGGAATAAAGGGGGGGGGGGGCAGAAGATAAAGAGGGAAGGGTTTAATTTTTTTTATTATTTTATTTTATTTTAATTATTTTATTTGCCAATAGTTGACTTTTACATACGACCTCGAAACGAGGTCCACCGACTGTCGCCCATAGCGTTTCACCCCCATTCCGAACACAATGGGATATGTATCGTAAGCTGATTCGGTTGTTACAATCAGTTTTCGTTAAATTTACATTTAAATTACTATATTGAATTTTAAACGTACATTTCAAATTACCGGGGCCACATACTAACTAGAAAAATTCCAGAAAAATATTTTCTAGCTTCGTATTGGCGATACGGTCCTAACAAAACTAGTTTCGTCGAATTCTGAGACCATATGAAAAATGGCCAATTTCCAGTCGATTAAAATCAACTGAAACTGGTCAAACGCGTTTTCCTTCGCCACGCTCACATATTGATTCGAAAAATTATGAAACTTGAAACCTAGCAATAACTTTACATCACGGACCCAACAAAACTGGTTTCGTCGAAATCCGAGGTCGTTTGCAAAATTGCTATTTTTAAGGGCCTTATATATATAAAAATATATATAAATTCCACAGCGACTATTTCTAATTTTAAACTGGACATATCTTATCATTTCTAAGATGAAATCTCAGTTTGATAATTTCGTTACAAAGATATAGTTATACAGATTCAAATATTTCTTGTTTCGTTCAATTCTGACTTATAACGAATTCTGTATATTCATTTGAAATTAGAAATCGAATTTTCGAACTACCGCGCCATTTTCAATTCCTTTTATAATTATATATAATTATTTATATTCTAACGACGACGCGTATAATATATACGTTCGAATTCTATTCAAAATAAATTTCTCGTCGATTATATTTAAAATAATCTATTTTAAATAATCAAAATTCGCTAAAATTGCCAAAATAAAAATTTTCAAACTGGCTCGCATTTTACGGGTTGTTACAATCTCCCCCACTTAAAACTTTTCGTCCCCGAAAAGGAACAAAGTCGGAAGTGGTTTGATTATTCAACTCTATGATCGATCTGGCTTTCATTCTCCAACTCTTTAGTTTTTGAGAATTTTCTAAAATTTCAAAAATTTGGCTAACACCCTAAATTTTTGAAAAATTTCGCCATAACCTCCCCTGCACCGGGAGCATCGGGGAATTTCAAATAGCTTCCCCGGTCCTTCAGATCTCAAAAAGAAAAAGAAAAAAGCCAAGCGGCTAGCCAATAGGCTCACAAAATCATCATCACCCAAACAAAACAGGAAATTATGTAGTAAACATGTACCTATTTGTCGGGCAAACAAATTTTATTCTCTGGCTCTAGCCTCCTTGCTATGACCTGTTCAATATAAGTACATATATGCAAGCAAATGCGACCAATTTTCAATACAGTTCAATATTTGATCAAATCAGGCTAAATGGTTCAAAATTAGCAAACAATTTAACAAACAACACAAACATCAATCAATTAGTGAATTAGAGTTTCAAATTCATAACTTTGATACATAGTCAAAAATCAGGTTTTTGATGCCAATTCACAACAATAAATCTACCTATATTAGTTTTGGTTCTCACACCAGTCTAATGGAAATATATAGAAAATCACACCTTCGAAACACGAACATAAGTTCGGATGATGATCGATCAATCATCAGAACCATCTCCGGGCGTCTAGAATGTGATTCTATATCAATCTAATATATTAAAACTTTGAATACACGCGGATCAGACGTATACGCAAAATCTACATATACTGGATTGTCCACATCAATGTAAATAAATAATCAACTACGAATAATTGATTTAAATTTTCAAAACAAAATTTGTTTTCACTTTAAAAATATACTCTTCACACTCGTTCTATGATACTACTGATCCCATCTCTAACGAGTCATTCTAATTGGATATTACTAATCCAATATCTGATGAATTCTTTCGTATGTTTCTAATGTGTCTTGTTCTCTGAGCTTTGTAAACCAAAGCTCTGATACCAACTGTAATGACCCGCAACTTCCCCGTAAAGGAAAGCGTCGGATAGTTCGAGAACAAACCACAACAGAACGCATCCAGAAGAACATTTCATTGTATATAACAACAATGCATCAGATTACAAGAATATACAGAGTATAAATGAAAATTACACAGAATTATCAGAGATTTAAATTACATTTAAATACATAGCAGCGGAAAATAATACAATACACAACTAGAAGAGATATACGGATACAAAGCTTTCCGGATATCGTTCCAGCTGTAAACCAGGATCCTGTGAATATAAATCTGCAAAACCAAAACTACTAGCTGCCCGTGTCGAAAATAGGGGCACCCAGAGTTTAGGTTAAAACAATAAACTCCAGGTCAGTCATGTGACTGGTGTGAGAACTAAAACAGTTAATCTTTATTTTAAAGTTAGGTAAATCAAGGGACCACGCCGTATAACACGGAACGGGTTTCCTCCCAAGAATACCAGTGCATAAAACAAACAGCGCAATGCTAAATAAAGAAAAATGAAGCTGTTATAAGACCCAGGTCCTATCACACAATGCAACGCAAGCCGGGGGATAGGGTTTTTACCTTATAACAGCCAAGAATGCTTGATACGTTTAAAAGAAATCATTTGATACCATTATAAGTGCATAGTGTATAAAACAACTTCAAATCATAAGTATCAATCATAGGCGGCATGAATGCCCCATACCACTATGTCGCCATATAGGTTATACAATCAAAATCGCAAAGTCACGTATTTGGAAATTGGGTTTCCATCTATGAACCGAGGCTAGGGGCAAGATCCTCAACCGATTCGTGACTGTCTAGCCCGAGCCACAGGACCCAGACTCAGGTGGGCCCTTGGATCGTCAGGGCCGGTCCACCGATGTGGATTAAAATGCCTGAACATGCGTCTCCCCACCCTATGGGGTGTAAGTCTGGTCCGTCAGCCGACCAGAATGCATTCGGCCGAAACCGATATAACCGAGGCGCCTCGCAACAGCAACAACCACATAAGTCAAACTCGTCAGGGCGTGTAAAACCACTGACGCCACTTCTAACTAGAAAGAAACGCATGCCCTCCCTGAGGTCCGTCTCCCGTTTTTGATTCATACCGGGTGTGAAACTCGCGAATCAAACGTTACACGAAGCTACGCCACAAAGGCCGTGCTTCGATCATCAACCACAAGACTTTGTTTTTCAACAGAAGCCTCGATCATTTGCATCTTAGCATGCCACACAGGCAAACCATCCTATGCAACCGATATCAGTCACACAGAATGAAATCCGATGTCAGACACACAGTCCATTTACAAGTCCGTTCTGGGTCTGAACGAAACCGGAGGCACCTAGTACCCCGCATATCCATCGATCTCCAAGTACGTCTGGACGATCACTAACTATTTCCATCTTCTTGGGTGTACAGCCCAATCAAGATCATCAGTTATCACCCAAACGACGTGAAGACCTCCGGTCTTCGACCATCGTCTTCATCTTCGACTTATCGTCGTATCAGTTATTCAGAATGGGATAAACCCGGTCTTTCCGAATAACTCGCGTATATATTATAAAAGTGTTACACAAACACAACATACGCCTCATTCCAACTCATTAGTCACTAACCGTAAATTAATCAAGAGAATAATTCCCCAAATATTAACCCCGAAGGCCGAAACCAACATCAGATCAATATCCAGAAAACCATTCTGCTTGGCTAACCGCCAGTTAGTTTCTAAATTTCACATTCAAATCTAATTAAAGATTTAACTATCGCCTGGAGCAAAACTGGTGATACTCCATTCTCGATATTTTCAATCTAATTAAAGATTCATTAAAACTCCACTTAGTTTTAATCATTATCTGGGTTAAAGAATCAGTGTCATTTAAAACACGATTCACGATAAACCCAAAATCACATTCCATTAATTATCGGGTTAAAGAACAAGTGTTATTTAAAACACTGTTCACGATAAACCCAAAAATCAATACCTATTCAATTCCAATTAAGTATTATTTAATTGGTACACTTCATTAAATCTAAATAAAAAGATTTAATCTTTTCTCAACTGGGTTCAAGAACAGTGTTAGTGAAGACACCATTCACGACAAACCCAAATCACATTCATTAATTATCGGGTTAAAGAACAAGTGTTATTTAAAACACTGTTCGCGATAAACCCAAAAATCAATATCAATTCAATTCCAATTAAATATTATTTAATTGGTACACTTCATTAAATCTAAATAAAAAGATTTAATCATTTCTCAACTGGGTTCAAGAACAGTGTTAGTGAAGACACCATTCACGACAAACCCAAATCACATTCGATATTCAATACAAGGCTCTGAATAGAAAATATATCGGCTTATATTCAATATCAAATTCTACGACTAACAAATGTCGTATTGGAAATAACGATATAAATATATATATCTTTCAAATTTCCATAACAACACCTGTATAATCACGAATTCCAACATCGAAATATTCCGAAGACAATTTCGATTCAAATCCACTCCAATGCAATCATTGGAAATTTTGGTTATTTTCAAAACCCTTTTCGAATTCAATTTATTTATTTAAAAATAAATAGAATTATAATTCTAGTTCAAAACTAGTTCATTTCGATAAAAATCTATTTTTATCTTTTCAAATATGGAGTTTTTCATCCCAATTCATTCTAAATCATTTCTTATGATTTTACACAAATTATTACTATTTTTAATAATTTTATCAAGGCCCGTACAGTCGATTTCCATCAATGGCCCTCGAACTGCACTTACAGCGACCTTTTTCGAAGTTGATTTGGACATAATTCCAAATCCAACCGTTAGATTTCAAATTTCTAACATTCATTAGAAAGCTCTTTTCGATACGAACCCAACGGTTCCGGTTTTAGGAGAATCCGACGGTCGGATCTCCCGTAATGTCCGTTTGAAATAAATGGTCGAAATTCACGAACTGCCGCGGCGCGGCGCGTTCTATTCAGGCCATTATATTATATATATAATATATATAATATATACTTCGTCGATTATTATTTAAAACGAATTATATAAATAGTTTTAAATTCGTTTCAAAAGCAATTTCAACTTCCTTTTCAATTCAAATCGAAATTGAATTCTTCTTTATAAATTCGTTTCAAAATTCATTTCTATTCAATTTAAATTTCAATTCAATTTGAATTCATTTCAATTCGTTTTCAATTCAATTCATTTCGAAATCGTTTTCAATTCAATTCATTTCGAAATCGTTTTCAATTCAATTCATTACGAAATCGTTTTCAAAATCGATATAAATATCGTTCACGTCAAAATGGCGTCAATCTAATCAACACGGCTTCATATATTCCTTTATTTTCAAATATTCTATTTCAAATATTTCTTTTTCAAATATTTCTTTTTCAAAACTGGAATGAGGCCCAATCAATTACCATATAAAATTAATTATATGGATTTTCATACAACACATGTATATAATAGCATTGAAAATAATCCATCATCAACCAAAGTGCACTACACTGTATAAGCATCAAATATAGATATTCAACGCTTATAACAGCCTGTCAATCAATCGATCGACATATTCATTCAATCAGGATGAGTGAACTTCAAATTTCATCCCAACACCCGTGTGGGGTTTCAAACAATCAAACACTGATTTTTAGTTGTGCAGTTGGGCGATGTGTAAAATTTATCGTCCCAATCAATGTCATTCAAATAAGTGTACATAAACAAACCGTCGGGTTTGTAAATGAATATTTATTTATTCACATTCACGTTAAAAATTATATTTTTAACGATAAAACATTTTATTTCAACATATGAATTTCAATTCAGTTCATTCTCAATAAAATGATATTTTTATTTTTCTAACATATTTTAGAAAATTTCGGCGGCATAACGGCACGATACTAGAAACGGGACAAGGCCTAGCCTTATCCCCGGTCTAGTGAAGGCCCACGCCATTCACACATCAATCAAACCATTCAATTCACCAAACAATTCAATTTCAAATCAAATCATATAACTAACCTATGCAACCAAACAAACAAGTCCATGGTCTGTGGACGATTGTGTCGGGTGCTACTAAGCACCGTCTGCATCCTAGTATATATATATAATTAGAAAAGAAAACGAAAGGTGAGAAATTCTCACGTATAGCTATCCTAGCTCCACGGCTCTTCATTTGCAGAAGTCTTCGTCGTTTCGCCTTTTGTCGCTTTCGTTGTCCGCTTTCACTACATATGTAAAAATCGAAATTTACTTCGCTATTCAATATATAAAAAATCCTATTTTCCTATCGGAGTTCAATATATAAAAATTCTATTTTTCTATCGAAGTTCAATATATAAAAATTCTATTTTTCTATCGAAGTTCAATATATAAAAATTCTATTTTTCTATCGAAGTTCAATATATAAAAAAATCTATTTTTCTATCGAAGTTCAATATATAAAAATCCTATTTTTAGTTCATCCAAAATAATATCCTTCTATGATAAGTATCATATTTTTACATAAGATGAAATCATACATTTCAAATCAAAGAAAACATATTTTTCTAATCACGGAAAACGTATTTCTCGAATCAAAGAAGATGGATTCTTCGAATCAAAGAAAATGGATTCTTTCATTCGCTATGATTTATAAAAACATATTTTTATCTCGAAGTTCAACATTAAAAAATCATATTTTCATTTTAAAAATTCAATTTTTTTCATTCTAAAAATTCAATCTTTTTCATTTAAAAAAAATAAATCAATCTTTTAAAACCTTTCTTAAAATCAGTGTTATTTTCTTTTAAAAAAAAACAGTTTTATATACTAAAAAAAAAACAGTCTTAAATCGGTTAAAATAAAAACAGAAATTATATAATAAATAAATAAATAAAGTTAAAAAAAAAAAAAAAGAAGATGGACTTACAGAGATAGGGGGGGGTCCGAACTCGCGGTCCTCGAGGGGAGGGGGTTGCGATGCCGAGGGCCAGGCGGGGGTGGGGTCGGGTTGCGGAGGAGCAGGTGGGGAAGAAGGAGCGGGAGGAGAAGAAGAAGGGGAGGGGGGGTCGCGACACCTGGGGAAGGCGAGGGGGGGTGCGGCTCCTTCGTCGGCGTCGAGGGCTTCAAGGGCTTCAGGGGTCGGATTAGAAGGGGAAGGAGGGGAGAAGATGAGGGGAAGGCGGTGGTCGGGGCTGGCGACGGGCGGCGACGCGTTGGAGGGATCGAGGGATCTGTTTCTTTTTTTTTTTTTTTTTTTTTTTTTTGAAATCGGAAATGAAGGAATAAAGGGGGGGGGGCCAGAAGATAAAGAGGGAAGGGTTTAATTTTTTTTATTATTTTATTTTATTTTAATTATTTTATTTGCCAATAGTTGACTTTTACATACGACCTCGAAACGAGGTCCACCGACTGTCGCCCATAGCGTTTCACCCCCATTCCGAACACAATGGGATATGTATCGTAAGCTGATTCGGTTGTTACAATCAGTTTTCGTTAAATTTACATTTAAATTACTATATTGAATTTTAAACGTACATTTCAAATTACCGGGGCCACATACTAACTAGAAAAATTCCAGAAAAATATTTTCTAGCTTCGTATTGGCGATACGGTCCTAACAAAACTAGTTTCGTCGAATTCTGAGACCGTATGAAAAATGGCCAATTTCCAGTCGATTAAAATCAACTGAAACTGGTCAAACGCGTTTTCCTTCGCCACGCTCACATATTGATTCGAAAAATTATGAAACTTGAAACCTAGCAATAACTTTACATCACGGACCCAACAAAACTGGTTTCGTCGAAATCCGAGGTCGTTTGCAAAATTGCTATTTTTAAGGGCCTTATATATATAAAAATATATATAAATTCCACAGCGACTATTTCTAATTTTAAACTGGACATATCTTATCATTTCTAAGATGAAATCTCAGTTTGATAATTTCGTTACAAAGATATAGTTATACAGATTCAAATATTTCTTGTTTCGTTCAATTCTGACTTATAACGAATTCTGTATATTCATTTGAAATTAGAAATCGAATTTTCGAACTACCGCGCCATTTTCAATTCCTTTTATAATTATATATAATTATTTATATTCTAACGACGACGCGTATAATATATACGTTCGAATTCTATTCAAAATAAATTTCTCGTCGATTATATTTAAAATAATCTATTTTAAATAATCAAAATTCGCTAAAATTGCCAAAATAAAAATTTTCAAACTGGCTCGCATTTTACGGGTTGTTACATTATATCTACGTTGCAGCCAAGTGACAAGGAGAATTATAATAAGTTTGTGGTTTAATACTTTTAGAGCGAATTAGTGAGTCCTTACGTGAAAATCATGTTTGTAGAGATTTTGGAGATTGAAAAATAAATTGGTTCAAAGCAAAGGAATTGTTTTGGAGAATGAAATCATGTCAGTAGCATTACACAAATATGTTATACATATAATTGACAAATATGCACACACGAATACAAAGACATGATATGCCCTTCACTGTTATCAGTATGAACACAAAGACATGATATATTGTGTGCAATCAGGCATAAAATTACTTATTTTTTCCTGTAGATTTTGGTGCTTTTGTGCTGCTGGAACTCAGGCGCTGGCTATCATGATTCAATTTTACTGTCAATCATCAGGTTGGCCTTTTAAGCTTTTGTTTTAAACTGTGTACATATATAAATATTTATGCTGTTATATATAAAAATTTATGGTCAGCATCATGAGCTAGCTTATTCTCATAGTACTGCTTTGGTTTACAACAAACACATGGATTTCATTGGCATGATCAGCACGTACGCTCATTCTTCCCGGCCTCGACTGGAGTTATATATATCAGGCTGATCATCATATGTTTTTACCTTTTTTTGTTAGTTCGTACTGTTATGAAAATCTTTGACAGTTTGCTTTGTATATGTTTGTATGTTATACATTGTGTTCATGTTATGAAAAATCTTGTAATGCTTTTTGTGTGTATATATATAAATTGTGTTATTCTTGTGTATAAATTATGGTATATATGCTGTGTTATGAAAAATATGTGCTATAGTTTCTGTTTATACATATATATATGCATATATATATATATATTTGTGTGTGTGTGTGTACACACAGATATAATTAGATACGGTCAAAGGCCGTGTCTGAATACGATTTAGATACGAGCTATAAGCCATATGTTATTACTAGTGAGATACGGTTTATAGCCGTATCTAAAAATTTAACACGCTATTTTTTGATACATCTTTTGGCCGTGTTTAAGAGCTTTAGATACGGCTAAAAACATAGCTTAATTAACATATATGGTGTTGTGCTCTTGTGGATTTTTAGGCTGCAACAATTTAGGTTTGTTAAATTGCTTGTTCAGTATACCTTCTTTTGCCTACTTTTCCTTGAACAACGATTTAATTAATATTTTCTATAAAAAGAAATATTAGTGTTGAATTTTACTTTTAAAGTTTTTTAAAAAGTTATACTTCTCTTACAATAATGATGGTTTGGTTATAGTTGGGATTTAACATCTGTGTTGATCTTGTGTTTGGTTTGGTTGAATCACAGGACTCTACGATGTTGTTTCATAATTCAGCACTAGCAAACTCCAATGGTTTCTGTAATGTAGAGAAAATCTTCTCTGAAAACTCATCTTTATAATCTGAACTATTGTTGGTAGGACTATGTCATTGATCAATGTTTGATAATCATTTATTATATCATTCGGCATATTCATACTTATTAGAACACTGTATATTATTTTGTAAAATTCATAAAATTAAAGGCTTATACTTAGCATCATAAATGTAGTGAAGTAATAACTATGGTTGTACATTTATTGATTGTAAAAAGACAAGTCAAACAGCTATTTAACTAAGCACAAAAAGTTGTAAGTTTTATTGAATAATTAATTTTTCTATATTTTTAAACTAGGGATATTAATGCTAGTTTTCACTATCATTTACATGTTTACTGCACTGAACAATGCAAATGATAGTTTAAACTATCATCTTGGATATTCAATATATTTACATGCACTTTTTAAATGCTAATGCTATTTTTAACTCTCATTCTGTTTTTCAATACATTTACATTCAATTTAGAAATTCGAATGCAAGTTTTAACTATCATTCTATCATCCTATACATTTATATTCAATAAAAACTATCAAATCTAGTTTTAATTATTATTCTCTCATCATATACATTTATAGGTATTTTACAAATAGTAATACTAATTCTAGCTATCATTCGTCTATTCAATTCATATATATACCAAGAATACTGCTCAAAACCTATGAAAAGCTGAATGCTATGTTCACCTATAATTCTCTCATTTTATACATTTTCTTACTCTCTTTTTTGTCAAAATTTCTAATTTAATGTATACCTGACCAAAACCCCCTCAAACAGAACATCTTCTAGCATAGATTTCACTACAATGATTCTTTCTTGATTACCTTTATCTTTTTGGTTGCTATAGTGTTGCAATTGAATATCATTATTTTATAAGTCAGGTTTTCTTTTAGTTTTGTTCAGTTACTAATATAAAGAACGAAAATAAGATTACAAATCTTACTTTTCATTTTCGTTGAATTCGAAGACATGAGTATTTTCTGTTGTTCTTCATTCAATAATTTTAGGATAATGCTTTTTGTGATAAATTTGCTTATTTAAGCTTTACTTGTTGGCGAATATCCATATATATATCAATTAATTTTTCATTTTTAGTTGTTTCAGTTCATGTTTTTGTTTCCTCTTCATAATTAGATCCTTAATTTTTTTTATCTTCTTTTTCTTGTTCAGTTTTGTCACTTTCTTTAGCTTCTTCACGTTCTTTAGCTTTTTCATTTTCACATTGTTCAGCTTCTTCAACTTTTTCATGTTGTTTAGCTCCTTCATTTTCACTTTCTTCAACTTCAGTTTGCTTCTTGTTCTCTTTTTATAGGGTATTATTTCAAACTGGGATTTCAGATCAGAATTACTCCTTCATTGGCAATTTTTAACCCTCTGAACTAAACATTTTGGTTTTTTTTGGTGGTTTTTTATGCATTATCAGGAGTTCCTTTGTTTTATTTTAACTTTTATGTAAATCATGTTTTTCTTTCTCCTATTGCATCATCGTTCGTTGTGTTATTTTGAGGTCAAATATTGGTGGTTATGCTTCTTGTATTTTTTTATACCAATTTTTTTCATTCCCTTTCTCAACTATACGACAAGGCCTTCAACATGCTTTCTTTTCTGCTGTTCATTTTCAAATTCTTCTTCTTTCTTCTTTAGTTTCTGTTCCAAATCCGTAATATATTGCTGCATTGACTCAACATGTTCTTTCGTTGTCTCTTCTAGATTTTCTTCTATTTGCATCCTTATATTTTTATTAGTATCAATTTAAAGAGGTTTTTGTTAGTGTCTTTCTTCAAGAATTTCATCATTTGCGATGTCTCTCATTTCAACAAAAATATATATAATAACATAAATAAAAATGAATGAGTAACACATAATGAATTAACTAATGCTACGTATAATTATCATTTTCCATTTGATGCTATATTTGATTATCATTCTTTAGAAACAACTACGGAAAATTGTTTTTCTGTAGAAATGATATATGTAACTATCATTAAATTATGACTATATTATAATAACGTGACTACTGTCAATATATTCTGAGTAAAGATATATTTATCTACAATTATGTATTTATTGTATTTGTGTGATAGATTATACATTTCTGTCATCCATGTTTGCCAAAAGTTATCTCGAAATAACCTTCTTTAAGCTTGCTACATTCCACCTTCCAAATTACGGTAAGGTAGAACAGTAGTTTGCTAATGGTGCTATCAAACTGACATGCTCACATAGGAAAAACTGCAAATAAAATATTAGTTGTTAAAATATATAATTTGTATAATTTATTTCATATAAATAGATGCCTTAATATAATAAAATGATGTACTTACCATTGGGAGCATGGAACAACCTGGGATGGTTCTTGGCTTTGTTTTAAGAGTCATTAAAGATCTAATCAATGAATGATGGATCGAAACTAGACAATGAAAAGTCGGTGTGTACGACTTGTGCAGGATCTTTAATATGGCTATGCGGAATATGATATAATAATTTAAACTATTCAATAGTTATGCAAATAAATATTTGCAAAACAAGGAATATATCACTAACAAATATAAATGCTGTAAATAAAGTAAAGTAGAGTAACGACACCAGGATTTTTATACTGGTTCGGACTTGCCGTCCTACGTCCAGTCCCGAAGCTCCTCTTCGGCTTTTCACTAAACAACACCCTCTCTTCATCCGGAGGAACAGGTTCACAACACTACTTGATTTACGGGCTACAAGTTTACCCACTTTATTTCACGGGCTACAAGCTTACCCACTTGATTTCACGGGCTACAAGCTTACCCACACAGGACAATTACAAGAGTTTGACTTCTGATTGTGTTCTTCTTTCAACACTAATTTGCCAACGATTGAGTACACCCTTCCTATAATCTTATCCTCAAGTATATGGATTGAATGCGAAGATTTGAAGGAAGTTAGTTGCTTGTTGAATCAAAATATGAGAAGTATTATCAAGGATTCAATAAGTAACTTGAATTTGGGAGCTTTTAGAATGCAAGAGTATTTAGAAAGTAAGATCAGAAATTAGAGCAAGAATCGGTTATTTGGATGATGATTCAAGATGTATTTATAGCGAATGAGGAGTTGTAATCATTGATGAAGAGTTGCAATGAATAATGATGATTTTTGATGAAGAGAAATGGATAAATCTCTTGATGAAAGAAGATGACTTTTCGAAAGGTTGCTTGCTGTTTGAAAAGTTGTTGACAGGTCGAAAAAGAAAGGTAGACAGGTATTTGAATATATATATACGTTATATTCATGAATGGACATTTGCTGTGCATTTTTCCCGAAAGAGGTCGACGGGTTGAAAAAGACAGGTCGACAGGTTTTGTAGGTCGACAGGATTTTTTTGTAGGTCGACAGGTTTTGTAGGTCGACAGGATTTTTTTTGTAGGTCGACAGGTTTTGTAGGTCGACAGAATTTTTTTGTAGGTCGACAGGTTTTGTCTCTGTCTTGAAAAAGGTCAACAGGATTTTTTTTGTAGGTCGACAGGTTTTTGTCAATTTGCACAGAAAATGTGTATTTATGTATATATTCAAAAATGATGAGGAGTATGATTATTTGAGGATAGATTTTAACATTTATAACTCTAAATAATCAACCTCTAACTTACGAAAACATCGATTCTTCTTTTTTCGATCATGAAGCTCCTTCTTGTCATTAATCAAAATATGCTATGAAACCTTTGACTCAACATTCTCCCCCTTTTTGATTAATGACAACATAGCTTAATATTGCAATCGTTATCTCCCCCTGTATATATGCTCCCCCTTAAACATCTACATATCTATAATCTTAGCTCCATGTCATGATTTCCATTGATCTTCATTTTGTTGTTATCAATCGAAATTCTCGTGTCTCAACATTTTGAAAAGTCGGTGTGTACGACTTGTGCAGGATCTTTAATATGGCTATGCGGAATATGATATAATAATTTAAACTATTCAGTAGTTATGCAAATAAATATTCACAAAACAAGGAATATATAACTAACAAATATAAATGCTGTAAATAAAGTAAAGAAGAGTAACGACACCAGGATTTTTATACTGGTTCGGACTTCCCGTCCTACGTCCAGTCCCGAAGCTCCTCTTCGGCTTTTCACTAAACAACACCCTCTCTTCACCCGGAGGAACAGGTTCACAACACTACTTGATTTACGGGCTACAAGTTTACCCACTTGATTTCACGGGCTACAAGCTTACCCACTTGATTTCACGGGCTACAAGCTTACCCACACAGGACAATTACAAGAGTTTGACTTCTGATTGTGTTCTTCTTTCAACACTGATTTGCCAACGATTGAGTACACCCTTCCTATAATCTTATCCTCAAGTATATGGATTGAATGCGAAGATTTGAAGGAAGTTAGTTGCTTGTTGAATCAAAATATGAGAAGTATTATCAAGGATTCAATAAGTAACTTGAATTTGGGAGCTTTTAGAATGCAAGAGTATTTAGAAAGTAAGATCAGAAATTTGAGCATGAATCAGTTATTTGTATGATGATTCAAGATGTATTTATAGTGGATGAGGAGTTGTAATCATTGATGAAGAGTTGCAATGAATAATGATGATTTTTGATGAAGAGAAATGGATAAATCTCTTGATGAAAGAAGATGACTTTTCGAAAGGTTGCTTGCTGTTTGAAAAGTTGTTGACAGGTCGAAAAAGATAGGTAGACAGGTATTTGAATATATATATATACACGTTATATTCATGAATGGACATTTGCTGTGCATTTTTCCTGAAAGAGGTCGACAGGTTGAAAAAGACAGGTCGACAGGATTTTTTTGTAGGTCGACAGGTTTTGTAGGTCGACAGGATTTTTTTTGTAGGTCGACAGGTTTTGTCTCTGTCTTGAAAAAGGTCAATAGGATTTTTTTTGTAGGTCGATAGGTTTTTGTCAATTTGCACAGAAAATGTGTATTTATGTATATATTCAAAAACGATGAGGAGTATGATTATTTGAGGATAGATTTTAACATTTATAACTCTAAATAATCAACCTCTAACTTACGAAAACATCGATTCTTCTTTTGTTCGATCATGAAGCTCCTTCTTGTCATTAATCAAAATATGCTATGAAACCTTTGACTCAACAGACAAGATACCGAGCTCGTTTTATTTAGATCAATGATATAAGGAACGTATCCCTGTAACACCCTGCAATTTTAAAGAATATTAATAAACTAAAGATTCAGAACTAATTAAAATGGACTATACCATTGTGTTTGTCTCAGAATTCTGATTCAATTAGGCTCTGAATTTGCGTAAAACGGACATCGTATGAGGAAGATATAAAGGTTAGAAGTTTGTATACATATAAGAAGGATATATGTAAATATAGTTCAAAAAAGTTCAAAATAAATGAGCGGCAAAACAACGCGGCAAGGGGCGGGAACCAAACCCGTTGTGGGCCGACCCACGCCTGGTCAAGGTCAACCTATGGGTCGACCCAAGGTCAGGTGGATCGACCCATGGGTCGATCCAGGTGGGGGTGGGTCACACATGATCTGGTGAAATTCATTGTTCTGTTTCTGGACTGCTTCGTTAACCAGGTTCATTATTTTACTGAACGGATTGGGTTTAAAAACAGAAATCTGATAGTTAAGGATTGTCTTGTGAACTCTGTATAAAGGCATGCACTCCTATAAAATCAATTAGACTTCTTCATACTCCTTCCTTAGACCTCTGCTCTTAAAATTTAAGATGAAGAAGTTATTATATGCCTATTTATGTTCTTATCCCTCTCTTATTCCCTTTTAATTTTATAAGCCCAGGCTACCTTCAAGCCAAGGCCGATCTCGTAAGAGACATACGTATAAACCAAATCGGGATAATTAGGGAATATTTGGGAATGAGAATATAAGAGGGAAATTTGGGGCATATCTTGTACTGCGAAATATGACTAGAAATTTGGGGTGTATGAACATGTAAATCTATAGCCTTAATTCAAGGATTAAGTGGAACATGTTAATTGAACTATAAGTAACCTGTGGAATCTTTTAAATTTGTGGGGTTAAGTAAATCTATTAAAACTATGGGGTTAGGTAAATCTTTTTAAATCGTTGGGGTTATATGAACCTGTTAACCCATAATACTTAACCTTTTTAATCCGTCGGGTTTATATAAACCTGTAAAACTTAACATTAATTTGTGGGGGTTAAGTGAACCTGTTAATCTATAAGGCTTAACCTGTTAAAAATTCTTGTTAATTAGGGGACACAATCTTAAGGGTTTGGCTTGTGTCATCTGCTGTGTGGGACCCATATCAGTTAGTAACCCATTTTGGTATTAAGCGAGGACCCCGCACTAAGTAGGGGTCAGGGCACGCATACTGAACTGACAGTAAGAGGTTCATCTGGAAAGGAGGTGTATACGGGCACGTTCCAACGAAGCCATGATCAACGTGCATAGGTCTGGTTTGTAGGGGAAAACAAGCCGATGTAGAACCAGTAAATAGGTCTGTGTCCTTCTATAGGTTTCCACTTTAGGGAGTAATACACCCTACTATGGGGCCGACACAAGGTATTTACAACATAGGGAGCTGATTGCTTGGGGGTAGTAATTAGGGTATATCTAGTCCTACCTGTTTTCTATTGAGGTACCCGTTATTTCTGTTTGGGGTGGCACCCGTTATTTCTGTTGAGGTACCTGTTACTTCTGTTTGGATAAAACCCGTTAAGTAACTAGAGTACACGTAATCCTACCATTATATTTCTGTTGGGATCATTCTGTTTCTTTTATATTATGGAGCACCTAATTCTATCACAAATCATATTATGCTAGTATTGGTGCAGAGAAAAGTAGTTGAGAAGCGTAGTTTACTCTGTATATTCTGCTTATCATGTTCATCTTGTTTATGCCGGTAGTATGTAACTGTTATCTCTTATCCAGTTTATTTATCTGCCTTAATACTTTTACTTCTTTATATGCTAAAAGTCACTGGACTTGCCAGACTTTATGTCTGACTCTTTTTGTTTCCCTTTCTCTCTTTCCTCCCTTAAGGTTCTTAGGCTGGTAAACACTCAATCGTGATTAGGACTCTCTTTCTGTTTCTGCTTTGATCTGGATCTGTTTTGATGTATCGCTTCGACTATTTGTCAACTTTGTTATGGCTATTATTGGGGATTATGATTTTACATTTCTGTACCCTGATGGTTTTTAGTGCAAGACAAATGTTTTGGTTTGATGTATTTAGTGTCTGTATTTTAGTTTGAAGTTGTAACTAATTTTGAGACTACGATATTTTTCTACTGAATAATGGAGTTCTGAATTTCCGCTGCTATTTTTATATCAGTCTTGTGAGATTCTGTTTCCGTTTACCTATAATGCTTCATGAAACTTAATACATTCTGATAAAGAGTGACATTAACAGATGTGGGGTGTCACATTTGGTATTAGAGCTGAAGGTTAAAAGATTGGATAAAAATTTTGAAAATTGTTTTCAGTAATAAAGTATTTTCAAAGGAAAGTCTATTTTTGATAAAAATATTCCCCAAAGCCATACAAAATATCTTTTCGATTCTCTGTTTGGATCCCTTTTTCTTTTCTTTTTAGCATGTTTAGGGAACCGAATCTTTCCGAGGGAGTTCAGATACAGGCTTGGTTCCATAGATATCTCAAGGCTACGACACCTGCTAGAGGCCGAGGAGATTCCCCTCCTTAGTTGCAATCGCTGTTCCTCCACCTCCGGGAGTAGATAATTTCTCTAAGATATGCAAGGATTTCTGTGCTATGGGAGGAAAACTAGTCCATGGAACTGAAAGCTTTGAGGAAGCACGAAATTGGCTACAAGAGACTGAGAACTTGTTTGGACTTTTTGAGGTCAACGACCGTAGAAAGATACAGTTGGCCACATAGCAGCTTAGGTACGAGGCTTCATTTTGGTGGGAGGTGACACAAGCAAGGCGTGAATATATACTTGGGCTGATTTCTGTCAGAGATTCGAGATGAAGTTTGAGAAGCAGAAGAGAGTATGCAGATGGAGAGATTCTTGGCACTTAAGCAAGGAAGTATGTCTGTTAATCGGTATGTCAATAAGTTCAACCAGTTGTCAAGGCTTGGTCTGGAATTGGCGAATACACTACACAAGAAAGCTTTAAGTTTTGCGAGAGAATTGAATCAACCTATCCAAGCATTAGCATTGTCTCATATACCGATGGGGGCAACTTTTGAAAGATTCTTGACATGGCATTAATGCACGAAGAGGGTAAGGATGAGAAGAAGGAGGTTATGACCGATGAGACGTAAAACAAGAAAGTGTGACCAAAGAAAGAAACGCAAAAGAAGGGTGGAAAGAATGATAAGAGTCGGAACAAGAAGAAATGTAATGGTTGTGGGAGCTTGGGTCATATGGTTAAGGATTGCAGAAAAAGGAAGAATGTTGCTTGCTTTAACTGTGGTGAAGTTGGACACTATACTAGGGAATGCCCGAAGAAGCAAGTACAGAAGCAAAGGGCAGGACCTTCTGGAGTGTAGGTGCATGCTTTCGAGGCCAATGGACCGGACATAGGTAGGAAAGTTTATGTTAAAGGTTTGATTTCCCTTTCCGATTATCCTATTATGACTCTTTTTGATTCTAGCACTTCTCACTCTTTCATATCTGATTCTGTGGTTGAGTCTCTGCACCTTAATACTAGTATTGTTTCTGATCCCGTTATTGTCTCAAATCCCATTGGGGGAACGAGTCATCTGTCTATGATATGTCGGGGTTTGAGGATATATGTGTTAGGTGTCGAGTTCGAGTGCGATGCATGTGTGCTTGGTTTTATGGGTTATGGTCTGATTCTAGGGATGGATTGTCTAGCCATATATGGTGCCATCCTAGATTGTGAGAGGAGGGTCGTTAGACTTTTGACTTGTTGAGGGAAGACTCTCGAGATTTCCTGTGACCCAAAGGGGTCTGTCATGCTTAGTTTCCTAAAATCACTTGATGCTTTTGTCGAGGATTTGCGATCTGTACCCATAGTCTATGAGTATCCAGATGTTTTTGATGTGGTTATGGGATTACCATCGGGGCGTGAGATTGATTTCCGGATATAATTGGTGGATAATGCAAAGCCAATCGCATTGCCTGTGAGCCACACGACTCCTAGGGAGAGGAGGGAGCTTAGCAACAAGCAGGGGAGCTACTTGAGAAGGGGTTTATTAGACGAAATATATCATATTGGGGGTGCTCCAGTCGTCTTTGCAACCAAGGTGGATGGCTCAATTCGTCTATATGTGGATTACAAGGAGTTTAATAGCTCATCAAGAAGAATAGGCACCCACTCCCGAGGATTGACGGTTTGTTTGACCAGCTTATTGGTGTATCAGTTTTCTCGCAGTTAGATCTGTCCATGGGATTTCAATAGTTGAGGGTGGCCGAGGATAGTATAAACAAGACCGCTTTCAGAATTCTAGATGGCTTCTTTGAGTGGCTAGTCATGCCTTTTGGGTTGACGAATGCATCCACGTATTTTGTGGATCTGATGAGTGGGGTGTTTAGGGAGTTTCTGAACAAGTTCATGGTGGTTTTTGTGGATGACATCTTGATTTTCTCGAAGAATGAGGAAGAGCATGCCCTACAATTAGAAGAGTTTTTAGGGACTCTCAAAACACACCAGCTTAAGGCAAAATTCTCCAAGTGTCACTTTTAGAGAAAGGAGGTAAGATTTCTAAGACATGTGGTCTCCAAGGATGGGGCAGCTGTGGATCCCGCAAAAGTAGTTGCAGTTCAAGATTGGAAGGTTCCAAAGAATGCAACGGAGGTGAGAAGTTTTCTTGGTTTCGTGGGCTATTATAGGAAATTTATCAAGGACTTAGCAAAGATATCATCCCCACTCACCAAACTAACGAAGAAGAATCTGACCTTTTATTGGAGTATTGATTATTAGGATGCTTCTCAGCGGTTGAAGAGGGCTTTGACAACAACCCCAGTATTGACATTGCCTAATGGAAACAAAGTGTTCACAGTGTACACTGATGCATGTGGTACAGGGCTTGGTGCTGTCTTGATGCAAGAGGGAGGGTAGTATGCTATGGTAATAGACTGTTGAGAGTTCACGAGAAGAACTACCCTCCCCATGATTTGGTGTTGGCTGCTATAGCATTCGCACTTAAAACTTGGCAGCATTATCTACTGGGGGAAAGGTTCGAGATATACACGGACCATAAGTCGCTCAAGTATCTGTTCTCGTAGAAGGATCTCCATTTGAGACAGCAAAGATGGATGGAGTTCCTAGAGTCCTACGACTTTGAGATTTCTTATAACCCTGGCAAGGGTAATGTCGTGGAGGGCGCATTGAGTAGGCAGAGGATGACCTTGAGTACTCTATTCATAAAGAGGTAGAGTTTGGAGTACATATCGACCTTCGATTTTAGGCCATCTACGGATCTTACACCTGGTTTGTTAGCATCCTTAGAGGTGCGACCTACTCTTATGGATCAGATAGGATCTTTGCAGTGAGAGGACCCACAGGTAGTAGACATCTTGGATAGGCTCAGTAGAGGGGAGGTTTCTAGTCACCTTAGTAGATATTCCACAGATGAAAAAGGGTGGCTATGATGAGATGGAAGGCTTTTTGTTCACCGAGTTGGAGATTTGTTGAGGACAGTCCTTGAGGAAGCCCATCATTCTAGGATGACCACCCATCCGAGCAGCTATAAGATGTATCGAGATATGAAGAGGGTTTTCTTTTGGGCCAGGATAAAGAAAGATGTAGTGGAGTTTGTAGCCCGATATTTAGTTTTCCAGCAAGTAAAAGCTGAACAGAATAAGCCTGTAGGTTTGCTTCATCCTTTGGAGGTCCCACAATGGAAGTGGGAGAGCATCTCTATGGATTTCATTGATGGTTTGCCTAGATCAAGAAGAGGCAACACCAGTATCAGGGTTATAGTAGACATGCTTACTAAGAGCGCTCATTTCATTCCTGTTAAGAGCAAGAGAACAACAACATGGTTGGCATCAGTTTATCTTCGTCAGATAGTCCGTCTACATATGAGTGATCGTGACCCCATCTTCACTAATGAGTTCTGGAAGAGCCTGCAAGAGGCACTAGGTTATGTTTGAGCACCGCATAACACCCTCAGACCGATGGAAAAGCTGAGAGGGTGAATAGAGTTCTTGAGGATCTTTTAAGGCTATTTATCTTAGACTTCGGAGGGACTTGGGAGGAGCATCTCCTATTGGTGGAGTTCACCTACAACAATAGCTATCAGACTAGTATAGGCATGGCACCCTTCGAGGCACTACAGATCACCGACTTGTTGGTGGGAGACTACAAATAGGCTTCTACTTGGACCTGAGATAGTTAGAGAGACATCTAAAAAGACCAATCTTATCTGCCGACGTATGAAGACAGCTCAGGACAGACAGAAGTCCTACGTAGACAAGATAAGGACTAACATTTAGCTTAAGGTAGGAGACATGGTTTTCATTAAAGTATCACCTCTGAGGAATGTGGTCCGCTTTGGATCTGTAGGGAAATTGGCGCCAAGGTTTATAGGGCCATTTCTCATAATGGAGAGGATAGGTTAGATGGCCTATAAGGTGAGATTACAAGAGAGATTGGTGGGTGTTCATGATGTTTTCCACGTTTCCATTTGCGGAATGCCCTTCACGATACAGCAGAGGTGGTTGATCTGAGCATGCTTAAGGAAGTGGAGATAGAAAATGAGGCAATAGTTAGACGAGTTCCTACCCGGATACTTGGATCAGAGGTTAAGAAACTGCGCAACAGAGAGGTTAAGTTAATAAAAGTGCAATGGAAAGAAGACTACGAGATGCAACTTGGGAGACTGAAGACAAGATTCGCGCTTTGTACCCTTTTATTTTCGAGAGTATGTTCTTAACTTCTCTTTCCAAGCTTTTATTCGTACTTTCTTTAATCATTCGAGTATATCCTATCGATCAAATCTTCGACCTTTAGGTAGAAAACCAATGGATGTAAACATGTGTTTGAGACATGTTACGTTTGATGGATGCAAGTGAATGCCAGTGTTTGCTAGTAGTTGCTCGTGGATGCATACACACACACACTGGGCACTAGATCGGCTCAAACACTCTCATACTGCATATGGATGTGTGTGCGTTTTACTTTTAATAGGTGGAAATGGATGTATCATCGTATGGATGTTGCATTTGGACAGATGATTTTGCACACACATAGAGTTTACATGATATAATAGGACTGTTTACATATATCTTGTATTCATGGCACTAACATTGCATTAAGGAGGTCGACTGAATCAGTAGACCGCCTTATTTTTGCATTAGCATAGGGACATCAACACACACCTTTGCATATGTTCATACAAGCATTAGGAATTCCTAAGGACAAGAATGCCTGTGGATGATGGATGAGTAGATGATTGTAGGTAGATGTAATAAACATTCCTCTTTACTCGGAGATTTCGGGGACGAAATCATTTAAGTAGGGGAGAATGTAACATGGCATAATTTTAAAGAACATTAATAAGAGTACCCGTATTCAATGGGTAAATCGTTAGTTCCAAGAAGGGAATTGGTTGTTCCACACCGCAAGCTGTTAGCTAAAGTGGGAATCAAAAGTTGACTAGTTTAGGAGCCATATTTTTGAGACTTCCATTTCTGCTGCGGTAAGGAAGCATTTCCTTCTTCAAGTATTCCCCGAAAGCATGGTACAGATTGTTTGGTACTCTTTCCCCGTTCGAACAAGCAAGGGGTGAGCAGCGACTAGCTATGGACTTTTCCTTGAACGAAACGAAAGATATTATCGATGAATAAAAGCACATCTTGTTCAATAATATCCTGGAAATATACTGCCATGGTTAGTGCAGTGAAACCTACTCTCATACGAGCTCTTAGTGGTTCATTCATTTGACCATAGACTAGAGCTACTTTTGATTCTACAATATTTTTTCCATTAATTACCCCAGATTCTTTCATTTCTGATACCAAATTGTAAATATAATATCCTCCCTTATATGAACAAATATCATTAGCTAAAATCACAGAAAAGCCAAGTGAATTAGAAACATCAAAACATCATAGAGAACTGCACGTGCTTAACTTCTAGACTAGTACTACATCTTGGTACCATCCATCGTGATGACTAGGGCCATAAACATCATAAACATCTTAACATCGTGAAATCATCATAAAGAATCTTGCCTCGTCTTATTGCAACTAAATTAACATTGTGATAGATAAGTATAACCATAATTTCCAAATAAGAAATTTTAACATTTAACATGCCTCATCTCATCGGCGTTCGTAACATATATCTAAAAATGGTTCCTTATCGAATATACTCATAAATAGGTTCTCTCAAACCATACAATTTTATCCAAAATTTTCTAATGTCATAAATTTTGAAAAACACCCCAAACAAGATTTACAATCTAAAGATTGGGAATTAAGTAAAACAGACTATACCATTATGTTCACTTTGGAATTCTAGTTCAGATAGACTCCAAGTTTGCGTAAAAAGGACACCGTATGAGCAAGATATAATGATTAGCAAGTTTGTATACATATAAGAAGGATATATGTAAATATAATTCAGAACAATTCAAAATAAACGAGCAGCAAATGAAGGCGACAAGGGGTAGGAACCAGACCCATTGTGGGCCAACCCACGCCTGGTTTGAGTTGACCAGGTAGGGGTGGGTCGACCCATACACGTTCTGGCGAAATCCACTCTTCTATTTCTGGACTGTTTTGTTAACAAAGTTCATTATTTACTGAACGAATTGGATTTAAAAATAGAGATCTAACGGTTAAGGATTGTCTTGTAAACTTTATATAAAGGCATGAATTCCTAGAAAATCAATTACAGTTCTTCATATTTCTTCCTCAAACCTCTATTCCAATTTAATATGAAGATGGAGAGATGGTGCCGAAACTTGGATTGAATCAAGACAATTCTTATCTGACTTATACAAGAATCCCTTCTGCAACATCAGAATATTATCCTCTGTTCTTTAAATCCAATCTCTGTGAGTTCATGTTAAATTTGGATATAAATTTAATAGTAATCCTGACCTATTAATAAACCTGGATCTGAGGCTATGCACGTTAAGAAACTGGTTCATATCTAAATGGTTCTGCTATAATTACATGTATTTTTCCATACACCTGTTTTGTTGTTCAATTGTTATTATATGCCTAATTTTTTTCTTTTCCCTCTCTTAGTCCCTTTTTATTTTATAAGCCTAGGCTACCTTCGAGCCTAGGCCAATCTTGTAAGAGACATACGTATGAACGAAATTGGGATAATTAGGGAATGTTTGGGAATAAAAATATAAGAGGTAAATGTGCGACATATCTTGTATTGTGGAATATGACTAGAAATTTGGGGTGTATGAAAATCTATAGAATTAATTCAAGGATTAAGTGGAACATGTTAACGAAACTGTAAGTAACCTGGGGAATCTGTTAAATCTGTGGGGTTAAGTAAATCTGTTAAAAGTATGGGGTTAAGTCGATCTATTTAATTTGTTGGGGTTATATGAACCTGTTAACCTGCAATACTTAACCTGTTTAATCTGTTGGGGCTATATGAACCTGCTAACCTATAAAACTTAACCTGTTAATTTTAGGCGAACCAGTTAATTTGTAAGGATTAACCTGTTAAAAATCCTAGTTAATTGGGGGACACAAGCTTAGGGGTTTGGCTTGTGTCATCTGCTGTGTGAGACCCATATTAATCAGCAACCCATTCTGGTATTAAACGGGAACCCCTCACTAGGTAGGGGTCAGGGCACACATACTGAACTGATAGTAAGAGGTTCATTTGAAAAGGGGTGCATACGGGAGCGTTCCAACGAAATCATGGGCATGCATGGGTCTAGTCTGTAGGGGAAAATAAGCCGCTGTAGCTCTAGTAAATAGGTCTGTGTCCTTCTGTATTGCCACTTTAGGGAGTAATACACCCTACTGTGGGGACGATATAGGTTATTTACACAATAGGGAGCCGATCGCTTGGGGTAGTAGTTAGGGTACATTTTAGCCCTGCCTGTTTTCTGTTGAGGTACCCGTTATTTATGTTTGGGGTAACACCCGTTGTTACTGTTGAGGTACCTGTTATTTCTGTTTAGGTAAAACTCGTTAACTAGAGTAAACCTAATCCTACCATTATATTTGTGTTGGGATCGTTATGTTTCTGTTATATTAGGGAACACCTAATTATATCATAAATCCTGTTATACTAGTATTGGTGCAGAGAAAAGTGGTTAAGAAGCATAGTTTACTCTGTTTATTCTGCTTATCCTGCTCATCCTGTTTATGCCGGTAGTATGTTACTGTTATCTCTCATCCAGTTTATTTGCCTATCTTGATACCTTTACTTCTTTATATGCTAAAAGTCACTGGGCTAGCCAGACTTTATGTCTGACTCGTATTGTTTCCTTTTTTTTCTTTCCTTTCCCCCTTAGGTTCTCAGGGTGGGAACGCTCAGTCGTAATTAGGACTCTCTCTGTTTCTACTTGGGTATGAATCTGCTTTGATGTATCGCTTCGACTATTTGTCTACTTTGTTATGGCTATTATTGGGGATTATGATTTTACATTTTTGTACTCTGATGGTTTTTAGCGCAAGACAGATGTTCTGGTTTGATGTATTTGGTTCTAGTATTTTAGCCTGATGTTGTAACTGGTTTTGAGACTATGATATTTTTCTGTTGAATAATGAATTTTTAAATTTTGGCTGCTATTTTTACATTTATCTTGTGAGATTCTGTTTCTGTTTACCTATAACGCTTCACGGAACTTAATGCATTCTGATAAAGAGTGACATTAACAAATGTGGGGTCACAATCCCCATGACAAATATCTTTGGTTATCAGGGAAAAAAGGTGATCATTGCAAGCATTAAGAACAGTTTTGGAAAATCAGTTTCATTTTGAGTTTTTGTTTTCTAATCTATTGTTTATTTTTGAAACTGTAAGGTCTTTTGTGATGTTCTTTATGGTACCAAAATTTCTTAGAACAAAGTCTTTACAATTCTTCGGAAGCACTTGTAAACTCATTTTAGGTACTAGAAAAATATTAATTTTAGACATAAGTAATGTAAGCAGAGTGGAAATATCTTTTGATTTGATTTTTTGAAACATATTCCCCACTTTGAAATCTTGTTCCTCGATAGAAAATGTTTCTATTATTCTAAGGACATAGAAGAATTAGTGAAAGAAGAAATGATTAAAATTTCATTAAAAAAGACATGGACAGACTTCTCGAATGGGATTTACCTTAAAAAAATTAACTGATCCATAAGATCATCCCATTTTTCTATAATTTTGGGATTTTTTTTATCATTAGCAGAAAGCTACAACGATACTAAATTTTA
Organism: Allium sativum; assembly: GCA_030737875.1. Lineage (NCBI taxonomy): Eukaryota > Viridiplantae > Streptophyta > Magnoliopsida > Asparagales > Amaryllidaceae > Allium > Allium sativum. Next base: position 73,114,009 of record CM060923.1, on the reverse strand, counting down.
CCTTGAAATCCTCTTTTTTTTTCTTTTCCCCATTGCTGCCTTTGATTTCTTCATTCTTTTCACTGTTGATTCCTGCATAAAAAAACTTTGAATGAATCATTTTATGCTTAATTTTTAATGCAATTTTCATCTACCATTAGTACTCAATTATATAATATGAAACTATCATTTCAGATGTCTTTTATTCTACCTTAACTGGGCTTTGTGCTTACAATTATACCTTAATTATCATTTTACTATGCTATTTACATCCCATAAGTACTCGATTAGATTGGGATTCCAAATGTCTTTTACATTCCAGTAGTAAACGATTAGGTTTTAAATTCGAACATTTTTTTTCATTTTTTAGTTTTTTCGGTTAAACAATATATATTGGGTATAGACTGGTTTTAGAAGGTACCCGATTAAGTTTGAATCCGGACATCATTTACATCCCATAATTACCCGCTTAGGTTTGAAGCCGACTTTTACACCCATAAGTACCCGCTTAGGTTTGAATATGGATATCTTTTGCATTTCATAATTACCCGCTTAGGTTTAAATCCGGATGTCCTTTGCATTTTTTTAGTTTATTCGGTTAAACAATATATTTTGGTTAATCAGGAAGTCCTTTACATCCCATAAGCACCTGCTTATGTTTGAATCTGGATGTCTTTTGCATCCCATAAGTACCCAGTTAGGTTTAAATCCGGGCGTCCTTTGCACCCCATAAGTTCTCGCTTAGGTTTGAATCCGGACGTCCTTTACGTTTTTAGTTTGTTCGGCAATATATATTGGGTATAAATTGGTTTTCAAAGGGTATCCACTTAGGGTTGAATCTGGACGTCCTTTACATCCCATAAGTACCCGTTTTGGTTTGAATCCGGGCATCTTTTGCATCCCAGTAGTACTTGCTTTGGTTTGAAACTGGACATCCTTTGCACCCTATAAGTGCCCGCTTAAGTTTGAATCGGGACGTCCTGTGCATTTTTTTAGTTTTTTCTATTAAATAATATATTTTGGGTATAGATTGGTTTCTAAAGATACCCGATTAGGTTTGAATTCAGGCGTCCTTTACATCCCATGATTACCCTCTTAGGTTTGAATTCGGACGTCCTTTACATTCCGTAAGTACCCCCTTAGGTTTGAATCTGGACATCCTTTACACCCCATGAGTACTCGGTTAGGTTTGAATCCGGGCATCTTTTGCATCCCATAAGTACCCGCTTAGGTTTGAGTCCGAACGTCTTTTGCATTTTTTAGTTTGTTTGGTTAAACAATATATCTTGGGTATAAATCTACTACACATGCTATATTTGTCTATCTTTTTTTCTCAATGTTATGTTTGTCTATCATTTTATAGCTATTTATCTTTATTTTGTCTACAATTTTCAAATTCTGAATGCTATGTTCCGCTATCATTTATCATTCCATCATAACACATTAATCAAATAAAGTAACATATTCAACTATATTTTTGTCATGCTATGTTTGTCTATCATTTTTTCTATAGCAATATTTATCTATCATTCTATAGTTGCATCTTGCTTTTGTCTGTCATCTTCCAATACTGAGTGCTAATTTTATCTATCACTAATCATAACACATTAAGCAAACAAAGTAACATATTCAATTGTAACTATATCATGATATGTTTGTTTATCATTTTTTTCAATGATATGTATGTTTATCATTCTATAGATATACATCTTACTTTTGTCTGTCATATTCCAAACACTGAATGTTATGTTCCTCTATCATTTATCATTGCACTATAACACACACATCAAGCAAAGTGACAAGTGACATATTCAATTATAATTATGCCATGCTATTTTTTTTAATTCTATATTTATTTATCATTCTATAGCTATTCATTTAATTTTTGTCTATCATGTTCCAAACACTAAATGTTATGTTTCTCCATCATTTATCATGCACCGTAATACAGCAAAACAAACTGACATATTCAACTATAATTATGTCATGCTATATTTTTCTATCATTTTTTTCAATGCTATATTTACCTATCATACTATAGTTAGTCATCTTATATTTATGTACCATTTTTCAAACACCGAAATTTATGTATGTCTATCGTCTAATATTTCTATATGATGCATGCAACTAATGAGATGATATAATGAACCATCATTTTAAAATTATTCTTTATTTCAAAAGAAATCAGATGTTATACCTTTAATTTTCTTTTCCTAGTGATTATTTCATCACATGGCTTTTGTTCCATTAGCTCATCTTCTTTCTCGGTTTCAGCTGCCATTACCCATCTCGGTCTCCTTCTTTTCTTGTGAACGATAGTGGAATTAATGTAAGTGTCTGGTTTAGATTCTTGTGGGGAAGTCCTTGTTTGTGAAATTTTAGCCTTGGTATGGAAGCCCTAGTTTTTGAGATTGTCGATTCTTCGTTTTTTGTGTAGAATCTATTGGAATCGGCGGATTTATGTCCATCAATTGAGCTGATTATTTAGGGAGGCCCTAGTTTTTTATTATTGAAAAATAAAAGTTGGTGTTTCAGCTGCCATTGTTTGTTGATGGTTGAAATTTTTATTTTGCGGTGGAAATGAAAGTGAAATGACACATCTGAGAAATTTTGTGCTTGTCATTGTGATGGAAGTTAAAAGTTTGCGTCCGTTAAAATTTAAAAAAAATTCCTTTAAACAAATTTTCTCTATATACAAAGGGGAAAATAATAAACAAGAAATAAAAATAATCAATTGCTTAAACAAAATAATTAATACAAAGCAATATTACAAGGAAACCAAATTCCCTAGCACTACCTCAGAAGGGAGTCGACCTCCTCAATATACGAGGGGTTTACCTGGGGGTCGACGACCCTTCTGTAGAGGTGGTCGACCGCCCTTAAGTGTGAGGGGTGGAGAAGGCTTATTTTTTAAGGGGATTACATAAGTTTTCGCTTCAAATTGACTATCCAGATTAAATCAAACCAATCCTACGATCCATATACAGACTAGCAAATATAAATAGACCCTTCTAGCCTCTCTCCAAACCCTACACTTATTTCTATTCTATGGCTCCACCTTGTCTCTCCAATATTTCTTAATTCTAGGAAAAGGGTTAGGCTTCTTCTCTCTTTAATCTATGTTCTATCTTTCCTAATCTAGATTCATATATAGATTCTGGAATTAGATGAAATATGTATATATGAGATTCTAAATTTGATTCTCGTATACATATATTTTAGGAGAAATTGAAGCACGTTTATCCGAAGGCTTCCCGATTTTTGATAGATTCAACACTAAAACCACTATTTTTCCCTTCCTATCTTTATGAATGGAAATTTATGAGTTTGCTATTTCATATATCTTGTTAGTATAAATTTGGATAATTATTCCCGAAGAAATTCAGATTTGAACGAAAAAAACAATACAAATCCTCTAAATTCCTTATTTTTGTTGTTTACAGAAATGGTCTATCAAAGTTTGTATTTTTGGATTTGTTATCATTGATGTAAGGAAAGATAGATGTTTACATGTTGTGCAATTTTTGAAATTGGTCTGTTTCACTTGTTTATTATAGATATTTATATTTGCATACTAAAGCATAAGATTTGAGTATTATGGAATTAATATGTTTAAGCATCTATTTCAATGGATCATTTGAAAGTATTATTCACAAATTTACTAGAATCATAAGTTTTGTATTTAAATATGTAAAAGTGAAGCACTACAAAAAGGGTGTTTTACATATGTAATTGAATTGTTGCGCCTTGTCTGTCTTTTGTTATTGAGATAATTATTCAGATCCTAGTTACAAGTTTTATGTTATTTCCCCTTTATTTATTAGATAAGAATATGCACATATACGCCATGTGATGAAGTATAGAAATAAACATGCATATCGTAATTATGTTGTTAGGATTGACATTTCAAATGAATTAGGACGTTTATTCTCATGCGCTTGATTTGCAATTAGTTACTATTATTTATTAGCACAATTAACGTATCGTTAATGCGTATTAAATTCGTATTAAATAGCGTATTAAACTTGTTAGTTAGAAAAGTAAAAATTAAATGTCCTTGTAGGAATTGTATTTGTATGAGTTCATGGCTTAATTAATATTATGGCATACGTATATGGGGTTAACTATTACTTATAGTATAAGCCTAACGGGAACTGACCGTTAATCCAACATCTACAAGTTGGCCATTATAATTATTATACATAGACGTGATTTTTAGATCAACTTATGGTGGAAGTCTTCCCGGAACCATCTGGCAAATCCAACATTTATAAGTGGTCAGTTTAGTGCGATATGTCTTGTATATATGTACACACACCCACACACATACACGCACCCCCACATGTACATATATATATATACACACATATGTGTGTGTGTGTAGTAGGCCTGCCTCGAGAAAGATATTAAGTGGTTGACCTACCTAGTTTGGTTATTAAGTAGTTAGGACTATGTCCATTCCTAAGGTTCACTCCTTTGTTTCGGACCCAAGTCATGGGACTTGCCCTTACAAAGGTCTTAAGTGGTCACGAGATCCGCATTTATCAAATAATCATAAGGTATAAATGGTCTTAAGTGATTACATTGAGTATGGTGGTTCTTCGGAAGTTTTGTGCTTCCTCTGGGGGCTATGTGAGGGCTTACCTAGGGATAGGCAGTACAAACGTAATGACGAGGAACTGAAAGCTTTCTAAAATATTGCTTGTCTACGGGAAGTATTAAGTGACCATGAGTTCATCTGTAATACTAGCTAAATAGTAACGTAAGGGTCCAACGAAGGGTCTTATATGACTATGGGAGGACTTAAATCGGTAGTAAGTGGATGCTTAATATTTCTCGTATTACAAGAGAGAGAATATTTAATAGCGTTGACGATTATAAGACGAGGTCTTAAGTGACCAAGGCCCTCCATAGGGTCTTAAGTGATCGAAGGAATCCACTTATAAACAAATATACAAATATAGTGGTCATAAGTGACTAATTGAGAGTCCACCTCATAGGGTATTAAGTTATTATAAAGAATTCACACTTACGCAAGTGAATAACGCGAAGCCCTCAAGTGACTGTAGGGTAGTGTGTCCCATTATTGCATGCATCTGATTATGGGTTATAATTCGTAGACATAATTTGATGAATTCATACTTCCAAGTATCCTTATACTTATGCGATTTTCATTCACTAGAACTTATGTTTTGACCTTCCTCCTCATAAAAATTAAACAGGTTAGTAGGTGGGACCGCATGATTGATGCAATCATGGAGATTGGAGCCTTACAAAGGAGGATCTATAGTTATTATAATCATGTTTGGCATTTTATTGTAATTCATGGGATAATATTATTATTGATGTACCTGGATGTGACAGTTAGCACTTGATGTGATTGACATTATTATGGTTTTAATTAATGGTGCATCTATTTTCGATTATTATATTTTATCCCTTCCGCTGTGAGATTATGATTTCGGTTTTAGTTGGCTCTGTTTATGTAATCCTTATAGGATCCAACGGGCCGTTTAGCATGGCTCTAAGTTCCAATGGTCCTTTCTAGGTTGGAATTTAGGCCCATTCCATGTGGGTTATTACACCTTACTCCATATCCCTATATTGATACAAATCTCCTGTCTCAAGCACTGATCTAAAACTACCTCATTACCACCGATCCGAAGTTTCTTCAGCTCCAAATCTTAGTTGCAATGAACTGAGACGAATCCATGCCGATCCAGAGTAGAGTCACACTGATCCAAGCTAGATCAATGCGAGACCGACAAACCGAAACAAGCACTTGACTCTGATCGGATCTGATCGAAATGGGCATTACCCTACTTTAACTTCCTACAACTATTCTCGACATTTGATTAGCATTTTCATCCATATAAACATATTCGTAGCAAGCATATGACATACACAACATACTCTAACAAGCACTTGGTCAAATTAAAAAGAATCAAAGCATATATCTAAGAAAACATCATCTTATTATCATTTTCATATGGTTTTCTATGAGTTCTGAAAACATGATTTTCACTAACATGATCCAAATTAATCTAAACTTATAAACGTATAATGGAATAATTAAACATGATTTGTACGCGTTTGTATAGCTGTTTAGGAAGTGATTTAGAGCCGCTCACACTCTAATTAGTAAGCGAGAATAAAAACCACTTGCCTTAATTCAAGCTAGCTCTTTAGTCCCTTATTAACAATGGTTAGCACGAATTCTAAGGTGATTAACGTAATAAATCTTCAAGTTTTAGTTTGATTTGCACTAGTCTCTCTTTAGTGACAAGATTTGACTAATTAAACCAAGGGTTTATGGTAATTTAAGAGAATGCAGCCATTAAATGGAGGAATACAGTTATTTTTGGGGTTATGCAATGATTAGAAGAAGGTTCCTTATCTTCTTCAACCCTAAATGAACAAATCACGAAATGGATCGTGTCCACTTGCTAAAAGCCCAAATAACACATTTAAGCTGTCTAAATCTCATAAATCCTTAAAATAGCCATACCTCGTAAATTGTAACTCTGTTTTATTAATTTGACCACTCGGCAAAAAAGGAAAAAAGCATCCTAATCCAGTGGAAGGGAAGCAGGACCTAATTTAGTCGCAGTCAAAAGTAATGGATGAAACGAAATTAGTTAAGGATAAAATGGTCATAGAAAAATCGATGAAAATTCGAAAGAGAAATGCCACCCGTAGTCATTTTCCGAAATTATTGAATCATATGACCTTGTTTGAAAGTTGTATAAATATTCCACGATACTCCCATCGAGCCAAAAAAGGAAAAAAATCAAGAGAATAAACTAATAGTGCATGGAATCGTATTTGAGATAGAGGCAATGGTAAAAATGTTTATAGCAACAAAGAAAACTCCATGTAAAAGAATACATCGATGTCTTCGCTAAGAATATAAGAGGTCGAAGATCTCATTCATCAAACAGAAGTATCGTTGTTAGGTGCAGATGCTTAGTGAGGTATACACTAGATGTTGTTTTGGATCCATTCAATAGAAATTTATGATCCGATAATGTTTGATGAATTTTATTGTGCTTCCTAACAATGAAGTACCTCATCATTCCCTTTGAAGACTCTATAAGGTATATACTTTAAAATTTTACTTATAGTTCTATAAAATTTTAGAATATAAATTGAATAAGCAATCTATTTAAATTAGGCTCGTTGCGATCACATCTGTGGCTCTTGGCCTAGTGTAATTCACCTTTATATATCAATTTAAGCAACTTAAGTCAGTGGCATTATTGACACTTCTAATTGTAATATATTATTAGATTATTTATTGTGTACGCACTTACTTAATTACTCTGTGTTTATTTAAAAAAATTCAATACTTCCAATAACTATAATTTTTTTATAGATAATGAAAATCTTTCGTATGTTGTGGTCCTTAAGCTCCATGTTGATGGAAGACCACTCATAAATGTCAGTTTTGTTTTGGAGAGTTAGATTTGACACTCTTTGACTTTTTATTGTTTACTATATAGGCGTTAGGTGGGGAGACCTTACCATATGACATCATTACCGGCACTTTGATAGTTTTGCTATTATACTATCGCATCTTGACTTACAAGATGGATCATCGTTTGAACATACATTAAAGGAGTAAATATGAGTTAATGCATGATTACAGCAAAGAAAACAATTTAGAGATTGGTTCACTGTTCATTTTTTTCATGATGGAAAATATTTTCTTTTCAAATCCATTAAACATATTACTGGTATGATATGCTATAATTATAGTGGAGCTGTCATTTGTTACGTCGATTAGATATATTCAACGGACACTCATATTGGTCTTTCTATCATCAATGTGCTGTTACACCTACATTCACGTCAATTACAAATTTTAGGAAGATTTTGCAGTATCAACAATACAAGTACTTACGAAATTTGACTTATCAGACGTTAACTCCACAAGCAACAACCCATCGTGGAATAGGCCTAAATTTCGATCTAGAAAAGAAGCACTGAAGCCAAAACAATTCTAGATGATCCGTCATTAGTACAAGAAACCATAGTACAAAGTCTATTCATAGCTCACAGTGGATGGAGTACAATATAATATCAAAATGTATCCATTTATTTCTAAAAATCAAGTAGATGTCACATTACATTAGTTACAAAATAAACAGAATAATCATTTGCCAAATTGTTACATAGTTACATAATTAATCATAAAAATATCATATAATACTACCACACTTCTAGCATCCTTGGTTCCATGCTTCATCATCAAGATACTCCTTCCTAACTTGTGTTGTAAAGAGGAGGAGGTGAGAACAATACCGATATAGTGAATAATATCCTTGAGTTTTACCTTTTTATGTACTTAGATAGAATAGTTCTTAAATAAGGATATGCCTACGAGAGGCAACAAATAAAAATGGCGGCCCCAATTACCACTTAACACAACGACAAATAATGCAGAATAATATGTTACTCAAGTAGGAAAAGTGGTAACCTCAATGACCGCTTAATTGTCCCTATTATTTTATACCTTGATGCTCTATATTTTTTAGCATGACTCGTTTGAAGTGTGCTAGGGGGTGTAGGGGTGTCATATAAGCTAATCCAGCTACTAGTTTCGATGAATGGTCGGACTAATTTTAAACATCATTGTATTATTTGTCATATTAAGACGAAAGAACCTGGTTCAGGGATTGAGGTATTAAGCGGTCAGACTCGTCCTTGAGGTACTAAGTTATCGTTGGATCCTCCCTTGGGTATTAAATGATCATTGTTTTCACCCTAATATTAAGTAATCATAGTTCCTACCTCAATTTTAGGCATCAGATGGTCAAAATTGGGTTAGGAAAATGATATGGAAGGGTATGCTTTTTATTAGTTGTAAGCTATACAATTGAAGCCCCGTAGAATCCCCGTCATTGGTTACACTAGCGCTGACGAAAAGTAGTTCTGCTTTAAGCCCCACTATTTTCCGTTGCACCCAATAAATCAATGTTATTTGGAACCCACTTTAGCAATATTAGTATACAAAGGATGATTTAACTATTTCCCTTTTAAAATAAATCAAAAAAATTGATGTAAAGAGATAATTTTAAGTCGTAAGTGCCTTTTATAAGACAGAAATTTGTAGTAATTCTCGAATATAGTGTAAGTAACCATGATATTCTTTGATTTTATTATATAATATTAATTAATATTAGTTTCTTCTACAAAAATGACACGAGAATGATAATTCAATTAATTTTAACTATACTGTTTAACATCTAATTAACATTTTTGATCCTCCACTATATCCCCTTTATTCCCCTGCTTTATCCCCACTACAATTTTTTACACCTCTACCACTATGAAATAGCTAAGCGCTTTAACTACATAGGTTATAAGTGAATGAGTTAGAGTCCTCATAGGGGAGGGTATTAAATGGTCACAAGATTGGTACCAAGATTTTTCCTATCCTAAAGGAAGTTTTAAGTGGCTAGAAAATTCGACATAATGTCAGTCAGATAATATCACATGAGTCTGTGAAGGGAAGGTCTTAAATAGTGAGGAGTCTACCTATTATTCAAGGACTAAATGGTTGCTTACTGGCTCTCACATTATTAGTTATATATATATCAAGAATGGACTACATATTCTACTTAGGAGCTAACGTATTAAGTGGTTATGGGATCCGTGTGAGGTATTAAGTGATCGTTGGATCCACTACGAAGGTATTAAGAAATCACGGGACCCGCCTTAAGGTATTAAGTGGACCTGCCTCTTTTCATATTTAGACCTACCTCTTTCCATATTTGAGTAGTAGACTATTTCGCACTTAAAAATCCATAAGACATAAAAATACTTACAGCAGAAATATTTTAGAATAAAGCAACTTATTATTCAAAATAAATAATAACAACTCAAATGTTTTACAATCTTAGTGTCAAAAGACATATCATAGTACAAAACAAACATCCCTCCTTAAGTTATAATACAAACCAAAAACAGATAGGATTACAAAAAGAAGGAGAAAATACATCAACAAAAAGAGATTAGAAACTTTCAAGATGAACTGTCCAAGCAGCCTGTATCACTGTTTGCTCTGTGAGCCTAATAGAGGAGGGAAAAGAATGGAGAGTGGGTTAGACATAAAGTCTAATAATTGGAAGAGACAACTAGAAATTGAAAAATTAATAGATAATAGCTACAATAGCCCACATTTTACGTATCGAAGGATCGTGAAATATTTTTGTTTAATTCTCTGAGGGTTGGACCATTCTCATATTTTGATATATGGGGATGTGGGACATGTTCATAATTTATACCAATTTCATTTGTGATAATTTCCCCCTGTCAATTTTGTACAAAGTATAACTTTTGACTGGAATCGAATCAGGTGCTGAAATCGTGTTCATTGGGAAGGAAATGGTGTTTCCAATTCCGTAGAGTGGTCACATTAAAGATTTGGTTCAGCGGTTTGGGAGGAATCACCATTTTAGTGTTTCAGAATTTTTGTTCAGGTTCTGTGAAGCCATTGATGGGCTGATTTAGTGTGGCCCATTAGTGGGCTGGTGGTAGGCTATAAATAGGGGGTTATAGGCATGGAGAATAGTTTACTTTCTTCATTCTCTCATTTGGTTGAGCTTGTGATCCTCCTTGCTCAATCAAATATACTTTTCCACCATTAAAATTTAGATCTAAGGAAGAAGATTGAAGATCTACATCAATCAAAGGAAGATCTACATCAAGTGAAGAGAGATCGCATCAAATCGAGAGGTTTGTAGGTTGTTCTTTGCTTTTCAGATTCGTGAATCATCTTTTTAAGTTGGATCGAAGAATTGGTGAGTGATAAGCATCTCTCACACAGATTTAATCAAGTATATTGGTTGTTTGATTTTATTTTTCATCACTTTTAAGTTGTTTTTGCCAAGATCTACATCATGGTAAGTATATTTTCATTTGAATCACCCTGGGATCTAATCTAGCAACTTAAATCGGTAATTCTTATGTTAATTCATATGTTTATGAAAGTTATATCCATTGTTTTAGTTTAGTCATTGATTTATCATGATTTGGGAAATTTTAGAGGATTATTGATGAAAATTGTCGTTTTGATGTTGTTGATGATTTGATAAAGTGTTGACTGATGATTTGGATGAGTTGTTTGAATCGATGTTGTCGTTTAGTGATGATCTGGTCAAGTTTGGAGCTAGAATGGTCAGATCTAGAGTCGGGTCGTTCGGAGATAGGTTAGGACATGGCTTGTTCTCCAAGAAATGGGGTTCGGTCATTCAGGTGGACCTTAGGTCGTGAGCACCAGGTCGTTGGGGTCCAGACCGTTCAAAGTATGTTGGCAAAGCAAAGTTGGTTGGTGGCTTCAAGTCGGCTATGTTCGGGTCAGTGGGGAACGACCTAGTCAGGTCATTGAAAGTGGAATGACCTAGTCAGGTCGTTGCATCAACAAAGGAGAAGTGGTTTGGTCTGCTTGTTCAAGAGTAGGTCATTCGTGTGTTTTGGGGAAGGCTGGCCAGGTCAGGTCATTGACTTGGAGATGGGTCGTGGGTCTGATGGGTAACCAACGGGTCGTAGGTCATAGTTCAGCTGCGACCTAAGTGGAATGACCTAATGATAAAGGACGATTATTTAATGATTTTTCTTCGGGAATGATGGTGGCTTCGAAGTATATTCAAGTGGGAATGTCCGAAGTGATGTGATGTATTCATTGATTGTCGTAATGCAGCGAATGTGAAGATGATTCAAGGTGGTGAGTTCGCGGATAATGGTTGCTCGAGAAGGCGCTTGAACTTATGAATAGCCATCAAGTTGGATGGCTAGAGATAATGAAGGCCGAGAGATTATCGTTGTTTTAGGTTCTAGCGGACTCAATGCAGGGGTACAATAGGGGCATCCAAAGACTAGAAGTGGCTGGTCGAGTACCCTGGGTGGTCATGATGGATCTAGAGATATGAGTCACGATGGCGTATAGAGTTTTGCTAGGATCAGGGTTTACCATTAGCCCTTGACGGACGATAAGGTGTTGAGCCGATCATACGATTAACGACGGTTTTGAAGCAGGATTGGCGGTGATAGACAGAATCATGGATGATGATTGTTTTGCTTGTATCATCTTGTGTAAATTATTCAATGTCAAAGGAGATATCTCTTGGGTACTTGTCTGATATTGGTTTAGGCCTCTGGGCCTTGTGCTTGGGCTGGCGATGTTGATATCGATGAGGATTGTCTATGCTTGATAACTGGTTGCCATGAATGTACTGTTGTTTCTTAATGCTTGTTGTAAAGGTTATCACTGTCAGATGTGGGGAAGACGAGGGAGTTCTTCTTTGTTGATGTTGGTAGATTAGTTGATTAATCTTCCTATTCTCATATACTTTATTGATGATGTTAGATAGTTGTTTTATCGCTCACTAAGGCTATTGTCTGAATTAAGGTTTTATGTCTCCCTCTTATTACATTGGGTTGTTCATCCCTTTTTGGATGGGAAGACTGAGTAGTAGGTGATAGGTGTAGATCTTGGTGAGGACGATGCTGATGAACGATGAAGAGCATGAGGCTGGTGTATTATATTCTACTATTTAGTATTTGTTGTTCCCGTTGTTTGATGTTTACTCTGAGTATTTTAGTGAGGCAAATTTGTATAGACACTCATGTTGTGATCCAAGGATGTATGCATATTCTTCATAGTTGTTATGAAAGTTCAAGTTTCTGCTCAAAGATGCTTCACTATTATTTCCTATTGTGTATGTTCTATTATATTTTATCCTTGCATTGTGAGTTATATGACAGGTTCCGCTTCTGTTATCCTACTCTGATGATCATCCACAGCTTCCTGGCACGTCTTTCAGCGCATTATTTATCTTGTTAAGTGCAGGAGTTGTGGGCAGTTGTCACATTTGGTATCAAAGCTCAAGTTATCGATTTTAACCAAAGTTCGAAAATGTAATTACATATGAGAGACGTATTTATAGATTTCTATTGGATGTATACTATATGTGAGTGTATAATATAATAGCATTTGAACTCCGTTTGCAATTTTTCTCATGCACAGAGCGATCATTCTGTATTACAGATTTAGAATGAGTCGTTTACCATCGAGACACGCTACTAGGGGAGAGACTGTTTCTGGAGATGTAACGGCGGTATACCAGATGTTGACATCAAAAGTTGATCACTAGTGATAGTCAACCCCCAATCGTGTGTAGAACACACGAATAACAATCACAGAGTATAGTAAAGTAAGTAAAACATGGGACACACAAGGAATTTTATAGTGGTTTGGCAAGATATGATCCATATGTCCACTTTATATATATTGATTTTCATTTGATTACAAGTACAATATGTTTTCTCTTTTTGAAGGAAGTAGGAGATGAACACAAAATCGTTGTGTTTTAGAGAAAGATTTGTCTATTTTTGGAGTTAGCCGTGGAGTTTTAACTTGAAAGAGCAAGTTTTCCTAAAGAAGCCAAAGTAGAAGTCCCTTTCCATTCTGGGCATGGAGGTATTTATAGGTGAAAAGGTGGGCTGAGCATGATGCAACATGGCCTGCCTCTTTTATGGTGCTCGGACATGTGGAGCTCGATCCTTTGGTATAGTTGCGGTGGTGGGACCCAATCTATTTTTGATTAATAGTATCCTTAAGAATTGTGGCTTGCATGGTACTCGAGATGAGGTGCGCCAAAAGTAGAGCTTTGGCCGGAGGTGCTTGACTGCCTTTAATGCCTTGAGAATCGGACTATGTAATGGATGACTCATTTGGATCCACGTAGACCCAAAGATATCTGATTGATCCGATCTTTAAGGGAATGGTTGACTCGGTCGGTCTGGAAGAGTGATTGGGCTAGGGAATAAAATGTCGTTGCCTATCTTGTTTGTGCTTTCTGAAGTAGAGGGCATCCGCTAGGGTCGGTCGATGCTGGTTTATGAGCCTTTTGACATTGGGCTTTGATTCGTTGAACTATGACATCTTTTGCCAAAAAGTTGGTCGACACCAGACTACCAAGCTATGTTCGAGGCCATGATAGCAGCGATCAAGAGGAGGGCACCCGCTCTAGATACAGCCATGGTAGACGTGGGAGTTCAAGTGCAGGTTCCTAGAGCCATTGAGTTTGCAAAGTTGTGCAAAGACTTCACCACTCTAGGAGGGAAGCAGTTTAAAGGGACGAAACCAATTGAAGAGATCCAAGGGTGGCTTGATACTTGCAATGGGATCTTTGGAGACTTGGGAATCGATGTTGCAACAAAGAGGAAGCTTGCATCAAGGCAACTATAGGGCAGAGCCATGGATTGGTGGAACTCTGTCACTCTACAGACTCAAGAAGATGAGATTTCATGGAAGCTATTCCAGGTCAAGTTCGAGACGAAGTTTATCTCTACCGTCCAGAAGTCTATTCTGTTTAAGAGGTTTGTTGAGCTTAAGAGGAACAGTCGACCAGTGCTTGAGTACGTTTCCGACTTCGAAGTTTTGTTGAAATATGCTCGTTCGTATGTTGAGACTCCTTATCAGAAGAATGAGAAGTTTGTCATGGGTTTGGACAAGTATCTTGGGAATCGGCTTGTTGATCACTTGGGTGGTACTTATAAAAAGATAGTTGAGAAGGCTTTGAGGCATGAAAGTTTATTTCCCAAGGAAGAGACTGTTGTTGCAGCTAAAGAAGAACAGAAACTACCACAAGGTGGTAACAGCAAGAAGAGGAAGCAACAACAACAGAAAGGAAAAGATGGTCAGAAAAAGCAGAAAGGCGAGGTGGTTTTCTTTAACTTCCAGCAAAAGGCCATTATTTCGATTTCAAGAATCCAAAGCTTGAAAGGAAGTGTCACAACTGTGGCAAGCCTGGGCATCTCAAGAAGTAATGTCCAGAACCAGCTAAGGGAAAGCAGGTTATGAAGGCACATGCTTTGGAAGTTGTGTCATTGTCTTCAAGTCCTCCTACTGCAGAGGAGAAAGGGAAGAGTGTCATCGTCTAAGGTACTCTTTCAGTTAGGGGTGTTTCAGTTCGAGTGTTGTTTGATACTGGAGCATTGCATTCATTCATTTGTAACGAGCTTGTGTGCCGCTTGGGTTTGGAACCCAAAATTTGTAATATACCTTTGGTAGTGACTAATCCAGTTGGGGGTTCGTCCAAACTATATGTGCTTTGTCACGGTCTAGTGTTGTCGTGTCATGTTTGCTTCTTTGTGTGTAATTGCTTTGTTTTAAACTTTGTTAGGTTTGGGATTATCTTGGGTATGGACTGGCTCAAAAGGTATACGGTAAGAGTGAATATCGAGAAGCTTGAGGTGGGAGTCGGGGATGTGGAAGGGTGAAGAGTTTTGATTCGATGTAACCTCGAAGAGGGCGTCTTCGTGAGCTTCCTATATTCCCTTTGTGATTCCACAGGAGGACTTGTCATCTGTGCTGATCGCTAATTAGTTTGAGGATGTCTTTGATGAGGTCAAAGGTTTGCCGTTGTATCGCGAGATTGAGTTGAGAATCGATTTGGTTGACGGTGCTGGACTTATTGTCATGCCTCTTAAGTGGATGGCGCCTAAGGAACAACGAGAGTTAGAGGTGCAAGCACGTGACCTTTTAAGAAAAGGATTCATTCAGAGAAGTGTATCCGAATGGGGTGAACCAGTTGTGTTTGCAACGAAGGCAGATGGCTCGTTGAGGTTGTCCGTAGACTATCGTGAGCTGAACAAGGTGATAAGAAGTACAAGTATCCGTTGCCAAGGATCAATGACTTTTCCAATCAGCTTCACGAAGCCAAATCGTTTTCCCATATGGATTTGGAAATGGGATTCCACTAGTTGAGGATGGAAAAGGATAGATAGTGTGCCAAAAACTGTTTTTTGGACATCATCATGTTTGTTCGAATGGTTGGTGATGCCATTCGGGTTGACTAACTGTGACACCCCACATCTGTTAATGTCACTTTTTATCAAAATGCATTGATTTTCATTAAGCGTTATAGGTAAACAGAAATAGAAACATTACAAGACAGATATAAAATAACAGCAGAATTTAAAACTTTATTAAATAGAAATCATCGTGGTCGAAAACCCAGTTACACCATAAGTCTGAAATACAGAAAAACCATTACATCAATTTAAAACTTTTGTCTTTTACTAAAATCATCAAAGTACAATAATATATAAAAAGCATAGTCCCCAAAATATATCCATATCCGAGAAGACAGGAAATCAAAGCGGTATATCTAAGCATCTCCAAGCAGAATGAAAGAGAGAATCCAAATCAAGCTTGAGTATTCCCACCCTGAGAACCTTGGGGGGAGGGGAGGGGGGGCGAGGGGATGGAAGAGAAAGAAGAGGAAATAAAATGGGTCAGACATAAAGTTTGGTGAGTCTAGTTACTTTTAGCACATAAATAAGTAAAAGCATCATGACAGGCATATATATTGGATGAGAGAGATAACAATATCACAAGGCATGTATAACAGACTGAGCCTAATAAACATGATAAATATGACAGAATATATTGCGCTTCTCAAATACTTTTCTCTACACCAATACTAGTATAACAGAAACAAGGTCATCCCAACAAGAACAAGTTGGTAGACTTAGGTGTACTTCTAGTGAGGGGTTTTACCCCATAAAATAATAACAAGTAGCCCAACAGATATGACAGGTGTTACCCCCAACAATAATAACAGGTTCCTAACAAGCAAGACTAGATGTACCCTTATTACTACCCCAATCGATCGACTCCCAATCCCGTAGACACCCTGTGCTAACCCCACAGTAGGATGTATCACTTCCTAAAGTGGCAACCCCTTTTATTAGCGAGATGCACAGCCATCTGCTGATATCATAGTGTTTTATTATCCCAAAGTAAGCAGATTCATGCACGCACATGAATCAGACGGAGTGCACCGTCAACATCCCCACTTAAATGATCCTCTTACAATAAACTCAGTAAGCGTGCCTAGACCCCGGCATGGTTCGGGGTTCCCCATTTGATACTAAGTTGGGCTACTGACTAATACGGGTCCCACATGTACAACCCGTGTTTTTATAACGTGTAATAACCATAAATCAGGGCAGAATTAATTTTTAAAATAAGAATTAAGGGAAACGGGTTACGCCATTGCGTTCGTCTCGAGATTCTTCTTGGAAACGAGTCCGAGTTTTCGAAAATCGGAGCCCGTATGACCAAGTTATGACCTTTCAAAGTTTTCAGAAGTTTTCAAGTTCAAAACAACTCAATTCGAATTCAAAAATTCGAATTTCAAACCTCCAAATGGATTGGGCGGGAAATTTCCCGCCCAGGACCAGGTCGACCTGGGGGTCGACTATGTAGTCGACCTACCCAGGACCAGGTCGACCATAGTGTCGACCTGGGGGTCGACCTGGTGCCCGAGCCCATTTCTGAAGCTGGATTCACTTTGATGTATTTGGCCTCGTTTCTGTCCACATTCGTTGACCTGACCCTATAAATACAGCCCCTAACACCAGTCTCTCTACACAAAATTCTTTCTGACCTTATGCTGCTCTGATTCTGATTGAAAAGTTTGAGAAAAGGACTGCTTCTTCTACGTTGAGACTGTGTTAAGAGAATTGCTGATTTGGGGATTTCTATTAGGACCTGACTAAGCATATAGAGATTTAACTATCGACTCTCTTTTTCTAATTCTCGAACCACGATCTGTAAGCCCCAGTTATTTTTAGATTTAAACTGTAAATGTAATATGAATATGATGTAAATTGAAATTGGACATATGTATGATGACTGTTTACATTCATTCTCGTTCATCTTGGATCTTGACTCTTGGATATTACTATGACATTGATTTGGGGCCTATTCATGTTGTAAATCAAAAAGAAAACCCCTCATATTATCATGTTGAATCTGCTATTGGTCACTAGTTATGACTATCACCTTATGTCAATCATTACCATGACTATACTGTCACCTTATGTCAATCACCACTATGACTATACTATCACCTTATGACAACTGTTATCTTGACTAGTACCTTATCTTGCTAGATTTGGAATCTTTATGTTTAAGGCCAATATTTCATATGCCAGTAATGTTTTAATCTTTTATTTCAAGTCATATCATGCTATGCTAGTAATCACTTTTGCCACCTTATACCCGTTCCTTTTTTTGTTATTCCCTATTAGATTTATTTGTATCGATTCGAACTTACGTGCGATGGGAATACGATTTGGGTAGACCAGGCAAAACATAAATTAGCTTTAAACTTGAACATGAACGTTGTTATGACTTGAACCTGAATATGGACATGAACTTGACACGATTTGATATGAAACATGACCTGAAAACTGGACATGAATCTAGACATGAAAACTTGAACGTGGGCATGACAATTAGATAACTTGAAAATGGCCAACTCGAGGTTGGGTTGAGTTTGCAGTGTAAATCTGCCCGGAACCGCCCGACAAATCCAGTGGCTGCAAACAATAGGATCCAATATGGGTAGTTGGTCATATCGCACGTAAAAACCCGAGGTTAGACTATGTTATGGTGTAAATCTGCCCGGAACCGCCCGACAAATCCAGTAACCACAACAGTCAGTCTAATGTGAGAGGTTGGTGTGCACTAATGAATTAATGCCGCACGATAGGGTTAAGTCCTGAACCACTTGAATATACTTAACCAACTTGACACGATGAGTTGATAGGGTTAAGTCATGAACTGTTTGAACACACTTAACCAACTTGATACACTATATGGATAGGGTTAAGTCACGAATTTGAATGACAACACTTAACCCATTAGAAACCCTAGTTAGGCGGTCCTTTTCAGCAGTAACCCACTTAGATGTATCACGATACCCTGGGACTAGGCAGGGTGGGGCACGATTGCCGGTCTGATTGTAAGCGACCAGAACGACGGCTGAGTAGGTGCGCCATTGTAGGTTCAGGCGGGCTATGGTCGTGCACGTAGTCCGGAGTTGAAAAAGTAGGCATTGGGCACCCGTAGATTTACACTGTGCATGCTTGATTCGTGTCGGTGGTTGGCACCATAGGACTTGACACACCCTATGGTGGACCTAGCACAGGTAACTACATTTCAGGATAGGGTCGTATGACACAGACACATGACGAGCTAGGACTTGTAGGGAGCCGATCAATTAATAGATCGTACCGTAGGACCCCGTAATGGGTCACTTCATGATACTGGGCCAAGGGATCATTTCATGGTTAACACTTGGCATGGGTTAGAATACTAGTACAATTGGTGCAGCGAACCTTGAACATGCGGTGCTAGACTTGCTCATCTTGTTATCTTAATTATCCTACCAGTTCTGTTATCATCCTTATGTTTAATTCCAGTTTTCACATATCATGTTACCTTTACTAGTTTTCATGCTGAAAGTCACTAGGGCTTACCAGTCTTTATGACTGACCCTTTTTCTTTTGCCTCTTTTTCTTTCGTCCCCCCCCAAGGTTCTCAGGGAGGAAACACTAGCTCTAAGCTTGGATTTGGCTTGCTTTCTGACAGCTCATGTACGGTTTGGTCTTGAGCTATGCTATAGCTGCTTCTGCTATTTATGGGGAATATTTTACTTTTGGTTATCTTAAGTTTATGCTTCTTTGAAACTTGATGTAATGGAATAATTTGTATCTTGGATATATGAGGTTTTTGACTCTTTCTTGAAAAGTAATGAAAAGTTGGTTTTTAATTTCTACCGCTGCTTTATTTATGTTCTGCCTTGTGATATCTCTGTGCATGTTTACCTAGATAAAACTCCACCAAAACTAGTGCATTCCCTTTGTGAGTGACCCTAGCGGAGGTGGGGTGTTACATTTGGTATCAGAGCAGAAGGTTACCAGGGTGGGCAAAAGTTTTAAAAACCTTCCGAAACTGTTTTCAAAACCATTTATAAAGAAGCATTTTTCAAGAAAAGTTTTATGTTTAAAAAGGTTATTCCCCAAGAAGCCATTAGCACTTTCCTTTGTTTCCTCGTTTGAATCTTTTCTTTTCGTTTTTCAGCATGGCCGATCTTAACCTTCCTGAGGGAATACCCGTGCCTGGATGGTTCCTAAGGTACTTAGAAGCCAGGGCCAACGACGCGGGCACGGCAGACATCCCTCCTCCTCCCCCAGTGGCTGCGGTTCCTCCTCCTCCTGGTACCGTCTTTGCTAAAATATGCAAAGACTTTAAAGCAATGGGCGACAAGAACTTCGTAGGAACTGAAACCTTTGTTGAGGCACGAAACTGGCTAAAGGAGACAGAAGACTTGTTCATTATCTTTGATATGGAGGACCATAGGAAAGTTTAGTTGGCAGCATGGTTGTTGAAAGAAGAAGCTGCATTTTGGTGGGAAGTCACCAACGCTACCAGGCCAGTTGAGACTTGGACAGACTTTGGAGAATGGTTTGGGCTTAAATTGTTATCGTCAGCAGAGGAGAACCTTCAGATGGAGAGGTTCCTAGCATTCAAGCAAGGGGACATGTCTGTTAGGGAGTACGTGAATAATTTAATCAGCTTGCTCGGTTCGATTTGGATTTGGTCAACACAGCCCAGAAAAAGGCTGTACGCTTTGCTCGAGGATTGAACGAGCTACTACACAGCTTGGCCCTAACTCATATACCCATGGGGGCGACCTTTGAAAGCTTGGTGGATATGGCTCTACTCCATGAGGAAGACAGGAATAGCAAGAAGGTGGTTAAGCCTAATGAAACTCAGAATAAGAAAGCTGACTTCAAGAAGGGGAACAACAAGAATAACAAAAATAACAAAAGCAACAACAAATCACGTGAGACGAGGAAGTGCAACTTCTATGGTATTACTGGACATCTAGCTAAAGACTGTAGAAAGAAGAAGAGGAAGTTGGGTGAATGCTTTCATTGTGGAAATACTGGACACATCAGCAAGGATTGCCCTAAGAAGCAAGGACATGGGCAAGGGCAGACCCAACGAGCAGGACCTTCTGGAGGGCAGTTGCATGCTCTCAACACCACTCCAGTTCTTGAACGAGGTAGTAATATTTCCGTAGAAAGCCTTGTTTACATTTCTGATTTTCCTGTTCGAACCTTATTTGACTATGGCGCATTGCATACTTTTATTTCTTCTGATATTGTTGAAAATCTGCACCTAAGTACTAGTCTGGTTGAGGATCCCGTTATAGTTTCAAATCCAATTTGGGGCTCCACCCATTTATCTATGATGTGTGTGGATTTGAGGATCTCTATCTTAAGCGTAGAATTCACGTGTAATTCTTGTGTTCTCGGATTTATGGGACACGGTTTGATCCTAGGCATGGATTGGCTGTCCGATTATGGAGCCATTCTTGATTGTGAACGAAGGGTAGTGAGGCTCATGACTCGCCTTGGTAATACCCTTGAAATTTCTTGTAACCCTAAGGGTCCGGTCATGTTATGTTATCTTGAATCCCTTGACTCGTCCGACGATAATTTGCAATATGTAAGAGTGGTCCGAGAATATCTAGATGTCTTTGATAAAGTGAGGGGATTACCTCCTAAACGCGAGATAGAGTTCCGAATTTATCTTGTTGATAATGCCAAGCCAGTTTCATTGCCCGTTAGGCACATGGCCCCGCGAGAAAGAAGAGAGCTCAGTAAACAAATTAACGAGTTGCTTGAGAAAAATTTCATAAGACGAAGCATTTCTGAATGGGGTGCTCCGGTGGTATTCGCTACTAAGGCGGATGGATCGCTTCATCTGTGCGTAGATTATCATGAGTTAAACAAGCTGACAAAGAAGAATAGGCACCCACTACCAAGAATCGGCGATCTGTTTGACCAGCTTGTGGGAGCATCTGTTTTCTCTCAACTCGATCTAGCCACAGGATTCCATCAGCTCAGAGTGGCTGAGGATAGCATTGACAAAACTGCGTTTAGGACTCCAGATGGGTTCTTCGAATGGCTCGTCATGCCATTTGGATTAATGAATGCACCCGCGTACTTTGTAGATTTGATGAGTAGGGTGCTTCGGGAGTTCCTTAACAAGTTTTTGGTAGTTTTCGTGGATGATATTTTGATCTTCGCAAAAGATGAAGAAGAGCATGCTAGTCATCTCAAGGAAGTCATGGAAACACTTAGAGCACACCAGTTAAAGGCTAAGTTTTCCAAATGCCATTTTTGGAGGAAGAAAGTTTGGTTCCTTGGACATGTAGTTTCAAAGCAAGGCATAGCTGTGGACCCAGCAAAGGTAATTGCGCAAGACTGGAAAATTCCTAAGAATGCAACGGAGGTAAGGAGCTTTCTCGGTTTGGCGGGCTACTACAGGAAGTTCATTAAGGACTTCGCTAAGATTTCAGCCCCTCTTACTAGATTAACAAAGAAGAACCTACCTTTTGCATGGGACATAGAATGTGACGCTGCTTTTAAGAGACTTAAGAGCCCTCACCACAGCTTCAGTTTTGGCATTACCCGATGGAGGTAAGTTGTTTACCGTGTACACAGGCATACGGCACGGGGTTAGGCGTTGTCCTAATGCAAGAAGGAAGAGTAATATGCTACGGGGGCAGACAACTTAAAGTCCATGAGAAAAACTATCCCACGCATGACTTGGAGTTGGCCGCGATTGTTTTTGCACTTAAAGCTTGGCGCCATTATCTTCTAGGGGAGAGGTTCGAGCTGTACACCGACCACAAATCGTTCAGGTACCTCTTCTCATAGAAAGATTTGAATCTGAGGCAATAGCGGTGGATGGAGTTCTTGGCATCATATGACTTCGATATAGCTTATACCCCTGGCAAGGGTAATGTGGCGGCGGACGCGCTAAGTAGAAAAAGGTTGACTTTGAGCCCCTTGTTTGTTGAAATGAAAAGCCTTGAGTTTATAGCAACCTTTGATTTTACACCTGCTGTTGAGTCATTGACTGCTACGTTTGCATCTCTTGAGTTAAGACCTACACTTCTAGATCAAGTAGGGACTTCACAGAAGGAAAACCCACAGTTAGTCGAAATCATGAACAAGCTGATTAGAGGTGAGACGTAAAGTCACCTCAGTTGGTATGCCATAAATGACAAGGGATGGCTAAGGCGTGATGGAAGGCTATGTGTCCCACAAGTGGGAGACCTAGTAAGGAAAGTTCTCGAAGAGGCGCACCACTCGAAAGTGACTATACATCCCAGAGGGGATAAGATGTACAGGGATATGAAACATATGTTCTTTTAGGCTGGAATGAAAAAGGACGTGGCAGAGTTTGTTTCGAAGTGCATGGTGTGCCAATAAGGAAAGGCCGAGTCAAAGAAGCCCGGTGGGCTGTTACATCCTTTGGAGGTTCCGCAATGGAAATAGGAGAATATCTCGATGGATTTCATGGATGGACTGCCTAGGCCAAGGAAGGGAAATACTAGCATATGGGTCATAGTTGATAGACTCACGAAAAGTGCTCACTTCATTCCAGTGAAAAGCAAGAGGACCGCATCAGGGCTAGCGTCTATTTACCTTCGAGTGATAGTACGATTGCATGGAGTTCCTTCTAGTATAGTTAGTGATCGTGACCCGATTTTCACTAGCCAGTTCTGGAACAGTCTGCAAGAAGCAATGGGAACACAACTGAACTTCAGCACGGCCTATCACCCACAGACGGATGGACAAACCGAAAGGGTAAATAGGGTACTAGAAGATCTCCTAAGGCTATGTATTCTTGACTTTGGTGGTACTTGGGAAGACCATCTTCCTCTCGTGGAGTTTGCATATAACAATAGTTACCAAGCTAGCATCGGAATGGCATCGTTCGAAGCCCTGTATGGAAGACCGTGCAAGTCGCCAACTTGTTGGTGGGAGACGACAGACAGACTTATACTTGGGCCCGACATGATAAGGGACACTTCTGAGAAGATTGAGTTGATACGAAGACGGATGAAAACGGCCCAAGATAGATAGAAATCTTATGCGGACCAGAGAAGGACAGACCTAGAGTTCGAAGTCGGAGATATGGTCTTTATAAAAGTTTCTCCGTTACGCAATGTAGTTCATTTTGGAGCAGCTGGAAAGCTAGCACCAAGGTTTGTAGGACCGTTCCCCATCACTGATAGGATTGGACGGATGGCCTATAAGGTAGACTTACCCGAGAAGCTGGCTGGGGTGCACAATGTCTTTCACGTCTCGCATCTCCGGAAGTGTTTGCATGAGTCAGCCGAAGTGGTTGAGCCAAGCATCCTTGAAGACGTAGAGGTGGAAAAAGAAGCAACATTGAGGTGAGTTCCGATTCGTATCTTAGGAACGGAGATTAAGAAGCTAAGGAATCGAGAAGTCAAGCTAGTGAAAGTGTAGTGGAGTGAAACCCAAGAAGACGCAACTTGGGAAACCGAAGAGAAGATACGCGCGCTTTACCCATTTCTTTTTTAGGGTACATTCTCAGTCTCTTTTTCCTATAAATTTGAAAACCTTTTCGTATCGTGCTTCTAGTCTCTACGTTTGTCTTGTTATCTTCTCGATCTTATCTTGAGAACCTTAGGTAGAACCATATGTATGTAAACATGTGATTGAAACATGTTATGGTTGAGGGTTGCAAATGGTTGCAAGTGGTTGCAAGTGGTTGTTAGTGGATGCATGACACACATTAGGCACCAGATCGGCTCAGTCACATTTTCATGTGGCATATGCATGGATGCTTATACTTGTACATGGATGGAACTTGTTATACTATCACTTGGATGTTGAATATGGATGAATGACTGTGCACTCATGTAGAGATTATGAACTATGCTAGGAATTTGCATACATGTTGGATTCATGACACTAACATGTTTTGCATTAAGGAGGTTTACTGAATCAGTAACCGCCTGATCTTTTGCATTAGATAAGTACATATACACACACTTTCTGCATATGTTCATACAACACTAGAAATCTTTTAAGGACAATGGTTGCCTGTGGATGATGCTTTGAGTAGATGAATGATGGATGGTAGGACACATCCTCCCTAACTTGGAGATTTCAGGGACGAAATCCTTTAAAGGGAGGAGAATGCAACAACCCATGTTTTTATAACGTGTAATAATCATAAATCAGGACAGAATTAATTTTTAAAATAAGAATTAAGGGAAATGGGTTACGCCATTGCGTTCATCTCGAAATTCTGCTTGGAAACGAGTCCGAGTTTTCGAAAATCGGAGCCCGTATGACCAAGTTATGACCTTTCGAAGTTTTCAGATGTTTTCAAGTTCAAAACAGCTTAATTCAATTCAAAAATTCGAATTTCAAACCTACAAATGGACTGGGCGGGAAATTTCCCGCCCAAGACCAGGTCGACCTGGGGGTCGACTATGTAGTCGACCTACCCAGGACCAGGTCGACCATAGTGTCGACCTGGGGGTCGACCTTGTGCCCGAGCCCATTTCTAAAGCTGGATTCACTTTGATGTATTTGGCCTCGTTTCTGTCCACATTCGTTGACATGACCCTATAAATACAGCCCCTAACACCAGTCTCTCTACACAAAATTCTTTCTGACCTTATGCTGCTCTGATTCTGATTGAAAAGTTTGAGAAAAGGACTGCTTCTTCTACTTTGAGACTGCATTAAGAGAATTGCTGATTTGGGGATTTCTATTAGGACCTGACTAAGCATATAGAGATTCAACTATCGACTCTCTTTTTCTAATTTCGAACCACGATCTATAAGCCCCAGTTATTTTTAGATTTAAACTGTAAATGTAATATGAATAAGATGTAAATTGAAATTGGGCCTATGTATGATGACTGTTTACATTCATTCTCGTTCATCTTGGATCTTGACTCTTGGATATTACTATGACATTGATTTGGGGCCTATTCATGTTGTAAATCAAAAGGAAAACCCCTCATATTATCATGTTGAATCTGCTATTCGTCACTAGTTATGACTATCACCTTATGTCAATCATTACCATGAATATACTGTCACCTTATGTCAATCACCACTATGACTATACTATCACCTTATGACAACTTTTATCTTGACTAGTACCTTATCTTGCTAGATTTGGAATCTTTATGTTTGAGGCCAATATTTCATATGTCAGTAATGTTTTAATCTTTTATTTCAAGTCATATCATGCTATGCTAGTAATCACTTTTGCCACCTTATACCCGTTCCTTTTTATGTTATTCCCTATTAGATTTATTTGTATCGATTCGAACTTACGTGCGATGGGAATACGATTTGGGTAGACCAGGCAAAACATAAATTAGCTTTAAACTTGAACATGAACGTTGTTATGACTTGAACCTGAATATGGACATGAACTTGACATGAAACATGACCTGAAAAATGGACATGAATCTAGACATGAAAACTTGAACATGGGCATGACAATTAGATAACTTGAAAATGGCCAATTCGAGGTTGGGTTGAGTTTGCAGTGTAAATATGCCCGGAACCGCCCGGCAAATCCAGTGGCTGCAAACAATAGGATCCAATGTAGGTAGTTGGTCATATCGCACGTAAAAACCCGAGGTTAGACTATGTTATGGTGTAAATCTGCCCGGAACTGCCCGACAAATCCAGTAACCACAACAGTCAGTCTAATGTGAGAGGTTGGTGTGCACTAATGAATTAATGTCGCACGATAGGGTTAAGTTATGAACCACTTGAATACACTTAAACAACTTGACACGATGAGTTGATAGGGTTAAGTCATGAACTGCTTGAACACACTTAACCAACTTGATACACGATATGGATAGGGTTAAGTCACGAATTTGAATGACAACACTTAACCCATTAGAAACCCTAGTTACGCGGTTCATTTCAGCAGTAACCCACTTAGATGTATCACGATACCCTGGGACTAGGCAGGGTGGGGCATGATTACTAGGCTGATTGTAAGCGACCAGAACGACGGCTGAGTAGGTGCGCCATTGTAGGTTCAGGCGGGTCATGGTCGTGCACGTAGTCCGGAGTTGAAAAAGCAAGCATTGGGCACCCGTAGATTTACACTGTGCGTGCTTGATTCGTGTCAGTGGTTGGCACCATAAGACTTGATACACCCTATGGTGGACCTAGCACAGATAACTACATTTCAGGATAGGGCCGTATGACACAGACACATGACGAGCTAGGACTTGTAGGGAGCCGATCGATTAATAGATCGTACCGTAGGACCCCGTAATGGGTCACTTCATGATACTGGGCCAAGGGATCATTTCATGGTTAACACTTGACATGGGTTAGAATACTAGTACAATTGGTGCAGCGAACCTTGAACATGCGATGCTAGAATTGACTCATCTTGTTATCTTAATTATCCTACCAGTTCTGTTATCATCCTTATGTTTAATTCCAGTTTTCACATATCATGTTACCTTTACTAGTTTTCATGTTGAAAGTCACTAGGGCTTACCAGTCTTTATGACTGACCCTTTTTCTTTCGCCTCATTTTCTTTCGTTTCCCCCCTCCCCCAGGTTCTCAGGGAGGAAACACTAGCTCTTACCTTGGATTTGGCTTGCTTTCTGACAGCTCATGTACGGTTTGGTCTTGAGCTATGCTATGGCTGATTCTGCTATTTATGGGGAATATTTTACTTTTGGTTATCTTAAGTTTATGCTTCTTTGTAACTTGATGTAATGGAATAATTTGTATCTTGGATATATAAGGTTTTTGACTCTTTCTTGAAAAGTAATAAAAAGTTGGTTTTTAATTTCTACCGCTGCTTTATTTATGTTCTGCCTTGTGATATCTCCGTGCATGTTTACCTAGATAATACTCCACCAAAACTAGTGCATTCCCTTTATGAGTGACCCTAGCGGAGGTGGGGTGTTACACCACACAACAGATGATACAAGCTACCCCCTAGGTTTGCATCCCCATTACTAGGATTTTGACAAGTTATGCCTAATAGTTTAACAAGGTTGCGCAACCCCAACATATAAAACAAGTTAAGTTTGTCGGGTTTATATATAACCTCCCCCACATATTTAATAAGATTTACTTAACCCCCACTGACAGGTTATGCCTAACAGTCTAACATGTTTACATAACCCCAACATATATAACATGTTAAGTTTGTCGGGTTTGTGTGTGTATATATATATATATAATTATAATTCAAAACATTTGGCGCCGATATTCAAATCTGGAATAATAAAGTGGGCTAACGTCATTGAGGGTAACACTAAAATTTCAGGTGGTGTGGAATTTTTAACTCTGCTATAGATAAGGAGGGTGCTTTTGCACAATCAGATGACAAAGTTTTTGATCTAGCTAAGGACGTATGGAAACATTCGATTGACATCTACCTAGTGGGTAGAAGGCCATATTATGTGCATCTTAACGCTTTCATTAAGAGGGAATGGAGACCTCTAGGCAGACGGGATGTTTTTGCGAGGGAAAATGGATTTTATTTGATCTAATTTGAACTGGAGACTGATTGTGCTAGAGTGTTAGCAGAGGGACCATGGTTTATGGATAATAAACTGATATTTATCGAACGATGGGAGGCTAATTTGAGGTTAAAAAGGGATATGTTAGAAACCCATCATGTTTGGATAAAACTAACGAATCTAGATTTAGCCTTATGGAACTCTAGAGGAATTAGTATGCTTCCAAGTCTAATTGGCACGCCACTTGCAATGGATGATTGCACTAAAAATGTAAAAAGACTTAATTATGCTAATGTTCTGGTGGATATTAAAGCAAGAAGTGAGATTAACCATCAAATGAGAGCTAAGGATGCTAAGGGCAACATATATATATATATATATATATATATATATATATATACACACACACACAACAGGTGGAATACGAGTACATACCACCTATTTGCAAAAAGTGTGAATGCTTCAAGCACTCTGATGAGCAGTGTTCCACTGTTGTTAAGCCAATGTACTGATGACATGAGAGCAATTCTGCCAACGACAGCAAATCAAAACGCTGATACTACTAGCAGCAACAACGAAGGCGCAGATACTTCTACTATTAACATTACAACTAGAGTTAATTTGCATAACAATTCTATGGAACAGGTGGTGGTGGACTCAGATCCTCTGGATTCTAAACCATCAGTTGTAGTGACCGAGAAGCCTCACCAGAATACCCAGCTAGCATTGGTTGCGGTGGATCCTCCATGGATTCCTCCCACGCGTTGTTAGAAAGAAGAAATTGTTTCACTAGCAGAGAAAGCTCATCAAGAAGAATTTGAGATTGATTTGGAAACACCTCCTGAAACAATTGAAGACATCAATAAAATGAGTATAAACATCCAAAGTGATGAAGAGATTGAGAGTGATAAAGAAATTGATAGCATGAAAGGAAATCTAACAAAACCCAATGAAAAATATGAAGAGCAGTTTAGAGAAAAGGCGGAAAAGGTAAGATTTACTAAGTCAAGAGATGGATCTCCTCCCATAACGAGGAGTCAAAGTCTCAAGCCTTAGTTTCCATAATAACATGGAATGTGAGAGGTTTAAACAATGATACCCGGTGTTCAGATCTCTCAAACATTAGAAGGAAGCTTGCTCCTTCTATATTGGGTATTTTGGAGAATAAATTAAATGATGATAGCTTTAAGTTCTTTGTGAATATGATGGGTGATGACTGGGAACATGCTCATAATAATAATTTTGATACTCATGGTCGTATTCTAGTGTTATGTAATAAAATGGTTTAGCAAGCCAGTGTTTTTGACTCTGACTCACAACAAATTACTATAAAGGCTAATAAAATGGGGGGACTAGTCATTTTTGTGACCATAGTTTATGCTAGTAACTATGAAAACAAACATGTTTAATTATGGAACAAGATTATATCCCATTCTACCTCTATTGACAACCCCTGGATTGTATCTGGAGATTTCAACGCAATACTAAGAGCTAATGATAAAAAAGGTGGCCTTACTATTCGGATGTCACAACTTTCTGAGTTTAACTATTTCATCATTGCTGCAGGATTAGTGGAGCCCGTACATTCAAGCCTACAATATACATGGCACAGTGGTGAATGTAGGAGATTCATAATAGCGGTCATTTGCTACATTTAGTTCAATTCCTAAAACGAACTAAAGGAAGTATTAAAACATGGAACAAGGAAAGGCCAAATGATAATGATATCATTGATGAATTGGAGAAAATTAATGCAGAACTAGTGGCAAAGCTTGAATCAGAAGATGTAGAGGACTCAGTCTGGAGAGTTTATGCTAAAAATCAGGCCAAGTTAAAAAATGCTCTGCATATTAAGGCCATTGAATTAAAACAGAAAGCAAAAGAGAATAGGCTTACCAAAGGGGATGATTGCACGAATTTTTTTTACATTAAAATGTTTGTGAGAAGAAATACTAACTATAATTTACCATTTTTGAATCAGGAAGGGAATTTCACTGTCAATTGAAACCAAATTGAAGGGGAGGCAATTCGCTATTTCCAAGAACTATATAATGGTGAAATAAATGAAGATTTACCCCTAGTCAATCCGAGAAGACTCATCAATGAAGTTGGAGCTAACATGTTGATTGGGGCAATCACTGTTGAAGAAGTCAAAGCTGCTTTGGATAGGATCAACATTAATGCTTCCCCTGGTCCAGACGGGTTCAATTCGGACTTCTATCTAAGGCACTGGTCCAGTCTGCAAAAATATTTGGTGTCAGCTATTCAGGAATCATTCACATTAGGCAAGATTATGAAAGAAATTAATCAACCATACTTCTATATGTATCATTCCCAAAGTTGATCGACCGAACTCTATATCGGATTATCATCCTATTGCTTGTTGTAATGTCATATGTAAAATCTTAAGCAAAGTGATATGCAACAGAATGAAACTAGTTCTACTTGACCTGATTGCTGAAAATCAAAATGCTTTTATTAAAGGCCGCAGTATTTCTGAGAATTCCCATCTTGCTCATGAATTGGTTAGAAACTTTAATAGGAAAGGAGCGGATAAGTTTTGTTTAAAAGTGGATTTGCAGAAAGCATATGATAAGATAAATCGTGCTTTCATTACTCATATGATGAAGTTAATGGGATTTCCTGTTTCTTTCATAAATTTAATTAGTGAATGTATATCCTCCCCCACTTTTTTAGTCCTCATTAATGGTATTCCAAGAGGATACATTTCAAGTAACCGTGGTTTGAGACAAGGAGACCCACTTTCTCCATACTTGTTTGCTATTGCTATGGAGTTTTTCTCCTTAAAAATGGAACTGGCAAGTAATCAAAAGCTTATCTATCTAGTTTTCAACTTTGAACCACATATCACTCACTTGCTATATGCGGATGATCTGATTATATGTATTAAATCTAGTTGTGATGCAACATCGACTATTAAGGGTATTTTCTTGGAACTGGAGAATTTTTTTGGCCTTAATGAATGAGAAAAAATCAAAACTATTTTAACGCTTACTGTAGAAATAAAAATGAGATTTTAGCTATCATGAATGTGAACGAAGGTTCCCTCGCAGTTATGTATCTTGGTGTTCCTTTATCATCGAATAAAATTACCGATCGGGAATGTGCTGTTCTTATTTTTAACATTCGAGATAGATTACATGGGTGGAGTTCGAAACTCTTATCTTTTGCGAGAAGAACTGAACTAGTACATTCGGTTATTCAAGCAAAAGTACATTTTTGGCTGCAAATGTTTCAGCTGCCTGTAGCATCAACTGCCAAAATTGAGAAGATTTGTGCAGATTTTATTTGGAGAGGGGGCTTTCATAAGATCAAATACACTGATTTGTGTATGCCTAAAAAGGAAGGGGGCGTCGGCTTGAGAAAATTGCATGATATGACACATGCTTTTTCACTGAAACTTGCATGGAAATTCTTTAACTCAAAAAGTTTATGGGCAAGATGGATGGAGCGTAGGTATTTGAAGGAAATTTTTTGGACTATGAATATAGATTCCAATGCTTCTTCAACATGGAAAGTTGTTATTAACAGTAGAGACTCTCTGGCCTGTAACCGTGTGAGAGAATTTGCTAATGGACTAGATACTAACTCATGGAGAGATCCGCAGATTAACGGAAAATCCATAATTGACTATGTGGGGGTAGGAAACATATTCTGATTTTGGATGTCCCAATATTAATGTAAACTCCATCATAAGGAATGATGTATGGAATGTGGCGAGTTTACCAATAAATAATGAGCTGAAAGATTCTATTGCTAATTTGACAATTTTTTCAGATCGAAGCAGTGATGTGTGGAAATGGAAACATGGTGACGACTTTACTATCAAATCTGCATACAATAATGTGCGAGTAGTAGGTGATTTGTGCATATGGGATAAATTCATTTGGAATAAAGCAAACATCCCTCAAATGGCTTTTACTTCGTTCAAAGCAATTAAAGAGAGACTACCAACCAAAGACAGACTCAGCAGATGGAACATTATTGACAATAGTTTGTGTAAGCTGTGCAACAATTCAGAAGAGACACATAGCCATTTATTTTTTGAATGCATGTATTCTACCAACATTCTTCTTCGATGTTATCAGAAGTTTGGGAAATTATATAGAGAAAATAATATGAATCGCTTGCTAGAATACCTGGTGAACAATTGGAAACTCAAAAACGTGGAATCTGAGGTAGATAGCGCCATATTCACGACTTTAATTTGGGGGATTTGGAAAGAGAGAAACCGCCGATTGTTTCAGGAGAAGTCACGAACAGTAAAAGAAGTTAGCTTCAAAATCATTCAAGATGTGGAAGTGAAATTGAAGAGCAGAAGAAGGAGACATACCTTAGGCTTGGACAGCTATAGAGTTCATGCTGGAGATGTAAATCAAGAGGCGAGGTGCGATCAAATCCAAAGTATATGCTTCCATCTGCCATGAAGGAATTAGGGCAAGATCGAGTTTTAACTGGAAATTTCCTTTTTTTTTAAGTGCGGCTTTGTTGTTGTACTGAAGTGCACATTTTGTAAGTAGTTATCGAGCTGTAAACCTTCTTGGGCCACGATTGGTCCATAATAAAACTTAGACCAATTTTCATATATATATATATATATGTATAAAACCCGCCCCAACATATTTAACAAGATTTACTTAACCCCCACTGATTCAAGCAAGTTTACTTAACCCCTACCCCATTTGACAGGTTCATGTAACCCCCACAGTTTACTTAACCACAAGTTGGACTTAATCTCATGTCTTAGCACCATTACATGTATATTTACGCATTAGACCCCTCACATTAGATTAAACACTCGTGGATGCTCGATTTGCCGGGCGGTTCCAGGCATGCTTCTGCCACAAGTGCAACCTAACCTCGTGTTTAAATGCGGTTACAGTTTCTATTTACTGTAAATCTATTCATATTCATTCATAAATAATTATTCATGTTCATCATAGGTTTTTCAATTACAGTATTCAATTTCAAAGATTTCAGCAGATTACTCATTTTAACATATCAAACATCTCTGCAAGTTACAGCAGGTTATTTACAGTCTTAACATATCAAACATCTAAGCAAGTTACAACAGGTTATTTACAGTTTCATTATCATGTTCTGCTAAATCTTAAATTAAGCCTACATATTTATATTCCCTAAATTATAGCAGGTTATTTACAGTTTCATTATCATGTTCTGCTAAATCTTAAATTAAGCCTACATATTTATATTCCCTAAATTACAGCAGGTTATTTACAGTTTCATTATCATGTTCTGCTGAATCTTAAATTAAGCCTACGAATTTATATTCCCCAAAGTACAGTCATAATTTATAGCATTACATATGCCCAAAGTTTTAGTCAAATTGTACAGTATAGGTTATGCCCCAAAAACCCCAGTCATGATTCATAATACAAGTTATGCCTAAATTTAAGTTTTAGATGAAGGTATAGATTATTCCCCCAAATCCAGTCATGTTTTACAATACAAGTTATGCCCCTAATTTATCATTCCCAACGATCCCCAATTTCATATGTTCGCATATTTCTGCGATAGGTCAAGACTCGAAGGCATCCTGGCTATAAAAATAAAAAAGGAAAGAGGGAGAGAATAGAAAAATAATATGCATAAAAAAAATTAGGCATATGATGATAAAATTGGTTATGCTAACAGAATAGGCATAAGATGGTAGAATTAGGCATATGATAATAATAGATCAGGTGTACAAGTAATGGTAGATCTGTTATGATTTAGGTTATTAACAGACATAGGCTAATGGTAGATCTATTATGATTTAGGTTATTAACAGGCATAGGCTTTGATCCAAACTTATAAACATGTCAAGATTAATTATTAAATGTTTATATCTAAAAATAACATGAACTCACTGTGACTAGATCAAAAGAACAGAGAATTGACTGTGGATGTTGTAGCGGAGATTCTTGTATGCTTATAAGTTGTTGTTGCTAAAGAATAAGCTAGTTTAATCTGAGTTGGGGGAAGCACCTTGTTGTCTCCATTGTTTTGCTGATAAAACAATAGGAATGAGATCCTTTTTATAGCCTAATGTCAATGAATCTTGCTCAGAAACACGTCCACGTTCACATAAACGGATCTGCCTAGATCTGACCGGGGTCGTCCTGATGGTCGACCCTACACAAGGGGGTCGACCACTAGGTCGACCCCTAACAAGCCAAATTCCCCCTTTTTCCCGCTCTTTGATTTTGATTTTCTGGATTAGATTATATGTATATATATTATTTTTTTGCTTATGTATACAAACTTCAAACCTTAATATCTTCTTACGGTATCCATTTTACGCAAACTTGGAGTCTATCTTAAGCAGAATTCTAAGACGAACGCAATGGCGCAATCCGTTTTATTTAATTCCAAATATTTAATTAAGTATTCTTTAGGTTATCATTATAGTGTTCTTTAAAATTACGGGATGTTACAGTCTCCCCTACTTAAAGGATTTCATCCCCAAAATCTCCAAGTTAAGAAGAATGTATATATCCTAACATCCATCATCCATCTACTCATCCACCAGTCATAGGCTTCCATTGTCCTGAAAATATTTTTAATGTTTATATGAACATATGCAAAGGTGTGTATTTGTCCTTATGCTAATGCAAAAAATTAGGTGGTCTGCTGATTTAATTGACCTCCTTAATGCAATTTATGTTCGTGCAATGTAATCAAAATGTATGCAAATAATCCTAGTATAACATGTAAGTTCTATATATGTATGTGCACAAATATTCATCCAAATGCAACATCCACATGATAATTACCCATTTCCATCCACAAAAAAGAAGAAAAATGCACACACATCCATATGTAGTATAAGAGTGATTGAGATGATCTAGTGCCTAATGTATGTGTATATATGCATCCACAAGCAACCACCAGCAAACACTTGCATCCATCAAACATAATATGTCTCAAACAAATGTTTACATCTGTTAGTTCCTTATCTTAAGGTCGAAGATTTTACCGATAGGATATACCTAAATGGCAGAAACAAGTATGAATAATAGCTTTGGAAAAAGAAGTTAAGAACGTACCCATGAAAAGAAAAGGGTACGAAGTGCGAATCTTGTCTTCAGTCTCCCAAGTTGCATCCTCGGGATCTTCTCCCAATGAGCTTTCATCAACTTGACCTCTTGGTTGTGTAGCTTCTAAACCTCTGATCCAAGAATACCGGTAGGAACTCATCTAACTGTCGCCTCCTATTCCACATCTACTTCCTCAAGCATACTCGACTCAACTACTTCTCCTGTATCGTTCAAACATTTCCGCAAATGTACATCCGTTAATCTCTCTGGTAGCTTTACCCTATAAGCTATTTGACCTATTCTTTCCATTATGGGAAATGGTCCTATAAACCTTGGTGTCGGTTTCCCTATAGATCCAAAGTGAACTACATTCCTTAAAGGCGATACTTTGATGAAAACCATGTCTCCCACCTCAAACTCAATATCGGTCCTTCCTTTATCTGTGTATGACTTCTGCCCATCCTGAGCTGTCTTCATGCGCCTGCGGATAAGATCAATCTTTTCTGAAGTTTCTCTAATCGTCTCAGGTCCATGTAGAAGCCTATCTCTATTGTCTCAATTTGAGAACCTTCTATGAGTACAGATACTTGTGCGACTTATGGTTCATGTATAACTCGAACTTCTCTCTAAGAAGATGATGACGCCAAGTCTTAAGTGTGTACACTATAACAACTAATTCCAAAACATGGGTAGGGTAGTTCTTCTCATGAACTCTCAACTGTCTACCACCATAACATACTACCCTTCCCTCCTGTATCAAGACAACACTGGGCTTTGTTTCCCATGCATCAGTATATACTGTGAACACTTTGTTCCCATCAGGCGAGGTCAAAACTGGGGCTGTTGTCAGAGCCCTCTTTGGTCGCTGAAAAGCATCCTCACAATCAATGTTCCAAGCAAAGGTCAAATTCTTCTTCGTCAGTTTGTTGAGTGGGGTTGATATCTTTGCGAGGTCTTTAATAAACTTCCTATAATAGTCCGCTAAACCAAGAAAACTCCTCACCTCCTTTGCATTCTTTGGAATCTACCAATCTTGAACTGCAACAACTTTCGCGGGATCTACCTCTATCCCATCCTTAGAGACCACATGCCCTAGAAATCTTACTTCTTTTCTCCAAAAATGACATTCAGAGAATTTCGCCTTAAGCTGGTGCATACAGAGAGTTTTCAAAACCTCCCTTAAATGTACGGCATGCTCTTCTTTGCTCTTCGAGAAAATCAAGATGCCATCAACAAAGACCACAACGAACTTATATAGTAACTCCCGAAACACCCAACTTATCAGATCCACAAAATAGGCGGGTGCATCCATCAACCCAAAAGGCATGAGAAGTCATTCAAAGAAACCATTTGGAGTTCTAAAAGCAGTCTTGTTTATATTGTCCTCGGTCACCATCAACTGATGAAACCCCATAGCCAAGTCTAACTGAGAGAAAATAGACGAACCAACAAGCTAGTCAAACAAATTGTCTACCCTTGGAACTGGATGCCTATTTTTATTAGTGAGCTTATTCAACTCCCTGTAATGACCCGGATTTCTTATGGGTTAATTTTAAATATTTAATACGGATTTAAATATTGGGTGGATAATATAAAAGGAATTTTTTTATTAAAGTTATTAGTTTAATAATCAATTTCGATTTAATATCGAATATATTAAATCATCGTAATGCGAAAATATAATTCAGTTCGAGATTTAAAACTGAATTAAATACAGTTCAGACTTCTGTTTGAATTCGAATAATAATATTAATTTATTATCGCAGAATTTATTGTTTTAAAATTTGATTTAAATCAATTTTAAATAAATATCTTCCACAGACGATCGAACTGGACTTCGTGACCTATCCCAGTGTGTCCGCAATAACGGTTTTACCCTAAGATCGTCAGTTGTTGGGTTCAGAAAGGAGTTCGATATCAATGGGAGAATTTATTTAATTAAATCGCATTGGTTAATTAAATTTAAAATAAAAATAAAATATCAGAATGTGTGGTCAAAGACAAAACAACAAGCAGAAATCTAAGAACCTTGCTGTTCAAAATTTAGCCGCACCTTCCCTTCTTAAATCACGATCTCCCTCACTCCTTTCCATTCATTTCTTCGATCCTCAGCTCCTCAAAATAAAAGACTCGCAGATACCATTTCACTCCATATTAATTTACAAAACCGTAGAGCTTCAGTAAAGATCAAAATAAGATAGGGCGATGCGTGTGTTTTTGGAGATCGATGAATTCGAGCGCGATAGAAAGAAGGGCAGAAGGTCGCGACTTCAAATCCATGGGGCTCGACTTTGAATCCGTAAACCTAGTTTGACTGGCCAGGGCGATTTAAGTAGTTAGAAGGTGATTCGATGATGGGTTTTTATCAATGGTGTACCGCTGGCGTTCAACTGAAGTCGCAAGTGATATACTGGGTTCTAGTTATTGTCAGTAGTAGGGATGGCGGGATAGGAAGGGTGCGATGTTCAATAGATGGGTATTGAAGTTCGGAGTTGCGGTGAAATTTAGGGCTTATCTGAGTCTTGCTGTAACACTTCGACGCTGGTGAGTGGGGCTAGAGAATGAACGAGGTGCTGCGATTTCAAATGGGAGTTCGAATTGTATGATTGGACTAGGTGATGACAGAAAGATGGGGGCTGGGTTGGTAATCACGTTGGTGACCTTGAATAGATGAACGAGGGTCTTTGGGGAGGAAAAGGTCACGGCATATGATGGGAGTGTACAGGGCGTGGAGTTCCTGAAGTTGAAAGGGGTTTAGACAGTGATTTATTTCACCAGATGTTGATGGAAATTGGCTGGCCGATTTGAGATGTTTGTTTGGGCAGGGTTGTTTGAAGCATTTCATTGTAGCGCCGGGTTCAAGAATAATGGAGGGGTGTTGATGACCGGGTTGCTGTGGAGTGATATCATAATGGAGTTAAGGTCACTAAGTGTTATGGGAAGGGGTTTCGATGGATGGTTTGATGGCTGTGAAGGTAGCAGCATATATCAGCAGGCTGTAGCAATGGGAGTTTGGTGGTTTGGTGGAAAATTGGA
Source organism: Allium sativum (assembly GCA_030737875.1). Taxonomy (NCBI): domain Eukaryota; kingdom Viridiplantae; phylum Streptophyta; class Magnoliopsida; order Asparagales; family Amaryllidaceae; genus Allium; species Allium sativum. The sequence goes on along the minus strand of CM060923.1, from coordinate 73,075,701 downwards.
AAAGTTTAAAGATGATTAAGACTCAACCGAACTCAAGTACGTTAAAGGAGTATTGACAAATATTTAAGCTTACAAATGGATTTGGAGTTTTCCGAAGTTAGAAGAAATTTAAATCGAACGTCCTTCGATTTAATCACGAATAAAATCACGGTGAGTAAATCTCACCTGTTTGTTTAGAATTATTTTTACATCGTCAAAAATAATTGTTGTTGCTTGTTTGAATGCTGTTTAGTCTGATTGTTTTAAAATATATATATAGTTATTTAGGATTGGTTGACTATTATATATATATATTGGGTTGATGATTGGTTGGATTCCCGCAGTTTCATTAGCGGATGCCCGCGGTTTCATTAGCGGATGATTACCCTATACGCCCCACGCTATGATTAGTGGATGACCTTCTATACCGCGATATCCTGCCTCGAAGCAGGATGGGTATTACTATGTTGACTAACGTCTGTGGATGCAGGAAAAACAGGTTGGAGGAATCCAACTGGATTCCTCAAAAATATATATTATCTGTTGTTTTTTTGATTTCATATATATTCATATATGATGTGTTAAAAATCAAATGATTGAAAATTGGTTGATTCGATTGTTTAAAATATCAATGGGGCTTGAATATTGATCTATAAAAATATCGAAAAGGGTATTTGAGATTTTAAAAAGGAAATTCTATTTTTATAAATAGAATTTGAATTTTTAATAAGACTATAGAAAATATTAACTTGTTTGAAGGTCTATAAAACAAGTAATTGAATTTATAAACTTTGTTTATAAATGAAAAGTTGGAATTAAATTGAATTGATAAACTTTGTTTATAAATGAAAAGATGGAATTGAATTGAATTTATAAACTTTGTTTATAAATGAAAAGATGGAATTTGAATTGAATTTATAATCTTTGTTTATAAATGAAAAGATGGGATTTGAATGGAATTTATAAACTTGGTTTATAAATGAAAAGGTGGGTTTTGAATCAAATTTGAATGGAATTTATAAACTTGGTTTATAAATGAAAAGGTGGGTTTTGAATCAAATTTATAAACTTTGTTTATAAAGGAAAATATGGGATTTGAATTGAATTTATAAACTTTGTTTATAAATATATATATTGGGGGATTTTAAGTAAAGTTATAAACGTTGTTTATAAATAATGCAGAGAATTCAAATAGAATTTGAATATAGAAATTCAAATAGACTTTGAATATAGAATTTGAATATAGAATTTGAATAATAGAATTCAAATGGAGTTTAACTATAGAATTTGAATATAGATGTTCAAATGGGATTTATAATATAGAATTTGAATATAGAATTCAAATGGGATTTATATTATAGGATTTGAATAATAGAAATTCAGATAAATAGAAGTGGAATAGACTAAGAAGTTAATTAACAGATTTAATTAACAAATTTAGTTGAAACGATTGGTATAGTTAAAATAGATTGGACATGCATAAATATACAGGAGACAGGTATGGGAATAAAGTATAGAAGTGAAATAAATAGAGTGCCCGATAAAAAGGTATGTATTTCATTCATATATGGGATTTTATGCGCCGTATCGGCTAGCCGCTTGGCTTTTCTTTTTCTTTTTGATTGGAGAAGGCCTGTGTGGCAGTTTGGGGATTTTCCCGATGCTCCCGGTACAAAGGAGGTTATGGCGAATTTTTCCGGGAATTTAAGGAGTTAGAATATTTTTAAGAAGTTTGATAGCTAGAAATATATATATATATATATCAATATATATAGAAGTCGATAAGGAAGCAAACTTAAAAATAGAATAGTATAATCAAAAAGGAAGACTAGAAATAAAATCTCGAAAGAATAGAAAGAGAAAGTATATTTGTGTTTAAAAGTAAATCAGTAGTTGTATGGTATTGATTATTCGAGTAAGTAGTCATATCTGTTTTGACGTTATAAATGTTATTCAGTCAAGGTCTGAGAGGTAGTTATACCCCAACTTGATTGATTTCATTATTAATAGATAAACAGTAAGATTTCAGGCTCGAAGATCAATGTTGAATGAGAGTTAGTTGAATATAGTATTTGGGTTGTCGTACCGATGTTTTACACAACATCCGGTTTAACCCAAATAAATGTAAGCTTGGAAATAGAATAATAAATATTTCTAAAGTTAGAAAATAAAGGAGGCGGTATATGAAAATATTTGTTTAACAAATATTGATAAAGAAATAGAGAAGAGATTTAATTAATGGAATATTAATTAAAGGCTCACTGATTTGTTGGATGTTTGGATGAACACTTGTTTTATTCGATAGTTAAATCATCGACTATCGAAACACTTGTTTTTATTCGATAGTTAAATCACAGACTATCGAAGTTTTTACCATCGTTGTCAATATGGAGAGTCCGGTTGGATTATTATCCGAAGAACCACTCCGTATTGGCAGTAACGTGCGAATCAGATTTTATAAAGATAATCGAAGACGGAGTAGAGTGCAAGGACTTTTTCTATTAATAGAAATAGTGCCTTCGGTTCATCCTGTTCCTGGGTGACGTGTATGGATGAATGTCTGACAGAGTATTTCCAAAAAGCTCACGTACATTGATTTCTTCAACCATACCAAGAGCGGAAGAGGAGAAGGAAACTTCTTTTAGCTAACACGTAATGTATTGTTGTGGACGTCAATCGGTGATTTGATGGATTTGACGATGTGGCATTCGAAGTGAATCTGGTATGATGATAAAGCGTAGCTTCTAGCCTCATCAACCGGTAAATGACAGAAATCGGGCAGGCAGCATGGCTATGTAGGTCGCACCTATTAGGGTGTATAATCACCTGATCTAGAGTTTCATTTACTTCTAAAAATCTATTGTCGATGCTGTCCCATTCGGGAAACGGTTGCTGATCCCAATCGTTGGTGATATACATTCGATACACTCAAGCGAAATGAGTGGTCGGTTATGTGTGGCTGAGTTGCAAGATGTTCCTGTTGAACTCGGTGTATTCTCCTCTAGAGATATACCAGCGGAAGGTGGTTCCATACCTTACCATAGTTGGAAACCCATTACCCAATACGTGCTTGCGGTTTATGATTTGTATATATGTGTGGAACGTGAGATGCAAACGTTCCACTAGATTGTTATCTACTTGATTTAGACATTATTATAATATCAAAGGAGTTTTGATATAAAGATTATACTTCATTTCAAAGGGATTTTGAAAGTTAAATCAAGCGTTTGGATTTTCATAAGGGAAAAACCCGTTCCGTGATATACGGCGTGGTCTTATGAGATATCATTTAGTTTTCTGAAACTGTTTTAAACTGTTTACTCATGCCAGTCCCATGACTGACCCGGAGTTTATTTGTTTTGTTCTACCTAAACTCTTGGGTGCCTAAATTTGTACGGGCAGTCAAGTAGTTCAGGAATTTTCATATATATCTAAAGGAGCTTGGAGCAGGAGGCTTCAGCGTTATCTAGTCATAGTGTTGTTCTGTTGTGTTGTAAGTGTTGTACTCTGATAAGTGTATATTATACAGTGAAATTTTGTATTTCAAAGATATGATATATTATATTTTGTTCCGCTGCGATGTGAGATTCTGTGTTGTTATTTCTGTTCTTCTTCTATCTCTTTCTTCTAAAAAAAAATATGTTCCGTATTTTCGTGATATTTGGGTTGGACGTATGATGTATATAGTCAACTCGGATGTTATGGAAATCTATGTCATTACACTCCCTGTAATCCATACATAAGCGAAGTGAACCATCCGCCTTAGTGGAGAATACTACTAGAGCTATGTTTCGCCTAATAACCCTTTCTCAAGTAGCTCCGCTACTTGCTTGATGAGCTCCCTTCTTTCTCTCGGAGCCATATGGAGCACAGGCAATGCAACTGGCTTTACATTGTACACCAACTATATACGGAAATCAATCTCGCGCCTCGGAGGTAAACCCAGAACCTTCTCAAAAACATCAGGATACTCATAGACTACTGGTCATCGATAGATGCATCAAGCGACTCTAGGAAACTAAGCATGAATGACCCCTTAGGGTCACAAGAAATCTTGAGGGTCCTCTCATGGCAAGTCAAAAGACTAATGACCCTCCTCTCACAAGCCAGAATAGCACCATACATGGCTAGCCACTCCATCCCCATAATCAAACCATATCCCATGAAACCAAGCACATACGCATCACACTCAAATTCGACATCCGACACAGATATTCTCAAACCCCAACAAATCATAGATAAATGAGCCATACCTCCAATGGTGTTTGAGATAACAACGGGATCCAAAACCATACTAGTATTAAGGTGCAGTGACTTAACCACAGAATCAGATATAAAAGAATGTGAAGTGCCAGAATCAAAAAGAGTCCTAACAGGATGATTGGAAAGAGAAATCAAACCTTAAATAAAAACTTTCCTACCTCTATCTAGTACATTAGGCATGAGTGCATGCACCTGCCCTCTAGAAGATCCCGCCCTTTGGCCCTACCCTTGCTTCTTCGGGCAATCTTTGATAAGACGTCCGACCTCTCCACAATGGAAACAAGCATTCTTCCTTTTTCTACAACTGTTGACCAAATGACCTCTAGAACTTTTTAGGCTTCCCTTCTTTCATCTATGTTCCCTTCTAGAGCCACCATTTATCTCATCCTAAGGATGTGCTCCTCAGCCCTAACTCCCTTATTCTCCTCTTTACCATCCTTATATAACATGTTAAGAAGTCTCTCGAAAGCTGCCTCCATTGCACGGAAATACTTACGAAGTTTGAGATAAAATTAGCTGTAGGTGGAATTACTGTGGCTACGGATGGAGGTTAGGCACTTCCTTGCCCTTCAACATGTGCCGTAGTTTCAACATGCCAACAGAACCATGCCACAATAGGGATATCCTTCGAGAAGGAACAGTTCCCCAGACATTTTGAAAAGAAAAGGGATTCAAATAGAGAATCGAAAGATATTTCATATGGATTTGGGGAATATGTTTTTCAAAACAGGCTTTTCTTTTGAAAATGCTTTCTTTTAAAACCCTTTTGAAAACAATTTTCAAAACCTATTACCCTATCTAGTAACCTCTAGCTCTGATACCAAATGTGACACCTTACGTCCGTTAGTATCACTCTTTATCAAAATGCATTAAGTTCTGTAAAGCATTATAGGGTAAACAGAAACAGAAACATTACAAGACAAATATAAAATAACAATGGAATTTAAAACTTTATTAAATAGAAATCATCGTGGTCCAAAACCCAGTTACATCATAAGTATGAAATATGGAAAACCCATTACATCAATTTAAAACTTCTGTCCTGTACTAAAATCATCAGAGTACAATAATGTATAAAAAGCGTAGTCCCTAAAATATAGCCATATCCGAGAAGACAGGAAATTAAAGCGGTACATCTAAGCAACTATAAGCATAATGAAAGAGAGAATCTAAATCAAAGCAGTACATCTAAGCAGTATTCCCACCTTAAGAACCTGGGGGGAACGAAGAGAGAGAAAAGGAAACAAAATGGGTCAGACATAAAGTCTAGTGAGTCTAGTTACTTTTAGCATATAAATAAGTAAAAGCATCATGACATGCATATAAACTGAATGAGAAAGATAACAATATCACAAGGCAGATATAACAGACTGAGCAGGATAAACATGATGAACATGACAGAATATATTGTGCTTCTCAAGTGCTTTTCTATGCACCAATACTAGTATAATAGAAACAAGATGATCCCAACAAGAACAAGATGGTAGACTTAGGTGTACTTCTAGTGAGGGGTTTTACCCCATACAATAATAACAGGTAGTCCAACAGATATGACAGGTGTTACCCCCAATGATGGTAAGGGGCTCCTAAACAAGAAAGACTAGACGTACCCTCATTACTACCCCAATTGATCGGCTCCCAATCCCGTAGACACCCTGTACTAGCCCCACAGTAGGATGTACCACTTCCTAAAGTGGCAACCCTTTTATTAACGAGATGCACAACCATCTATTAATGTCACAAGGTTTTATTATCCCAATGCAAGCAGATTCATGTACGCACATGAATCAGACATAGTGCACCGTCAACATCCCCACTTAAATGAACCTCTTACAATAAACTCAGTAAGCGTGCCCAGACCCCGATCTAGTTCAGGGTTCCCCATTTGATACCAAGATGGTTACTGACTGATACAAGTCCCACACAACAGATGATAAAAGCTACCCCCTAGGCTTGCATCCCCACTACTAGGATTTTGACAGGTTATTCCTAATAGTTTAACAAGGTTGCATAACCCCAACATATAAAGCAGGTTAAGTTTGTCAAGTTTACATATGACCCGCCCCCATATATTTAAAAAGATTTACTTAACCCCCACTGATAGGTTATGCCTAACAGTTTAACAAGATTGCATAACCCCCAACATATAAAACAGGTTAAATTTGTTGGGTTTATATATATATATATATATATATATATATATATAACACCCACCCCCATATATTTAACAAGATTTACTTAACCTCCAAGAAATTTTACTTAACCCCTACCCAATTTGACAGGTTCATGTAACCCCCATAGATTTGAACAAGTTAAGTATTACAGGTTAACAGGTTATTCCTATTCACATTGACTTCTTTTCAAGTTACTAAGTTCCTCTTGCTTATTAATTTCATATACATATAACTTTGGTAGAATTGGGCATATGAGAATAATAGATCAGGTGTACAAGTAATGGTAGATCTGTAATGATTCAGGTTGTTAACAGGCATAGGCTTAGATCCAAACTTATAAACATGTCAGGATTACTTATTAAATATTTATATCTAAAAATAACATGAACTCACTGTGACGGGATCTAAAGTACAGAGAATTGACTATAGATGTTGTAGCAGAGGTTCTTCTGTGCTTATAAGTTGTTGTTGCTGAAGAATAGGCAAGTTTAATCTGATTTGGGGCAGCATCTCGATGTCTCCATTGTTTTTGGTGAATAGAACAATAGGAGTGAGGTCCTATTTATAGCCTAATGTCAACAAATCTCGCCCAGAAACGCATCCACATTCACAGAAATGGATCTGCTCAGATCTGACTGGGGTCAACCCAGGGGTCAACACAGGGGTCGACCCCCTGTGTAGGGGTCGACCCATGGGGTACGGGGTCGACCCTGTCGGGCTGAATTCCCCCTATTTCCCGCTCTCTGATTTTGATATTCTGGATTAGATTATATATATATTATGCTTATATGTATACAAACTTCAAACCTTAATATCTTCTTTATATGATATCCATTTTACGCAAACTTGTGGTCTATCTTAAGCAGAATTCCAAGACAAAAGCAATGGCACAGTCTGTTTTACTTAATTCCCAATATTTAATTAAGTATTCTTTAGTTTATCATTATAGTGTTCTTTAAAATTACGGGGTGTTACACTAACGTGCCAGCGTATTTTGTGGATCTTATGAATAAAGTTTTCAGAGATCAGTTGAACAAGTTTGTGCTTATTTTCATGGATGATATTTTGGCTTACTCCCACAATGAGGAAGAGCATAGGATGCACTTGCGAGTTAGATATTTGGTTTACTTCCAATAGGCAAAGATAAATATATCAGAGCACAGATAAAAATCTCACAGTGGTAATGATTAAAATATAATATTAAGAAAATGTTTACCACAATATTAACACTTTTTAAACAAGTGTCTCTAAGCCAAATAATCTCTAAAATTGCTACCTAACCTGTGGATTTCTATGAGGAGGGGGTCGGAACTATAAATTTTGGTGAATGGAAAATTTATACACTTTTAATTTCAACACTACATATACCGTTCTATCACTATTTGTATTTATATTGGGCTACTAAGGTTTACAATACTCTCGTCTTCATGCGAAAATCGTGCCCATCTACTCCATAGCAGATCAAACCCAATAATACCCACACACACACACACACTCTTATATGCCCAACATATTTAGGTACCACCTATAATACCCTCCTCAGCAGGTCTCTATAATCACGCTATGAAAGAGCACTCCAACTACATCTGTAAAAGGCAGCTTCGTAAGGCCTATAATACGATGCTTCATTGTTTGATAAGAAAATGTGAACCACGTCCACACTAACTCGTTCCATTGCTTGGACATCCAAAATGTACTACTCATTGCCTACATAGAGGATAACGCATAATCGTACTGTATCCTATCTGTGCTCCACTAACAAGGCCTACCATTGTACGCAACTCAGTTGGGTATTTCTATATCCGTAAAGGACAACTTCTTTAGGCCTACAATATAGATATTCAAATATGGTCTGTCTCTTTTCCTTTGCTATAACACCACATAGATCCCTCCCTCAAATATAAAAGAACAATACAAATCTAGGTAACTGTGCCCTACAACAAACAATCTAAATATTCAAATGGCATTGTCACTCATCCAATGTCTCGATAGTGAAATATCATTGGCCTATTAGTTTGGTTCCAGTCTTTCATATTCTCACTCTAACCTACGATGAAAGGTATCCAAACAATTATTATCCTTAATAGGTCCAAACCATGAAGTCTTCTCTCGAAACTGAAGCAACCTCTGAATCCTAAAGTCACCCATTAGTCTTATAGCTGCACTCGATATAAATGGAACGAAGGCATACTTTTTTTATGGAACCACTATAGAACTTCTTTTAGGGATGCAGCTTCGGTAGTCCTACCCTGGAGGGCCATCGCAGAGTATCCTTATGTCCCGTGGAAGTCTCAAATGTCCCCCAGCCTTGCTGAACAACACATTGCACGTGCTCCCACTGTTCATTAAGATTTGCTTCGTTAGTCCCTCCATCGGGACTCCATTCGAACTGCTCCAAAAGCACCTCACTATTCTTTTAGATCTTATATCTAATCTTTCACTATGCATTTAGATTACTTTCCCTTTTGTTTATTATAATACTGATTAACATTATCTATCCATTTCCATCTAATTTAGACCTTATATGCTTGCTTATTAACTTTATTGGTCACTTATTTTCCTCAATCAGTCTTTGCTGCAGGAACAGACCATTACTGTTACATGCTTATTAAAATAGATCCCAAATATAAGTTTTATTTATAAACAGCCTTTCCCAATTATAATTTGTGTGGTATAATTTTAGTAGAAAATTTTCAAATTTACAAAATTCATTCCTTTTCCCTTTTTTAATACAAATCTACAATTTGTACAAGTTGATTGCTGTAAATTTATTTATATTTTATTAAATCCATATTCACAAAGTTACAAGCTTTTGTTCTGATTTTCGCGCACATCAAAAGGGTTTAATCTGTATCTTTCAAACCAGCATTTACATAATTAGGCCATTTAATACATATGTAATTTATTATAATAAACCATAAATAGCCATATTATCAACATTTGTCTATTTTCACTCTTTCTTGTTTCTTTTATTACATGTCTTCTTACTTTACAACGATTGTAGGTTTTAGTTTTAGGAGGTAGTTTTACACCTCTTGATTGGTCATAAAATGATGTCATAATCTATTTCCTTACTTTAATTTTAATACTAGGAACTGTAACACATAATTGCAATATATCACTTGTTTCTTTTCTTAATTGTTGGATTAGTGCAAAATACAGTAACATCCCTATTTTGCCCCCATTCTCCTTTTTCCTTAACCCTATCCTACAATTTTACTTTTTCCTCAAAACATTGAATTATGGAAATACATTCCTTTTTTCCAACTAACCTATTACTAACTTCCAAATCAACTTGTTCATTGAATTACCTTTTCTTCTGTTCCATAAATTTGGATAACTTACTATAAACGTCCTACTCTTTATGCTTATATCTTTTTCCATAAAACCAAAATAACTATATATAATCAGTTAATTGGGTTCCCATTCCACTGTACTAAGAATTTCCTTATAAGCAAACTTTTACTATTCACTGTTTAATTAGGGGTAAATTTTCCTATAACAACTTCCAAACAGATATTATATTAGATTAACTAATAAAAAGAGAATCAAATGGTATTATATATCATTGACATATAAAACATATAATTTAAATACACTCACCTGAAATAAGCACTCCAAGTTCTAGATCTGATTTGAATCCAGATTTACTATCCGTTGTTTTTCGATTTTCTAAACCTATTTGAATCTACAAACTGGAACATACATGAAATTCAATCTAAAAGAAAGGAAAATAAATAATTAAAATCAGATTCGAAGGACTTACCTCATACGGATAGAGAATTTAGACATCTGAATTCTAAATATATATATTCTACCTCTAAATCTTCGACCGTAAAGCCTAAATCTAGTATTTTTAATTTCTAAAGAATTGGAGCTGTAAAGAGAATAGTAGAGCTTCCGCTCCCACTCAGAATAATATGAGTATGGAGGTTATTTCAGCATGTTTATCTATAGATGTCCAAACCAATCATATTCGACCAACTTAAACTGAAAAAGATCTCACTGTACAAATAGGCCGAACTATGTAATTTTTGATGTGGTGGGCTGTCCAAACATACATGAGGGTTGATACATGGGTTGACCCAAATGCATTTACATGTGTTTTGTACATGTCCTTTCTATTTTATCCTACTATGTTTAGTTTCAAATGTTGGTTTTTATTTTTGGATTTAATTGACTTTATTCCCTTTTTGCAACGCGCCTAATTTCAAATTCAAACATGTACTATTCCAGGAATTAATACGCACAGATATTTCTGAAATAAATATATTTACTCATAATTACACATACAGTTATTTTCCGGCACATTTCTTTGGATGTAACTTATCCGTATGAACTCCGTTAAAACACATGATATATGTAAGCTAATTAGAAAATCGCCACAACGCAATAGTATGCCTTTCCGGACCAAATCCCAACAATTTGAAAATGTCCATTATTCCACTAATAAAAATTTACGCAATTGTTCTAATTATTTTTATTATTTAAAAATGCGGGATGTTACATTCTCCCATTCTTTAATAAATTTTAAATTTGGCAAGGGTGAAACTATGTAATTCCTCCCATGAGTTACATCCATCATGTGTGCATCCTATTTTTGTAATCAAACACATACTTGTGCAAAGTGTAATACATTATAATAATTTATGAATATAATGAATTTCTAAGCAGTACCTCCTATATGGATGCTTTTTCTTTAAAAATCCTTTAAAAAAAATATGATGCATACATCCTAAATACACTCACAATTTCTACATGAATGCACATTTTCAAAATTGAAATGTCTTTTCAACTATTTTTCCGCACTTCTAGAAAATAAAAGTATAGTTCAACCAAATTTTCATCCTAACCCTGCCGTTAGTCTTTAAATATTCGAATTTCAGAAAATTCTAACTTTTTGAACTTGATTTCTTACGTTAGAAAAAGGTTTAAAAAGAAAATTCTATATATTCCACTTCATTCTTATGCATATTTTCCCCCATACTTGAAACTTTTACCGCTACTCTTCAAAAATTCCTATTTTCTTTTCCAAGTACAACTCACATAAGAAGGATTTCTTTTAAATTTTCGAAACTTATTTTAGGAGCAATTATTTTCTCTTGCTATTCTCATTTATTGTAGTTATCATCTTTATTGCTTCAAGTAAATTTTGTTTTCTTTCATTTAGTTATTCATCTTTTTCTTTCATTGTTATTTTATTTACAATATCCCAAGTCTTTCTTCTTTTCTAGTAATCATCACAAATACCTAGAAAAGAATGTCCATTGAACAATTCTACTTTTCAATAATAAAACAAAGTACCATATAATAATGCAAATTTGGAGTAAAAAAAACAAGCTCTACTTCAATCACTACGAGGTAAAAGATACAATGACTAAATGTGGCTACCTAGGCCTAGGACCCTGTATCTCCTAACATAAAAAGGTCTTAATCATTGAATCTTGACAGCCAAGACGCTCCTCCTTTCCATCCATCACTCTCTACAAACTCATGTCATGTATCCGCTAGCTCTTGATCTATCTGCTGCTATAGATCGGTCATTTCCAATTGCCTACCTATAATACCTGATATCATAGGCTAACCATCCCCACAATATCTCAATGGATAAAAATATGACGATGCTTACATTACGATGAAGTAATCCTATATTCTTTGGCCTAGTTCTTACTCTATTATAAAGTAAGACTATATAGTGAACATTTTATTTCATCAAGGAGTGCTGAAACGGGATTTTCATTATTTACAATCAAGTCATAATTTCACTTACAAAAATCCAAAACTAGCTCTTACATTCTGTTTCTTCTCCATTACAATTATATAGGTTTTAGGCCTTTTTTTGAAAATTTAATCCTTTACCATTAAATTACTGATTTACATGGAGCTCAATTCTCACGCGAACTAAGAGTTTTTTTTACTTAGCTTGTACCTTTTATTTAATCTATATTTATGCGAAATCCATCTCTTCGATCTTTCCCATATAAATTGTACAAATTTTAAAATTACCTCAAAATTTTCTCCATTAAAACAATAACCACTTAAGATACATCATATCAAAATTTACTTTTTCTCAATCTTCATACACAGTTGTATAACCTTTGAGTGTTGACCATTTCTTCCTTTTACTTCTTAATTCCTCTCTTAAGACTTTCTATACTTACCATTCAAGTTTTATAGTCAATTTCGAAACCAAACTAATTCCTCTAGGCTCTACCAAGTGTTCAAGCATAATACTGGAACCATTCCACTAAACCATCTTCAATGCTCTAAAGTTTATCTTCTCATACCCTTTCTCAAAGTAAAAAACTAAAGAATATGAGGATAGATTACTTCTGTTCATTCACAGTTGTTTCATATTTTCAAAGGATTATGCATTTTAACTTAGTTGGAGCTTCTTCTCTATTTTAATATACGTTTCTTTTTAAGAGGAATTATTAATATCTAGTTTTTATGAATTTTTTTAACGAGGACTTTTGTATTCTACGTAAAGTAATAAAAGAACTTTATTATTTTTCCTCTCTTTGTTGAAATAGGTTGAATAAAATATGGTGCTCCACCTATATTTTATACACCTCTTATGTTGCACATTTCTTGGTTTCTTTAACAAAACAAGTTTACTTACAAACTGATTGATTCGTAAAATCTTATTATACAGTTCTTCATATTCCAGTGAGTTAAAGTGTGTCATAGCCCATCCTTTATGAGACTTTATGCATTTTTTTTCAAGAGAAAACGGTTGCTTCTTTTTTTCCAAAAATTATTTTAATGGAACTCTCTAGATTCAAAATATTAATTTTTTTGAAAAATTGTAAACTTTTAAATTCAAAGCACGAAAAAACTTTCCAAATTTTTTCTTATCAAGTTCATAAAAGTTTTAATTATGGGGTTGGACTCAAAGTGGGTTCTTAACTTCCATTTCAAAATACTTAGCTTATTCAACTTTATTAATTTTTATACTGAAACCTATGTTTAGCACATCCGTGTACGACATATATGCATAATTTATTTATGTTTGTGCTTTACCTTGAACATTTATATAGCAAAACCTTACAACTTGCTTTGGCCCCTTACTTTTGAAAAAAAATATGTGAATTTTTATCAAAAAATATTTTTTTATGTTATCTCAATATTTCAAACTAGCAAATTTATGAAAATTGTAAAGTTTTAAACTTGAAAACTCTTATAGAAATCTTTTTCTCTACATTTAATAGTTCTTTTAAAAATTTGACTGTGGGGGTAAATACATAGTGGTTTCTAAGTTTCCATTCCCCGTTGTTTTCGTAAATCCATTTCCTTTTATCCAATTTCCTTTCATGCGAATTCTTTGAAAAAAAATCCATATCAAAGGTGGAATAAAGTTATTGCACACTAATGTGCCTTATACACATATATTTTCTTAATACATTCCTTCACTTATATTTTCGTAAATTCTAAGGTACTACCGCCCAACCACAAAGCTGAAATAACTGTTAATTTCCACATTCCCACACATGAATTTTTTTCCTTTTTACAAAACCTATTGTACATCTCTTACCATTGCCAAACTAGAATATACAATTCTTGGATTTCCTATAATCGTAGATGTACAAATTTGTTACCATTATCCTATCATGTGTGGTTTTCTCAAAAATGGATTTTTTCTATGGATCTCGGCACAATATATGTAACGGCCTGAAAATCCGTGCCAATTTGAGCTGACTAATATCCAACACATTCAACTCAAAGTGCACGAAAATTCAGATCATTAATAGAAGAATTAAGAGGATGAGAAAGATATGATAGAACTAATAGAATAGAAGAAGAAGAAGATCACAACTGAACAGAATCAGAGTAAACACGAAACTCACAGCGGAATAAATAAAATGCATTAGATAACAAAACTTTAAGTTACAAAACTATATTGTATATACATACCATATATCAGAGTACAATACATCATATCACAATGGAAATAATCTCTAAATACTAATGGTGAAGCCTTCTGCTTTGAGCTCCTCCAAGTGTATCTGTAAAAGCCTGAAACACTTGACTGCCTGTACAAATTTGGGCACCCAAGAGTTTAGGGAAAACAAACAAAATAAACTCTAGGTCAGTCATGGGACTGGTGTGAGTAAATTCCAAACATACTGTTTAACCTTGAAAATCCTTTTGAAACAAAAAGATAATAACAAGACCAGTCCACACATAAACATGGACAGTTTTTACCTTACTATAATCCAGAATACTTTGATATCATAACCAATGATATTATGATAATGTCTAAACACATAAATATCCAAGTAGCGGAACGCTTGGATCTCACGCTCGACATATATATAGTATAAGATCATAAACCGCAGGGCTCTTATTGGAGATTGGATTCCAACAGACAAGGTATGGGAGCACCTTCCGAATAGTGTACTCTAGAGGGGATACACCTGGGTTCAACAAGAACGTCTTGCAACCCGGCCACACATGACCGACCACTCATTTAGCTTGAGTGTATCGAATATATTGCCACCACGGTTGTAGGTCATCCAACCGTCATCCGAAGATATAGAATCGAAAAGAAGTATAAATATGAATTTTCTCTAAATCGGTGACAATACACCCTGCTTGGGGATGACCCAACTAGCCATGCTGCCTAGCCCAACTTTTGTTACTTCTGGTTGTGAGGCTAGAGGCTACGTCTATTTTCAGAATATCTGATCACCATTCACTTTGAATGCCACATCGTCAGATCCGTAATCACATATTGATTACACAAATGCACACAGGGTGTAGAATAAAGAGAAGTTACCTTCTCCCCACCAACTTGGTATATTCGTAAAAATCAACGGCTTGACCGTTGGAAATACTCTGTCAGACACTCGTCCATACTGGTTGTCCTGGGACAGGACAAACAGAAAACACCATTCTGGAACTGGACGACCCTTACGTTTAACTCCGTCTTCAATTATCTTCAGCATCTCTAATTCGTAGCGCTTATGCCTATACGGAGTGGTTTCCGGATAATATATCCAACAGGTCTCTCCGTATTGACAACGATGGTCAAAACACTTCGATAGTTGGTTATTTAACCATTGAAGTAAAAACAAACATTCATTCAAATGTATACTAGACATCACACAAACACGGGTACTTTTTATTTAACATTCGTTTTTCTTCTTCAAATTCCCATTTCTTACCAGATATTTCTCAAATCCCGTTTTAGCCTTTTTACACTTCTTGGAAAACATTTCCAGTTATTATAAACTCTTATTCTCTCACGTTCCAGAAACATACGTTATTAACGTTCTTTATTTCTATGCTTGGATAATCTACCCTATCTACATTGGAAAAATAAATTCCAAACTTCATTATAAATATTTAATCAGGCAATCGTTCCCTTTTAAAACCTTATTCACTTTAAAACGTAAATATCATCCCTATTATAGAAATCTAGACACCTCTATCAAATAAACTCTTATTCAGGTAATAAACACCCTTATCTTGTTTTCTGAAATTCCTTTCCTGAATTTATATTCCTATTCCACTTTATAGATCATGTTTCTAAGTCAACTTCTTATTAAATCAATATTAATTATATAACTAAATATTGATTATATAGCCTATTATAATCTAGTGGTTTAAAACTAAATATTAAACCATCTTATCAGATTATAATTCCTAAAAATAATTTACTTTTAATACATTCGACATCGTCGAATTCTAGTTCCAAATCCTAATGGTTTAATTCTAATCACATTTTGAACATCGAAATGTTATCATCGTTTTCTAACACGATTCTCCAATTTCTCTTTCTAAACTTATTCTTATATTTCCTTTGGACAAACACTGTTACCTATTACTTTTAGAATAAGTGGATTTCAGATCAAACCGTTTCGTTTCCTAGGAAGTGCTGCTATATATAAAAATCACGCTTAAGTTTGGTTAATAGCGTTAATTTATCGCTATAGTAAAAACTTGCAATACGCTGTAATATTCTCTTTATAACTAATCTAAACGTTACAGTCACACTTACCTTATCAACAGCGTTATTTTATCGTTATAGTTCAAACCTGTCATACGCTGTAATATTCTTCGTTATAACTAATCTTGACATAACGGTCACGCTTAAGCCCAGTCAACGGCGTTATTTTATCGTTATAATTCTAGGACTGGCAATACGCTGCCATATTCCCTTTATACCAATCTTGACATCTCTTTCCGTCCAACTGATATCGTTCCTCGATAATAGTGAAGCCATTCAAGTTGGGGTATTCTATTTACCTCTCAGACCTTGATCGACAACGTTCTTACCTTAGAACAGATATAAGTCTGTATTCTAATCCCTTATTACTTATAATATTCATCAAATCGTATTTCCTTGTTTTATTTTGGAATACGGTTTTATAACACCATATTCATACTTTGAAATCTTCGTTGTTTATTATTATGTATTTTAAACATTAACTCTTGGCTTTAACTTCATTCCACCGTTCTATTTATAACTTCTTTATAAGGACCCAGTTAATCTAATAGTCATTTTCAATTAAACGGTTGATTTAAATCAACTTCATTCCATCAGTAAATTCGTTAACTGATTTTAATCACTTCTTACCATTAGATTAATATATTTAATCTAATAATATTTCTAGATCGTTTGCCTTAAAATAATTATCCAAATATTTAATCATAGGATAATTTCTACGTTATAAACTTATTTATATGTCAATAATCGTTTTTATTTACTTTATAAAATGAACTCTAAAATATTGGTTTATAATAGAACTTCTATTATAATTTAAAACCTTGCTTTAATTATAAAAATATAATTTTTCTATAATTATCTTCGTTGATTTTCCCGACGGCTAATCAACTCCTTAACAAAACGATGGGTTTTATGGTCGACTGATGCCACCTCCTTAATCTATATCGTTTATTTATTTAATCAAAATAAATGTTGAATTCCCATTCAACATCAATATTCACATGGGGTGTTACTGTCATTTGGGTTCAAACAGTGCATATACATAAAACAAACAGTACATATAAACATTATGGAATCCGGTTGGATTCCTCCAACTGGTTCCGCATCCACAGACGTTAGTCCACACAATTAACACTAACTCTATACTAGGGAATATTCTAATCGATGGAATCAGTGTCCAACCTATGATGATATATAATATTCAACCAAATTAATTGTAATCTACCTAATTGACCATCACACAACATTTAATTAACATTAAAATGTAATTATCATATTTTAAAATAGATCAGAGTTAGTGATTTTACTCACCTTGGCGCGTTAATCGTTAAATAACGATTTGCATCAGTCGATTAAACTAGCATTCAATTTTGTCATAAATTCAAACGGGCCTCAAATGGTTCCAATCAGCTTCGTCCACCACTGGAGCACCCCCGGACTGCTTGACCACCCGCAGCGACGATCATGGACTCGGCTCCATATTATCATCACGCTCGAACATTTGCTATGCACAGTATTTCCTTAAAATGCAATAATCCGTCACCATGGTATTTTCAATTCGAATTCCATTATGCTGCTCCTTGTTTTCTTCCAAACTCGAAAATAACACTCCATGCGGAACTACAACCATTCACCATTTCAGACAGTGCACTGAACCCACGGTTTCCCTTACATCTGTCCCTTAAACCAAATATTCTTGCCAGCCCCGCACTTCTAATATATGTAAACCACAAGTGAATAGCGTTCAATTCTGCCAGTATGTATATTCCACCATACCACTTCTTTCACGCTAAACCACTCTTGCCAATACAAATATTTCCACCAAATACTCTCACCTCACGCTTTACTAGTTCGCATGAATAGTACTCTCAACTTCCCTTCTTACAGACGCCTCCATCCTCATGAGTACACCATGCTCGCAGCCAGTACTTTCTCACCATCTTCGTCACCTTCACATCGCCCCATTCTTCCCTTAACAATTCACGTCCCTAAGGCCTCCACCTTCCACCAAGTATACCGCAAATGTTTCCCCATACTGCTCCTATACTCCACAAGGACAACACTTTTCGTATGTATGAGAAAGTGCACTGCACATTTCCGCAGTTCGAAAACTAAGTACCAACCCTTATGTAACAGGGACCCATACTTTTCAGACCACCCACTTCTTCTTTATTTTCCGCAATGTTTCCTTCTGCATGTTTTTCATTCCATTCATGAACCATCCCTAAAAACGTACTGCTCTTCTTCTATATGCTTTGAAAACTGAACCTACTATCCCATTACATGCGCCTTCACCCTCACATGCACTTCCATTCCCCTTACGTTACACTTCACGTCCCAATACAGTGCACCCCATACATCTTTGTTTGCCAGAACCCACCTTGACCTCTTGAAACTTCCTCCACTCTTCGCTGCAACGCAGAACCCAACATCAAGACAGTCTCCACCTTTTAAGCATCTTCCCCCACCGTTCATCCTACTCAACAGCACCCGCCTTCCCTTCAATACAACACTCAACTCATCTCGAATTAAACTCCACTTTTACCATTTCCAGGCCCACTTCCATGCACGTGTGAACTCCCTCGACTTGCTTACTCCTCCCAGCAATCTCGATGCAAACAACAAACTCCACAAAATGAAGTCTGGCTTCACCAATATCGTGATCACACATAAAGAAATACATACCTAGATGATAAATAAGCTACGACAGCTTTTAGATATAAGTTTGGAACCTTTCCGTCGTAGGAATTTATTGATTTCGATCTTCGAATTTTGTTTGAGGACCCCTGACGAAGAAATAAAATGAAAAGTATTCAGTAACGTATATATATATACACTTTCAAAGCTTAATGATGAAGAAAATAGGGTATGAGATCATGTAGAATATGTTTGGAGAGGGTATGAGTCTCTGCGTTGGAAATTGATGCTACTATCCTAGATTATAGTTGCGTAAAAGAAGTGTCACAGTTCCTTAACAATGAAGCTAACTAATTTTATATGTAAAAATCTTTTGCTGCTAAGTAACATGAATCCGTGCTCCCTCAGAAACTGCCTCACTTGATTTGCGTAGGGATTTTACTTCGATATTAAGTAATTTGGGTACATTGTTCTTTATATGTACATTATATATTATAACATAAGTTATAGCTTAGTTACATATGCCACATATTTGTAGCTAGTCTGTGCATTCTGTATGGGACAAGCATTTAGGTAGGCTTGCTGTGAGTATTAGGGTAGCACGTAGTTTGTATTTTCAAAAATATGGATAGGCTTGGTTGATATGAAAACACAGAGAAGTCTTCAGTAGAGAGGATAGGCAAGTTTAACTAGGAAGGAATTTGTTCTTTCTTTTATATTTTCTTTTGGGCGTGAAAAGCTCATATCCCACTAACCCTATCTCGTGAACTCCGAGCTGTTATGGACTGAAGTAAGAATATCATCGTGTCCATCGAGGTGCCACGATCCCAAAAATATAATAATATCGGTAGAATAACTCATATTTTGAAACCCGAAAATATTGATATAGGGTGCGAAATGCTCCAAATAAAAAGTTGCGTATTTAATTAATTAAAAATTATAGTAAAATTCTAAAAATTAAATTATCACTATGTCTCAAAAGAACCTTGTCCAAATTTGAATCTGATATCTAGTTATTTCAAAATAAACCATTATAGCCAAAAATGAATATGCCGCTGCTTTTCTGAATATTTAATTTGGACATAACTTTCAGTATATAATCCAAAATTTCGATTTTTCACTTCTGTTAGAAAGATACAGTTCAACATATTCCAACGCTTCTTGATTCGAAGAAATCCGACTAATAACGAGTCATGTATACTCAGTTGAAGTTCAGAATGTTAAATTACGAACCGCCGTGATATTTTGGGCTCGATTATATTTAATATATATTTTTATATGTTCAACTTCGTTTTAATTAATATATAAATCCATGAATTCAATATTTAAACTGATTTAAATATTCAAATACAAACCGATAAAATGCGGGACATTACAATATATATAATATTTTTATTTTAAAAATAGAAATACGTTCTCTCACTGTCAACATTGGACCACTAAATCTTCGCTCTGGTACCAAATGTAACAACCCGAACCCCAGTGGGCCTGGATTTTTCACAAAATGCTAAAATCCAAGTCCGCTGAAGCTTAAGTTGGGTATCTGATATTTTGCAAATATGAAAAGATAAATATGTCTGAGCACAAGTAAGAATCTCATAGTGGGAATGATTAAACTATAATATTAAGTAAATGCATATCATAATATTAGTACTTTCTAAACAAGTCTCTGTATGCCAAATAATATCTTCCTGCTACCTAACATGTGGATTATTATGAGGAGGAGATCGAAAACTAAAGTTCTGATAAATGGATTAATTATATGCTTTTGAGTTCAACAATACATATACCATTCTATCACCATTTGTATTTGTATTATGCTATTAAGGTTTACAATTCTCTCGCCTCCATGCGTAAATCGTACCCATGTACTCACTAGTAAATCCAGCCTAATAATATATATGTAGCTATACCCACAACATATCTAGGCATTACCCATAGTGCCCTCCTCAACAGGTCCCCATCGTCATGCTATAAAAGAGTACTCCAATTATATCTGTAAAAGACGGTTTCGTAAGGCCTACAATACATATGCTCCGTCTTCTAAGAAAACATGAAACTGCATCTGCACCAACTCGTTCCAATGCTCAAACATCCAAACTATACCACTTAATGCATATGTAAAGGACTAATGTGTGATCGTACTATCTACTATATAAGCCCCGTTAGTAAGGCCTACCTTCATACAGAACTCAGTAGGGGATTTCTATATCTATAAAGGATAGCTTTGTTAGGCCTACAATATATATATATATATATATATATATATATCGAAATTTGGTCTGTCTCTATAATAAAAGACTAAACAAGCGCTAAGTGACCATGTCTAACAAAAAATAATATAAATATCCAATTTGCGTTGTCCATCATCCAATGTCTCGAAAGTGAAAGATCATTAGCTTGTTGGTTTAGGTTCAGTCTTTCCCATTTTTGCACTGTAGGCATCTTAACGATTAATATCCCTGTTGGATCTTGTCCATGAAGTCTGCTCTCGGAGCCAAGGCAACAGTCAGATCCAAAAGTCACCTATCAGTCTTTTGGATACCCTCCATATAAATGAGCCAGTGCATATTCTTTTGATGGAACTACTGTAGACATGCCTTTAGGGGTTCAGCTTTGTTAGACTTACCAGAGAAGGGCATTTTAAAGTATCCTTACATACAGTAGAAATTTCAAACTTCCCTCCAGCCTTGCTGAACATCATATCAGATGTGCTTCCACTGTCTGTGATGATTTTCTTTGTTAGGCCCTTCATCTAGACTCCAATCGAGTTGGCCCAAACACACCTCACTATTATGTTAGATCCTATGTCTAATTTTTCATTATTTATTTACCTTACTTTCCATTTTGTTAATTCTTACGCTAATTAATGTTATCTATCTAGTTCCATCTAATCTGGACCTTATTTACTTTATTGGTCACTTAATTTCTCCAATCATCCTTTGTTATTGGAACGGACCACTGTTATTATATACTTATTAAACTTACTCCTAAATATAAGTTTTACTTATAACAAGTCTTTCCCAATTAAAATTCTTATGTCATAATTTTACTTGCAAATATTCAAATTTTCATGATTCATTCCATTTTCCTTTTAAATAAAAATCTACAGTTTGTACACATTATTACTATAATTTTTTTACCTTTTATTTGATCCATGTTCGCAAAGTTACAGGCTTTTTTTTCGCGAGCATCACAAGGATTAAATCTATATCTTTCTAACCAACGTTTACGTAATTAGACGATTTTAGCACATGTGTAATTTATTATAGAAGAACTGCAAATAACCAAATTGTCAACATTAGTCTATTTTCCCTTTCTTCTTTCTTTTATTCCATGTGTTCTTGCTTTACACTGATTGTAGATTTTAGTTTCAGGAAGTAGTTTTACACCACTTAGTTGGTCACAAAAATTATGTCATAATCGATTTCCTTGTTTTAAAACTAATACTAGAAACTGTAACACATAATTGCAAGATATTTCTTGTTTCTTTTCTTAATTGTTGGATTTGTGCAAAATACGGTAACATACCTATTCTTCTCTATTCTTCTTTTTTTCTTAATCTTATCCTTGCAATTATATTTACTTTTTCCTCATAATATTAAATTATGGAAAACATCCTTTTTTCTTACCAACCAACTAACCTAATACTAACTTGCAAACTAACTTATTCATTGGATTCCCTTTTTCTTTATTCCTAAAATTCGGATAATTTACTACAAATGTCTTACTCTTTATGGTTATATTTTTTCCTCAAAACCATATTCTCAATATATAATCAGTTAATCAGGTTTCATTCCACTATACTAAGAATTTCCTTATAATCATGCCTTTACTATTCATATTTTAATTAGGGCTTAATTTTTCCATAAAAATTTCCAAACACAAATTATACCAGATTCAAAAGTAAACAGGGAATCATATGATATTATATATCATTGGCATAAAAAGCATATAATTTAAATCCGCTCACCTGGAAAAAGCACTCCAATTTTTGGATTTGATTTGAGTCCAGATTTACTACCCGTAGTCTTTCCTATTTGTAAACCTATTTGAATCTACAAACTGAAACATACACAGATTTATAGATCTGGATCTAAAAGAAAGGAAAATAACTAATTGAAATCATACATGAAGAACTTACCTCATGCAGATAGAGGATTTTTATATCTGAATCCTACACTATAGTTTCTGTCTCCAAATATTGAATGAGAAAGCCTAATATAATATTTTTAATTAATGAAAAATTAGGAGAAAGGGAATGATATAACATCTGCACTCACTTAGAAAATCAGAGTTTGAACGCTAGCCCGACATGTTTATTTATAGATGTCCAAACTAACCGTGTCTGTCCATTTAAACTGAAAAGATCTCACCGTTCAAACATGCAGAACCACGTTAATGACGTGGTGGCTCATCCCAACATACGAGTGGGATGACGCATGAATTGGAGAAACATAGTTGGCCCAACCCCAACTTGAGTCGAATTAAATGTATTTACATGCGTTTTCTATGTGTCTTGCCTGTTCTATCCTATCTAGTTTGATTTTAAATGTTAGTTTTTTTTTTGAATTTTGGTTTTTATTTAAGTTTAATTGATTCTATTCCATTTTTGAAGCACGTTTAGTTTCAAATTAAAACATATATTATTTCTAGAATTAGTACGTGCATATATTTTCAAAATAATTATGTATACGCACATTTACACATACAATTATTTTCCGACACAAAATTTTGGATGTCAATAACTTTTCCGCACAATCTCTATTCAAAACAAATTATATATGAAAATTAATCAGAAAATCGCCATGAAAGCAATGATATGCACTTCGGGGAGGACTCAAATTCCAAAAATGTTTGCTTTCCACTATTAATAATTTTTGTAATTGTTTTAATTATTTTTAAAATTTAAAAATGCGGGGTGTTACATTGTACATCTTATCGCTACCAGGATGGATGGTCATCCATAAATGGTGTTCCTCTAATAACACCACACTCACTAAATCATCATTGCAGGGAACACATAACCTCATCTCTTCTAAGCCATCCTTTAGACTCTATGGAATGACTTCGGAATTGCCCTGAGACCTCTTCTATTGAAATGCTATCTATGACATCAACAAGCGCATATCCTCTCTCTATCTCAAACCAATCTAATCAATGAGGGGATGTTGAATCTTTAACACTGCCAACAATTTGGGAGTGAAATCTTGAGAGGTCTTAAAATTAAAGGTAGCGATAAACTTCAAACTTTCCCACTCTATGAATAAAGGACTTATAGTTTCTCTCTCCGACTTAATACATTTTCGACCATATTCCTTTAACCGAAGTACAAGAAAACACAAAATCATAGGATGCCAAGAACTCTATCCATTATAGTTGTTTCAAGTTCAATTCCATTTAGGAAAATAGGTATTTCAATATCTAGTAATCCGTGAACAACTCAAACCTATCACAAGAAGATAGTGTCTTCAAGACTTGAGTGCAAATTCAATGGAAGGCAATTCCAAGTAGTGGGTGTGGTAGTTCCTTTCGTGGGCCTTCAACTTCCTACTTCCATAACTTGATATCCTTCCTTCTTGCATCAAAACAACACCTAGCCAGTACCATATTGAATCGATGTATAGTGTTAAAGACTTAGTACCATCCAAAATTACTAACAACGATGCCCTGGTAAGGGCTCTCTTAAGCTTCTTGAAAGGAACCCCACAATCATCATCCCCAAACAAACACAAAATTATTCTTAATAAGACGGGGTTAGTGGTACTAAAATCTTTGTGAAATCCCTAATAAACTTCTAATAGTAACCCGTCAAACCAAGAAGGCTTCTGACCTCGTGTGACAACCTAGAACTTTCGGCAATAATTAATTTAGTTATTTAATTAAATCCTTAAAATGAATTTTTTGCAAACAATGGAATCTGACCCTGAAACATGTATTATTGCATTCGTGATGGAATTTTGGTCAACTTTGATGTTTGGAACTTCGTGAACCAAGTATGTATGAAAAAGTTAGGCATGATATATGAAAATGAAAAATAAAATAATAGAATATATTTATATATAGTAGTATATGATTATCCCTGGCCCCCATTGCCTGGTCGACCCAGGCGGTCGACCATTGGATAATCCCCTTGTCGATCTTGACAGTGGCGGCTAGTGTTTGTTTATATAATATATATTATATTAACTGACAGATCTTTATTAAACTTAATCTAACGGTCAAGGGTCATTTCTATGCTATAAATAAAGGGCTAGATCCCATTCTCCATTTCATATTTTCTAAAGGCAGCAGCGAAGTTCTGCCATTTCCAATCCTTTAATCTCTTCTAAAACATAAATTGTAAACACATACAAATCAGACTGATAAGAATTGGAGAGAACCGGTTCAGATTTATGAAAAAGAGGTGGTTCTTCGCTTGGGTAATTTATATTATCAAATTTCCTTCTTCTTTTCATATTTCTCTTTTAGATTTACTGTTCGTAGACGGAAATTCTATCAAATTAGAAAACCGCCACGAAGTGTATATAACCGCAAGTGCACGGCGTACTATTGTAATACGTAGTGAGTGCGAGTCGATCCACAGGGAAAGAAATGATTTCAATTTTATTCAATCGAATTAAACCAAACTTTGAATTGTTCTAATAAAAACTATGAAACTAGAAACTAAGTTGAGAGCTAAATATGAAATTAGAGAGGAATTTAGAGGTAAATCCACTCTCACCTTTATGTAAGTTGTCAAACATACAATGTATGATCTCAACAAGTGATATAAATGCAATATTTACACCACTTATGATTCTCATGAAAATGAAACTAAAGCAAAACTATTCTAAGTATGGTCTATGAACTATTGGCTAGAACTATAGACCATCAAATTTTGTTCATACTTTCATTTCAAAATCAATAATCACTTAGCAAATATTGATGTAACTTGTGTTTATATTGAATAAGCATAGATCATTTGCAAATGCAACATGACCTATCAAACCCAATTGTATAAACTTACATCCATATTCACTAACATTAAGAACATATTAAAGATCACAAATCATACACTTGTTGAACTTACACAAAGTTAGAGAGTATCATTACCCCTAAATCAAGGGATTAGCCACTCATATGTGTTGTCATATCAACACATGTAAGTTTCAACATTAGAAAATTAAGCAAAATGAAAGAAAACTAAGTAGAACAAGAAGAAAACTAAACTAAGAACATAAAGTAAATGAACATGAATGTAAATCTAAGCTATGAACATGAATGTAAATAAATCTAAGCTATGAACATGAAAGTAAAGCATAGAAATTAAAAGAGACATAAGATAGACATAAGAGAAATAGGCTTGGAAGCCATTTTTATTTATTTGATCACTTACACTTTCATATGCTAAAAAGAAGATACAAAATACATGAAACAAAGGGGTATATATACATGATCTAAAACCCTAAAACCCTAATCACTTTTCTTGGGAATTCCCCAAAATGGCCCTTCATGAAGCTTCTAATTGATCTTAGCCATTAATATGTCATGTAGAATGCATGAGGCCTTTTGTCCCATTCAATAATATGAAGTGGGCTAGTTGAAAGATGGGCCCTCCACTATCCATAAGATGTATTAATTCTTTGCCTTTTCTTGTGTATGCACATGCTTTCCTTCATTTCTTCATGTGTATGGATCATTTTAGCTCCTAAATTCCTACAAGAGATAATTTACAAGGAAGAAGTAAATGCAATCTTAAACAAGAACATGCACATTTTACCATTAAACCCCCCAAAAGAGTGATGATTTTGAAAACGTTTAAAACATGGTTTTGATCATATATAGTACCCAAAAATGTTCATTTATTCAACTAAACAAGAATAAATATGTGAATATAAATGTGCATTTTTACGTGCACATCAAATACTCCCACACTTATCTTTTTATTCGTCCTCGAATAAAGTAAAAACTAAGATAAATCCACTTTCGTAGGAGGCACGATTGCATTGAGCGTATGCAACAAGCCGTTAAACCTCTGGGCGTCCCCAGTAGGACGAGTGTTGTCTCGTGAGGGTTTTCAGCGGATACTACCCACAAAATCCAAATGTTAAGTGCGAAAAATATTTACAAAATGCAAGATTCGAAAATATTTACAAGATGAATGCAAGTTTTTAAAAGATTATTTACAAATGGGTAACTTACTTTTAAATTTAACATGAGTGAGTTAAATACAATTTAGGTCATCACTATGAAATTTTAGTCCGTTACTAATCAAAACTTCAAACAAAAGTCAGGCTATCATTACAAACTCCTCCAGCTTGGCCAGTTGTTTCGGTAGGAACATAGTGCACATATGAAATGAATTCTATAATCGATATCAACAATCGCAAAACGGCGTCTCAACTTCCTTTTTGTTAACAAGTTAGGTCGAATAAGTGAAGAGTGTGCTTGGATTTCAAGTGCTAACTCTCTCTTTATTTTGAAAATTATTTACAATATTATTATTATTATTAAACACCTAACTGAAAAGACCAAGGTATACCACCCATGTGAGTTGGGACAGAGCTTGGCGGGTTTGCACACCAACGCTATATTTATAAGCAATGTTGGATACCCTTAGGTGCCCAACTCATAAAATGAGACCAAGGTTTCCTACCCATGCACTGCTTTACGACTTACGTGAGAGTTGGGACAGAGCTTGGCGGGTTTGCACACCAACGCTAGATGTACTAGCAATGTTGGATACCCCTGGATATATATATATATATATTCTTCTTCTTTTTTTTTTTTTTTTTTTTGAAGAGAGAGAGTTGAGCGGGAATATCAAAGCACAACTTCACTTAAAAGATCTAAAATGTTATCGCAAGTAGTCTCAATCAACCATTCATTTAATCAGATTACGATTTAGAAAACATTTCATACTCATCACCTACGAATCTCCCTATATACCAGTTACACCAAATTTGCTCATAATTCAAACTTTTCTTCCGTTATCCATTAAGAGAAGTAAATTTCCAAATATTTAAATTGAATGACCAAAATTGTGTGCTAACTTCATCATGTCTGATTTAAAAGTAAATAGAAATAATTTTTTTTTTTTCTTCTTTTTTTTTTTTTTTTTTAAAGAAAAAAAGGAAAAAATGCAAATTAAAGTTATGCAAAACATAATGGAAATGAGACTCCCTCCCCCCACACTTAATTGTGACTGTGTCCCCACAGTAAATGCATGACACAATGAGTGTACGGAAGAGAAATATTTACATATTTACAAAAGAGGGTTAAACTTAACTTTCTTACTTGACGTAGCATGGCTCATGAAGAATCATGAGCTCCTCCTCTCGATCAGTGGGCAATTCCAAGAATGGTTTTAGTCGTTGACCATTGACTTTGAAAGTGGATCCATCCCTCTGGTTTTCTATTTCGATGGCGCCGTGTGGAAAAACAGTTCGAACAACATAAGGTCCGGTCCATCTGGACTTTAACTTCCCAGGGAATAAATGAAGTCGTGAGTCATATAATAGAACTTTTTGGTCTGGCAAAAACGTTTTTCTTAGGATTGACTTGTCATGAAAAACTTTAGTTTTTTCCTTGTAAATTTTCGCGTTTTCGTATGCGTCATTCCTAATTTCCTCTAATTCGTTGAGTTGCAATTTTCGGTTTTCGCCAGCTGGTTCAAGATCAAAGTTTAAGTTCTTTATTGCCCAAAGTGCTTTATGTTCAAGTTCAACGGGTAAATGACAGGCTTTCCCGTAAACCAATCGGAAAGGGGACATTCCAAGATTAGTTTTAAAAGCAGTACGGTAAGCCCAAAGCGCATCGATCAATTTTTGTGACCAATCTTTTCGATTTTTATTTACAGTTTTCTCCAAAATCTGTTTTATTTGACGATTCGACACTTCGACTTGACCACAAGTTTGCGGATGATAAGGAGTGGACAACTTGTGGGTTATCGAGTATTTTTTCATTAAGGACTCAAAAGATCGATTACAAAAATGTGTTCCATTATCGCTTATTATTGTGCGAGGTGTGCCGAACCTCGAAAAGATGTTTTCTTTTAGAAATTTCACAACAATTTTATGATCATTGGTTTTACATGGAACGGCTTCGACCCATTTAGAAACGTAGTCGACGGCGAGAAGAATATACAAGTTTCCGAAAGAGTTTGGGAAAGGTCCCATGAAGTCAATACCCCAAACATCGAAGATTTCGATCGTAAGGATGGGGTTCAAAGGCATCATATTTCGTCGAGAAATCTTTCCTAGCATTTGGCAACGATTGCAAGTTTTACAGAATTCAAACGCGTCTTTAAAGAGAGTGGGCCAATAAAAACCACATTGAAGCACCTTTTCAGCGGTTTTTCTAGGGCCAAAATGTCCACCGCAGGCATGATCATGGCAGAATGAGAGAACACTCCTAATTTCGCTATCAGGAATGCATCGACGAATGATTTGGTCCGGACAATACTTAAACAAGTATGGGTCGTCCCAGTAGAAGTATTTTACTTGGGACAGAAATTTGTATTTATCTTGCTTGGACCAAAAAGAGGGAGTTTCCTTAGTGACTAGATAGTTCACTATGTCGGCGAACCAAGGGTCGATTGAAACAGAAAGGAGTTGTTCGTCAGGAAAGTTTTCGTTGATCGGCAAAGAAGATGGTGCGTTCGGAAGACGAGACAAGTGATCGGCTATAACATTGTCGGATCCCTTTTTGTCTTTTATTGTAAGGTCGAATTCCTGGAGTAAAAGTATCCATCGAATTAAGCGTGACTTAGCGTCCTTTTTAGCAAAAAGGTGTCGAAGAGCAGAATGGTCAGTGTAGACCGTGATGTGAGAACCAATCAAGTAAGATCGAAACTTCTCAAGCGCAAAAACGACAGCTAAAAGTTCTTTTTCGGTGGTCGTATAATTGAGTTGAGCGTCGTTCAAGGTCATACTCGCATAGTAAATTACGTGAAGGATTTTGTTGATTCGTTGTCCTAAGACAGCACCAACCGCGAAGTTAGAAGCGTCACACATGATTTCAAAAGGTAGTTCCCAGTTGGGAGAACAGATTATCGGGGCTGAAATGAGTTCGTTTTTCAGACGTTCAAAAGAGGCAACACATTCAGCGTTAAAGTCAAATGGGACGTCCTTTCCTAGAAGAGTAGTTAAAGGACGGGCGATTTTGCTAAAATCTTTCACAAAGCGTCGGTAAAATCCAGCATGCCCTAGAAATGAACGAATGTCCTTAACGCATTTTGGAATGGGTAGTTTTGAAATAACGTCAACTTTTGCTTTATCTACTTCAATTCCATTATTTGAAATTATGTGTCCAAGGACAATGCCTTGTTTGACCATAAAGTGACATTTTTCCCAATTCAACGTTAAGTGTTTTTCTTTACATCGATTCAAAACAAGTTCAAGATGATGTAAGCAAGAGGAAAAAGAATCACCAAAGATCGAAAAATCATCCATAAAAACTTCAAGAAAGCGTTCGATCATATCGGAAAAAATGCCTACCATACATCGTTGGAAAGTTGCAGGAGCGTTGCAAAGTCCGAAAGGCATACGTCGATAAGCGAAGGTACCGAATGGACATGTGAAAGTCGTTTTCTCTTGGTCTTCGGGAGCGATTGGAATTTGGTTATAGCCAGAATAACCATCAAGAAAGCAATAGAATTCATGACCGGCTAAACGTTCAAGCATTTGATCGATGAAAGGAAGAGGAAAGTGGTCTTTACGTGTTGCAGCATTCAATTTTCGATAATCAATGCAAACACGCCAACCCGTTTAAGTCCGAGTAGGAAGAAGTTCGTTTTGTTCGTTTGCGACGACGGTAAGTCCGGACTTTTTAGGAACAACGTGAATGGGGCTGACCCATAAGCTATCAGAAATAGGGTAAATGATACCGTTGTCAAGAAGTTTAAGAATTTCTTCGCGAACTACCTCTTTCATCTTAGGGTTAAGCCTACGTTGCGCTTCGCGAGTGGGTTTGGCTTCATCGGTTAAGTGAATTCGATGTTGAACGATTGCGGGGCTAATTCCCTTGATGTCAGAAATGGACCAACCGAGTGCGTCTTTGTTTTTAGAAAGAGTTGAAAGAAGAGAAAGTTCCTGATCGCGAGTTAAATTTGAAGAAATTATGACAGGACAAGTATCATTATCACCTAAGTAAACGTACTTAAGGTGATCGGGAAGAGGTTTAAGATCCAACTTTGGTGGTTTCTCGATCAAAGAACGTGGTTGCGATTCAGGCTCAACTGAAAGTGATTCAAATGGAAGCGTGTATTCAACTTCGTTAGGAGCGTCATGGAACAATTTGTCGTACTCGGCCTCACACTCACCATTAAGGTCAATTGATTCGTTTTCGGAATTTTCGTGAATGGCATTAACGTCCAAGGTTTGGTCACACGATTTATTAGAATGACTTTCAAGATTGAAAATGTTAAGATCTAGAGTCATGTTTCCAAAAGAGATTTTCATTGAACCATTGCGACAATTTATTAAAGCATTTGAAGTAGCCAAAAAGGGTCGACCTAAGATCAATGGAATTTGACTCATTGGATTATTGACAGGTTGAGTTTCCAGAACAATGAAATCGACAGGGAATATGAATTGACCAACTTTGATGAGTACGTCCTCGATTTCTCCGATGGGTTTCTTAATTGAACGATCAGCAAATTGAAGAGTTATTTTCGTTGGCTTAAGTTCACCCAAACCAAGTTGTTGGTAAACGGAATATGGAATTAAATTGACACTTGCACCCAAATCTATTAAGCATTTGTTAATTGTTTTATCTCCTATTGTGCACGAGATCGTAGGGCATCCAGGATCTTTGTATTTAACGGGGATCGATTGGGTCAAGACTTCGCTAAGTCCGGCGGCTAGGAAGACTTTCTTGGGTACATGAGTGTGTCGTTTTTGGGTACACAAGTCTTTGAGAAATTTAGCGTAGGTGGGGACTTGTTGAATGATGTCAAGAAGAGGGATGTTAACTTTCACTTGTTTGAAAATTTCCAACATCTTTTCCATTTGGTCGGAGTGTTTCTTTGGTCGAAGACGATGAGGAAATGGAATACGCAACTCAGTAGGTCGGTCTACTTGAGTTGGAGAAGAAGTAGACTCGGAATTTGGATCAAGATCATTTGTGGTTTTAGAAGGGTCGAGAGGAAGATCCGGTACATTATTCGGGTTTTCAATTTGATTATCGATTTTCTTACCGGATCGTAAAGTCGTGATAGCATTCAACTGAGTTACATTGCTATCCTGAACGACATGAGCTTGGTTTTGATTCGGATTCTGGATCTTGGGGTTTGGAATGGGTTGACTCGGGAAAGTGCCTCTTTCCCGTTCACTTACGGACGTGGCTAACTGACTCATTTGCATTTCAAGTTTAGTGATCGATTGACTCGTGTTTTGCATGTACGAATTCAATAAATTTTGCAAATTGTTATTTGATTGGAGATTTTGAGTCATTGCTTTAGTCAATGTTTCGAGACTTTTCTCAAGTGAAGTCAGTCGTTTTTCGTCTTGGGGAACAAAAGATTGTTGCGCTTGATTTTGAGAAGGTGGCGCAAAATTTTGGAATTGATTTTGTTGAAAGGGGGATTTGAAGGATTATTCGTAAATGGTTGGAATGAGGGTCGAACCAAATTCGCATTTGGGTTGTTTTGGGTCCACGAGAAGTTAGGATGATTTCTCCAACCAGGATTATACGTTGGAGAGAATGGGTCGTTCCTAACTTTGTTGAAAGCGTTGAGTTGTTCTAACGAGTGTGGGCATTGATCAGCAATATGGGTTGGATCGTTACATTTGAAACACGAGGGTTGAGAGGTTTGAGCTTGACTCATTTGATTTGATGAAAGAACATTATCGAATTTGGTTAACATTGCGTCGATTTTTGCTTCTAAAGCTGATGAAGATCCTATCGAATGAGCATTTGATCGGGAATAAATCGATTTCTCGTTGGATCGTTCCCATTAAGCTGATTTTTCGGCCAAGTTCTCAAGAAATTGCCAAGCGGCATCGTGATTTTGGGCTAGAAAGTTTCCTTGGCACATCGATTCGAGCATGGTTCGAGAGTTATTTTCGAGTCCATCGTATAAAATTTGGCAAAGAGTCCATTTTTCGAAGTTGTGATGTGGACATTTGACTAGAAGTTCTTTAAATCTTTCGAAATATTTTGCAAAGGATTCACCCCCAAATTGATGAAAATTGACTATTTCGTTTCGAATTTTGGATGTTTTTTCCAAGGGGTAAAATTTCTTCAGAAAAACTTTCACAAATTCATCCCACGTTCCAATTGTATTTGAAGGCAAGCTATACAACCATTTTTCGGCGTAATCGGTGAGTGCAAATGGAATTAACCTAAGTTTGATTCCATCGTCACTTAGTTGTTGAAATTTCATGGTTGCACAAACTTGTTCAAATTTGGTTAAGAAAATGTAAGGGTCATCACGTTCAAAATTACCGAATTTAGGAAGAGTATTTATGTGATTTGAATGAATTTCAAAGTGGTTACCCGTTGGGGCGGGCAATATGATGCAAGAAGGAATAGAAACTCGATCGGGGAAGATTCTATCCATAAGAGTTCGAGGGGGATTTTCTTCGGCCATGGTTGAAGGAATGTTTGTTCGAACTAAACGATTAGTGGAAGGGTTACGAGTCCAACGATTCGTAGAAGTGTCGTGAGTCCAAATACTCATGCACTAGCGAGAAGAATTAGTGAGGAGAAGAGAAAACAAGGTTGAGAAGAGAAGCGAATTTTTTTTTTTTCGGATAAGAGAAAAGGATTTGATTTACAAATGAAGATGATTTTTTTTTTTTTTAATTTTTAATTTTTTGTTTTTGTGTTTTTTTTTTATATATGCATGAATCTAATGCAACTAAATGAATGCAAAGATTAACTACAAATTTTCTGTCCTTAGTGGCTCCTAACCCAAAATTATAAAGTGACACATTTGATTACTTAAAACAAAAGATTTCTCGGCCAGTTAACGGACAGGAGTTATCGGTGCACCAGGAATCACCCTAGAAATGCAACCGAAGGTTTAAGTACCTTCAGAGTGATAACCGATATAATATTTACGAATCACCGTAATAATTATAAGCGGTTATTTCTCTGCCGTAGTCTAGACACCAAGAAATAATTCGTTTCAAATATATCAACTATCACAATATAATTAAGCCCTAAATGAGCCCGCGACTCCCTTAAGTCCAACGTCTAACCGTTATTATTAGTCAAATTCTACGATGATATGCAATTTTCTGGGCTAAGGAAGGGTAATGAACTCCCCACCTTATGTGAATTGGGGTGTGCCCTTAAGAAAAGAAAACAAAATGAGATGAATGCAAAACAGAAATTAAACGTGTATTAATAATGCAACTACGAATGAATTTTTATTTTGTTTTTGGGTTTTCTAATGCAAATGCAAGCAAACAACAATGCGATTAAAATAATGGGTTAAAACACGATACCTGAGGGTCTGAAATTATTAACAAAAAAAAAAAAAAAATAGCGGCGGTTTTTTTTAGCAAGCAAGCAAGCAAAGCAATGTGAGGCGATCCAAGCAAGCGATTCTTTGTTTTATCTGCTTTGACTACCTGAAAAGGGAAGACGAGATATAAACAAGAGAAAGAAAAGAGTTTTTTTTTTTTTTTTTTTTAAAGAGGAACTTAAAATGAAACTAAAAACAAAATAAGTGAAAAACAAAAGAAAGTCACGTAAAAACAAAAAACAAAGAAAAGGATTTTTTTTTTTTTTTTTAATGAAAACTAGAACAAAGTTTATACAAAAACTACTACCACCCAAAACTAAATCAAATCGAAACAAGCAAAAATGAGAAAAGAAAGAACAAAATTATTTTTTTAAAGAAAGGCAAATGCTTTTTTTTTTTTTTTTTTTTTGGAAGAATAGAAATATGATAGACAAAACAAAGACTAATACTAAAATCAAAGCACGGAAATTAAACTCGACACAAACTCTACAAACGGTCAGCAAAAGAAATAAAATGATAAAACTAACTAAACAAAAGAAAAGAAAACAAATCAAAAGCCCTCGGTCTAGAAGCCTGGACGGCCCACTAGCAAGCCCGCTGAACTAAAGCTAAATCAAAACAACGTCGGTTCCTCTTTTTTTCATTTTTTTTTCTGCTCCCAAACTTTCAAACAAAATTAAGTGCTCAGGAATCGAAATAATTCACGAAATCAGACTCAAAACAAGTACGCCCAAAATCTGATTCAGGTGGCGATTTTTAAGGGGGAGGTGGAAGCGTTTCTGAGGGATCGACGGTTCGATTTGGGGATTGATGTTTGTCGATGGTTTCGGGTTTCAGTGGTTCGATTGATCGATTTAGGGTTTTGATTTGGGTATTTGCGTTTGGGTACGGGTTGAAGGTCGAGCGTGATAGTGAATTAGGTTAAGAAGGTGGAGTTACTGTTGACTGGTAGTTCGGATTGTATTTGGTGTTGTCTTGAAGTGTGCAGTAGGTGGTCGGTGGCTGATTTTCGTGGTGAAGTGGGTAAGGAAGCGGCTGTTGTGTGGAAGGTCAGTGAACTGACATAGGGGTATGAAAGTGTTATGAAGTGGTGTAGCCGAGACAGTTTAGCAGAGTGCTTCGGTTTTCTGGAAATGATGAGTTCGGAGTTGGCAGAAATTGGTAGAAGATGGTTATTGTCTTGCTGAGGAGACTGGATGGTTTCACAGTTGAATGTAAGAAGTGAAAATGGTTGTGGTCAGGTACTGTTTGGCTTGTGGAGAATTTAAGGAATTGAGCAGGTTGAGTGGTATATTGTGAAGAAGTTGGGGGGGAATCGGCTTGTGAACTGAACAAGGTTTGGAGGGGGATGGAACAGTTAAAATGAAGGTTGCTTTGCAGTATGGTTATATGAGGATGGGAGGTGATGTATGGATTGATTGACGAATGGTGGTCTGCATATGGTTTTAACAGTGAACTGTATGTCGGAATGGTGATGGTCGATTGAGAGTTTTGAGTCGGGTGTACTTGATGAAGTACTATATGGTCGAGGAGTTGTAGTTAATGACGGATGAGAGGGTAGATTGTTGTTTGTAGGCTGTGTAGGTCTGGGTGGCAGTTCGGTATAGTTGATGGGTTTGTGGAGTGGTCTGTTGGATTTGGTTGTACAGTTTGGCAATGGACTGTGGATTTGTTTGAAATGGAGATTGGTTCGGATGATGGTTGAAGTGTTTGTGATAGGGGATAGAGGAGAGATGGTGGTGTCTGTGTATGTGTATGAATCTGTGAATGTGTATGTGGTGTGTATAGTGAATTGTAAACAAAAAATTGTAAACTGTAAATGGAAATGCACCTGTAAACTGCAAACTTTTGGAATGTGATGTCTCTCTCTAGCAAACAGAAAATTGCCAGTGATCAGATTTTTTTTTTTTTTTTTTAAAGAAGAGCTGAACACAAAGTAAAAATGAACACAACAAGGTGATAAATAACAAAATGCACAACACTTTTAACCTTCTTTTTTTAAAAAAAAAAAAATAACAAACAAGAAAATAACACACAAAAGAAACACACACACAATCAATCTAAACACACAAAACAAATACTAACAACAAATGAACAAACAAAACACAAAATGCAATACACACAACATTAATCCGAAGAATAGAACTAAAATCAAATTTCTCTCCCCGGCAACGGCGCCAAAAACTTGTTCGTAGACGGAAATTCTATCAAATTAGAAAACCGCCACGAAGTGTATATAACCGCAAGTGCACGGCGTACTATTGTAATACGTAGTGAGTGCGAGTCGATCCACAGGGAAAGAAATGATTTCAATTTTATTCAATCGAATTAAACCAAACTTTGAATTGTTCTAATAAAAACTATGAAACTAGAAACTAAGTTGAGAGCTAAATATGAAATTAGAGAGGAATTTAGAGGTAAATCCACTCTCACCTTTATGTAAGTTGTCAAACATACAATGTATGATCTCAACAAGTGATATAAATGCAATATTTACACCACTTATGATTCTCATGAAAATGAAACTAAAGCAAAACTATTCTAAGTATGGTCTATGAACTATTGGCTAGAACTATAGACCATCAAATTTTGTTCATACTTTCATTTCAAAATCAATAATCACTTAGCAAATATTGATGTAACTTGTGTTTATATTGAATAAGCATAGATCATTTGCAAATGCAACATGACCTATCAAACCCAATTGTATAAACTTACATCCATATTCACTAACATTAAGAACATATTAAAGATCACAAATCATACACTTGTTGAACTTACACAAAGTTAGAGAGTATCATTACCCCTAAATCAAGGGATTAGCCACTCATATGTGTTGTCATATCAACACATGTAAGTTTCAACATTAGAAAATTAAGCAAAATGAAAGAAAACTAAGTAGAACAAGAAGAAAACTAAACTAAGAACATAAAGTAAATGAACATGAATGTAAATCTAAGCTATGAACATGAATGTAAATAAATCTAAGCTATGAACATGAAAGTAAAGCATAGAAATTAAAAGAGACATAAGATAGACATAAGAGAAATAGGCTAGGAAGCCATTTTTATTTATTTGATCACTTACACTTTCATATGCTAAAAAGAAGATACAAAATACATGAAACAAAGGGGTATATATACATGATCTAAAACCCTAAAACCCTAATCACTTTTCTTGGGAATTCCCCAAAATGGCCCTTCATGAAGCTTCTAATTGATCTTAGCCATTAATATGTCATGTAGAATGCATGAGGCCTTTTGTCCCATTCAATAATATGAAGTGGGCTAGTTGAAAGATGGGCCCTCCACTATCCATAAGATGTATTAATTCTTTGCCTTTTCTTGTGTATGCACATGCTTTCCTTCATTTCTTCATGTGTATGGATCATTTTAGCTCCTAAATTCCTACAAGAGATAATTTACAAGGAAGAAGTAAATGCAATCTTAAACAAGAACATGCACATTTTACCATTAAACCCCCCAAAAGAGTGATGATTTTGAAAACGTTTAAAACATGGTTTTGATCATATATAGTACCCAAAAATGTTCATTTATTCAACTAAACAAGAATAAATATGTGAATATAAATGTGCATTTTTACGTGCACATCATTTACAAATCTAAATCTTTGTTTGTAAATATCCTTTTGAAATAAATTGTAGATTTGTAGGATTTGGGAATGTTAAGCCTAAAAGTTGTGTTAGATTTGGTATTGTATAGCTTTCAGGTGAATGGAAAATTATATACATTATTTATTATAAACTTATATGATTCGTTTGCATTGAATTTGAATTACATACCTAAAAGTTTATCACAATTGTTTGTTCTTATCAAATTTGAAATAATTTGTTGAAGGTTTCGATATAGATTTGTAGGCCTTTTAAATTAATATCATTATATAGCTTACAATTGTTCTTAGATTTGGTTGTGGTTATTGTAAACACGTTGAATTTGGAAATAAGTCCCAAAAACCATTATTAGATTTGTAGTTTTATTCCAGATTCATAGAAATTGGGTATTGAATTATAATTATGCAGTATTAGTTAAAATAATAGTAATAATGTTTGTGTTTGATATTGTTTGTGGTTTTACTAGGCTATTGTAAATTTTTCCTTTTTTGTTCTTTTTGCAATAAAAGGCATGAATCTACAAGGAACACAAATAATTTAAATAAGAACAAATGTGAAAGTTCATGTTGTAAGTAGTTCATAACATCTATATTAAATAAACGTCAACCTATTTCTTATTATTTGAAAAGTGTCCATTTTCCCTTTTTAAAATAGTTTGGAAAAAATATTCGATAATTACAGTAAATAACCTTTCTATAAGACTTTGAATCTTATAACAAGATTAAACACAAAAAGGGTTGTTTTGGTCATTAGTTTAGACAAGAACATAATTAATAAACAACAATAAAAATATAAATTAGCAGCTACGTTAACCGCGTTCAAAATATAAATATATATTAACCTTATCCATCCAAATCTGCGTAAATAGGCTAAAACATTATAATGAAAAATGTTTATTGTTATGTGTTTGAATAGTTTCCTTTTTATGGGTATGTATATGGAAATATAATCTGTATTGAATGGGAATAGTATTATGACCGCTATAGCAGTAAATGTACCTGATTTGCTATATAGATAAAAAGGATGATAAGTAAGGTAATACTATTGTAACCATGAACATTTTGGGGAATTAACTGAATAGGGAAAATATGCCTAAATGGTTACAATTAAAATTGGTATTTAGGAATAGAGACTATAACTCCAACCAGGGAGTAAATAAATAGCAAACTTATATATATTCACAAAAAAAATAAATGGAATTGAATTTTTAGTAATATTTGGGAGTCACACTAATTGGATTAGAATTCAAATGAGACTAATATAAATGGCATTTAACAGGATAACGAATGCCTTAGGAAAATATGTTCATTAGTGTAATAAATGGCATATTGTCTAGATAATAGTAATAAATGGAATTAAACGGGGAAACAATGGGGATTGATTGTCATAATAAACACTAAGTCCAATAAGAAAATTAATAATTAAATATCCTAGGATAGGAAGTTATCAGTTTTCTTTATTTTATTCTAGTTAATCTATAATTAATATAATTAAGATTAGGGGTTGGACTTAGTTGGTTAACGATGCGAGGTCAGTATCCTTATCTGATAGAAGTCTTTGCTTTACAGCAGTTGGATATGTATACAAATGATATGAGATATCATTAACCATAGGAACCAGTAACGATAGTTAATTGCGTAGAGAGGATTATTTCCTAAAATGAGTTTTTTTTTTCAAGTGTGAGATATTAAGTGGTTTTAGGACCTGTCTCCCACCCAAAAGAGAAAACCTTGAAAAGGAAATAATTTAAAGCGTAAGCCTACTTTAGGATAAAGGTATTAAGTAGCTAGATTTACCTTTAAAAGTGTATTAAGTGATCGCTTAGCTTGCCTACCCATAAATAAGAAGTATTAAATAGCTATTGGGTACGATTTTAGTAATCCCTGCACAGTTCCACTGTAACAGCCCGCATTTTATGTATCGGAAGATCATAAAATAATTTTATTTTATTCCCTGAGGGTTGGATCATTCTCATCTTTTAGTATGTTGCTTATGGGGATGTGAGACATGTCCATAAATTTTACCGATTTTGTTTGTGACCATTTTGCCCCTGTCAGTCTTGTACAGGGCATAACTTTTGACTCAGGTCGAATCAGAGGGTGAAACCTGTGCCATTGGAAAGGAATTGATGATTCTCTTTCCGTAGAGTGGTTACATTAAGGATTTGGTTCAGCGGTTTGGGAGAAATCGTTGTTTTAAGGTTTAGCAGTTGGCTGTCCAGGTTTTGGAAGGCTAATGGGCTGGTTTGGAGAAAGCCCATTAAGGGGTTGGTGGAGGCTATAAATAGGGGGGTAAGGGATATGGGGAAAGGTTAGAATTTTCCATTCTCTTATGGGGAGGGTTTGATCTCCTTCTTCCTCTAATACCTTTCCACCATTAAAATTCCAAATCCAAGGAGGAATCAAAGATCTATACCATAAGAGGCTAGATCTACATCGAGTGAAAGGGAATTTCATCGGATCTAAGGGTTTTGTGCAAGTTGCTTGTTGATCGGAATCATATTTCATTGTTTTTGCATTGATTTAAAGAATCGGTGAGTGATTTACATCTCTCATTCGGATTCATGCAAGTATATGAGTTTTAGGATGTTAATTTCATCATTTCCATGTTATTTTCCTTAGATCCACACCATGCTAACTCCATTTTATATATGAATCACCTTAGGATCTAATCTAGATAATTTAAATGGTTAATTTTATGATTTTTCTCAAGATTATGCAAGTTAGATCCATTTTTATGTTCATATGATTCACTTATCATGTTTTGGGAAATTTATGTGTTTTGATGGAAATTGTTAGATTGATGATATTGTTGGTTGCATAACATGTTTGTGATTGCGTTTGGATGAATCGGATAAGATGGTTTCGTCGGATTCGTCGTTTGGCGAAGTTTTGGTCGAAATCGGAGTCGAATTGGAGATGTGCAGGTTTCTGGTCGTCCTGGAGTTGGTCGGGTCGGTCTGGAATGAGGTGGTCGGTCATAGTATGGCTTGGGAAGCAAGTCAGGGAGCTGGTCGGTTTAAGCTGGTCGGTCCAGAAGGAGCAGAAGTGTTTCTGGTCGGTTTCAGATGGTGGCATTCTGGTCGGTTTCAGATGGTGGCATTCTGGTTGGTTTTTACTCGAAGCAAATCCTGGTCGCTCTGAAGGAGCTGGTCGGTCAGGTGGAGCAAAATCTGGTCGGTCTTGACGGGGTCGATCCAAAGCTGGTCGGTCCCAAGGAGGTCGAGTCGATCCAAAACTGCAAGGAGGTCGAGTCGATCCAAAGCTGCATGGAGGCGGGTCGTTCTGGAGCAAGGCTGGTCGGTTTTTGGCTAGTCATTCTGGAGCAAGGTTCTGGTCGGTTTTGGCAGGGTCGTTTTCTGAAAAAGTACGTTTTCGGGTACGACTCGGGTACGAACCAAAAAGGTCTGAAAAAATCACAGCGCAACGCAGTGATGTGTTTTGGTTCGGTGATGGCGTGACTTCGAGGTGATTCAAGTAGGAAGACTCGAAGTGATGAATGTGTTCGTTGATCAAGGTGGAACAACGAATGCGGAGACAACTCAAAGGTCGTGAGTTGGTGGATAATGGCTGCTCGAGAAGGTTGCTTGAGCTATGAAACATCGTCAAGGTTGGACGATTAGAGATGCGAAGGCTGAGAAGTCATCGTTGTCGTAAGTTCAAGCAGGCTCAAAGCAGGGGTACGATGGGTATCGTTGAAAGGCCCAAAAGACCGGTCGTTGGTCGAGTACCCTGGGTCTTTCTGGTTGGGGAAAGGCCTAGTGTCAAGGTTGGACATTGCCAAGGTTGGGCATATGGAGTTCATGCTAGAACTGGGGTTATCATTAGCCCTTGACATATGGCAAGGTTGGCCGTCATACGATAATGATGGTTTCGAAGCAGGATTGGCAGTGATAGCCAGAGTCAGTCATGGATGATTAGTTGTCTGTTTGTACTATCTCACATAGATTATCCAAAGTCGAGGGAGACGTTCTTTGAGTGCTTAAGTGATATTGGTCTAGGCCTCTGGCGAGAGTACTTGAGGAATGTTAAACTCGATTAGGGTTGTCTGCGTGAGACTTATCTGGATGTCATGTGTGTTTTCTATGATTGAATGGGTGTTCTGATTTCTATGGATGAATGGTTGAAATGCTTGTCGTAAAGGCTATCACTGTCCGATGTGGGGAAGATAAGGATGAGTTCTTCTCTGGTGTTGTGGGTAGATAAGTTTTTCATATACCCATTCTCATATACTTTCTTGTTGAAGTTTGTTAGCTGTTTTATCGCTCACTAAGACTATTGTCTGACTCAAGGTTTTATGTCTCCTCTTATTACCTTGGGTTGTTCATCCGGTTGTGGATGGGCAGACTAAGTAGCAGGTTACAGGTAATGGAGCTTAGTGAGATGAGGAAGCTGAGCGATGACGAGCAGGAGGCTGGCGTA
Organism: Allium sativum; assembly: GCA_030737875.1. Taxonomy (NCBI): domain Eukaryota; kingdom Viridiplantae; phylum Streptophyta; class Magnoliopsida; order Asparagales; family Amaryllidaceae; genus Allium; species Allium sativum. The sequence continues at coordinate 73,033,187 of CM060923.1, read as the reverse complement.
TCAGTTTTATTACTATCTAGTATTTCTGTTTCCGCTGTTTGAGTTGCTTTGAGGGTTGTAGTGGGGCCTTATGTACAAACTTTGATATCAGTTGGATAATTTTTCTGGATGTTGAGAAAGTTTCAAAAGTTTGCTATATGATACCTCATTACTATTACCTGTTGTATAGGCTCTATTATATTTTATCCTTGCGCTGTGAGTTCTACGACAGGTTTCGATGTGTTTACCTACTCTGATGATCGTCCATAGTAGCCTGGCACACCTTTCAGTGCATTATTCCTCTTGTTTAGTGCGGGGGTTATGGGCGGTCGTCACATCCACTTTCTCTAGGTAGTAAGTGACTGGGTGAGGTTCCGCCTTGGGATTAGGTATTAAACGACAGTTATGGAGGTACCACGAGTCTTCCTATCTTGCGAGAAGTATTAAGTGGCTAGGGGATTATCAAATAAGGTCAGCTAGATAGTTACATGGGGGTCCGTCGGGAGGGTCTTAAATGGTGTCACACTCCTACCTAAATCTGGTATTAAGTGGCTAATTATGTCTTGCTTTATGCGGGGATTTTCGGTATATGCGTGAAAGTCAGAAGCCTTAAATTAGTTGGACTTAGTTGCTAGTGTCCTATAATTTATATTAGTGTAGAGTAAACCACCAAGTAATGTATTAAGTGATCGATGGGTCCATCTTGAGTGATTGAAAGGATCCACTCTTATATTATCTTGATATTGAGGTCTTGAGTGGCTATATAGAAATAATTAAGGGTACTTTTGGCATAGGTCCTTACTACGGTTTAAAATACACAAAAAGTCCTTCACTAACTTTCAATGTAAATTAGGTTCCTGTTTATTTATCCTCGATTGTTAAAGACATATCAACGTCATTTCATAAAAGTTGCTGACATATCAATAAATTTTCTGTACACGGTATAAAAGTTGCTGACATATCAGCAATTATTTACAAAAGTTGCTAACATTTCAGCAATATTTTTTCACTTTTCTGTACAATGTATAAAAGTTGCTGACATTTAGCAATTATTTATAAAAGTTGCTGACATTTCAGCAATAATTTTTCCTTTGTGTCTGAAAAACAAGGATCGGATTTACAATGAAACTTTACCATCGAAAGTTGTTGACATATCAGCAATATTTCATAAAAGTTACTGACATATCAGCAATAATTTCCTTTATTTCTAGAAAATAGGGGCTGGATTTGCATTGAAATTTTGACAAGGACCGGCTTTACAATATGAAAGTATAATAGGGATGCCTGCATAATTTTCACAAGAATTAACCCCCTTATGGAATAGCAAGTAGTTGGGAGCCTGCCTCTTAGTCTTTGGTAGTTTGTTGAATGGTGGTTTAAAGGCTTCATACTTACGCATAGAAGTTCTATCCCAGTATTACGATATCAAGATCTTCGGGGTTACTACCTCGGGTATGGTAGTTAGTTGTCGTGCATAAATCTTTACAAGGTTAGGTTAGATATACTAGCCTTGTTAGACATATGTTTTGGTTTGGGCGAAATGAGATACATTTGTATATTGTAGACAATGTTATACATTTTCTACTCATCAGGACTTATTGATCTGACCTCCCTCCTCATAACAACTCTTAGGTTTATCTTAGGAAAAGGAAGGACTTAACATATGCTCGGTTTGGTTTTCGGTTCTCATCCTCTCATGCAAGATATCGATGTGGCAATATGCTTTAAGGTAGTCGCCTTAGTCAGTATTTGTTATCTTATTTTGTTTCTGCTGTGAGTTATTTTTATTGTACTCTGATTTTTCTTGTGCTTACGCTCATTATTTGCAAGTACCAGATTTATAATCTATGTACTCGGATGCATTTGAGTTTTGATTTTTATCGAAATTCAGGCTCAAAAAAGTGTGGGTGGTAGCATTTGTTAATAGAGATTAGGTTTAAAGACCAGAAGAATTAATAAATTAGGGTTAGTGAGATAACGTATTTGAATTCCTTTTCTGATTTCTTTCGTCTTTCTTACTCAATCTTAAATTGTTTCGACGATGAGAGAGTCATGGGCCTATTTAGTTAAGATAGGCTTTGAGTGACTATGAGTTAGAAGTATTTTGGGTTTGAGTATTCGGCCAACCCCGATTTACCCTGCTGTGTGTTTGGCGATTTTGTTTTGATAGAGCATGAGGATGACATATGGTGAGTCTCGTGGATTTGAGCTTGGTGATTGGACGAAAAGCTAGCTAAAAGTAAGATAGTCGTGTTTTCTTGTTTTTGGTTTCATTGGAATTTCCAGTCGGTGACCTTTTCTTGGGCTTAAATGGGAAATTCACATTAATGTGTCATTATAGTTCAGATATTCTTTTGATACAATTATTCATTTAGAACCTTAGTCTTATATTCGATGAGATTACAGTTTTTAAAACTATATTGAAATTTAGAAAGGGGTTTCAAAAATTTTAATATTTTGGTTTTCGGGAAATTGTATTATAAGTAAAGATTTGAATAAATAAAAATAAATCGTAGAAATTTAAATCTAACCATGTTTTGGATCATTGGGCTTTGTGTAATTTTAATAAATAATACATTTTGGTAAGAAGAAAGAATTTGAAAATAACGAGTAAGCCTCAAAATTTAGAAATTATCATTACCCATTTCTTGTAATTTTTAGTGTTCCTCTTTCCAAATATTTTGGATAATTTATAAAAATTATCACAAATAAACTTTTTAGAGATTTAAAATCTCGACAATATAGAACCAGGAAAGGTTGTTCTAGCCAATAGAATAAACTGGATTATAAATTATAAAAAGTATATTTGTATTATGAGACCCTTAGTTTTTAGATAAAATTAATTTTGAAATGTTTTCGGAGTTCCCTCTTGGAAAAGAATAAGGAAATTTCTGTTCAACTTATGGTATTTCATTTTGTAAATCGTTCGAGTCGATTGTTAGTTAGGTAAAGGGAAAATTCATTTTATTTTTTTATGGATTTCTAGCTGAGTTTTCTTTTCGAGAATTCGTTCATTTTATGTATGATCTCAGCCTTTTGTTAGGGCTACTTTGAAACTCTGAAGATGGTTCAGAGTTCAACTGAGGTCTATGATGCTCCTGTGACGTGGCCAAATATTTTTTGGATTCGTGTCAAATCTTTAGAACTGACGCGGGACAATTGATATTTTAATCCAACCCAAATTGGGTCAAGGTTCGACCTTTGTCCAAAGCCCGTTTAATAGTTGATTGTTTAGTGTTATACCTAGAATGTTCAACTAGTTGACGAGTTTTGGTACAACTTGAACCTATGACTCAGCCGTAAAAGTTGCGTCCAAATTTCCCTCCACAAACTTCTTTCTTTTGTCTTTCCTTCCTGATCATCTAGCCAACCATATATTTATTCTTATTCTCCTTCTTCGTTGTTGCCTCATCTCCTCCTATTTCTACGCAAGTTTGCACACTATATCTTGCCCTACTATGACTCCAAGATCTAACCCAATTTCTTCTCTCCAATCATTTCTTATCCTATAATACCTACATGTATTATCTGATCATTCTCATGCCATTTAAGTCTCATTCTCAAGGGGAGAGACCATTTGATTGGATCGGACCAAGCATAAGGTTTCAATGCTTTAGGGCTAAGAGAATTAGTCATAGTAGTTGGTCTTGCACTGGTCCTTTTCTTTAAAGTTTTTGGGTAAGGTCATTATTTGTGTTACATTTGCCTTTGTCATCTTGTTGGAATATATTTTAATGAAAGCAATGATTGTTTTGGAGCTGAGGGTTGAGCTGTCTTTAGATGGTTTTTCTAAGGAGAATCTCAATGAGATTTTTAGAGGCATCTGTATTTTACATAAACTTGAATGATCTTTGGTTTGGATGACTTTAGAGATTTTGCAGTAGATCTCATTTTATTTAATATCGGTTTTTAAGTTGGATGATCCATGTTTGAACTGCCCATATAGATGTGTGATTCATTTAGCCCATTGTTTTGAAGAGGAGAAGTTATGACTAGATTTGTCTTATGATGAGGGAATCAATCTTTTCTTCGATCGGTGACGTAACCATCAATTTGTACCACATCATATTTTATTCAGTTTGTTGTCCTTGTGTGCTGTTTCATGGAATATTTTCAGTATTTTCACCCTTACACTTTTGTCCTTAGGCGATGTTAGGTGAATTTCCATGGAAGCCAATTTTGTGGTAGGTTTATTTTGTCATCGCAAATTCTCTCTTAGAAGAGGCAGGGATGTAGAAAGCTCCAGCAACACCAGAAATGTCTGCAATACCAGATTGAGCATTTTGCTATCATGATATGACTTGTTAAAGGTCATGGGAATGATTCAAACTCTAACTGTGGAGAAAGACGTCTCGCTGGTTATAGGCAATTTTTTGAAGTTTTAGTGTTGTTGTGTCTTTGTTCTTTTTGCTTTCCAACTATTGTTTCTTGGCCTATTGGCAGTCCGTTCTTGTAATTATTAGTGTTGTTGTTTTCGTGAATCACAAGATGATGTAATGGAATTTCATGTGTTTTTGTCTTTCACACTTCGTTGCATTTGAATTAGAAATGAAATCTCATTTTTATTATCTAACTAACAGTTGTCTTAGAGCTAGAAAGCATAAAACTCTATAGTGGATAAATTTTAGCAAAGGACATATTTTTGTGTTGTCTCATCACGGGTATATTTATTATTTATTGTCTATTCCTTTTGAGCTAAAATTTATTTTCGAGTTTTGTGTATGGTTTCGGTTTTTGCATTTTTCTACATGACCGAATTCCTTCTGCACCAACATGTGACTTGAATCATTTAAGTTTCTACAAAATATATTTTTGAAACTTTTTGCAAATGCTGTTTTTAAAAAAAATAGATGGTTTAAATGTAATAAGGCGCACGTTACTAAAATTTTGTTTTTATGCAAATCTGATAAAGAAAGTAAACAATACCGAAAAGAAATTTCAGATTTTACATAAGAAAAATTTAAAGCGAAAATTTGCTTTTATGAAAATTTTTGATTTTATAGTTACATGTAAAACATAAGAAAGATTTTGGATGGTCTATTTGCGCGTTTTAGCTGTGCACTAGGAACGACGATGCTAAAAGACGTTAACAATAACAATAGAAAGGCTCTTTTATCCGCAGAAACGTTATTTTCATACCTTGTCACGATGCTCACGAGTTATTAATTAACTTGTTTTACATTTTAGATCTTGTTTTATGCCTCCTTCGCAATCTACAAATGGAAATTTTCAAGGTATTTTGGGGATATTGAATTGAAATTCCATTGTAGGACATGAATTGGAATTCTTATAAGCGGAAAGAACGTTGCTTTCTCCGCTTTTATGTCCTTTTTCGGCTTAGGACAAATTAATAGGAAACAATTTAGATATGTTGACGTGTTGGATGTTAGGGTTTGAATGCAAAATTGGTTGCTTCACACATTTATTCGTAGTTATGCGATGGTTATGGATGGGAAATGTTTTCAAAATTTGCATTCATATAGAATTGCCAATATATTTTAGGATGTTTGCATCATGTTTTCAAAGTATTTTCAAAAATAAAATGCATACGTATAGGAGGATCTGATTTGAAATCATTATGCATGAATATTTTATGGTTGCAGCTCATTATGTACACTGTGCACATGTGCACGTTAGTTGCAAAACTGAATGTACACTAATTGGTGATGTAATTTAGGATAATTAGGCACCAGCGTAATGACTTTTTCATTGGTAAAATTTCGGGATGAAATTTCCTTTAAGGAAGAAAGAATGTAACATCCCATAATTTTTGGCATTAATTAATTTAGTTCTTTAATTAAATTATGAAAATGGAATATTTGCAAACAACGGAATTTGACAACGAAACTTGCTTTGTTGCGTTCGTGACGTAATTGAGGTCAACTTTCATGTTTTTAACTTGGCGAATGGAGTTTGTATGAAAAGGTAATAGATGAAATATGAAAACAGACGAAAAATAAATAAATAGACTATATTTATATATGGTGATATAATTACCCCTGCCCCCACTGCCAGGTCAACTTAGGTGGTCTACCGCTGGATTATCCTTGGTACATCCTGACAGTGGTGGCTAGGGTTTGTTTATATAATATATACTATATTAATGGACATATTTTTATTAAATTAAATCTAACGGTCTAGGGTCATTTCTACGCCAATGAATAAAGGGCTAGAACCTCATTCTCTTATTCATATTTTCTGAAGGCAACAACAAAGCTCTGCCATTTCCAATCCTTCAATCTCTACTTAAACATGAATTTTACAAATCAGATTGACAAGAATCGAAGAGATTAGATTTAGATTTATGAAAAAGATATGGTTCTTCGCTTAGGTAATTTATATTATTAAATTTCTTCTTTTCCTGTTTTTCTTTCAAATCTACAAATCTAAATCTTTGTTTATGAATCCCCTTTGGGAATAAATTGTAGATCTATAGGGTTTGGGGATTTTATTCCTAAAAGTTGTGTTAGATTTGGGTTTAGACGGATTTCAGGTGAGTGGGAAATTATATACATTGTTTATAATAAACTTATATAGTTCGTCTGCATTGAATTTGAATTATATGACTAAAATATATTAGATTTCTTATCAAATCTAAAATAATATCTTGAATGTTTGGATATAGGTTTGTAGGCCTTTTAAATTAATATCATTATATAGCCTACAACGGTTCTTAGATCTGGCCGTGGTTATTGTAAACACCTTGAATCTAGAAATCAGTCCCAAAAAACATTGTTAGATTTGTAATTTTATTCCAATTCATAGAAATTAGGTGTTGAACTATAATTGTGCAATTTTGGTTAAAATAATAATAATCCTGTTTGTGTTTGATATTATTTGTGATTTTACTGGTTATTGTAGTTTTGTCCTTTTTTGTTCTTTTTGTAATAAAAGACATTATTTGGAATCTGCAAGGAACATAAGTAATTCAAATAAGAGGAGATGTGTAAATTCACGTATTTTCTACATAATTTTGAACATCTATTCTAAATATATGTCAAATTGTTTCCTTGTGATTTGAAATGTGTCCATTTTACCTTTTTAAATAGTTTGGAAAAAATATACAATACTTGCACTAAAAAACCTTTTTACAAGATTTTGAATCTTAAAACAAGATTATACACAAAAAGGGTTGTTTTGGTCTTTAGTTTAGACCAAAACATAATTAATAAACAATAATATAAATATAAATTAGTAACTACATTAACCGCGTTCAAAATATAAATATATATTAACCTGATCCATCTGAATCTACATAAATAGCGCTAATACATTATAATGATAAAATGTTTATTGTTATTTGTTTGAATAGTTCTCGTTTTATTGGTATGAATATGGAAATATGACCTATATTGAATGGGACCAATATTATGACCATTATAGAAACAAATGTAATTGATTTGATATATAAATAAAAAAGGTAATAAGTAAGGTAATCACTATTGTAATCATGAACGTTTTTGGGAGTTAATTGAATATGAAAAGTATGCCTAAATGGTTACAATTAAAGTTGGTATTTAGGAATAAAGATTGTAACTCCAACTGGGGAATAAATAAATAGCAAACTTATATAAATTAACATAAAAATTAAATGGGATTAAATTTGTAGTAATATCTCAGAGTTACAATAATTGGATTAGAATTCAAATGAGGCAGATATAAATGCATTTAACAGGATAATGAATGCCTTAGGAAAATATGACTGTTAATGTCAAAAATGACATATTGTCTAGATAATAGTAATAAATGGAATTAAAATGGGAATTAATAGGGATTGTTTGGCGTGGTAAATGCTAAGTCCAGTAAGGAAATTAATAATTAAACATCCTAGGATAGGAATTTAGAGGTTTTCCTTATTTTATTCTAGTTAATCTAGAGTTAATATAATTAAGATTAAGGATTGGACTTAGTAGGTTAATGATGTGAGGTCAGTTGCATTACCCGATAGAAGTCTTCACTTTCCTGCAGTCGGGTACATTCATAACTGATGTTAGATATCATTAACTATAGGAACCCATGAGGATAGTTAATTGCATAATGAGGATTATTTCTTAAAATGAAGTTTATTTCAAGTGTGAGGTATTAAGTGGACGACCCCTCCCCCCCAAAAGAGGAAACCATAAAAAGGAAATAATTTATAAGCGTAAGTTTGCTTCAAGATAAAGGTATTAAGTAGTTAGATTCTCCCTTAAAAGGGTACTAAGTGACCGCATTGCTTGCCTCCCCATAAATAAGAAGTACTAAATGGCTATTGGGTATGAGTTTGGAAATCCCCGCGTTGGCCCGCTTCCTCTAGATAGTAAGAGACTGGGTGAGGGCCCGCCTTAGGATTAGGTATTAAACGACAGTTATGGACGTACCATGAATCAGCTTATCCTGCAAGAAGTATCAAGTGGCTAGGGGATCATATGATAAGGTCAGCAAGATAATAACATGGGGTTCCACCAGGAGTGCCTTAAATGGTGTCACGCTCCTACCTAAACCAAGTATTAAGTGGCTAACTGCTATATTTTGCGTTATGCGAGGTTTTTGGGTAAATGTGTGAATAACGGAAGCCTTAAATTAGTTGTACTTAGTAGCTAGTGTTCTCTAATTTTTATTAGTGTAAACCACCAAGTAAGGTATTAAGGGATCGATAGGTCCACCTTGGGTCTTAAGTGATCGAAAGGATCCACCCTTATCTTGTATTGATAGTGAGATCTAAAGTGGCTATATAGAAATAATTAAGCTCCTTATGAAATAGCGAGTAGCTCGGTCCCCGCCTCTTAGTTTTTGGTAGTTGGTTAAGTGGCGGTTCAAAGGCTTCATACTTATGCATAAAATTTCTATCTCACTATTGCGATATTGAGATCTTTGGGTTTACTACCTTGGGTATGGTAATTAGTCGTCGTGTGTAAATATTTACAAGGTTAGTTTATAATTACTAGCCTTGTTAGACATATGTTTTGGTTTGGGCCAAATGGGATATATTTGTGTATTGTAAACAGCGTTATACATTTTCGACTCACCAGGACTTGTTGTTCTGACCCCCTCCTCATAACAACTCTCAGGTTTAGCTTTGGAAAAGGAAGGGCTTAGTAGATGTTCAGTTTGGTTTTCGGTTCTCGTTCTCTCGTGCTCGTTGTAGATGTGGCGATATGCTTTAAGTAGCCATCTTAACCGGTATTAGTTATCTTATTTTGTTTCCACTGTGATTTGGTTTTATTTTACTCTAATTATGATCATGCTCATTATTTGCAGGTACCATATTTATTCTCTTCGTACTGGGATGCATTTGAGTTTCGGTTTTTGTCAAAATTTGGGCTAAGAAAAGTGTGGGGTGTTACACCTCGATAGCATTCTTGGGAGTTATCCAATCTTGCTTTGCCACCACCTTGGTGGGATTTATAGCTCAACCCTCTCTAGACACTACTTGCCTCAAGAAATGGCCTTTTCCCTAAAAACATAAACTTGGAGAATTTTTCCCTCGGCCTATGCCATCAGAAAATGTGGAGAACCTCCTTCATGTGTACAAAATGTTCCTCCTTATCCTTTGAGAAAACTAAAATGTTATCAACTAAAACTAGTATGATATAATTTAAGACATCTCGGAAAACTCTATTCATCAAGTCTAAAAAGTACACTGGAACATTGGTTAGCTCAATGGGCATAGACAAGCACTCAAAGAACCCATCTGGCATCCGAAGTACTGTCTTATCTTTGTTATCCTCTACTACTCTAAAGTGATGATAACCAGTGGTCAAGACCAACATAGAAAACACTGTAGCTCCAACCAATTCGTCAAAGAAACCATCTATCCATAAGAGTGAGTAACAGTTATTGTGACGTCCCACCCGTAGACTCATATTAATAAAGTGCATTAACAAGTAATGTTGTCTGTTAATATAGAGAATAGGGCTTGCTAGGAGCGACTATCCGCAATATTGTATCAAACAAGTATTAAATATGCCGAATTTTTTCCTTCCATAAATCAATATACTTAATCCTTGTCTAATATACTATTACGATGGCTACAAGACTTGTTCAAAATAAAACACAATATACATAGATACAAAATGGAAAACACAGGCATACACATATATACTACATACAAGTGGTCATATAATCCACTATATATATGATTGTACATCATAATCCCTACAAAAGAATATACATCAACATGTTTCAATAAAGTTATAATCTAACTACATAAAAAGTATGCCATCAAATGATCGAACAAGATATCCAAAGATGAACTGTAAAACATTACCAAAGAAACTAACATATTACCCGGTCAAACCCGATCATTGAATACATGGGTCAGTCTAACATAAACCAAATAATAAGTATAAAACAAGATAATGATAATAATTCACTAGGGAAATATTCTTTTTGTTCATAAAGGAATGGTATGATTTATTTTTACACAAGTTCTCACGATAGTGCACAAGATTACACTAAAGCGGTATACAATGAGAGGCAAATTCACAAATCATAAGTATTTCTTCCACAACAGGAACACAAGTAGTATCACAAAAAACCACAAGGAGGAAACACAAAATCACAAGAATCACACAAACACTAGAACTTCATTAAGAACTCTATCGCGAACCCATTTAACATTCTTCAATTGACGATAGTCAATCTGCCTGCTTCTCCTCTTTTAGGAGTTTCCCCTGGAATTGTTCCAACTTCGCCTTTTTCGACGTTGCTGGTGAACAATGCCACACATTGGAAAAATACAAATGTTTCGCTTGCTAATGTTGGAACCTTGGATATTAGGGCTGATGTGGAAGGCAGTACCCTGGAGGTTGTGAATACAGTGAGGGATGTTATAAATTCTGGGATTGTTTTTTTGGGTTGTAATGCTCGTTCAGGTGATTTTCTTCCTCTTGTGTTGTGTAATGGTGAATCTCTGTCAGCTGTTAATCCTGCAGATTGTGGTTTGGTTATCGGACAGCCCATTTCCTCTTCTAAAACTCTGAAGTGGGTTTCTTTGTTTGATAAGAAGCCACAAGTAGTTGATGATTACACTCCCATTCAGTTTGATATGGCGCCCCCTATGTACTTGTTGGAGGATGTTATTCATGCAGGCTTTTAATTTTGGTCTGATTGTCTTGTTGGATTCTTTTTAAGTGCGTACCCTTCTAACATTGATGTCTACGAACATGTCCGTTGTGTTTGGAAATTGAGAGGTAGTTTACGAGTGACCTTTGTAGATAATATGTTCTACCTCAAATTCTCGAATTTGGAGGAAAGAAGAAGAGTTGGAATTGGAGTCGTCTATTTTGGCAGGTATCCCTTTCATTATTACCTCCTGGAGCCCTTCTGTTGATAGTGCTCGTGAGCTGATATTTTTGATTCCTCTTTAGGCTCAATTTATCCTTGTTCCTTATATCTTACAGTCACTTTTGGGTTTGAATTGTTTAACGTATCATATCGGAAAATTGAATGTTTTGATGCAAGCACTGTAGGGAGAAGGAAGTTCTACTATGTAAAGGCTTTAATTAAGATTAGCCCAATCAACCACCTCTATCTTCGATTGAGTTGTTGTTGTTGATGTTAGATATAGTTGGAAGCCCGATATTCTCTTAGCTCGCTATTCCTTTGGGCATGCTAATAAATCTTATATATGTTCCTCAGTTGTTAACAAATTTCTAGTGCCACCTAAAATTCCTCTACCTTGCCCTCCTAACATGAGGTAGGTCCCTAATGTACGAGCTCCGAACTCTCCTCCTGTTCTGGAACCTACTGTTGAAGCTTCTGCCCCGTTGGTGCCGCCTCGCGCTGCTTTTGATATTCTGTGGTGTTCTCATGAGAAGGCTTGGTCACATTCTCCTTATACAATATTTTGTGATCTTGTTGGTGAAGTTTTTTTCATGTATGTTAGCAGGAATGATAAAGAGCACAGGTGTCTACATTACGTTGCTGTTGAGAATAACCTTGTTCCTCGTGGAAATGGATTTTATGGTGAGAAAAACAAGGAAATGTTTGAAGATGATAGTCGGGATAGAAAGTTCATTTTCAATAAGGATTATTTTTTGCTATGTCCTTGACCTGGTCTCCATCTTTGATGGATACATGTTAGTCTACGGTCCAGTGTGTACTGGCTCCCATTCCTCTTCCGTCAGAGAGGAATAATTAGTTGTTGAGACACTTTGTCTCACACCTGTTTTATTTTGTTGTGGTTTGGAATTTTTTCTAGCTTATAGCAAGTAGGTGTTCTTCCTATCTCCCATATATCGACGTTTTCATTATTTGTTTTAATGGGAAGTGTTATGCATCACTAAAAAAACCGGTCAACCTTGCTAAAAAAATACTCATTTCAAAAGAGGTGAAATGTCAACTAAAAAAAAAAAAAAAGAGAAAACAACATGATTTTGGATCCAACAACATGATTGGCAAGCCGAAGCTGTGCCTGCACGTGCTAACAACATGATGGCTCGAAGCCATAACCAGTATTTATACCAACATGAGGTGTACCCTATCCAAAATGATTGAACCAAACTTCGGATTACAACATGATTGACCCAAAGGTCCACACGAACCACAAGAGTGACCAACCCTTAGACAGTAACCTGAATAGTGGTATCTATGCGTCCAATAACACACGTTTTCACTATTGGTTTACTAACTACTAGTCGATTCCTCACTAGAAAACACACAAAATCACAAGAACACATGAGAAAACAAGAGCTAATAACTTCAATTAGACGAGTATGGAATTTACCGATTACATATATCTTCTTGCCTCATACCATGAGGTTTATGATACCTTTTAATCACAGTTACGCCTTCTCAAAGTGTGCAAAATGTGTAGTTAATATACTGAATATATAGGATTTGAAAAATTAGTTTATGGAAAACGTTTGGCTTATATCTTCATAAAAAGCAGTTAATACTATTGTTTTAAGATAGGCTCTCTCTCTCTCTCTCTATATATATATATATATATATATATATATATATTCCCGGAAATTCATCTCAAAGGTATAGGATTTTATTGCTAGAAATTGGGAATGCAATCTTTTAATTTATAACGTGTACAACGTGTAAATTCATCACCAAAACTCAACGATAAACACACAACTCACAAGCAAAACTCATCCAAAGCAACATCAAGATTCAACAAGATATTGGCTACTGAGATAGCCTAGGTATGGTATCACTATAGGCTACTTATTATGCTCTAGAAGGGAACAAAAGATAAGGCAAAACAGTTCCAACGTACAATCAAACATCAGCACAAAGGGGGACTCAACCTTCCTGGACTTCACGTCCAGAGGGGTCGACTGCCACTCTTGTCTATGTCGACCGTGCCATCGACCTGGACATGGGTGTGGTTGACCCTCTGAATGTGAAATCTAAATGGATTCGTCCCCTTTGCACATGCACATACATGCCATGTTTTGGCCGATCAAAGCTCGATGATTTGAAATGAAAATTTCTAGATAAATGCTCAAGCTACACATATAGAAATCAAGCGAAACAGAGAACAAATGAGAAAGCTCATTTTTCTTAAAGTAGCACTATGGAGAATTTCATCTTAGAAATTCACACAGAGACACGAATCTAAGCTTACAGTAAACAAATTTCAACTGTGTATTACCCAAACTCAATATAATCACAAAGTTCAAGTTAGAAAGTGTGAGGTGGCACCTCACCTTGATTTGCAGTGAAGTTAGATAGGATTTAGCTTAGATTCGGATCAAAGATGGTGCTTAATAAGCTCCTACTTCCTCTTTAGCATTTGTAGAATCAACTAAAAGACATGCAATAGACTTTAACAGCTAATAGTATACAATTTTACAAATTGAACAAAATTGAGATGAAATCAATATCTTTGTATAGATCACCTGTTAAGACACAAGTTTTAAGCTATAATTCTTCTTAAATTTTGGTTTAGGGGGATTGAATTTGAGATTAGCATGGGGAGGCCATTATTCATCTTTAGTGTAAAAGGAAGAAGATAGACTTTTTGTCAGTAAAAGTGAAATTGCGTATTCTTCCAGAAGACATCTCTGTAATCTAAGTATTAGCTAACTAATTAGGCCATAATAAGGTGATTAAGTAAGAGTTTGGGTTTAGGAATGTAATTAGAGGTTTTAATGCCCTATTTATGCAAGTTTGTGTTTTCTTCCTCTAATTACACAAATTTCAATTTAAAAACTTATAAAATTTTACCAACCTCTTTTTACTTAAAACACAAGAGTATATATTAGCACATTTTTAGCAATTATTACTAAAAGTTCACATTTGATTCAAAAACGAATGTTTTATGTTCATTTTGAACAAAATGAACATTTACAAAGTTATAATTGTTCTAAACACATTATTTTAGTATAGAAGAATTTCCAAACAAAAATATTTCTTCTATCATGCATATAAATATTTTAAACACCTTTATATATCTTAACATTCCTTAACTACATAAACTTTACTCAATACACACGATTTTCTCAAAATTCATCTTTTATTTGTTTATTGAAATTTTAAAGGAATAAATTCCTACATATTGACAATTTCATGTTTTATAACCTTTCAAATCTTTATTTTACTATTTTCCCTACTTTAATTTCATAATTTAAAATATTCAGATACAACTCATATCAAAATTTTCATTTTACCACAAAATGCACTCATTCTCCCAAGTAGACACAAAATACATTGTTAAGCTTATTTTAACCTAACCCGAATTTTCCACAAATTTCTATTTTTACCCATATTCATATAATTAATAACCATTTTATTAAACTACCTGCCAAACAAATTCTCAAATCTCACAGTTATTTATAGTTGGATAATTTTATTCAAATTATCCTTCCTATAATTATTAATATTTGATTAATAATTTATAATCTTATTATAATTCATTATTATAGTCAAGAACATGTAATCACTTAAAACCAGATTGTTACAAACTTTCCCTTATAAAAATTGTGGTCCCGCAATTTCCTTAGGGGAAAATAGTATTTAACCCAATTTCGTCTCATTTTGAAGAAAATGCATGAGGAAAATAAATCTTGATGTAGGGATTTTCTCACCTGTGATACAAGAAGACAAAAGATTAGAATATCTCCACTCGTTAAACTACTTTGTTTCCGAAGTGTAATTAATTGGATTCTCGAATTTATGAACTTTCATGAGGACACATTCTTGTGTCAAAGGCGTTTAACCTCTATTCCAAGAATACGCACAGAATGATGCACGATAGGAAAGTCAGGTGAAATCTCAAGCACTTCTAAGGCACGAGCGTCAATCATAGAATCCAAATCATGCAAACACTACTTAGTTGAGGGACTTGAAATACGTCATGAATACTGGAGAACCTATAGGGAAGTTCCAATCTGTAGCAATAGGACCTATAAGCTTTATAATAGGAATTGGCCCAATATATCATGGTGCCAATTTCCCTGATTGCCTAAAGCATATCACTCCCTTCAAAGGAGATTCTCGGATATAAAAGATCACCAACGAAAAACTCGAGAGGCTTCCTACGGTTGTCCGCGTTAGATTTCGGGTGATTTTGAGCCTCTCTCCTTCTCTTTAATAAGAGAAATATTGTTGGATGCTTCACGAATATAATCAGGGCCTAAAATAAGTTTTTACCCAGACTCAAGCCAACAAGCTGGAGAAAGACACGGTCTCCCATATAAAGCCTCAAACGGAGCCATGTAGATAGAAGATTGGTAGCTATTATTATAAGTGAATTCAACTAATGGGAGATGATCCACCCAACTACCCATCAAAAATCAAGAATACAGGCACAAAGAAGATTTTCTAATATATGATTCACTAGATCAATCTGTCTATCAGACTGTAGGAGGTAAGTGTGGTGAAGTTTAGTTTTGTAACCAAAGCTAACTAGAGACTCTTCCAAAAGTGGCTCATAACGAGTGGATCTTGGTCATACACAGTTGAACTTGGAATACCGTGCAATCGCATATCCTTAATGTAAAGTCGCGAAAGAGTAGATAGAGTCCCATTAGACTTAATAAGAATTAAATGTGAAGACTTGGTGAGACGATCAACAATAAACCAAATAACGGAATGGCCCAACCTCGAACGAGGTAAGCCATCCGCAAAATCCACAGAAACTGGGTCCCACTTCTACGTCGAGACATCTTAGGGTGGAAGACGTCTTCTGTGTCACTCGTTATAGGATTTTACGAGCTGACAAGTCATGCAATGGCTTACATAACTTGTCAGATGTTGCTTTATGCCATCCCAATAATATAAACGATGCATGTCAGCATACATCTTGCTGCTGCCTGGATGGATGTTATACTTATAGTGATGACATTCTGCTAGAATGTTCGCCTAAGCTCTGAAAGAGGAGGCATTACTAATCTGCCTTTCTTCTGAAGGCATCCCAAGATATCAACGCTTAAGTCCCCAAGCTCAAAATAATTGTGGGGCTCAGAATTAAACTTTCAAATAAGAAATGAAATATCGGAGCCTTGTCGTTGAACCTCGGCAATTCGATCTAAAAGAGAAGATGGAGCCTCTATGTTATACAATAAAATAGGAGAATTCAATGAGTTAGCATGATCACGAACATCACACAAGGAAAGAAGCTATAAATCTTAGCACTATGCTACCATCAAGGAAATGATAGTCGCTTGCTTCCGACTCAAAGCATCGACTGCATGATTCTCCTTCCCCGGGATGTTGGATGTCGAAACCATAAGATGCAAGGAATTCAAGGTAATGTTGCTGACGTATATTGAGCTTTTTCTAAGAAAATAGGTACTTAAGAGATTTATGGTCGGTGTAGGGAATGAAGTGCTCACTTAATAAATAATGGTGCAAAATCTTCAACGTAAAGATGATGGTGGCAATTTCAAGATCATGTGTGGCATAACGAATTTTGTTCGGACATAGTTGGCTTAAAGCATAGGCAACCACTCGGTCACATTGCACAAGCATAGCGTCAAGACCACTATTGTTTGCATAAATGTAGAGAACAAGATCGTGGTTCCCTTAGATAACCATTAAGATGGTGCATGAGTAAGAAGCTATATGTAACACCCTGAACTTTTAATGACATTAAAGAGAATAAATTAAATAATAATTAATTTAATATTCAGAATTTGAGGAAACGGACTGCACCATTGCGTCCGTCTCGAAATTCTGGTCAAGATAGACATTTGGTTTGCGTAAAACAGACACCTTATGAAGAAGTTATGAGGGTTTTAAGTTTGTATATGCACAGAAATATTTTATATATACGCATGAGTCGGAGGTGAGTCAGAGATGAGTAAGAATTCTATCCAGAGGACTCAAATTCGAAAAATTCCTCTGAGCAGCAAAATTCCCGCTCTAGGGGGTCGACCCCCTTAGAGAGGTGTCGACCTAGGGGTCGACCCACCCACAGGGGTGTCGACACCCTTAGGGATGATGTGGCACTCGGTTTCAGGGGGTCTGGCAGCTATATATACATGTCCTATTTCTCATATTTTCTTCATTGGAAGTCATGGAGGCCATATGTTGCTGGAGTACGAACTGAACCGTTTTTTACAACAACATATTCTACAAATCCAATTCAGAAATTCTAGATCCGTTCTTCCGCAATTCTCTAAACTAACGTTGTGAGTTCTAGTTGTTTTTAGGTTTAGATAAATAAAAGTATATTTTGAAAGACTATGAACTGGATACGTTGTAAAGTATGATTCTATGTTAATGTGAAATCCCATACTATGTCACGACGGATCTATTTTCCAAGATCTAATAAAATTGTGGTTATTCGGTTATATTGCTTATGTGGATCTTAACTTGTAACCATGTTATGGTGAATGTACATCTATTAATTTGGACAGTTGTAACATTTCTTAGATCTAGATTTTTATGTTAATCACCTTTCACTTGTCATATTGTGATCCATTGAGATATGTTGTAAACTTTACATGTGAATCCATCTTTAAATCTAAACATGTTACTATGTCACCCTAACTATGCTAGATCTAAATAATTGGACTCCTTATGGTTAATTTAGATCTCATTATGTGGCGTTGACATCATAGTTTCTACAAGTTCATCACTTTTATGCTTATCTTGCCATGATGATTACATGGCCATTCACCTTGTTATCATACCAGCTTATGTTTATGTTTATGCCAAGATATATTGAAACTATCATCTTCGTCATATTCCCTTTTCATTGTTGTAGTTAGGCTATTTTATAGCCTAGATGCCACCAAAATAAATACGAATACGATAAGAGAGGAAGAGGGGAAAATGGGATTATAATTGGCATAATATATGTAATATTTATATGAAATGGGACATGTAACTAATTGGGGAAAACATAGAAATAGTTACCTATAATGACATAGGTAGATTTGGATTAATTTGGAATGTTTAGTAATTTACAATTAGGAATTGTAAATTGTACTTATGACACGAGGTTAGGTTACATAAGTGGTGGAAGTCTGCTCGGACTCGACCGGCATATCCAACAGCCACTAATGTTGAACCTAATGTGGGAGGTCTAAGTACGCAAATACGAATCGGGATAAGGCACGTGGTTAGGCCCAACTGTGGAATAAGACTGCCCGGACCCGACTGGCATATGCAGCATCCACATGTTGTAGGCCTAATGTAGGAGGTCTAGCCCATTATAAAACCATAAATGGACATAGTAAATAAATGGACTACTTAACATAATTTAATCCATAAAGATTGTATGACTATGAACTTAAATTAGGGTTAAGTAAAATTGGATAGGTAGTGGGTGGGTTAACTAAATTAGAGGGAGTGGGTAATATTTACATATAGGCCCACGAACTTAGCCCAGTAAGGTTATGTAATTAAAGACACCTAGTGGTATACATAACCGGTAGATAATGTAATAAGGTTATGTAATTAAAGACACCTGGTGGTATACATAACCGATAGATAATATAATGAAGTTATGATATAAATGACACCCTTTAGGGTAAGCATAACTGGTATAGGGATATGTAATTAAAGACACATAAGGGTATACATAGTCAGTGGAAAAACTAGTGGGGATACAAGACAAGGGAGAGAGCTTGTATCATATTGTGTGGGACCCATTTCAGTCAGTAATCCGAAGTTGGTATCAAGTAAGGAACTCCGTACTAGGTGGAGAAGGGGCAGCCTACTGATTGAATGCAAGGGATCCAAACGAGACGGATGGTGTGGGCGGCGCAAACCGACCGGGGACATGTGCGTGCACTGGCCGGGAAGAGGGGGCTTAGATGACCGTGACACCAGTAGATATGGTTGTGAACATCATGGGTTGCCACTTTATGAAGTGATACCTCCTACTTTGGGGCCATCACAAGATATCTACAGGGTAGGGAGCCGATCGATTAGGGTAGTGGTTAGGGTATACTTGGACGTATGACCTAAGCCTACCAACTCATAGTGGAAGGGATCATCTCATTTCAGTTATACTAGTAATAATGCAGAGTAATCTTAGTGAGGCACATACACCTTATCTTGCTTACCTTGTCACACCTGCCATTTATGTAGTGATCTATCTTATCCACTTTATATGCTTATCATGTTGTTTTTATTTATCTACTGGCTAAAAGTAACTAGACTCGCCAGACTTTATGTCTAACCCTGTTGTTTCTCCTTCTTTCTCCTGTTCCCCTCCTCCAAGTTCTCAGGGAGGAAACACTCAGACTTAATCATGAATCAGATATCATCTTGCTAGGAGCTACTTATGAATTATGGCTTAAGTTCTTGTCTCTACTATGGCTTAACTCTTTTAATTGGGGTAATGATGCTTTTTATTTACTTATGTACTCTGATGGCGCAAACAGAATTTATTTTATTTTGATGGTTTTTATGACTTTTGAAATTGTGGACCATGGTATTATGACTTATGTTTGAAATAAAAGTTTAAATTTTCAGTTGTTGCCTTATTTATATCTGTCTTGTAATTATTTTGTGTCTGTTTACCTATAGCGCTTCACGAAACTTAATGCATTCCCTTAGTGGGTGACATTATCGGAGTGGGGTGTCACACTTGGTATCAGAGTTCCAGATTAGATAATAGTTTTTGGAAATTATTTTCAAAAAAAAATTAAAATAAAAGCATTCTCAAAAGAAAAGTCGATTTTAGAAAACATTCCCCAAAAAGCCATATGCAGTATCCTTCGGTCCTTTATCTAAATTTCTTCCTTTTCCCTTTTTCAGCATGTCAGGGGAACAAAACATTCCTAATATCTCGAAGGGCATCACAATACCCGGATGGTTCCATAGGTATTTGGAGGCCACGGCGCCTGCCGAAAGCCAAGAAAACTTTCCTCCTCCAGCAGCACCAATCATTCCTCCTCCTCCCCCCCCCCCTCCAAAAGCTGACAACTTTGCCAAGATCTGCAAAGACTTCCGGGCTATGGGAGGAAGGCCATTCCATGGGAACGAGACATTCGTAGAAGCTCGGAATTGGCTTAAGGAGACCGAGGATTTATTCGTAATCTTTGAAGTGGAGGACCGAAGAAAGATACAGTTAGCTGCTTGGCTGTTAAAGGACGAAGCCTCATTTTGGTGGGAAATCACCTAAGCTGGACGTCCGGTGGAAACTTAGGAAGACTTTAGACGGAGGTTCGAAATGAAATTTATTTCCCAAGTGGAGAGAAGCATACAGATGGAGAGGTTCTTAACTCTCAAATAAGGAAATTTGGCGATGAAGGAGTATGTGAACAAGTTCAACCAGCTAGCAAGGTTCGGGTTAGAGTTGGTAGACACACAGGACAAAAGGGCTTTGCAGTTTGCTAAAGGGCTGAATGAGCCTCTGCATGGTTTAGCCATGTCCCTATTGCAATGGGGGCCACTTTTGAAAAGCTTGTAGATATGGCCCTAATGCATGAGGAGGACAAGCGAGAGAACAAGGAAGCAAAGACTGAGGGGACATCGCAGAATAAGAAGGTGTGGCCCAAGAAAGGGCAGCAACAGCAGTAGCAACAGCAGCAACAACAACAACATAAGAAAGGGGGAAAGATGATAAAGGCAAGGATAATAGAAAATGTCACAACTATGGAAAGGAGAGTCACCTGATCAAATATTTTAAGAGAAGGAAAGACAATTGCTTTAACTACGGAGAGGTCGGACACTTCACTATAGAGTGCCCGAAGAAACAGGGATCGCAGGGACAAGGTCAAAGAGCAGGGACTTCTGGAGGATAGGTGCATGCTCTCGCGATCAGTGCTCCTGAAAGAGGTAGAAAATTTTCCATAGAAAGTTTAGTTTCTCTTTCAAACCATCCGGTTAGAACACTTTTTGATTCTGGTGCTTTACACTCGTTTATATCTAGTTCTGTGGTTAAATCTCTGCACTTAATTACTAGTATGGCATCAGAGCCTGTAGTTGTTTCAAACCACATTGGTGGTTCGGCTCATTTATTGATGATTTGTCGAGGTTTGAAAATATATGTGTTAGGCGTCGAGTTTGAATGTGACGCGTATGTGATCGGGTTTACGGGCTATGGGTTGATTCTAGAAATGGATTGGCTTACCACGTATGAGGCCATTCTGGATTGTGAGAGGAGGGTTCTTAGACTCCTGACTTGTCATGGGAAGACCGTCGAAGTTTCTTGTGACCCTCAAGGGTGTATTATGCTTAGCTTCCTAGAGTCTCTAGATGCATCCATAGATGATTTGCAATATGTTCCGGTGGTTTCGAGATTATCCCGATGTTTTTGATGAGGTACGGGGTTTACCTCTAAGGCGTGAGATCGACTTCTGCATATATCTGGTGGACAATGCAAAGCCAGTTGCATTACCAGTGCGCCACATGGCTCCAAGAGAAAGGAGGGAGCTGAGTAAGCAAGTAGGGGAGCTACTTGAAAAAGGGTTTATCAGACGAAGCATATCTGAGTGGGGTGCTCCAGTAGTATTCACAACTAAAGCGGATGGTTCGCTTCATTTGTGTGTTGACTATAGAGAATTAAATAAGCTCACCGAGAAGAATAGGCACCCGCTTCCGAGGATTGATGATTTATTTGATCAGCTTGTGGGTGCCTCGGTATTTTCTCAGTTGGATTTGGCTATGGGGTTCCATCAGTGAGGGTGGCTGAGGACAGCATAGATAAGACTGCTTTTAGAACTCTAGACAGTTTCTTAGAATGGCTAGTTATGCCTTTTGGGTTGACAAATGCACCCGCCTAATTTGTTGATTTGATGAGTAGGGTGTTTAAGGAGTTCCTAAACAAATTCGTCATAGTCTTCGTTGATGATATTTTGATCTTCTCCAAGAGTGAAGAAGAGCATGCCCAGCATTTGGGAGAAGTTTTGAAAACTCTCCGTGACCATCAGCTAAAAGTAAAGTTCTCCAAATTCCATTTCTGGAGATTGGAGGTGAGATTCTTGGGGCATGTAGTCTCCAAAGAAGGGATAGTTGTAGATCCCGCGAAAGTAATTATAGTACAAGATTGGTCGATTCCTAAAAATGCACCGAGGTGAGAGGCTTTCTTGGGTTGGCAGGTTATTATAGGAAGTTCATTAAGGACTTCGCGAAGATATCAGCCCCTCTCACCAAGTTGAAAAAGAATAATTTGGCATTTTCATGGGACATAGACTGTGACGTTGCTTTCCAACGACTAAAAGGGGCTCTGACAATAGCCCCAGTCTTGACCTTGCCCGATGGGAGTAAAGTGTTTACTGCTTATATTGATGCGTGCGGTAAAGGGCTTGGTGCGGTTTTGATGCAAGAAGGGAAAGTAATATGTTATGGGGGTAGAAAGTTGAGAGTTCATGAGAAGAACTACCTCACCCACGATCTAGAGCTAGCTGCCATAGTATTCGTGTTAAAGACGTGGCATCATTATTTATTTGGACAAAAAAAATCGAGTTATACACCGATCATAAATCTCTCAAGTATCTATTCTAACCGAAGGATCTCAACTTAAGGCGACAACAGTGGATGGAGTCCTTAGCTTCATATGATTTTGAAATTGCTTATACCCCTGACAAGGGTTATGTGGTGGCAGGCACACTAAATAGGCAGAGGATGGCCCTGAGTCCTCTGTTTATGGAAAGAAAGAACTTGGAGTTCATATCAGCTTTTGATTTTAGACCCTACATCGAGATTTTTCCTAA
Organism: Allium sativum; assembly: GCA_030737875.1. NCBI lineage: Eukaryota > Viridiplantae > Streptophyta > Magnoliopsida > Asparagales > Amaryllidaceae > Allium > Allium sativum. The sequence continues at coordinate 73,010,157 of CM060923.1, read as the reverse complement.
TTTATTTGCATCCTTGGATATACGACCGACTCTTGTGGATTAGATAGGAGCATCGCAACAAGGTGACCCACAGATTCTAAACATCATGGATAGGCCAGAAGAGGGGAGACTTCTAGTCACCTCAGTAGGTATTCCATAGATGAAACGGGATGTTTACAACGAGATGGAAGGCTTTGTTTTCCTCAAACGGGAAGCTTGATAAATGAAATCCTAGAAGAAGCCCACCATTCTAAGATGACCATTCATCCAGGTGGTGATAAAATGTACAGGGACATGAAGAGGGTTTTCTTTAGGGCTGGGATGAAGAAGGATGTGGCCGAGTATGTTTCTCAATGTTTAGTTTCCCAGCAAGTCAAAGCTGAGTAAAAGAAGCCCAGTGGATTACTTCATCCGTTGGAGGTTCCATAATAGAAATGGAAGAGCGTCTCTATGGATTTCATAGATGGTTTGCCTAGATCGAAGAAAGGTAATACCAGTATTTGGGTGATAGTGGAAAGACTCACTAAGAGTGCTCACTTTATTCCAAATAAAAGTAAGAGGACGACATCATGGTTGGCAGTAATTTATGCGAGAGATAGTTCGTCTTCACAGGGTACCTTTCAGCATCGTAAGCGACCGTGACCCCATTTTTACCAGCGAATTTTGGAGGAGCTTGCAAGAAGCATTAGGTACACAGTTGTGTTTAAGCACAGGTTATCATCCTCAGATCGATGGGCAGACAGAGAAGGTGAATAGGATTCTAGAATATTTTTAAGGCTGTGCATCCTAGACTTCGGAGGGACTTGGGAAGAGCATCTTCCTTTAGTAGAGTTTGCTTATAATAACAGTTTTTAGGCTAGCATCGGTATGGCACCCTTCGAAGTATTGTACGGACGAACCTGTAGATCGCTACTTGTTGGTGGGAATCTACAGAAAGATTATTATTTGGACCAGATATGGTTAGAGAAACGTCCGAAAAGATTGACCTTATTCGATGGCAGATGAAGACATCTCAAGATAGGCAGAAGTCCTATGCAGACAAGAGAAGGACTGACATCGAGTTCGAAGTGGGAGACTTAGTTTTTATCAAAGTGTCACCTCTGAGGAATGTGGTTCGCTTTGGATCAGTAGGGAAGTTGGCACCTAGGTTTGTGGGACCATTCCCCATAACCGAGAGGATTGGCCAAATGGCCTACAGAGTAAAGCTCCTAGAAAACCTATCTGGTGTTTATGACGTTTTCCATGTCTCTCATCTGCGGAAGTGCCTGCATCACACCGCAGAAGTAATTGAGCCGAGTATGTTGGAAGAAGTCGAAGTGGAATGGGAGGTGACAGTCAGACGAGTCCCTACCCGTATTCTTGGGTCAGAGGTTAAGAAGCTACGCAATAAGGAGATCAAGTTGCTAAAGGTTCAATGGGGAGATAACCCAGAAGATGTGACTTGGGAGACCGAAGACAAGATTCGTGCTTCGTAATTTTTTTTGAGGGTATGTTCTTAACTCCTTTCCTAAGTTTAATCAGTACTTGTTTCTATCAATAGAATATATCTTATCCATCGTACTTTTGACCTTTAGATAGGAATCCTATGGATGTAAACATGTGTTTGAAACATGTTATGTTTGATGGATGCAAGTGGATGCAAGTGCTTTCCTGTGGACGCATATGCACACACATTAGGTACTAAGATCGGCTCAATCACTCTCATACTGCATATGGATGTCTGTGCATTTTCTTTTCTTTTATGAATGGAAATGGATGAGTAAGCATATGGATGTTGCATTTGGACGAATGAATGTGCACACATATAGAATTTATATGGTTTATTTGCATACATATTGGATTCATGGCACTAACATACATTGCATTAAGGAGGTCAACTGAATCAGTAGACCGCCTGATCTTCGCATTAGTGTTGGGACATATACACACACCTTTGCATATATTCATATAAGCATTTGAAATCTTTAATGAAATGGATGCTAGTGATTGGTGGATGAGTAGATGGATGATGGATGGTAGGATATGCATTCTTCTCAACTTAGAGATTTCGGGGGCGAAATCCTTTGAGTAGGGGAGAATGTAACACTCTAAATTTTTAACGACATTAAAGGGAATAAATTAAATAATAATTAATTTAATATTCAGAATTAGAGGAAGTGGACTGCACCATTGCGTCCATCTCGAAATTCTGGTCAAGATAGACATTTGGTTTGCTTAAAAGACACCGTATGAAGAAGTTACGAGGGTTTTAAGTTTGTATACACACAAAAATATTTTATATATACGTATGAGTCATAGGTGAGTCAGAGATGAGTCAGAATTCTATCCAGAGGACTCAAATTCGAAAAATTCCTCTAAGCGGCAAAATTCCCGCTTTAGGGAGTCGACCCCCCTAGAAGGGTGTCGACCTAGGGGTCAACCCCCCGAAGGGGTGTCGACCTAGGGATCGACCCACCCACAAGGGTGTCGACACCCCTAGGGATGACATGACACTCGGTTTCAGGGGGTCTGGCAGCTATATATACGTGTCCTATTTCTCATATTTTCTTCATTGAAAGTCGTGGAGGCCATACGTTGCTGGAGTGCGAATTGAACCGTTTTCTACAACAACATATTCTACAAATCCAATTTAGATATTCTAGATCCGTTCTTCCTCAATTCTCTAAACCTAACGCTGTGAGTTCTAGTTGTTTTTAGGTTTAGATAAATAAAAGTTTATTTTGAAAGACTATGAATTGGATACGTTGTAAAGTATGATTCTGTGTTAACGTGAAATCCTATACTATGTCATGACAGATCTATTTTCCTATATCTAATAAAATTGTGGTTATTCAATTATGTTGCTTATGTGGATCTTAAGTTGTAACCATGTTACGGTGGATGTACATTTATCAATTTGGACAGTTGTAACATTACTTAGATCAAGATCTTTATGTTAATCATCCTTCACCTGCCGTATTGTGATCCATTGAGATAGGTTGTAAACTTGACATGTGAATCCACCTTTCGATCTAAACATGTTACTATGTCACCCTAACTATGCTAGATCTAAATAATTGGACTCCTTATGGTTAATTTAGATCTCATTATGTTGCGTTGACATCGTACTTGCTACAAGTTCATCAATTTTATGCCTACCTTGCCATGATGATTACATGACCATTCACCTTGTTATCATACCAGTTTATGTTTATGCCAAGATATGTTGAAACTATCACCGTCATCATATTCACTTTTCATTGTTGTAGTTAGGCTACTTTATAGCCTAGATGTCACCAAAATACGTACGAATGTGATTAGAGAGGAAATAGGGAAAAAAGGATTATAATTGGCATAATTTATGTAATATATGAAATGGGACATGTAATTAAATGGGGAAAACATAGAAATAGTTACCTATAATGACATCGGTAGATTTGGATTAATTTGGAATGTTTAGTAATTTACAATTAGGAATTGTAAATTGTACTTATGATACGAGGTTAGGTTACATTAGTGGTGGAAGTCTGCCCGGACCCGACCGACATATCCAACAGCCACTAATGTTGAACCTAACGTGGGAGGTTTAAGTACGCAAATACGAATCGGGCTAAGACACGAGGTTAGGCCCAACTGTGGAATAAGACTGCCCGGACCCAACCGGCATATCCAACATCCACATGTTGTAGGCCTAATGTGGGAGGTCTAGCCCATTATAAAACCATAAATGGACATGGTAAAGAATTGGACTACTTAACCTAATTTAATCCATAAAGATTGTATGACTATGAACTTAAATTAGGGTTAAGTAAAATTGGATGGGTAGTGGGTGGGTTAAGTAAATTAGAGGGAGTGGGTAATATTTACATATAGGCCCACGAACTTAGCCCAATAAGGTTATGTAATTAAAGACACCTAGTGGTATACATAGCCGGTAGATAATGTAATAAGGTTATGTAATTAAAGACACCTAGTGGTATACATAACCGATAGATAATGTAATGAAGTATGTAATTAAAGACTCCCTTTAGGGTAAGCATAACTGGTATAGGGCTATGTAATTAAAGACACCTAAGGGTATACATAGTCACTGGAAAACCTAGTGGGGATACAAGACAAGGGGGAGAGCTTACATCATATTGTGTAGGATCCATTTAAGTCAGTAACCCGGAGTCGGTATCAAGTAAAGAACTCTGTACTAGGCGGAGAAGGGGCCCACTTACTGATTGATTGTAAGAGATACAAACGAGATGGATGGTGTGGGCGGCGCAAACCGATCGGGGACATGTGCGTGCATGGGCTAGGCTGAGGGGGCTAAGATGACCGTGACACGAGTAGATATGGTTGTGCACATGATGGTTTGCCACTTTAGGAAGTGATACCTCCTACGGTGTTCCCGCTCATTATATCTACAGGGTAGGGAGCCGATCGATTAGGGTAGTGGTTAGGGTATACTTGGACGTATGACCTAAGCCTACCAACTCATAGTGGAAGGGATCCAGTAATACTAGTAATAATGCAGAGTAATCATTAGTGAGACACATACACCTTATCTTTCTTACCTTATCACACCTGCCATTTATGTAGTGATCTCTCTTATCCACTTTATATGCCTATTATGTTGTTTTTATTTATCTACTGGCTAAAAGTAACTAGACTCGCTAGACTTTAGGTCTGATCCTGTTGTTTCTCCTTCTTTCTTCCGTTCCCCCTAGGTTCTCAGGGAGGAAACACTCAAACTTAATCAGAAATCAGATATCATCTTGCTAGGAGCTACTTCTGAAGTATGGCTCAAGTTCTTGTCTCTATTATGGCTTAACTCTTTTAATTGGGGGAATGATGCTTTTTATTTACTTATGTACTCTGATGGTGCAAGACAGAAGTTATTTTACTGTAATGGTTTTTGTGACTTATGAAATTGTGGACCATGGTATTATGACTTATGTTTGAAATAAAAGTTTAAAATTTCCGCTGCTGCCTTATTTATATCTGTCTTGTAATTATTCTATGTCCGTTTACCTATAGCGCTTCACGAAACTTAATGCATTCCCTTAGTGAGTGACATTAACGAATGTGGGGTGTCACACTGTAAGTTATTGAAATGAAGCTTTGGAACAATCAAAGCAAATAAATTTAACGCCCTTATGAGTGTGGTTGGTAAGAGGTCACACGATAAGAGAAAAATCTCTGATGAAATGATGATAATAACCCATTAACCCTAAAGGTTTGAATCTCAGAAACACTATCAGACCTCTTACAATTATGAATGGCCTCGACCTTTTAAGGGTCAACCTAAATACCATCAGAAGATACAACATGGCCTAAGAACTTAACTTGCCTCTCTTAGAAATGACACTTAGAAAGTTTGGTTTTGAGTTGATGTTTTCGAAGGTTACTCAGAACAATTCTTAAATGATTAGCATGCTTAGCTTCAGACTTGGAATACACTAGAATATCGTCAATGAATACAAACAAAAAGTTATCGAGGTATTCTCGGAACACTCGATTAATAAATTGACAAAATATGTGGGAGCATTAGTCAAACTGAATGGTACAACGAGTCACTCATAAGAACCATATTGAGTGCATAATGTAGTAAGAGGAATGTTGTCCTCTACAACTCAATACCGATGAAATCCCGTAGCTAGATCAAGCTGGGAAATGATCTACGCTCCATACAATTGATCGAATATATCATCGATCCTAAGAAATGGATAGCGATTCTTGATGGTTAACTCACTAAGCTTGCGATAATCAATGCATAGCCTGGACTTCTTCACGGATATCAACACAACAACCCACGGTAAAGAACTATATCGAATAAAATTCTTAGCTTGAAGCTCAAGAAGTTTCTTCTTAAGTTCCTTATTTTCTCAAGTTGACAAACTAGTTGGAGGCTGACTCACTAGCCGAGCACCAGGAACTAAGTCGATGCAAAAATCGACAGCCTGTTTGGGTGGCAAACCCGAAACTAGCTCAAAAAATTAGCAAAGTCACACACCATTGGAATATGAGGCACGTCATCACATAGTCTGGAGACTCAAGAGAAAATAAAAATGCCCTAGATTCATGATCGATTTTCCAAAGAACAAGAGAAAAAATTGATCGGGCGAGTCGGGATGTTGGAGGTATAACTGTATAAGACCCTGTCAACACAAAGAATCCTAGCTTTGTATCGCACGAGCCAGACCATACCAAGAATCATATCAAACCTCAAAGAATAATTACATGCAAATTCGCATGGAAATAAAAGCCACACATAAATACATCAACATCCTCACACAACAAACTGAGCATTGCAGATCCCTAAGTAGGATCTCCAATCTGAAGAGAAGTCAACATGCACACAACATCCAAAAATAAGGCATCGACGAGTTCTTTCGATACGAGTGAAGATGACACACCTTTATCGAAAAAAACTTGAATCTATCGATCTCGAAATAGTAATGAGCCCTCAAGAATAGAAGGCGTACCTCTAGGCTAAGGTGGACTACTAAAAGTACTTCCCACACTATGATTACAAAAACTAGTACCCTTAGGCCTCTTAAGACATAAAGAGATCTCGTGGCACTCCTTCCTACAATATTGACACATTGGGCATACCCTCGCGAAATGATCAAAAGACCCATAGTTGTAACATCCCTTCGCTGAAGCCGAAGGAAGTGTCACATGAGATAGAGAACTAAAATCACTATGCTTCTTCTTCTTCTTAATTTGGTGGAAGGGATTGGGTTTAGAAAAAGGGAAATGCTTCTTTCTTGAATTACCTCGAACCATCGCCTCATCGCCTCCATGTTTCTCCCTCTCGAATGCCTCAAGATGGTGGTCTGCATCCACCAACTCTTTAAAAGTCATTTTGAGTTGCAGCATAAGAGGCTTCTTGAGATATTTCTTAAGTCCATTCACGAACTTAAGATTCTTCTTATAGGAAGTGGAGATATGATTTAGGCTATATTTGGATAAAGTCCCGAATGAAGTAACGTACTCAGATACATTCGACTTCCCTTGCTTAAGATTAAGGAAGAAACGGACAAAGATCTCTTTCTCGGACTCGGGCATAAATTTGAGTTCGAACCTTTCCTTGAACTGCCTCCACTCTAAGGTGGACACATTAACTTCTGCCACTAGCAACTCATACCAATCAAGCACACGATTTCATAGCATGCTCGATGCTACAAGAACGTGGTGATGATCCAAAATATCCATCTACATAAAAATACGATCTGCTTGCCTGATTCTCATGAATAGTCCCGGTGCCTTTAAATGGCTTTCCTACCAAGATGGGTGAAATCATTATACGTACGTGTGAATGCCGACTTTCTAGGTGGAGAAGAACGAGGAGGTACAGGAGGTTGAGTACTCCCGATAAGCTCAAGAATATGATCTGCCGACATATACACACCTTCGGGGCGGGAGCCACTAGATGGATCAACTCTCTCTTCGAGATGTGAGCCACTGGATGCCCAACCCTCAAAGTACGAACTCTGCCTCTTCCCGACATAAGCTGGAAGTTAAGATAAATATGATTATTTTCCAAAATAAGATATTATTAATGGAATTAAATACGAAAGGAATACTACGATATTTAAAGTTACGCATTCCTAGATTTATTCCAAAAAAAATCCAATTGGATACAAGAAAGGTTAAGGAAACAACAAACATCACTTTGTTCGAGGATAATGCTCGTACTAGTCATTGATGTCTAATAATGTGCAAAGTGTTATGTACTTATGTACAACCTTTGGTTTATTTAGAAAATTTAGAAGTCCAGAAATCCCAATTCTATAAATAATATGTACAACCTTTGGTTTATTAGAAGACCTAAAACCAAGATTTAGGTATTTATGATGATAAGAGTACGGAATGTCCTCTTCCAATTTCAATAGTTATGATGCCATCATTGCCTTTTAATAGGAGTTAGGAATGTCTTCTTCCATTTTTAAGGTACGAAAGTGCTTTCACTTTTGACCGATTCTTTTTTTACGCACTTCCTAAAGTAGTGGCTTGGCATGCTTTAGGTTCTCCTTTTGAGCTTTCATTCCCTTCTATGAAACAAGACATAAGTAGAGGAAGAAAATGCTCATCCTTTAGAACAAAGTCAGGGCGTGCTTATGCCGAAGAAGAGAAAAGGCTTGTTTTAAAAAGAACAGAGGAAAGGCGTGCTTCATTCGCAACCGAGCGTATCCCTCAGGATAACCCATCCCTCTTCCAGAGGCGCTTTGACGCATCAATGACTTAAGGTGTCGGGCGCATCCCTCGGGTTTACCCTCCTCCCTCTAAGAGGTGCTTAGCCTATAGCTAGGGCTTGAGACAAGATGAATTTGCTCTGGATTTACCCCCCTTCTCTCTTTGGGGAAGGCTACTGGTATACCAAGGGATCTCATGGGTGCCGGGTGCATCCCCTGGGATTACCCCTCATCCCTTTGAGGAAGCGCCTTGATGCATCAAGGAATTTTTAAGGTTATCCATTTTCAAAGGGCATTTCACCCACAAGCAAGTAGGGTCTCTTATTTTTAGAATAATTTTTATCCCTTGTAAGAAATTTTCATTTATTATAAGGCTCGGTTTCTCTTAAAAATTACCAACAATCCTTTATATATTTCCATTCAATTCCTTGCCTACAAAAGTGTAATATTCTCTTTTGGAGGACTTTGCACATTGGTTAGTTTCGTGACCATTCATTAGGTGATAATAGCAATAACCGTCTCCCTCAATCCTATCATATTTCGTTTCCTTTTTCCTTGATGGAAAACAATCAAATTCTTCTTTTTTCAAGAAGAAAATATTTTCCATTGAAATGATTAGTTCATTCTCCATAAACAAGTTAGGTTTCAGTTTTTCTTCCAAAGGTTCTTTCCTTAGACTTTTCTTTTAACCAATTCTAAGTATTCATTATTAAACATTTTTCTTTTTGACTTTGCTTTCTGTTGGTTGCATGGTAAGCTCTTATTTGTAGTATGTATTCTTCCTTCTGATACTTTATGTTGGATATAAATTGGTGAGGTTTCATCTATACCAGTCTACCACTTTCGAGTGAAGGTTTTATAATCCATTATCATTTCTTTTTCAAATGTCATCCCTCGAGAATAGATCTGAACTTCCTTTTCCATTTGTAGAAATAGATACTTACCTTTCCCCATTGTTTGTTTGGGATTAGCAAAATGATATGGATTGATTTCAGAATGAGGTTATAGTTTCGATGTCTAATTCACAGACCCCTGTTTTTCTTTGATTAAACATATTTAGATCCTTCATTCTCAATATCTACTCCTCATGGAACCTCAAGTCCATGTAGGATACTTATGGCATAAACAGTTCCAAAGATCCTTGTTTTGATCTAACTAATTTATCATCTTGGTCGGGTTTTTTGTCATACAGGAAGCGATAACACCATTCCACATTTATTATTTTCAAGTCGATAAGAAGAAGTCACAAAATATTTTCCTTTATAAAACTGTGTAGGTGTTTGATTTCTTCTTCCAAGATTATACTCTACCCTCTGGAAATGGTCTTTTGTTCCATAGGGCTTCTTCACTAATCCATATTTATTATCATTTTGTGAAATATTCTTCGAGGTATACGCAATCCTTTGTGAACCATTTCAATTTTTTTCATACTTCATATCCATTCGTACTTTTTCTGAACTAAAATTCTTATTGATTAATGCAGGTTAGGGATTTTGGAGGTTCAAGGCCCTATCCAACACCAAAAATGTTAGCCAATTTTATGGCTAATACCTCAAAATGGTGTATCTCCATGGATTTCTTTGTTTGGGAAAGGACAGGATTAAAACGGGAGTACATTCCATAGAAAATCTCTTATCAAGTACTTTTGGTGACCTTCGAAAGTGAAATCCTATAGAAAAATAAGATAACGATAAGATATTGGCGTAGCATGGGGTTGAAGACCATTGTAGGATAACTTGAATTTTCTTTAGAGTACGTGTCGGTTGATCTATCGGTTTCGGGGTAGACCTTTCGGTTAGGCTTTAAGCCTTCAGTGGGGTAACCTCAAGTTCTCGGTGTAACAATGGTAAGTAGTTAGGTAAATATCTAATACATCCTTTCGGTGGGATGGACAAAGGGTCTTTTGGCCTTACGAAAAGGAACATTGATCTAATATGAATTGAGGTCAACTTACGAAGCCATCATTAGTTTCAGACTCATAAGGTTTTACATAGTGCCAACATGGTTGACAAAAAGTCTCTTGGCTTCAGGGATGGGATCTCGGATCCTCACTTGACTTGATTATCTTAGGTACCCATCAATAGGTTATGGTTTGTGGGGTTTCAGGTCATCCAATCTCGAAGTGGATAATGTTAGCTTATTCTGATATTTGGACCCTTCATATACTTTCAAAGGGTATTTTTTAGTTAGATGTATCAAATTTGAAACCTTCATGGTTGATACATAATAATTAAATAATTACTACCTTTTAACCTCAATTACTTTAGAAAACATTCTTTATTTATGATTTCTACGATTATAGACTTTTCCCCCAAATTGATTTAGAAATTAGGGTTTACAACTTAAACTTATAAGTACAAGATTGGGAATGAGAAAATTGGATCCTAACTCTGGATCCCTGGGCCGTATTTATAGGTGCATGTTGGCCCTTCGCTTGGCATATGGGCTTATTCTCGACTATTCTATGGAAGCATATGCAGAGGTTTAGTGGAACTCCTACTGGTTCTTGAAGGATTAGGGTGATGTCGTTGTTGCTTGCTCGAAGGAAGCACATGCATATATTAAAGCCTTAGTTAGCTGCTAGAGAGGTAGGAACGAAAGAGCTTTGGCATTATTATGATTCTGCCTTGCGTTATTCTTCAAAGATAGCTTGCGATGCTCCATTGGTAGAGATTTAGGATTTTTAGTATATTCCCCGCGGGTAGTCTGAAAGGTATACGAAGCTAAGCTCTACATGCTTGAAGATGTCAACTATAGTTGCACAGCCCTTCGGGTTATGCCGACAGGTATTCTCCCTGGTGGGGGCAGAACTCCTAGCTTCCTTCCCTATTTTGAAGCAACCATTGTGGAGTCTATGGCCTTCGAGTTTCACCGATAGGGCTTTTCTAAAGAAGAAGAATCCTTTGCCTTATCATCCTTGATTCCGACAGCGTATATTGATATTCTGATTCAATATCTTCTAAAGGACTACTGGTCTCTGCAACCCCTTGACCTTGGCTCTTGCCTTCATATTTCTCTTAATTATTTTTAGTGCTAGCAGTACACGTACGCTTACCTTGTCATTAATCTAGTTGAAAATTAATTTCCCTTCTGCCTAAAACATATAAACATTCAACAATTTTCTTAAGAACTGAACTTATTCTTATTCCCAATTGGTGGTCATATATGGATTTACATTCTTGGGTTCAATCTATCTGATCTGGTCAATTATGTATAAATTTACCTATAAAATTATAACTCCACACATGGGATTTCCATTTCCCACTAATCTCATCTCATGCCCAAATGATGAAATCTTGATGAGTACCAATCCTCAACATCAAAATTTACTATTGACAAATTCATCCCTATGTCCTATTATAATCCAAGATACATCTCCTAAGACAAATCCACTAAAGCCTTATTAATTATTTGTTTATTAGTGATAATGCTACACTTAGATTCAGCCCTGGTTCCCATAAGTTCTTGGAGATTCTCCAAAACATACTAAGGAAAAATAAGTCTCAACTGCTAACTATGGTAATGGTCATCTTACATAGTCAAATGTCATTTTTCATATATTGGGTGGATGTTAATATAGTCGATGTATTTGGTTAGTCCAAAATTCAATTACTCTTTTATCCTTCCTTAATATTGGCGTGCTAAACATTCATAGAAATGCTTCCTTTATACTACTATGGAGTATTCCCAAAAGAGGCTACATATATTCCTAATGCTTGCATTCCAAGAACTCTTATACACAAAATTAGGAGTTTATTTTCAACTACATTCCTACTCTTACCATGAGCATATGAAAATCCAATATCATTGGATGCTTGAGATTCTTGAGTTCCATTCTATTTTAGAGGACGAATAGCTTAATGAATTCATTCCATGCCTTTCTCACAATAGGTAACGTTTCCATAACTCAATAGAATAGCTAGTGACCGATATCTCAAGGTAATTCCCTCCATGGGTCCCTACTACTTAGTGTCACTTGGCAGTATGAAACTAAAGTATTAGCTAAAACTCTTCTAAATCCTTTAAAAATATTTTCACACTTTGCGTCGATAAAAGATAAACTTTTCTCGATGCGGTAGGTTAAGAGAACTGATATTTTTTGAAAAAAAATCCCATTTACCTTCCAAAAGTGATTCTTAGAGAACTTGATCTAGGGTCTATGTTCTTATAGGTATTGAATCCCTTCATTAAATACCAAACTTATTCCTTTTTTTCTTCTGTTCAGACAACAATGTCATCCATACATACTTTTACCGACTTATTTAAAAACTTCCTAAAACACCCTACTCATAAAGTCAACAAATTAGACTGAAGTATCAGTTAGTCCAAAAGTTATGACTTACTATTCATAAAATCCATTAGGTGTTCTAACAGCAATTTTTCTGTAATTCCTTTATTATTCATGACTAGTGGAAACTACAGACAAAAATCTAGCTATAGGAAAATTTTGGCTCCTACTAAGTAACCAAAGAGACAATCTATATGAGGCGAAGGATAATGTTTCTTCTTGTAAATCCTTTCTCTACAAATTTCTCAACATGTTGCCATAAAATCTCCTAATGTGGTTGAAGTCCAATGGCTTCTTCAAATATATCTAAAAAGCATATAGCCATAGGTACTAGACTCAACTCTCCATTTTTTCTCAAGAGCCATATTCCTAAAAGGCAATGCCATGGGTATAGCATTATCACAACGATAAATTCGAAAATCGATCTCGCTTAGGAGGTAGACCTATAACCTCCTCCAATATATACAGAAAAATTTGCTCAACAGGAAAAGAACCAATGTCAAAAAGGGATAAATCAAGGAAATATAAGAAACTCAAAATGACTGACCGTATAGCCTCGTAAGAAATCTCAAGGGTTCGTCTATAGCATGTCTCTAGCCTAACAACCCTCCTTTCACAATCCGAAATAGCTCCATAACTGGAAAACCAATCCATTCTCAAAATATCCCTTGTTTGGAAAACCTCAAAACATAAGTATCGCAGTTAAATTTTACCTATAGTATCAAAATATGAGATAGAGAGCCGTATGGTTAACCTTTCTAGACTCAAAAACCAAAACATACCTAGAAATGCCCTCAAGCTTCACTCTATATCTAGAATTTAGAGTCTCAAACCCCATATTACCATAAATAACTGTGTTGATCCTCCCAGGAGGTTAAGAAACTACTACTGGGAATAGTAAAATGTCTAAGTGCAAACAATCAACTAGACTACCAAAGATGAAGGAGAGAGATGCACCAGAATCGAATGAAGCATGAATATGATGAATAGAAAGAACTAGAGCTATATAACACTCCTTTTGTCGACCTCTTCCTTTTTTTATTTCTCTTCATTACTTGATCCTTTTAATCAATACTTTTCCTCTAATAACTATTGTCAAAGTGCAACATCTCTTTATGTTTATGATACACCAACTCTCATTTCTCCAAGTGCCCCTCCCATTTCTTTTCCTTTAATTTTTTTACATAAATATTCTGAGTTATCTCACCATCCTTAGCTTTTAAAATCTTCCTTGTAGCTGTTAAGTAGCAAGTTTATCTCCAAACTTCGTACCATTAAGGAATTGAAAACAATGGAATCAATCGGGTCCAAAATCTAAAGTCTAACTTATAAAGATTTGAAATCACTATTCAAGGGTGAGTTTAGATATGTTATCCAATAGATAGTTTAGTGAAATAAGGAGAGAATTATATAAGGAAGGAAGATGAATTCGAGGGACTTCTGATATAAAAACATTTATATTTCTGAACATGTTTTACTTTATGAAATCCTTTTTGAAAAATATTTTACTTTTCAAAAACATTTTAAGAGGAATCCTATAACCATAGGCTCTGATATCAAATGTAACACCCCACTCCCTTAGCACAGCCTAGACGAGTTAAGGCAAGGAATCTGGAGCATCTAGATATAACCAAAAACTTTACAGAGACTAAAATTCACAATAAATTATAGCAAAAACGTAATATCTTATATAAAATTTTCAAAAAAGGCATTTTTTTTATAACTAAAAAATGTCATTACATCAAAGTCTTAAAATCACTAATTTTCAGAGTACATGATTCGTATCAAAACACCCTTCTCTCAGACTCGATTACAATAAATACAAGGGCTGCTTAAAAATGGAATTAAGAATACATAAGAACGAAGTACTCAAACCATGCTCCAATCTTCCAATAAATCTGCTACTGTTCCCGTATTCCTATGGAGAAAGAAGCGAAGGAAGAGTGTGTCAGACATAAAGTCTGGTGAATGGAAGTGATTATGATTAGTTCAGAATTCAACATAATGATCGGCCTTTCCAATCTACTACCAATTAACATGGTAGCATGTCACTATGAACTTGCCAGTTGAGAAATTATCATCACGAATCACCATTCGTCGATCCACTAGCAAAGACATAATTAAGTGCATGGACGCAGTAGCAATTTATTTACCCTAATCGATGCGTCACATGATTAGTCATCGTCGATGGATACTAGCTGCCTCCCCAATTTTTTGACCACTTGTCTACCTACTTCAGCATGGCATGCCCAATCTTAATCTCGGATCTAAGATCATTAGTCCTTGACCTGATGGGAATGCTGCTGGTACAGGTCCGAACAACAATATTCTAGTTGCGCCCCCTTTCCCCGTTCTCAGTTCTTGACCTGAGTTTTATTTATTAGCCTTATCCATGACCTAAGTTTTATTTATTGACCTGATGCAAGATCTAAATCTAACCTATTGCCTCAGGTCTTAACCAGAGCCTTTCCTATAATATCCTACTTTTCACCAAGAAAAGTCTCCAATATCATAATAGGTTTAGCTTTTTTTCTTCCGATTCATTTTATTATGATGTTCTAACTTCCGTAAGACAGTTTTCAATAGCGTAATAAGTCCTTTCATTTTTCTTTTCTTTTTTGAATTACAACACATGTTCCCACGAGTCTCTAAAACTTGTTTTTATTCATTCTCATTTATCTTTTTACTATAGTCAATGTTTTGCTTTTAATTTACATTACATATATTTTTGAACTTTTCAAATAATTATGTGTTTTCTACTTTACGTGAAATCTTTCTTTTTTTCTTACTTTTTTCACTTAGTCTGAATGGATGTAAATCTAAATTTAAAACTTACAGAATTGTGACTTCTTAATACATCTAAAACGATTGTAAATTAATTATACTTAATTGAAAAACTGTAGCTTATTATACTTAATTACAAAAATATAACTTTTCTGTACTTTTTCTCTTTTTATTATAGATCTAGATGTTTTGCATATTTCTATGTCTTTTTTATAAATTTTCTCCGTTTTTCTTTTTATTTTAGGTCTACAGATTTTACAGTGCTTTTATGTAAATTTAATGTTTACTTTATTTAATCGGTATTCATCATATTCGCTCTGTTTTCATTATTTTTCGCATCAATAAAAGGATTAAATTTACTTTTTAAAACTATCATTTTCATTTTCATTCACCATTAATAATAGATGTAAAAGAACTGTAGAAAACAATATATAACTGTGAAAAATAAAATAATTATAACAAAAAGAATGGAAATATATTTTACAAAAAGTAATTTAAAAATTATAAAACTACGACTACTTGCAATTTTATTATTTTAATTACCCAAATTCTAGATAATAACTACCACTCAATTATCGTCCTTAACTATGGTCCGCAGTCTTCCCAGATCCCGCTCCTAGGTTGTCTACTAATTTTTATTTTCAAAATCTTATCCTAGACAATATTTAGATTTAGGGTCCTGCTTTAGGCAAAAAGAACACAAAGGGAGAAGATTTGTGTGCGAATGAAGTAGTTAGGTGTATGGTCTTGCTTATAGTGGAGTTAGGGGAACTCAGACCTTACAATTAGCTGATTAAATCTAGTCCAGCCTTGTCACAGATCCAGATTCAACCATCTGATCAAGAAACAAAAGCACCAAATTTTCCAATTTCATATTTTAAAGTGTTCGGCTTGTACCTCGACGTTTTCACATCCATGTATAAAGGTGGGTCGACCTAAGCTTAGTAGGGGTTGACTATGGGTCGACCTGGCCTTTGCATATTTTTCATTTTCATTTTTTCTTTCTGATGTTTGTTTATTAATTCTAAACTATATTATTTTGATTCTTAATTCCTTTATAACTCTTTCATATGAACTCGGATTCTGACATGTTATATACGGAAATCACTGCTGATGCAATAGTGCACGCTCATGGTCGAATTCAGACAATTTAACAAGTTTATTTTATTATTTAATTAATTTTTTATTATTGCTAGTTAAATTTCCGGAGATTATAGTCTTCTTTCGGAGCTGACACCATAAAAGATAGCCTGGTGTCAAAGTAGGAGGAACATTTTGAAAGCTTATCGAAAGACAGCAGCTTATCCGATTTTGCATGGAAGGCTAGACAAATTTAGTGACTTCAAGGGTACACCGCTGCAGCGGCTTTTCATTGAGGCGGCATTGATTCAGATTCTCAATCGCAACACCTTAGAGAGGAGTGCCTATCCGAAGTTAATTCATCTTTTTGATGCTAATTTACATTCTGAGTTTTATGATGATGAGGTGACATTCCAGTTGGAGGTCAGAGGGTTAAAAGTAGCATTATTGGTGAACAAGTAGGTAGAATATTAGGCATTAGGGGCCAAGGTCAGGATCTGGACCAAATCTAGATAATGAAGGATGTCCTCTTAGGGCAGAATTTTATAGATCTCCAGCAGCAGGCTTGATGCATTGGACAATTATGGCCATTAACTATACTAGTTATATGCATCATGTAGTATAACCTTATCCCCACGATGGGGATTTTTGATCATATTTATAATCTGGTAGTCCGAAGGCCAACCGTACAATATTTAAGTTCATTTTGGTGGACTGAGCCATAGTTTTATGGCTCAGGATGTAGAACTGGTTGGGTGGCTATAGGACTCCCCTCCCTTAATTTTGCCACCTATGGACTACGGTATTCATATGGAAGGGGGTCGAGCTAGATCAAAAGAGGTACATTGAGGTTTACCATCTACCAATTGATACCTCTACTAGGATGGGTTTAGAGCTAATGGCCTTGCAGCCTCAGTAACCTCAACATCCCATTGATCTAAAGCCTCGGCAGCAGCATTCCCCGCACTACGAGGTGCCACTACTTTGAGATCGAGCAAGCTTTTCTGCCACTGCCATTTGGGGAGGGCATAGTGCCCATAAAGGTATACTGGGGTCCTCGGTCATATGGACAGAACCTTATATATCGTGGAGGCGGTGATCCCTGGGATAGGTATCCTCCTAGCCTGTAAATCCAATGGACATTAGAGAGCGGGCGAGGATCATCATAGGTAGGTAGGAGCGGATGGATTGAGAGAAGCAGGGGGTCATCCGCGGATAACATGAGATCTCCCGTGAGAAATTGGTATTATATGTACATAGCGCGAGCTTCTAGAGGGAAATACGAGATAGGAGGAGCGTTTGAGTTGCTTGTATTCTTTGATCAAAACCCTACTTCGTTAGAGAAGGTACAATCCTAAGCCTTCTAGATCTAAGTAATGGTTGCATCCAGTAGTTGTATGCAGTAGGAATTGTGTTTTCTTTTAGTTATTGATATGTTCTCTTATGTTGGTGTTATGTATTTATTATTGAAAAATCATTGTAATTAATGAGATATTTTTTTTCTGTGTTTTTGTAATGACCACTCTAAAAAGTATAAACATAGAAACAGCTAATAAAAAGGAAAAACTAAAGAAAATGTAAAACGAAAATGACAAATCGAACTAAAAGTGATAAAAGTGGTTACCGTAATAAGGAATAAAAATTTGAAAAGAAAAACGAATTCCTTCATACAAAGTTTGGAGAATTTACAAAGAAAAATTCAATTATGTAAATTGTACTTCGTAAAAATAGGATTTTTAATAAAATGTTGAGAAAAATTCAAAGTACGAGGAAAAAGGGTGTGTAAAGTGAAGTGCAAAATGCGGAATTTTCTATTTACTACACTTTTTTCTAGCATAAGAAATCGAGTTTGATAAAATAGATTTTTCCAAAATTCAAGTATTAGAAGATGTGTGATAGGGTTTTATGTATGTAAAAATTTGATTGAACCATACTTCTAATTAATAGAAGTGTGAGAAAAATTGGATGAAAAGCCATTTTTACTTTTAAAAGATCGCATTTATATAGAATTACTAGTATGCTTAGGATGTTTGAATTATGTTTCAAAAAGAATTTTTAAAGAAAAGAGCATTCATATAAGTGGTACCGCTTAAATATTCATGTACATTCATATTACTTATGGTGTGGTATACTTTGCACAATGACTCGAGTGATTGCAAATTTGAATGCATACCAAATGGATGTGATTAAGTAAGTAGGTGCGAGGAATTACATACTTTTATCCTTGTCGAATTTCGAGGATGAAATTCCTAAAGTGTGGAAGAATATAGCACCCCTCATTTTTCTAGAAAAAATAGATAACATGATTTAATTATTACTAGAAAAAATAAACTTTTTTGAATTGTTGGAATCTTACTAGGAGACATGTATCATTGCATTCGTGATAACTTTCTGATTAATTTATATATATAATACGCTCCTAATGAAGTTCGTATGGAAAAGTTATTGACGTTCGAAGCTCACGGTTGGAGAATAATTATATGTTTAAATGCATGCATGTGTGTGTGTATATGTAAGAATCCCAGAAATAATCATGCATTTGAATTTGAAAAATTAACGCATAATATAAATGGAAATAAATCGAATTTAAATAAAACGTTAACGATATACAAAAATAAATTTAACGTTATAAATATAATTAACCCGCAAACTGAAACCACGTTGTTTGCAAAGTGTGTAACCCATGCGGGTCTACCGCCATAGGGGTTAGGTCAACCTATAGGTTGACCACCCGATAGTATAGTTCGACCTAAACGTAGTTAAAACCACGTGAACATGGCATGAACGTGGCTTATTGTATGTATGGTTCAAATCCGTTTTAATCCGACGAATGATGCAGTTTGGAACCGTTGTAAATAAATGTGCAGGGCTACCATCCAAGCTTATTTTATTCTAAATAGACGTGGAAGCCCTATCACTTTTCTTTCTCCTTCAATTCTTTAGAAATTATATAATCCTGAATTAGGCCATCTAATTCACAAATTAAAGGAGGAGATCGTAGATCTAGGATAAGGATTTTCAAACTGAATCATTCATACGAGGTAAGATTTCAAATCTGATTTTTATGTTTAGTTAAATTATGTTTGTGACGGCCCGCCCCACACCAGCCGACATTTTCAATGAAGTGCGTTGTACCAACATCCAACCAGTACGGGATGGTCGTTAAAAGAAAGGAAAAGGAAAGGAATTTGAACGGTGAACCAACAAAGAACCTGTAGTATATCTCACGGCGCATGGAACAAAATATAATAATAACATAACTTGATATAAAACAGGTGAGACAATGCATAAGCTGAAAACTAAACCATCATAGCAGTGGAAAATTCAAAATATAGCTTATGATCCAAACCATCTTTATTACAAATTTTCAAACTGTCTCTAAAGAAAAATAGGAAGGTATACTACTAATGCCCAAAGTAGTGACTAGCAACAACACAGGGAGAATATATGGGAATGATACGTATAAGCCTCCTGCTCGTCTCCGGACAGCTACTCGTGCATAATCAGCTAACATGTCTCTAGTCTGCTCGTTTAGGAGCACCTAGAGTAATAAGAAGTGACATAAAACTCTGGGTCAGACTAAAGTCTGGTATGAGCGATAAGCAGCAAAAACAGAACAATAACAGGTATACATAACCATACCTGAACTCGCAACCAAAGAGCTAGCACAACAGGATGTACAATACTCTAAGGTGACACTAACACATGGTGTGAAAATAATGGGGAGGGGGTGTGCATGTCATGGTGATAGCAAACATCAAACATAGCAACCATCCTCACATCTCTCACTCAGTGCGTAAAGTATACGACATCTACCACTTTGATCACCTAACTCTTTGCTACGATAACTCTGCCCTATGGAGTCATGACGGCTCCACTGCACTGATCCGTAACCATTAATACTTTGCTATGTCCACTCTGCCCCATGTAGTCATGACAACTCCACTTCACTGGCTCATAGCCCTGATACGATCACTTTTCCCCGTGGAGTCATGACAACTCCACTGCACTGATCCATAGCCAATATCCTTCTCTGGCGAGTCAAAGCTATAGGCATCGATAACCCATTTGCACATGTCACACAGCAAAGTCCAACTCATGAAGTTAACTCGTTGATCCCCATTTGGATCCTGAGTAATAACCTCCCATTTGAACTTCCTTTGCATCTCGGGTTTTAGTCAAGTTGGAGTTGGTCTTCAGAAGAGTCGTCGCGTATAAGCAGAAGTACACATCCGGTTCGGTTTGGATCATCATCGGATCACCTCCTTGGTTCGGTTCGGGTCCTTGGTTGGGTTCGGTCTGTGGTCATTGCCTCGGTTCAATCGTGAAGCTCCATGGTGCAGTTTGGTTCGGTTCTCCCCTTCTGGCTCGGTTCGGTGCTCCTGAGGCGGTTGAGTTCGGTGCTCCTGAGGCGGTTCGGTTCGGTGTTACTCTAGTTTAATGCCACATTCAAACTCCAACCCTATTCCAACCCGATCCGATCTGGCCTTCCTTGTTGCCTCTTTCATTTGCACACTCCCGAAGATGCCAAGTTCCAGTTCGGTTCGATAGCCGATCCGATCCCCCTATCCGATCCGATCCGGATCTCTACAGCATTTCCAACAAGCCAATTTTCGTCCATTCTCGCCATATGACGTCGTTTTCAACCATTTTAACTTTACTAATCAATCATAAAACATTACAAATAGTAGTAGTAACATATAGGATCCATCAACAAGGTCAAAACATCAAGCATATAAGTTATTTTAGATCAAACATACCCAAAAAGCATGATTTTCCCCTTAATCATGTTTAACTATAATTAATGATAGGATTAACAAAACATGCCCAAATTAACCCAAATTTTTATCGGAGACCTTAAATAATATTTAAGAATTTTTACATATTTTTCCAGAATTTTATCATGCATAATTTCGCTAATTATCACTAATCACCCTAATTAGCCGTAATTAGTGAAAAACAATGCAACTCACTTGCCTTAGCCACAAATAAATTATAGATTTGAACTTTTCTACTATTTTGGGTCGAATTCCTATGCAACACAGCAGTCCAACTCTGATTTGGTGTTGAATTACCTTGATTTGATGTAGCTTAGCTTAATCTTCAATTAGAAAGCGATTAGGAGTTGTTTAGAAGAGATTTAGAAGGTGGAAGCCATTGTTACGGTTGAAGAGAAGTAGGTGGCGGCTGTAAAAATGACAAAGAAAGTTTTCTCTAACCCTTTTCAGCTCTTATGCAACCCTAATCCCAAAAACCCCCAATGGGCCTAGCTGTTAATCGCCCTATTTGGCCCGGTTATGCTGTTTTTCACTTTCTAAACCTTATTTCAGCCATATCTCCCAAACGGTAAGTCTGTTTGACAAATGTGACCACTCTACAGAAAGGTAAACCATCATCCGGATTCAATGGAAGTGATTTCAGGTCAAAACTCCTTACCAATCAAAAGTTATGGGAAATACAAGATTCACAAGGGGCAAAATGGTCATTTAAAAATTAGCAAAAATCATGAATATGAGAAATGACCCCAATAGTCGTTCCCCAAAGTGAACCGACTATAAGACCTTGTATGAAAATGAAATAAATATTCTACGACCCTCCGATACGTAGAATGCGGGTCGTTACAATGTTATTTAGATCCAAATTTATACATCCCTATAAATTCTAGTTTATGGCTCTAAATAGGGAATTGCAAAATGGAAGATTATGGATAATAGGACCAGAACTGGATCAGATATAAGATTTGGAGTGCTACTACAAGTGAGTGGATTAAATTATATATGTTTTATGATGATGATATATGTATCGTTATATTTCTGATATGAGTACCGAAATGGACACTGTTATATTTAGGCTAATTAAAGAAATTAGTTTATTCAAATTATTCATCTTAAACTGTAAATATTAAAGATGTTGGACTTAGATGTAAAAATTATTCTAATACGAATAAAAATGAACATATAAGTAAGTTTGGGCTTAAAAATTAAACTACAAAGGGCCTCTACAAGAAATATGTCTATTCACAGCGTTGAAAAAAACGTTGTTATAGCCTTTAATAGCGTTTTGATGAACGCGGTCTAACAACATGATGTTATAGGTCCCTGGGTATATTACAACGTTTTCAAAAATATTGTAGAAAAGTGGCATATTACAGCGTTTCAAATGGTGTTGTCCTTATGTTTATACAGCGTTTTACATTGTTCCAGAAATGTTGTTATCTTCCGTTTTCTACAGCGTTTAGCCACATATCACAGCATTCCTCGAAGTTTACAAGTTCTTTACTACCACAGCGTTTTGCCACATATCACAGCGTTTCTGAAAGTTTACATGTTCTTTACTATCACATTGTTTTGCCATATATCACAACATTTTCTGCATCTATCACAACATTTACATATTGTAGTATCAAAATATTCATGCACAAACATATCAACAACATGTAAACATATATCAACCAACTAATTATATAACATAATATTCATACATAATTTCCATAAAATAATAACACCGTAAACTAAATTTACACAATATCCGTCGAACAAAGTCATGATATTTACAAATAAAACAAAATTTCCATAAAACAAATTTGCGGCAAATACCAACAAAATGAACATCTAAAAGTTATCGCTTTCTCCATAATCAAATACAACAAGCGGTCTTTTTGTTGAGGGATCTTCAGAAGCGCCTAACGATATTCTGATTATAGCCGATTGCACAGTGATGCCCATCCCCAATACCTATACACATGTGTTCATGTTAGCATTTGGTCATGATTACACAGTAACAAGAAAACAATGCTCGATAACAAGAAAAAAGAATACAAAGATAAAGTTGAAGATAACAACATAGCATACTTGGTAATATTTTATAATAGTTAGTTAGTTTTTATAATGCTTAGTTAATTTTTAATTATTGCTATAATTATTATAGAATACTTAGTAATATTTTATATTTTAATATACTTAGTTAACTTTTATAATCGTTAGTTAATTTTTATAAAATTAGTAAACTTAATTTTTTATAATAGTTAGTTAATTTTATAATACTTAGTTAATTTTTATAATAGTTAGTTAATTCTATAATACTTAGTTAATTTATAATACTTAGTTAATTTTATAATACTTAGTTAGTTTTATAATACTTACTTAATACTTAGTTAATTTTTATAATACTTAGTTAATTTTTATAATACTTAGTTAATTTTATAATACTTAGTTAATTTTATAATACTTAATACTTAGTTAATTTTATAATACTTACTTAATACATAGTTAATTTTTATAATACTTAGTTAATTTTTTATAAAATTAGTAAACTTAGTTAATTTTCATACCGCTTAGTTAATTTTTATAATACTTAGTTAATTTTTATATTAGTTAGTTAATTTTTATAATATTAGTAAACTTAATTATTTTTTTATAACAGTTAGTTAATTTTTATAATACTTAGTTAGTTTTATAATATTTAATACTTAGTTAATTTTATAATACTTAGTTAATTTTATAATACTGACTTAATACTTAGTTAATTTTATAATACTTAGTTAATTTACTACTATTATAAGTCTTATTGTTATTATTATTATTATAAAAGTTTAGTTATGTTTTGTATTTTTATGTACTTTGTTAATCCTACATGAATGCCATGAACATGTAGTGTGATGAATATAATTACTTATAGAAAAATATGCAGAAGCATCGTCATCATCGCCGTCATTGGAAAGGCTCAAGGCATGTCTCATTAACAAAAGGACCATAAGTTGCATAAGAAAAACAAGTAATAAGTTGACATCGCATACAACCAATCGGTCGATAGAAGGAAAACTAGAAACAACAGCAAATTCCAAACGTCTGAACCTATTTTCAGACATGTGACCTGGTGCAGACATTTGGAAAATAAGTTCCAGACGTCTGAAATGGATTTCGGCCAACATCTTAAGACCATTTCAGACGTCTGAAATTTATTTGAGACATCTGAAAATGTTCTCGGGCAATTCCTAGGCTTGGTACAGACCTGTTCTGTTTTTGTTTTCCAATGAACAACTACCCTTATGTATGCGAGATGGTACGACCATGAACAAGTAGTATTATGAACAACTAATTAGAAATGTATAAGATGTATATTTAACTATACACTTTGCTAAGCGGCACCGAAACTCACAAGCCTGAAACTGTAGAAATTTTATATGTACCACAGTTAAAAGAGCTTCAAGTGCTTTTAGAGCAGCCACCTTAGCATTACTAATCAATTTTTCGGAAAGGTATAAACCCATGCCTAATTAAAAGAATGAAACTTGGCATAGTATACAAACAAAGACAATGAAGTCAAGACAAGAAGAAACCTACCTAAATTCAACGCTTGTAATCAAAATTCAACGCTTGTAACCTAAATTCAACACTTGTAATCTAAATTCAACGATCTTAGTACATGATGTAGTCGTCGTGAAGACATGTAAACCCCCATAACCTCACATGTACCATAACCATTACTGATAAAATGAAAGCAAAGCAAGCAACCTGAATCATAGCGGTGCAACGGTCACAACAAATTGAAAAAGCGAAAAATCAGCAAGCTCAAAAGGAAACCATAGAACCGGGTCCAACAAAGCAGCAAGGCATCAAGTAAAAAACAGATAGCAGAACCGAATCATTTGGGACACATCCATACGCATGTGCTAAAACCATCAAGGGCTCACAAGCCAAAGACCTAGCACCGGAACCAAGAAGGTAATCAGGAAACAAACAAAGGGCAGAAGGTTACATAAAAACTGGAACCTCATAACTCACTAAAGGAAAAGTGAGATAAAAGCCATACACATGCGTAGCTAAAACAAGCAGTTTGTCATTAAAAACTTGAACAAAAAGAGGAGGAGTTACCTGACCACATGAACCCAGAACAACCCAGAACACCGAAAACCCCGGCACACCAACAAGATGAACTACCACCGAACCAAAGCCTTCCATCACTTCGGATACAGCACTATCACAAGCTGCGCCAGCTATAGCCATTGTCTGGCAGAGAGAGAGAGAGATCTCCTCAATAGACGAAGAGGCTTCACCAAAGTCACAAGTCGAGCAAGAAGCGAGTTGCCCCACCTCAGTTGCTCCGCTTAGAGAGCCAAACTCTGGCGGCAAACGGATTACATGAATCAGATATCTCATCAAATGCCCTTTCATAGGTCTGACTTCAGCTCCCACGTAGGTCTGGCAGTTTTCTTCAGCTAGTTGATTCACATGTTTGACACACCGAACACATCCTGGATCTTGAAAACATTCCTCTAAGCATCCCAAATGTTCAGACCATAGCGACATTCTGTATCCATATACCTGTGTATTCGTTCTATTATTAATTTCCTGGTTAATTCAAAGAATGCATATACTAAAGCCTGCAATTTCTTAAATATATACATTTTTATTCAATAATTTTCCGAGTACCCTTGTAATTTATGTACAATTAACTATGCATATCGGACTGAAGCTATATATCTTTTGCTGCTCAACAACCCATGAAAGATGAGTTTTTTTTATTTATTGTTGTAATATGGTCAGTATTAATGTACTTGGCACTTTTACTACAATTCGGTTATTTTTAAGTTGCAGAATATGGTAATTTTTGTGAATTATCCAAAAATCCAAGGTTCATCTGTAAACTCAGAGAAAATATGAGTGCCTGTCAACTTTGGGTTTAATAATTTTTGTTTAAGGCTGTCAGTTTCATGGGTTGAAATAGTTGTTTTTGGTTCTACCAGTCTGTATCATCAATGAACAACCAAAATCTATTGTCAAAACACATGGTATTTTCTTTTTAAAAAAATTACATGAGGTCGTACGACGTAAAATTAACCAAATATCCATAGATCATCTTTGGATATTAAAGAATTTGTAGTTTATACAAGTAAAACTAGTTGTTCACACCGATTCACTTTAACAGCATAATAGAGAATAGCTATAACATTTTACATAGAATAGAGGGTAATGAAGTAACTTACCCTTGCAGAATTTAAATTAAATTAAAAAGGTTGAAATAAAAATTGGACCTGTCCATGAGGATGGCTCCCCTTTTTAGCCCATGTACGATGTGGTTGGTATGCACCCATTGCAATTTCCGTATCCCTTGATCCATCCATTGATTTTTGGTTGATGTTTGCAGATCCAATTATTACATATTCGTCGTCAACTATCATTCCTTTGGCATACACATAGATCATAAATCCACGGGACTTTTGAATTAAACACTTTACACAAATGCAAATGATATATAACACTTGTTCAATTTCTTTAGGAAAAATAAAATGTTATTATAGCTAAAAGAGAAACATAAACAACTACCAATGCACTATTGTCACAAGAAGCATTTGCCATTTGAATTTTTTCACCGAGTTCAGGTTCACACTGATCTAGACAGTAGAAATTCAAATAATCGCTTGGATGATCACATTCGGAAAGCCATGCTTTCTCTAGTGCTTGTGCTATGATACGATACATCATTGACATTAATTGTTTGTCCCTGTCAAGTATTAAGTATTTGATTTGAATTTGTATTAGTAAAATGGTTGTTTGTATAGCTACTCCATTATAGGTCAACAAAGAATAAATAAGAAACCACTTTAGTAAAAGTACATTTTGTTGCATAAAATATAACAAAAATGTTAACCTGCCAAAAGAGAATTTCCTGAACTCCAGCTCCATTTGGGATTCCTTCAGGCCACATCGGTATCATAATATATACAGAGAATCTTTCATTTGCATTGATCTTGCTAGCAATCTTTAATGCTAATTCCATTGGTATTAGATTATCCGCTCCTAGCATAGATTACAATTTGTCATTGGTTGTCAAAAGAAAAGGAAATAGAAAATGAAGCCGAATCATCCAGTAACTATAGCAGATAAGCTTGCAGAATGGTTGTGTACACAAATGATTTCAAATTAGGTAAAGACACGACATTGTCAAGAACAACAAATCATTTACGCAGTTTATACACTGTCCGTGAATGTGAACTTCCATTAAGGTACCTGCATTTTTGTACGATGGCCAGCTATAAGATGACCCAACGAAAATTTGATTTTCTATGTATATGAAATGTTGTGTAGATCTTATTGCTTTCACATAAGCATTGTGTATGCTCTTGTCAATAGTTACATTCTTCGCACAAACAAGATTCTGCCAAAAGAGATAGGAAATTTTCATTACAGTTGCTCGCAATATATTACTTAAGAAAAAAACTCCATTTTAACCTTTAATTCGGCCGCCTAAACAACTTTTGGGAATCCAGTTACTGAACCCGAGTTTATTGATCGAAAAATCTAGCAAAAAATATATTTGTCAACCTGATTTCCCATACAACAAATTGAGTAAGTCAAAAGATAGCATCACAAAAGATTATAAACCTAAACATGCCAATTTTCAGGATCTTTTTCATCTAAAACACGACAACAGAATTTGATGAAGTGGGCATGAGTATCCATGAAATCCTGTCCAGTTTAATCAAATCATCATGCCAATCTGAAACGGAAGTGTTTTGATCAGAAGTGTGTGTGTATTCAGAAACATTCAACAGCATAGCTTGGATACCAACAATAAGAGTTTAAAGCATATGGAAATGTTTAAACTCTTATTAGCTTTCACAAATCATCCATGGTAAAATCATTAGCTTTTAGAAGCAATCATAAGATGGTTACAGCTTTCTACAGATTTCAATTAGTCTGACAACAACTCACAGAATTGTAGTATCCAACCCAAATTTTATCCTAACTAAAAAAACCTAAAAAGAAAAAATATCGAAATAAAACCAAATGAGGAAAATTTATACCTTAACTTTAGATAACACAAGCATAACTTGACGCTCCTACCATTCAGTGAGATCCTTATCAACTTCTTTTACATTTCGGTCATCAGAAACCAATCAAAATCACAATTTTAACTCAATTACAGCTTTTTGATAAACAAAAGCATAAATGTATCAGACCTTACTTCCGTGTTATACAACAACGACACAATCAAACCAGTAACTTAAGGCAAAATTAATTCACCAAATGTCCAAATCATATTGATTCAGCACCAAAAAGATACAACTTTAACAGATCTAACTAATACCTACGCTACAGTGGATTGGAGATTCATCGTGACCACCACCGACGAACTCACAAGAAAATCTAAAACCTAACTTTATTAGCTACAAGCAAACAGTGGATCATGAAGTAGACAACTAAAAACTAGGGTTAAGAATTTAAAACTCACCATTTTCGGCAAGTTTAGGGAGACCGACGCTCATAAAACGGCCAACAAGGGAGATGCGCAGGATCAAGGAAGATGCGTTTTTCAAATTAGGCAAATTGAATTTAAATTTGACAGGAGAGAAAATGAAAATCACGAAGAGGGAAATTGATTGGTGACTAAAAGACGAGGGATTTCTATTTGGATTTCGCGGCCGAAATTAGAAGAAGTGGAGGGAAGTAAAAAAAACTCCCACTTTAATTTATCCCAGCGTTTCTCACATAAAACCATGTACTAACCTTTGTTTTCCACGACAAAGAGAAGAAAACGTTGTCTTCTGGTATTGTAGATAACCAATTTTCTTGTAGTGGGCGTAACCCTAAATAGAAAAAGATTTACGGTAATAATATCAAATACACAAAAGTGGAATAAAAAGGGAATTTACTATAAGCTGATTTGGAAAGTTAGTAATATTTTGGTTGGATGGAAAAGAATAGATTTTCATATTACAAGTTTTAGAAAAATTGCAATGGATGTAATTACCAAGATAAATTTTAAAGAAGAAAGATTAGTGCAAAATAGAGATGTCACTGTATATTGTATTACCTAATAATAAGAAAGAGAACCCACTAAAATATTTCTATAGTAAATACATAAATAGATTTTAGTAGTATTTCTGTAGCCAACCCACTAAAATATGACTAACTCCCTAAAGATAAGATTAAGGATAAAATATAACAATTAAGATCAGAATAAAAATAAAATTAACAGTAATCAAGTTGAGTACTTGATAGGCTAAAAAAGGACATTAACGGTAAAAGATATGAAGACAAATAAAGAAAAGAATTGATATATGTCTTTAAGACACATTGGTAAAGAAAGAAAATAAAAAGATTATTATGATAAGTAGTTTATGGTAGATAGATAGATACAGTTTTCGGACTAGGGCTACCATGTAACAGTAAAAAATCTACAAGAGTATTAAATGTAATAATAAAAGAAAAGGAAAGACAAGTTAGGCGCATGAAAGAAAGATTAAACGTGAAATCTAATAAAAGACGTGGTTGCAATGATAACCTCATAATGCGCGTTAAGAATGGTCTAAATGGAACGTGGATGTAGCCAATCATGGTGGTTTACCATAGATCCTTTAAAGTAGAGAAAGTTAATACCAACCACAACCACAACATGGTATATATGTGGTCTCAAGAGACGTGGAGGATACCCTAGGATAAGTATCCTTCGACGTAGGCATATGAGGCGGTCCATTAAAGGCGGGTTTTATAGAGAGTTTATTAAGACGGTATGCCTTGACAACATCAGGCAGTTTAAAGACTGATGGATGATTCACATATTCATATGACTCCGGGTTTGGCACCTATTTAAAGGACGGTACCTGCTCGCGTATCGGTCATCATCAGTCATTAGCGAGTGTTGGGATGGACTTGAGCTAGACCTTTGTAGTCTAGTGATCTTTCACTAGTGCCACGTTGTGGGATCAGGAGTCTAGACGTAAATGGTTACGTGAAAGTCTACAATATAGGCATTGGAGCGGTTCACTGTGGATATCCGCAATGTGGTCAGATCTACTAGCGAGTAGATAGAGTGTGATTTACGTGCAAAGATGAGAGTAGTGTAACTTTAATAAATCCAATATAACAAAGATGATAATATAACAGTGTGTGCAATATTATGCTTAAAAGTATATAATTTGTCTGTCATCAAAACATTACTTTCGATTTGTTTCTCATAACTACCCGCAGGATAGATAGAAGAAGAAGAAACATTATTCAGCTTAAAGACACTTGATTTAGAAAGTATATTACCTTGATGAGTATCTTTTTACTATCATATTTTAAATCATTTTCGATGTGAGTTATTATTTGCATATGGGGTCTAAATGGCCTATACCCTAACCCTATCATGTTATTATTTGCATGAGAATGTTAGCAGGAAAAGCCGGACTGCACCCCCACTGCTTTTCTTGTGTAATATTTGTGTACTGAGCTATCATGTAAAGGTTGGTACATGGCTGTGTACAGGCTAGCGACTTTAGCTCTTTCTGATTGGACCACTGTGGAAGTGGTGGCACACTTGGTTTTAATTAAGGATATGATTTAGAAATATATTTGGACACTGTCCATTCATGATGTCTAGAGTATTTTATTCGGTCATTAAATAGGAGTTTGGATTTCCATGTTTCGGATCCACTGTATTTTAAGCATCATGCCACTTTAATTTGTTCAAGCTAAGAATGTGAGCTCTTTTTAAGTAAAGAATGTGAAGTTGTGTACGACCGTATCTTTCTATCTTCATCTTCCAAGCGATTCCCAATGTTACCAGGATTGGTATTCTCTCGCGTTTTGCTAAGAAAGAACGATAGTTTGAATATGAAAATTTCGCATATCGTTTGATATCACGAAGAAGTGATACAAATATAAATTGGTAGAAACGCAACATTAATGATTCTTTTTATTACATTGTTAAATCATATGTCAACTTATACATGTATAAAAACGTATTGATTTGTGTAAAGTGGTGTTGCGTTTGTGTTGAGTAGGAGTGGTGATGAGAAGATTAGTTGAATTTGTCTGAAGTTGAAGTGGCGTTGAGGAGGGCTTGAATTGTTCTATCCCGAAAGCCCCTAACTCTTCGTGTGTTCGTCCAATCACAGCTTGCTGATTTTCATTTTTGCAG
Source organism: Allium sativum (assembly GCA_030737875.1). NCBI lineage: Eukaryota > Viridiplantae > Streptophyta > Magnoliopsida > Asparagales > Amaryllidaceae > Allium > Allium sativum. The sequence continues at coordinate 72,978,954 of CM060923.1, read as the reverse complement.
TAACATCCCTCAATCGTTGAATGATTTAATTGCAAAAGGTGCAAATCGGATAAATCAAGGCCGTTGAACACACGGAGACAGTGGGTCGCCGGATAGAAGAATTGGCCTCGTTGGGGAGTTGTGAAGTTGGAGGTGTTTGTATAGAAAAGGTTGAGCTGGCCGTTTGAAACAGCGGTGGTTGTAGCTCGAACGTCGGAACCGTCAAGTGCATTGTACGCCAGCGCAAGGATCAATTCTTTACAATTGACTGCGAAAGGCAAGTAAGTTCAACAAAGTACATTTTAGTGATAACAATGCTCCCTATCTATCCAAAACAATACTAAAAGCAGAACAAATAAAACTGTTTTGAATGAGCATAGGGACCATATTAAATTGCACAAATAATCACTCTGTCCTCCGTATCCAACCAATAAAAACTCCTGGATTCCACATTTTCGTAATTAAGCCCTTACTCAATTGCAAAAAGGTGAAAACCAGATATTCTGATTTGTTGAATACAGAGGGGACAGAGGATTTGGGTATATGTGATTTGCTCTAATTAAATTGACAACGCTACTTGTTACAATTTAATGATTGGACGAGAAAAACATGGAACTTTTTTATTTTATTTTATAAAAGTTTAAAGTTTCAATATATTATACAACGCTGCGGTTTATTTATATATATATATATCGCCAAACTGCTATTTATTGTAATATGTTTAGATCCTGTATCGTACAGTGTTCTACAAACAATGAAGAACGTAACTCTCTAATAACATATGTATACGTGCTTCATGTTCTATGATTTATATCAACTGTTTACACCAGACCTTTAAGGTGAAGTTAAATTTCATTATTTTTGTTAAAGCAATTTGTTGTTGTCCAACAACTATAGATGGAAGGATGTCTTTAGTGAAAAAGGAGTCTCAATTATTAGAAGTAAACAGGTGTTAAGAAAGAGACATGCTGCTGATACTACTGCAATTGGTATAGTTGCCCATACTTTACCATTGAACTGCCTGAATTTACGCATTTCACTTTGTAGCTTTTATTTATATTTAATTTAATACAGGGTGGATCGCACCATTTCCCAGCTGGACAAAAGTTAGCAAGTAATAAAAAGAAACTTCGTCACAAAAGGGAGCCAAAAGAGTTTACAGTGGTTAGTCAATGCTTTCGGTGTGTGTGTATATACATATATAAGGCAAATTCGAGAGCACCCGTAACAATACAGCACCCCAAATGCTCCTCATTCTCCACCAAACATTTCTCCTTCTCTCTCCTTCCACTAATTCTCTTACTTTCCACTCACTTTTTTTAATATAAATCGGCGATAGATATCAGAAAGCATTTGGGGTGCTCCATTTTTGGGGTGCAGCCGATCCCTTGCACACACACACACACACACACATATATATATATATATATATATATATATATATGCGAACGTTCAATGACACCCCAAATAGTGCAGCACCCCTAAATGCCCTCTGATTTCCACCACATATCTGTTTCTTTCTCCCTCCACTCATTCTCTCACCTACTGCTCACTTATTCTAACATAAATGCTTGCTTTATATAGAGCGGCAAGTGGAGTGCTCACTATTTGGGGTGCGATTGAACGCTCCTTATATATATATATATATATATATATATATATATATATATATATATATATATATATATATATAAGGAGCGTTCAATGACACCCCAAATAGTGCAGCACCCCTTTAGCCTCTCTGGTTTCCAATACACATTCTCATTTCTCTCTCCTTCCACTAATTCTCTCTCTCCCCACTAACTTATTTAACTATAAAACAAAAGGGGTGCCAAGAATTTGGGGTGCCATATAACCCCCAGATAGGATCAGGAGCACCCCAAACAGTGCAGCACCCCTTTAGCCCTCTGATTTTCACTACATATTCCCGCTTCTCTCTCTACCCACTAACTCTCTCTCCCTCCACTAACTTCTTTAAATATGAATGAGTGGTTTAGAATGAGGGGCATTTAGAGTGCCATAAAACCTACCTCATATATATATATATATATATATATATATATATATATATATATATATATATATATATATATATATATGCTACGCCTGATGAGCCAAAAAATGTAGATTATTGGACCTTTTATACTCACGTAGAAGATAAAAAATAGAAAACAATAAAACAGTGAAGAATTTTTGTATCAGGAACTGTGTCCATATTTTGTGATTCAACGGACACATTATACATACACGCACTAATAAAGATTTATCATCTCACTGATTGTAGCAAGCATTAAACAAGGTACAAAATTTTCTATTTTAGCAATTATAATTTTCTACTCGATTGATTGATGCACTTGATCGGTGCAGATTGATGATGTGTGGACTTGCTGATGACGGTTGAGAATGACGCGTGGCTGTAAAATTATTGAGATTGCATTGCTTAATAGTATCGCCATTAGATGGTACCAGTACGAAGGCACGTCTGTTGGACGTATGCATGAACAATCGGAATTAAAGATGGTTTTGTGCAGAAGTGGGTGGAAAATTAAGAGCAGAAGTTGATTCCAGTGACATACAAAACTCCAGAAGTACTGTGATATGTTCGGTTGTCATATTCACGGTATCAGACAACATACGCAACTAAAGAAGCATTAAAAATAAATGTACTAAAGGTAATCTCAAGTAACAAAAATCGACTGTCTAGAGCAATACAAACATATCAAAATTGTAAATAGATCGTAGAAACAGAATGTTAATTACCCACCTAGGTTGGTAACAAACAGTGAGTAGTTAGCATCTGTATGGATACATAGAAATTTAAGACAGTACAAAAAAGCTGACACCATAACTTTTTATTTTGTAACACAAACAGAAATAAAAACTGATGACGAAAAGGAAACACAGGTAGAAGTTGGAAGCAGCACTACTATTTAGTTGATTTTGTAGCCATATACTCTAATTCAATTCGGTCAACGTCTGCAAGCTACAGAAATAAAAAAAAAAATTGGTAAAAAAAGCTTTTAACGTAGGACAAATGTGATGCAAATAAGTGAAGGAAGTTAAAATAGTTCATAGCAAACCACTTCAGGAGAGGAGAAATAAGCGCATAGCATAAGTCAGTTATCAACATGGTCGGCGGATGATGTAAATGCAAAATGAAACTGAATAAATGTATGCATTTATTCACATTTTCTGGAACTCATTTATATGCAATTAGTATTGCAAATTTTAATGTGTATTGCATTCAAAAAACAATAACTCTTTATACTTTGGACAATGTAATAAAAAAATGTTGCTCACCTTGCTTTTCTTCCAGCAATGAATGATAACATAGTTGTGAACATACTCATCACAGCAGGCGCAATTGGAACTTTGAATTTCCCTGAAGTTATGTTGAAATGATAACGCGTGTTATGAAAAATTAGCACCTCTAAGCAATTAACCTTATTTAAATAAAGTAAAAATGAATACAACTTACAAAGGCTTACTATGATATTTGCAGCATACCAACTGTTTTGGCCTTATGTATATGGTTTTGGCAAAGCTTTATAGCAGTGAGAAAAACATTCATGAAGCACAACATACACGCAAAATTTTGAACATAGACTATTCTTTCTAACGATATTCCAAAACCATATATAGGAAAACTCAAAATGCAAAAAGTAACTAACTAAAATGCAATGCTTAAAAAACACGTTATAGTTGTAGCGCTGGATATTATTTATATAAACAGTGTATCATAGAAAAATGTATAGCACATAAAATTTATATATAACATAATGACCATATAAGAAATAAAAGCGTTCATTAACGCTGACTATTGTAATATGTTAAAAAATTAAACTATCCAGGTATTGGGGAAGTATAACTAACAGAAAATAAACATTAAATATTGAAGTATAATTAGATGCCCTATAATTATAAAAAATTATTCCAGTTTGGCCAAATTCAAGTGAATTTGATCAGTAGAGGGGTGAATGTTAATGTGGCATGTGTTTTCAGTGGTTAGCCTAAAAACATCTCGCACCTGTTTTTCCAATGTCTAATAATCCACAGGCTATGATGTACGGTTATGACTACAGTAGGTAGAACTGATGTGGATATTGATTAGGATGTGGAGTGGGAGAAGCTATGCAGAGCTATTACACTGAGAAATGGAAGATTGAGAGTGATTAACTGCATTTTAAAGAAGTTTATGCGTCTAGTGTGGCTCGAAAGAAATGCAAAGTTTTTACCCCAGAAGAAACTGAGTACTATATGCATTGACCGAACCTTACGTGAGCCAACACCAAACAACATATTGACATCCCTATAACTCATAAAATATTAACAGGAATGATTCAAAATTAGTTTAAATTTTCAGTGATTGAATTTAAGAGATGAATCGAATATATATATATATATATATATATATATATATATATATATATATATATAGTTGTACATGACACTTTTTTCTGTATGTGTAAAAACATCATCAGTTACAAAAGAGAGAACCAATTCACTTTATTTTACCTTAAGAAAAAAGATGTATCTTCCTGCTTAATGGATATCACTCAAACTATCATAACGCAAATCATTTGGACACAGTTTCCCGATTACCTATATAACTTCATGTTCGCGGCAAATGCCCAGAGTCTCTAAATTAATTCTTGATTGAGTTGGAATAATGAAAGATGAGAAAAAGAGTCGAAAACTGAAAAAAAACACAATATAGTAAACGTTAACGTAGAAAAATAGTCGAAAACTGAAACAACTTCAGGTGAAGGATGAATGTTATGGAACCATGAATACAGGATTGTGTATCCCTTACACTATATTTTTGAAGCCTGAAATCATGTATTCACAATGGTCAAAATAACACTTTTTTTGTAAAATAAACTTCTCTGTACTCTATAGTTTCATAAATAAATATAAAAGGAAAAAATGCAATACTATCTTGAACTGTTTTATTTTTTTGTCTTGAGAAAGAACAATTTTAATGCATTATATTGTGCAAATTCTAACAGTATATGGATATATTCTTGACAAAAACAATTACGACAAAGAATATATTTTTTTCATATGAAAAATATCCCAAGTTCAATTTGTATTTACTTATTAGAATAAGTGTTTCACACAAAAGAATTTATAGACTTTGGCCAGAATCACAAAATAAACAGTGCGAGATCGTCTAAAACCAAAGTTAGCTTAAACTGTCAAATAATGCATATGTATTTCACAAAAACAAAATAATCCATTCTTCATTGTACTGGCGTCGACTTATATATATTTCACAAAGTAAGATATATATATATATCATAATGTAAAATATATATTCAAAAGCAATGGATATGTGAATGAGTATATGTATGTACAAAGGGGGTTATACATATTCAAAACTATTTTTTTGGAAAGCAATCTCGATTGCTCTATTCAAGTGAAGTTGATCGGTAGAGGGGTGAACGTTAATGTGGCTTGTACTTTCAGTGGTCAACCTGAAAACATCTCGCACCTGTTTTTCCAATGTTTGGTAATCCACATGCTATGATGTACGGTTAAGACTACAGTAGGTAGAACTGATGTGGATATTAATAAGGATGTGGAGTGGGATAAGCCACACAGAGCTATTACACCGAGAAATGGAAGATCGAGAGTGATTAACTGCATTTTAAAGAATTTTACGCGTCTAGTGTGGCTCGAAAGAAATGCAAAAGTTTTCACCCCAAAAGAAACTGAGTACTATATGTATTGACCGAACCTTACATGAGCCAACACCAAACAACATATTGACCGAACCTTACGGTCTGCAAACTAAACTTACACATAATGCCCAACTGAAAATGTAATTTACTCTTGCACCCAATCAAAACACAAAATTTTCATTGTGCAAAGACATTAACCTTTTTAGGCACAACCCAAATCATCTCAAAAGATAAAGTTGAACAAACAAAAAGAAAAAAATTATGGGTTGAATATAAAATCTTGCAGCTCCATCATGAAAAGGTTGTTTCACTTCATAGCGTACTTTGATCGAGAAATATCTTATATAGTTTATTACTATAGAATAACTATTAAAATACAATTAGACAGCCGCATAAGAAAGCAGGTCTGAATCTATTTGTACAAACATTTAGAAACATAGTGCTAATAAAATACATAGAAACTTGATTTAAGATTATTGACAGGTCATTAGTTTCATTAATTTTTAAGTACACCACATTTTTTGCGGAGGCAATAAATGCAGGCTAAAATAGTAATAAAACACAGCAAAAATATAGGATTATATCATGAACAGAAAATAGGAAATTGGTTACCTTAAAACTTTAGTCGTAGAGATTGCTTTCTGCAATAATATATACTGCAAGAAACAAGATTCCTCGACAGAGAATTAGAGGCCTTCGAGACACATCTAAGCTTCAGGATAATGAAATATGATAAATATGACTTTAGATGTAAAGCATTCCCAATTTAAAAGTAGAAAATAGTTAATGCAATATCAAACATCGGTAAATATGCAGCAAATAGTACGAAAAATGAGGTTTTGCCGATAGACACATTTAGGATAACAATATCAAATAAGACAGAAGTAAAATTAAGCATATGAGTGTAAACTAAAGTTTAACCCAGTTACAATTTCTTCATATCTCGTCAATTAATTCCTCCAACCCAAACTTTGCAAATCAATCTATTTAATAACCAACTATCCAGTCACCCATTTATTTTGTTTATTACAATGAATATGCAACCCTCATTAATCATTTTTTGAAACATATGGAGTGCGAAACCTAAAAGTTATAGTCATACATGTTACACCTTTAAGCATGAAAGTCATGAACAAAAAAAAATAGCACCAACCCATCATAAAAAATGAACATATGGTGAGAGAAAATAGGTTATAAAATAACAGATAATTTAAAAATGATTCCAACTATTCTGTCAATATTTTTTGCGCATAATCTCAACTTATAATTCTATCAGTCATGTATAATTGAAAAAGCACAAATTAGGAATTGAAATAAACAAATGAAGGTTGTGTTTGCATCTACGAAAACAAAGAGCAAAATAGAATTACTTCAGGTATGTTGTAATGAGACAAAAATAAAATATGTAAAATCATTAAATGGAGGAAAAGTTATAACATTGGTTACATTACCTTATCAATCATTGTGTTTGCATATAAACTATATTGCGACATCTAACATCATGCTCTTGAGAACACTCCATACTTTTCTGATTTGCCCCAAAAATACATGAATCTGCGGTAACATTAAACATGATAACATGTATAACTTGATTTATTCTCTCTTTTTTTTTTGGCAAACCAACGTAATTGATTCTTATAAGGTAAAAAAAAAATATACACCTTAGCAGATCTGAATGAAACAACCGGTAGAACAGTGTGTTAGGTGGCAGATCTGGACGTTAGTAGCCAGAATCTGGAAATTTGGAAGCAAATCATTCGTATAAGGTTAGATGATGGTGGATACACTGTCATAAATGTAAATAATATATACCTTCGTAGATCTGACGGAAACAAAGTGTAGTATAGCATCTGCAGTGGCAGATCTGAAAGTAAGAGGTCGGAATGTTGAACTTTGCAAGCAAATCGTAAGAAATGGGTTGAAGCATTTAAAAGTAAAGAAATGTACCTATTATGACATGGATTAGAGGGTAGGAGGGTTCGTGGAGTACAGGATCTGAAACTCAGCAGAAGGTCGGAGAAAACTGGAGAAATTGTAGCTACAGTAGCTATCGGTGGTGACGATATCGGTGCAGAAGGTCAACACATGAAAGGAGATATGTGGAGTAAAAGTTGAAGATTTAACGTCGTAGGGATTGAGAAGGGTAAAGACATGGATGGGAGAAAGAGAAGAAAGGCGTGGAAGAGGGATGGAAATGGAGGAAAGCAAAAGACGTGGGTTTGAAGCGGTTGACTAACCGGCTTTAGTGGTGAAAAGCAGAAACAAATAAGGATAGCGGGAGGACGAAATTGCCCTGAAAGCCTACCATGTTCTAGTGTTTAACAGTGGGAGGGTATTGGGTATTTCAGGAAACATATAAAAGCTTCACCACACCTAAATGATTTTCTTTATTAGTAGAGATTTAGGATGGCAATGGTGGATCTGGATTTAGGGTCGGTTCTAAGGTTGAATATGGAGCATTACTAACCCGCCCCAACCCTACCTGCATCATGTATACATGTTATTACTTGAATATTATATTATTTTAATCAACAAGCTATAAATTTTTCATAGTATTAAGTTACATCAATGATAATGATACAATAACAAATGCATACATTTTCAACTATTATCTTACAACTCATTTTTATTATATTCTCTTATCATTGCAAACACATTATAGTTTAAATATAATTTACCGTTTACTGATAAAAAATATAAGTATATAAATTTGTGTACATTAGAACACAATTTTACCAAATTATGGGGAGGGTCGAGCCTACCCCGAACCAGAGTTTCGGGTACAGGGCAAAATTCCAGACTCGCACGAGGTCTACGGAGTGCATCTAAGGCGGGATTTAAAAAGCTCGTGACGGTCTGAGGCACGAGAAACCCACCCCATCGCCATTCATTTGGTATTTAACAAGTATTCTTAAGCCACTTGCACATACTCCCAACCAAAGTAATAAAACATAACTCAAACTGGATGGTAAAATATTACGCTAATGCTTAATCAACCGGCAATTAATTAGTCAAAAAACGTGGCAGGGATACAGGGCAATGGATTCTTCTCCATCCGTGATTTGCATTCAATTTACACTGCGTATTTCCAGATGCGGTGATTTTCACCGCAATATTTTCGATCGTTCTAGCATTACTCAAAATATTATGCATAGTCAATTTTAATATAGCTCGTTAGAACCATGAACTTGGAACCATTGTCCATTTAGTTGCAATCCGCGTATTCAGCTTTCAGACCAAACAAATCTCGATCGTCTTTTAGTTGCTTTTATAAAACCCACTCAAGGAATATTTACATAAAAAAATAGTTGATCGACTTTTATAAAACCAGTTAAAAATACATAGTTTTATAAAAAACTGCTAACTGCTTGATTTTCAAGGTCACATTGACAACCCTAGCGATTGTCGAAACAGCCTACATTTAATGTTTGATCATTCGATTAGCGTGTGTGTGTTTTCAACTGGAAATCAGTTAGGAATTGAACGACCTTCAACAAGGGGTTGGTTTCCCCGAAAGTTGTCAAAGCAACATCGTGCAAGCTGGCTAAGATTAAAAGCCAAAAAAGTTGGCTAACACTAAAAAAAAAAAAAATTCTTTAACAACCTAAAAGGAAGCCTAATTTTTTTTAATGCATACTTAAACGGTTAGTCTAAGACATCTAAAAATGGCTAAAACTATATATTTTATTTCATCGAGGTGGTTAATTTTTCTACGTTGGGGTTGGTGAATACAGTTGGAGCGGGACTTGATAGTTTTTGGCACGGACGGTTAGTAATGCATTTAATGGTCGGTGTCATCAAACCAACCTTTGGTTGAGAATGATGTAAGTTGTTTTTTGTTTTTGATTTGTTAAATACCTATAAAATTCGCTGAGTGTCCCCCTCAGCATTTTAGCTATTGGAATATTTCTATTTTACTACTTGATCAACCAAATTGTTTTATTCTTAATGCTCTGAGACTAAAGGGATTATTGTATGAATATGTTTTAGAGTACCTTCTGTATAATTTTGATATTTTAGGGATTCAAGTTATCTTCTCTAATCCCACTGCTCCTGAGGGTTTCTTCATGTAAATCATTAAGCATATGCAATCTTGTGCTTCATTACTGTTGACGTGGAAAGTTGTCGTGGACTACACGCACGCCAACACACGAAGGTATGTCTGATATGAATATAGTAATCCAAAGTTATGTAGGTAAATGCAAGGAGAACCCAACTTTTTATAGTGCTTCGACACTAACGCTTACGTCCACTTCATAGTAATCATTCATTATATAATATTTGATTACAATGTTGTATAAGTTTGGGCAATAGTTGAGTGCAAAGCGTTACAATAGAATAACAAAATGATTGTTAATTCGAAACTTTGACTAAAATGTCCTTCTTCTTCGTTGAGTGGGTTGACTTGATCAACTATGTCGAAATTTATCTTCAATGCCCAAGAAGTCCAAAAGCGGTGTAATTATGCTTGTTAATGTCCAAAAGTTGATGGAAAACGTTTGTGCGACATTTTAATGGTCCATGCTATGTCCAATAGTCTTGTAGGAGAAGATGAAAGCCATTAATGATGCTTTTGGAGCCCTAGAAGTCCAAAAATCTAAGCCAAAAATATCCAACGGAAGACATTCGAGAGTAACTTTCAAACCGTAAGGCCATTTGGACCAAACGAAAGTTGTACCTGAAACTAACTCAGAGGACTACAAAAGTTTCCATGCAAAGCATCATAATTGATGTTTTCGGGCCCAAAAGAGGTCATCTAAAGGGGTTTCGGGCCACTTTTATGTTCATGACGTGACTTCAACCAAATCGCTTTGTGTTTGCTGACGAGGTTATCGACATGTGACAGCTTCGACCAAAAAGCGTGTCAATGTTTGCCTCCCAAAATATGTTTTGCTTGATAAGAGGAAGATGTGTTTTGCGAGAAAACTAGAAATCTAGAAAACTGAAACTAGGAGAAGTCCGAAGCGAATTTCTATAACCAAAAAACTGAACAGCCATGATCGCGTCGAACCGTATTATATATGAACTCGGAAACCAGGAAGTTTGAAATCCAATGGAAGCTGACGATCGCTGAGAACATAATAGAAGTCCGATAGCCACCGAGACCGCATTAAAATGGAAATCCGATGATTGCTGGGATCATATTAGAATAGAAACCCGACGATCGTCGAGATCACAATTAGAATGGACTATCGAGTCTAGGATGCTTGATATCCAGAAAACTAGAAGCCATGAGTCGGCTAAATCTTGCGGGAGCAAGTATATACTTACAAAAGAGGGTTTTGCACTTGGCGGACCAAGTTGTGTAATGTTATGTGTATGAAGGACCAAGTTGTTAAGGTTACTATAATGAGAGGATTGCGATAAGGAACTCCTGAGCTCGGCGGACCTAGTCGAGTAGTTCTTATGTTTGGCAATCTCATTAGAAGAATCTTAACACCCAATAGGCCCAGTCTTTAGGGAAAGTCGCGGAACGAAGTCCAAAGCTAAGAACCGAAGTTTAAAGTTCGTGCCCGACTGATCAAGGGGGGGGAGATCAGAGTCTTATGCTTATACTGGACGGACCCAGTGAGGAGTCGGAGCTCGAACTATATTAATACTGGACTGACCCAGTGTAGAGCCGGAGCTCGAACTGTATTTGTACTGGACTGATCGAGTGTGGACTTTATATATACTGGACCGATCCAGTGTGGGCTTTATTTATACTGGACTGATCCAATACAGACTTTATTTATGTTGGACTGATCCAGTGGGGGCACTATTTATACTGGGCTGATCCAGTGGGGACTTTATTTATACTGGACTAATGCAGTAGGGACTTTATTTATACTGGACTGATCCAATGTGGAATTTATTTATATTGGACTGGTCCAGTGTGGACTTTATTTATACTGGACTGATCAAGTGTGGGCTTTATTTATTATTTATACTGGACTGATCCAGTAGGGACTTTATTTGTACTAGACTGATCCAATAGGGACTTTATTTATATAGACTGATCTAGTGGGGACTTTATTTATACCGGACTGATTTAATGTGGACTTTATTTATACTGGACTGATCCAGTGTGGACTTTATTTATACTGGTCTGATCCAGTGTGGAGCCGAAGCCCAAAAGTAGCATTTTATTACTTCCATACGAGTACAACGATCGTTAGTCCAACCCCAAACACAACTGGAGACCACAAGCCGGTTCCGTGCGTATGGCCCAATGTTGTCACTTTGATTACATAGGTAAGGAAAAAACAAAAAGGTTGAGAAGCCACCCACAACAAAAACAACATAACTGTCGGACCGGGGTCCGGGATAGCCATGGAGGTTCGCTGAGCATGATTAGTTAATGATAATGCTCTGGGTGCGACCAGCTCTACCCCTATCCTGAGATGTTGTAGGGGCCAGCGCCGGTGGTGCAGCCGCGGTAGATGGATTCAGGACGTATTGTTGTAGGTCGTCGTGCCTGAAGCGGGCTTCAATGAGATCGCGAAACATCCTGCAATGGTCGGTGTCATAACTCGACAGCTCATGGAAGAGGCAGTATCTGTTGGAGCTTGCCATACTCAGAGTCGGGTCCCTCTTGGGGAGACTTCTGGAAAGGGGCAGTTTCGTGAATGTTGAGATAAATCCTTTCCTGGCTTTGGTTGAGCTCGGTATAGGCTGGGAACAAAGGTCGTGATCTTTGGTTGTCCCGAGGTTTACCCTTTCCTTAATCGAGGGTAGATGGCCCTAAGCCTTCCGTAGAGTTGTCCCGTTGCACAGATTTCTCGTTGTGGGAGTCCTCCCCAAGACATCTTTCGGCCTTGAAGTAGAATTCATTGAGATCCCATGGTAGGTCCCGTCGTAGTGAAGTCCTGAAGTCTGTTTTGTCAAGAATGCCGGAGATGGCGACCATTAGGACCATAGATGGATCTGGTCTGTCAACAGAGGCCACCGCTGCGTTGAATCGTTCAAGGAATTTGTGCAGAGTCTCACCTGTTATCTGATTGATTGATGTTAGAGTCATGACGTTCCTTGGTTGAGCGATATGAACTCTGAATTACTCAACGACCCTAGAGACGAAGACATTCCAGCTGTTAATTAATTCTTGTTCTAACTGTCTGAACCATAGAGCAACTATATCGATGAGATAAAGAGGGAAGCACTTGGCCATCACGCCTTATAAGGAAGAATGTACTTCCATGTGGCGCATGTACCGCATGAGGTGAATAGTAGGGTCTCTCCTACCGTCGTAAGGGTCAAGCACCGGTAGCTTGAAGTCCAGTGGGTTTTGAGGTCTGGAGTGAAGGGGCTGCGAGTGACGCAGTCCAGGCCGGCGTGAGGTGCTCCGCCACGGGCGTAGCGTTGAATGACATCAGCGACTTGGATTTCACTTCCCAAGCCAAGGAATGGATTCAGATTGTGCAAGTTGACTCTGATGCCCTCAGCAATGAGTCCATTGTTAACGAAAGGTCGAGAGCCAAGCAGAATATCTGGCTCAATCCTAGTCTGAGGTACCTTGACGGGCACGAATCCAAGATTAGGAACTATGGGAGTTCCGGTGTCCAAAGCTGCTCGCACTAGCGCCTGAGTGGCATTTCTGATGCCCGATCTTGAGATTTGATTGGCTGTAATCTAAGATGAATTCTGAATGGGATTGGACGTGTTGCCCCCGAGTCTGGTCAATCACGTGGCTGCTTGCGGATTGTTGTCGGTACGGGGTTGTTCTTTGGGAATTGCCCCAAGTCCCGAGCTAATCCTTGCGAAATGCAAGCACTTGTTTAGACAATGTTTTCTTGGCTCGATTACCTCGTAAATCCTTTGATTCGGGCGAGAAGAGTGGCCATGGAGGCTTCTTGGCGAAGGAAGCAAGAAGTAAAATCTTTGGTCATATCTTTGACGACTCCGTCAATGTCGTCTGTAAACATTTAAAATTTTATAGTTAATTTAATTTAATGTTGAAATTTATGTTTATATTTGTGTTTGATTTTATTTTTAAAACCTAGTATACTCATTTTGGTTTCTAAATTAATTTTTGTAAGTTAAAAATTTAAATTTATACGTGAACCTAGATATTTTTGTTAAATTATACATTATTAGCCTTCAAACTAGTACTTTAATATTGTAAGCTTTGATTTGATAAATTTTTATCTATTTTATTTTGTTTGTTTTGGATTTGATTTTTAATTAAACGTTAGTAAAAAAATTAAAAAAGTTATTTGGAAATATTGCTTGAAAATCTTAATTGGATTTAAATACATTTATTTTGTAGAATCTAGTTTATTTTTAGCTCGATTCTGAATTAAATTTTAAGTGCGAATTTATATTTTATTATCTGAATCTGAATGGTTTGTTCAAATTAAACGTTCTAACCAATTGAAATAGTTTAGAAATTTTAAATTTGATTTCTCAATTCAATATGAGAATTTATGATTGGATTTAGTTTATTAGAATTTTGGTTTTTAAATTTTAAATTTTGTTATGTGTTTGAAAATTTTAAAAATATATATATTATGTTTGTATGCAAAGTATTAAAAATAATATGCACATTTGAAAATTTATTGTTTAATAGGTTTTGACACTTGGAAAAATATTGCTGAACTATTTAAATCTGTACAAACTTTTCTGCATTTTAACGCGTGTCCTATTTTCTATCTCACCGTACCCATATTAGATTCCACCGCCCCCTTTCTTATATTGTATTCCCTCAGAAGAATCGTCTTCCCCAAATCATTTTCTTTCTCTTACTAATGTAAGCCCCAAATCAAACTAATGTCTTCACCGCCGAAATCATGCCCTCCGCTGTAAAGCCGCCTTCTTTTCCCCCAAATCGCACGCACTTCCATTCATCGAGCCACCGCAATTTTCCTACACCGGATTCCGCTCCGCCTTCCACCATAAATCGAACCGCGCCACCTACTGTTAACATTCCGAACCGCTGTAGTCGCCATTCGCTTGAGCCACGCACCGCTTGAGTAGCCATCGTTCCACCATTGCCTTTGATACCACGACACCACTTAGGACGAATACCGGATACCAGCACATGTACAATCGCCAACGTTAGCTTCACCATTGCAGGCGCTACCGGTATCCGCTCGAACCCATCAGAAGCCCTGCGCCTGACGAGCACTGTTGCCCATCATTCGCTACCTGCAACTCGTTCAAAGCCGCCGCTGTGCAACCCACGTTTTTAGGTAGTAGCCCCCCAAAACAAAACAAAAACCGTATACCCCTAAAATTAGTAAGTAGCCCCCTATTTTCCAAAGTTGCCCCTCCCTTCACTTCTCTTCTCCCTCGTTTTCGCATCTCCCCCAAAAATAAAAACCACCGCGATAACAGGCATCAAAGAAAGCCGCGACTCCTTTTCCATCGAATTTTCTTTCCTTTTTCCGGTCGGAAGCAGCTCGAATTCAGCAAGTAGAAGGTACGGTACATGTAAAGTTTAATAATTTAGGGTTTTGTAGTTAGGGTTTTGAGTTTATAGTTTTGGAGTAAGTGATTGGATTGAAGATTGACTCGTTTTTGTTGTTTTTTGTGGTATTTGTGAATGGAAATCGATGATTTTGTTGATATTTGTGGCGCTTTTGAATCTACAGAATTGGGATTTTTTTTTATTGTTCCAGGCAACCACGCACTGTAAAAACGTGGAAATAGGGTAAACCACGTATAACACATACGAGGATTACACTTTTTCCACGAGAAGAAAAGTCGAGGAATGGTTTCAAACCACGTAGTGGCTGAACGTGGTTTGTGTACGTACCACGTATGACTATGGCGTGGGGACATGTAATTTTGAAAAAAAATTAGACGATGACTTTAACTAACCCAATCTATTTGTAAATTTATAGATGCCTTGTAACGACCCGTATTCTACACATCATAGGATTGTAGAATATTTATTTCTTTCCCGTATGAAGTTGTATGGTCATATAACTTTGGGAAACATCTATTAGAGTCATTTCCCATGTCTATGATTTTTGTCGATTTTTAAATGACCATTTTGCCCCTAGTTGGTACTGTTTTGGCCATAACTTTTGATTGGAAAGGAATTTTGACCTGAAACCACTTCCATTGGATTCGTTTGATGGATTACCTCTCCGTAGAGTGGCCATAATAGCCAAACGGACTTACCGTTTGGGAGATATGGCTGAAACAAGGTTTGGAGGGTGAAAACTGCTTAACCGGGCCAAATCGGGTGATTAGTGGATAGGCCCATAACCCATTTCGGAATTAGGGTTATGGGGAGGCTGAAATGAGATAGAGGATCATTCCATTTCAGTTTTCTAGCCTCCACTTATCACCAAGGAACCCTAAAAATGGCCTCCAACCTCTAAATCACCTCCAAATCACTTTTTGGTCAAGGATTTGGTTTAGCAACCCCTAATCAAGGAAGATCTTCACCAAAGCAACATAGGAGCTGCTGTTTGGCATTGAGATTCACACCAAATCAGAGAATTATTTCAGATCTTGGTTTATTTTGTGGCTAAGGTGAGTGATTTGCATAGTTTTGCACTAATTATGGCTAATTAAGGGTGATTAGTATTAATTAGCAAATTTAAACATGATAAAATTCTGGAAAAATGTTTATAAAATTCGGAATGATGTTTTAGACCTCTGATATGAATTTGGGTTAATTTGGTTAAGTTTTGTTAATCCTATCATTAGTTTCACCTAAATATGCTTAGGGGGAAATATGGGGTTTTGGGTATGTTTGATCCATTTTAACCTATCATGTTGATGTTATGATGTTTGTGGTTGATTATGCATGTTGCTATGACTGTATGAAATGCTTTGTGATTGATTTCAATAGTTAGAATGGTCGAAAACGTCGTCGAATGGCGTAAACACTTGTTGGAACAGTCTCAGAAAACAGTGCAGGGTTCGGATCGGATCGGACACAGGGCTCGGATCGGATATGTTGAACTGAGCAAAGAATCCGATCGGATCGGAACCCAACACTTGGGAAAAGTGGCAAAAAGGAAGGCCACGTTAGCTAAACTGGGATCGGATCGGATCGAGGAGGACGGATCGGATCGAGGAGGACGAATCAGATCGAGAAGGACGAATCAGATCGAGGAGGACGAATCGGATCGAGGAGAACGGATCGGAGTGAAGGACGAGGACACGGATCGGAATGGAGGCACGAGCTGGAGGGGAGATGACACCCGACCCGACCCGAGACGAAGCACCCGACCCGAACCGATGGAGGACAACCGACCCGAACCGCACCAGAAGGAGACCCGACCCGAACAGAGGAAGGATACCCGACCCGAACCGATGGCTTGAGAAGGAACCCGACCCGACCCAGTATTGACCAATAACCCGAGATGCAAAGGTAGTCCAATATGGGAAGTTAGAGCTCAGGATCCCAGAACCAGTTGGGAACCAATGAGTTCACTTCATGGTTGGACTTTGCTGCGGAACGTGTGCTAAGGAGTTGTCGACGTTCATAACTTCGATTCACCACTAAGAATGAATGATGGGCTACTTATCAGTGCAGTAGGGTCATTATGACCTGAGGGGCAAGGTGATGGTAGCAAGACTACGTTATCAGTGCAGTAGGGTCATTATGACCTGAGGGGCAAGGTGATGCGTAGTAAGACTATGAGCCAGCGCAGATGGGGTGAATAACTCAATGGGGCAAGTGGACATAGTAAAGATTAGTAAGACTATGAGCCAGCGCAGATGGGGTGAATAACTCCATGGGGCAAGTGGACATAGTAAGGATTGGTAAGGCTATGAGCCAGTGCAGTGGGGTTCTTGTGACTCCATGGGGCAAAGTGGACATAGCAAAGGATTAGTGGCTACGTTATCAGTGCAATGAAGCCATTTATGACCTCATGGGGCAGAGTGATCGTAGCAAGGTATGTTGGGTGATCGAAGTGGTGAATATCGTATGCTTTACGCACTGAGTGAAAGATGTGAGGATGGATGCTATGTTTGATTGTTTGCCATCCCTATGACATGCACACCTCCCCCACCTCCGTATCTTATATTGTTTGATATGATACCTTAGAGTGTTGTACAGTATGTAGTGCTAACTCTTTGGTTGCAGGTTCAGGTATGTTTTAGTCTACCTGTTATTGTTCACTTTAGATGCTTATCGCTCATACCAGGCTTTATGTCTGACCCAGAGTTTTATGTCTCCTCTTATTACTCTGGGTGCTCACACGAGCAGACTAGAGACAGGTTAGCTGGTGATGCGCGAGTAGCTGATT
Organism: Allium sativum; assembly: GCA_030737875.1. Taxonomy (NCBI): domain Eukaryota; kingdom Viridiplantae; phylum Streptophyta; class Magnoliopsida; order Asparagales; family Amaryllidaceae; genus Allium; species Allium sativum. Next base: position 72,961,100 of record CM060923.1, on the reverse strand, counting down.
CGGAGGCGGGCAGGAGGCTTCCACGTATGATATATATACATATATACACATTCTCCCTGTGTCGTTGGTGGTCGCTACTTGGGCATTAGTAGTGTACCTCATTTATCTTGCTTTTGCTTGAGACAGTTTGAAAAGTTGTAATAAGCTGAATTTTGGATTTCCGCTGCTATGATGTTTAGTTCTGATTTTCAGCTTATGCACTGTCTCTCCTGTTTTATGTCAAGTATGTTATTATTATATTTTGTTCTATGCGCTGTGAGACATTCTACAGGTTCTTTGTATGTTCATTTCCTTCTTCCCTTTTCTACCGACGACCCGTTCCGTGCTAACTGGACAAGTGTACAGCGCACCTTTGGAGTAAATGTCGGTTGGTGCGGGGCGGGCAGTCACACTTGGTATCAGAGCTCTAGGTTGCGTAGTTAACCTAGGGAAAGACACTAGGGAGAGTTAGTACGTATATGAGAGCGCGTATTTGTGATTACTTTGGTTTTCAAAAGCTATGTATGTATATACTATTAGTAGTATAAGAATGAAGTCGCATTGCACTAGCACCACTATAGGGTCGTTAATCGTTTCCCTTTTTCAGATTGATGATGAGCCGAGACACGAGGGGTGCTGGTAGAGGGACCAACCAAGGGAATGCCGCTGACATGAGGGCTATGTTTACTAACCTCATGAGAGACATGCTTAGAGAAGTGCAAGGGGCAATTCCTAATCCCGGAGTTGGTGTTGGCCCAGTAGTGCAGGCGCCTAGGGTCGATTTCGCCAAGTTGTGCAAAGATTACACTAATCTTGGTGGAAAGCCGTTCCACGGAACGGAGTCGGCCACAGATGTTCAAGATTGGATGGATAGTTGTGATCGTATCTTTGATGACTTGGGTCTTGAGGATGCGACGAAGAGAAGGCTAGCGTCTCGTCAGCTGCAAGGGCGAGCGATGAATTGGTGGAATGCCATTAGAACAGCTACTCCAGAGGACCAGGTTACTTGGGTTCAGTTCAAGGCTCGCTTTAGCGAGAAGTTCATTCCAGCTGCCCAGAAGTCAGTGTTGTTCAAGAGGTTCTTGGAACTCAAGCAGAACGGAAGGGCAGTTTCTGATTATATTGCTGAGTTCGACACTTTGTCGAAGTATGGACTGTCTCTTATTGATACTCCTGAAAAGAAGAATTAGAAGTTCATTACTGGTTTGGATGGATACTTGGGGGAAAGGCTTATTAATCACATCGATGAGACTTTTGAATCGATCGTGGGGAAAGCTTTGAGATCAGAGAGTCTTCACCCTAAGTCAAAGACTGAGGCTGCATCTGCAGAAGGGCCAAAGCCGCAAGCAGGCGGTGGAGGCAAGAATAATTCTCAGAATAAGAGGAAGCAGGACCAATCTAAAGGTGGCCAGAAAAAGAGCAAGAAGGATGTTGAGTGCTTCAGCTGTGGAAAGAAGGGCCATTATGCTAAAGAATGTCGGGCCAAGCCAGCGGAAAGGAAGTGCTACAACTGTGGTCAAGTGGGACATCAAAAGGATAAGTGTCTGCAACCTCTTAAGGAGAAGCAGATTGTGAAAGCATATGCTCTAGATGCTGTTCCTTCTTCGTCGAATGCCCCAACTGCGGCGGAGAAAGGAAAGAATGTTGTTATTCAAGGTATGCTTTCTATTTATGATGTACCAGTTCGAGTTTTGTTTGATACTGGGGCTTCCCGTTCCTTCATATCTAGTGACCTGGTAGATAGGTTGGGACTGGAACCCGAGATAATCGATAGACCATTGGTTGTGACGAACCCGATTGGTGGTTCGACTAGCCTTAGTATGATTTGCAGGAATTTGGTCTTATCGAGTCATGGATGTATGTTTGTATGTGATTGCTTTGTTTTGGGCTTTACTGGGTATGGCATTATATTGGGAGTCGATTGGCTCCAAAGATACGGGGTGGTGGTAGACTATGAGGGCTTTTTGGTGACAGTGAGGGCGGATGATGGGCGGAGGGTAGTGTTTGGTAGTCTACCTAGTGATGGGGTTATGGCTAGTTTTGTAAATTCCCTCGACATCCCGCAGGATGAGTTGTCAGATGTGCCCGTGGTTGGCCAGTATCCGGACGTCTTCGAGGAGGTGACCGGGCTTCCACCACACCGAGAGATAGAGTTCCGTATTGATTTAGTGAAAGATGCCAGACCAATAGTGATGCCACTTCGTCGTATGGCACCAAGGGAGCAGCGAGAGCTCGGGGTGCAAGTCAGCAATCTTTTGAAGAAGGGATTGATTAGAAGGAGTGTCTCCGAGTGGGGAGCACCAGTTGTGTTTGCCACTAAGGCAGATGGTTCCCTTCGTTTGTGTGTGGACTATCGCGAGTTGAATAAGGTGACGAGGAAGAATAAGTATCCTCTACCGCGGATAGATGATTTGTTTGATCAGCTGGAAGGAGCAAGAGTGTTCTCCCAGTTGGACCTCGCGACAGGATTTCATCAGCTTCGAGTAGCAGATGAAAGTGTTCCGAAAACGGCATTTAGGACGCCGTCTGGATTTTATGAGTGGTTGGTCATGCCGTTTGGGTTGACCAATGCACCAGCCTATTTTGTGGATCTTATGAATCGAGTATTCAGAGATCAGTTGAATAAGTTTGTTCTTGTGTTCGTGGATGATATCCTTGTTTATTCAAGGACAGATGAGGAACACAAGGGACACTTGAGGATAGTGATGGAGGTGTTGAGGAAACACCAATTGAAAGCGAAATTCTCTAACTGTCATTTTTGGAGAAGGGAAGTGAGATTCTTGGGTCATGTTGTTTCAGAGAGTGGTATTGCCGTGGACCCTGCGAAGGTGGCTACGGTACAGGATTGGCCTACACCCAAGAATGCAACAGATGTAAGAAGATTCTTGGGATTAGCTGGATATTATCGTAAGTTTATCCAGGACTTCTCCAAGATAGCAGCACCGTTGACTCAGTTGACTAAGAAGAATCAGTCCTTCGTCTGGGACGGAGTGTGTGAAGATGCCTTCAAGAGTCTAAAGGAGAAGTTGACACGTGCGCCAGTGTTGGTCATTCCTAAAGGGAATGAAGAGATGACGGTATACACGGATGCTTGTGGTACCGGACTGGGTGCAGTATTGATGCAAGGAGGTAGGGTTGTAGCTTATGCTAGTCGACAGCTAAAGCCGCATGAGAAGAAGTATCCTGCCCATGATCTGGAATTGGCAGCGATTGTATTTGCGCTGAAAATGTGGAGACACTATCTCTTGGGAGCAAGGTTTGAGTTGTTTACCGATCATAAATCGTTGAAGTATCTCTTCTCTCAGAAAGATCTGAATCTCCGTCAGCAGAGATGGTTAGAGTTCTTGGCTTCGTATGATTTTGATATCGCGTACACACCTGGGAAAGGTAATGCGGTAGCCGATGCCTTGAGTAGGAGACATGCCAGCTTAGGGGCAATGTTTCTTGAATGGAAGCAACTGGAGTATATCGCGGGGTTTGATTTCAGACCAAAGTGCGAGTTGGATCCAGTCATGCTAGCTAGTTTGACGATCAGACCCACTTTGATAGAGCGGATTGGTTCCAGCCAGAGGGACGATCCTAACCTATTGGAAATCATCTCCAAGTTAGGGATGGGTATCGATGAGGAGATGAATGTGTATGGGCTTGATCGAGATGGATGGCTTCGGAAGAATGGAAGGCTAGTTGTGCCCAACGTGAATGGTTTGAGAGATGAAGTGCTTAGAGAATGTCATCACTCAAAACTGACTATACACCCCGGTGGTAATAAGATGTATCGAGACATGAGACAGACTTACTACTGGGAAGGGATGAAAAGAGACGTTGGGAAGTTTATATCCAAATGCATGAATTGCCAGCTAGTTAAAGCCAAGCAAAAGAAGCCTAGTGGGTTGTTGCAACCATTAGAGATTCCCGAATGGAAATGGGAACAAGTCTCGATGGATTTCATCGATGGTTTACCAAGGACTAGATCGGGATATGATAGCATTTGGGTAATTGTGGATCGATTGACTAAAAGTGCAAGATTTATACCAGTCAAATCGACCAGAACGGCAGCCAAGTTGGCAGAATTGTATATGAAGTGGGTAGTGAGATTTCATGGAGTACCCAAAAGCATTGTGAGTGACCGAGACCCGTTGTTCACTAGTGGGTTTTGGAAGAGCTTACAAGAGGCTATAGGGTCAGGATTACATCTCAGTACCGCATATCATCCTCAGACCGACGATCAGACGGAGAGGGTGAATCGTATATTGGAAGATCTCTTGAGAGCTTGTATATTGGATTTTGGTGGATCATGGGATGACCATTTGCATCTAGTAGAGTTTGCATATAATAATAGCTACCAATCCAGTATCGGTATGGCTCCATATGAAGCTTTGTACGGAAGACCGTGCAACTCACCATCATGTTGGATAGAGACTGGCGAGAAGTTTGTGCTTGGACCAGATGTGGTGAGAGAAACTTCAGATAAGATTAAGATCATTCAGCAACGAATGAAAGCTGCCCAAGATAGGCAGAAGAGTTATGCTGATAAGAGGAGAAGAGACTTAAAATTCTCCGTGGGTGACTTGGTGTTTGTCAAAATCTCTCCGTTGAAGAGCGTGATACGATTTAGCAGGAGAGGCAAGTTGGCACCAAGATTTGTTGGCCCATTCCCTGTTCTTGAATTAGTCGGGAATTTGGCGTATAGAGTTGGCTTACCAGAGAAGATGGCGGGAGTTCACAATGTGTTTCATGTTTCCCAACTAAGGAAGTTCGTTCACGACTCAGATATGACTATTTCACCTGATCAGTTAGAGGACTTCGAAGTAGAACCCGAGGCGGTTGGGAATCGCAAGCCGATTCGTATTGTGGGGCACGGTACGAAGCAACTTCGAAGGAAGGCGGTGAGGCTAGTCAAGGTTCAGTGGGGCGAGGACGAGAATGATTGTACTTGGGAGACAGAGGAGAGCATTAGGAAGGCATATCCAGAACTCTTTGCCTGGTAAGATTTACTTTGCGATTTAGTTATTCCGCATGCTAGGATTGACTTGTTTTGCATGTTTGATGGTTTTTTTATGATTGATAGGCATGCGGGACCTTTGTGTGTGTTTGAATTAGGGAATTTCGGGGGCGAAATTTCTTAAGGGGGGGAGAGTGTAACGACCCGTATTCTACACATCATAGGATTGTAGAATATTTATTTCTTTCCCGTATGAAGTTGTATGGTCATATAACTTTGGGAAACATCTATTAGAGTCATTTCCCATGTCTATGATTTTTGTCGATTTTTAAATGACCATTTTGCCCCTAGTTGGTACTGTTTTCGCCATAACTTTTGATTGGAAAGGAATTTTGACTTGAAACCACTTCCATTGGATTCGTTTGATGGTTTACCTTTCCGTAGAGTGGTCATAATAGCCAAACGGACTTACCGTTTGGGAGATATGGCTGAAACAAGGTTTGGAGGGTGAAAACTGCTTAACCGGGCCAAATCGGGTGATTAGTGGATAGGCCCATAACCCATTTCGGAATTAGGGTTATGGGGAGGCTGAAATGAGATAGAGGATCATTCCATTTCAGTTTTCTAGCCTCCACTTATCACCAAGGAACCCTAAAAATGGCCTCCAACCTCTAAATCACCTCCAAATCACTTTTTGGTCAAGGATTTGGTTTAGCAACCCCTAATCAAGGAAGATCTTCACCAAAGCAACATAGGAGCTGCTGTTTGGCATTGAGATTCACACCAAATCAGAGAATTATTTCAGATCTTGGTTTATTTTGTGGCTAAGGTGAGTGATTTGCATAGTTTTGCACTAATTATGGCTAATTAAGGGTGATTAGTATTAATTAGCAAATTTAAACATGATAAAATTCTGGAAAAATGTTTATAAAATTCGGAATGATGTTTTAGACCTCTGATATGAATTTGGGTTAATTTGGTTAAGTTTTGTTAATCCTATCATTAGTTTCACCTAAATATGCTTAGGGGGAAATATGGGGTTTTGGGTATGTTTGATCCATTTTAACCTATCATGTTGATGTTATGATGTTTGTGGTTGATTATGCATGTTGCTATGACTGTATGAAATGCTTTGTGATTGATTTCAATAGTTAGAATGGTCGAAAACGTCGTCGAATGGCGTAAACACTTGTTGGAACAGTCTCAGAAAACAGTGCAGGGTTCGGATCGGATCGGACACAGGGCTCGGATCGGATATGTTGAACTGAGCAAAGAATCCGATCGGATCGGAACCCAACACTTGGGAAAAGTGGCAAAAAGGAAGGCCACGTTAGCTGAACTGGGATCGGATCGGATCGAGGAGGACGGATCGGATCGAGGAGGACGAATCAGATCGAGAAGGACGAATCGGATCGAGGAGGACGAATCGGATCGAGGAGAACGGATCGGAGTGAAGGACGAGGACACGGATCGGAATGGAGGCACGAGCTGGAGGGGAGATGACACCCGACCCGACCCGAGACGAAGCACCCGACCCGAACCGATGGAGGACAACCGACCCGAACCGCACCAGAAGGAGACCCGACCCGAACAGAGGAAGGATACCCGACCCGAACCGATGGCTTGAGAAGGAACCCGACCCGACCCAGTATTGACCAATAACCCGAGATGCAAAGGTAGTCCAATATGGGAAGTTAGAGCTCAGGATCCCGGAACCAGTTGGGAACCAATGAGTTCACTTCATGGTTGGACTTTGCTGCGGGACGTGTGCTAAGGAGTTGTCGACGTTCATAACTTCGATTCACCACTAAGAATGAATGATGGGCTACTTATCAGTGCAGTAGGGTCATTATGACCTGAGGGGCAAGGTGATGGTAGCAAGACTACGTTATCAGTGCAGTAGGGTCATTATGACCTGAGGGGCAAGGTGATGCGTAGTAAGACTATGAGCCAGCGCAGATGGGGTGAATAACTCCATGGGGCAAGTGGACATAGTAAAGATTAGTAAGACTATGAGCCACCGCAGATGGGGTGAATAACTCCATGGGGCAAGTGGACATAGTAAGGATTGGTAAGGCTATGAGCCAGTGCAGTGGGGTTCTTGTGACTCCATGGGGCAAAGTGGACATAGCAAAGGATTAATGGCTACGTTATCAGTGCAATGAAGCCATTTATGACCTCATGGGGCAGAGTGATCGTAGCAAGGTATGTTGGGTGATCGAAGTGGTGAATATCGTATGCTTTACGCACTGAGTGAAAGATGTGAGGATGGATGCTATGTTTGATTGTTTGCCATCCCTATGACATGCACACCTCCCCCACCTCCGTATCTTATATTGTTTGATATGATACCTTAGAGTGTTGTACAGTATGTAGTGCTAACTCTTTGGTTGCAGGTCCACGTTCAGGTATGTTTTAGTCTACCTGTTATTGTTCACTTTAGATGCTTATCGCTCATACCAGGCTTTATGTCTGACCCAGAGTTTTATGTCTCCTCTTATTACTCTGGGTGCTCACATGAGCAGACTAGAGACAGGTTAGCTGGTGATGCGCGAGTAGCTGATTCGGAGGCGGGCAGGAGGCTTCCACGTATGATATATATACATATATACACATTCTCCCTGTGTCGTTGGTGGTCGCTACTTGGGCATTAGTAGTGTACCTCATTTATCTTGCTTTTGATTGAGACAGTTTGAAAAGTTGTAATAAGCTGTATTTTGGATTTCCGCTGCTATGATGTTTAGTTCTGATTTTCAGCTTATGCACTGTCTCTCCTGTTTTATGTCAAGTATGTTATTATTATATTTTGTTCTATGCGCTGTGAGACATTCTATAGGTTCTTTGTATGTTCATTTCCTTCTTCCCTTTTCTACCGACGACCCGTTCCGTGCTAACTGGACAAGTGTACAGCGCACCTTTGGAGTAAATGTCGGTTGGTGCGGGGCGGGCAGTCACATGCCTCCTCGTAAACCAATGACTGCTTCAGAAAGAAGAAGAAGAGCGGGCAAGGCAGCCGAAGGCACAAGTGGAGATATGAATGTGGGGACGGATGAAGAGCGACACAGTGAAGCTGAGGATCAGTTCAGAATTGTAGTAAGGGGAAGTGGCGTCCAACGGCCAGAAGCAGAAGAACAACACGATGAAGAAGAGGATGAAGAACAACAAGATGAAGAAGAGGGTGATGAATAAGAAGGTGATGAAGAAGCTTTAAATGAGAAAGGAGGGCCAAGAAATAATGATGTGATTAGAGAGTTTGATACTCATGTAGCTTCTATGATATGGCTCGATCAGGTACGTGGCTATTATTTATATTAAAGTGAATTATAATTATTTCAGTTTTATAACTTTCCAATAAATTTGTGTAGGACCGAGGACCACTAACATGTGTAAATCATGCTCAAAAGGTATCGGAGTGGAAGATACCGGATGATGCTACTAGATTTAAAGTCGTCGTTGAGATGTCAGGTTTATATCCTATTGTGAGCACTTGCTACAAGAGCGTCAACAAGAACTTGATATCGGCTTTCGTAGAGCGATGGTATCCAGAGACTAACACTTTCCATTTGCCATTCGGTGAGATGAAAATTACTTTTGATGATGTCGCGTCTCTATTACACATTCCAATTGAAGGCAAACTGATACAGAGCATGACATATGACAAGGAACAGGCGGTTAGCCTTGTTCACAATTATCTTGGAATTTCAAAACAAGTAGCTAGGATGGAAATGAATGACCGGGTTGGTTATAAGCTAAGTTTGTCTGCGTTGCATGGTGTATTTGAAGATGTAAGCGATGAGTGGACCGATCGAGCTATTAGACGTGCCGCTCGGGCGTATTTGTTGTTTTTGCTTGGCAACACGTTGTTTGCGGATAAAAGAAAGACTCATGTGCATGTCTGCCTTCTAGAACCACTTAAACATTTGGATTCTGTTAGCACATACTCTTGGGGTTCGGCAGCACTTGCTTTTTTGTATAGGCAGCTTGGATTAGCAACTCGTATGGGCGTGAAACAAATTGCCGGATTTCTTTGTTTACTTGAGTCGTGGATTTTTGAGCATTTTTCTTGCTTTCATCCGTCAACAAATCTTTACTATGAGAATTTACCACGTGCTGCTCGGTGGAATCCGTCTATAGATTGTGGCGCTTCACTAGTTGAACTTCGTATATTCCTTGATAACATTCAAGAAGATCAGGTAAATTACTTCATTTCACAAATAACTAATACTTATTTATTACATGTAGTAGTAATAATTTTCTATATCTTTGAATAGGTTATCTATGATCCTTATATTTATGCACGACACTATCATCCGTTCCATCCTATATCTTGGTATAGTGGTTGCATTCTCTGTATGAATGTTGTAGAACCATATCATCCCGACAGAGTACTCAGGCAGTTTGGCAGAGTTCAGAACATTCCCGCGGCACCTATTCCTCCTGTAGCAACAAATGCACGCCGTGGTACTACGTCTACGACATACACCCGAGTACGATATCAATTCTTGGAAAGTATATGGGAGAATTGGTACAATCATGTGATAGCAGAAGGGCGTAGATCAATACCACTACATCAATCCTCCTTGAGTTACACAGATGATTATATGGAGTGGTATAGAGAACACGGTGTCTTGCGTGTTCACAATCCGCTACACCTACCGGATGATGTTGTGCTTGGAGCTCCACATTTTCAGCCTACCTACAATCAGTTATACTCGGTATGTTTCAATTATTTATTTACTTTAGATTTTTTTTCCACGATAATATCCTTGTTTAATTTTTATTTTCTAGCTCCACACTATGTTTTAATTTCAGTTTGATTTATTTTCTACAGACCATTCAAGACGTGCATGGGATGTTGAATGAACCAAACCCTCAAATTGATAATGCTCGGATTGCCGTTGGACGCTACTATAGGCCTCATGTTTAAGTGTTGTTTAGTTTATGTTTGATGAACTTTTATTTTGGACGTGATATGTAATGTAACTTTTATTTAAGTGTTGTTTAAATTTGGATGGACATGTTTGATCAAGTGACGTATTTTGAAAATAGAATGCTAATGTAATGGCTTTTGGATTGTTTAATTTGATCTAGTGGTTTAATTGTGGTCGATTTTCATATTAATGTTTTCCAGTTGTTCAGTACACCGTTATGTAATTTTTCATGTTTGACAGTTTTAATTTTTTTTGATTTCTGTTATAGCCACGCTCTGTAAAAACGTGGTCGGGAAGAAAACCCCGTAGAGACTATACGTGGTCAGAAGGTAATCCACGTTCTACCACTACGTGGTTGGTTGGATTACCACGTAGGACTAATTCACGGTTTTCTAACCAACCGCACAGAAAGGGTGGACACAATTTTTTTAAAGAGTTTCTGGAAGTCCTCTCGCTCTGTAAAAACGTGGTTTCAGCACTAACCACGTATTGCCTACACGTGGTTCATTGTTTTACCCCGTATGTTTCTAACGTGGTTATTCTTCTAACCACGTAGGTTCTCAACGTGGATGGCTTGCATACCACGTTTTGTCAGTCCGTGTGTGCCCAGAATTTCAAAAAAAAATATGTCAACCAAACTGTATCAACAAATAACACATATTATATACACAGAACGAAAAATAATAATTAACAACACACTTTCCAATTACCAAATAGTGGTTTAATACAATATCCAAAGAACAACCAGTTTCCTAATACATTCTCATTTAATTAGACGAACAAAAGTACAACCAATCAAATGTATGCCAACCAAACTATTTCCACTCTGCATACGAATTTCTTTCCTCCCAAGCTTGTCTCCTATCGTTGTAAACATGCTACCAGTCGCTAGCATCCCGGTCTCGAGCCTTGAACCATTTTCTGTAAATAGGTGGCACGGGATGTTTGTCCTCAAGTTTAACCTGCAAGTCATGAACCGTGAGGCTTGAAAATATTCGTCATATTTTATAATCTATGAATATAAACGTTACATACCTGAACAAAATGATCTTGGTTGACAAAAGCTATCGCAATTTCTTTGCGTAGTACTGGTGGAGGTATCTTTCCTCTCAATGGTGGTATTGTCATCGTAAGCCTTTCACTAATGCTGAATAGCACAACATTGTATCTAGTTGCAATAATATATCCAACATCAGGCATTGACATCCATTTTTCCATTGGTGCAAAATCTTCATCTTCGTGTAAAAGGCTTTTGAGAATAACTGAACTTCTACCATGTTCTACAAAAACTTTATCGTACATACTCTGGTGCTCATATAGCTCGTCGTGCAATTGTGTTCTAATTTCACTCCATCTAGATTCTCCCAATCCAAGCAAAGCAGCCACGCATCGGTATCCACAATTACCGTCCGATCGAACGTCCACAATATCTGTGACAAAAGCCCTCATCTCTAATGGAATTTGATGCAGATACATTCTCATGCCTTCAGTTTGTTCGTCCAGCTGCAAATTTAATAAAGTAGGTTATTATACAACTCATGTGTATTCAAATAAAATGATTATTACCTTTTTTTGGTTTACGAATAGGAAGCTTATCCGTTCGAGCTTTTTTTGAAGTATAAGAACTTTGGGAATAAACACTTTCAACAAGCTCAAATGACGAAGTCATCCGTTTAGTTGAAGTATTAGAACTTTTTTTGCTTTCTCTTCCACGTGTCTTTATTTTGCTTTTCGGAGATGCAAGAGACGTCGTTCGCGGTTCTACAATCTCCAACATTTTTTTTTTATAAATTTGCATTTGATACGGAGCATCCATTTTTTTCACATCGTTTATTAATTTTTCCATTTTCTCCGCTATCCCCGCATCTTTCTTTCCACTTATTTCAACAAGGTGAAGTCTCGTCCAATGAACATCAATCATATCAAGCGATATTGCCGTAGCAGGTCCAAGTTGAGCTAACTCATGCGCACAAGGCAATCCATGTGTTCTACGAAGAACACATCCACATAACCTTTCTTCATCACCAACATCTTTTACTCTCTGAAGTTCGGAATGCAACAAATCAAGTGCCTTAATAGAAACAAAGCCTCGTAAATTTCTGAACTCTCGTATATGAAATATGTGCTTTACTTTGGTTATACTTTGCTCAAATGATGCTTTAAGTTCGGTGAACGAGAGTTCCAATAATGAATGCATCTTCGTCCAGGCTTGTTCAAAATTGCATAAACTACTAGCTAAATGTTTCTTCAATTTTGAATGAGCAGACTCAGCCCTGCATTGACACATGTACATAAGTTAGAACTAATCACAACAATTACTCTTTCAGTAATTGTTACAACAATTAGTAAACAAAATTACCGATTAGACATGTAATTTCCAAAATGCTTGTAGTCGTCAGTCCATGCTTGCACAAATCTATCTTTGTAAGTATCCAACCATATCTCATGAATATACTTCAGAAGTGAAGTATGGCTTGCATACTTTTCGTGCAACACTTGTAAATTCTCATTATAGGCAACGATATTTTTTGAACACACTAATTCATTCCAATCAAATAAGAAAGACTTCTTCTCTTCAAGCTCCATACCTTTTACTTTTTTTTGCATATAAGTGAGAACATTATTTTTAATATGCCACGTGCATAACATATGAGCAGACTCAGAAAACACAAATCCAATAGCATTAATTAGTGTCGTTTCTCTATCAGAAATAAAGACTGATGGCATTTCCACTTCAGAATCAACCAACACTGATTTCAACCTCTCTAATGCCCACATATAATTTTCCTCTTTTTCGGCAACTAAATAAGCAATGGCTATGCAAAATGTAAGATCCGTGCTAGTAACTCCAACAATCTCAAGTAACGGCATTTTGTATCTATTGGTTTTATACGTACAATTTAATATGATAACCCTAGGAAATGTACGTAAAAAATCCAAACTAACAGGATGTGCCCAAAAGATATCTTTAATAATATCGGTACCATCTAATGTCTTACGATGCCATTCAAAGTAATCAAACTCTTTCAACTTACTAAGCAAGTATTGAACTTGTGATCGCCCTGCCCGTTCAATAGCATTCTGTGCTTTTATCACATTGTAGATTGTTTTGATTGTGGTAGAATTTGAAGTATCATTTCGTTTAAGGGTGGCTAAAATTTCTTTTGACTTTACCAAATTCTTATGCATCTCTATAACTAACCTGATCTTAACTTCGGTTAGTCGACCAATATACGAGTGACCTTCTGTATTTTTCAATTCGGAATGATTGTGAACACCATTGACAACATGCAATCGCCAATCATCTAAAGTTCCAAGTTTCTCGCCTTTCAGTCTAAATGGGCAATTGCATTTTTTGGTACCCGTAAGTCGGAGATTTTTCGGTTGAAAATCTTTTCGCTTCTTGTAAACGCCACTTCGTTCACAAGCAAACGTGATTCTTGGTTTCTTGACTGAAGCACCGGTATCCGATTTCAAGATTATAATAACAAAACCAAGACGCTTTCCAGTATCACGAACCCAATCAACTAATTTTTTCCGTGAAGGATATATCTGCATTTAAAATGTTATATAAAATGTAAGTATTCACGATTTATTTCAGCATTAATCAAAGAAAACGTACATCATAAGTCGTGAACTCATTTGAATAATCCAATACTATCTCATCATCCTTTTCTTCATCACTAGAGAATGCTACAATCTGCACAAAACATATACAACAAACTTTAAGCTCAAACCAGAAAAATATAACTTACCCAATTTTGTGTGGTATATAATAAAACCACGTATAATGAATACGAGGAATATCTGGAAACCTCGTATTGGTCAAACGTGGTATTATTTCTTTCCACGTTGTATGACTACGTGGTTTATATACTTTCCTAGTAGGTTCCCTACGCGGTTTATTACTAATTCACTCATATCGCACTGCATCGGCTGTACTTGAAAAGTGAAAAAAACTCAAATTCTAAATTTTTCTTCAATTACCTGCTGCGATTGGGATGAGGAATCATCTTCTCCTTCAAAATCCATTGTATTCTTGTTTGCAAATCAAATTTTTCTTGAGTGATTTGAAATCTAGGATTTTTTGGAGCTTAGGTGTTTTTACTGACAGTAAAGTTACGATGTTCTGAGTTTACATGAGAAGATAAATCTTAAGAGCAATTTAGTCATTAAAATTTTAATTTTTTAAGGGGGGGCTACTAACTAAAAACAAGGGTTGAAATATAATTTGCCTTTCTTATATTGTATTCCCTCAGAAGAATCGTCTTCCCCAAATCATTTTCTTTCTCTTACTAATGTAAGCCCCAAATCAAACTAATGTCTTCACTGCCGAAATCATGCCCTCCGCTGTAAAGCCGCCTTCTTTTCCCCAAATCGCACCCACTTCCATTCATCGAGCCACCGCAATTTTCCTACACCGGATTCCGCTCCGCCTTCCACCATAAATCGAACCGCGCCACCTACTGTTAACATTCCGAACCGCTGTAGTCGCCATTCGCTTGAGCCACGCACCGCTTGAGTAGCCATCGTTCCACCATTGCCTTTGATACCACGACACCACTTAGGACGAATACCGGATACCAGCACATGTACAATCGCCAACGTTAGCTTCACCATTGCAGGCGCTACCGGTATCCGCTCGAACCCATCAGAAGCCCTGCGCCTGACGAGCACTGCTGCCCATCATTCGCTACTTGCAACTCGTTCAAAGCCGCCGCTGTTCGCACCGGTGGAGTTCTTCGCCTCTGTTCTTCTTCGCACAACGTCGTGGATAAAAATGTAAGTTATCTTATGATTAGATTTAAATTCAAGTTTTTGACTTCGGCCTACACTAAATATAGTTGGTTGTGGCCCTTGTGGGTTTGTTCTGCAGCTCATTTTTTTTCATCGTTGCCATAGATTAGTACCCCTAATTTCCGCATGCTTCATGTGTGCTACCTGTGGTTCCAGATTGAACAATGCATGCATACATAAATTATCAAATAAGAGCAGTTCAAACTTTAGTTAGAACACAATGTTTATAAGTGGCATGTGTAACTCTTATAAGTTCTTCTGCATGCGAACTAAATTGTGTATATAAGGTTTATATGATTTGTTTGGATGATTTCAAATTTCAAGACGGGTTATGAAATAAAATGTATTTGGGTACATTAAAAAAGTTAGCTCACTTATGAAGAAAAAAAAAGTTCTTGAATTTGTTGTTACTTGCAGCACCATTTATTTTGTCCTGCAAAGTTCTATTCTTTTTTCACTTGGTATATTGTTGTTGGTCAATAATTTAGGCGCAAATGTCAACCAACTTCACCAAACTAGATTCAATGTGAACGTCAAATCTGAGAGTATATATTAGGCTTTACATCTTAGTGCTCCACCTTGACCTGATGATGTTTTTTTACAAAAAAAAAGTCCAACTTAAATGATAACTTCGACAAGATTAATGCTCAATGGGTGTATATTTAGAATATTAACTTTTATGTTGTTGTAGTAGCACAATATGTATTATTACACTTGTGAGAAAATTAATATGAAACAAGGTTGTTAAGCTATTATTGTTATTGGTTTTACTAGACCATGTTACCAGCGTTGAACCTGTAATAGAGCATAAGATATGTGTGCTTTATACCTTGTATAAACGGTGTAAGCTTTATACTTTGTATCAACTTTATAGAATTATTAAAGGTACACCCAAATGTGCAAACAAAAGGAGGAACACTCCAAAAAAAAATGAAGCTCACGTAAATTCGCATTAATTTTCAGTCAAAATTAACTAAAAAGCTACCATATATATATATATATATATATATATATATAGTGGTTATCCTTGCATATGCTTCTTGGGATACTGGGTTACATGAATATTGGGTTCACAGTGAGTTGAACCCAAGTATCCTTTCATATGCATCAATTCATTGGTATATGTCTCACATGTATGCCGCATTTCGTATGTGTTGATTTCAACAGTATTTTTTTATGGGTAAATATGTTTGAATCATTTAATATGTTGTTAGGATTACACTAATTATATTTACGTGTTCATCGAAATTTGCTGACTTGAAATAAGTTTAATCCTGACTCGGGTGTTTTATGTTTTTGCATGGAACGCTCGGGTCAGGTCCTAAATGCTTCAGGTTTGAAGTTTTTAGCTCACAAAACTGGAGAGGAACGTGAAGACGCATATGTGCGCACAAGGCCCGGCAAAACTGTAAAACTTTGTTTCAAAATTCATGTACATATATTAATTTTTCCGATGTGCAAAATATTAACTCTGATAATTTCGTATATAAAATTTATTCCACTGCAATTTTGTGTTATTTCCTTTTAAACCCTATAAGCTAATAACGAACCATCGTTTTGATTCTTAGTTGGTTTACCGACTTGGAGCGGGCAAAAATGGCAGGTCGTTACAACGTGGTATCAAAGCTTTGGTTTGACAAAACTTAACTTATCGGGTTTAAATACTCATTAGAGAAAGAGTAGCAATACTCTAGAATGAGTGGAAGTATCACCAGAATCACTTTAGAGAGAGAGAGAGAGCGTATTTTGAAAATATAAATTATTTTGAAATTTAATAAATCATTTTGAAAAGCATAATTATTTTGGAATATAATAAAGGTTTTCAAGTATTTTATTGATGTCGAGATTGGACTATTTAGTATGTACGGTTTTTTGAATATACGTATGATCAGCGTATATGTGAAGTCCAATATATACTAAATACATATAGAATCACATTCCAGTCACTTGAAGATAGTTATGTTGATGATTGCAACATCATTAGTAATTGTTTTCGGGTCTCGAAAATGGGATGACTGTATGGTTCCGATTTAAACGTCGAGAATTACTTTAAACCGTATAGATAAGTGTTTGAAAATGTTTTGAAAAACTTTAATAAAATATTTTGATAAATGGATATGAACGGGAATAGATAAGCGAAATTTAAATAAACAACATTTTCCTTGTTTGTAAAGAATAAATTGAATTGCGAATGAATTAAGATGGAATAAGGAATAACTTGAATAATAATGAATGTTTTGTAAATATAATACTACCTCATCGCGAGTTGTCGTTGCTTGTCGAGATATATAAGTGTAATTCTAGTAAATTATAAAATTAGTTATCCATTTATTGAATGTGAATATGGTATTTTGATTTCTACTTCAAGAGAAATGGTTGTGTTAAATGGTATAAAAAAAATTTAGGATAGGTTAAGTATGTTGATGAATAAATCAAAGAATGTTGAACCATTAAAAAAAAATAAGAAGTGTATTTCGAATAAAGAAAAATCATGGAATAAAATTTATTTAGTCATAAATAACAAAGGATATCGTTTTGACTAAAATTTGAGAATATGATTCTAGGAAATTTTGATATTGATTTCTAGGGTTTTGAAAAAAAACTAGTGGTATATACTAGTATTTTCAAAAAATGTTTGAAGTAACTTTCTGAAATATTTTCAAAAAGGAAAATACGAATGGAGAACTAACTTTTGTCGCTAGGAAAAATTTCAATGAAATTTTTTGTCATTGGAATTTATTTTCAAGTCTCAAAGTGGGAGAGACCATTTTGGTAGCTTGTTTAAACGAAGTTTGATTTATGAAACATGATGTGATATGTAAATATGTATATTTATGAATAATCGAAAGAAAAACCTGGAATTGAATCTCTAGTATGAGTTGAACGATATGCATCCTATTGTATTAGGATAATATAATATGTACACCTCAAATGAATACCTCGAAGAAAACTACCAAAGATAAATCTCCAATGAATTGAGTAAAAGTTCGATATTTCGACTCATTGAATAAATGTATTTTTTTAAGCGAGATTTGAATTTTGAGTTATATCTTTATAAGCTCAAAGGAATTTGATTGTAAATTTGAATAATTAATTCAATTTGGAGTATAATTGAAATTGAGATTTAAGTTTTGAACTTGATTGAAATCGAAAATGCGAATGGAAACTCAAGTATTGAGCTAATTTGAACCTTAAGCCCGACTTGAATGTGAATGAATTGAATTTGAGGTTAAAGTGAGTTTAATCTCGAAATTGGAAACCGACAGTAGTTAAGAAATTTGAATTTTGGATAACTGATTCAGATTGGATTATTTTTTAAAGTAATATTCATTATAAAACTTTTTTATTTTAAATTATGGTATTAGATTTATTTATATTATTTAAATTATTTTGGTATAAGCCTAATTATCTTTGTTTCAAACAAAATTTTCAAACTTACTTTTCCAAAACTTATTTATTTCAAACCATTTGCAAAACCGATATAATCAATTAACTTGTTTACCAAAACATATCTGTTTATTTCAAAACCCGTTTTAGAAAAATCTATCTATTTATTTAAGTTAATTTTACATTAAGCTATTATCTTTCAAAATTACTTTTATGTAACTTGGTTATTTTGATAAACGTATATATCCAATCTGGACAAATTAAGATCCAAAATGATTGAATGTAAAGACTCAATTGAATATTGATAATCGTAATGTGAAATCCAAATTGAATATGAATGTTGATAATGAATCAAATTTGTAAATGTGGATTTAAATTTTAAAATGATATTGAATACTCGAATTGTTTTGAAAGTAATTTTATTTGATCTTGGAAGGAAATTTTAAAGATTTATCATATGAAATATGAAATTTGAAACTTTGATATATGAATTATATGTGTATGAGATTCGAAAATTATTGATTTGGAATATAATTAATGTGAAGCTGGTAATTTTATATAATGGATTTATATGAGAATGACATACTTGAAATGAGATTTGGAAAATTTATGTTAATAGATATTTATATAAATGTGATATGAAATGAAGTACTATACAAATTAAGTTTGAAATGATATTGAAATTCAAATCGATTTTGAAATGAAAAAAAATTGACCATGTATATGATGGTAAGTGAATTTAATAAGAACAAATAGACAAATGATTTAATGACAATACATTGTTTGTCAGGAATTTTATATGATAACAAGTATATGGAATAATAATTATCGAAATAGTAAAATGTGTAAAATTGGAATGAACGAAGATAATGTTTGCTATCCCTTTGGGTTAAGCGGCTTAGCCCAATGCTCTTAGAAACTCCTATAAATACATCATAACATCCTACATGAGGGGGATCCAATTTCACCCTATCGGAAATTTGCCAGAATTCATCGTCAACCACATCAAAACTCTAAGGACATATTTATTATATTTTACTCAGTTTCTCTGTGAGATATTTATTATGAGATATGACATATTTATCTTTGTCTTTCTGCAGGATACCAGGCAAACCAACTCGGATTTCAATGGACTTAAATCTTAGCATTTTACGAAAAAATTAACTTACTAAAATTTGGGTTGTTACACCCGAAGGCAGGTATTTGGTGGTTCCATCAAAAGAGTATGCCTTGACTGCAATCATATTAAGGGAAGTAAGAAGGCTGATTGTTGACTTTAGGATACGACAATCGCTAGGGAGAATGTTGTTATAGTATGTGTCGTAGAGGCAATCTGTTTGATGTGAATCATAACAACATTGATGTTATATTTTTATTTTGAATAAAAGGGAATGTTA
The DNA here is from genome assembly GCA_030737875.1 of Allium sativum. Lineage (NCBI taxonomy): Eukaryota > Viridiplantae > Streptophyta > Magnoliopsida > Asparagales > Amaryllidaceae > Allium > Allium sativum. Next base: position 72,941,667 of record CM060923.1, on the reverse strand, counting down.
TGTTATATTTACTGCGTAATATAAATATTAACATAATAAAAGTACTTAAAATAATAACACAGAATTATATAGTTTTAAGTAAGTGACTTGAACATAAGATTATATAATATGTTAAGTATTATCATTCTTAAATATCCCTAGTCAAGTTTTATTGTAAATATAGGACAATAATGAAACATTGAGACTAGTATGTTGATTGAATGGTGATCATATCTCATTGATCATTAATATAAGTGATATTAATGTCAATACATAAATACATATTAGAGAATTGAGTATTGGAATGACCCAACTTGAGAAAACTTCATGGAGCATAATTAATAGTATCATAAGTAATTCTCATAGTGATATTGATATAATGGTCCTTAGACCTAAAATCATTTTATATACATACATACATACATATATATATACATATATATACATATATATATATATATATATATATATATTCGAGGATATTTGTGTTTTGATATCATCAAAAGATACCTTTAATCGAGTAGACGTTAAAGGTGATTATCTGATACATCTCAAATCGAATAAATAATATTGATCAACTAGATGGAATTTAACCCTACAATATAAGTAGAGATATCCATGGGTCTCTTGATTGAGTATGACTATAAAATGCATGGTCGTGCTCAAATATTGATTTGTTTCATATAATTTACTCATCGATAGAGATAGAAGGATTAAATTATAAAGAGGATGATATGTTCCATGCCTCGAGTTTAATCTTGGATATATTAGTTAAAAGGATTAAATTACATTGAAATACTAGCCACATAAAACGTTGTATCGAATCGTTGATTTTATTATAACTTGGGTAATAGCGAGTATTACTAGATGTCGCTCACTGTTTATAATTTAAATATTGTTTAAATTATTGTCAATGTTATAATAACCTAGGGCCGTACATCAGAGCGTTTGAAAAAGGGAGAAACAATTCACATAAATAATATAAATCAAACGGTTGGTTTATTATTTACATTTGAATTGGTAGCCACGTGAAAACCTGCTCATATTACCGTTCTTCTATTTTATTAAAGGGGAAAATCCCTCTTTTCTTTGAGATATCAGATATCTGAGATCAAAAAAGGGGAAAAGAGAATTCACGTGGTGATCTTGGCTTGTACCATTCATCCTTCATCCTCGACTTCGTAGGATGATCTAAGGGGTAAACGTTCGTGGACTTCTATGGAGCGCCGCCATTAGGAGCGCTCGGTTCGATTCGAAAGATCAGGTTATTCATGTGAATTTGTGAGATTGAAAAGCATAAAATGGTACGTGGTTAATTTGCATTTGAATTTATGCTTGGGAGTCTTAATTTAGTGAAATCCGCTGTCAATCAATCCAAAATTACCTTCAATGGTATCGGAGCATAGTTATTACGAATTCAGTTGTTGGGTTAGCTGTGTAATTCATCTTGTAAATGTATAATCAAGTTTTATGAACATTGATACGTGATTGCAGAAAAATGTGACATATATGTATATTCATTTTAGATCTGGAATTATTTCAGTGCAAAAATGTTTTATATTTGATATAAAAAGAATTCTGAAATGAATTATGGTTAATGTTAGACATTAATTCTGTATGATATACATATACATACATACATACATATATATATAGCTAGATGACTGTGGACGTATGATTAATTCGTTTCATATATGCTTTCTCGATCTATATATAAACATACATGAACTCTGTCTTACCAAGAATAAAAAATGTAACGACCCGGGGGAAAACTCAACGCTCGAATTTTCGACAACGATACATAAACCCGTATTACTTGCCAAAAACCCAAGTATCGAACCCCAGATTGTAAATAGAAAGAAATTAGAGGGTGAGAATAGAGAGAAAGAATATTATAATAGAAGAAAGAAGAAGATCAACACATCAGAATCTCAAAGCGGAATGAATAAAATATAACAATTTTTTTTTATACAAAAGAACTGTATATACATACCAACCATCAAAGTACAACATATACCAGACACAGCGGAAAAATAACTTTATATAACTAACGGTGAAGCCTCCTGCTTCCAGCTCCTGAAACTCCAAACGAAACCTAACCTGGAAATACACTCGGTCTGACTCGAGCACATTTGAAGCAAAGCAAAATATACCGGGTCAGTCTGGAATACTTTCAGTGATAAATTCACATAACAAACAACTTGTTTAACTTTGGAAAATCCTTTATGAAATCAAAGGATAATAGTAAGACCAACCCACACATAAACATAGACGGTTTTTACCTTACTACAACCCAAAACATTTTCGAAATCATAACTTATTCTGATATTATAATAGTGTCTAAATACAATTAATTAACAATCTAGCGGAACACTTGCATCTCACGCTCCACATATATAGTATACAATTAAAACTGCGGGCACTTATTGGAGATTGGATTCCGACTATGACAAGGTATGGGACCACCTGCCGATAGTGTATCTCTAGAGGCGAATACACTGGGTTCAACAAGAACGTCTTGCAACCCGGTCCTCACATGACCGACCACTCATTTCGCTTGAGTGTATCGAATGTATATCACCAATGGTTGGGATCAACAACCGCCTCCCGAAAAGGGACAACATCGAAATAGATTAAAGAAGCAAATAGAATTTCTCTAGATAGGTAATTATACACCCTAATGGGAGTGACCCACATAGCCATGCTGCCTGGCCGATTTTTGTCATTTCCCGGTTGATGAGGCTTGAGGCTAGAATTCCTTTTCGAACATCTGGCCACCATTCACTTTGAATGCCACATCGTCAGATCCATCAGATATCACTAATTGACATCCACAAAAAAAATACTCAGATTGGGAGGCTAAAGAAGTTTCCCCTCTTTGCCACCAACTTCGTACGTTTGAAGAAATCAATGTACATGACCCATTTGGAAATACTCTGTCAGACATTCGTCCTCATCCAGGAACAGGATGAACCGAAGGAACCCTCCTACCGCATCCTTATATAGGAATCACCCCAAGGATCAGTGGTGAGTAGTCCTTGCAATCCGTAGATTTCAACTATGACAGAATCACATATCAAATAACTCTGGTTGCAAGCCAGAGAAATTCGACAAGTACTCCTTCCGCTTATGAAGATCCACGGTCTTCAATTGCTCCATCTTTAATTACCATCTTCACGTATTTGTTGGTCGGAATGGTTTTCGAATATAGATTCGATCCCGGTCTTTCCGTGCCAACAATCGTATTGGTCAGGTTTGATAGTCGGTGTTTTAACTATCAAATAACAAATGTGTGAATAAAATGAGTTTGCTGATTCAGTACTTGGCATGACTTGGCCTCTTTAAAAACAATTAATAAATGGTTAATCCACCTTTAATTCTTTCAATATGATTAAACCTTAGATTTATTCTCAATTATAACAAAAACTATTTTAAATACTTTCGAGCATTTATATAAGTATATACCCAGTTTTCCATTCCTTTTGGAAATATCGATATATTTCTTTAAAATCTTTTACCCCTTTTTCCTTATTTAGCATCTCGATATATATATACATATATATATATATATATATATTACTTAATGGTATTAACACGTTACCAATTCTAATTTGGTTAAAGCAAATGTCGACTTATATAATTTAAAACCAAAACTTTCATATTTATATTGAAACCACTATTTTAGTAGTAATTATAATCCAAAATCTTGTACTTATGTTCATTACATCTCGTATGGAATACCATACTAATTTCAACACCTTTTATTCGTTTCAAACCAATACCATTCCTTGACAATAATGAAGCCGTTCAAGTTGGGGTATTTTATTTACCTCTCAGACCTTAATCGACAATGTTCTTATCTCAGAATGAATACCAGTTTGTAACTTAAACCCTTATAAAACTTGTTTACCGTCTCGATTTCAAATCTGGTTTTATAAACTGTTTGTTATATTTGAAATCCTCATTCAAAACTCTCTTTACTTAATTCCTTTAATTAATTCGATATTCACTAAAACACCACCTTTAACTTAAATCATTATTTCGTTCATAACCTTTTGATTTATAATCAAAATCTCTAGTTAAATAATTTACTTCAATCTATTGGCATTCTTAATATAGGCCTTGGTCTTGGGTTTCATAACTAATGACTATTTACCCCTTTCTTTAATATAATTCAATCCAATTTGGTTCTCTTTACTTAATATAACAATTAAGTAAAATCGTATTTAAATCACTGCAATTCACTTACCAATTCTATTTACATTTCTTGTTTTGGAAACTTAGATTATAAATTCCTTTATAAACCATTTATCGCCCCCTTTTTAATCAAACACTTAATCACTTCTACATTGAATCCCAATTACAAGTTATCACCTTAATTATTATGAAATAATAATTAACTTTAATATTAACTATATTACTGATTTTTCCTTGTCATTTCTCCTTTTTAATTAAATAGCTTAATTAATTTAAAAAAAAATACTATTTAATTGTTTAAACCAAACAATTATTACATTTTATAACCCGTAGCTATAGTTGCTGGCTTTCTGCATTTAGAACATGTACAAATCATAAACCCTTCTAAATAATTTCTTTTATAAACTCAAAAATATTTATTTATAAATTTCTAATTTAATTATTTATATAAAATAACTGAAAAGCTTCAGTTCAGTTATAAAATAATTTATAACTTTAAAACTGCGTCAATTCACCAAACGGTAAACCGACGTCTAAAACAACACATTTATGACCATTCACTGCCAATTACCCAATCAACACTGTCGGTTGATTTTAAACACAACATAGGTGAATATTTATTCAACCATCATGTTCAAACAGGTTTAACTACCCTATGGGTTCAATCAGTTCAAATATAAACAATATAAAACAAACAACAAATATAATATTTGAGGAATCCGTCGGATCCCTCCAACCTGTTCTTCCCTGTATCACAGCTCGTTATACATTCCATAATAATATATGAAACAAATTTCATATGATCTACTAATTTAAAACAATGAAATATAAATAACAGCAACCAATCAAACAATAACAACCAATAGCAACCAATTAACCAATTTATACTTTTAACGGTAAATTATATTTTAATATGGATTTATCACATCACAGGATTCCAGAAGGTGTGAGAATTAACTCAGCAGTTTATTTCGGTTGACGGTTGACGCGTTTGTTCCTTTTAATTTGAAACGAACGTTCAAAATTTGCTAAAATTTTTAACTGCGTCAGATCAGTGCCTAGTCAGTGCCATCGTCTAGAGCTCGTCCCTGCGATCCCAATGGATCCTGTTTCGTGAAATTTCGTTATCGTATGACCAAGATATGCTAGTTTAAAGTTTTATATATTATACGATTATTAACTTAACTATAAATTGATAAATTAATTAAATAATTAAATAATCATTACCTTAATTAACCTTAACCTGGCCACGTCAGCGTCTTGTAATTACCCTTACACGTTTTCATCTTCTTGGCCTCTTGAAACCCGACTCCTGACTCTCCACCTCTTTAAAACAACGTACCGCCAGTTCTTCCTTCAAACCGCCACCATTCATCAATCAGGCCACCGGGACCACCACCGATCATCCCACCAGTACCTCCGACGACCTGGCCTTCTCCACCCACCATTCCCATCCCCTCTAACCCCCTGTAACCGCCGCAATCCCCCGAAACCCGAAAACCACCATGAAAAGTTTGGGGCCGCCGTTCACCCATCTCCGGCCATCTGAGATGACTGCTCCACCCCCTACGACATGGCCTCGACCTCCTCTCCATCTTCCTTCAGGCGGCCGTCGCCAAAACTCCCTCCATCGCCTGAAAAATGGCCAAAACCGTTCATCCCTTCGAAAAACAAACCCAAAAAGAACGTCTCCGTTCAACTCACAAAATCCGGCGACTCCGACCACCAGAGAACTCGAGACCACCACCAAATCGAAGCCTGAACTCCCCTCTTCCATTTCCCCCAGGTCCCGGCCTCTGTAATCGACCACATCTCCTCCATTTTGCCAAAGAACGGAACTGGTTTCTTGCCGTTCATCGCGATTTCCGGCCACCTCCGACCACGATAGGTCCCCAACCTTTTACAATAGCTAGGTATCGCCCCGATCTACCACTTTGCCGTTGGAACCCCCCTCAAATTCTTGATAGATTTGGAGATATAAATTATTTAAGAAATGTGGACTTATTTGCAAATTTTATGAAAAATGGTGAACGGGTTTGGAGAATTCTGATTTAGGCAGAATAGTTGTTGTATATATAAAGGGAAAATATATTAATTTAAGTTGATGTGACGAACGATGATGACTAACAATTTTTATTTCGTGTCTATCACAATTATGAACACTGTTTATTGGCTGCTGTGCTTACATACAAACTCCGTTCGAGATGCGAATGGATAGCGTAGTATAATTTGACGATACGATCCTAATGAAACTTGTATCGTCGAATTCCGAGTCCGTTTGCTCAAATGGCGCTCGTTCACGTCCAAATGGTCATTTTATTTGCATTTTATTTTGCCACGCACACAAATTAACCCCGATTGACGCGTCACTTGAAATCTAGCAACAATTTACTGTTGTGGTCCCAATAAAATTTGTTTCGTCGAAAACAAAGGTCGTTTGAATAAAGTCCCTTTTATAACTGCCCAATTCATATAAAATAAACCAATTTTAAAATACTTCAATATAATATAAATAAAATATTGCAATTGGCCATATATGACCAGAATTTCATATATTACCAAGATAAAATATCACAGGTTGAATTTCAAGCAAAATCGATATTTTAAATATTTAAAAACCATTTATTTTATATAAATAATCGCTATAATATATAAAGAAATTCCACAGCGACTCTTTTCAAAATTTGATTTGGACATAAAACAAAATCTACGCTATGAAAACTAGATTTTTCTTCTTCGTTAGAAAGATATTATCCAACAGATTACGATGTTTCTTGTTTCGAGAAAATCCGGCTTATTTTGAATCCTGTACAGCCGTTTAATGTTCAAAACACCAAATTACGAACTACCGCGCCGCTGCAACTCGTTTTATAATTAGTTTATAAATTAAACGTTCTGGCGTCGTTTTAATGATGAATATATTAATATAATTTAATATAAACCATATTTAACCCACTTTAAATCGCTCATTTACATTATACAGCAAATTCAACATTTTCCAAATATCCCGAAAATAAAATATTATTATATTATTAATATAATTTAAATATTCAAAATAAAATGGTCAAATCCCATTATTTAAACTCAAATCAATATTTTAAATAAATAAAATATTTCAAATAAATGGTCAGAAAATACGGGACATTACAAAAAATATTTGATTGATGAAACATAGTTGTGGACTCTGGTATAGTAAAGTTTGGGATCAAAAACCAAATTTTTTTTATCGGATGTTAAATCCATGTTAGGTCTGTTTTCTTGAAAATACTAAATTGTAGATCTGTATGTTTAAATCACTGATGATGGAACAAATAACTATATAATCATGTTTCATTACAATTTTTTTAGCAGTGTGTTGATTCAGTCCTTAAACTTGGGTTGGTATACTGTTATCTAAACTGAGACATAAATGCACACATATACATGATATTTCACCTTGTTCCCAACTAGATTGGATATGTATGCATTGTTAGATATTATGTGCATATTCACTTCATATATGAATGTTTAAACCGGTTGTACCTTAATGTGTGCATCGCCATTAACCTCACGGTAATCCAATTTGCCAAGCACGGTTGAGTGTTGTATGGTTATGCCTAATAGACAATCCAGACATATATGTGTTCATATGGATTAATAAACTCCTCATGGTGATTTGTATATTCATGTTTCCATATAAAATTATGATGGGCTATAGGACCTAGTAATATATTTATATGTCAACTTCATGCCATGGTCACCTCTTTAATTATAGAATGCCTGATGTAACACATTTGTGCTGCAATATAAATTTATACATGTATGTATATAAGCAGTTTGTGATAATACTAAATTTTGAGGCTTAAAACCGTGTTAGATGTGTTTAATTTTGATGCTCTACACGTGTCAAACTATCACATCTGAAATATTTGTATAGTTGCACGTATATAATTTCAAGGAACATGCCATTTAAATGTTTGTGTTTATGCATGTATATAAGAGGAGCGATTTTTGCTGTTAAATTATGTATTAGTGTGTTGTTGCGTATATATGTATTACATGCTCTGTTATGGTAACAATCTATATGTATTAAAGCATGTGATCATATCAGGCAGCACTGATTTCATTTGAATTCTCTGTGTAATTGTATTCGATACCTTTGTACCTGTCATACATATGTTTGTGTATATGTCTATGAATGTGCAGTTATTCTACATTTATCTGGGTACTCAATTGGGCCATGAAATATCCTTTTACTTTGGCCTGGATTTATATGTATTAATACAATACTGGGTTGTGTGCCTTTTGTTTTATTTTGCAAATGTTTTGTTATTATAATACTCCAATTGGCTTGTGAGATGTTTGCAATAGTTTGTATAGCGGCCTGTCTGAGTATTATAAAAGTTTTGAACACTTGTCTGACATTTACGAAAATTTATACAAAGAAAATAATGACAATATTTGAAATGTTTAAAAGCCCTGTAGTAGGCATATGCGCGCACACACACACACACACACACACACACACACACACATATATAATTTTATAAACTCGATGTATAACACGTGAATAGTGAGTTTCCATTTCGAGTTTTAAAATCCTTCAAACCGATCATTTATATTAAGTCATGGTGACGTCTTCCAATAAATACACTCATCAATGCTAGAATCAATAGATGTAGCTAATGCCAAAGCATTTGTACACTATTTATTTTGGTTATATGTGATAGAGTGAAAGTGATACTTAAACTATAAAATTAGGTTTGACTTAACTAGGCTATCGTAATAAGATTACAGTCTTAGAGATAAAGAGCATGAAATATTTCATATTTAAATGAACAAAATTGTTTAACATACTATCCAAGAATTTTATATGATATAATTGACATAAGATGTCTATCTAAAAGATCATATTTTGGGGATTAGCCAAAGCTAACTCAAGGCATGATTAGATATGGATCTTGGATCACTTAAATATATATTAAAATAAAGGGATGTTGATTTGAGTGGGAGCATATTTCATTTAATTTAAATATGCAAATGTTTTGTATAATTTTGATTGTCAATATATATACATATACATATATATATATGTATATATATATATATGTATATATATATGTATGTATGTATGTATTGCAAAATTATGTATCATTATTTTATTACCTATTGTCTTTGTATATATTAAATGGCAAGCAACACCAACAATTTGTCACTTAGGTCCGTCCTTGAAAAAGAAAAACCGAATGGAATAAATTTCCTTAACTGACATCTAAATTTGAGGATTGTCCTCAAACAAGAAAGGAAATTGTATGTACTTGATGGGCCTGTTCCAAAGGCACCACCAAGTACAACTCGTACAGAGATTAATGCCCACAAAAGCACCAAGATGATGCTCTTGATGTCAGCTGTCTCATGCTTGCAAACATGACTATAGGGCTTCAGAAGTGACACGAGTCAATGGATGCATATGATATGATCGAGCACCGTAAGAAGTTGTTTGAAGGGCATGCTCGACAAGCAAGGTATGACACAAGAAAGGCACTGTATCACCGCAAAATGGGAGAAAAGAAACTCATCGGTTCACATGTGCTGAAAATGATTGGATTTGCCGAGTATCTTAAAAGGTTAGGGTTTCCATTAACACCTGAAGCCCAAACCGATTTTGTTTTGAAATCATTATTCTCAATTCGTGATGAATTATCTCATGAATGAAAAAGAGAAACCCTTGACTGAGTTATTAAGCATGTCAATAACTGTTGAAAACAATATGAAGAACACAGAACCTGCTACCATGATGATGGTACAAAAAGGGGCTGCTAAAACCAAGGGCAAAGGCAAGAAAAAGAAGCTTAAGGTGACTGCTGCTAAGACCAATTTCAAAAAGACACTGAAGACAAGGAGGGGTTCCTAAAGAGTGTGATTGCATTATTGCGGAAAGCCAAGTCATTGGAAACACAATTGTTATGCTTATTTAGAAGATCTGAAGAAGAAGAAGGGAAATTTGACTCCACCTAAATCACGTATAAATGTTATAAATGTCAATTTATCTAATCTTACATCTTGGTTATTAGATACTGGATGTGAATCACGTATTTGTGTCAATTTGCAGAAAATTCAAAAGAGTAGAAATTTGGCAAAAGGAGAAGTGGATTTATGAGTGGGAAATGGAGAAAACGTTGCTGAATTAGCCATAGGAAGTTGTGGCTTATCCTTTCCTACCGGCTTAGTTTTAGAATTTGAAGATTATTATTATGTGCCTTCAATTAGAATAACTTTTATTTCTGTATCTTTCTTAGACAAGCTTGGATTTTCATTTATAATAAAAGACCGTTGTTCATTTTATTTAAATGAGATATTTTATGGAAATGGACTATTAGTTAATGGTCTTTATATTCTTAACTTTGATATGCATGTTTATAACATTAATACTAAGCGGATTAATCTAATGATTTAAATTCAACATACCTTTGGCATTGTCGTTTGGGCTATATAAAGGAGAAACGCATACCAAAACTCCATAAAAGATGGAATTTAGAATTCATTTAATTTTAAATCATATGAAGAATGCAAATCTTGTTTATTGGGAAAGATGACCAAATCTCCTTTCACTGAACACAGCGAAAGGGCTAATGATATATTGGCCCTTATACATAGTGATCTATGTGGAACAATTAGTACATCAATTAAAGGTAGGTTTTATTACTTCATTACATTTACTGATGATTTCAGTAGATATGGTTATGTGTATCTTATGAAACACAAATAAAAATCCTTTGAAAAGTTCAAAGAATTCAATAATAAAGTTCAGAACCGACTTGGTAAGAATATAAAAACTGTTCGAACTGATCGAGGAGGAGAGTATTTAATCCAAGAGTTTAATGACTATCTGAAAGAGTGTGAAATTGTATCACAACTCACTCCACCAGGAACACCACAATGGAATGGTGTTTTCGAAAGAAGAAATCACACCTTATTAGATATGTTGTGATCAATGATGAGACATACAGATCATTCAATAAGTTTTTGGGGTTATGCTCTTGAAACAGCTGTATTCATACTTAATCGTGTTCCCACTAAAATGGTTCTGATGACGCCATATCAGATATGTATTAGGAGATGCCCTAGTGTGTCTTTTATGAAGATTTAGGAATGTGAGGCGCTTGTTAAACATCTTGCTTCTGACAAGCTTGGACCAAAATCAGATAAGTGTTATTTTGTGGGTTATCCAAAGGAAACAAAAGGATATTACTTCTATAAACCTTCTGAGAATAAATTCTTTATTGCTCAAACTAGTATTTTTCTAGAAAGAGAACTAGTCTCTACCGGTACCAATGGGAATAAAGTAGAACTCGAAGAAAATCGGGAGCCATAAGATACCAGTGAACCTGAACTCGAAATTGAGCAAGAACCATAAGCTATTGTGGAAACCGGGCCTTCTCAAATTACACAAGATATTTGTAGATATGGTAGAATACATTGGGATCCTGGTAGATATTTCAGACTTTTTATGACTCAAACTCGAGATGTAATGCTCATAGAAAAAGATGAGTTCATTTCTTACCATGAGTTTATGAGTGAACCTGAATATGAGAAATGGCTTGAAACCATGAAATCTGAAATGGATTCCAAGCCATGAAATCTGAAATGGATTCCATGTACACCAACCAAGTGTGGACTTTGGTAAAACCAATTGGGTGTAAGTGGGTTTTCAAGAAGAAAACTGGCATGGATGGTAGAGTACAAACCTATAAATGTTGATTGGTGGCAAAGGGTTTTAAACAAGTTCAAGGAGTTGATTATGATGAAATCTTCTCCCTAGTGGCAGTGGTTAAGTCCATTAGGATTATGCCTGTAATTGCAATTTTTTACGATTATGAAATCTGGCAAATGGATGTCAAAATTGCATTCCTTAATGGGAATCTTAATGAAGATGTGTATATGAAGGTTTTGTCAATCCAAAGGATGCTAGAGAAGTATGTAAACTGCAACAATCCATATATGGATTGAAGAAAGCATCTCGGAGCTGGAATCTTTGTTTTGATGAAACTATCAAAGAGATTGGCTTCATTAAAAACGAATATGAACTTTGTGTATACAAGAAAATTAGTGGAAGTGACATTATATTCGAATATTGTATGTTGATGACATATTATGTAACAGCCCACACCTCCGTTCGCGCAAGATATTGTCCCCAACTTAGCCACCGTATAGGTGTGGGGTTTTGTTCCTCAAAAGACCTCGGCGTTAGTAAGAGATGGGATCTACTAAATAAGTACCCACTTCACACAGGCTTCCATGATATGGGACTTAGGGGTATTACATTATCCCATCCTACACTGCCCAACTTCCCCGTTGGCTTACAAACACCTCACCCAGGCGTTGTGGTCCACACAGGAGCCACAATTCCGCTGGGTATTGGCTCTGATACCACTGTAACAGCCCGCACCTCCATTCGCGCAAGATATTGTCCCCAACTTAGCAACCATATAGGTGTGGGGTTTTGTTCCTCAAAAGGCCTCAGTGTTAGTAAGAGATGGGCTCTACTATATAAGTACCCACTTCACACAGGCTTCCACGTTTTGGGACTTAGGGGTGTTACATATTACTTATTGGGAATGATGTTAGTTCATTACAAGCGGTGAAGACATGGCTAGGGAAAAATTTCTCCATGAAATACTTGGGCGAGGCAACCTATATCTTAGGTATCAAGATCTATACACTACAAGAAAACACTGATTTAGCGTCATATATTTAAAAGCGAAAATTTCCGTCCCTAATTTGTGAAGGATTTCCATTGGTCTGCAAGGGATAGTTTTTTGTTTTTTCAACTTTTTTTCCTTTTATTTATTACCATTGTCTTCTTTCGTCCCTCACTAAGTCGTTGCAAATTGTGTCAAATTACCGATAGAAAATTTCTATCGCTATTTTCTGTTGCAAATCTAGGCAGAATACCGACGAATATTTATAGAAGCTATTTTGCAGTAGAATTCCACAGGATTTGCAAGAGATGTTTATATTATTTTTCTAGGATATACTTTAGTGTTATTTTTTAATAATTATTAACATGTTCAATTATTAGTAATTAATTTGTTCTAATCAACGATTTATGAGTAATAATAAATATTAATTTACATTCTATCATAAATAACTTATAATAATTGCTTATTTAGAATTAGAAAAATAATCTTTGCTCATAACCAACGTAATTACTAAATTCTTAATTAAGTCCTCTGGTTTCATCACAAATTTCAATCAGTATGTCTGTATATTTTACGCTGAATCCCAAAATTTTAAATTGTTCTTTTATAATTATTCCCCTAAATAATGAAAATATCAATTTATTATAATAATAATTATTTAATAATTAATAATAAAATTTAATTATTATGAAATGATATCTTATATTCAATAATTAATTTTGAATAATTGTATTTAATAATTACAGTTGATAATTATAGTTGATACTTATATTTTATAATTATAGCTGATAAATATATTATATATTTCAAAAAAATTAAAAATTTGAAATCATCTTGACTTTTTTTAAATAAATCATAAAGTTTATAAAATCAATTATTGTTTGACATGAACACTACTAGAAAAAAGACCATTTTCTGATATTAATTAGCGACCCATTGTGACGCGGGGACGTCGTGGCATCGCTAAAATTTTGATCGTCACTAAGTTATCATTAAGGCAACATTAATACGTCGATAATTATCGACATCTTGGTTACATCATCCTTAAATATATTTTTATTCGTTTATTTTGAAAGGTACCGCGTTAATAAGGCATCAAAAATTTGTTACTTCCTGTTGACGTCTAGGGAATTGGCAATACCTTAAAGACAAACAGAGGGCAATCCACATCCTCACACCACTGTTAATTTGAGCCATTTAGATCGAACTATCTAATGGTTGTAATTGGTCATTCGCGTGCAACGAAGACCTTCAAATTGGAAAAACAACAATTGCAATAATTCTAAAACGTGAAATTTTAATTCTGCCTACAGATCAAATCATGCCTTCCCCTTTTCTCCTTCTTCATCAATCTTAAACCTAGATCAAAAAGTTTTCCCCAAATTTAAAAACCTACCATCAAACAAAGCTTACAAGTCTGCTTCAGTTCATCTATCGGCAAATTGTGATGGCCCCTGATCGGCTCTATCAATTATTTGGTATTTTACTCAATCCATCTCTATTATTATTAGTGTATGTATGACTCCATCCTTTATCTCGTTGTTGGGGATCATGACATAAGAAAAATTGTCTTACGCAGTCACAAATATATATCTTCCTCTACACCTATTTGCAAGCGATTTTCCTTGCAAAATTTGAAGGTAAACACTTATCCCCAAACTTTATGTATTTGCTTTCAATTGGTATGGTGTTGCTTCAGATATCTGGATTCAAATTTTTTATACTATGCCTTCTTATTATAGTCAGCAACATAATAGCTTTAAATCTTAATGGAATTCTGCTTAGTATATTATTTTTCTCAATGGAGATAGCATTAGCTGAATGTTTGTTGTTTGGAACATTGAATTCAGTCAGATCTCCAAATCGAAAATTCATATTTTGAATGTTTAAAATTCATTTTCAATGTGGGTACAGTAATTGATATAGAATCTAATTTATACTCGAGTCGACTATCTGTTTCACTTTTATATGGAAAAAATTATATGGCGTATTGTTGCTAGACTACTAACAAACATGAAAGGTACATGAGCTCCCAATGAAAATAACATCATCTTGAAATAAATGTTAAAATTTGCGATCTTGTTTTTATTTATCATCTAATACTTCTGAATAGAAATCAAGAAAGATAAGGTATTCAGATTTGTTCAACAATGTGCTACTATCTTGTTTTCCATATTGGTGACAAACAAACTCGTGCTGAAATCATAAATGGAATTTTCATAAATTTTATTTCCATATTCTTTGTATGACATCCATTGTTTCATTGGCCTACATCATTATTCAATTGAAATGAAAATTTTTCTTGAATGCTCTATCACTATAAATAAAATTTAAGTTTAATATACAAGTTATAATGACTACATTGAAAATGGGTTTGATAATCTGGTAATGGTAAAAGTTAAACTATTGGGAATCCTAGTTTGGGTTTGACAATACATACGTCTGAATTCATACTACAACAACTATTGGATCCATGTTATTTAGCAGTGTTGATTTCTTATTCTTTTTCAATTTGTTCCCTGCATCATGGTCCTACTTTGCTCATTGTAAGCAGTGTTTAATCTTTCCACTTCTTATAAAAACATAGTATATTGATTTTGTTAGAGTTGCACATCATCTGAACAAGTAATATTCATACCTGCACTATAAGTTAGGTGCAATAGATAATTTAACAATATTATATTTCATTATTTGTCAGTTCTATGGTGCTTTGTTGGGCATCAACTCTTATTAAAACACTTACGATTGTAATTTAGGTTCTGTAATGACCTGTAAATCCCCGCCCTTTGGGGCGTAAATAGAGCCACTAGGGACTCAAATAACTGAGGCGCCTCATTCCATCATCCACATAAGTAAAAATGTCATACCTTGTAAAAACCATGACACCACTTCTAGCTAGAAAGAAACGTATGTCCTCCCTGCAGTCCTTACTCCTGTTTCTAGTTCATACCGGGGTGTGAGGCTCGCGAAGTAACGCTATACACAAAGCTATGCCGAAATAAGCTATGCTTTGATCATCAACCACAAGGCCCTGTTTTCAACAAAAGCCTTGATCATTTGCATATCGGCATGTTACATTGTCAATCCATACCGTACCATTGATTTCTGCCAATATATAACCTCTGAGCTCGTACGTCTCAGAGAAGGGTGTTATGCGAGAGAATAAATTCTCTGCCACTAAAAAAATATATATTTAGCAGAGATCAACGAATACAACATAAAGGAATACAACGTCAGACATACCATCCATTGACAAGTCCGTTCTGGGTATGAACGAAACCGGACACATTATTCCTCATCCCATATGTCCAATACAGGAAAGAGGTTCTTGCATATCCATTGATCTCCAAGTACGTCTGGACGATCACCACTTATTATATTGTCTTGGGTGGCTGCCCAATCAAGACATCAGTAACCATCAAACGATGTGAAGACCTCTGGTCTTCAACCACCGTCTTCATCTTCAACTCTTGATCGTCGTATTAATTATTCAGAATGGGTTGAACCCGGTCTTTCCAATTAATTAGCGTGTTTTATAATCAATAATAAAGTGCTATAAAAACACAACAAGCGCCTCATTCCAATTCAGAATATTCTTTTAAATAAAATATTCACATTATTGGGGAAAGGTTCCCATTAATTTTATCAAAGATAATTTTTTTTAAATTTTTCCTTTAATCTTCTTTTTAAAAGATTCATTTAAAAATCCAATTTGGTTTTAATGTCTAAAATCATTATTCAATGATTATTCAATTTAAGAAATAAATCTTATCTTTTAACTGGGTTAAAGAACTAATGTCTTTAAAAATACAGTTCACGATAAACACAAAATCGTCTTCCATTAAATAAGGAAATTTCACAGAAATCAAATCAATATATAATCGATATAAATTTCTGTATCAGACCAATAATATAAACGGAATAACGACAAAGCCTCTTAAATTTCATATATAGTAACAATCTTCTTTTATAGAGACTCATCTCGATTATTATTAAATCGAATTCCATTCAATTCCAATTTAATATATTAAATTGGAAAACTTTACTTTAGAAAAATTTCTATTAAATCTTAAGAAAAATATTTATAATTTCCAAATTATATTTTCACTATTAATTGAGTTAAAGAACAAATGTCATTTTAAAAAATTGTTTACAATAAACCCAATTTACATTTCGTTTTATTCCCATTATTAAATATAGTTGACAAACTATAAAATCTTAATTAAAAGATTTATTCTTTTCATACGGGGTTCAAGAACAAATGTCATTTTAAAGCATCGTTCACGACAAACCCAAAAATCCAATTTATTCTATTAATTCCAATTAAATATTAATTAATTGAAAACTCCATTAAATCTTAATTTAAAGATTTATTTTAGTTAACAACTAGTTCATTTTGATAAAAAAAATATTTTGTCTTTTCAAATATGGAATTTTTCATCCAAAATCTTTTCAAATGATTTATTATGATTTTACATAATTTATTAATATTTTTAATAATTTTATCAAGGCTTGTACATTTGATTTCCATGAACGGCCATCGAACTGCACTTACAACGACCTTTTCTGAAATTGATTTGGAAATAATTCCAAATCCAATCGTTAGATTTCAAAACTCTTATATTCATTGGAAATCACTTTTCGATACGAACCCAACGGTTCCGGTTTTAGGAGAATCTGACAGTCGGATCTCCCGTTACATCAATTTGAAGTTAATGGTCGAAATTCGCGAACGGTCGCTGTGCGGCGCGTTTTATTCAGGCCATTATATATATATATATATATATATATATATATATATATATATCTTCGATTTCTATTTAAATCGTATTTTATAAAAATATTTGTAAAATCCATTTTAAAACGATTTTGGCTTCATTTCAATTTTAAATAAAAATTGAATATTCTATAATTTATCATATTAAAATATTTATATTTTCAAAATACTAGATTTTGAAATCACTTCCATTCAATATTCATTTTCAAATGAAATAGATCGATCGATAAACCCGTTCGGGTTGAAAATGGCGTTTCTACATAACACGGCTTCATATTTCAATATTTTATCCTTCACTGGATATCATTTTAAAATATTAATTATTTTAAAATATTCTTTATATAAAATATTCTTTACTTTAAAATATTCTTTATATAAAATTGTCTTATTAAAAATATTCTGAATCGGAACGCGACTCAATCAATTACCATATAAATTCGGTCATATGGATTTCATACATTGCATATGTATAACAGTAATAATAAATAATCATTAAACAATCCATTCACATCCAGAGTGAAATTTATAACTCTGTGAGCATTAAAATAAATAAATAACGCTCATCACAGATTGTCAATCTATCGATTGACATACAACTAAATGTTGGGACTTGTGTATGACAGTTATCATCCCAATACCCGTATGGAGTTTTCAAGCAACACAGTTCATTTAAATAAATCATTTGTTAATGAATTAACCAATTTTCACTGCTTAAATTGTAAATAAATATTTATAATTTAATTTCAACTAAACATATATTTTAATGTAACATGGCATGTTCTATGACATATTTATTTGACTAACATAAATAACATGTTTATCTCTAATCTAAATGACATGTTTATCTCTAATCTAAATGACATGTTTATCTCTAATATAACATGTCAAATCAAAATAACATTTTTAATCTAATAAAACATTTCTAATAGAAATGACATTTATAATCTAATAAAACATTCCATAACAAAATGGTTTTTTTATATTAATGCTACATTTTATTTTATCGACAAATCTAATTCAACAAAACAAATAAAAGTGATGTTTTGTCTTGTCGACAAATCTAACTCAACCAAACAAATAAAAGTGATACTTTTGTTTTGTCGATGACTCTAACTCGATAAAATAAATAAAAGTGGTATTTTAATTTTGTTGACGACTCTACTTCAAAAAAACACATCAAAGTGATATCTTTATATGTGACTAAAAATGACAATTCAATATTTGATTAAAATGACAATTCTAATTTTTGACTAAAATTGACATTTCTAATATTTGACTAAATATGACAATTTAATATGCGATTAAAATGACAATTCTAATATGTGATTAAAATGACAATTCTAACGTGTGATAAAAATGACAATTCTAATATGTGATAAAAATGACATTTCTAATATGTGATTAAAATGACATTTCTAATATGTGATAAAAATAGCATTTCTAATATGTTATAAAAATGACATTTCTAATATGTCAATTCTAATGCAACAAAATGAACATTTCTTATTTTGCCAATTCTAATACAATAAAAAGGACATTTCTTATTTTGCCAATTCTCATATAAATAGAAGGACATTTCATATTTTGCCAATTCTAATACAATAAAAGGACATTTCTTGTTTTTCCAGTTCTAATATAATAAAAGGACATTTCTTATTTACATAATATTTCTCAATAAAATGATGTTTCTTATTAACATGATATTTCTCAAAAAAATGATGTTCCATATTAACATGGCAATTCTCAGTAAAATGATGTTTCATATTAACATGACAATTCTAACACAACTGGTGCTTTTATTCAAATATGACAATTCTAACACAATTGATGTTTTATTCAAATATAACAATTCTAACACAATTGATGTTTTTATTCAAATATGACAATTCTAACACAATTGACGTTTTTATTCAAATATGACAATTCTAACACAACTGATGTTTTTATACAAATATGACAATTCTAACACAGTTGATGTTTTTATTCAAATATTGTTATAAAATAAAACAGAACATATGTTAAACAAGAAGCCATTAAAGGGAACAGAAAAGATAGGGAAGAGACTTTTATTTCTATCACTTCAAGTGTGTACAATTTCTATTACATTGGCTCCTTTATATATAGGCTTTGGAGCCGATGTTAGACTTATTCCCATGATGTGGGACTAAATAGAATATGACAAGAGCATATTCACTTATATATATTATAACACTCCCCCTTGAATATGCGTCTTCAAAATCTTGATTGCTCTGCCAACTTGAAGTTGTCCCTTTTAAAATATGTATGATGATTGCTTCCCTTTATAATTATCTTGCTTGCATATATCCATTCAGTCGATACAACTATTGTCTGTTGCCTTCAAGACTCTATCTAGAAAACCCTATGGGAAAAACCTTGAACGAGAAAAAGAGTACAACGTTTGACATTATGAATATCATATAAAAATGATATTCCTTAAAATAGTTTGACGCTTCAGGATCAAAACAATGCCTCATTAAAAACCTTTTTATGAAAAACCCTATGGGAAAATCATAAATAAGGAAAAGAGTGCAAATTTATTCATCTTTAGGTAACATGTTTTACAATGTTGCCGTAAGGGTTGATACTTCAGGATCAAGATAATGCCTCATTAAAAACCTTACTAACAAAAACCCAGTGGGAAAAATATTAGTGAAGGAAAAGAGTACATTATAGCATATTTTTATATGCTCCCCCTTATTTATAACTCATTATTCAATTAGTTTATTGATATAGTCGATGCATGCCAATTTTGTACATCATCTTCTGGAACGTTGATTTGGAAATTTCCTTTGAGAATAGATCTACCCGCTTTTCTTGAACTGGATTTGTTTCTCCTCTTTCTTGTTATCCTTTCATTCAAGTGTGAAGGGAAATTTAGAAGAAATGTGCTCCATCCTACCACCCTTGATATAATTCACTTGAATCTGAGCCATGCAAACTGCCTTGTCTTCTTCATAAATAATAGACTACTACATCAAAAGATGTTTGATACTTCTGGATCAAAATGTTGCCTCGTCAAAACCTTACTAAGAAAAACCCGATGGGAAAAATCTTAGTGAAGGAAAAAAGAGTGCAATTTAAAATGTCATATTTACTACTTCAAAAGTAGTATGATACTTCTGGATCAATGTAATGCCTTGTTAAAACCTTAATAAGAAAAACCCAGTGGGAAAAATCTTAAATAAGGAAAAAGAGTACATTATAACTCATTTTTGTATGTTACTTTTGGGTTGATACTTCTGGATCATGACCCATGCCTTATTAAAACCTTACTAAGAAAACCCAGTGGGAAAAACTTAGTTAAGGAAAAATAGTGCATTATATCATACTTCTGGATGCTCCCCCTGGTTTAATAATTTTCTCTGAATTCGTATTCTTCTTTCAATAACTCAAGTTGCTTACAAATACTTCTTAATGAAGTTTTTTTATTTTAAAAACTTCATGTGCATTTCCATGCTTCAGGCATGTTTTCTTAATTAAAACGCCTTCCTTTTATGATTTGTATGATACTAATATTCATTTATGAATACACTTCAGGTGCTTATAATCTCTTATTTCAATCGGACTTGCATATTGCAATACATATTTGATGAATAAGACAACTTTCATTACTAAGCATGAAGTAATCTACTCACCTTGAAGTATATCAAGATTTTCATTACAACAATACTTAGAAGAATGTTGTAATCTATCGTTCATGTTTTTGGTAGTCTTTATAATAACAAATGTTATTTATGTTCTTCATGAAATTATATATTATAATAAGTTTTTCATATCGCAACTACCACTTCAATGGATATTAAGAGTTTCATTACAACAAAATTCTTGAAAGCAGGAAGTGATCTACTCATCATGAATTATTTCAAGATTTTCATCACAACAATACTTGAAAGAATGTTGTAATCTACATTTCTTTCTCTTTATCACTACCAAAGTTATTTAAATTCTTCTGGAATTTGTACACTTTCATCGTTTATACCTTCAGGATATTATAAGTGTTTTAAACACTTTAACCACTTTAATCAATTCAATTATCTCTGAAAATACAATGCTCATGGCACTTAACATGTTGTTGACACTCTATGGTGCTTCAGCCATTATATATATTTCTAGTTTTATCTTATGAACTGCAGGTTCATATCTTATGGACTACAGGTCCATATATCTTATTTAGGAGAATTTCATGATGGACAATTATGTTTCTCTCTAATATGGGATTTTAATCCATTTATAAATGTAAGCGCTTTATTATTTATTAATTTATTATCGATGATTATTTTCTGTCAGTTCTATACATGATTTATTGAGATCTCAAAAAATTATCATACTTTGGGTACCTAAACCACTTCTGGGGTTATTTTGACAATCATGTCATGGATTTTTTTAAAAGCACCTTTAAGTGTTTCTTCAGGAACACTTACCTCCTTTATTTTGCATCTTTATGACTTACTCCAAAGATATTTTGAACTGACTTTTATACCACATTTTCAGCTGTGGTTTACACCTTTTGATCCTTCGAGGATTCAAATGTATATTGGAGAAAGTCTATTTGGGACATAATTGATAATTTATGCAAGTTACTTAATACTTTGCATAATTCTATATGTTAGCGAATATTTAACATCAATGATTCCTTTATCCTCCCCCTCAATGTTGACAAACATTGTCACTTTAAATAATAAACCCACTTTGGATTCATTTTTGATCCATTATAGCATCATAGCTAGCAAATACATTAGATGTATTTCAATTGTAGGAGGATAATGCTCTTATTTACTGATAAGATGCATTCATATTGCATTACTTATTCCCTTTCATTGATCCGATGACTTGGAGGAATTTTCTATCATTTGAATATGCACATGACTTCAGGTCATTCAATATTGATGTCAATCGACTTTCTGAAATATAATATATGCATGATTTATAATATGAGCTCATGACAACTTCAGGTTGTTAATAAATTTTTCGCATATATATGTGCGTCCACGTATTACATATGTAATTGATTTGCATATTCTTTCTCATTCGAGTTACTTATTTTAGAACAAATTGTTCATAAGTTTCCAATCATTAATTTTTGCTTATCAAGCAATATCAATGCGAATCTTAAATATCGTATCATAATATCCAAAATATCTGATTTGGAACTGTATTGAACTTCTGGTTCAACTGAAATATATGAACAACTTCAAGTTGTTTATCTGTATTGAACTTCTAGTTCAAATAATATATAAACAATTTCAAGTTTGTTAAACTGTATTGAACTTCTAGTTCAACTGTATTAAACTTATGATTCCACTGTGAAACACCCTACCTCTGTTAAGGTCACTCGCAAAGGGAATGCCTTAATTTTGGTGGAGGTTTATAAGTAAAAGCCACAGATAAACTCAAGACATATATAAATACACATATTTTAAACAGCGGAAACCAACAGACTTTTATTCATCAATACGTGTTCCAAAACAAAACATTTCATAATTGTCTCAAAATACTTCCATCATTACTACATCATAACTGTCTTGATTATTAAAGAAGCATAAAACATAAATAAAGTGACAAAAATCCCCATAGTGATATCCAAAGCCATAGTCCGAGCAAAAGAGACCCAAATCATACATCTACTTTCTTGGAGCTTGAACAGAACCTGGCTGAGCTGAGCTGTTTCCTCCCTGTGGACCTTGGGGGGGGGGGGGGGAAAACGAAAGAAAATAAGACGAAAAGAAAATAGGGTCAGACATAAAGCCTGAGTAAGTCTAGTAACTCTTCAGTTTGTGAATAAGAAAAGGGCATGATAGATATATACTGAAAATAGGATAGTGTCACAAGCTAATGGAGTGTCGAGTGTACTATCGCACCCATACTATATCTCTGCATCTATTCGAGTTTACTCTAACAGGCACCCCATAGTGAGGGTGAAGTGATCCCCAATGTTATTTAAAGATCGGCTCCTACTCGCGTTAACATGTGTCATACGGCCCCCAAGAATTGTAGATACCTATGCTGGTCCCACCATGGGGTGTATCAAGACCCATGGTGGCGGCCTCGACACAAATTCTAGAAGGCATAGGTTATACAACTGGTGTCCCCAGTGCCCTGGTTGCCTGCTCCGAAGTGTGTGCACGCCCGCACTCCGTTAGACCTGCACTGTGCACCCACCGCCGTCGTTTGACCGCTTACAGTCAGCCCAGTAATCGTGCCCCATCCTGCCTAGTTTCAGGGTACCGTTGATACCTAAATTGGGTTACTGCTGAAACGGGTCCCTCGTTACCAGGATTTTCTAGTCAAACATGTAAAGTGGTTAAGTGTCTGTATTTACCTAACCCCCCCCATCAATTCTTGTTAACATGTTGAATTTGGTTAAGTGTTATAGTTGACTTAACCCTACCACCTGTCCTTAGCCTCTTAGGAGCACCAAACCACTCACATTAGACAGGTATTGCTACGGTTACTGGATATGCCGGTCGGTTCCGGGAAGGTTTACACCGCAGCTCAGTCTAACCTCGGGTCTTTATTGGGCTCAATGCTTAACCACCCACATTGGATAGGTATTGTTGTGACTACTGGACAGCCGGGCGGTTCCGGGCAGGTTTACATCACAACTCAATCCAACCTCGGGTTAAGCACGTCGTGTTTTCTAAATTTACATATTTTATTATTTCTCAAATGTATATATGTAAATGTCATATCTATTATTTTTGGGTATAACAATTCATACCGCTTTAAATGTCATTGTCATTGGCATGTGCCAAACATGCCAACATATATTTTCATGTTTACACCCAACGTTATTACCCCCATTTATACGTTCGCAACGTTATAACAAATGTTGGGCTCGACACAATTCAGCCCAACTTTATAAGCGTAAGAAAAGGGGAAATTAAGAACATGTAATATTTGACAACATATAAGGGTGTGTGGCGCATGAACTTGCAATTTAGCGATACTAACATAAATGATGGGTCATGTGAACTTGCATACGAATCAAAGTATAACTAAGTAGGTGGCATGGCATAGTTTAGGCTAATACGAACTTGTGTTTAAACGTATTTAACTTGGCATAGTGTCAAACACAAAACTAGCATGATGTATATTCACCAAAAGGCCCAATTATAACATTTAATTCACATAGCCTATTTCAACATGAACTTGCATAGTTTATGAAACACAAACGATACTTAACATAGATCCAATTTCACTTGCAAATAAACATGAACTCGCATGATTTATGAAACTCAAACGATGCTTAACATAGATCCAATTATACTTGCAAATAAACATAAAAGCGATAACATAGGCTTTGGGTCATGTAGACATAAAAGGTTTCAAGTCTAAATCATGTTTACATAAATTTTAATTTAGACTAAGGGAATATACATAGTCCATGCCATCGACAAATACATAAAGGATCAATTTCTAATTTTTGCCACAACTTGCAAGTGCCATTGTTTTCATATACAATTGTTCCATAGGCTAGCATAAATAAATTTTATGCCACAAACATCAATACATAAGTCATGATAGAACCATCACAATACATAGAATTTTATACAATACAATAACACAATTCTATTTTCATCCACATCGAATCACATCGCAATTCTTAATCATATTCTGAAAGGCTACTATACTTACAACGAATGCAGAATCTTGAATTCTGAATTCTGAAATTGGAATGCGCTCCTTTGGGTAGACTAACGTTGCGTTGAAAACTTTTGATTTAAACTTTAAATCTTCTTCTTAGTTTGAATCGTCTCTAGGCTTTTCTCTTGACGGCTATGTTCAATTCCTCCCTAGCAGCATGACGACTCCTTTCTCATATTTTTGTGTGAATTTTCAGTTGAGAGTTAGGGTGTATTTATAGATTTTTAAGTTGTTTTGAGCCGTCAGATGAAGATAGGAGGAATCTAGGCCATTCAAAATTCAGAGAGCCAATCAAGAGGTGACACGTCAGCCCTAGTGACACACAGGGCCTCAGAAATTCGAGCCAGAGCCAGAGCTGGCAAGCCAGGTCGACTAGCCAGGTCGACACCCAGGTCGACACTATGGTCGACCTGGGGGGGACCAGGTCGACACCATGGTCGACCTGGGGTGACCAGGTCGACTCCATGGTCGACCCTATGGTCGACCTGGTCTCTGGGCGGGAATTTTCCCGCCCAGCCCAGTTTGAACCTGAAATTCGAAATTTTGAAATTAAACTGAGCTGTTTGAATTTAAATTTGATTCTGAAACTTCCGAAGGCCATAACTTCTTCATACGTAGTCCGATTCTCGCAAACTCGGACTCTCTCTCGAGCAGAATTCCGAGACGAACGCAATGGCGCAACCCGTTTCCCTTAATTTTTTCATTTAGAATTAATTATACTTTAATTTGTGAAGCTTAGCGTTATAAAATTCACGGGGTGTTACATTCTCCCCCCTTAAAAGGATTTCGTCCTCGAAATCTTTAAGTTAGGAAGAATGTATATTCTACCATCCAACAGTCCATCTACTCAACCAACAAACACAGGCATCGACTGTCCTTAAAAGACTTCTAATGCTTCATGATCATATGCATAGTGTGTGTACATGTCCTTATCTAATGCAGAAATCAGGCGGTCTACTGATTCAGTTGACCTCCTTAATGCGAATCATGTAAGTGTCATGAATCCATTATGTATGCAAATTTTTCTTACTCATAATTCTACATGAGTGCACAACTATTCATACAAATGCGACAACCATATGACAGCATATCAAGTTTCAACCATATACAAATGATAATACACATATGCATATGCAATATGAAGTGATTGAGCCGACCTATAACCTAGGGTGTGTGTGTATATGCATCCACGAGCAACCACTAGCAACCATTTGCAGCCATCTTCCATAACATGTTTTCAAATACATGTTTTCATCCATTTGTTTTCTACCTAAGGAGTTAGGAAAAGGACCGAGGAGATATACCTAAAAGATAGATAAAGCATAACTTAAGGAAAAAGAGAGAGATCAAAGATGTACCCTCAAAAAGAAGAGGGTAGGCAGCGCGTATTCTGTCCTCAGTTTCCCAAGTTGCGTCTTCCTCGGCGTCGCTCCACTGAACTTTAACGAGTTTGACTTCGCGGTTGCATAGCTTTTTCACTTCAGTTCCAAAGATGCGGGTTGGAACTCTCCTCACAGTTGCTTCACGTTCCACTTCGGCTTCTTCTAGAATGCTAGGTTCCACCATTCCGCTGACTCATGCAAATACTTCCGGAGGTGAGAAACATGAAAGACGTTGTGAACTCCAGCCAGTCTCTCGGGTAGCTCTAATCTATAGGCCATCTTTCCAACCTTCTCGATGATAGGAAACGGTCCTACAAATCTTGGTGCTAGCTTTCCCGCGGATCCAAAACGAACGACGTTCCTTAAAGGTGATACCTTAAGGAAAACGTTGTCCCCAACCTCAAACTCAAGGTCGGTCCTTCTTTTGTCGACGTAGGATTTCTGTCGGTCTTGGGCAGTCTTCATTCTCCTACGTATCAAGTCTACTTTCTCAGAAGTCTCTCGAATCATATCTGGTCTAAGTATAAGCTTATTTGTAGACTCGTAATAACAAGTTGGTGATTTGCACGGTCTTCCATACAAGGCTTCGAAGGGCGCCATACCGATGGTAGCTTGGTAGCTGTTGTTATAGGCAAATTCCACTAAAGGAAGGTGATCCTCCCATGTCCCTCCAAAGTCGAGAACGCAAAGTCTCAAAAGATCCTCTAAAACTCTATTCACCCTTTCTGTCTGGCCGTCGGTTTGGGGGTGATAGGCCGTGCTCAGACATAACTGTGTGCCTACAACTTCTTGTAGACTCCGCCAAAACTCGCTTGTGAAGACGGGGTCTCGGTCACTAACAATGCTGGAGGGTATCCCATGGAGTCGAACTATTTCCTTGAGATAAAGAGATGCTAGAGATGCAGCAGTCCTTCTACTCTTAATAGGTATGAAGTGGGCGCTCTTAGTAAGCCTATCCACTATTACCCAAATGCTAGTGTTGCCTCTTCTCGACCTAGGCAGTCCATCAATGAAGTCCATTGAAATTCTTTCCCACTTCCACTGTGGTACCTCTAAAGGATGAAGTAGTCCTCCAGGCTTCTTTTGTTCCGCCTTGACCCGTTGGCAGGTCATGAACCTAGAAACGAAATCTGCCACGTCTTGTTTCATGCCGTTCCAAAAGAAAGTCCTTTTTATATCCTTGTACATCTTATCGCCGCCAGGGTGTATGGTCATCTTGGAATGATGTGCTTCTTCGAGAACCTTCTTTGTCAACTCCCTTGCTTGTGGGACGCACAATCTTCCATCTCGCCTCAGCCAGTCCTTATCATCGACGGTGTACCTACTGAGGTGACTAGAAGTCTCACCCCTAATAAGTTTATCAATCACATCAACAAGCTGAGGGTCTTCACGTTGTGCAGCCCCTATTGAGTCCAAGAGAGTAGGGCGTACTTCGAGAGATGCTAGCAAACCCGGTACAAAATCTGAGGAGGGCCTAAAGTTAAAACTGGCTATATACTCCAAGCTTTGCCTTTCCACAAAGAGAGGGCTTAAGGTCAGTTTCTTACGGCTCAACACGTCTGCTACTACGTTGCCTTTGCTGGGAGTACAGGAAATTTCAAAGTCATTCGAGGCAAGAAACTCCATCCATCTTTGCTGCCTCAAGTTAAGATCCTTCTGCGAGAAGAGATATTTCAACGATTTATGGTCAGTGTATAATTCGAACTTCTCACCTAGGAGATAATGGCGCCAAGACTTGAGTGCAAAGACGATGGCGGCTAACTCAAGATCATGGGTTGGGTAGTTCTTTTCATGAACTTTTAATTGTCTTCCACCATAAGTTACTACCCTTCCTTCTTGCATTAGAACAGCGCCTAATCCCGTTCCACATACATCCGTGTATACCGTGAACATTTTGCTTCCATCTGGCAAAGTCAGAACTCGGGCTGTTGTGAGAGCCCTTTTTAATTGTTGGGAAGCAAACTCGCAATCCAAATCCCAAGTGAACGCCAGATTCTTCTTTGTTAACCTTGTGAGTAGGGCTGAGATTTTCGCGAAATCCCTAATAAACTTTCGGTAAAAACCGGCTAGCCCAAGAAAGCTTCGAACTTTGGTTGCATTTCTTGGTGTCTTCCAATCTTGCACTGCCACCACTTTCGCGGGGTCCACGGCCAACCCTTCTTTGGACACTATATGCCCCAGAAATCTTACCTCTTTTCTCCAGAAGTGACACTTGGAGAATTTGGCTTTTAACTGATGTGAACGGAGAGTTCCAATGATTTCTTTTAGATGCTGAGCATTCTCTTCCTCATTCTTTGAGAAGATTAAGATATCATCTACGAAGTCAACCACAAATTTGTTGAGGAATTCTCTGAACACCCTGCTCATTAGGTCTACGAAATAAGCGGGTGCATTTGTCAAGCCGAAAGGCATGACAAGCCACTCGAAGAAACCGTCTGGGGTTCTGAACGCCGTTTTATCAATACTATCTTCAGCTACTCTTAGCTGATGGAACCCAGTTGCCAGATCAAGTTGGGAGAAGACCATTGCACCTACAAGCTGATCAAACAAATCGTCGATTCGGGGAAGAGGGTGCCTATTTTTCTTGGTCAATTTGTTCAACTCCCTATAGTCGACGCAAAGGCGAAGCGAACCATCCGCTTTGGTTGCGAACACCACTGGAGCATCCCATTCTGAAATGCTCCGTCTAATGAACCCTTTTTCGAGAAGTTCTTTAACCTGCTTACTGAGCTCCTTTCTCTCCTTTGGAGCCATGTGTCTGACAGGTAAAGCTACAGGATTTGCATTATCCACAAGATATATGCGGAAGTCTATTTCCCGCCTCGGAGGTAAGCCTTTCACCTCCTCAAAGACATCCGGATATTCCCGGACTACTCTAACCGATTGCAAATTTTCATCAGAAGCATCAAGCAACTCTAGATAACTTAGCATAACAGCATTCAAGGGATTACAAGAAATTTCTAGAGTGTTACCAAGCCGAGTCAAGAGCCTAACTACTGTTTTCTCACAATCAAGAATGACACTATTACTGGATAACCAGTCCATGCCTAAGATCAAACCATACCCCGAGAAGCCTAAGACAAAGGCATCACAACTAAAATCTACGCTGAGAATAGAGATTTTCAAACCCAACCAAACCATTGACAAGTAAGCGGAGCCCCCAATTGGATTTGAAACTACTAAGGGATCTTCTACCATACTAGTGTCTAGATGCAGAGATTCTACTAAGGCAGAGGAAATAAAAGAGTGTGATGCGCCAGAGTCAAAAAGTGTACGAACTGGATGATCATAAAGATAGACTACACTTTCTACAGAAATATTACTACCTCTTTCTTGCTGAGGTGCCACTAGCGCATGAACCTGACCCCCTGAAGTGGATCCATCTTTCTGTCCCTGCCCTTTCTTCTTTGGGCAGTCCTTAGCTTGGTGTCCAGTCTCTCCACAATGGAAGCAACCACCTATCTTCGCCTTTCTTTTCCGGCAGTCTTTTGATATATGGCCCACAATGCCATAGAAATTGCACCTTCTTTTCTCACGGGGCTTATTGTTCTTTCCTCCTTTCTTGAAGTCTGTTTTCTTTGCTTGTAGACCCTCTTTTTTCTCTTCCACCTTAACTTCTTTCTTACCGTGATCTTCCTCGTGTAGCAACGCCATGTCCACCAAGCTTTCATAAGTCGCTCCTGTGGATACATGGGTCATGGCAAGGCTGTGTAGAGGCTCATTCAAACCCTTGACGAAGCGAAGTGCCTTCCTGTGTTTGGTGTTTACTAAGTCTAACCCAAATCTGGCCAGCTGGTTAAACTGATTAACATATTCCCTGATCGTAATGCTTCCCTGTTTCAGAGTTTGGAACTTTTACATTTGCAGGCTCCTTTCTGCTTGGGAGAGAAATTTCATTTCAAACCTTGTCCTGAAATCTTCCCATGTTTCCACCGCCCTTTGAGCATTGGTAACTTCCCACCAATAGGAAGCCTCATCCTTAAGCAACCATACCGCTAGTTGTATCTTTTGCCTGTCATCCACTCCAAAGATGACAAACAGATCCTCAGTCTCCTTTAGCCAGTTTATTGCCCCTACAAAGGATTCTGTCCCATAAAAATCTTTCCCACCCATTGCCTTGAAGTCTCTACATGTTTTTGCGAAGGCATTTCCACGAGGAGGTGGAGGTGGAGGAGGAGGAACCGCGACCACTGGAGGAGGGATGTCTGCTGGGCCCGCGCTATTGGCCCTTTCTTCTAAGTACCTCCTAAACCAGCCGGGAATCGGCACTCCTTCTGGGAGGTTAAGGTCTCCAGACATGCTGAAACAGAAAGGAAAAGAAAATTCAAAACAAAGGATAGAGAGAGGTAGATGGGGCACATGGCTTTGGGGGATTTTGTCTTTTCATAAATATAACACTTTTTCTGGAATAACGCTTCTTTAAATTTTCTTTTTGAAAACAATTTCAAAAACTTTTATCTTATCTGGTAAACCTATGCTCTGATACCAAGTGAAACACCCCACCTCTGTTAAGGTCACTCGCAAAGGGAATGCCTTAATTTTGGTGGAGGTTTATAAGTAAAAGCCACAGATAAACTCAAGACAGATATAAATACACATATTTTAAACAGCGGAAACCAACAGACTTTTATTCATCAATACGTGTTCCAAAACAAAACATTTCATAATTGTCTCAAAATACTTCCATCATTACTACATCATAACTGTCTTGATTATTAAAGAAGCATAAAACATAAATAAAGTGAAAAAAATCCCCATAATAATATCCAAAGCCATAGTCCGAGCAAAAGAGACCCAAATCATACATCTACGTTCTTGGAGCTTGAACAGAACCTGGCTGAGCTGAGTTGAGCTGTTTCCTCCCTGTGGACCTGGGGGGAAACGAAAGAAAAGAAGACGAAAAGAAAATAGGGTCAGACATAAAGCCTGAGTAAGTCTAGTAACTCTTCAGTATGTGAATAAGAAAAGGGCATGATAGATATATACTGAAAATAGGATAGTGTCACAAGCTAAGGGAGTGTCGAGTGTACTATTGCACCCATACTATATCTCTACATCTATTCGAGTTTACTCTAACAGGCACCCATGGTGAGAGTGAAGTGATCCCCAACGTTATTTAAAGATCGGCTCCTACTCGCGTTAACATGTGACATACGACCCCCAAGAATTATAGATACCTATGCTGGTCCCACCATGGGGTGTATCAAGACCCATGGTGGCGGCCCCGACACAAATTCTAGAAGGCATAGGTTATACTACTGGTGTCCCCAGTGCCCTGGTTGTCTGCTCCGAAGTGTGTGCACGCCCGCACTCCGTTAGACCTGCACTGTGCACCCACCACCGTCGTTTGACCGCTTACAATCAGCCCAGTAATCGTGCCCTATCCTGCCTAGTTTCAGGGTACCGTTGATACCTAAATTGGGTTACTGCTGAAATGGGTCCCTCGTTACCAGGATTTTCTAGTCAAACATGTTAAGTGGTTAAGTGTCTGTATTTACCTAACCCCCACCCATCAATTCTTGTTAACATGTTGAATTTGGTTAAGTGTTATAGTTGACTTAACCCTACCACCTATCCTTAGCCTCTTAGGAGCACCAAACCACTCACATTAGACAGGTATTGCTATAGTTATTGGATATGCCGGTCGGTTCCGGGCAGGTTTACACCGTAGCTCAGTCTAACCTTGGGTCTTTATTGGGCTCAATGCTTAACCACCCACATTGGATAGGTATTGTTGTGACTACTGGACAGCCGGGCGGTTCCGGGCAGGTTTACATCACAACTCAATCCAACCTCGGGTTAAGCACGTCGTGTTTTCTAAATTTACATATTTTATTATTTCTCAAATGTATATATGTAAATGTCATATCTATTATTTTTGGGTATAACAATTCATACCGCTTTAAATGTCATTATCATTGGCATGTGCCAAACATGCCAACATATATTTTCATGTTTTACACCCAACGTTATTACCCCCGTTTATACGTTTGCAACGTTATATCAAATGTTGGACTCGACACAATTCAGCCCAACTTTATAAGCGTAAGAAAAGGGTAAATTAAGAACATGTAATATTTGACAACATATAAGGGTGTGTGGCGCATGAACTTGCAATTTAGCGATACTATCATAAATGATGGGTCATGTGAACTTGCATACGAATCAAAGTATAACTAAGTAGGTGGCATGGCATAGTTTAGGCTAATACGAACATGTGTTTAAACGTGTTTAACTTGGCGTAGTGTCAAACACAAAACTAGCATGATGTATATTCACCAAAAGGCCCAATTATAACATTTAATTCACATAGCCTATTTCAACATGAACTTGCATAGTTTATGAAACATAAACGATACTTAACATAGATCCAATTTCACTTACAAATAAACATGAACTCGAATGATTTATGAAACCCAAACGATGCTTAACATAGATCCAATTATACTTGCAAATAAACATGAAAGCGATAACATAGGCTTTGGGTCATGTAGACATAAAAGGATTCAAGTCTAAATCATGTTTACATAAATTTTAATTTAGACCAAGGGAATATACATAGTCCATGCCATCGACATATACATAAAGGATCAATTTCTAATTTTTGCCACAACTTACAAGTGCCATTGTTTTCATATACAATTGTTCCATAGGCTTGCCTAAATAAATTTTATGCCATAAACATCAATACATAAGTCATGATAGAACCATCACAATACATAGAATTTTATACAATACAATAACACAATTCTATTTTCATCCACATCGAATCACATCGCAATTCTTAATCATATTCTGAAAGGCTACTATACTTACAACGAATGCAGAATCTTGAATTCTGGATTCTGAATTCTGAAATTGGAATGCGCTCCTTTGGGTAGACTAACGTTGCGTTGAAAACTTTTGATTTAAACTTTAAATCTTCTTCTTAGTTTGAATCGTCTGTAGGCTTTTCTCTTGACGGCTATGTTCAATTCCTCCCTAGCAGCATGACGACTCCTTTCTCATATTTTTGTGTGAATTTTCAGTTGAGAGTTAGGGTGTATTTATAGATTTTTAAGTTGTTTTGAGCCGTCAGATGAAGATAGGAGGAATCTAGGCCATTCAAAATTCAGAGAGCCAATCAAGAGGTGACACGTCAGCCCTAGTGACACACAGGGCCTCATAAATTCGAGCCAGAGCCAGACCTGGCCAGCCAGGTCGACTAGCCAGGTCGACACCCAGGTTGACACTATGGTCGACCTGGGGGGAACCAGGTCGACACCATGGTCGACCTGGGGTGACCAGGTCGACTCCATGGTCGACCTGGTCTCTGGGCGGGAATTTTCCCGCCCAGCCCAGTTTGAACATGAAATTTGAAATTTTGAAATTAAACTGAGCTGTTTGAATTTGAATTTGATTCTGAAACTTCCGAAGGCCACGACTTCTTCATACGGAGTCCGATTCTCGCAAACTCGGACTCTATCTCGAGCAGAATTCCGAAACGAACGCAATGGCGTAACCCGTTTCCCTTAATTCTTTCATTTAGAATTAATTATACTTTAATTTGTGAAGCTTAGCGTTATAAAATTCACAGGGTGTTACACACTGTATTGAACTTTTGGTTCCACTGCATTAAACTTCTGGTTCTACTGTGTTGAACTTCTGGTTCAAATAAAATATATAACAACTTCGAGTTGTTAAAATTTATTCTTCAATACGATATGTAAATATAAATATATAAGAAAGATACAACTCATTTTGAAAATTGTGAAATCTTTGGATATTAATTTTATGAATGTTATTATTTCACATAGTTTCAATAAAGCTTCAGGCTTTTAAATTATGAAGTGTTTCAAGTTCATTGGTTAAGGAACTTCAAGTTCCAGTGCATATATATACACATACATATGTATATCAAGTTTATTGATTTATGATGAACTTCTGGTTCACAATCTTGTAACATACTTTTAATTTAGAAGTTTTTACATTTTTGATAATTGACAAGATTTCAAACTTGTATACCTTATGAAAAAAATGTTTATATACATACATACATACATATATATATAATTCAAGACTTCAGGTCCAAGACTTTGAGTTATACAACTTCCAGTATAAATATTTACTTTGCACAACTTCAGGTTGTGGTTCTATCATTTCTTCCATAACATTAGTTATTACTAGCTAAATACATCGAATAATAATACATATGTTTATTCTTATTTCAAATACAAACATACATCATTTAACTTACAATAGCCAATGCTTTTTAATACATTTATAATAATATGGTAATACAATATATATTACCATAATAGTACATATAATGCATTTATTATAAAAATAATAGAAATAGCCATTATACAGTCTAAATATATGAATCAAATAAATAAATTTTACTTAAAACAACATAACAAAATTTGGATCTAGCTACAGTATTGATCAAAACTGAAATAAACAACTTATAGTTGTACTGCATTTCCAATAATCATATTTTCTAAAATACCATATACATGCATAATGCCTGATCCAGAATTGAGTAGAAATGCATAATTATAGAAATGAGATTTACATTCTTTAATATGAATGATTCGAAAAACTTACAGATCTATACATAAATTTCACAACAACAAAAAAATTAAATGTTTCAAATATACTATCCATATATATATCTTTCTTTTTATATCAAAATTACTTCTTACAATCATAGAAACTGCAGGTTCTAAGTTTTCCATTTTTATAACAAAAAAAATACTTTTGCATTCACTTCTGGTGTACAAAATAAAGATCAATATTTAGATCTTAACTTAACATGATCTTCGAGATGCATATTTTCTTTAGTCATTAAATTTGCATCATCATCTTTGGTATTTGAAAATATTTCGATGCAAATTCTTTTATAGACATATCAGAATATAATTTCGCTTTTGGGATATTCCATAAACACATTTATGGAGTTTTAATACATATTTTTTTCTACAAATATTTATCGCCTTTAATTGTAGAAATCTCTTCTGGAGATATTTTATTATTTTCAAATAAACAGATCTCTTCTGGAGATATTTTACCATTTCCAAATATACAAATATCCTCTAAAGGTATTTTGTTATCACCACTTCTGGGATGAACTTATCTCTTCCAGAGATAAATATATAAAACTATTGAAATGTCATATCAATATACAAAAATACATTCAAACTTTAAATGCATTAACAAAATTAGGTGCATTAAATAAAAATAAGATTCAAGAGAGAAAAGAAATCACTACTTTTGGAGTGTATGATATTCCTTTAGGGAACATATCTTTTACATATGTAATTGCAATGCAACAAAAAAAAATTCTAACATCTCTTCTATGATGTTGGATTTGATATATAAAATTAAATCTCTAAAACATCTCTTCAAGAGATTAATATGTATACTATATCTTCAAGATATTCAATTAATATAAACTGTAATGTCAGTTAAATGAAACATGTTTAGAGATTTTCTATTGAATCTAATGTTTTTGTCACATATTATAATGTGTGTGTCTCTTTTAACTTCTTCTGGAAGTACAATCTTTTTATGTCACAACTTTTAAGAAAGCTTCGAACTTTTGTTTCATCTTTCTCATTTGCATATGAACTTCAGGTTCTTTATTTGCATATGAACTTCAGGTTCCTCATTTGCATATGAACTTCAGGTTCCTTACTTGCATATGAACTTCAGGTTCCTTATTTTAAAAATATTGTATATGAACTTCATGTCATATGAACTTCAGGTCATTCACATATGAACTTCAGGTTCCTAGTTGGTTTACATCATGAGTATTCAATCTCACTTCAAGTGATAAATAAATATTGCTATTGAATTTAAATGCTATATCATTATATTCTATACCCATAACTCTGTTGGATATACATTAAAAAATCATTTTTTTCAAAGACATATTCTGTCTTTATTGGGTATACATAAAAAAAATTATTATTTTTTTCAAGAACTATTCTGTCTTTAGTCTATCTAAAAAAAATTACATATGAAAAATAATAGTAAATCGGAAAGGATAAAACTAGATCTACCTTTACATCATCAATAATGTAAACAATACATATATAATCAATTCTCCATTTGCATTTGAAAAACTCAAAATTATATTCACAAAGAATTGAAAGAATATATCTACACATATTTAGGATCAGAATAGATAATTAGATCTAAAAAGTTAGATCCACTGAAATAGAATCAAGATCTACAAAAACTGAAAAGAAAAGTGATCTAGAAGTATGGATCACATCTAAGCAGAAGATACAACAGGTTCATATATATATAGATCTATGTGATTTCAAAACATAAAAAAAAACTTACATGATAGATCTATAAATATAGATCTAGAATATTTCAAACAATGGCTCTAATAGAGCTTCGTGCTGATAACGTGTTATAAAATAAAACAGAACATATGTTAAACAAGAAGCCATTAGAGAGAACAGAAAAGATAGGGAAGAGACTTTTATTTCTGTCACTTCAAGTGTGTACAATTTCTATTACATTGGCTTCTTTATATATAGGCTTTGGAGCTGATGTTAGACTTATTCCCATGATGTGGGACTAAATAGAATATGACAAGAGCATATTCACTTATATATATTATAACAAATATGACAATTCTAACAACATGGTATTTTTACACTAATGCAATATTTTTAACTAAATTGACAATTTTATACTAATACAACATTTTTAGCTAGAATGACAACTGTATACCTATTATGACATATCTTAACAAAAATGTTACTTTTAATCTAATATAACATCTCTCTAACTAAAATGTTATTTTTAATTACTTAACAAACTTCTAACAAAAATGTTATTTTTATTTACATAACAAATTTCTAACAAAAATATTATTCTTATTTACATAACAAATTTCTAACAAAAATGTTATTTTTATTTACATAACAAATTTCTAACAAAAATGTAAATTTTAAGTGTTAACATAACACGGTTCAACAATGATGATATTTTAATGTTAACATAACATGATCTAACAATGATGCTATTTTAATGCTAACATAACATGATCTAACAACGATGCTATTTTAATGCTACATGTTAAAGATTACATTTCTATCATACAACAATATAATTCAGCAAACCATCACAACCACAATCAATATAAATATATCTATTTCTATATACATATATGTTTTAATTTTTAATTTTAAATCGAGGAATCTCACATTGGTCTTTGTCTGAATTTTCAAAATGCTCCATTTCAGATCTGGCCAGTCTCATGTTGTAGAGGTCGATTTCACGATTCCCATGCTTTTGAAATTATTCAATTCCATTTCTGTTTGGAAGAGATACAGTCATTTATATTTTAAACATTTTAATAATTATTGATTAAACAATTTATTTAATTTTTTACACTTAACCCCTTTGTTTAGCTCTCTCCCTCCTCATCGTTCTTCTTTTCAGAACGACAGAACTCATCGTTGCATACAACATCCACCTGCGCGTCGGAATCCGTGCCACTAGAGTTAGATCGGGCTTCACCCCAACGTGCACCGCCGCCTTAGCTTCCACCTTCCCCGATCGTGGCCAGCTCGCACCACTACAGCACCTCGAAACCCGATCCAAACCGTCCACCTTTTAGGTCCGTTTCCTCCTCGATTACTTCACGAAATCCGATCATTTCCGCATAGAATTAAAGAGCAGAAACCCCTCTACAATGTCGTTATAAGATTGTGAATTAATTGGAAGTGGGTAGCAAATGGTTAGGGTTTGAAAAGTGGACGATTTCGACCATGGATTGTTTATAGGTGGCGGTTGTGTAATTTAGTATTAGGGTTTGATATTTTGACTGTATTTATACACAGTATATTTTATATTATATAATTATTTAATTCAAAAATAACTGGTTAAACCATCCGAACTCCAAACGAGACCCAACGACTATCGTCCCTAGCCAAATACCCCCGTCCCCGATACAATGGAATACGTTTCGTAAGCCAATTCGACTGTTTCA
The DNA here is from genome assembly GCA_030737875.1 of Allium sativum. Lineage (NCBI taxonomy): Eukaryota > Viridiplantae > Streptophyta > Magnoliopsida > Asparagales > Amaryllidaceae > Allium > Allium sativum. Next base: position 72,902,994 of record CM060923.1, on the reverse strand, counting down.
GTCAGTTTTTACCAAAATTAAAATATAAATCAGTGTATATTTAATTTTAAATGTACATTTTAATTTATCGGGGCCACATACTGACTCTAAAAATTCCAGAAAAATTATTTCCAGTTATGTTTTGACGATACGGTTCTAACAAGACTAATTTCGTCGAATTCCGAGATAGTTTGAAAAATGGCCATTTTCTGGTCGATCCGATTTGGCTGAAACTGACAAAACACATTTTCTTTTTCCACGCTCACATATTGATTCGAAAAATTATGAAAATTGAAACCTAACAATAATTTGACATTCCGGTTCCGACAAAAGTGGTTTTGTCGAAAATGGAGGTCGTTTGAAAAATGGCTATTTTTAATAATAATTTTTTTTATAAATTCTATAGCGACTTTTCTAAATTTTAAACTGGACATAACCTTCAATTTATAAAGTGAAATTTCAGTTTCTTACATTCATTGGAAAGATATGATTAAACAGATTCAAATATTTTTGGTTTTACCGAAATCCGATTTATTTTGAATCCTGTACGGTTAGTCAAAGTTCAAATTCAAATTTTCAAACTACCGCGCTATTTCTAACTCCTTTTATAGTTAAAATAAATATATTCGTTCTAACTTCAATTTAAATTAAATAAATTTTTAGCCGTTATTATTTAAAATAAATTATTTTAAATATTCAAAATCCATTAAAATTTCTAAAATAAAATTTTTAAATTGGTTCAGAATTTGCGGGTTGTTACAATCTCCCCCACTTAAAATCTTTTCATCCTCGAAATGGAATGAAGCTAAAAGTTGTTTAATTAACCAATTTAATTTTAAATTTTTATTGGTTTCAATAGTTTTATTAGTTGAATTTATAATAACACAACACAATTATCAATCAATTAGTTGATTAGCTTTAAAAATATATATCTTTTATATATTCAAAAATCATATTTTCTAAAATCGGATTATATATATAATCACAAATACGTTAATTATAAACTCGACACTCTCAACTCATTCTAGGACATTACTAGCCCCATCTCTAATATGTTTTCTCATTCTAGGATACTACTGATCCTATCTCTAATGAGTATTCTTATTGGATATTACTAATCCATTCTCTGATGAGTCTTTTGTTCAGTTTTAACGAGTTGTACCCCAAAGATTTGAGCTGACCATAGCTCTGATACCAACTTTAAAAACCCGTAAATCCCCACCCTTTGGGGTGTAAATAGAGCCACTAGGGACTCAAATAACCGAGGCGCCTCATTCCCTCATCCACATAAGTAAAAATGTCATGCCTTGTAAAAACCATGACACCACTTATAGCTACAAAGAAACGTATGTCCTCCCTGCAGTCCTTACTCCCGTTTCTGGTTCATACCGGGGTGTGAGGCTCGCGAAGTAACGCTATACACAAAGCTATGCCGAAATAGGCTATGCTTTGATCATCAACCACAAGGCCCTTCTTTTCAACAAAAGCCTTGATCATTTGCATCTCGGCATATCACATTGTCAATCCATACCATACCATTGATTTCTGTCAATATATAACCTCTAAGCTCATACGTCTCAGAGAAGGGTGTTATGCGAGAGAATAAATTCTCCGCCACCAAACAGATATATATTTAGCAGAGATCAACAAATACAACATAAAGGAATACAACGTCAGACATACCATCCATTTATAAATCCGTTCTGGGTCTGAACGAAACCGGAGACACCTTATTTCTCGTCCTATATGTCCAATGCAAGGGAGAGGTTCTCGCATATCCATTGATCTCCAAGTACGTATGGACGATCATCACTTATTACCTTGTCTTGGGTGGCCGCCCAATCAAGACATCAGTAACCATCCAAACGATGTGAAGACCTCTGGTCTTCAACCACTGTCTTCATCTTCGACTCTTGATCGTTGTATTAATTATTCAGAACGGGTTGAAACCGGTCTTTCCGAATAACTAGCGTATTTTATAATCAATAATAAAGTGCTATAACAACACATCAAGCGCCTCATTCCAATTCAGAATATTCTTTTAAATAAAATATTCACATTATTGGGGAAAGGTTCCCATTAATTTTATCAAAGATAAGTTCTTTAAATTTATCCTTTTATCTTCTTTTTAAAAGATTCATTTATAAATCCAATTTGGTTTTAATAACAAAAATCATTATTCAATGATTATTCAATTTAAGAAATAAATCTTATCTTTTAACTGGGTTAAGGAACTAATGTCTTTTAAAACATAGTTCACGATAAACCCAAAATCGTCTTCCATTAAATATGGAAATTTCACAGAAATCAAATTAATATATAATCGATATAAATTTCTGTATCAGACCAATAATATAAATGGAATAACGACAAAGCCTCTTAAGTTTCATATATAGTAATAGTCTTCTTTTACAGAAGCTCATCTCGATTATTATTAAATCGAATTCCATTCAATTCCAATTTAATATACTAAATTGGAAAACTTTATTTGGGAAAAATTTCTATTAAATCTTAAGAAAAAGATTTATAATTTCCAAATTATATTTTCACTGGTAATTGAGTTAAAGAACAAATGTCGTTTAAAAACATTGTTCACAATAAACCCAATTTACATTTCATTTTATTCCCATTATTAAATATAATTGAAAAACTATAAAATCTTAATTAAAAGATTTATTCTTTTCATACGGGGTTCAAGAACAAATGTCGTTTTAAAACATCGTTCACGACAAACCCAAAAATCCAATTTATTTTATTTAATTCCGATTAAATATTAATTAATTAAAAACTCCATTAAATCTTAATTTAAAGATTTATTTTAGTTAATAACTAGTTCATTTTGATATAAAAAATATTTTAATCTTTTCAAATATGAAAATTTTCATCCAAAATCTTTTCAAAGGATTTATTATGATTTTACATAATTTATTAATATTTTTAATACTTTTATCAAGGCCTTTACAGTCGATTTCCATGAACGGCCATCGAACTGCACTTACACCGACCTTTTCTGAAATTGATTTGGGAATAATTCCGAATCCAGATGTTAGATTCCAAAACTCTTATATCCATTCGAAATCTCTTTTCGATACGAACCCAACGGTTCCGGTTTTAGGAGAATCCGACGGTCGGATCTCCCGTTACATCAATTCGAAGTTAATGGTCGAAATTCGCGAACGGCCGCTGCGCGTTCTATTCAGGCCATTATATATATATATATATATATATATATATATATATATATATATATATCGTCGATTTCTATTTAAATCGTATTTTATAGAAATATTTATAAAATCCGTTTTAAAACGATTTTGGCTTCATTTCAATTTTAAATAAAAATTGAATATTCTATATTTTTATCATATTAAAATATTTATATTTTCAAAATATTAGATTTTGAAATCACTTCCATTCAATATTCATTTTGAAATGAAATAGATCGATCGATAAACCTGTTCGGGTTGAAAATGGCGTTTCTACATAACACAACTTCATATTTCAATATTTTATCCTTCACTGGATATCATTTTGAAATATTAATTATTTTAAAATTTTCTTTATATAAAAGATTCTTTACTTTAAAATATTCTTTATATAAAATTGTCTTATTAAAAATATTCTGAATTGGAACATGACTCAATCAATTACCATATAAATTCGGTCATATGGATTTCATACATTGCATATGTATAACAGTAATGATAAATAATCATTAAACAATCCATTCACATCCAGAGTGAAATTTATAACTCTGTGAGCATTAAAATAAATAAATAAAGCTCACACATATTGTCAATCTATCGATTGAGATACAACCAAAAATTGGGACTTGTGTATGACAGTTATCATCCCAATACCCGCGTGGAGTTTTCAAGCAACACAGTTCATCTAAATAAATCGTTGAATTAACCAATTTTCATTGCTTAAATTATAAATAAATATTTATAATTTAATTTAAACTAAACATATGTTTTAATGTAACATGGCACGGTCTATGACATATTAATTGGACTAAACATAAATGACATGTTTATCTCTAATCTAAATGACATGTTTATCTCTAATATAACACGTCAAATCAAAATAACGTTTTTAATCTAATAAAACATTTCTAATAGAAATGTCATTTTTAATCTAATAAAACATTCCATAACAAAATGGTATTTTTATTATAATGCTACATTTTATTTTATCGACAAATCTAATTCAACAAAACAAATAAAAGTGATGTTTTGTCTTGTTGACAAATCTAACTCAACCAAACAAATAAAAGTGGTACTTTTGTTTTGTCGATAACTCTAACTCGAAAAAATAAATAAAAGTGGTATTTTAATTTTATAGACGACTCTACTTCAACAAAACACATCAAAGTGATATCTTTATATGCGACTAAAAATGACAATTCAATATTTGATTAAAATGACAATTCTAATTTTTGACTAAAATTGACATTTCTAATATTTGACTAAAAATGACAATTTAATATGTGATTGAAATGACAATTCTAATATGTGATTAAAATGGCATTTCTAATATGTGATAAAAATGACAATTCTAATATGTGATAAAAACGACAATTCTAATATGTTCCAATGACGGTTGATACTTCTGGATCAAAATAATGCCTCGTTAAAACCTTACTAATAAAAACCCAGTGGGAAAAATATTAGTGAAGGAAAAGAGTGCATTACAGTATAATATATGCTCCCCCTGATTCGTAACGCATTATTCAAATAGTTTGGTGATGCAAGCTGCATATACCAATTTTATATATTGCCTTCTACAATGTTGATTATGGAAGTGCCTTCGTGAATAGATCTGCTGGATTTCCTTGAGATTGGATTTGCTTCACTTCTATTTTGAAGCTCACGTGTGAAAAAGAATTTAGGAGAAGTATGTTTTGTCCTATCACCCTTGATATATCCTGCTTGAATTTGAGCTATGCATGCTGCATTGTCCTCATAAATAATAGTTGATCTTTCTGTAGTTAAGGGAAATTGACATGTGCTTCGAATATGTTCAATTAATGTCCTTAACCAAACACATTCTCGACTCGCTTCATGTAGTGCTAGAATTTCAGAATGATTGGATGATGTTGCTTCCAATGTTTGTTTTGTAGATCTTCATGAAATAGCTGCATTGTTGTTTGTAAACACATATCCAGTTTGTGATTTTTCTTTATGTGGATCAGAAAGGTAACTTTAACACTCCTCCTTGAATATGTGTCTTCAAATTCTTGAATGCTCTTATAGTAGCTTGAAATTACCCCCCTTGAAAAATTATTGCTCCTCCTCATAGATATTGTCATATTAAAATGATATTTCTTATAAGAGTTCGATACTTCAAGATCGATGTAATGCCTCATTAAAACCTTACTAAGAAAAACCCTATGGGAAAAATCTTAGTGAAGGAAAAAGAGTACAAAAACATATTTTCAATAATTTACTACATTAAATGTAGAATGATACTTCTGGATCAATATAATTCTTCAGTAAAAACCTTACAAAAGAAAACCCAGTGGGAAAAACCTTAGTTAAGGATAAAAATACAGATTAACTTAAATATCATATTTGAGATGTTATTCCTTGATGTGGTGCTTGATTCTTCTAGATCAAGATAATGCCTCGTTACAACTTTCAATATTACTTTGAGGATGATACTTCTGGATCAATATAATATCTCATTAGAACTTTACTAAGAAAAACCCGGTGGGAAAAATCTTAGTTAAAGAAAAAGAGTGCATACTTTTTGATATCTCAATTTCATTATAGATACTTCTGGATCCATAAATATATATCTCATTGATAATATTACTTAAATAAATCTTGTATAGAAAATAAACTCAAGAGATAATAATCTTTACTCTTCATACTTCTGACGTTCATCATTTATTAACATTTGCCTCATTAAAACCTTCACGATGGAAAAACCCTATGGAAAAAAACCAAAGTGAAGGAAAAAGTGTACAACATCACAAGAAAATTCTTAATGAACTTTTCTTAAAAGACTTTTGTGTGCATTTTCATGCTTCAGGCATGTTTTCTTATTTAAAACACCTTTTGTTTGCGCTTACTTGCTATACACTTCGAGTGTTTACAATTTTGTGCTTTAATCAGGTTTGCACACTGCAATACATTTGTAATGAACAATAGTAGTTTCATTATAGCAATACTTATAAGCAGGAAGTAATCTACTCATCTTGAATTATATCAAAATTTTCATTACAACAATACTTAGAAGCATGTTGTAATCTATATTCTATGTTCTTTGCATTCTTTATAATCACTAAAGTTATTTATGTTCTTCAGGAACCTGTACACTTCAATGAATTTTACATATTGTAACTATACTCAAAGGTATATTAAATGTTTTATTACAACAATACTTAAAAGCAGGAAATAATCTACTCATCATGAATTATATCATAATTTTCATTATAACAATACTTAAAAGAATGTTGTAATAAACTTTCTTTGTTCTTTATATTCTATATAACCAACAAAGTAGTTTATGTTCTTCAGGAACTAATATTCTTTCATCATTTAGTGTGATTTAACAAATATTCATACCTTCGAGGTTTTTTCACTACTTTGTGGACTACAAGTCCACATTTCTCAATTAGAGAAGGATTCATGATGGCCAATCATGATTTAACATAAGCGCTTTACTTTTATAAATTTATCATCGATGACTATATATTGTCAGTTCTATATATAATTTATTGAGATCTCTTTATTTATCTATTTTAGGTACCTAAACCACTTCTGGGGTTATTTGACAATTATGTCATGGATCTCTTCAAGAGACTCCTTAGGTCTTTCTTTAAAAACACTCACCTCCTTCATCTGGCATCTTTATTACTTACTTCAAAAGTGTCTCGAACTGACTTTTAAACCAATCTTTAAATATGGTTTATGCATTTTGATCCTTCAGGGATTCAAATATATATTGAAGCAAGTCTACAAGGGATATTATTTATAATTTATTCGTGTGTCAATTATACTGACACTCAAAATGAAATTGTATCCCTTTATCCTCCCCCTCAATGTTGACAAACATTGTCACACTAAATAATAATCATCATGGGATTCTCATTTTGATCCATTATCACCTTGCTGCTGGCAAGTATTTTATATGTATATCCATTGTTGGAGGATAACCCTTTAATTAGTCGATAAGATGCATTCATCATTTTTTTATTACTTATTCTCTTTCATTGATCTAGCAATATTGGAGGAATTTTCTTATTATATATGTTATTTGAATGCACATATGACTTCAGGTCATTCAACATTCATGTTGACTGCAATTTAAATCACTAAATAATATTTATGCATAATCTATGAAATATGCTTATAACAAACTTCAGGTTGTTAGTTAAATATTTACAGATATGAATATATAAATACGTGCGTCCACGTATTATAAATTTGCATAGTCTTTCTCATTTGAGTTAGTGATTTTAGAATAAATTATTATAAAGATCAAACTATTGATTTCAATGTATTGATCAATGTCATTACAAATTCTTCAGGATCGTATGATAATGTTCAAAACTTCTGGTTTGAAAACATATCGAACTTCTGGTCCAAATAAATATATGAACAACTTCAAGTTGTTAAATTAATGGAGTTTTAATATCGCTTTTTAATTGTAGAAATCTCTTCTGGAGATATTTTATTATTTTCATATAAACGGATCTCTTCTAGAGATAACTTATCATTTCCAAATATACAAATATCCTCTAAAGATATTTTGTTATCACGGCTTCTGGGATGAACTTATCTCCTCCATACAAACTATTGAAATATCATATCAATATACAAAAATACATATCAAACTTGAAATGCAGTAACAAAATTAGATGCATTAAATAAAAATAAGATTCAAGAAAAGAAATCACTACTTCTGGAGCGTATGATATTCCTTCAGGGAACATACTTTTTTTTCTTATTTATGTAAACAATCATAGTTGATCCGGGATGACCTAAACGATCATGCCAAACAATCAATTTCTTTGTGTCTGTGAGCTTCTAGCTCATGTTTATAAAATGAGATCCAACTATACCAATTTTGGTAAAGTATAATCTAGTTGAAATTGTTCCAAATTTTTCTAAAATAAGCTTCTGGCTTTCAATTTTAGAAATAACACAAAGAAATTCTTTGTTGTTTTCATTTATTATATCCATTCATTCTTATCTTTGAAGCCAAGCCGATTTCTTTTAGAATGGCTTGAATATAGTGCATTTTGAATGAATATATCTGTACCATTTGGTAACACTATATGGGCTCTTCTGGACCCTTCAATTATATTGGCTAAACCAACTATAGTTGAAAATTTATATGAAACATTTTTAGATAATTCAGAGAAAAACTTCGGGGTTTTCAATATCGTATGAGTAGTTCCGCAATCAACCAGACATATATTATCACTTAAACATTGTCGATCCATACCTTAAGAACTAAAAGCAATACAGCTAGTTGATAACTGAAATAACTTATGAATACAGATAAATGTCCATGGGAATAAACTACTTATCATGTCCAACATTACATATTATTTCTGGAATTCCATAAGCACAAGCTAAAAAGAAAGGCAAATAAACAAAAGTTTCAAACTAATACATGCTGAAAGGAAATGAATCACATATTGAGTTTCAGGCTACTTGTTACGATCATAGAAACTACAGGTTCTAAGTTTTCCATTTTATAACAAAAATTACTTTTGCATTTACTTCTGGTGTGCAAAATTTAGATCAGTATTTAGATCTTAACTTAATATGATCTTCAGGATGCATATTTACTTTATAAAAGTTTTCCTAAGAAACAATAAATTATTTCTTCTAGAAATATAATACGACTATAATAAAACTTCAAGTTTTATCATAATTCATATAATGTTATTATTTATTTTTAAATTGAAGCAACTTTTCTAGAAAGCGCCCCTTTTTTTTTTACATATGAGAGACATTTTACTATTTTTCTTCAAGAAAATAGTATTGATTATAAATGTAATGATCTCTTCCAATAATAAGTTTCTTCAAGAAATTATTTGTAGCATAAAGTTGGAATATAATGCTTTTTCCTCTTGTTAAAACTTTTCCTTTCATTGATTTTTCAAATCCTTTCCTATTATTGGTCATTTGCTATAAGCAAATATTAAATGCAATTATAGGCTTTTATGTTTTATTTCTTGTTTCTCAATTGAATATGAAATTCAGGTTCCTCGGAACTTCAGGTCCCTCATTTGAAAGGATTTGTATATGAACTTTAGGTCATATGGACTTCAGGTCATTTGCATGTGAACTTCAGGTTCAACCACTCTTGCCTTGTGTTTGGAAGTATGACCGTCTTCTGGTTGTCATAACGCTCCTTCAGGGAGTTCCATAAGTGGATAGGATCTTTTTCAGTTAAATATTTAGATCATCACGGATGTGGCATCTTAAAAAAATATCAGAGCCTTTGCTTTGTCCTGCTGGGACGTAGTATTACCATTTTTAATGGTATCCTCTAAGCATTGAGATTGTAAATGGATCTCAGTGTTCGACATTTTTGTGAACTACACAAAAAAAATTGCAGATGCTTAATTAAACAAAATTCACATATCAGTATACATGTTATATAATTAAATTGAATATATTACGGCACGAAATCATAAAAAAAATATCCAAATCTGCAAGTCTTTCTCTATATATTTACAATGAACTAATTACAATAATGAAACAATACAAACCGTCAAGGAGCCATACACCATACAACAAAAATAATGGTCACAGTAATACATATGTTGGCTAACAAGCAGCTTGCTTGTATTGGAAGATGAAAAAGCATATAAAAGTAAGTCATACATGGAAATGTAATTCTAAATATTTAAAGCATCTCATCTGGCATTAGGTTAAATAGTAAGCATTAGATTAAATAAGAAGTAGCCTGCAGTTTACATATATGCACACTTATTAGCAATGACTTCTCTGCTATTGAAGAGATTCTCTGCTATTGAAGAGATAAAGTAGCAAACGAAGATGTTTTATGTATAGCATATGGGGTAAAAGATTCATATATAATATTATAAAAAGAAAATGAATGGATTTTCCTAAAAAATATATTTGGTATACAATAATACCAGATCAAATATGAATAGTTGGATATCTAAAAACCACTAAGCAATAAATAATTAGATCCACTGGAACATAATCAAGATCTACAAAAAAAAAAAAATAGATCCATAGATCAAATATTCTCAAAAAAAATTACTTACATGACAAATTCATAGATGTAGATCTAGAAGATCTCAACAAATAACAATAAAAGAATCTTGTGCTGATAACGTGTTATAAAATAAAATAGAACATATCATAAAAGAGAAGACAATAGAAAGAACATAAGAGATAAGGGAGAGACCTTTTTATTTCTCTTGATTCAGTATACATAATTCTATTACATTGGCTCCCTTATATATTGGCTTTGGAGCCGATGTTAGCCTTACACCCAAAATGTGGGACTAAAAATAATATGACAAATGCATATTCACTTATATGTATTACAACAGACATTTCTTATTTACATGATATTTCTCAATAAAATGATGTTTCATATTAACATGATATTTCTCAATAAAATGATGTTTCATATTAACATGACAATTCTCAATAAAATGATGTTTCATATTAACATGACAATTCTAACACAACTGATGTTTTTATTCAAATATGACAATTCTAACACAATTGATGTTTTTATTCAAATATGAGTGATTTTTTATTCAAAGATGACAATTCTAACACAATTGACGTTTTTATTCAAATATGACAATTCTAATACAATTGATTTTTTTATTCAAATATGACAATTCTAACACAATTGATGTTTTTATTCAAATATGACGATTCTAACAACATGGTATTTTTACACTAATGCAATATTTTTAACTAAATTGACAATTTTATACTAATGCAACATTTTTAGCTAGAATGACAATTTTATATCTATTATGACATATCTTAACAAAAATGTTATTTTTAATCTAATATAACATCTCTAACTAAAATGTTATTTTTAATTACATAACAAACTTCTAATAAAAATGTTATTTTTATTTACATAACAAATTTCTAATAAAAATGTTATTTTTATTTGCATAACAAATTTCTAACAAAAATGTTATTTTTATTTACATAACAAATTTCTAACAAAAATGTAAATTTTAAATGTTAACATAACATGGTCTAACAACTATGATATTTCAATGTTAACATAACATGATCTAACAACGATGCTATTTTAATGTTAACGTAACATGATCTAACAACGATGCTATTTTAATGCTACATGTTAAAGATTACATTTCTATCATACAACAATATAATTCAGCAAATCATCACAACCACAATCAATATAAATATAAATATATCTATTTCTATATACATATATGTTTTAATTTTTAATTTTTAATTTTTAATTTTTAATTTTAAATCGAGAAATCTCACATTGGTCTTTGTCTGAATTTTCAAAATGCTCTGTTTCAGATCTGGTCAATCTCATGTTGTAGAGGTCGATTTCACGATTCCCATTCTTCTGAAATTATTCAATTCCGTTTCTGTTTGGAAGAGATACAGTCATTTATATTTTAAACATTTTAATGATTATTGATTAAACAATTTATTTAATTGTTTACACTTAACCCCTTTGTTTAGCTCTCTCCCTCCTCATCGTTTTTCTTTTCAGAACGACGAAACCCATCATCGCATACATCATCCACCTACGCGCTGGAATCCGTGCCACCAGAGTCAGATCGGACTTCACCCCAACGTGCGCTGCCGCCTTAGCTTCCACCTCCCCCGATCGTGGACAGCTCGCACCACTACAATGTCTCGAAACCCGATCCAAACAGTCCGCCTTTTAGGTCCATTTCCTCCTTGAATACTTCATGAAATCCGATCATCTCCGCATAGAATTAAAGAGCAGAAACCCCGTCTACAATTTCGTTATAAGATTGTGAATTTATTTGAAGTGGGTAGCAAATGGTTAGGATTAGAAAAGTGGACGATTGCCTCCATGGATTGTTTATAGGCGGCGGCTGTGTAATTTAGTATTAGGGTTTGATATTTTAACCGTATTTATACGCATTATATTTAATATTATATAATTATTTAATTCAAAAATAGCTGGTTAAACCATCCGAACTCCAAACGAGACCCAACGACTGTCGTCTCCAGCCAAATACCCCTGTCCCGGACACAATGGAATATGTTTCGTAATCCAATTCGACTATTTCAGTTAGTTTTTATCAAAATTAAAATATAAATCAGTGTATATTTAATTTTAAACGTACATTTTAATTTATCGGGGCCACATACTGAATCTAAAAATTCCAGAAAAATTAGTTCTAGTTATGTTTTGACGATACGGTTCTAACAAGACTAATTTCATCGAATTCCGGGACCGTTTGAAAAATGGTCATTTTCTGGTCGATCCGATTTGGCTGAAACTGACAAAACACATTTTCCTTTGCCACGCTCACGTATTGATTCAAAAAATTATGAAAATTGAAACCTAGCAATAATTTGACATTCCGATTCCAACAAAAGTGGTTTCATCGAAAATCGAGGTCGTTTGAAAAATGGCTATTTTTAATATTAAAAAATATATATAAATTCTATAGCGACTTTTCTAAATTTTAAACTGGACATAACCTTCAATTTATAAAGTGAAATTTCAGTTTCTTACATTCGTTGGAAAGATATGATTAAACAGATTCAAATATATTTGGTTTTACAGAAATCCGATTTATTTTGAATCCTGTATAGTCAATCAAAGTTCAAATTCAAATTTTCAAACTACCGCGCTATTTCTAACTTCTTTTATAATTAAAATAAATATATTCATTCTAACTTCGATTTAAATAAATTTTTAGTCGTTAGTATTTAAAATAAATTATTTTAAGTATTCAAAATTCGTTAAAATTTCTAAAATAAATTTTTTAAATTGGTTCAGAATTTGCGGGTTGTTACAGGTTCCTACTTATTTTCTGAAAGGCAATCTAAAATTTGTGCTACATGTCATTGTTAAACTTGAAAGACCTGGGTATGCCATTATGAAGATACATTTATGGAACCAGCTAACGGTTTATTTGTAGATACATATTTTGTAGGCTTATAACAAATTTTATCCTAAAAATATAATGTTAGATTCTACGGATCTACCCTCTTTGCATTTTTGTTGTATATGTGTATTATGAAAGTCAAGCTTCTAAGAAGTTCTTTCATGGTTATTAAGAGTGCAGTTAAATCCCTACTGCTTGTAATTGTCTTGGAATGTGGTAATGTATGATCATTCAAGGTAGAAGCTCAAAATAAGATTAGATTTTGATATTAAATAAATATACATCAAGTCAGATTTGAAAATTTGGTAAGATATAAGGTAGGCTGTATTTGTTTCCAACAAAACGTTGTTGGATGCTGGTTATTTTTTTGTGTTTTAATGACCTAATCAGCATAGGAATTTCAGCAAGCATTGTACAATTATAATAATCAATAACTGTGAGGGTAGCCAAATATCTTTAACTTATTTTAAATTAGAATTTAAACGTCATTAAACACTTCTACTTAGAAGTCACTTTATTCAAAATCACATAAAAGTTATTATTTAAAACTATTGTTAAGGAAATTCATAAGTAAGTCGCTACCAAACGAGGCCTTAAAATATTTAAGATTTAAACAAATTAACATACATTCTTTAGCTAGTCAGTTTATCTTCTTCTACTAAGGATTTGCAATTTTATAAGGATTGTGAATGACACTAAGTGATATTGTGGGATTTTCAAAGTATTTTTCAATTCTTCAAAAGATCCAATGAAATCTGCCAAACACCTTTTGAATTTTAGATGTTTTAAAATCTCTGAGAATCCAGGTCGTATGTTACCTCTTCAAGTGGTCTATGCATGAGAGATTAATATGACCTATTTTGCAACTTGTTGAAATATAAAAGTAAAATATTTCAGGAGATTTAACTGTTGAATCCCTTTTTTAAAAAAAACTCAGCTATCAAAAATTCAAATACAGAATGGGCACTGGATCGCTATATAGTGAACTTTTATTTATGTTTGCATGGATTTTAAAGTGCATATAGTTTGTTTTGTGTTTTCATTTTAGTTTGCACTTATCTATTTTTTCTTGGGAAAATAAGGTCTCATGAAAACTAAAGGATGATAGATTGTTTAAGTTTTAACTGTAAAATTTACTCTTGTATCTGTTGGAACGATACCGTTGCAAATACGTCCATCTTTTTTTTTTGAGGAAGTTCCAGTAGCGCAAACAAATTCGGATCTCGAGGATCAAACTAGTAACCATTAATGTTGTTTAAACTATAAACCAACCAGGCCAACCCTGTTGACGTCCTTAATTTATTTGTTTAGCAAGGATTTCCTTATGTTCACACTAATTTTGGTAATGCTATCATTCCATAATGCTTAGAAATGGAAAACACTATTAGTTTAGCATACACAAGAATGATTATTTGTCGCTTCTATTATTTTAATCATAGACACACAAAACTGTTAATGTAATTTACCGTATTTCCCCAATCGGTTTAAAATTGTACCACTGGATGTTTCTAGTAAACATCCTTACACTGCTACATACAAGTTAATTTTTCATATATATTTATTACAAGTTAATTGTACTAGTGGTTGTTTGAAGAAATAGAAATCTTAGGAAGTCGAATATGGATTGGTTTCTTTCCATCTAACATTCTTATTTTCCGTAGAATTGTTCAAAGATCTTGCCATCTCTTTTATGAGTCTGATGATACATACAAACATGGTCATGCATTTCATCCCAAATTCATAGGCGTGAAATCTCAAGCAGCTTTCCTTTGAAATAACTCTTATTTGTTAATCATGTATTTTGACCATGCTCTCCAAAATTATATAATTTACCATTCATATTTATTTAGCCAAAAATGATAAGAGTTGCTTTTCACTGCTATTGTTAGGGTTACCCGGAGATCTCTACACAATTTGATTTTAAAAGAGGGAAAAGAAAACAATAACAAACAAATTCCTCGAAACAAACCTTTATTAATCCAACAAATTATAAAAATGAAAACCTAAAAAGATAATTGAGAATTTATCTCAATCCCAATAAACAAGTTTTTTTTTCCTTTCCTTTAAGTACAAATAAATTTATCCCTAATGACATGCTTATATAGGCAAATGAAAAGACTAGATCTAAAACCTAATTAGGCCATAAAATATCTTAGAAATAAATACTCCTTAAAACATGCTCAAAATAAAACTTCCCTAAAATATCTCAATAGATCCATAAAATCCGTAGCAGATCCTTAAATTCCGCAACTTCCAATTTCTCCATCTTCAATATCCATGTGATAAATATCACAAACCATAACACTCCACCATGATATGGAATCACTCTAACAATCAACAAATCCTTAAATAAAAAAACCACCTACAAATGATGCATCTCTCACATGAGATACACCACAAAAAATAATCTCAAAATTGCTTGTAATACCATAATGGCCTCCATGTAGACTTTGTGGTTTACGTTGATGCCTCCACCTTGATTCAGATGAACTCATCTCTCCTAATCCAATTTGAGAACTCATAACATTCCCCACCAATTTTCCAAGCAATTTATATGTTATCATTTCCCCGTTTTGCGTGCAGAAGCTCCTTGTTACCCCTCCAAACCCTTGTAACTCCACCTCGAGTCAAGAAATTGCAACCTTTTTATTCCAACTGTCCAATTGAAGCAAGATTCTTCTTAATTTATGGGATGTACCTAACTCCCGTTAGTTCCACCACCTTTCCATTATTCATCTTCAATCGAACTGAACCTATACCTTTAACATGCAAATCTCGACCGTCAGCGGATTCCACTTTACAACTTTGTTCTTCATAATCAATAAATGCTTCGTTTTGATGGCGCACGTGAAAACAAGCTCCTGAATCAAGTATCCAATCTTTGCTTTCGCCTTCATTAACACATAAAACATTTCATTCAATCTCCTCACCAAAATTCACCTCATTACCATTGTTATTTTGTTTACCAGTCTCTTCTTCCAATGCCTTCATCTTCCTCTTATCCCTTTTAAGCTTCTGACAAAATCTCAGTCGATGACCGGGTTTGTCACAGTAAAAACAAATGTATTCCTTCCTCATGTCCGATCTATTCGATTGCCTTTCCATATTTCGTTGACTAACCCTCCTTGCACTAAAAGCTTTTTTAATTGGAGTTTCAATTTCCGTTATCTCCTTATCTTTTCCTTCCATAAGACTCGTCCTCCGCATCTCCTCATTAAGCAAGCTACTAACCACGGACCCCATTGAAACAACGCCATCCGAATTTGAGTTATTCAATGC
Source organism: Allium sativum (assembly GCA_030737875.1). NCBI lineage: Eukaryota > Viridiplantae > Streptophyta > Magnoliopsida > Asparagales > Amaryllidaceae > Allium > Allium sativum. The sequence goes on along the minus strand of CM060923.1, from coordinate 72,886,631 downwards.
AACTACAAGTGCTTCCCAACTTTCTGGCAATGAACTCATCATCAGTAAGACTTGCGTTTCATGATCCACCTTGAAATTCACGGCAGCCAATTGATTCACAATTTCCTGAAAATCATTAAGATGCACTCCAATTGATCCACCTTCCTTAAGCTTTAGATTCACTAATCTTCTCATAAGAAGAGTCTTATTTGTTGCGGAGTTCTTTGCATAAACCCCTTCCAATTTCTTCTATATTGCAAAAGCAGTTATTTCATTAGCAACAATATGAAACACTGAATTATCCAAAAAACATTGAATAACGCAGCAGCCTTCCTATCCAAAGTCTCCCATTTTGCTTCGGATAGAGTGCTAGGTTTCTCCCCATTATTCTCTAATGGTTGATGAAGATCATTAAGATAATGGAAATCATCCATCTTAGCCTTCCATAATCCACAATTTCTTACATTAAGCTTTTCAATAATTATTTTATCCATATTCAAACTCTTTCCAACAAAATTGTGTAGAAGACTCTGATACCAATTGTTAAGGTTTCCCCGAGATCTCTATACGATTAGATTTTAAAAGAGGGAAAAGAAAACAATAATAAGCAAATTCCTCCAAACAAACCTTTATTAATCCACCAGATTATTTCAATGAAAACCTAAAAAGATAACTGAGAATTTATCTCAATCCAAAAAACAATTTTTTTTATTTTTCCTTTCTTTTAAGTACAAATAAATCTATCTCTAATGACATGCTTATATAGGAAAATGAAAAGACTATATCTAAAACCTAATTGGATCCTAAAATATCTCAGAAATAAATACTCCTTAAAATTGCTCAAAATAAAACTTTCCCTAAAACATCTCAATAGATCCATAAAATCCGCAGTAGATCCTTAAATTTTGCAACTTCCAATTCCTCCCTCTTCAATATCCATGTGATAAATATCATAAACCATAACAATTCATAACTGACTTATTGCTGAACTTCTTATGCTGACTGAAGTTGATCTCTTTGCCAATCAACCTGCTTTTCCTACAGCGCCAGCTGCTACTGCAGTAGCCGCAAACGTAGACTTTTTTGGTGCTTCAAACTCAAGCTTGTTTGCTAAACCAAGTCAATCTGCTTTAAAGTCCAAAAGTATGAACACTTTAGATCCTTTTTCCATATCAGACTCCAGCGGCAATTCTAAAGACACAAGGTCTCCTATATCAGAACCCAAAAATACACAGGATTTTGATCCTTTTGCGATATCGGACTCTAACACTTCTAGAGACAATAAGTCTCCTGTATAAGCTTCTACAAACCCTGCAACTTTTGATCCTTTCGCAGTAATTTGAATGATTTTTTTTGAAGAATCAGACTCCTTTGGTGACTTCACATCACATGCCGAGTCAGAAACTCCAAGACCTAAATAAAATTCTGTAAACAACGGGGAACATTCTTCTGAATCTGTTGTTAGGAAAGGCGGTTTTCAGGTTAAATCTGGTATTTGGGCTGATTCTTTGAGCCGTGAGATAATTGACCTTAACATAACCCACGTAAGTCTTCATTTTTAGTGCTATTTACTGCTAATAATTATTATAACCAAATTATTTCATGTTCACATGTGGATTGTTAAATGAGGCATATTATATGAGGACTTCGGTCAACTTTTTTTAAATGGTTATCTTTTAATGAATCTATGCATATGCCTACAGTAATGCTTGTAATATCAGAGTCTTTGCTGCTGAGAAAAATGTTTTTGACAACTATTTAAAAATCAAATCGTTTTTATTCCTTCTCATTTTCAGAGCTTCATTCCTTAGTCATGATTAATGCAAGCAAAGTATTTTTGTTAAACAAATTAATTTTTACCGTATTGGTTGTGAAAAGAAAATATCCTTGATAATAATAAAACTCAGTAACAAAGAGATGTTTTTTCCTTTATACTTTATTCATCCTCTTTACGAATAAATACTGATTAGAAATGTTAACTAATAATCCAATCACATTGAAGGTGGTGAGAAATCACAACTACTTACCTAAGTTTCATATGCATATATATGCAAAAATATTATGAAACTATCATTTCTAATTACTTCATGCTGATATTTTCTTCTTTCCAGGCTGTTTGCTCTTTTGCCTGTTTAAAGTAATACAGTTTGAATTATACAAGAGTTATCATAGTTACTCAAGCATTGAATCTTATCAAATGCACAACTGTTTTAATGTTATTTTACAGGCCACAGAATTTTCAACATGCATCAACAAGTTATCGTCTCGTGGCACAAAATCTGATCATGAAATGACAAACTCAACGTTTTGGCTAAATCGATAAGGATAACTATTGTGAGGAACCAGTAACTTGTATGAAATACTTATCTCAAAACATTTGGGGGTAGTGTTGCATGATTATGGCCTATATGGTGCCACCTCACAAACACAAGGATAGCTGCTGGGATCAATTCGGTCAAGCTTTGTGGTATTTTGCAGTTGAAATAAAATAAAATGGGACACAACTCAGGTCTTTGAATTTAAACTTCTGTTGTTGGATTTACAACTTTGATGTTCTATTGATTATTGCCTACACTTTTTTGGGGTGATGGTTTATGATGCTTTGGATTTTGTTGTTGTGGTGGTATGTTTGTTGTTGATCTTAAGAAGGAGATATATGGTCGGATAAGGGATGGAATCAATGGTCTAAGAAGATATATGGTTGTAAAGGAAGATAATAGGCTGAGATTTTTTTTAAAAACGTGTTGATACCTACAATAGTTGGTTACTTCACTTATTTAAGTAAAAAATGTTTAATCGTAATTGATATCATGTAATCTGATATTACTTGTATCCATGTAATTCCAGGTTGGGAACCATTTCATTGGCGGTTTGCGTTCTTTGGCAAGTAAAATTTGCTGCTCCTGTGTGTTATTCTTGTTTTTGTATTCGATATTTGTATAATTTCACTATAAAATATACATTGTCTTTTGTTATTCCATAATTTTTATGAAAGTATTGATTATGTATGAAATTTAGCAACTTAATTATGTAATGTACTTGTATGTTAATTGATATTCTATGTCGTTATTTGATTATGAATGGTGTTGTTTTTGAGTTCATATCAACTGAGTATCTTAATTAACATCGGTGCCCATCTGTTGTAAATTAGTATTTTATTGCAGTAACATTTAGCGATGGAATAGAAAGGGAATACGAATGGGTTTTGCAAATCTGCATGTAATTGCCAACGGAAATAAAAACAATTGTCACTAATAAGTTTGTTAAAATGTTAGGAGTTGTGATGAATTACCGAAACATATCTAAGGTGAACCAAAAGTTGAAATTATCTGTTTCTAATCCCTTGTTGTTAAGCAAGGAATCTCCAATGGAATTTTTTTAAAATATATATTAAAGGAATATATATCCGTCAGTAAAATGTTGGTAATTTTTTTAAATTTAATTGAAATATATTGACAAATGATGGTAAAGTGTCCAAGAATTGACATTAACTTCCATTGCAAAATTGACGCTAGAATACCAACGTGAAATTACCAACTAGTGTTGTTCGTCATAAATTCGTCGCTAATATATGTTTAGCGACGAATTTGTGACAGATTCGTCCACTGTAAAACCAGTGTTTACTTGTAGTGATAGAGATAAATCAAGAAAGTTGATCGATTTAAGTCAGAGTACATACATTGACAAAATGCTAAAAAGGTTTGGCATGCAAGAGGTAAAGGGAGGATATGTACCCATGTCACATGGAATAACACTCTAGAAGACTCAATGTCCTAAGTCACAAGATGATTAGGAAAGCATGAGAACGATCCCTTATGCTTCGACAATTGGATCAATCATGTATGCAATGTTTTGTATTCCAGATGTCTCATACGCTTTAATTGTGACAAGTAAATCCAATTTGATCCAGGTGAAAGTCACTGGCCAGCAATCAAGAACATCTTAAGTACCTAAAAAGGACTAAATATTCAATCATGATATATGGAGGCGAAGAGGAATTAATGGTAAAAGGTTACACATACGCTATTTTCCAGACTGATAGAGGTGACTACAAGTCACAGTTCGGTTATGTGTTTTTCCTGAATGGTGTTGATGTAAGCTGGAAAAGTTGAAAGTAAGAAAAAGTAGTTGATTCGACTATGAAGGATGAATGCACTGCTACTTCTGAAGCTACAAAGAAGGCTGTTTGGATTAAGAAGTTCATCGTTGTACTTTCTATTGTTCCATCCATTGTCGATCCATTATATCTTTATTGTGACAGCAATGGGGCCATTGCCCATGCTAAGGAGCCTAGATCATTTCATCGATCCAAACACATACTTCATCGATATCATCTCATCCGCAAAATTGTTGGTAGAGGATATATACATATCTGAAAAGTTCCAACAGATGATAATGTTGTAGACCCACTGAATAAAGCTTTATTGCAGCAGAAGAATGATAGTCACACTAGTTTCATGGGTTTACGATACACGAGTGATTGGCTCTAGTGCAAGTGGGAGATTGTTAAATTTTGTGCCTTAGTGGCAATCTATTTGATGTGAATAATAACATTATTGATGTTATATTTTATTTTGAATAAAAGATTCCGTTATGATATATTTACTGTGTAATATAAATATTAACATAATAGAAGTTATTAGAATAATAATACATAATTATATAGTTTCAACTAAGTGACTTGAAGAACATGAGATTATATAATACATTAAGTATTATATTTCTTAAATATCCCTAGTTAAGTTTTATTTTAAATATAGGACAACAATGAAACATTAAGACTAGTATGTTGACTGATGATCATATCTCATTGGTCATTAGTATAAGTGATATTAATGTCAATACGTAAATACATATTAGAGAATAGTGTATTGGAATGATCCACCTTCCGAAAACTTCATGGAGCATAATTAATAGTGTCATAAGTAATTCTCAAAGTGACAGTGATGCAATGGTTCTCATCCCTGAAATCATTATATATATTTATTCGAGGATATTTGTGTTTTGATATCATCAAAAGTTACTTTTAACCAAGTAGACGATAAAGGTAACAAATACATCTCAAATCGATTAAATAATATGGATGGTCTAGATGGAATTTAACCCTACTATATAAGTAGAGATATCCATGGGCCTCTTGATTGAGTATGATTATAAAATGCATGGTCGTACTCAAATATTGATTTGTTTCATATAATCTACTCATTGATCAAGGTAAAAAGATTAAATGATAAAGAGGATGATATGTTTCATGCCTCAAATTTAATCTTGGATATATTGGTTAAAACGATTAAATTACATTGAAATACTGGTCACAAAAAGGTTGTATTGAATCGTTGATTTTATTATAACTTGGGTAACACGATGTATTACCAAATGCTGCTAGCTGTTTATAATTTAAATATTGTTTAAATTATTGCCAACATTATAATAACCCATAAGGTCACGCCTCAAAGCATTTGAAAAAGGGAGAACCATTTCAAATAAATAGTGTAAATCAAACGGTTGAATTATTATTTACATTTGAATTGGTAACCATGTGAAAACCGACTCCTATTATCGTTCTTTTATTTTATAAAAAGGGAAAAACCCTGTCTTCTTCGAGATATCAGATATCTAAGATCAAAGAAAGGGAAAAAAGGGAATTCGCGTGGTGATCTTGGCTAGAACCATTCATCCTTCTTCCTCGACTTCGTAGGACGATCTCAGAGCAAATGTTCGTGGACTTCTATAGTTGAAATTTGATTCATTTCAACTATACTAACATGACGATGAAATTTGACTCATTTCAACTATACTAACATGACGATGAAATTTGGTGTATACTTTTGATGAATCACAATAAAGGTCTCATCTTATTTTCATTTGTAAATCAAATAAGATGTCTAATATTTATTTTATCTTTTAATTAAAGTTTAAAAGATCTAAACTTTCTTTATTTTATAAATTATAAACAAAATAAAGATCCAACTTAAATTTTGTGAATCAAAGCAAAGACTTAAACTTTCTTTTACTATGTAAATCAAAGTTTAAGATTCTGTTATCTTTTATTTGTAAATCAAAGTAAAGGATTCAATTTCTCCTTTATTTTATAAAATGTTCTAACTTTCTTTTATTTTGCTTTGTTTCAAAACAATATTCTGTTAATCAAACAAAAGACTAAAACTATGGTTTATTCGTAAATCAAAAACAAAAGGTTCAACTTTAATTTGTTTTCAAAAACAAAAGATTAGATTTTTTTTTTCAAAACAAAAGATTAAAACTTTATTATGTTTTCAAAACAAAAGATCAGAACTTTATTATATTTTGTTTATCAAACAAAAATTCTAGCTTTTTTTTTTTTTGGTTTCAAAATTAGAATTCAACTTTAATAGAAAGGATTAAAAATAAAAATAAAAAGATGAGAACTTTATTATGATTACATCAGAATTTTACAGATCCAAACTGTCACACTATAACATGATATCACAACAAATATAATTCAACTATACAACAATCACCACATAACAGATCAGAAATAACATGCAATGATTCAACTGATTGAATATAATTAAATTATTTAATTATTTAAATTCAGAAATCTCACAGTCGTTGAAGATTTTGACCAAAATTCAAACAGTTTCAGAATGGTCCCGTTTCAGTCTCAACGCGTTCTATTCGCTGTTTCAAAATGGATCAGTTATGGTCAAATGAAATTTTAAAAACAATTTAAATTAATTAATAAATAAATTAAAGAATTAACCTCTTCTTCTTCCTATCAATTATCGGCCGAAGCTTTCAATATTCGTTCCATACTAGGTCAACAAATTCCGATTGACACAGGCGGCTAGAGGTCGATCAGGACACGTCACGGGGAAGAGTGGGGTGTGGCGCTGCCACGCCTGGAAGCGGGGCCCACTCGGCGGCGTGGGTGGCCCTGGGCGGCGGTCGATACGGTCGGCCTTTGGGCGATCGGTGCGCGGGCTACGGGCGATGAGGAGGGTGATGGCTGGTACCGATGGAAAGCTCGTGAAGAGAGCTTCGAGGTGGTGTATGGGTTGAAGTCTGAATGTTGGAGATGGAAGAGAAATTAGGAGGAGAAGAATGGAGCTAAATCGGCCATTGATTTTAGGGGGGCGGTGGCTCAGAAGATGTACAGTGCATTAGGGTTTTTCCTCCTATTATTTATAATATTAAAATGTATTTTTACAAAAAAACCCATATCTTCCAAACCGGTTCAAATTCAGTCCAGCAGAAAGTGACCCTAGCCAATAGCCCATATTCCGGACCCAATGGGATAGGTCCCGTCAGCCCAAATGGCTGTCTGTGGCCTGTATTATTTAATTTAATATTTAATTCCTTTATTAATTTATTTCGTCTGCATAAATAAATTCACCGAGGCCACAAACGGACTCAGAAAAATTCAGAAAAAATATATTTATCTATGTTATGACGATACGGTCCTAACAAAATTAATTTCGTCGAATTCTGACACTGTTTGAAAAATGATTATTTTTCAGTCGATTAAATTTGATTGTAATCGACCAAACACATTTTCCTTCGCCACACTCACATATTAAATCGAAAAATTCTAAAAATTGAAACCTAGCAATAATATGACATTCCGGTTCCAATGAAAGTGGTTTCGTCGAAAACAGAGATCGTTTGAAAATTGACTATTTTCACTGGCTTTAATATTAGGGTACTTTTGACACAGGTCCTTATTAAGTTTCAAAATTAGGCTCACATCCGGTCATAAATTTATTGTAAATTTAGTCCCTATTTTTCGAAAATTCATAAAAAATATATAAAAAAATATAAAAAAATCACGATAATTCGTATTTAAATTAAACATGTACTCGCCCAAAAATTCAGATCATAATAAAATCAAAACATGCATCAAAATCAAAAAAATACAGAAAACAACGAAAAATGCAGTAATTTGCATCAAATCATGCACATATTTGGAATACTTGCATTCATCTGTGCAAGTATTTCTCTGTTATATTTTTACATGCAATACTTGCATACATGTGTGCAAGTATTTAAAATAGTTGCATACATGTATGCAAGTTTCTGCACATATTTTATTTTCACATGTAAATACTTGCATACATGTGTGCAAGTATTTCAAATAGTTGCACACATGTATGCAAGTTTCTGCATACATTTTCAATTAAAACAGCTTCAGAAATACTTGCATACATGTATGCAACTATTGGCAAAAGTTGCATACATGTATGCAACTATTTGCAAGTTTTAAATTCACACCACATCCCTGTAATGTTTTCTCTGTAAACCCGCCCCCTATTTTAGCTGCCGCCTGGAATCTTCCGCCTGCCACTTTCCATACCTCCGCCTCTTTCGTTTTCTGTCCAAATTTTCAGGCGCTATCACTTAAAAAAAAAAAAAAAAAATTCTAAAATCTATAAATATTCTCGGAAGTCCACAGAAATTAAAAAAAAAATTGCATAAATGTATGCAACTTTTACGAATAGTTGCATACATTTATGCAACTATTCGAATACACATGCATATATTTATGCACGCCTGTTTGAAAAATTGCATACATGTATGCAGTTTTTCTATATAACTGCATACATGTGTGCATATATGTCAAAATATATGCCAACGTGAATAAGTTGCACGTAGGTATGCAGTTTTTAAATAAATGCATCAGCAGATGCATGTTTTAACAATATGTGCATACATGTATGCATTTATACTGCAGTTTTGACGCAGATTTGAAATAAATGCATACATGTATGTAACTAATCGATTTATATGCATGTTTTGATGCAATTTACTGCATTTCGTTGATTTTCTGTATTTCATGATTTCGACGTTGTTTTTAATGTTTTTTTGATCTGATTTTTTTCACGATTAATTGTTTTAATTAAATACGAATTTACATGGTTTTTTAATATATTTTTTGTATTTTTTTGATGAATTTTCAAAAAATAGGGACTAAATTTACAATAAGTTTATGACCGGGGGTGAGCCTAATTAAGTTTCGTTTTAGGGATGTGTGCCTAATATTCACTTAATATTATTTAAAAATGGAATTTTTAATTTTTGCCACAATTTTCCACCAAATAAATTAAAATAAATTTTTTAAATTGGTTCGGATTTTCCGGGTCGTTACAATCTCAGAGCAAATGTTCGTGGACTTCTATAGAGGTGCCGCCATAAGGAGTGCTCAGTTCGAAAGACCCAGTTTTTCGTGCGAATTTGTGAGATTGGAAAGCATAAAACGACACATGGTTAATTTACATTTATATTTATGCTTGAATCTAGAATTAGGGTTCTTAATTTAGTGAAATCCGCTGCTAATCGATCCAAAATTACCTTCAAAGGCTGCATGGTCATAACCCAAAAAGGATAGTAACCGTCAGATATTTGTCATCATCAGCCAATTGCGAGAACGGGAAAGACTGGAGGTAAATCAAAAGGCTAACGATCTTTCACTATCAAGACGTTGGATGAGAAACAACGCCAACTAGATGTTTAGGTTGTTTGTTATAGGGCACAACCACTTAGCAGTTGATGGCTCATTCAACTAGTTAATAGGAGCCGCACGAAGCTATAGCTGTTGTGAAAGAGGCAAACTAAATAAAATATTTGTATTGTAGACGTAATGAAACTGTCCATTATAGATATAGAAATCCTCGATTGAGTTTCGCTCAAGGGTGGGCCATGTTAGCGGAGCTCAAACAGTAGATAATACGATTACATGCCAATTCTCAATGTATGCATTAGGTGGTACATTCTGGATGTTGAATCATTGGAGCGAGCTAATGCGAATGCAATTTCACGTTTCTTATCAAACAACGGAACATCTATATCGTAGGCCTCACGAAGCTGTTCTTTACAGATATAGTTGTAGCACTCTCTCGTAATGTGATGATGGAGTCCTATCAAGGAAGATATGGAGGGTGCTATGGATAGTACCTAGGATCCAAGCGGTTTATGGACATATATAGCTTCATGCATATTAATTATTAGGTTTGACCTACTTAGGAGTAAATAAGTATGAATTATGCACCGAGGCAAGAGTATTGTTAACCCGAATAATTTAATAAAATCAAAATGGTAATAGAACAATATATGTAGTGTTAACCATAAAAGTATATAATTTGTCCATTAACCAAAACTTTAGTTTTGACTTCTCATAATAATTCACTAGTTATGTAACAAACAGAGATTATTCAGCTTAGAGACGCTTGTTTAGAAAGTGTTAATAATTCGGTAAGTATTTATTTATAATTATATTTTGATCATTTTCGCTGTAAATTTCTTGTTTGTGCTCTGATATATTTATCTTTTCCTATTAGATACCAAACTCGAGCTTCAGTGGACTTAATTTTTAGCATTATACGAAAAATCCGGACCTAGTGGCATTTGGGTTGTTACAGTTGATATAAATAAAGATCGTACGTAGTGCATATTTGGGTGTAAGGTAACTTCGAACCAGTATATAAAAATTTCTGATATGTTCTTTCCTTTATTGCTTTTTTACTTTTATTGCATTTTTATTTATTTTTGATTTTGTGATCATTTAATACATATACATACTCATAATTAAAAAGATTTGTAAAAGATTCACAATTTTAAGGTAACATTTTTCACTCGCTCTAGTGTTAATCTAGTCTTAAATTCCTTAATCTGCATCCCTTAAATGTTGTTAATTAATAATTTATTTCATTGATACTGTTTTAATGTAATATTATAAATTGATAGTATTTGAACAAGAACGTTTTTAATTTGTAAAAAAAATTTGTTTGTTTTAGATCATATTTTCAAATAATATTAATATTAGAAAATATTTACAGAGGGGCAATTTGAATTTGTAAACAAACATTTTAGACATGAATCTTTTTTTTTTTTAAATGAAATGTTTAGTGCAAAATAGGCATAAGGACAAATATTGGAAAGAATTTAGGTTGAAGGACGCTAAGTTTCTTTTTAGGCTAAAGGACCAACTTTGGAAAATATTAGGTTGAAAGGCAATGCAAAATTGAACTAGCATTTTATATAGTGTAAAACTGATCGATATAATGCTAATTATAACTAGCATTTTGGTATAGTGTAAAAATTGAATATAATGCTAGTTGTATTTTAGCATTTTCCTTCAGATCAATTTTTCTTCAAAATTTGTCTTTCAGCCTAAAAACAAAATTTGGTGTCCTTCAGACTAATTTTTTTTCTAACGTTCGCTCTTCTCCCTAATTACCTCAAATGTTTATTTGTTAGATTTTTCTTTTAAGTTGCATTAGAATTTGGTAATATTTGTAGAAGAAAGTTTTGAATTTGAAAAAATTGCTAGATTATATATTTAAGCGATACAAATATTCGATAATATTTGTATAGATTATTTGCCAGATTCTACGTTTAAGAAGTATTTAGATCTGGTCATATTGATCAAGGAGACCTCTGAATTTGTAAAAATGGTTAGAACATCTTTAGTGATTTTGAGATATTAAGAAGTTTGATCACATCGGTAATTCATGTCGATACCTAAAATGTGTGACACCGGATTTATTACATCTATTAACAAAAATATGTTTGAGAAGGAACGAGAAAAAAAAAAAAAAATCAAATCTTATTTATTTATTCAAAAAGCAGCATCTCTTCAGAAACTGAAATTGATGTCACAACCTATGGCGACCCAAATGGGCAAAGCCCACCGGCCACCAAGCTACACGCAAATTTTTATCTAAACACACTACCACATTTTTCACAAAAAGGGAAACTGAAATATTGTTCCTAGACAGAAAATAAACAAGAAAAAACCGAGCCAGCTTCTCACCAGTATAACCGATCAATGCAGCTAAGAGGAAGCATGTAATAAAGAAGATCTCTTAACGAATCGTCCCTTCATCCTCGGCCGCTTCTCCGCGTTCAGCTTTCTAACTTCATACCTTATTTTCTTTGAAAACAGCCTTGTTCTTCTCTTCTCCCTGTACCTACTCACTCTTGCTTTCCTTCCTTCATCGAAACTCCGGCTATTTCTTCCAAACATGTCCATTTGGCTCTGTTCTGTCCCTAACTCCATCTCCCCTCCTTCTCCCCACATTTCCTGCATGTACATTCCAATTTATAAGTACTACTCTAGCCAGGTTTACAAGTGCATGCATCAATATGAATGAATTTCAAATAAAAATAAAACATACATACCGTGCAATCAACGGAGAAATCATCCGGCCCAAACTGCGGCCGTTCTCCATCCATCCACGGCGATGACTCTTCCCCATAGTTACTAGCACACCATTCTTCCGTCACCGCTTCATAATCCAGCCTCAGTCCAATCCTCTTCCTCCTCTCTTCCTTCTCTTCCTCTCCCACAGTTCCAAGCTCATTCTCATACTCGAAATTCGTATCCCCGGTCTCTTCACATACATAAATTTCCCCATAAGTTTTATCATTATTATCATTTTCTCCCTTCACTTCACCAGTTTCAGCACAACAGCGCTTTTCATCGCCTACCATTCCCAACTCCTCCAGGGAAAACGATTCGCTATTACCAACTCCTCTCCAAAGCAAACTCTCCATATCAGCCGCAAACTCCTCAAGCTCCTTCTCCGATGGCGTAAACCCAGCAAAGCAATACTCACCATCAACACTTTCAGAATTCTTACCATCATCATCGAGTACCGGAACCAAATACAACTGTCTCTCCTCTCCACAAGACTCGGTCTCCAATTCAGGTACCACCGAAGAAGAAACCGCCCTAAACTTCTTACCCCTTCTAGGAGTACGCGCTTTGCGTTTACATGCATGGTGCCATGCAGGCCATGTCCTTGCAACCTTTTTTTCCTCCTTTAATGAACTGTTATGATGAAGTCTGACTCGGTCATGTCTGCGTGAAAGTGGATTAGCACCATGGACCGAGGAGTCGCAGTTCTGGCACAGGAAGGCATCATCAGCTGCACAGTACCACCGCGCTCTGTGCCTCACACAGTTGTCGCACGCACGCACACGCGTTGTTTTGATCAAACTTGACATTTTATTTGAAGAAATACATACAAGTATCGTGAAATGGTGGATGTATCATATATCTAGTAAGGGACCCAGGGGTGAACTTTTCTGGGATGAGATTGTACTTTTGGGAGGCCAATTAGGTTGCCCTATCTCTTTTATGATTGGTGGTTATGAACAACATATCTGTTTTCTGTGAATGCTATTGGAAGATGTCACTGTACCTGCGATTTTATCTTAGTAGGACGTATCCGGATATACTCTTTTGGGTCTTTTCATGGTAAATTGGTCCTGTGCATCGTTGTCTAATAGCACTAAATCATGTGTTTGATGGTTTTGTGTTTGCGTAGTCTGTTTTACTTTGCTGTCGTAGGGTTTAAGACTCTAAGTATGAAACAGTCAAACAGAATTAGGTATTTGAAATACTTGATGGTTGGGAATACCATGTTCTGGTGTAGGTTGATTGCTGTTGTGAAAAATAATTACTTCTTGTCTTAACGCGAGAGATGATCATAAGTTTGTTGTTTTGCCTGATGATTGTGTAGGAGCTATAACTGTTTTGTTGTGACTGCGTGTAGAGCAAATCACACCTGTACTCAAATCCTCTGCTCCCTCTGTATTCAACCAATTAGAATATTTGATTTTCACCTTTTTGCAATTGAGTTCAATAGCTTAATTACAAAAAAGTGGAATTCAGTGGGTTCTTATTGGTTGGGTATAGGAGGACATAGTATATTAGGTACAGGTGATTATTTCTGATATCCGGCAGGCCGCATCGATATTTAGAGCCAGCAGACAACAAGTAAAGCTCTGCCCCGGATACAAGGCTGTCAACGAACATTCGAAAAATTCAAAATTTATCCGTGTTCGCATCCCAAATCAGATAAATATCCGATATCTGAAAAAACAGATGCAGATGCGGATATAAACACATCCAAATCCAAAAATTATACATGTGCTTTTTTACATGATTATAGTTTAAATTGTATGTATTTTAGCACAGTAAAATATGTTAATTTAATATTTCATTAAGTTAAATGCCTATATTATACATGCTAAATGTATACGAATTGCTCGGAATTATTTATTATAATCATATTTGTTTATCAAACCGACCATTAAGGAGGTTTTCGTACTGCAAGTGACACAAAATAAAACTCTGTAAGGTCAATTATAATCGGCTGGAAAATCTGATTTTCGCGACATAAATTTTTAGTTTTCCTCTTCGCTGTGCCGGTTCTTCCTTCGCCGAATCAGTGCGAGACAATCATAGTTTCTCTCTCCATTTCTACAAATATCCATCATTTTCAATCTTGCCGAATTTCCATCAAAACCTGAAACCCCCATCCCCTTCTTCTAATGCTTCGACAGTTTTGAATTTTCCCCTAAAAATGTATTACTTCTCGATTTCAATTTATTTTGAGAGGAACACAATTCAGATTGTCTTCCCAAGGCTCTATCTTCCATCGATTTGATTTCCAGATGAGCATTCGATTTGATTTTAAAATTGAAGATGTTGTCCGAATTGTTATCACATCATTAATTTTCTTCCATTTTTTGAAAACTTATTGTGTTTGATTATTACTGTTGTCAGATTATTTTTAGGCACACCGTAGATAATCAGATCTTCACTGCATAGTATATCTTTTAGTCTTTGGAAATCATTGATTAGCTAGAATTTTGGTTGTCTCATCCTCTCACTCGCACCTAATCTAAAATTATGTGATCAATGTGGCTTGAAAGATAAGCTACCGCTTGTTGTTTTGTCTCTTGTACCAAGGATTTAGTTTAGTGTGACAGAGATAAGATTTCTGTTATTCAACTCTTTTTTATTGAAGTTAGAATTATTAAGTATGATTTCACTATGCATTATGATTGATTTCAAATGATCAACAACTAAAATCATCTTTAAACCTTAATATAAAGTCGCCATTGTTATATCAAGTAGTTTGAGTATGGATTGAAAATATAAATATGAATACGATTTTACTAGCATTTATGTGATAATGGCATTCTAGAGCTAAATATTGAGAGTAAATGGATTGACAAATATAAATACTAGTTTGAGTATAAATTGGTCATTAAGTGACCTACTAATTTTTAACTGATACCACATTATTAATCATGAGTTGTGTGTATGCTTTTCTGTCTGACCTGTAACTAGAAAATTATGTGGAGAAAAACCGATCAAAAGGCAATTTAAACAATCCAAAAGATTATTATATAGTTGTGTTTATGTTATTTTATTTCGTGTTATATGTCTGGTTTAATTTAGACTGGTGAACAAATAGATTCAAATACCATTACTTAATTTTTGATATTATTTTATCTCTTTTGAGGTAGAAACATCTTGAGATTTTGCTACGATATTCGAGGTGAATTTTAGAATGCTTGATATTTACCATTATGATATTGTCAAGCTCAGATGAACCCATCGATCAAATCCTCTATGCTTACCATTATAATGCTATATTTGATGTTTTATTCATGGAAGAACCTTACAAACCTTCATTGTTATAGTGATTATTTGTTCAAACTTTTGCTTATTAGGAACTCTGGTGTTGGTAAATTTTGTAAGCTAACGTATGTAAGGTAGTAAATATACCGAATATATACAATAATTTTTTTAGAGAAATACAAAGTTTGTTAGAGTAATTTTGCAAATACGTGTTTTCCTTACATAAGTGAGTATGTTGAACTTTCATTGAACATATCTTTTCTCCCAATATATATTATAATTTGATAAAGACAACTTTTTTTGGGTTGGCTTCAAAAGCATTTTGGCTTATACTTTCAAGAAGTATTGGAATTTTCAAGCTATACTGCTTTATAATCTTATAAATGAATTTTTAAGTATTAATAAGACTTTAACTTAGCAAGTTTTCAAAAAAAAAAAAAAAAGTTAAATGTATTGCCTTAAATATATTTGATTTTAAGACCTTGCATTTCATTTATCACTTTTCCTTCTCAAGTAATTATCAGTTTCACGAGCATGTAACATTGAGTACTACAGTACCATAAAATATTTAAAAATAAATTCTTAAGTCCACCTGCTTTCAGAAAGGATTTGTGGGCAATAGCCAAGCTTGATTTCTTATATACATACTTTTATTTATATTGAAGTGAGTCAGTACTAAATGGATTTTGAAAATACATACATAAATGATGTCAACCTTCATGTTTTATGCAAATATTTATTTTGTGCAATTTCAAAATTGGTTTTTGTGTATACTGGATATATTAGTTTCAGTAACAAAATACTTTTATAATTTTAAGCATACTAAATTGGATGTGTGGAACGCATAGCACATTCATGGATTTGAAAGAAAAAATGAGAACGAAGGCCTATCAAAATGAAATTTCTACATGTATTCTATCGAAAAATTAAGTTATGGGATTTAAATCTCCAGATATTGGTGTATTTTCAATGCTGATAC
Organism: Allium sativum; assembly: GCA_030737875.1. Taxonomy (NCBI): domain Eukaryota; kingdom Viridiplantae; phylum Streptophyta; class Magnoliopsida; order Asparagales; family Amaryllidaceae; genus Allium; species Allium sativum. The sequence goes on along the minus strand of CM060923.1, from coordinate 72,870,258 downwards.
TGTAATGCTTACTAGAGAAAAATGACTTCATCGTATAGCAATATGCCACTTCATTGCTGATATAGTTTTAAATCATAATATTGCATTACTATATCACTATTTTCAGTGCTGATATAGCAATATGTATTCAGAACGCACAACTATTTTGTAATGGAACCATTTTATGCATTGTTCATAAAAAAAATTCGGCATTCAAGTGAATACTACCAAACAAAGCAATAAGAACCATTTAAAATTTTCCTATGAACCATTGTCCTGTTGCTTAATGAATTTCGGTACAAATTACATGTAATTAGGATGCGTTATTTTTCACGTACTAATATTTTTTATTGTTGTAGAAACATGTTGCACATGATTTTTAACGTTGTGGTATAGTTCTATAAATAATGAGTGCAAACCTATTAAATTTTATTTACTGTCAACAAGTTGTACTCTGTGTTTATACTACACATAAGTGATATAAACGTATGGCGATTTGTAATTTGTGATATTTTGTTAAAGTGTATATATTATTGTTAGTTAAACAGATGAATGATGTAACACCCCGGAATTTTAACGACGCTAACGATGATGAATTAAAGAATAATCAATGTGAAGTACACTGTTAACAATGAATTAAGGAAAACTTAATTTAATATTCAGAATTAAATAAAACGGATTGCGCCATTGCGTCCGTCTTGGAATTCTGGTCAAGATAGACACTTGGTTTGCGTAAATCGGACACCGTATAAAGAAGTTATTAAAGTTTGTATGCATATAAGGATGATATATATACATATAAATTCAAAAAATCAGCAAAACCAGAATTCCAGTGCACAAATCAAGAAAGGGCCGACATTTCGAAGTCGACCGAGACCCTACTGGGTCGACCTAGGGGTCGACCCAGGCTCATAGGGGTCGACCTAGGGGTCGACACCCATGAAGGGGGGGTCAACCTAGGGGTCGACCCACCTAAAGGGGGGTCGACCTACCTGTGGCTCTGGAAGCTTCTTTTCTAAACCCGGACGATTTTGGAGCTAGATTCATGAACACTGGGCTATATAAAGGACCCTAGACCTAGGTTTTATTTATCTAAAAATTGACGGCGAAGCTCTGCTGCACTAAAAATTAAAATGGCCTTTCTTCTTCTTCTAAATCAATTCAAAGAAGATTATACGTATTCGAAGATTGCTACAACAAATTCAGCGATGGCTACAACAACTTATTCAATATTTTCTTCGCAGTAAATTGGATCCATTTCCTTAGATCTATTCACTATGAGTTCATGTTATTTTTAGATCTGAATATTTAAATAGTAATCGTGATATATATATAGAAAAAATTGGATCTTGAATCGATGCCTAATCGGTTCTATTATGACATAATTATCAGATCTACTTTTATATGTTCATACCGTCGCCATGTTAAATCTTGTCATAATATGCCTATTCAGTTTATGCCTATTTCTATTAGTTTATTATTGATTCGTTATTATGCATGTTCTCGATCCTCTTCTCTCGCTCTTTTCCTTTTTTGTTTTTATACAGTCAGGCTACCTTCGAGCCTAGGCCTAATGTTGAAAAATGCGAACGTACGAAAGTGGGAATAATGGGGAAAGGCATAATTTAGGGCATAACTGATATTGGAAAATATGGATCTAAATTTGGGCATAAATTTGGAAATATACGAATATGGGTTTGGGGGCATATGTCTTGTTGGATAATATGAATTTAGGCACGCATTGCAATAAATGTAAATATGGAATTGGGTATAAAATGGGACATGTCTAAATACTGATTTGGGACCTAAATTGGGACGTATGTGAATATGAATTTTAGGCATACATTGGAAAATATACGAATATGGATTTGGGTATAACTTGTATTGAAATGGGTGAATATGGACTAGGGACATAAATTGGAAAAAATGTAGATTTGGGTTTGTGCATAACACACACACACACACAGATATATATATATATATATATATACACACACACACGCCTTGACTTATAACTTGGGAAAAAGAACATATGGTGCATAATTAAAAGGTTAATTGGAAAGGGACATAAAAGTCTATAATTTGAATAGTGAATTTGACATATAATTGAATATGGGGAAAAAAGAGAAATAATCTCCTATAATGACATAGGTAGATTTGGATAAAGATGGAATGTCTAGTAATTACAATTAGGAATTGTAATTGCACTTATGACACGAGGTTAGGTTGCATTAGTGGTGGAAGTCTGCCCGGACCTGACCGGCATATCCAGCAGCCACTAATGTTGAAACTAATATGAGAGGCCTAAGTGTACAAATATGAATCGGGCTAAGACATGAGGTTGGACCCGACTGTGGAATAAGACTGCCCGAACCTGACCGGCATATCCATCATCCACACGTTGTAGGCCAAATGTGGGATGTCTAACCCATTATAACCATAATTGAACATGGTAATGAATTGGACTAATTGACCTAATTTAATCCATAAGAATTGTATGATTATGAAATTGAGTTAGGGTTAAGTAAAACTGGATGGGTAGTGGGTGGGTTAAGTAAATAGAGGGGGTGGGTAATATTTACGTATAGGCCCACGAACTTAACCCAATAAGGTTATGTAATTAAAGACACCTAGTGGTATACATAACCGGTGGAAAATATAATAAAGTTATGTAATTAAAGACACCCTTGTAGGTAAGCATAACATGTATAAATGATAGAACTAGATATGCATAATAATCTGCTAAGTAAACAACGATAAGTTGTAGTGACGGTGTAAATTGGATTTATGATTAAATGAGAAAGAATGAGGAAAACTTATAAAATAAATAAGTTATATTTAATCATAAATGGTAAATGATATGTTAATTAGGAAACATGTGAATTGAGATATACTTAACAACGTATTAAGGAGAACATGTTATTGTAATGATGTAACCAAGCAAGAATATAAGATAGATTGTGGATTACAGACCTTGGGCCATAATCTAGAAAATAACATGTTGTGGGCTTATTAATAAACTTAAATGGATTAAGTTATATGACTGAAATTAATAAGCAAGAGAAACTTGGTACTTTGAATTAGAATTCAATATGAATGGGAATAACCAAGTTAAACGGAAACTCGGTGAGGTAAGGCAAGCACGTAAAAGAATGTTTAGACATAGGGTCTAACAACATATTAAAGAAAGGCGCTTGGACTAGTCCGTACGTTTGAGGATGAATAACCCAATGAGGTAGATCATTGAGGTGTTATAAGACACGAGGGGAGCGCACACTCATCTGATTATTATGACGGCTCCAAAGTAATGGGAAGGGGAAGCACGCGGCTTCCTGAAGTACGTAAGGTGGTCTTAGTAGTCCTCTGTGCGGTGACAGATGTCTTAGGCTGTACTCGCAGAGGTTGGGTCTGCGCGTAACTACTAGGTGGGTGGGCCTTGACTGTAGATGTAGCTATGCAGTCAGAGTGCTGTGACGAGGTGACACCAGGGTGATTCGACGGTTTCCTCACGAGGAGGTAGAGAGGGTCACGACCAACAAGGATAGTAGATCATTGGATATCCGTCATTGATAGCCAGCGGGATGCGAAAAGACTATAGCTAAACCCAAGATATCATTTTGACTTTCACTTTCGAGGTATGGGGTTGAGTGTAGACGCCACATGGATGTTTAAATTGGTTGTTATTAGGGGAGGTCACTTAGCTCTATAGTCTTTACTGGTTGAGGGAGGGGCCGAGGTGGGGCTATAGCCACCATGAAAAACAGACCCGAGGAATATCTGTATTTGAAGGCACTTAAAGGCGACCAGTACAAATATGGAAAAGCTCCTGCCCAAGTTCCGTGTTTCTTGTTTAGTCTTGCGACGGAACTCGGTGCACATTAGAGGACGTGTGATTGAGGCATCAAGCTACAATTATAGTACATACATGGGGACAGTCTAGATACATGCATATCTGCTCTGGGTGGTGTATCATAGACTAGAGGGCATTATCCCGATAAGGAATCTGATTCGATCGATGGTGGCAGTCCATACGCTTACGTAGCATAGTAACGATAGATGTATGTGGAACGTAACATTTTATATAGAGATTCGTACGTCACTCCGACGTAGGATGAGGGACTGCGTTCATTACGGTGGAGACCGTGCGAGTGGGGTACCATGGGGTACCTTGGGGTGTATCTCAATACTGAGAGATAGCTATATATATTTTATTAGGTGAATCCATGGGAAAGTAAATGGGTACGATGCTCGTATAAGTCTTTAGAGCTAATAACCCAAGTAATCTAATAACCAAGAAAATGTAATGGAACGGTATTAGTGGGGATCATTCTATTTCTGATATACTAGTATCTGCGCAGTGCAGAGAAATGTATTTAAGAAGCGCAATATATCATGTTCATCTTATCTTACTCAGTTCACACTTGTTATTGTTACTGCTATCTTGTTCTTCCAATTTTATATACCTGCCATGATACTTTTATTTATTTATATTTAAAAGTAACTAGACTCGCCAGACTTTATGTCTAACCCTTTTTGTTTCTTCTTCTCTTTCCTCTGTTTCCCCCCGGGTTCTCAGGGTGGAAGTGCTTAGAGTTGATTTGGATTCTTTCAGCTTAGCTTGGATTTTGGATATAGATGTATTGCTTTGACTGCTTGTCAACTCTCTTATGGCTTTGCAAGGGAAATATGGTTTATGCTTTTGTACTTTGATATTTTTGGCAAGACATATTATTAATGTGATTAGTTACTTATGATGTAAACTCAGTATTTGGGACCATGATGTTTTGATTTAAATAAAGTTTTTAATTCCGCTTCTATTTTACGTGTCTGTCTTGTGCTATTATGTTCTTATTTACCTATAATGCTTCACGAAACTTAATGTATTCCCTTAGTGAGTGACATTAACGGAGGTGGGGTGTCACAAATGACTAAAGAAATTGTGTAAAGGAAGGGTTACTGTTAGTTAGTGTTGACGTTAGAAGTTGGTCAATTGCAGTCAAGCCCCAATCGTGTGGAGAGCACACGAAGAATGATTATGAAGTACAGTAAAAGTAAATAAAACATGGAACACACACAATTTTTTATAGTGGTTCGGCAAAGATGGTGCCTACATCCACTTTATATGCATTGATTTATATTTGTTTACAAGTACAATGCTACTTCCTTTTGAAGAAAAGTGGGAGATCAGAAGTTTTCTAGAATGAGAATTGGCTATTTGAGGAATAAGCCGAAAGCAATCTTCTTCCAGGACTTGGAGTCCCAAAAATGGCGTGAGCTCCTTCCAAAATTGCATGCCCGCCTCTTCTTTGGGGAAGAGGGTATTTATAGATGGGAAAATCGACTAAGGCTGGTGTGATGTGGCCCACCCTTTCGAGGAAAGCTTGGACACGTGGAGTTCATTCTTTGGTCAGAAGTGCGGCTAGAAGACTGGCTCCATTATTCATAAATAGTATCTTCGGAAATCGTGGCTTACGTGACATTAAAGGTGAGGTGTATTAAAAGAAGAGCTTTGGCTGGATACGTTTGACCGCCTTTGTTGCCTTTAGAATTGGTCTGAGTAATGAATGATGTGGCTGGATATTTCCAGGCAGGCCCAAGGTATTTGGTCGATCCGCTTTTGACGGAAGCCTTTGACTGGGTCGAATGAGAACGATTCTCCCGGGCTCGATGAATTGAAACTTGAGGATAATCAGATGGAATTGAAACTAGGCCGGTCTCGAAGGAATCTGGTTTGGGTCGAATCTTGCCTGGGCTTTCCGAAGAACGAGCTGTCATGTTGGCCAATGGGCCGATGCTGGATAGAGTTTCTGGATATTGGGCTTCGATCCGGACCATGACAGCTTTTGGTAAAAAGTTGGTCAACACTTTGCCCCTCAGAATACATCTTTTTCGGTAAAGGGAGGTGTGTTCTGATTCCTTGCATCGAAGTCCACTGTGCGGATAGCGATGGTCACGCCGAACCATATTAAGGCCAGAAGTCCAACGTCCCGATGGTTGTATTAAGACCAGAAAACCGACGACCGAAGAAGGTCGTATTCAGGCCAGAAAACTGACAACCATCGAAGACCATATTAAGGCCAAGAGAGTAACCATAATCTTTGGTTATGAGAATTAGTACCTGCAAAGAAACCATTTTCGGTATAGAGAAAGTCGTTAGATTCATCTAATCGAGCATTAGTCATACTCCACTCAGAGGTAGGTCGAGATTACGGGGCGAGCAATAGTTACACTTGGCTTAGAAGGGTGGCGAGTATTAACCATACTTGGCTTACAGAGGTAATACTCGGCTTACAGAGGTAGCAAACCATACTAGGCTTACAGAGGTGGCGAGTATTAACCATACTCGGCTTACTGGAGTGGCGAGTGTTAATCATACTCGGCTTGTGGCAAGTATTAACTATGCTCGACTTACATAAGGTCAATGGATAAATCTTAGGAGGGGCGAGTATATTCCATACTCGACTTAAAGAGATCTAACCATACTCGGCCCATGGAGTAGGTTTAGAGATGGTGGCAAGCTCCCGTACTGACCATGTCCAGGAGAGCGAGCGTTAGTTATGCTCGGATTAAATCATTCAAACATAATCCATGTTTGCTAAAGAAATTTCATAGTCGCTAAAGAACTACTACAGAGATAATGAAAATAATTCCTAAGAGGACAACCATTGATTCCAGAGCATGCCCCGGAGCTAAATCCTAACCCCATACATGTGTACATCAAAGTGTCCTTTTTATTGAAAAAATAGAAATACATTGAAAAAGTAATCTAAGATTAATTAATGATGATGTCGCGGGTTCTAGTATCGGGGTCCTTTCCGTTTCTAGGAACTCGAGGACCGGCCTAAGGAGCTTGGGAAGAAGAAAGTGGCAGCACAACCTGTGGGTTCTTCTTGATATATTTTTGAAGTTCCCCTCGCTTGACCCTATCCTCTATGAGATCGAGTAAGTGCCTGCATTCATTGGTGCTATGACCAACGATGTTATGGAACATGCAGTGCTTTCCAGATTCGAGCTCCTTCTCGGTCGGCTCTGTTCCAGGAGGTCTTGGGAAAGGCAGGGATCCTTATATGTTGAGGTAGATGTCGGGCAAAGAAGAGTTGAGCTCAGTATACTGATCATACTTATTTTCTTTTCGAGGTCGTACATTGCGCTCGTTCTTTTCTGGGGCCTTTCCACTTCCTTTATTCTGGCCATCCGTGTTGGATGGACCTCCATGCTTGGTGGCTAAGACCTCGAGGCTCTCCATCTCAATGCTGGCATCTTCTTATCGGAGGAATCGCTCGGCCTCGGTATAGAAATCATCTATATCCTTGGGGGGATCTCTGGTTAAAGAGATTAAGAATTCTGATCCATTCTGAACTCCTGCCATGGCGGTCATAAGCACCATCGATGACTCAGTTTGATCGACTGATGCTATGGCCGTCTTAAATCTTTCAAGGAAGAATCAAAGTGTTTCTCCCGGGCGTTGTTTGATGGTGGTAAAAAACATGACACTTTTGGTCGAGAGATATGTACCCTAAATTGTTCGATGAAGCGAGTGACCAACATGTTCCGGCTATTAATCGATTCAGTTGTTAGCTGCCAAAACCACATTCCGGCTATATATGTGAGGAAGAGTGGGAAGCACTTGGCCATAACTTTTGTTGATGCACCAAGCACTTCCATATGTTTCATGTATCACATGAGATGGATGGTCGGGTCGGTCCGACCATTGTACAGTTCGATAGAAGGAAACTTGAAGTCCGGAGGATTGCGGGAGTTCCTAATCTCCCTAGTGAAGGGGCTGCGATGGATGTTATCTATATCCTACTGAGAAGAATTGCCTCGAGTGAAGCGTCAGACTATACTTCTCCGAGGAGTCGCTGCCATGAATCCAGCTCTACATTCGGAAGAGCTCCAGTGCCGGGATCTATTGAAAGCATGCACAAAAGGGTGGCTGTTAGTAGGGCTCGACCTTTGAGAGTTGAGTGAAGGTGAGGGCTAGGGTTCATTGCAGTTGTTGGTTTTGGGGAGACTGGCCCCTCTTGAACTGACGCGAGTTGGACTGAGCCGTACCCAAGGCTGGATGTCTGGTCCGGTTCTGCATAGCATGTGATGTTCAGGGTTCTTCGATGCCCTCGCCCAAGGTGATGTTAGGAGGGTCTACAGTAGCGTTTCTATCTGCTGATCCGAGAATCGGTATGGTAGAGTGGTCTCCCTGGTTCGAAGGGAAGGCTCCACCAGCTGTTCGTTGAAGGGAAGGCGGCATAAGGTGAGTCTGCGGTATAGGTTGTAATGGGAATGACATTGATCTTGATTGCTCTAGTAGTTTCTCGATTGATCCGAGGGAACGAGCTATCCCCTAGAGTGGAGGCAAAGTGGTCGGATGACCTATATATTGATCGCGGGCCTCATGTGAATCTACAGTTGCGGCTGCGCTGGTCGCTGGAAGCGATACTCCTGGCTGTGATTGGTCGGGAGGTGGAACCGAGCCAGAAGGAAGCAAAGGTGTGATTTAATTAGTGGCCTGATTCTACATAGACCGAAGATCAGTTGTTGCCCCAGTCCCGGTCGGTGGAGGGATTGACGCCGAAGCATTTATCCCTATCTCCACTCGACCGAGAAGGTGATCCATCAACTGCTGCTGTCGTTCGAGGAGTTTACCCTGAGATGTCATATGGTCTCTGAATTCCGTCATTATTTTGTCCATGTCGTCCCGGGTAAGATATCGGGACACTTCTGAGGCTTTCTGACTTGCTTCTACAGTGTTTATATCGGCTGCATTGGCATTAGCGGGACGTGAAGATGTTGCATCTTTCTTTCGTTTGTTCGCCATGGATTAAGACCTGCAAAAGGTCGAAGGATGCGTAGGTTCGATCGCCCCATACCTGGCGTACCAAAGTGTTGACTTTAGAAGTTGGTCACTTGTGACAGTCAACCCCCAATCGTGTGGAGAGCACGCGAAGAACGATTATGAAGTACAGTAAAAGTAAATAAAATAGGGAACACACACAACTTTTTATAGTGGTTCGGCGAATAAGGTGCCTACGTCCACTTTGTATGTATTGATTTATATTTGTTTACAAGTACGATGCTATTTCCTTTTGAAGAAAAGTAGGAGATGAGAAGTTTTCTAGAATGAGAATTGGCTATTTGAGGAATAAGCCGAAAGTTATCTTCTTCCAGGACTTGGAGTCCCAAAAATGGCATGAGCACCTTCCAAAATTGCATGCTAATCTCTTTTTTGGGGAAGAGGGTATTTATAGGTAGGAAAGTCATCTAAAGATGGTGTGATGTGGCCCTCCCTTTCGATAAAAGATTGGACACATGGAGTTCATTCTTTGGTCAAAAGTGCGGCTAGAAGACTGACTCCATTATTCATAAATAGTATCTTTGGAAATCATGGCTTACGTGGCATTCAAGGTGAGGTGTATTAAAAGAAGAGCTTTGGCTAGATGCCTTTGACCGCCTTCGGTAAAAAGTTTGGTCAACAGTTAGTACCTGCAAATTGTTTCAATATATCAAATTTGATTTCTATCACCATACATGTAGCAGGTACGATCTATATGTGAACATAATAGCAATGTGAATTTTTTTTTGCAATATATTCAATAAACAACGTAAAGCGTTGCACTGTTTTTTTTCCAATATGAATGAAAATATAATCTCCACTGCCTTTTATTAATCTGTTTTACGCTTGGATAATATAATTTGGCTTATGGATGCCCAAATTATCTTCCTAACGCCGTTGATTCAACGAGTAAAAATATTGAAATCAATGGATAAACTCAATACATGCATGATAATAGCTATAATATTTGCATTGTGATTGTATTATAAGTGAAAATTTTCATTTAACTGGTCATAAAGTCCAGTTTTTTCAATGCCTACCGTGATTTCTCAGTATGTAATAAGTGCATTGCAAGATCAGTTTTGTTTGCTGGTTTTTGGCTAGAGAATTTGATCTAGGCTTTTCCTTGACATTCTTGACCATTTCAGCACGATTTTGAATCCACTGTAATATCTGATTTGAACGGTTTCTACATTGATTTATCATGAATAAAAAAATTGATAGTATGCTTGTGTATCTCCTGTTTAAATTATTCCTTAGCTTTGGTTTGTGCTTTTGCTGTGGCCATGATGCTGAATTGCTACACATTGTTGTGTTATGCTTACTGATTCAATAGTGCATTTGTGGGTTGCTTGTTGTGTTTGCATTTGATTTTACACCGGTTTGAATTTTACCGTATTTCAATTAATGCACTTGTGAACTCAGTTCACTGGCCTTGCTGTTGGACGTATGTCACACTCTATCACTTGTTGCTTGCTGTTCTATCTTTGGGAGCTCTATTGCATACGTTAACCTAACCTGTAATTGTTTTTGTTTTGTTGTTGCGCTTGAGCATTTTTTAGCAGTGCTCGTTTTCTTGTGCATTTTTGTGAACATACTGTTGGCATGTGGACTTGCACTTGTGCATTGTAACGACCCACATTCTACGCATCGAAGGATCGTAGAATATTTATTTCTTTCACATACGAAGTCGCATGGTCATGTAACTTTGGGAGACAACTATTGTGGTCATTTCCCATGTTCATGATTATTGCCGACTTTTAAATGACCGTTTTGCCCTAGATGATCTTGTTTTGGCCATAACTTTTGATTGGTGAGGAGTTTTGACCTGAAACCACTTCCATTAGATCCGGATGATGGTTAGAGTGGTCACATTAGCCAAACGGACTCATCGTTTGGGAGATATGACTGAAACAAGGTTTAGAAAGTGAAAAACAGCTTAACCGGACCCAATTAGGGTGATTAGCAAGAGGGCCGATAACCCATTTCGGGATTAGGGTTCTGGGAGGGCTGAGATGAGTTAGTAAATCAGTTTTTATTTCATTTCCTAGCCGCCACTTACAACCTTTGAACCCTAGCAATGGCCTCCACTTGCTAAAACACCCCAAATCACCTTCTAATCGTTAATTAAGCCAAATCTACATCAAATCAAAGCGGATTAGAACAAAAATCGAGGTAGAGCTGCTGTAGTGTATTGGAATCCGAACCATTTTGTCCAAAAGTTTTAGATCTGAGTTTATTTTGTGGCTAAGGTGAGTGATTAGAGTTGTTTTACACAAAATACGGTTAATTAAGGGTAATTAGTGATAATTAGTGAATTATACATGATTAAACTCTGGAAAAATATTTATAAATTTTGAAATATTGTTTTAGACCTCTGTTAGAAATTTGGGTTAATTTGGTTAAGTTTTGTTAACCCTATCATTAGTTATTCTTAAACATGATTGCAGGGAAAACATGGGTTTTTGAGTATGTTTGATCTATATTATCATGATTGTTTGTTGTTTTGGTGTTTGCGGATAACTATACATGTTGCTATGACTGTATGGAATGTTTTGCAATTGTTTCGAATGATTAGAATGGTCGAAAACGTCGTCGTGTGGCGTAAAAACAGTCGCTGGAAGTTGCAGGAAAAACATGCAGGAGCCAGACCGGAACGAATTGCCCCCTCTCCGACCCGACCCGCTCGTGATGATGGAGACTGACCCGACTGCTTGCACCTGAAGCTCTCTGACCGATCCTCTCGGGAATGGTGGCACGACCCGACCCGATGGTAGCATCATTCTCTGAGCCGACCCGCTTACACAAGCCAAGGGGAGTATGACCCCGAACCGGAGTCTTATCCGACCCGACCCGAAGCAGTGTGACACCACGATCCAGCTTGGAGCACCACGATCTGACCCGATGGAGGGAGCACGACCCGACCCGAACAGAGTTGACGACCATGGATTGAACGAGAAGAAGAGAGTCGATCTGAATAGAAGCTTGTTTCGAACCGATACGGAGAAGGCCAAAACCCGAGATGCAATGGTAGTCCAAATGGAAAGTTTGTACTCAGGATCCAGTTATGAACCAATGACTTAACTTCATGGTTGGACTTTGCTGCGGGATGTGTGCTAAGGGGTTGTCGACGTCCATAACTTTGATCCACCACCAAGATAGATGTTAGGCTACGGATCAGTGTCGTGGGGTAGTTATTACTTCATGGGGCAGAGTGATCGTAGCAAGGCTATGAGCCAGTGCAGTGGGGTTGTTATGATTCCATGGGGCAGAGCGGACATAGCAAGGGATTAGTGGCTATGGATCAGTGTAGTGGATCCATCATGACTCCATGGGGGCAGAGGGATCATAGCAAGGATTTGGGTGATCAAAGCGGTGGATATCGTATGCTTTACGCACTGAGTGAGAGATGTGAGGATGGTTGCTATGCTTGATTGTTTGCCATCATTATGACATGCGCACCCCTTCCCCCTATCTTTACACCATATGTTAGTGTCACCTTAGAGTATTGTACATCTTGTTGTGCTAACTCTTTGGTTGCAGGTCCAGGTTCAGGTATGGTTTAGTATACCTGTTATTGTTCTGTTTTGCTGCTTATCGCTCATACCAGACTTTTGTCTGACCCTGAGTTTTATGTCTCTTCTTATTACTCTGGGTGCTCTTAAATGGGCAGACTAGAGATAGGTTAGGTGGTATGCACGAGTAGTTGTACCGGAGACGAGCAGGAAGCTTCCACGTATGATATATATAGATATTCTCCCTGTGTCGCTGCTGGTCACTGCTTTGGGCATTAGTAGTGTACCTTTCTTATTTTGCTTCAGAGACAGTTCTCCAAAGTTGTAATAATGATGATATGGAACATAAGCTGTATTTTGAATTTCCGCTGCTATGATGATTATGCTTTAGTTCTCAGCTTATGCACTGTCTCACATGTTTTATGTCAAATATGTTATTATTATATTTTATTTCATGTGCTATGAGACATTCTACAGGTTCCTTGTTAGTTCAAATTTCTTTCTTTCCTTTCTTTGGTGACCGTCCCGTGCTGGTTGGACATCGGTACAACGCACTTTCATTGGAAATGTCGGCTGGTATGGGGCGGGGCGTCACATTTGGTATCAGGGCTCTAGGTTGCGTAGTTAACCTAGGGAAGACACTAGAGAGAGATAGTACGTATATGAGAGCGCGTATTTGTGATATTTTGGTTTTCAAAAGATATATATATATATATACTATTAGTATATTTAAGGATGAAGTCGCATTGCACTGGCACCACTGAAGAGATGGTTAATCATTTTCTCCTTACAGATTGAACGATGAGACGATATACTAGGGGTACTGGTAGAGGAGCTAATAATGGGAATGCCCCTGATATGAGGATGATGTCCACTGACCTCATGAGAAATATGCTTAGGGAAGTTCAGAGGGAAGCTCCTAATGCTGCAAATGGTGGTGGTGCAGCGGTGCAGGCGTCTAGGGTCGATTTCGCCAAGCTATGCAAGGATTACACTAGTCTTGGTGGGAAGCCGTTCCACGGAACGGAATTGGCTACAGAAGTTCCGGATTGGTTGGATAGCTGTGAGCGTATCTTCGAAGATTTGGGTATCGAGGATGCAACGTAGAGAAAGCTAGCATCCCGTCAGCTGCAAGGACGGGCGATGAAATGTTGGAATGCTATTAAGGCAGCTACTCAAGAGGATCAAGTTACATGGGATCAATTTAAGGCCTGATTCAGTGAAAAGTTTATCCCAGCTGCTCAGAAATCAGAGTTGTTTAGGAAGATCTTGGAACTTAAGCAGAATGATAGAGCAGTCTCGGAGTATATTGATAAGTTTTATACTTTATCGAAGTATATATTATCTCTTATTGACACTCCCGGGAAGAAGAAAGAGAAGTTCATAACACGCTTAGATCAGTACTTGGGAGAATGGCTTTTAAATCATATTGATGAGACTTTTGAATCAATTGTTGGGAAAGCATTGAGGTCAGAGAGCCTTTATCCTAAGTCCAAGACTGAGGTTGCATCTATAGAGGAACCAAAACTGCAAAGCAAGCGGTGGAGGCAAGAATGGTTCTCAAAATAAGAGGAAGCAGAACAAAACTAAGGATGTCAGAAAAAGAGTAAGAAAGATGTTGAGTTCTTTAGCTATGGCAAAAAGGGCCATTATGCTAAAGAATGTCGAGCAAAGCCAGCGGATAGGAAGTGCTTCAACTGCGGCCAAGTGGGACATCACAAGAATAAGTGTCCGCAACCCCTTAAAGAAAAGCAGATTGTGAAAGCATATGCTATCAATGTTGTTCCTTCTTCGCCGAATGCCCCGACTGCGGCGAAGAAAGGAAAGAATGTCGTCATTCAAGGTATGCTTTCTATTTATGATGTCCCTATACGAGTATTGTTTGATACCGGAGCATCCCGTTCCATCATATCTAGTGACCTGGTAGATAGGTTGGGATTGGAACCCGATATAGTCGATAGACATTTAGCGGTAACGAACCCGATTGGTGGTTCAACTAGCCTTAGCATGATTTGTCGTAATGTGGTCTTATCGAGTCATGGATGTATGTTTTCTTGTGATTGTTTTGTTTTGGGCTTTACTGTGTTTGGCATTATTTTAGGAGTCAATTGGCTCTAAAGATACGGGGTGGTGGTAGACTGTGAGGGCTTTTTGGTGACAGTTAGAGCGTATGATGAGCGGAGGGTAGTGTTTGGTGGTCTACCTAGTGACGGAGTAATAGCTAGTTTTCTAAATTCCCTCAACATCCCGCATGATGAGTTGTCAGTGTTGTATGTAACGGTGTTGTATACGCAATTATATGATTTTTTTTGTTTGATGATAACAACCAAATATTTATTATTTGAAATGTGTTTGTTACTGTACTGTTCTATATATACATCAAAGACAAGAATATAATATTTATATTTAAATAGAATTCGACTGTAGAGACATTTATATATTCATACAGTATTTTATTTAAATTGAATATTCTATTTCAACATTCAAATAGTACAGCTATTTAATACTCCACTATTTAAATACGTGTACTTGTAAATTGATTGAATAAAATAGACAAGTTTGTTTGACAACAATAAAATAATATTTTATTTCAAACGAATTTGTTTATTACAAATAACAGTACAATTCATATATACATATATTTTCACTGTCTGACTCATATACAGGTCACTCTACACTCTTTGTACATTCATTTACAAGTCATTTACATTCACTCTGTACAATTTCTATTTACGCTCATTCACTGTCATTTTTTCTTGTCTTGTATTTTCTGAATGCTTCACTATCAGTTCAGTCACTGTCTTCTGACTTCAGTCTTCTGTCTTCACTGCTCACTGCCAGTCCAGTCATCATCTTCTTACCTGTCATGTATTGAAACACACATAGAGTATCTAGAACATAAATAATTTCTAAATTTTAGCAGATATAATTTTTATTTTAAAAATTTATTTGCCTCAGAACTTCGGTGTGTTTCTCATCATTTTTCTGACTCAATCTGATTTATCCGACTGTGTCTAGACCGCTTGTGATATTCACAGTGATACACTATAAATACCACAAGGCAGACAACATATATATATATATATATATATATATATATATCAATGCAGGGATAGGAAAACCTGACTGATGGCTGTATAAACACACGTGTATAAATACACACGTGTGCACTGCCTCGCCAGTCAGCGAGCAACTGAGGAGTAGCCACATGGACCAACTCGATTCAATGCACACATGAAAACTCAACGGAAAGTCAACAACAAGTTCAATGGTCGAGAAAATATGCAACAAAACAAGTGAAGGCAATCAACATAAACATGACTGATTAAAATGGAGAAGTGGTGCGTGGCCGAGACAACTCAACATCTCGAGCAAGCGTGGTGTACAAGTGTTTCAAGACATGGTGTTCACAAGTGGTCGAGCACAATGGCTAAGACAATATGCAGCATCAACATTTTTCAGGTTCAAGCATGGACAGAATATGTGCTTCAACAATGACATATAAGTAGAAGGCAATTCAAGCATGGAACAATGTAAACATGAATGCAGATCAACTCAAAAAGGATAGTAGTGCATACATGGTCACAAACACATGACAACATAAACAACTCAGCATATATGATTTCAATAAGAGAAGTTAAGGTGACAATATTACTCATCATGTATTGAGTTAAAACAACAAAGCATGGTGCAAACATATTCCAGTTCAAAGAGACAGGTGCAAATAAATATAGCAGTGGGTCATGAGTGGCAAGACAACACACAATCAAGACTGAAGCAAACATGGCATGTACACAGCAGTTCATAGTGACACACAGCAAAAAGAAATGGACACAATTGTCACTACAACAAAATATGATATTGATAACGCTTTTTAATAACACAATTTTCTGAACTGTTATTAATTACACTTAATTCTTGTTATGGTGCGTGATTTTGTTTTAGTCATATTAGTGTAACGCTCTATTCACGATTCCCTCCATCTTTTCATGAATTGTTCCATCTCCCCTCCAAAACCATTCTTCTTCCTCCAGAAAAACGCCTCACAGAAAAAACACGGATCTGTTGAAAACCACTAGTCTGCCGTAAACCACCACCGATCTGTCGAAAACCATCAATCTGCCTTCAATCTCCTCAACCGACTACTGTCTCTCTCCCTCCAGAACCGCCGATCTGTCGAAAATCACAGAAACCCTAATCAGCAAATAACCCGGCAGAATGCCACCACTACTGCGTGCTCCGCCACTTTTGTTCTCTTCCATTTCCCTACCCACGGTTGCCTAACCCGGCAGATTATCTTCCCCTTCGTCCAATCTGCGGTTGTGCTTCACTTGGCGAAGAACAGAAAATTTGGTGAGTGTTTTTTATCCTAGCTTTCAATTCGATTTCCAAATCATTGCTAGTTATCAACTTTGAAGATTACTACTTTTTCACAGTTCACCCAACATATATTTTTAGTGCGAAAATTAAAAGTCATATAATGATGTCAGATTTTAGAAATGCACTTATTATACTTTTAGATATCATAAAATAGAACATTTCCCTCAGTAATTTATAGAGTTTAAGTAAATATTTAACATTATGTTGGTAATATAAGCTAGCGTCCATGTTGAAGAGAAGAAAGAGTTCCAACACATCTTCATTGATATTGTAGTATTTTTTTCCATCAATAAAAAAGTACACAAACATATTTGACAACGAAGTATTGATATTTTGTTGGATAAAAAAATAATTTTAATTATCCTATGTATTTCTATGTTTAAAGTCTGCTGAATATACTGGTAAATAACATTGAAAGGAAAAATTTGTTGTGTAATAAACCTCCTGCGTACCTGATTTGATCCACGAACATGACACAGGCCTTAGGATAATTTCGATAAGACATTCTATATGACAGCCAATCGGACAGAGACGCTTGGAGAAGGAGGAGGTGTTGGTACTTATTAGTTTGTCGGTTTATTATCATATAAAATTTGATATCAAATGCTAACTAATTGGCATTGTGGTGGACTGATAGCATATGCATTTGGTTTAGTAGAGGTCCTTTATTCGAGTCTATATGTTATTGTTGGAAGGCATTTTTCTTCTTTTGCACTACTACTTTGGTCCTGGGTAACTAAGGTAGTTGGGCTGACACTGGCGCCACATAATTGATTAATTTTGATAAATGCATATAGTGAACTTTTAATATGTCATTTTGTATTTTAAATCCATGCTACTATTTTAATATGTCAAAATGCATCTTTTGCATCTGGCATTTGCTAGCTGACAAATAATTTTCTTTTTCTTGTTTTAACAGAGATAGGATGACACAAAACTCATTTTCAGTTTTGCCTTATAGACGCATAAGCTAGGTATGTATGTATTTACATATATAACTTGCTCGACTATGTTTTCCATATCGATGATCGTTTTTTCGTTGCCATAGGTTGTGTTGTTTGGTTATCATTTGGATTACGCATCATTACGGCTATATATTCATCAGGGCTCTTTACCTTTCGGTGTGTCATGTATACATTTCAAAATGAAATTTTTTGTTGTCATTGGAAATTCATTCTAAAAAAATAAATTTAGTTCTCAGATTGAATTAGAAATTGGTTCATCTTTGTCTGTATATTCTTAGTCCTGCGCTCGCAACAAATATTACGTATTATTGGAGCACACATCTATAATAGTAATCTGCGTGAACCTAAAAATCAGTGTAAAGCAAAAAACCGTCAAGTCATAAATAACAAACATAATATCAAAGTTATAATCCAAACAACCTTAATTGAATGCATTGTATACATGCCATCCAAAGATTAGTTGGTACACATGAAAGTGTATGGCATGCGTGCCAGTAATAATTTGAAATCATGTATATTCCCATTTTTTCCATGATTATCCATACTGTGTGGACCAACCTTCATTAATTGTGGAATAAAAGATTAATTATCAGATTCCTGCACCAAATTTATCAAACTGTTCTCCTATTTTAATTTAATTATACTGATTGGATCTTTTATGACAGTGCTTAGATGTTTCAAGATTGAGTAAAAGTAATAATTTTAACTTTGGTTTTGATAATTTCTTGCTGCCAAATTTCGAAACTGCAGCTTCTATATTATTTGATTGACTATGCTACGGTGTTTATGTAAGTATAAAGTTTTGTCAGATCAAACTTGTTGAAGGTTGAACAGTAAGTATGTTTTTAAAAGTAGGAAAAAATAGGTTAACGACATATATAGTATACTGAGTAACTTAAGTAGTGTTAAAAAGTTTAGGTGAGTTGATGATATAAAAAATTGTATTTTAACTGGAATAAAACATGTTAAATTTAATATGTACAATATAACTTCATGTTATCGTTTGCAATCTTAGTTCGATAATGGGACGCTCACACTTCAATTTTCACCGGTTGTTGCTTTAAGTAAGAAGACATGTAAACTGATAAAAGGAAATTGGGTTACGTCAGGTAATGAACAACAAAGGCATTGTACGATGAAAAGTGCAATATATTTTCATAAAAATAATGTATATAAAAACCTGTGTTATTACTTGACGGTAGCAATAGCATTAAAATTAGTTGATGTTGGGGAAAGAGAATTTGAAGTACGACCATGCAAGATCCCTGTATGAGCCCATGTTAATGAGTAAGATGAGCAAAATAGAGCAGGATGTAAGGGTAAATGCTCCCGATTTGTAGATGGAAAGCAGATCATCAACACTATGACCAAGACACACCTCTGCTTCCCTATCAAATGTAGTTATAGTGGTGGACATAGTAAAGTCTAAATGTCTACAGCCAGCCGATATCTTGGATTATATAATAAACATCACATTACATGAAAGTGATATTACATATTTTGATTTACAGCAGACGTACCTCTTCATTGGATTTTTCATTTCGTTTTTAAAACATGGCTTGACCGTATTAACAATTTCCCATGTGTTTTTATTTTTATAACTAATTAAGTATGCAATCTCATTTTCCCAGTAATTTTTATAGTTTCTTTCTCTAGCATATTAGTTTATTACTTGGTTCTTGATCTGTAAATTTAGTGTCATGTTGGTGAACTTTTTGTCTTATTCTTTACCACTTTTCCTAGAGTGGTCTAAGTGACAAGGTTTAAGTGACAAGCACAGTTACGAAAAGTTTCGAACTCATTGTCTCCAGCCAATTTCGCTTCTCAATGCCTAAATGGTTTATTTATCACTTAGTTTAGATGGCTTCAACTGATAAAGTACATTCTGTTTAAAGGTTTTGACCTCATAATCTCTAGTTAAATTTCTATTTTTGACGATTAAATGATTTCGCTTGCCTCTTGGCCTAAATGGTATCATGTAACAAGCTTAATTTTCTAAAAATTCAACCTCACGGTCTCTTGTACAATTTTCCTAAGTTTTGTCCGCGGTTCCCGATATAGACTTTGCCTCTCAGCAGCAAATAATTTCACTTATCACCTAGCCTAGGTTTGCTTCAAATGATGAACATAATTGTAAAAATTTTAACCTTAGGGTCCAAAACTTAACCTTTTGATTTTATAAAACCTTAATTACTCCTCATTTGACATGAACAGCCAGTGTAGCCTCTATCTCTTGGCAGCAAAATAAATTTGACCTTAAATAAGATGGTTTGTTTATCAAACTCAAGTCGAATACTCTGTTCTTTAAATATTACAGTTACTCCGGTCGAAACTAAGTGGCGTTATCTCTTCTAAATATATGGTGCAAGTTAAATCTGAGGGATGATTAAGAAAAATGAACTAAATCGCTCACTTAAAATTTCACTCCATATTTGCATAGAAATTAAACTTGAAAGAACATGTGTTATATTAAAAATTTTGAATAGTAAAATGATGATTATCTTAACTCTTACGCCTTATATTATATGTGTTACAAAAATTATGCTGCTTTAGTGTGTAAGGACTGAATGTAATGAGATCCTACGTAGAGGACAATGGCGCAAACCGAATGTAATGAGATCCTACGTAAAGCCCAGTAAACAGAAATTACATAAGCATATGGAAAAAAAATTCCATTTCTGATTTTCTGTACTTTCCCGTGCCAATTCAGTATACTGTCCTGCTCTATAAATTATGTGAACAGAAGAAAAAATTTATGCAAAAATTTGTGGCATGTTCGTGTTTTGAATATGGCTAGTAGCAGAAACAAATAAAGCGAGCTATATATATGGTTAGAATGTAGCGTGGATACAGATGAAAACAGACTAGTTATCAATGTTTCGGTAGCAAAAACATACCCGAAACATAAGAAAAGATGATTTTGATAGACAAAAAGGGCAAAAACAAAACAAAAAATGTTGGAAATAACAGGATCATACAACAATGGTATAATAGCTAGTAAATATTTATGTCTGAATATTCACTTGTTAGTTTGTGTGCTTCATTTTTAGTTAAGTCAGAATATTCACTTGTTAGTTTGTGTGATTCATTTACTAATTGCAGTTGAGATTTAGTATACATTTTGATCGTTTATAGAAATTTTATTCACTACTGTAACTTTTGACCGTCCACATCAGCTTTATTCTACAGCCAAGCAACATACCACGTAGCTTGATTCACACTATTACTGTTAATCTTCTACAGTAGTGGCAGCTTCTTTTCAGCCATTTGGTAACCAGTGCGCACACTGAAACTCAGTCTGTTAACGTGAATTAGTTGTTGCAGTAACTCAATCTGCTATAATTTTGCTTGCTCTGTTTAGTAAAGCAAGACTCAAGTAATATTTACTAGCTATTATACCATTGCTTGTATAATCTTGTTATTTCCAACATTTTTTTGTTTTGTTTTGTTTTTGTCTATCGAAATCATCTTTTCTTATGTTTCAGGTATGTTTTTGTTACCGAAACACTGATAACTAGTCCGTTTTCATCTGTATCCACACTGCATTCTAGCCATATATATAGCTCACTTTACTCTTATCATGTTAGAAGCCCAATAGGAACCAATTCCAGATGATGAGTTGAAGTAGTATCGGAAGAATCAGGACATGATGAGTCACGGTTTTAACTCAGTGTTTGCCTACGGCTATCAACCAGGGCTGAGTTTAATTACTTGGCTGAATCTTGTTATGTAATAACCTAGAGCCTAGAAAATGCTTGGAAGGTAATCACGTCCATCAAACTTAAAAATTACGCTTTACACCTTAATATCTTATATTTATAGTTAAACTTTTCATTATCTGTTCATTTGATTATTCAGGAACTCAGTGAGTACTTGATTCAAAATGGTGGTAAAAGCATTTCTACAGATGATTTCGAAATGGACTTTGACAAAGATGAGTTTAATGGTTCGATAGATGAGCTAAAGAACAACAACATATTTGAACAGTCATCATGGAGGTATTACCATTATTTCTCACTTCAGTTCATCTTAATGGTTTGATAGATGAGCCAAGGTCGGTGAAGTTATTTTTGAAGAAAGATTTGAATGTCTACATTGCTCTCTGTAGCTGCTACTTTATTTGTATTGCTGTCTAATTTTATTATGATGCGCTTAATTTTTAAGTTTGAAGCAAAAGCACCATAGAGTGGTGCAAATGCAGTATGAAGTTATTTTATTTGTTACTTTATTCAGTATGAAGTTATTGGATTGTGTCTGTAGTGGTGCAAATGCACCGCACCACTGTAGTGTACAAATGCACCGCAGAGTGGTGCATCTGCATGATGCAACAACACCACTTTGTGGTGCATCTGCACCGCTGCAATGGTGCAGTGCACCAATGGCGCAAATGCACCACATAGTGGTGCTACTGCACCACTGCAGTAGTTGCATCACAGAGTGGTGCTGATGGTGCATCAGCACCACTCTGTGATGCAACTGCTGCAGTGGTGCATTTGCGTCACTGCTGTGTGCAAATGCACCATATTGCTGCACTGCACCACTCAATGGTATATATCCAACAAATAGAGGGTTTGCTTTTCTAGAATGTAATTTGACTGAACAAGAACTTGTTTTAAAGGAAATATATTCAGTTACAATATGGCAACATCTGCAACAATGATTTTTTTCCCCCTCTAACTACCTTAATCCTAATAGTGTGAGTGAATTTCTGACTTTCTTTTCATTGTTTTAAAGGAAATATTAAAAATACGATGCGAGTTAAGCTTATTCTCGTCATTAATACGATGCAGACTTTGACTGGACTGCACCTCAATAGATATATTTACAGATATTATCTAAATTTGTTTCCATTTATGTCTTCTTTTTACATATTCATATCAGGAGTTGCTGGACTAAACAAAGCAATTGACTAGTTTTATAACATAACAGGAGTTGCTGAAGCTCGGAGAATATTAGCTATGAATGACGCTGAAGGTCAGAACGAACGAATAAGACATGGATGTAGAAACAATTACAAGTCTTGGAGGTTGGAAATTCATTCATGCTGGCAACGTTAAGGTCAAAGAAGAATTGCCTGGCACATTCAGAATTTTCAAAAACCAGCAATATACATAGGCTTGTGCTTATTCAGAAACACTTTTGGAGAGATCTTAAGAACCAAGGTTAGTATTCTTTCCTGTTTCTAAGGAAAAATGTTTGTAAATTTCCTATGCCTATACAGTCAAGGTTTGTTTCTATATAAATCTATGTTATAAGTTATAACACAAGCAATTCTCTGTCCCTACAGCATATACTTGTATTTTTCATTTTTTTTACTTTTGGGGGTTACCTATAGAATCAGTGTTGAGTTGAAATTTTTGTTATCAGATATAGTTTAATGTATCAATGCATAAATTACTTGTATTTATTTATGCTAGCAAGACACGGGGTGCTTGTTTTTAGCACTTATAATATTTCCAGTATCGCCACCCATAACACATAATCTTTAGACCATTATTTGCATCACACAGACTAATATTTAGTTCAAGCAATCACATTTATGCTTTTCAGCAATAACTGATGGATGGGTCATATGTCTTTGATCTTGCAAAGTAACCATTCTTCTGCAACAATTTCCTCGAAACTGCCATAGTGATATGTGTGTTATCCTTCAGTGCTTCTGCAACATCTGCAAATTTATTTGCTGGGGAAAGGAAATATATTCAGTTACAATATGGCAACATCTGCAACAATGATTTTTTCCCCCTCTAACTACCTTAATCCTAATAACGGTGCAGTTGAGTACTGGATTGAAAGTGATATTGAATAACTGCTTACCTTTACCAGTTATGTTACTGGCTGCGACGTGAGGAATTGCTTAGCATGCATCCAGAACTACTGCTATCATGGAATAAGCCTTGTAAGCCATATTATTTTGTATTTATCCAAGTTATGTTTCCTTCTTCTTAATGCTTAGTATTGTGTGCTTGGTTGTATATTTATAGAGCTGTAACATAATTATCTTTGAAAAGTATTTAGTCAAGTAATCTCTCATTCAACGAATCTTTCTTTGTCTTACTAGTATATACAAGTTTTATTAAACTGTAAACAGTTATATAAATATTCGTGACCAGTTCAGTTCACAGACTTGACCAAGTATTATTAAGTTGTATACTCTGGTAGATCTATGTATTTTAGTGTTCATCGATCACCATACCATAGAGATTATCCAAACACTTTAAGGAAAGGACATTCATTGCGGTTATAGTGGCAAGTTATACGATTTTAAAATTTTATTTACTATGCATGCAAAAGCACTGCAGTTGATTACTTTCGGCCAGTTGTATTTGACTGAAAGTTTTACAAGCAGCGTTTTTATATTTGGAATTTAAGATGATTCATTTCAATTGTTTCATTGTAAATCATGTTCATATTATTTTTTCCAGACTAATTCATCAAGATTATGTGTACATTTTTTGCTTGCTTTATGATATGTATCAATCAATAATTCAATATTGAATATTAGCTAGGCTATATCTTAGTTAAATGGCCACGAAGTGTACATTATGTCATTAACTGGACTTTTCACTCTTTCCAACTGAAGTGCACCGTAGTTTATTTTAGAGTTAAGAACGTGGTAAGCCAACTGCGTTGTCGTATAGAATATGAGTTGTTACATAACTAATAATAACCTCAAAATCTTTACTTGTTCGTGGTCAAAGAGGATACTTTTCTGCTGGTTGGAAAATATATTCGACATTCATACATGTAAGCTTGTAATGTCAAAGTGATTTTATGTCAAAGTGATAACTTAAAATTGTGCAGGCCATGTTAAAAGCTGGAAACACCCCGGCCCAGCTCATTACACAAGACAGATGAATATATAGATAAGAACTTTATTGAGTTATTGTGTGGCAGTTATTAAAGTAGACCCAAAAAAAGCTTGTGAAAATGGACGCAGAACAAATTGATCTTCCAGTTCTAGGAATAATAGCAGCTGCTGCTGTAACATTTTATGCAGTTAGCTTTTCAGAGATTAGGGAGGTAATTACACACAACTACACAACACATCTAGTTATCTATTGCAAATTTGATTTGTGCAGAGAATTACATACAAAATTATATTTAGATAATCGTTATGTTGAGTACATAAAAAGTATTTTCCTTACATACTACTTAAGATCTTGCTCATATTCATGGCAGATAACTGTGTTGAATTTTTATATTTACAGGTGCTAAATATTTTTCACGAGGAAATAGGACATGACTTTGGTAATGGTGTTTTGCCTAGCAGGTTTGGGCTGTTTTATCTAGCAAGATTGGGTTGTTTTGCCTTGTGTCTTTTGTGTGTTAACTGAACAATTATGAACAATGTTTTGTATTTTGTGTACTCATGTTGGCGTCAATGGGAATTGAAAACATATGTATTGAATTAGGTGTACTCATGGATTGAATTTCTTTTGTTAGTTGATACTTTATTTGCTATTAATATATTTTGTGTGTTCGTCTTTAACTTGTTATGAAGATTGATTTTGATTATTATTATTAAAATGTATAAGTTGTAGAGAGATTTTTACTATAACATGTTAATTTAATAGCGTCTTGTGCAAGTTATCAAAGATGTATGTTATAGCAGTAAAACTGCGTTATGAATAATCTTAATTTTATTGAGATTTAGATGTATAATAGCGGCAAAAACGAGCTATTGTATTGACGTAGCATAGCGGCAAAAACGAGCTATTGTATTGACGTAGCATAGCGGCAATATCGCGTTATTAATATCTTGGCTTAGAATGAAATTTTGATGTATTATAGCGGCTAAAACGAGCTACTGTAATAAAGTAACATAGCGGCATATAACCGCTATCAAACAGGATCTTTAGTAAAGGCATACAAAGCGTTATAAATGTTTAGCAGTTTTTTATAACATGTTCATATACAACAGTTATGAAACCGCTATCTTTCTTATTCATAGCGGCTATGAGCCGCTATAAAATAGCAGTTCTGTTGTAGTGTGTGTACAAGTTTCAGTGCAGCATGGGTTCTAGGAGCATAAACAGCAGGTTCAAGTGCAATGGCAAAAATGGTTCAGCATGGTGAATAATAGAAATAACACAAGCAAATACAAGTGTCATGGTGTATACAGCAGTATAGCCAATATGAATCAAGCTCAAGACAACACAGTGGTGTATATATATAATTAATCCAGGAATGAGAGTCAGTGCAGTTTTTAGTGTGCACATGTCAAGATATATATATATATATATATATATATATATATATATATATGTATGTATGTATAAGCAATCAGCAAGGAGGTATTGTGCAAATGTGGTTCCTGATTTATGAAAGGGCAAGCTAATTTTTAACAGCAAACAATTTCTTGAAAGTATTAACTTGATTAGCAGAAAATCAGTGGCAAACAATTTCCTGTTTTTCACAAGTTTTACTTTGCAATTGCAAAATCACAATCCATATTTGGCAAGAGTTAAATCGATTTCAGAAAAGCATTTTTGGCAAGGGTTTTAAGACATTCCATATTTTAATCAAGGCAAAAATCGAATGGGAAAATTTCAGAAAAGGCAAGAAATATTTTTTTCCAAAATTCCTGAATACACGCAAGTCATTTAAGAAGAGCAAATCCTTTTCAATCAAAGATTTCAAAAGGGGAATTCACGCGACAATCATGGAAAATATCAGCTAGGTCATACGATGAAATCAGAGATTGACTAGGGTTTTCTAATCCCTATATATACACCTCTTCATCACAGGCAATCGAATTAATCGAAACCAAGCATCAAAACTTTCAAGCAAAAATTTAATTTAGAAAACTCACTTTTTCCTTTGGGTTTCGATCAAACACAGAATCCAGATCAATCGAAGAATAGGAGCATCAACACAGTCGAGTCTATAAAGAATTTCCAGAGCACAACTTCACAATCGCGACTGGATTTGAGATTTCCAGAGAAACCCTAGTTCCCTTTTGCTGCCGCCATTTGTTTTTCTCAAGAGAAAAGAGAAATGACCAGGAAGATGAAAATATGGGTGCACCACGTCTAAAAGGGCCGCCCATATTCATGTGTTCTAAAAGGGATTTGTTTTCTCTTTATAAACTAGAGTTTTAGTTTGTTTTGTTTTGATTTAATTTTGTATTGTACTTTCTTTTGTTTTATAATTCGTCTGATCAGTTCTAGAGTCGGTAAAATATAGGGGGTATCAGTCAGGGTGTTGACTGACAGTTGACAGAGTCTGTAAAATCTGGTTTTGCTGGTTATGGGGTCGTAATCAGGGGAAATATGATCAAGGGGATATCGGTCAGTCTAGGGTTTTGAGCGTAGGGTTAGAATAGGAGCAGAGTTTGCAAGTGTACATGGTCTTGTATGCGGGATCTGTTCTATCACCTACTAGAAACCTTAGGAATGCAGCAGTAGGCGGGTTTTTGCCAAAGCTGGGTATATCTGTGTGTGATTTATTTTATGCATTTATGTTTCTGCTATATTCTGTGATCTGTTTATTATTATATATATCCCGTTAGATTTTTAATTCAGCTAAAAACTGTGATAAACCCTATTCACCCCCTCTAGGGTTAATCTAGATCCAACAAGTGGTATCAGAGCCATGTTATTTCATTAACTCCAGAGTAATGGGTCATCCTAGTTGTCAGTCCTCTGAGAGTCAGTCCATTCGTATTCCATCTATTTTTAATGGTACAGATTTTTTAAATTGGAAATTAGAAATGGAATTATATTTAAAATCTATAGATGTTAAATGTTGGGATACTGTTATTAATGGATTTGATATTGTTAGTAGAAATGATATTGGATTTGATTCTCGTGCTATTCACACTTTATGTTCTTATATTAATGATGTCCAATATAGCCTTATCTCCCATTGTTTGACCACGCAGGAAATCTGGACAACTCTCAACACGCTACATGGAAAAGAAGACAACCGCTCAAAACCCCAGAATGGCAACTTAATTTCAGATTTGGGCTTGACAGGTTGTACATATGGAAATTCAGATGTAGACTCAACAAAAGATCTTTCTTATAAAAATTTAACTCATCGTTTAAATGATTTAACTGAATCTGTTAAGAATCTAAAATCTAAAAATAAAATTCTAAAATCTGAAAAACTTGAGTTGATATGCAAAAAGAATCTTTTGGAATCAAAGCTTAAAAACATTAATAAGTTTTCAGATTCTAATTGCAAAAATTGTTTAAATTTGAAAAATGATCTTGTTCGTCAAAATAAAAATATTCAGAAACTTGAGAATGAAATTCAGATCTTAAAAGAGAACAAGATAGAGCTTGAAAGCACAAACAATTGTTTGCAAAAAGAATTTGAAAATTTTAAAACGACTGAAAATTCCAAATATTTTTGCTGAAAATCAAAGCTTGTTGAAAACTGAGTCTATTCTGAATGAGCTAGGAATTGAGATTGAAAAAATCAAGAAATTTGAATCTGAGAGTCAAAAACATTTTGAATTTGAAATTGCTGAGTCTCAAACCAAAATTAATTTGCTTAATGATGAAAATTTAGTTTTGAAATTTGATTTTGAAAGATGTAAGATCACTAAAAATTGTTGTTCAGATTTAATGAAAGAAAATGGTGATCTTAAAACTGATATTCAACGACTTGAAACAACATTGACTAAATTTTCTAACGGTGAAAAATCTTTAAATATGTTGTTGAAAAATCAGTTTTCATCAGGAAATAAAAGTGGGCTCGGCTTTGGAGTTTTTGAAAAGAAAAGTTCAAAAGATTGTAAAAATCCTTTTAATCGCTTTGGAAATGTTTGTTTTGAAAATTTGAACTCTAACAATTTCAAAGGATTTTTAAATCGAAAGCGAGATGAGAATTTGTTTGATAATAATCCGTTTAAACATTCTTGGACCCCAAAAGAAAATAAAATGATTTCTACTAAATTCAAACAGTTTTTGGTTCCTAAGGGTACAAAGGTAAATTCTGATGGATTGTTATACAAACAAGTGTGGGTACCGAAAGTTTGACACATAGCTATGAGTGGAAAAATTATCTTTGTTAGACCACTCGATCCTTTAAATGCTTAGGTACCGAATTCTGGCTAAGGAACGACATTCTAGAAGAAGCAAATATCGTTCCACATCTTGAAGCTATCCAACATATGTTTCTTAGCTAATCTTGGTGTGTTAGAAATTCCGGTTTACATCTTTTTCTGGTATAATTTCTAACCTCATCTTTGTAATTTTTTTGTATTCCTTCCTTTCTCCCCTTCTGTTTATTTTTGTTTGTTTGTTCTGATCTGATTTGTCATTGCCATATTCTTCTTATTCTGTGCTTCATTAAACTTCCAATTGCAAAATTCATATTTCTTCTGGAAATTCACCTTAGTTGAAAAGAACTATGATGTTTAAATTATTTCCAGATCTTGAATTTAATCTTGTAAATATCTGCAATTGTTTTGAAGTTCATTTTCTGTCTTCTAAATTTCTAACAGTGTTGATGTATTCTTGTTATATCTTGAACACTGTTAATATGAATTCTAAATTCTTTGAAGATCTGAAAGTTTAAAGGAATTTCACACAACGCTGCTGTTTTGAGTTTTCTTCTAATTCATTTTAGAAAAATTTAAAATGTTATACTCATCATAGCACACTGCTATTTATCAGTTGTGATAATTTCATTGATTTTCAGATTAGCATGGAAATTTTAATCTGTTTTAAATCTCAGTGATACATCTTGAAAACCATCGGTATTCATGATCATTATGGCTAGAATTTGTTTATTTGAAATCATTTGAAATTATTGATATTTTGAATAATCACACACCTACTAAATTTGAAATTATCAACCTTGTGTGACTGATTCATTATATTTCAAAACTTGATATTGATTCAAGTGATTTCAAATAAATTATTTTGGATCAAGAATATCTATCAAACCTGATGTAAATGATCTGAAATTTCTTTAGTACTTGTCAGAAAATTCTTGTGAAAATTCCTTGAAAATCCGGTCTTAAATCTCTTTGTTTTTCATGATTATTTGATTCGAATATATGTTTGTTTAAAATCATTTGAAGTTACTGATTTATTGAATCACACACATATCTTGAATCAGAAATTTACATTCTGGTTTGATTGATTTACTGAATCTTGAGAGTTTCATATTTCTCAAATGATTTCAAATAAACGGTATATTTATTCATTAGATCATGAATCACCTTATGTGACCATCATCTTGATAAGTATGATTTGAAAATATTTTCTATGCTGCTCTGATATATGTGCATAATCTGTTATCTTGTCTGCTTGGGCTTTGTACTTAATAATTCTTTTGTCTATGATATTCTAGTTCAGTATCATGTCAAAATTCTCATGATTAGAGACATCAAGTGGTATCAGTTTAGAAGTGTTGCATATTTTTTTTTGTATATATTTTAATCCCTCTTGTCATGTATTGATCAGCATATTCCTCTTGTAATTGATTTTCAATTTTAAAATTGTTTATTGATTATTCATTTAGAAACTGGAATCTATATCCAAATTGAACTGTATTTATAATTCATCTAAATTATTATTAGAATTTAAAATTGTGATGAATTGTGACTGCAGTATATTTCACAACAAGAGGAGATTTTATTTAAATTTTTCATGATGGTTGAATATTTATTATAATATCTTTGAATTTGGAATTATTTCACGACCATCTCCTTTATCTATCATCATTCTGCCATCCATGATAATTTTATATTAATGTGGAGAGTTAATATGTTTTAAAATCTTTTTGAATAAACAGTGAAAATATTTGTGATGGAATTGTGGTTACACTATTTTTCAGAATTAGTGATAATTAAAAAATTTCAATGATCCCGGTACAATCGAGCATATTTCATAATATAAATAATTTAGAAATTTATTTCACAGTCCATTTCTATACCTTCCACCATTCTATCATTCATATTGGTTGTATATACCGAGGAGTTTTTTCTATTTAAAGCTGAAAATGATAAATATATAATTAATACATAAGTGTGTCTCTAACCTCATTTAAAAATCCAAGCTCTGGTCATGCATGGTTATGAGACAACTTATAATTTTAGCTGCGACTGACCTCATTTAAAAATCCAAGCTCTGGTTATGCGTGGTCAGTGTGCTCTTAAATAAATAAAAAAGAAAAAAAGGAATAATGTGCTATAAATAGAAATTAATTTGAAATTCTCCTTGGCGTGTTAAAATCAGCCTATCAATCCATCTTTCTAATCTGTGAAGTGTGTTAATATCTCATGACGTATTATGATTTGTTGATGGATAGGTATTGGGATTTGAGATTATTTGATTTTTTCACTTAAATTGAATTATTAATTATAGTCCAAATCCATCACTGTTTTTGTGCTCAATTTTACAAAATTCTTTTGAAAATAATTGGAAATCATATTTTTTTTGTAACTCTCTCCGTTCTATATAAAATTTATAGTAAATCCATTATTCTCTACAATGTGAAATATGCCACCTATTATCAGAATATTATGATTTTTGTTTGACTAATTGAGATTTATGATGACCGTTCTTCCTCTTAAGCTGAAATTACATTTTTAGTCATTTTTCATCTATATTTTAAATTTCGTATCCTTTTGATGATAACAAAAGGGGGAGAATGAGTTGAGATTTTGATTTATGAGTGAATATTTTATAAATATTATTAATTTTGAAAATTTATTATTCATATCATTCATTTCACTCATGCACAGTTATACGGGGAGTTGTCTATTGTAGGGGGAGCTGATAAAAAGGGGGAGTTCAATTTTCATTGTCAAACACATTTATTGTGCTCAAAATCTTTTATTTGTTTGTCATCATCAAAAGGGAGAGATTGTTGTATATAACGGTGTTGTACACACAATTATATGATTTTTTTGTTTGATGATAACAACCAAATATTTATTATTTGAAATGTGTTTGTTACTGTACTGTTCTATATATACATCAAAGACAAGAATATAATACTTATATTTAAATAGAATTCGACTGTACAAACATTTATATATTCATACAGTATTTTATTTAAATTGAATATTCTATTTCAACATTCAAACAGTACAGCTATTTAATACTCCACTATTTAAATACTTGTACTTGTAAATTGATTGAATAAAAAAGACAAGTTTGTTTGACAATAATAAAATAATATTTTATTTCAAATGAATTTGTTTATTACGAATAACATTACAATTCACATATACGTACATTTTCACTGTGTGACTCATATACAGGTCACTCTACACTCTTTGTACATTCATTTACAAGTCATTTACATTCACTCTGTACAATTTCATTTTACACTCATTCACTGTCATTTTTTCTTGTCTTGTATTTTCTGAATGCTTCACTATCAGTTCAGTCACTTTCTTCCGACTTCAGTCTTCTGTTTTCACTGCTCACTATCAGTCCAGTCATCATCTTCTTACCTGTCATATATTGAAACAAACACACAGTATCTAGAACATAAATAATTTCTAAATTCTAGCAGATATAACTTTTATTTTAAAAATTTATTTGCCTCAGAACTTCGGTGTGTTTCTCATCATTTTTCCGACTCAATCTGATTTATTCGACCATGTCTAGACAGCTTGTGATATTCACCGTGATACACTATAAATACCACAAGGCAGACAACATATATATATATATATATATATATCAATGCAGGGACAGGAAAACCTGACTGATGGCTGCATAAACACACGTGTATAAATATACACGTGTGCGCTGTCTCTCCAATCAGCGAGTAACTGAGGAGTAGCCACATGGACCAACTCGACTCAGTGCACACATGAAAACAACTCAATGAAAAGTCAACAATAAGTTCAATGACCGAGCAAATATGCAACAAAACAAGTGAATCAACATAAACATGACTGATTAAAATGGAGAAATGGTGCGTGGCCGAGACAACTCAACATCTCGAGCAAGCGTGGTGTACAAGTGTTTCAAGACATGGTGTTCACAATTGGTCGAGCACAATGGCTAAGACAATATGCAATATCAACACTTTTTCAGGTTCAAGCATGGACATAATATGTGCTTCAGCAATGACATATAAGTAGAAGGCGACTCAAGCATGGATCAATGTAAACATGAATGCAGATCAACTCAAAAAGGATAGTAGTGCATACATGGTCACAAATACATGACAACATAAACAGCTAAACAAATATGATTTCAGTAAGAGAAGTTAAGGTGACAATATTATTCATCATGTATGGAGTTAAAACAACAAAGCATGGTGCAAACATATTCCAGTTCAAAGAGACAGGTGAAAATAAACATAGCAGTGGGTCATGAGTGGCAAGACAACACACAATCAAGATTGGAGCATACATGGCATGTACACAGCAGTTCATAGTGACACACAGCAAAAGAAATGGACACAATTGTGTACAAGTTTCAGTGTAGCATGGGTTCTAGGAGCATAAACAACAAGTTCAAGTGCAGTGGCAAAAATGGTTCAGCATGGTGAATGATAGAAATAACACAAGCAAATACAAGTGTCATGGTGTATAAAGCAGAATAGCCAATACGAATCAAGCTCAAGACAACACAGTGGTGTATATATACAATTAATCCAAGAATGAGAGACAGTGCGGTTTTTAGTGTGCACATGACAAGATATATATATATATATATATATATATATGTGTGTGTGTGTGTGTATCTAAGCAATCAACACAGAGGTATTGTGCAAATGTGGTTCCTGATTTATGAAAGGGGCAAGCTAATTTTTAACATCAAACAATTTCTGGAAAGTATTAACTTGATTAGCAGAAAATCAGTGGCAAACAATTTCCAGTTTTTCACAAGTTTCACTTGGCAATAAATCAGAGGGTAAGTTGCAGAAATCACGATCCATATTTGGCAAGAGTTAAATCGATTTCAGAAAAGCATTTTCGGCAAGCGTTTTAAGACATTGCAAATTTTAATCAAGGCAAAAATCGAATGGGAAAATTTCAGGAAAGGTAAGAAATATTTTTTTGGAATTCCTAAATACACGCAAGCCATTTAAGCAGAGCAAATCCATTTCAATCAAAGATTTCAAAAGGGGAATTCACACAACAAATCAAGGCAAATATCAGCTAGGTCATACGATGAAATCAGAGATTGACTAGGGATTTCTAATCCCTATATATACACCTCTTCATCACAGGCAATTGAATTGATCAAAACCAAGCATCAAAACTTTCAAGCAAAGGTTTAATTTAGAAAACTCACTTTTTCCTTTGGGTTTCGATCAAACACCAAATCCAGATCAATCAAAGAATAGGAGCATCAACACAGTCGAGTCTATAGAGAATTTCCAGAGCACAACTTCACAATCGCGACTGGATTTGAGATTTCCAGAGAAACCCTAGTTCCCTTTTGCTGCTGCCATTCGTTTTTCTCCAGAGAAAAGAGAAATGATTGGGAAGATGAAAACATGGGTGCACCACGTCTAAAAGGGCCACCCATATTCAAGTGTTCTAAAGGGAATTTGTTTTCTCTTTATAAACTAGGGTTTTAGTTTATTTTGTTTTGATTTAATTTTGTATTGTACTTTCTTTTGTTTTATAATTCGTCTGATCAATTCTAGAGTCGGTAAAATCTAAGGGGTATCAGTCAAGGTGTTGACTGACAGTTGACAAAGTTTGTAAAATCTGGGTTACTGGTTACGGGGTCGTAATCAGGGGAAATATGATCGAGGGGATATCGGTCAGTCTAGGGTTTTGAGCGTAGGGTTTGAATAGGAGCAGTGTTTGCAAGTGTACATGGTCTTGTATGCGGGATCTGTTATATCACCTAGTAGAAACCTTAGGAATGCAGCAGTAGGCAGGTTTTTGCCGAAGTTGGGTATATCTGTGTGTGATTTATTTTCTGCATTTCTATTTCTGCTATATTCTGTGATCTCTTTATTATTATATATATCCCATTAGATTTTTAATTCAGCTAAAAACTGTGATAAACCCTATTCACTCCCCTATAGGGTTAATCTAGATCCAATAGCCAGATGTGCCCATGGCTGGCCAGTATCCGGATGTCTTTGAGGAAGTGACTAGACTTCCACCACACCAAGAGATTGAGTTTCGTATTGATTAGTTAAAGATGCCAGACCTATAGCGATGCCACTTTGTCGTATGGCACCAAGGGAGCAGCGAGAGCTCGAGATGCAAGTAAGCGATCTATTGAAGAAG
Source organism: Allium sativum (assembly GCA_030737875.1). Classification (NCBI taxonomy): domain Eukaryota; kingdom Viridiplantae; phylum Streptophyta; class Magnoliopsida; order Asparagales; family Amaryllidaceae; genus Allium; species Allium sativum. The sequence continues at coordinate 72,835,407 of CM060923.1, read as the reverse complement.
GGATTTATCAGAAGAAGTGTTTCTGAGTGGGGAGCACCAGTTGTGTTTGCTACTAAGGCAGATGGTTCCCTTCGATTGTGTGTGGACTACCGCGAGTTGAATAAGGTGATGAGGAAGAATAAGTATCCTCTACCGCTGATATATGATTTGTTTGATAAGTTGAGTGGCGCGAGAGTGTTCTCCCAGCTGGATCTCGCGACAGGTTTCATCAGCTTAGGGTGGAAGCTGAGCATATAGCTAAAATGGCCTTATGGACGCCGTTTGGATTCTATGAGTGGTTGGTCATGCCATTTGGGTTGACCAACGCACCAGCATATTTTGTGTATCTTATGAATAGGGTATTCAGGGATCAATTGAATAAGTTTATTCTTGTGTTTGTAGACGATATCTTGGTTTATTCGAGGACAGAGGAAGAACACAAGGAACATCTGAGGATAGTGATGGAGGTGTTGAGAAAACACCAATTGAAAGCAAAGTTTTCTAAGTGTCACTTCTGGAGGAGGGAAGTGAGATTCTTAGGCTATGTTGTTTCAGAGAATGGTATTGTCGTGGCCCCTGCAAAGGTGGCTACAGTACAAGATTGGTTTACGCCCAAGAATGCAACATACGTAAGAAGTTTCTTGGGATTGGCTAGATATTATCGTAAGTTTATCCAAGACTTCTCCAAGATAGCGACACCATTGACTCAGTTGACCAAGAAAAATCAAGCTATTGTTTAGGACGAAAAGTGCGAGAATTCAATCAAGAGTCTAAAGGAAAAGTTGACATGTACACCAGTGTTAGTCATTCCTAAAGGGAATGAAGAGATGACGGTATACACAGATGCCTGTGGTACCGGACTAGGTGCTGTATTGATGCAAGGAGGTAGGGTTGTAGCTTATGCTAGTCGGCAACTGAAACCGCAGGAGAAAAGGTATCTTACCCATGATTTGGAATTGGCAGCGATTGTGTTCGCATTGAAGATGTGGAGACATTATCTCTTTGGAGAAAGATTTGAGTTGTTTACCGATCATAAATCGTTAAAGTATCTTTTCTCTCAGAAGGATCTAAATCTCCGACAACAAAGATGGTTAGAATTCTTGGCTTCCTACAATTTCGATATCGCGTATACAACAGGAAAGGGAAACGCGGTAGCCGATGCATTGAGTTGAAGACATGCCATTTTAGGGGCTATGTTTCTAGAATGGAAGCAACTGGAGTACATCACTGGGTATGATTTCAGACTAAAGTGCGAATTGGATCCATAAGTGTTAGCAAGTTTGACGATCAGACCCACTTTGATTGAGTGGATTGTTTCCAATCAGAGGGACAATCCTAACCTATTGGAAATCATCTCAAAGTTAGAGATGGGAATCGACGAAGAGATGAACAAGTATAGGCTTGATCGAGATGGATGGCTTAGAAAGAATGGTAGACTAGTTATGCCCAATGTCGATGGATTAAGAGATGAAGTGCTTAGAGAATGTTATCACTCAAAAATGACTATACAACCTAGTGGTAACAAAATGTATCGAGACATGAAGCAGACTTACTATTGGGAAGGGATGAAAAGAGACGTTGGGAAGTTTATAACCAAATGCATGAACTTCCAGTTGGTTAAAGCTGAGCAAAAGAAACCTAGTGGTTTATTACAACCATTGGAAATTTCAGAATGGAAATGGGAACAGGTATCAATGGATTTCATTGATTGATTACCAAGAACTAGATCGGGCCATGATAACATTTGGGTGATTGTGGACAGATTGGCCAAAGTGCGAAGTTTATATCCGTCAAGTCGAATAGAACAACAGCTAGGTTAGTGGAACTGTATATGAAGTGGGTAGTGAGATTTCTTGGAGTACCAAAAAGAATTGTGAGTGACCAAGACCCGTTGTTTACTAGTGGGTTTTGGAAGAGCTTACAAGAGGTTTTAGGGTCAGCATTATATCTTAGTACCGCGTACCATCCTCAAACCGACGGTTAGACAGGGAGGGTGAATCGAGTATTAGAGGATCTCTTGAGAGCTTGCATATTGGATTTTGGTGGATCATGGGATGGCCATTTACATCTAGTAGAGTTTGCATATAATAATAGTTATCAATATAGTATTGGTATGGCTCCATTTGAAGCTTTGTACAAAAGACCATGCAACTCACTGTCATGTTGGTTAGAAACTGGTGAGAGGTTTGTGCTTAGACCAGATGTGATAAGAGAAACTTCAGACAAGATTAATATCATTCAACAACGAATGAAGGATGCCCAAGATAGGCATAAGAGTTATGCTGATAAGAGGTGAAAGGATTTGAAATTCTTCGTGGGCGACCTAGTATTTGTCAAGATCTCTCCATTGAAGAATGTTATTCGATTTGGAAGGAGAGGAAAGCTGGCACCAAAATTTGTTGGTCCATTCCCAATCCTCAAGCAAGTTGGGAATTTGGCATATAAATTTGAATTACCGGACAAGATGGCAGGAGTTCATAACGTATTTCATGTTTCCCAGTTAAGGAAATTCATGCACGACCCCGATATGACTATTTCACCCGATCAATTGGATAATATTGAAGTAGAACCTGAGGCGATTGAGAACCGCAAGCTGATTCGTATTGTCGAGCACGATACGAAGCAACTTTGAAGGAAAGCGGTGAATCTAATCAAAGTTCAGTGGGACGAGAATGAAAATGACTGTACTTGGGAGACAGAGGAGAGCATTAGGAAGACGTATCTAGAACTTTTTGCCTAATAAGATTTTAATTGCAAATTAGTTTTCCACATGCTAGGATAAACTTGTTTGTTGTTTCATATGTTTGATTGTTGTGAATGGTTGGTAGGCATGCGAGATCCTTTGCTTGTTTCTTAGTTAAGGAATTTCGGGGACCAAATTTCTTAAAGGGGGGAGAATGTAAAGACCCGCATTCTACGCGTCGAAGGATCGTAGAATATTTATTTCTTTCACATACGAAGTCGTATGGTCATGTAACTTTGGTAGACGACTATTGGGGTCATTTCCCATGTTCATGATTTTTGCCGATTTTTAAATGACCGTTTTGCCCCTAGTCGATCTTGTTTTGGCCATGACTTTTGATTGGTAAGGAGTTTTCATCTGAAACCACTTCCATTAGATTCGGATGATGGTTTACCTTTCCGTAGAGTGGTCACATTAGCCAAACGGACTCAATGTTTGGGAGATACGGCTGAAACAAGGTTTAGAAGGTGAAAAGCAGCTTAACCGTGCCTAATTAGGGTGATTAGCAAGAGAGCCCATAACCCATTTCGGGATTAAGGTTATGGGAGGACTGAGGTGAGTTAGTAAATCAGTTTTTATTTCATTTCCTAGCCGCCACTTACAACCTTTGAACCCTAGCAATGACCTCCACTTGCTAAAACACCCCAAATCACCTTCTAATCGCTAATTAAGCCAAATCTACATCAAATAAAAGCGGATTAGCACAAAAATAGAGGTAGAGCTTCTGGAGTGTATTGGAATCCGAACCATTTTGTCCAAAAGTTTCAGATCTGAGTTTATTTGTTGCTAAGGTGAGTGATTAGCATTGTTTTACACTAATTAAGGTTAATTGGTGATAATTAGTGAATTTATACATGATTAAATTCTAGAAAAATATTTATAAATTTCGAAATATTGTTTTAGACCTCTGTTAGAAATTTGGGTTAATTTGGTTAAGTTTTGCTAACCCTATCATTAGTTATACTTAAACATGATTGAAGGGAAAACATGGGTTTTTGAGTATGTTTGATCTATATTATCATGATTGTTTGTTGTTTTGGTGTTTGTGGATGACTATACATGTTGTTATGATTGTTCGTAATGTTTTCAATTGTTTAGAACGATTAGAATGGTCGAAGACGCCGTCTTGTTGCGTAAAACCAGTCATTGGAAGTTGCAGGAAAAACATGCAGAAGCCAGACCGGATCGGATCGCCCCCTATTCGACCCGACCCGCTCGTGATGATGGAGACCGACCCGACTGCTTGCACCTGAAGCTCTCTGACCGATCCTCTCATGAATGGTGGCCCGACCCGACCCGATGGAAGCATCATTCTCTGAGCCGACCCGCCTGCACAGGCCAAGGGGAGTTTGACCCTGAACCGGAGTCCTATCCGACCCGACCCAAACCAGTGTGACACCACGACCCAGCTTGGAGCACCACGATCTAACCCGATGGAGGGAGCATGACCCGACCCGAACAGAGTTGACGACCATGGACTGAACGAGAAGAAGAGAGTCGATCTGAATAGAAGCTTGTTCCGAACCGATCCGGAGAAGACCAAAACCCGAGATGCAAAGGTAGTCCAAATGGGAAGTTTGTACTCAGGATCCAGTTAGGAACCAATGAGTGAACTTCATGGTTGGACTTTGCTACGGGACGTGTGCTAAGGGGTTGTCGACGTCCATAACTTTGATCCACCACCAAGATAGATGTTAGGCTACGGATCAGTGCAGTGGGGTAGTTATTATTTCATGGGGCAGAGTGATCGTAGCAAGGCTATGAGCCAGTGCAGTGGGATTGTTATGACTCCATGGGGCAGAGTGGACATAGCGAGGGATTAGTGGCTATGGATAAGTGCAGTGGAGCCATCATGACTCCATGGGGCAGAGTGATCATAGCAAGGATTTGGGTGATCAAAGTGGTGGATATTGTATGCTTTACGCACTGAGTGAGAGATGTGAGGATGGTTGCTATGCTTGATTGTTTGCCATCATTATGACATGCGCACCCCCTCCCCCGTATCTTTACACCATGTATTAGTGTCACCTTAGAGTGTTGTACATCTTGTTGTGCTAACTCTTTGGTTGCAGGTCCAGGTTCAGGTATGGTTTAGTATACCTGTTATTGTTCTGTTTTGCTGCTTATCGCTCATACCAGACTTTTGTCTGACCTAGAGTTTTATGTCTCTTCTTATTACTCTGGTTGCTCTTAAACGGGTAGACTAGAGATAAGTTAGGTGGTATGTACGAGTAGCTGTACCGAAGACGAGCAGGAAGCTTCCACGTATGATATATATAGATATTCTCCCTATGTCGTTGCTAGTCACTACTTTGGGCATTAGTAGTGTACCTTTCTTATTTTGCTTTAGAGACAGTTCTCCAAAGTTGTAATAATGATGATGTGGAACATAAGCTGTATTTTGAATTTCCGCTGCTATGATGATTATGGTTTAGTTCCCAGCTTATGCACTATCTCGCATGTTTTATGTCAAATATGTTATTATTATATTTTATTTCATGCGCTATGAGACATTCTACAGGTTCCTTGTTAGTTCAAATTCCTTTCTTTCCTTTCTTTGGTGACCGTCCTGTGCTGTTTGGACATCGGTACAGCGCACTTTCATTGGAAATGTCGGTCGGTACGAGGCGGGCCGTCACATGCATTAGGTGTGGCTTTTATTTGACTTGAGTGGAGATTATGTGTGATTTTTAATTCATTTTGCAGAAAATATTCTATTTCTCATTAAATTCATTTTTATGTCATACACATCATTTTCACCAATCATACACAACAGAAGATGCTAACAAAATTAGACTAAACTTAAAAAATTAGACCAAATACATACTATTGTTAAAATTAAGTTTGGGATAGGACATCGTCTTTTACAGCATTACCTGGAACTTTTTATTAATACTGTTGGGGAATCTTTTAAGAGGAAACAAACAAATAAGAAAATAAGTAAAGTAAGATCAATCAACTGCAAATAAAACCTTTAATTCAAGATAAGATACAATAAATAAATTTTGAAATTTACTTCAGGACAAAAGGACCGGTTACATAATATGCAGACATTCATTTTCTTTTTCTTCTTTCTGATTAGTATTTAATATTTGAATATGATGGTAGATTAAGATTACTTAGCTAAGAAGATAAATACATACAAATCTGTATATTTTTGAAAAGAAATTACATCTAATTTTTCCCCCTTTCTTGACTAATATTTTGGTATTTATTTATCAGGGTAACGTTTGTAATTTCCAAAGCATGCTTGATTGCGGGTATGGCTAGGAATGAGCACCACATCTGATACAGGATTCTGTATTTGAGAATCCTAGGCATTTAGAAAGTGAGTGTTTGCTGTTGGCGCCAAATTTATTCATGGCAATTCTTTAAGTGCTTTTCTATGTTTACTTCACCAAAATAAGTTACTCTTCACGATATGGACAAGCAAATATTGGACTGAACCTTACAACTGAAGTTGAAGGGATGTTTTGAGTTATTTGTGTTTTCAGCATATAATATTATGACATGAAATGTTTAGTTTTTCTTTTTATTGTGATGTAGTGGTATAGATCGTCTAGTTTTGTTAAATATTGTTTTATATGTTGTTAACATTAACATAATGGTTGTATTATGATTCTATTTTGTTACCAAAATAAATTAGTGCTATGGCATTTCTTCGAAAATTGTAAATAAAAGTAAAAACGGAGTTACATGTTAATAAAATGATGAGTTTATATGGTCATCGAATGAAACGATATTAATATAAGTTATTTATTTGAGTGTTACAACTCGAGTTTTGCATGAGAATGGATTTTTATTTTATTTTATAAATATTATATTTTAGCACATTTAAAATAAGATGATTTATATATTCTTATTTTAATTATTAGTTAATGAAGAATGAATTTGTAAATAAGTTAGATTCTAATATTAAGTGATATTGAAACTTGTTAATATTCACAGATGGATGTTTTTCTTCTTATATATATGTGCTTGTGAGTGATTTATGTCAATTCGTTGATATCATATTCTTAGTCTTAAATTGGTGTACATGTACAATTCATAATTTAATTGGATCTACACTCACTCAATTACTTTCAATTTTCCTTAAAACATACTTTATTTCTTTCATTAAACTATGAATCAAAATAAATATTAGCAATTAATTTTTAATTTTATACTAAAGTTTTTAATGGTCTGTTTTCCCACTGTTGTGAGGTTATACTAGTAGTAATTTAGTAACTAATTAAATTGAAAAAGGACTTTATGATAAACTAATTTTTTTCATTTATGCACCATGATTTTTTGAACGTTGTCGGACGGATAATTATCCAATATCCATCTGTCTATGGATGCGAATATCTGAAAATGATTTCGAACACTATCTGTATCCGGAAACATCAATTGATAGTCAATACCTTTTAAGATATGCAGGCATAATCAGGCCCACCCCACTTTCTATACAAGTTATGAATAAATGAAATTGATATAATGAAATAGAAAGCTGCTAGAGAGCCAGAAATAGAGCACGTACGGAAGGTTAGAGTAAGCATTCAACGGTTGAATTCAACGAAAAGTGTATTATCCAACAGCTTACAAGGATTCAAACCTAATCCTTAGCATAATATTCAGATCTTGTATAATTGCTGAATGAAATATAATATATATAGTTGGAGTAATGCTAGTTTGACCAAATCACCTTCGGTCGAATTATACGAATTAGACAAAGTACTTGAATTTAGGAAAACATAATTGTAATTTTACAAGGAATCAAGGGCTGAAATCAGGGAAGTCAAGAAACTCATGCAGGGAAGATTGTCTTGTATAATCCGAGAAACTCCGGTGTGTTCGGTTTACGGTTCTTAATTTTGAGTGTTCGCACATACAAAATTATGAACAACACACACATATTGTGAAAAACGATCATTTTACAAAACGAAGTTATCACATAAAACCAAAAACAACCCTTTATTATTTTTCATATTTTAAGAAACAACGGAAGGACGATAACAAATTATTCCATCTACCATCTCTCCGTCCCCTCCGTCACCCCCTCCGTCTTTAATCCGTTACCTCCACTATATTTCAAATCTTAGCAACTTCATAATTAACACTAAAAACTAAAAATTCAAAATACAAAATAAACCAAACGCTACCTCGTTTTCGAGTAAACTATCATTTCCGATTGAAAAATGCTACTTTGCTAAAAAAAACTGGCAGTCATTTTATGCGAAACCAATGTGGAGCTTTCGATTTCAACCGTTGTTCTTCAGATCCGCAAATTCATATTTTTTTTTTGTTACTGTAGCATCACCCTTTTCGATTTGATTGCAGTAAAAATTACCTTTATTATCAGCATCATTTTTACCGCTAAGCTCAACTTGGATAATATGAATTTCAGTATTTGCAAACATTGATACTGTAACAAAAGGATGTGATCCAACACTTTGGGTTAAAACTGATCCGAATTGGCTCGATAGATTTTAGATCTGTAAAAGCTAATATATTCGTAATCCAAGAAAAATTACGTCGTTATATAGTCTATTTTATTCCATAGGGTTATTACGATAATGTACCATCCTTTAATCATAGCGAATGAGAAACTACTTGATATATATATATATATATATATATATATATATATATATATATATATATATATATATATATATATATATATATATATATATATATATATATATATATATACATACATTGGTAGGTTCAATGGCACCCCAAATAGTGAGCACCCCTTTAGTCTACCACTTTTCCACCACACATTTCTTCCCTCTCTCCTTCCACTCATTCTCTCACATTCCACTAACTTTCCATTCACTTTTTTTTAATATAAATGAATGGCTGAAATTGGAGTCCAAATGGAGGACTGAAATTCCGGGAGGCTTTCTGATCCTATCCCATATACATACATACATACATTCATACATACATACATATACATATATGTATGTATATGATGTTTGTGCTTTGATTATGTTCTAATCATTTTTGTTGCAAGAAATGTAGTCCATGACATATAGCTGGATTATTTAACAGTTATGAAAAGCCATACTTTTGATTTTGTGTTGCATGATATTATTCACATTTGATTTTTTTGCTTAGGTTTTTAGTTTCACCCCCAACTCTTGGATGCTTAACTGAAATAGTGGGCTGTTAGTATGACTTTCGGGTTTAGACGAGTAAGTTTCAAAAAACACATAGGATGCAAGCTACTATTAATAAAGTATATATCTGTTGTATAGCTCTAGCTACTTTTGTATATGTTGATTGTGTGTAATGATGGTGTTTACGGTGCATTACAACAGTAAACTATTTTCTGACGTCAAAATGACGTCGGTCTAACGTCAAAAAGCGTATTTCCAATGCCACAACGACACTCTTTTTTATGTCAGTAAGGTAGCGTTTGATTTCGGAAGGGGCACGTTAAGTTGGCGTCCGCGTCGGAAGCGTCCGACGCGAGCATCAATTTGCCCCTTCCGAAACCAAAGCTTGCTTGTGAACCTTTCAGCTCAACCGTTCAGCCTTTACCCTATTTTATACCCTTTTATCCTTTTCGTGTGCCCCTTCCTGTTCAAAATCAAACACATACCCCTTTCCCTAATTTCCCCCTTCCCCAACCCCTCCCCATGCCTCTCTTCCAAATAACCCTTTCTGTTCAAAATCAAACGCACCCTAAACCTTGTATGGAAAAATATTTCATGATCCATTTCCGATGGCACGCATTAGAGATTTTTTCGGCACCATTTTAATATCAACTCCTTACAGATGCCAAGATTTTCTGATGCCTCGCTTCCGTCCTACACAAAGTCTCGCATCTTCCATTTGGGCCTTGTAACACTTCTGAACATAAATACAGATTATAGTAAGAACAAAATGCAATAAATAAAAGATCAGACAACCCAGTAACCAAAATCATAACATATAAGTAATAAATAAATGAGATGCAATTTCTAAAATTCTACTAACGAATCATGTTATGTAAAATTCAACTGCAACACTTGTCATTAAAATTGCAAGGCATAGTAGGTCTTAAGTACCTTCTCTAACTCTTTTATAATCTATAAATTTTCTGGTGTTAATAAAACATGAACACTACTAGAACAACATTGTAGAGCAATGAACAGATTCTGTTAAAGAACCCCAAATTATCACAAAACCAATTGGTAATGTGAAGTGTTGACTATTACTATTTATACAGAATTTATTATATAAATTCCCCGATGTGGGACTTGTCTCAACACGCTCCCGCACATGTAGCATATCCTGAGTCTACCACGTGGATCTTATTGGGCGACGTGAACAAGTGTGGTAGTTATGTGCACATGAATTAAACCTTGCTCTAATACCATGTTACAGAACCCCAGATTACCATAAAACCAATTGGAAATGTGAAGGGTGGACTCTTAATATTTATACATAATTTATTTTATAAATTCTCCAATATGGGACTTGTCTCAACAGATTCCAACGTCCGCTAGCGGCGGTTCCAACGGCTTTCAATGACTCATTGTTTTCGTTTCAAAACTGTTATTTTAATAAACTAGGCATCCGAAGCCGTTGCAAAATATGTTGATAACGGTTGTTACTAGCCGTTGGAAATCACCTGTATACCATCTTCCAACCTTTCTCCAATCCACAACCAAAAATGCCAAAAAAAAACCACATCCCTCCTCTTCAAACGCTGTAAGCCCCTAGTTTCCCCCTCCAAATCACTCTGGCGTCACCAACTACCGCATGGGTCCTCTGTCCAACCTCAAAGCTTGGGATGACAATGAGGGCGGGTCTAGAGTCCAAACCCGCTTGAACCGCCCCTGTTTTGACCCATTTAGACCCGACCCATAGGGTCTTCAGGGCGGGTAGACACGTGACCCGCTTTAGAGGTCCAGGTCAAGGGTCGGGTGTGGGGCACGGTTAACCCGCACCGCCCTAACCCACATGATTGAAACATCATTAAAATACTTTATAACTATAATGATTGCTTGTTAATCTTCTTACCAATACATGGTTATAACTTGAATATTATATTCTTTCAATCAACAAACTATAAACTTTTCATAGTATTAAGTTGCATCAATGATAATCATACAATAACAAATGCATACCTTTCGAACAATTATGTTACAACTCATTTTATTATAGTATCTTATCATTGTGAAAACATTATAATATGTATATAATTTATCATTTAGTGATAAAAATATAAGTACATAAATTTGTGTACATTAAAACAGGTTATCACCTGGTCGTGGGGCGGGTCGGGTTTATCCTAAACCATACATGTTTCGGGTACGGGGCGAAATTCCAGACCCGCACCGGGTCTAGGGCAGGATTTAAAAAGGTCGGGTTGGGTCTGGGGCACAAGAAACCCGCCCCAACCTGCCCTATTGCCATTCCTACTCAAAGCCTCTCTAAATCAAGTTTTTCATTAAACCCTACTTATTTTAGATTTTCTAATTTAGGCCTAATTATGTATTATATTTGTTCCTAATGACTATTGAATGTTTGTTATACCTTATTGCATGTTAATTACTATTATTATCATCAATATGTCCAAAATATTAGTTAGAATTGATTTGGTGTATATGTTTTGGATGATTTTGTTAGGATGGTGTTGGTGTATATGTTTTGCATGTTAATTACTATTATATTAGTGATGATTGATTTATATGTTTCGTAAATATCTAGCATTAAATTCCCTTAATCATTTATTTGAAATCAAGTTTGGTATAGTATTGTTTAGGACATAAATTAGTTTTTTAAATACTATAATTAAGTATGCCAACAAATTATATATTTAATTCAGTATATAAGCAAACATGAATTATATACTATGCGAAATAGTACAAATCACATAATTTAGTATAGATCACATATATTATGCGAAATAGTATAACTTGCATAACTTAGCCTTTTTTATATTTAATAAAATGGTAAAATTTAATTAAATATTAAATCCCTTAAAGAATCTTTATCCTCATCTGACAAGTATAGTATATGATCGTCATATGGATAATCGATTTTTTTAATATAAAACAAACATCCATATTCATTTGATACAATATTTATCGGATTTGTCCTTGAATAAGTTACAAACACTATAAAGTAATTATGTTTCGTAAATCATATCATTTTAAATGGTCCATAAAATTTTGACGTAACTTCCTTTTTGTTCTTTATGTACATGCATTTGTGTACGATACAAGGAACACAGAGGAAGTATGGCCGAAATTTTGAAAAAACATTTAAAATGATATGATTTACGAAATGTAATTACAACTAATATATTTGTAATGGAAAGTAGGAAGACCGACCATCATAGAAGGCACAAAAATGTTAATGAATCCTTAATAGTTTATTTAAAATCAAGTTTGGTACAATATTTTGTGTCACATGCTATATTTTTTTTGTATTATAATTATATATTTGCAAAATAGTAAAAATCATACATAATTTGGTACATATTTACTAAAACGGTAAAATATAAAAAAACATAAAACAAATGATTGACAATTTTTTAAATATTTGTCGTAGGTTTTAAAGTGGGAAAAATGATCAATTATTTTATTGACTGAAGCCGGATGTATCAACGAAGCAAAATGTGAAGCACAATAAGTGAACAATTTCATAATGCGGTACATGTATTTATCAAATTTTCTTTAAGTAATAATGGAAACTACATAGAAATTCAATGTCAGTGTACTATGTGCAAATTGTTGAAGCATTTGATACCGGATATGGTTATGGTTCATTTGCGCTAATAGGGTATCGTACCTAATTATTTGGTGTGAGATCGTCATGAAGAAATTATATCACCTAATCAAGAACGGTCGGAGGAGGTCCTTGGTGATGAAGTTAGTACAATAAATCATATAGAACATATGGTTGAAGATGCAATACAATCAATGCTCCATACTGCCGAAATTGATAATAACGACGTTAATGTCAAAGAAGAACCAAATATTTAAGCAAAAAAATATATGTTTTATTGGATGTGGCTGAGAAACTTCTTTGGAATGGATGAACAAGCGACACTCAATTATTGGTAGCTGCATAGTACATTGCAATGATATCAACATACAACTTATAGAAGCCGAATTTACAACTGTTGTACAAGCTTTTAAATGCCATATGTCATCCAATAATTTAATATGCAAAAATTATTATAAAGTGAAAAAACTTATGTCCTCTTTTGGTTTGTCGTATCAAAAAATACATGCATGTTTAAATGGTTGCATGTTGTTTTGGAAAGAAGACGTCAACCTTAGATATTGTAAAATATGTAAGCAGGAAAGGTACAAACCAAGAAAAAAGAAGGGAAAAAAAATTCATACAAGCATATATATTACTTATCTACCACTCCAAGACTTCAAAGATTATATGCATCATCTGTAATAACGCATCATATTAGACAACACAGTGTGAGAGCACTTGAAGAAAGTATGTTACACACGCAATCAATTGACAAACATGGAAAGCATTTTGATAAGAAACAACTTGATTTCATAGCAGAGAGCCATAATGTTAGACTACGTTTATGTATGGACGGATTTTCACCGCTTTCTCAGTTTGGTTCTGAATAGTCATCTTGGCCTATAATTAATATACCTTACAATCTACCTCCATAGATGTATATGAAAACTCCATATATGTTTCTCATAATTGTCATCCCCGACCCTGATGATCCGACAAAGGGCATCGATGTTTACTTACGACGCTAATCGAAAAGTTGAAAACATTGTGGAATGAAGGAGTTGAAACATATGACATATCAAAAAAAATCGGATGTTTGCTTCTTTATTATGGACCAGTAGCAATTTTTCTGCATACATAATGCTTTCAAATTATGGTTCGGTTGTTCGTTTTGCTTTTCCTTATTGTATGGAAGAAACACGAACATTGGTACCACATGCGAAGAAATTTTCATGGTTTGATTATCATCGATGTTTTCACTATATTAATCATCCTTTTAAAAGAGACAAAAAAAATTCACAGCTAACAGCCATGAGACTTTACGATCATCAATAATTTGATCAAGCAAAGATATATATATATGAATTTGTAAAACATTATCCAAGGATACATGAAACTGGACAACAAACTGAAATCCAAGGTAAATCGACGATTTATAATTGGTGCAAACAAAGTATACTTTGGAAATTGCCTTTGTTGGAAAATTTTCCTAATTCGTTATAACAATGATGTAATGCAAAACGAGAAAAAACATATTTGACAATATGTTTAATGCAATTTTGAATGTTAATAGCAAGACTAAGTACGATATGAAATCAAGACATGATATATAAGAAATATATAATCGTCCCGAGCTTCATATCAAGCCAAATAACAACAAAAAATCCAAAAGCATGCTATGAACCAGACAAACAAAGTTAAAGTACTGTTAGAATAAGTGGAAGGGTTACGAGTTCCCGTTGGATTTTTCTCCAATCTTCGTACATGCGTCGACTATAAGAACGGAAGATCGTACGAGATAAAAAGTCAAGTTTGTTACGTAATGATGAAAAATTTGTTACTTGTCACTTTCAAAGAACGGATGCCCGTAAAAGTTTGGAAGGTTGTAACAGAACTTAGTTTATTTTATAAGTAACTTTGTTCAACTACGTTAAAAGTTGATCGTCTACGTAAATCAGATGAAGAAATCTCTGTACTGATCTACAAACTGAAGAAAATATTTCATCCAAGTTTCTTTAATATAATGGAGCTTTTACCTGTTCTTATTCCAAATGAAGCACGTCTTCGGTGTCCTGTGCAATATTTATGGATGTATCCATTTGAGAGGTATGTTGTTAATACTAAGTATGAAAATATTAGTTTAATTATAAATATAAGTTAATTTTGAATTGAAATATTTTCTATTAGGTACTTAAATCATTTTAAGTGAGACATAAAGCTCGAGTTGAAGCCTTGATTTGCAGATCATATATCGAAGAAGAAGCTTCGTTCTTTTTCTTTTATTATTTCAATGATCATGTGAACTTATCATTTGAAAGTATTACGCGTTATGGTGAGGTCGTTGAATAAGATTTCCTAATCAATGTTATTTATTTTTAAACAAAATGGTTGACATGTTGGAAAATGTGTAAAAATATGGTTGGATAATAAAGATTACCATGTAGCGCACACATATATTTTTAATTGTCCTGAAATTGCAGTATTCATTAGGTAATTATCAGATTACAAGTTTTGATAAATTTAATTTAATACTGCATATGTAAATTAATAATAATGCAACATATTATGTTATGTTTGCAGTGTTCATGAATCACAAAATCCAAGCAATGATTTAAACAAAGATTTCGCTATTTGGCTTTCGAACTACGTTTATGATCCCACAAATTGAGTGGTCGATGAAGGATTGAAACATTTGGCATTGGAATGGAAAAATGAAGTTAAAACGCATCCAATATTTTTCGTTAATGGATGTAAATCCAATATCAAAGAAAATGGTATAGAAAAATTAACAAACAAAACAAGTGTATTTGTTAAATGTAGTTATGATCTTAATAATCATATAAATGATTTTTATGGCTGCAATTAACATATTTTATAAGACCGCGGAGGATGTTCAGATGCAATTGGTTCAGCAATGTTCCAACTTCTGTCATTAGCATGCATCCAAATTATAATCTTATAGATATAAAATATACTTCAAGTTGTCAAAAATACGATCATTTTGTGCTAGCCAAACAAGCCCTACAAGTTTATTACATTCTTTATCCATTTCTAAAAAGAGAACAAGCAGAATGAGGCAGCTTTTAAAACCATGGTAAGATATGAATTCGATGGAAAGAATATTCTAGACGAACAAGCCTATCAAGCAGATATCGAGGAAAATGTTGAAATAACAATTACTAATGGTCAAACTGATTTTAGACCTTTAAACGATGAGGCAAATATATTAGTCGAATCATTTGAGAGTGCAAAGGAAAACTATGTAGAACACGAGACCGAGTTTGAATCAGAAAACAATGAGGAGGGAGTAATATGCGATTATTTGTGCAATTAATCACGTTACATTTTTCTCATTAATATTGGTTTTAAACATTTTTTGCACCATTATATTGCATTTATCAAAGTTATAACATTTTGATGACATCAAGATACATGCAACACACAACACAGACACTCAGTCACAAACGAATATAAATGCATGCACACAACACATACATAATGCACAGCACGACATAAACAATGCACATACAACTATATCACATATAATAAACACGCACAAACGAGACATAACACATGCAACAACTCACACATATCATATACACACAAAATAAAATATTACGCATACATAATTCACACATATCATATTCACATACAACCAATACCAATAACACACAAACAATGATATATATATATATATATGTATGTATGTATGTATGTATTACATCGATTATAACATGCATTACAGTTTTTAATGATTCATCATATCATAATTATTATGAATTATCCATATGTCCTAACATAATAATATGATACATATGTATGCAACATGTGTTATGTCTTGTTCTTGACATTGTAGCTCTTTCCACTCGGGAGGTGAGAGTAGTGGTCCTTTAGAGCCATCAACTTGTCTAGTTATATATTTTTAGCCTAAAATCAATCGATCGTAAGTATCGAATTAGTAGCATAGTAGTATAAATTTTGTGTCCATGATATTTGTATAATTATCTAAAGCTCTGTTTTATATTTAATACGGGGGATTCGAGTTGGAACCATCGGGATTGGTTCTTGGCATTTCGAAGCAAGCATGCATGAGTAGGATGTCAGATTGTTGGTCCAAGTGGAATAAGGTCTCTGATCCTATCAGGGAGACCATCTGACATGATAAGGTCTCTGATCCTATTAGGGAGACTATCTGACAGGATAAGGTTTCTGATCCTATCAGGGAGACCATCTGATAGGATTTTCCTATGAGTTTATAACGTTTTATAATACGATTAATTATAAATGAAAAATTAGTAATATTTTCTCATTGTGCAAGGGACAGTAGATCTGCAGGAGGCCGACGTTTCCCTAATCCAGTGCCATTGGAATTCATAGACTGCAAAGAACTACATGAAGGTAATATTAGGCCCTAAGAAATCAAGGAAGAGACCAAACTGGATAGGTGCAGCTATATAGGATTCTTGGGTTAGGTGTTGGAACAATAATGAGTTCAAAGTAAATCTACAAATATTTCATTAATTGTTTTGTAATGATTAAATATATTATTCAATTTAAATTTGCAAGCGAAGTGGGAGAGGAATTTTGCAAATAGAAGTAAGAACCCAATAACACATCGTGGCGGATTCAAGTCTTTCCAGCATCATCTGAGGACTTGACAAATTTATTAATTATAATTTTAACAACAATTATATTAGTATATTGATCAGTTCAGTAAATAGCTATGTAGAATTAAAATATATATTATCTATTGTCGGAAAGAGCGCGTGTACATCTCGTGTCACTGATGGACGAATTTGCTCACACTCATGCATTAAAGCAAACCGACGATGCTGCCTGCCTCACATATCAATGCGAGGATGAGGATAAGGAGACAACAACATATGTACATATATTTAAAATTTTAATTTATTAATATCGATAAGTTTAATAATTAGCTATGTAAAATAAATATAATGTTCTGCAAATTTTCAATCGATATTTTTTTTGCATTATAGGTAAAGTTTCAAGGGGCATAGATATAGTACTTGAGGGATCAGATCGTGATGAGTTGACGCACGGGGAAAAATATACTATTTTTGACTCTGTTATGGATTCGACGCAGCGAAATTGGCATTACGGCTACGAGACCCAAGCGGTAATCTTGTAAACATTACAATATTGTATTTAATGTGAATACATACAAAATTAATTATTATGCAACTACTTGATCTACCTTAAATATGAAAACAACAATTCACATCTTTTTTTCTTCTATGTAAATATGCAGAAAATAAAAATGATAGGTTAACAAATCATTTAAACAATGTGAATACTTGCATAGTTACAACAAACTAACATCTAGATATAGTTACTAAGTTGCATTATTGTTTGTCTGTGACATATCTAATTTTCCTTGAACAATATTTATTTCATAAAGGCAAAATCATATTAAAGATGATAATTACTTCAACAACATTGCACAAGTAGTTTAGATGTCTTTGTATTTTATCGTTTTGGCCTTTGTATTTTTTTACATGGTTTATATGTCTTTTTTAATTTGTTGCGCGCATCTAATTGTTTATTTTAATGTAGTTTAGATGGGAAATACTCTGATGGCGCTTATATTTCTATGTTTTCAACTACGCATTGTTTAGTAAGAATATAATTAAAATTTAAATGTGAACAATTTTCATTCTATTTGTAGGCTAGGACAACTCAAAATGCACAGGACAAAGATAGAAAAAAAAACTTAGAGTCATGGTTGTGAAAATGTAGAGGCAGGATCGTCTTTGAGCTATGCATATGGAGCTGTTGAATCAACGTTTATAAGTATATGCAGCAACATAGTTCCTACCCTTCGTTGTCTGATGATTCCAGAGGAGAAGACAATGCTTGTGAGGTACGCTTTATTGTGTTCGTGCTTGTGCTTGTGCTTGGATGTTGTACATATTTACTTGGATTTGGTGAGGATTATGTTTTGATGTTGTATACATTGACTTGGAGTTAAAGGGGATGTTATGTTTTAATGTATTATTGATGATATACACTTGTTTTAATGATGTGCGACGTTTGTGGGTTTAGACTGAGAATGTTTGGATTTTTAATTTTGTATATATTGATGTTTATTTGGATTATGTTGGATCACTGACGGCCCTTTACTAAAGCGGCTGAAGCCATTGCTTTGGGCCTCAGCAAAAGTCGGGGCACCATACTCCTGCAAGTTATTAAATGAAAAAAAATAACAAAGCTAGGGCATACAGCCACAACCGTTTGAACTGAACTCCGTGAAGATCGAAGGCCAAACCGAAGCCACGGTGATGGAAGGGCGACTCGACTAGTTCTCGACAATAATAAGGTAAAGTCACAGTCGAATATCACGGTGATCGATTTGAATTAACGATTGTTTACTAATTTTGATATTCACAATGATCGATTCACGATTTAATGATTGATGATTCACGATTGTTTACTGATTTTCATACTCATAGTGATCGATTCACGATTGAAAGATTAACGATTCACGATTGTCTCACATCAGCGCAGTTTTGACTGATTTTGGATATTGTTTTTGTTAAGTTTTAACTCATGTCCTTGGTTTTATGTACTGTTTGCAATTAATGTTCGAGATCTTAGAGGTATAACCCTATTCCATTTGTCCTTTCAGATTCCAATGACATTTCAACTTTTCAGTTTTGATCCTATTTTGTATGTTAATTTTGGATTTGCAAACATATCCATATTTTATATGTTATAACTCTGAGTTAGTTAATTATAAAATATGGATTGATTTGTGTAATACGAATTAAATCAAAATCGGTATGTTTAGTCTATTATTTGAAAAAATAGATAATATACTATGGGTTGACAATTATTAATGGATTCTATTAATAATTAGCTTATGTAAAATTTACCCATAAACAATTAAATTCATGTGGTGGCTAATGTTTTTTAGTCGAATCTTTTATTTAAAAAAAAATTAGCTTCAAATTACCATGGTAAATATTTGTGCTAATTTATAACGATAATTGCATTATTTTCGGCATAAGGGCCTCAATTCTACAATTCGCTTTAGGCACCAAAACTCCTAAAACCGGCCCTGTGTTGGATGTTTATATTGTTTATGTTATTATTATAATGTGTTACATATATACATGTACATATATATATATAGGAGCATTCAACAACACACCTAAATTGCAGCACCCCAAAAGCCCCCGATATCCACCATTCGTTTAATTATATATATGTTAGTGGGTGAGGGGATACTTAGTGGAGGAAAAGTGGAACATATTTAATTATAAACGAATGGAAGATATCAAGGGACTTTTGGAGTGCTGCACTGTTAGGGTATTGTTAAATGCTCCTCATACATACATACATACATACATGCATACATACATACATACGTATATATATATATATATATGACATGGAAAAGTGGTTACTCTCGCACGCCAACCCCCAAGAGTGGGTTAAGACATACTCAAATAACAAAAGCAGTGAAATGTAAAGGGACACACAAATTTTTATAATGGTTCGGCACTAACGTCTACGTCCACTTTGTAGTAACCATTCATTATCATTATATCGATTACAATGTTCATCCAAGTTCGGACACTTTGAATGCACAAAGTTGTATAATAGATTCCCAATTTTGACCAAAATTTCCTGCTTCTTCTTCCTTAAGGCCAAAGTGTATTAAAATAAACACTTTTACCCAATGAAAAGCTTTAATGTCCAAGAATATCCCAGAATGTCCAAATATGCTCCAAAGTGTGAGTTTCACACTTGGGGTTGTGCAAAGCAAGCCAAAAGTCCAAGTGAATGCCAAAAAGTTATAGGCAAACTTCTTTATGATGCTTATAAATCCCAGAAGTTTCCCAAAGCCATATGAATGACCATGGAAGCTATTAATGAGGTCTAAAGAAAGCTCTTTAGTATGCCCAAAGTCCAAAAATGCCAAGCCAAGCCAACCCCTTTCAATGCCAAGAGGGGGTGGGGTATTTATAGGGTAAGTTTTCATGCATCAACCAAAATTTCATATCTTGGGGGAGTATGAAATTCGTATCCCCGGGACTTAGCCAAAAAATCGACTCCAAGCTCCAAAATTTGAATCCTGAAGAAAATCCCAAAAACTAGTGATCGGCACATGTTGATTACCTGAAAAGCAATGATCAACACGTACCTGGCGAGTGCTAGATCACTTTGCCAAAAACATATCCGCCCATGCCAATTTCACATCGCAACCCAATATTTTGCCTTTAAATCCCTGAGGCATGCACATGTATTTCACATCGCATTCCGGGGTGATCAAGTAATTTTCCGCATTCGAGTCCCATGCCAGATCCGATGCATGATCGAATTCAAATTTCGGGATGCGAAATCCCCGTCGTGCACCAGAGATTTGAAGTGATTGACACGTGATTTCATATCCGATCAAATACGAAATCCTGGGATGCAAAACATTGCCAGATCCAAGCCTGTTTTCTAACCTAGTTTTTTGCCTCGATCCATCCGTGTCGACTACGACTTTTGGAGTGATCGAACCGTGAAAAAACAGAATGTGAATATTCTTTGCCAAAACACTTTGGACCGAATCCGAAGGTGATCACCAAGCTTTTTGGTGATCATATCGACCCGATCACCATAATTTGAGTGATCCATCCATGACATTTATGCTTGAGTGTTTGTCCGTTTTTCCAGATTTCCTGAACACTTTGCGACTTCAATCATAAACTTGATGTGCGACTGCTTTGCCAAGAAGAGAGTCAACACTTTGCTCCTCAAAACGTATCTTTCTTTATTGAAGGGAGATGTGTTTTGCGAGTAAACCAGAAATCCAAGAATCCTAAATCAAAGCCGGGATAAGTCCGAAGGGTATTCCAATTACTAGAAAGCAAAAAGCCCACGATCGCATCGGACTATGTTAACCACAAAACTAAAATGCTAGACAACCTGAAAGTCGCGATCCTGTTGGATCCTACTTAACTGAATTCCACGATCACTCCAGATCCTACTAGCCATAAAACCAAAGCCTGAGATCCAATGAAAGCCGAAGATCGCTTCGAATCGTTTCTCGAGAGATTAGAAAAATAATCATAAAAACTGAAGTAACCAGAATAACTAGGATAACCGAGATAGCCATAATAGCCGAGGGAGCATAAGGATCTGAGAGCTAGAATAACCATAGTTGGTAAATCAGGGAAACCCGAAATCCATAAAACTGAATAATTAGATGAGTCTATGGCGCTCTTGCCAAGCCCCGGCAGGAGGACCAAGGAGAAGCCAGGTAAGTAAAGTCCTTATTCGAGTTGTAATTCAATACGGATTTATCCAATCGCATCTCGTTGAAGGAATCCGTAGCCAGCCTTTATGGGTCTAACCAATCGCTATCCAATAATAGTGCACATAGTTGGTCGGTATGAGTTCATCCTACCGTTCTTTCGCGATGGAACTCATAGTTCATTGATATGAGTTCATCCTACCACTCTCCGACGGCGTAACCAATAGTTCATCGATATGAGTTCATCATACCGCTCTCAGGTGGCAGAACCTATAGTTCATAAGTTCATCCTATCGTGCTTCGGTGATGGGACTTATCTATATGAATCCATCCTATCACTGAAGGAGTCACTACAAGAAAATTAACTTTTAGTTGCAAATATGAGTAGCGTTTGTAATTTGAATGCTAGCATAGACTAGATAATGGAAAGAGGTGGTGAAATTCACCCTCCACCCCCCAACCCGCGCTTAAATCTTTTGTGAAAATTATTCGAAGTACTACTTTTTGCATTCCTTCACATCCACTTCAGAACAAAGCTCTTAGAAAACCCTACCTTGGCATTTCCCTACCCCATTCCAAAAACTACTTCTCTGGTCTACTCCACCTTTGAAGCGCCAAATCGTCTTTAATCTACTAACACACAAGAAAGACCTAAATCGTCGATCTATCACAAGCCCTAAGTCGTTATCTTTCCAACATACAATCTTCACAGTAGACAAACTTAACGTAGGTAACAACTATGATTTTGTTTCTTCTTCTTGTTATTTTTTCGTTAGCTCAATTGATTATATACATTTTAATACTTGGGCAATTTGACCACGTTCAGCGAAAGTCACGTTGAAACTTGGAAAGTACAGTAGGATTTTATTGCTTAATTTTTCTTTTACAACTATTTTTACAGCTATTGTGATAGTTATAAAACAAATGCTAAAATAAAATATAACAAAAAAATTATGACCAGAAACCATCTGATGTTAGTATTGATGTCGGAAAAAAGATCGAAAAGATGGTGCATTTCCATTAATTTATGATATTTGAAGCTAACAAATTTATGTACATTATTAGATTCCTAATGTACCTATCATGATTACTCTATTGAATGTCAGCCACAAGCAACTATTAGTGGAGATGAGCTACAACCCCATGCTCATCTATCTCTTTTTATATCTTTGTTAGCCAACAAAAAACCCTTATATGATGTTTATAAAATAAATAATATTTTACAAAGAAAAAGGTAAAGTTAGAAACTAATTTTCATATAGTCCAAACTAAAAAGGAAAAAAAGAAGAAAAAAATAATAGCATAGGTAGGAGCTTTGATTACTTAAAAGGAACATCACACAATAAAGCATTTGAGATGATCGCCGGCAAAAAACAAGAAAAACAAATATGACACAAATTACAATATAGTCTACAAGGTTGATTCCATTAGTTTTCAGCTATGTGTGGGTTCCAAAACAAGGAGTACCTTAAATGCACTAAATTAATTACTATTATGTTTTTCTTCTCTTTCACTGGAGAGAAAATAGTAGAACGAAGATTACTGAATTTATATGCGTATGCTTATGCATATATTACTGTATATGCATTAAAACAATTTTGAGGAATGAAAGGCAACTGATTGCCATGAATCCAAGCATTTCTTTATAAAAACGATAATCCATCAGCCATAGTTGTGAAAATTATGCATAATGCTCGATATATCATAGACGGCTAGTAAGGTTGATTAAGGTTTAGTTGTATATTTAGCTGCCTCTGTAAGTGCAATGCCTTATTCTGTTCGTAGAGTCGGAGTGTATGATGATTTATGTGTGGTCAAGCTATGTTTACTCTTTTTTGTACAATAGAAAACGAGGGTTATGTTATATTTCTTTTAACTGCACACTACTTGGTTACAAGATGAAAGCACACATAGCCAAATAACATATATATCATTCTATATTTATCCATATATTCATGTTTCTTATGGATGCATAGAGAGTAAAATTAAACGATTATGAGAGGTGTAAATTGCTCACAGCATATTATTTTGTTACACTACAAGAACAGTTCTACTTGTCAAATGGATCTCTAAAAGTGATGAAATAACCAGAGGTAAATCACATGGCTAAACCTACATGGATAACCTGCATTTTCATATTGTACTTTTAGGATAGCTTTATTGTCTTAATTTGAGTCTAGGGATAATCCTATGAATTCTGATACGAAAAACTATTTTCAAGTCAAGATCTTACAATAAGTGCTAATTAGATTAATAAAATTAAAGCATCAGCCTACTTTATATACAGTACATATAACAAATAGAGTAACAAAAAGATACAATTATCATGGTAATAGTACTTTAAGTCACACAACTACTCAAAACTAAGATTACCTCTCAGAAATAGATTTAAGTTAAAAAATGTTAAATTATTAAATTTCAAAGCAAAAAACTTATTTAGCAGGAATTGTAGCATTCATATTAGATTAATATTCTGTAAATGATAATTCATTACACGAAGTTAATAAAATCTATCATCTTATATAACCTTGTGATTACAGAAACCTATAGGGTTGTACAAGTTGGATTAATTAAGAATTCTATATCCTGAATTTATCACTTACAGGCATCTTTGATCAATTTTTCTTGTTTGAAATAACATCAGGTGGCAATTAATACTTTACTATGGTTTAGTCTATCATGATTACACATAATCCTTAAGAATTTATTACCATAAATTAGTCTGTTAAATGTAACTAAAACATAATTTCATCTCTTCTTTATTATATGTTTTAGGAAAAGATATAAATA
Organism: Allium sativum; assembly: GCA_030737875.1. Taxonomy (NCBI): domain Eukaryota; kingdom Viridiplantae; phylum Streptophyta; class Magnoliopsida; order Asparagales; family Amaryllidaceae; genus Allium; species Allium sativum. Next base: position 72,810,937 of record CM060923.1, on the reverse strand, counting down.
TAATAATCTTGGTTAGAAAAAAAATTAGCCTCTCATTCAGTGCTCATATTGTAGCAGATAATGGCTTGCATTCACAGGATCAAATTCATGTTTCTTCTCTTTGACAATTTGCTCAGCAGACTAGTAAGAGATTTTTTGATTCTTCAGTGATATGGATATTCATTTTGGAATACTATATGCATACTGTTTTATTCTTTTCTTTTAGTTTATATTTCAATATCATTTCCTTTGTTTTGTGTAGCATTTTTTCTATGGAGTTGTACATATGTTGCATTACAATGGATCTTGCATGCCTATTGGTTTTAATTATGGAGTTACATATGTTGCATTACGAAGGATGAAAAAATAACGAGGTAAGTGTTATTTTGAAGCGCTGGGGTGGGAAAGGGAAATAAGGGGTGATAATAGAATTAGCTATAGTATATGTACGTTAAACAAATAAATTGATTTCCAAGGAAGAAACTTTCTTAGCATACAGTTTGTTTAAATAATTATGCTAATTTTAATATTGTTGGTATATAAAATAGTTAATATTCCCATATTTAAGTTGAAATTAGATGGAATGCAGATGCTCATAGCAAAAGTAGCATCTCTATTTTTGTGCTTAGCAATTTATACCCCAAGAAACTGAGCAAACATGATGTGATATCAATGTGTGCCTGTAAGTACTTGCTTATAAGACAAGGTATTATTTTTCTTGAATATTTCCTTATATCACACTGTTTCCAATATTTTTCCTGCAAGCATTTGTTGTTTAGGATATGATGCAGATCGTGGTCGTTGGAGTCATCAAAAGAATAGAGAAGAAGGATACTAGTGGTGCTTAGGTCACCAAGGCTTCAACTAAAAAGAAGTGATTGTGAAGTGGAAATGGAATGCTGGTTCGACATTACTTAAATATGTTTGGACATTATTCTTTAAAAAAAAAGGAATATCGTAATATATTATTCTAAATCTTTTCGTTAGAAGAGTCATCTGATAATATTGGATTATTAGGAATGATATCTTAAGCTCTTCAGCTCATATTTTAATAGAACTATGACTAGATTTTGGATTAGGAAGTTAACTTGTATATATGTGGAAACCGTTTAGTCCTACATTTTGATATTTTGCCTTTGTATATAACGGTTATTTCAGACGCGCTGACCAAAGTTAAGCCTCGTAATTTCCTAACTATTGTTTGAAATCTTTCCAGGTACACAGTTCATTTGTTTAAAAGTCTACATTCAGTTTAGTTGTAATTTTATTGACATTTTTATCAACAGAAAAGAAATTGAAGTATGATAGGCTGGTGAAAATAATGAGGGGGTTGGTGGATGGAAGTCGAATTATAATATTTCACCATACTAAAAGAGTCTGTGATCAGGCGACCAAGCAACTCAGAATGAGTGGATGGTTTCCATTATCTATTCATGGTGATAAACAACAGTAAGAGAGAGAGATTGAGTTTTGGAAGTTTTCGAAAACGACAATAGTCCGATAATGGCTGTAATTGACGTTGCTGATTGGGGTCTTGGTATGAATGCCTAGTGTTATTAGTCTTGAACTCCTTGGTAATTTTTCATCTCAAGGATGGTAAGTTGATGGGTTCGTTTTCTTCTTATTCTAGCTAGTTTCTAACTAAAAGTGTTATTAGCCTTGAACTCTTAGTGTTATTAATAATTTTTAACTGATTGTTTAATCTTTACTACCATGTACACATGGGCATTGAGTTTTTGTTCTTTCTAGTTTTAAACACTATTTTTAGAACATGAAACCATATTTTCTCATGTTTACATTTTCTCACCAAGCTGAAGAAATTAAAATTACAAGATGATTAGGCAATGATTCATACAATGTCTGTCGGAGATAAAGCTAGCCTCAATTTAGCTTTGATAAATCATATCAACGTTAGGATGTGTTGCTGTTATGTCAGTTTATGGAAAAATCGCTCAAAGATAATTACATGTCTAATGCAAAACAAGTGAATAATAGGGAAGTGAGCAGTGCAAAAAAACTTCTTAATGATATATGTGTATATGGAAGTTTCTAGGTATTAATCTTGTATCAATCCACTTTTGGTAGCATTGTCAATGAGTTGCTACCTAGTCATTTAGAAAAAAGACAAGTGTCTTTTTGTTTGAATGAGTAGTTGTGTGACTATGGCTTGGAGATATTTTACCATACTTAAGCACAAACACCTCAAATATTGCTGGAACCTACATAGACAAAAAGAAAACAAACAATATAAATCTCAATTGCGTATTATAGTCATATACATTGTTAGTAAGTAATAAACATGGGATGAAATGTAGCTGTGTTCTGTGATATACTGGTTCAACCATATGTTCAAGCAACAATTGTTGTTATTTCTTCACCACCTGACCAATGTGATAAGGAGCCTGTTGATTTTCAATTCAGAACCAGCCACATCAACTTTGACTACGATTCATGCCCATTTCTTTGATTTTTTGACACATATACTACTACTTACTATATATTTAGTTACATACAGTCCATTCAAGTTTACTTCAGTATTCTTATTTATATATATGGATTATATAATGATCTATTGGCTTTGAGTGGGTACATAAGTTAAAAGGACAACGTCGTATGATTGTTGGATCTAGATTAACCCTAGAGGGGGGTGAACAGGGTTTATTGAATAAATTTGGATATTAAAAATATCATAAAACAAATTGCAGCAGATAAAATAAATGCAGAAAATAAATAACACAGTTTTTACCTAGCTTCGGCAAATCTGCCTACAGCTGCATTCCCCATGATTTTTACCAGGTATTAAAATAGATCCCGCTTACAAAACCTATAAACTCACAAACCCTTCTCCTGTTCTAATCCTATGCTCGAAACCCTAAACTGATTTCTGTCCCCTAAAATCAGATTTTCCCTTTGCTACAAACCCGTAGCTAGCAAAGCCTAGTTATTACAGACACTAGGAAAATGCTAGTTAAAATCCTATAATTAGATGACCTAGTTTTATAGACAAACTAGAAAACTGAACGAAGATTTACAAACGAAAAAACAAAACACTCAAAATAAAAACAACTTAAAAACTGTTAAGCCCGTAATAAATATAAATAAGCCGACCCCCCTTTTATTCTTTGCAAAGCTTGTCTTAAAAAATGTTGGTCGACTTTACCAAATTAGGGTTTCCTGAAATCCCAAAACCTTGACTTTGATTGTTGAAGAAAAATGGTTCTCTGAGTATCTTTGGCTGTTGCCATTCTAATCAATAATTTGGGACTACTTGCGATCGAAACAGTGAGTAATTTCTGGTTTGAATTTTTGTTGAGCTTTCATATTGATTGTTGCTTATTTTGATCAATCTCTTTGCCTATGGAATGTCGGTGTTTATATGGAATTATAAAATCCCAATAATCTTCTCTAATTTCCCATAAATTGGCTTGACATGATTACGTGATTTTGGTTGCCTAGTTTGAATGGTTCGACTTTGATGATTTGTGAGAATTTTGGAAATAAATGATATTGTTTGTGGCCCCTTGAATTTATCCCTTGTGTATTTGATTATTCTTGCCCAAAAGAAAATTTCTTGATTGATTCCATTTTTGGAAACAACAAAATTGGTTTTGCCAAAATAAAAACTGTGATAACTGGTAATCAATTTGTTGCCCAAAATTGTTTCTTGAATTTTTGGCAAGACTAGAAAGCTTTGATTTGGAGAAAAAAATTTCCATACTTAACTCATTCAAAAACTGAAAAAAAAAGTTTTGGCCATTGTCTTTTATGCTCTTGCTTAATTAAATGTTTTCCCAAAAATATTTTTGGAAAAAATTGTCATGCCATGAACCAATTGAAATTGTTCAAACTCACCCTTATGTATTACTAGAAACAAATCGAAGAACCTCTTGCCAAAAATATGTTCTGATTGTAAATCTAAGTTTCCTGGAATCATTAAAAACTGCTTGTCTTCGGCCTGCAGTTCTTTTGCGCTACCATATATTTGCCATTCATTTTTCAACATGGTATTTTCCTTGAATCTTGCTTTGATTACTTGGGCATTTCCATATTATCACTTGCTGTCAAATACTAAATATTGCTGGGCTGTTTGTGAACCATTTTAGATTTTCATTGTTGTGTGCACTCCTTGTTTGTTGTACTTCTGTTATGTGTGCTTGAGATGCTTGAAATTTTAGCTCGCATGGCTGAGTCATATTTGATTTGTTGTGTCCATGTGTTCAAAAGTTCCAATAGCATGGATGATTCCATTTTGACCTTGCTCCATTCATGTTGACTTGCACATGTGTGTACATCCACTTGTATGAATCCTTGTGTTGTTGCACTCTTTTAGCTGAGTGTACATGTGACTTTCTTGAGACATTAAAAACTTGGTTGCTCCATTTGAGCTATTTTGATTGTTCGTGAAGTTACATTGAAACTGAAGACTTAATTATTGTTTAAATAAAAAATTTATGGACATTTCATTTTCAATGTTGCCTATCTTGCACTGATGAAAAATAACATTGCCATATTTGTGTTTTGAGCTGAACAATTTGCATGCACTGCTATCACATGTATATTCTTGCTAGGATACAAGCTTGTGCTTGTTTCGACCTGTTGAAAATCTGAATTGTTCTTGTACACTTGGCTCTTACATTGACCATGCATGATTGTTTTCTAGCTTTGCTGTTTGGACTTGAATTTCACCATTGACTTGAGTTTGAATGTGCTGCCTTTGTACATGGTCAAGCAGTGCACATCTTAACTGGATTTTGCTTGCTGTCTTGAGCACTATACATTATTATGCGTGTGCATGTATCACCATATACATACATGTGTGTATATAAACACATGTGTGTGTGTTTGTATTTTTTTCTTGAGTGTTTATGGATACTTAACCCATGCACTGTGCATGTTTGTCATGCTTTACCTAAACATAAAATATTCAATATATTTGTCCCTTTCTGACCATATTGCCCCTGCATAGAAAATATGTGTATATACATACACATGTATGTGTATACATGTATAGTGCACGGGCAGACTATATATATATATATGTGTGTGTGTGTGTGTGTGTGTGTGTGTGTGAGAGAGAGAGAGAGAGAGCATTACAGATGATGTCAGCCTTGTGGTACTTACAGTGTATCACTGTGAATATCACAAGTTGTTTGGACACAGATGGATGGATATATAAATCAAATCAAGTCATGAAATATGATGATAAACACACCAAAATTCTGAGGCAAATAAATTTTAAAATAAAATTATATCTGCTAGAATTTAAAATATTTTTGTTCTTATTTATTGTGTGTTTCTTCTGTGACAGGTAAACAAAAGACTGGACTAACAGTGAGGTAGACAGAAGACAGAAGATAGAAGACAAATGAGTGTAACTGTATATGAGTGTATGAATGTATTTGTACAACTGAGTGATTGAGTGAACTATAGTGAGGACTAATGCAAACAAATGAAGCTGAATGTGAATGTATTGTATTTCGGGGAAATATACAAATAGTGGAGTTATAAGTTGTACTGTTGAAATAAAATATTATATTTAAATAAAATACTGCTTGAATATTTAAATCATTTTGCAGTAGTATTCTATATAAATATAAATATTATATTCTGTGTGTGATGTAGTATAACAGTGCAATTACAAACACATTTATAATAATAAATATATATGGTTGTTATCATCAAATAAAAATCATAGGATTGTTAGATACAACAGCCTCCCCCTTTTGATGATGACAAACATAAAATAAGATTTTGAATATAATATTATAATAAATATGTTTGACTGTGAATTATTGAACTCCCCCTATTTGAATGCTCCCCTACACCAAAACTTCCCCCAGATATGTGCACGAGCGAAAAACCATAAATGAAACTTCAATATTAAAATATTCAAAGAATATCCACTCTTGATCAAAATCTTATCCAACTCTCCCCCTTCGTTATCATCAAAAGGATACTAAAATTAAAATAGTGATGAAATAATTGACTAAAAATATATTATTACCTTAAGAGGAAGAATGCTCATCATAAAATCTCAATTAATCAGAAAAAATAATAATATCCTAAGAACTAGAGGCAAATTTCACATTGTCGAATGATGGATTTACGATGAATTTTACAAAAAATGGAGGGAGTTAAAAAAATATAATTCCAATTATTTTTAGATAAGATTTTAAACATGAAGCACAAAATAGTGATGGATTTGGACTACGATTATAAATTCAATTTAAGCGACGCAATCAAATAATCTCAAATCCGATTAACTGTCAATCAACAAATCATAATACATGATAAAATATTAACACATTTCACAAATTAGAAAATGGATTGATAGTCTGGGTTTTACACACCAAGGAGAATTTCATATAAAAAACTTATTTATAGCAAATTATTTCCTTTTCCTTTTTTTATATTTAATAGCACATTGACCATGCATAACTAGATCTTGGATTTTTAAATGAGGTCAGTTGCAGCTTAAAAATAAGTAATCTCATAACCATGTATAACCAGAGCTTGGATTTTTAAATGAGGTTAGAGAAACACTTATGAGTATTATAATTTTATTATTTTTTGTTCCAAAAAGAAAAAAAACTCCTCGGTATATAAAACCAATATAGATGATAGAAATGTGGTAGGTACGGAAATGGTTGTGAAATAAATTTCTAAATTAATCACGTTATGAAATATGATCAACTGTAGTGGGATTTTTGAAAATTTTCAATTATCACTAATTCTGAAAAATAATATAATCACAATTCCATCACAAATATTTCCACTGTTTATTGAAGATGATTTTTAGAAATATTAAACTCTCCATATTAATATAAAATCCTGATGGATGACAGAATGATGATATACTAAGAAGATGTTCGTGAAATAAATGCCAATTCAAAGATAATATAAAAATTGGTCAATCAACATGAAAAATTTAAACAAAATTTCCTCTTGTTCTGAAATATACTTTAGTCACATCTCATCATAATCTCAATTATCTGATAATAATTTTGATGAGTTTAAAATACAGTTCAACTTTGGTTATTGATTTCAGTTTTTGAATAAATAATCAATAAATGATTTTAAAATTGAAAAATCAATTACAAGAGGTAATCAGAAAGATCTATAAAAGATAAGAGGGATTTTAAAAAAGAATATACAAGATGAGAATCAGAAAGAAAAAATTTAGTACTTCTAAACTTATACCACTTGTTGTCTCTGTCAACTAGGATTTTAATATGACACCAATGGCTAACAAAGGTATCTCAGACAACAATATTCAATCACCAAGCCCAAGCAATTAAATCTAGTAATTCAGTTCCATCAATCAAAGCAGCAAGACACATTCAGAATAAGTTTCACAAGAAAGTTCTCAAACAATTTTCAACAAGTCCAAGAAGACAAATCATGATCCAAGATTTAAAGAAATGGTTTATTTGAAACCACTTGAAGGAATGTGAAAACTTCAAGATTCAATGAATCGATCACACAAGGTTATTAATACCAAAGCCAAGGAGTGTGTGGGATTCAAGATATTAAACAATATCAAATGATTTCAAACAAAATAATATCCAAGTAAGTGATCATGATTTCAGAATGAATTTCAGGATGCAACACAAGAATGATTTTCAACTCAGAGTAGTTAAGTCAATCAGAAAATCTCTGAAACTTTTATCAGAATAGCAGATGATACCAAAATAAGCAGTTATCCAAAAGCATTTTCAAAACGATTTCTTTTATCAGATCAGCACAACAATCAATTTCAAAGAAGACTTGTTAAGAGAATTTTTCATAGATATTTCTAATAGACTCAAAAGATGATTCATGATCCAAAATACAATTTATTTGAAATCACTAGAGGGAATATGAAATTTTCAAGATTTAATGAATCTATCACACCAGATTATAAATTTCAAATCCAAGATGCATGTAAGATTCAAGAAATCAATAATTTTAAATGATTTCAAACAATCAATTATTCAACCCAAATGATCATGAAATAAAAATGAGTTTCAATACCAGATTTTCAAAAAAAAATTACAATTATTTCTGACAAGCACAAGAGAAATTTTCTGGATATTTTCATTAAGCGTGTCCAAAAATAGTTTAATTGAAATCACATGAAGAAATGTGAATTTGGAGATACAATGAATCAATCACACAAGATTAATAATTTCAAATCTAAGAAGTGTGTGAGATTCAAAATATAAAAAAATTCAAATGATTTCAAACCATCAAATATCAACCAAAAATGATCATGAATAAAAATGAATTTCAAGATGTAACACAATGATTTACGTAAAAAAAATCAGAAACAATCAAGCCAATCCAAAAATCAATGAAATTATCAAAACTAAAAAAATAGCAGTGTGCTGTAATAATATAAATTTTCAAATCTTTCCAAAATGAATTGGAAGAAACTCAAAACAACAAAGGTGTGTGAAATTTCATTAATTTGTCTGATCTCCAAAAAATTAGAATTCAAATTAATTCTGTTCAAGATATAACAAGAATGCTTCAACACAGTTAGGAATTTAGAACTCAGAAAAGAGTTAAACTTCAAAATAATTGCAGATATTTACAAGTTTAAATTTAAGATCTGGAAATGATTAAAACATGAGAGTTGTATTCGAATGAAGCGAATTTCCAGAAAACCAAGAATTCTGCAATTGGAAGTTAAGAAGCTCAAAAATCAAAAATAAAAAAATATGGCAATTTCAATTTCAAATCAGAATAGTCAACAAGAAAAAATAGAAGGGGTTGAAGGAGAGATAACAAAGAAAAAACAAAGAATAGTAACAGAGATGAGTTTAGAGATCTTACCAGAATATGATGTGAGCAAATGAATCTCTAACTCAGCAAACTAGGCTAAGGAACTATGAATAACTCAAAGATGTGGAACAACTCGAATTCATTTTCTCTTTTCCAAAGCAGTTCCTCAGCCTTCTCCGGTACCTAACAGTTTAGGGGATCGAGTGGTCTAACAAAATCATTAAAACCACTTTGAAACGTGTTCACCCCTTCAGGTACCCAAACCTGCTAGTATAACAAACCATTTGAATTTATCATTATACCTTTAGGAACCCATATCTGTTTGAATTTTAACTGAACTCATTTTATTTCCATTTGGGATCAAGATTGTTTGAATGGTTTGTTACCAAACAAATTCTTATTTTGTTCATGACTTAGAAATCCTTTGAAATTATCAGAGTTTAAATTTTCAAAATGATCTTTTTTAAAATAATGAAGAGTTTTTAAACCAATTTGGATTCAATTTTTCAAAGCCATCAAGTTTTCCAAAAACGCCACCATTCCTATTACCAAAAGAAACTTGATTTTTCAACAACATATTAAAAGATTATTCTCCCCTTGAAAAACGTTTTAAACTCAATTCAAGATCGTTGATTTTGGATTTAAGATCAAAATTTGTTTCATCGAATTAGAACAATGATTAATGTTGATCTTTTCCTTTCAGTGTTATTTTGTTTCAAAAACCAGTTTTCTTCTTCAAGCATTTTGATTTTGGTTTTGACTCAAAAATCTCAGATTCAAATTGATGTTTTTCAAGTTCCTTGAAAATTTCAATTTCCTTTTCAAGTTCAGTCAAGATTAATTCAGATTTCTGTAAATTTTGATTTTCAAAAAGTTTATGTTTGGAATTAAGATTATCCAACTCCTTTTGCAAGGCATCATTTTTATAAAGTGGAAATAAGGCTCTGCCCCCTGTTTTAGTTTTAAATATAACCCACATCCCCCCTTAAGTTTTAATGCATTTCCGGTCCCTGTTTTCCATACTTCCGCCTTTTATGTTTTTGTGCCAAAAAAAATGCGCTGACATTAAAAAAAAAAAATCTAAATTTTGGAAACCTCCATAGAAGTCCATGCAAATTAAAAAAAGGTTTCATACATGTGTGCAAATTTTACCAGTAGTTGCACACGTGTTTGCAACTATTGTATACGCTGTTTTTGTTGAAAATCTGGACAAAAACTTGCATACGTGTGTGCAATTATTCTGAAATACTTGCACATTTCTATGCAAGTATTTCATGAAGAAAAGTTAACTGAGTTTTTGTCTGTGGACTGTTGCATGCATGCGTGCTACTTTTATGTTTTATCTGCACACCTAAATGCAAATAAATTCGAACTGATTTGCAAGTGTGTGTATTATTGCATATTTTCATGCAAGAATTATGCTATGTTTGCATATATGCATGAAAGTATTTTCAACACAGATGCATAACAGAAATTCTTACACAGATGTATGCATGAAAATCCAAATATGTGCATACTAGTATGCATTTAACTGCTGTTTTCGACGTTTTTCTAGTTTTTTTTTGACATGGTTTTTGATGTTTTTTTTTGCTGAATTTTTTTGCGTTTATCTATTTTAATTAAATACGAATTTACATGATTTTTTTTAATATTTTCACTGAATTTTCAGAAAAAATAAGAACTAAATTTACAATAAGTTTATGACCGGATGTGAGCCTAATTTTAAAACTTACTAGGGACCTATGCCAAACAGACCCTTTTATAAATTAGCTCATCTTGATTTTATTTTAAAACCATAATTTCTTTTTCGAGTTTCTAAAGATTTTTATTGAGATGAGCTAAATCATTTTTCAAATTGAAACAATTCTTGCAAACGGAATTTTCATGTTTTAATTTCGACATATTATTTTTGTGAATCAATTCATGATTTTCAGACTTCAAAAGTATTTTTTCCTTTGGAGTTTATTACCAGGTTTAGTTAAATTGAACACATGTGTAACACCCCGTGTTTTCGATAAACCTTAAAGTAACAAATTAAAGAATAATTAATTTTAAATTTGGGAATTAAGGAAACGGGATACGCCATTGCGTTCATCTCGGAATTCTGGTTGAGATAGAGTCCGAGTTTGCGTGAACTGGACTTCGTATGAAGAAGTTATGACCTTCAGAAGTTTCAAAAATTTGAAATTCAAATTTAAATACAGAAGAGGGCAGGGCAGGGAAGATTCCTGCCCAGGCCAGGCCAGATCGACCAGGAGGTCGACCCTAGTGTCGACCACCCTACAGGTCGACCTGAGGGTCAACCTACCCTCCCGGGCAGATCTGAAAGGATGACGATTTCTGACTCCCTGCGGAGTCATTAGGGCTGAGGTGTTATCCTGTCTTGACTAGATGATCTAGATTATTTCTAGGGTTAATCTGACGGCTCTAAATTAATTAAAACTCTATAAAAGCAACCTAACTCTCAACCCTAAATCACAAAATATTCATACCAAGAGCCGCCATGCCGTCAATGGTGAACGTAGGATAGCCGTCATCTCTTTCAACTCAAAGGCAAGATTGAAGCTACGTCAAAATTAAATCTAATCTAATTCAACTAAGAAATTTCAACGATCTACATCAAAGGCAAGTAATTCAATTTCAGAATACAGATCCCAGAACTCAAGAATTCCTTTTTGTTTGTAAGTGTAGTTATCTTTCAGATGCGAATGAATTAAAGACATGGTTTGTAATGAATTGTAAAATAGAATTGTATCAAGTTGTATGTGATGCTGATTTATGTTTATTTATGTCTGTTCTATCGTATATGCCTATGAATTATTGTGGTTTATCATGTTTTGTGGAAATTGGTGAATAAATCTATGATCTTATGAAATTATCATATGAAAGTTTGGTGATATTATACAAGTTTTAGGCTAAGTCATATAGTTTATGCCTAAATGTTTAGATCCATTATGCATATATGTTTAGATCTACGATTTTGTGATGACATCTATATGTTGTATGTTAATTTAGAAATTATGCCATATTTATGCAAGTTAAGTGATGCTATCATGTTATGAATACATGCAAGTTTATAGGTTAAAAACATGACTATGTAAACCTAAATGTTTAGATCTACAACTTTACATGTTAGAACCATATGCCTTTATGTTAGATCAATATTAACATGATTCAACTTATGCAAGTTCACCACTTCACGTCTAATTAGATTTTGGTAGTTCTATGTAATACTATTATTTATGATTCATGTTGCATAGATCTAGTTTGCAAGCTCATAATTAAAAGTATATTATGCCAAGTTCATGTGAACATCTGTAGTTAGATCCATATTTTTGTATGATGTTGGAATATTGCAAGTTCATCTTTTCCCCTTTTTAGTTTATTAGTTGGGCTAAAATGTCGAGCCTAACATCTTATGTAATTTTGCGAACGTACAACGGGGGTAACGTTGGGGAAAAACATGAGAATTATACATAATTAACATATTTGGCTCATAACCATGTAAATGGTATAATTTACTTACCAAAAATTATGATTTTGCTTTAAAAGGAAAGTGGGTCATAACAATAAATTATTGACAAATTTACATATAAGCATAAAAGGATAAAAATATAAATCTAGAAAAGGCCAATATGCCTAACCCGAGGTTAGATTGAGTTGTGGTGTTAAACTGGCTGGAACCGACCGGCACATCCGGTGATCACAACAATACCTGTCTAATGTGGGTGGTTAGAGCATTGAGCCCAAAAAGGACTCGAGGTTAGACTAAGTTGTGGTGTAAAACTGCCCGGAACCGACCGGCACATTCAGTGACCACAACAATACCAATCTAATGTGAGTGGTTGGTGCTCTAATAAAGCTAAGTCAAGAGTAGTACGGTTAAGTCAATTAAGGAAATACTTAACCAATCCAACATGTTAGCCAAACTGATGGGTGGGGTTAAGGTAAATTTGGACACTTAACCAATTTAACGTGTTGACTGGAAAACCCTAGCAACGGGGACCCATTTTGTAATAACCCAGAAATCTGAGCCAATTTAAAATTTTTATTTTGGCTATTTTAATGAATTTTGAATATTTAAAATGATTTATTTTAAATAATAACGACGAGAAATCTATTTTGAATAGAATTCGAACGTATATATTCATATAGATCGTCGTTAGAATATAAATATTTTATTTTAATTATAAAAGGAATTGAAAATGGCGCGGTAGTTTGAAAATTCGATTTCAAAGTTCAAATGAATGTACAGGATTCAAAATAAACCGAATTTTAGAGAAACCAAAAATATTAGAATCTAATTGAAAATATCTTTCCAACGAATCCGAAAAATTGAAATTTCATAGCGAGAATCAAAAGTTTTGCCCAGTTGAAAATTCAGAATAGTCGCTATGGAATTTTGGCCCTTAAAAATGGAAATTTTGCAAACGACCTCGGTTTTCGACGAAACCACTTTTGTAGGATCCGTGATGTCAAGTTATTGCTAGATTTCAAAATTCGTAATTTTTTGAATCAATATGTGAGCGTGGCAAAGGAAAATGCGTTTGACCAGTTTCGGTTGATTTTCATCGACTGGAAAATGGCCATTTTTCAAACGGTCTTGGAATTTGATGAAATTAGTTTTGTTAGGACCGTATCGTCAATACAAAGCTAGAAAATATTTTTCGGGAATTTTTAGAGTTCATACGTGGCCCCGGTAAATTGAAATGTGCATTCAAATTCAATATATAGATTTATATTTTGATTTTGACGAAAACTGATCATAACGATCAAATTAGCCTACGTGACATATCCCATTGTGCTTAGAATAGGGGTGATTAGCTAGGGACAACAGTCGTTGGATCTCGTTTGGTGTTTGAATGGAAAGTCAACTTTAAGGGATAATTAAATTAAATTAAATTATATATAATAATCCCTTACCTAACTCTACCTCCCTCTCTCTCTCTCTTCTTTAAATGTTCAGAGAAAAAAAAGAAAAAAAATCGCTCCACCATCGCACGTCCTAGGACCCCACTACCGCCGCTCGTCATGGCGCCCCAACCCCCCTCCTCAGGCGCAACCGCTCCTCCCCCCTCTGGATCGAAGTCCGTCGCCCCTTGGATCTCGTCGAACGCGCCACCGTGCCCCTCCTTTCCTCACGCGCCGCTGACTAAGTCCCCACCTCCGTTGAACGCTCCACCACCCAAACACAACCAGCGCCGCCACCTACAGGCAACGCGCCGCCCCCTCTGCCTCAGACCGCCTCCCCCAACCTCCAAATCGCCTCCTCCGGCCGATTGGAACCCCCTCCTTCAGATAAAAAAATGTGAGTGTGTATTTTTGTGATTTATTTGATTTTCTTAGATATAAAAATCTGATTTTCTTTAATAATAAAGATAAGATCTTTTAATGTAAAAAGTTGAGATTTTTATTCATAGATAGGTTTGGTTTTTGTTCATAGAAAGTTTCGATTTTTAAATAGATGAAGTTATGATTTTTAAAAAAACGAAAGGTTCAAATTTTTTTAAATAGCGAAAAGATTTTATTTTTGAAGTATGAAAGATTATATTTTTATTTACATGAAAGCGTATATTTTTATCTACATGAAAGCTTAGATTTTTATATAACATAAAGATGCGATTTTTATACATGAAATTATATAATAAAAATATGATTTTTATCATGAAGAGAAGAATATAAAAATTGGATTTTTATATACAAAGTAGTGATGTAAAAATATGATTTTTAAATTATAGAAGTAGTAAAAATATAATCTTTTCTATGTATATAGCGTTGTAAAAATATAATCTTTTCTATGTATATATATTCATGTGATGAAATAAAATATATATTCATGTGTTGAAGTAAAATATATATTCATGTGTTGAATAAAATATATATTCATATGTTGAAGTAAACTATATATTCATGTGTTGAAATAAAATATATATTAATGTGTTGAATAGAAATATATTCATGTATTGAATAGAAAATAAATTCATGTGTTGAATAGAATAAATATTCATGTGTTGAATAGAATAAACATTCATGTGTTGAATAAAAACTGTGTTGACTAGATTGATGCCATTTTGAGTGGACGATATTTATATCGATTTTATTCATTTTTATAATGAATATAGAAAAGAAAGTGATTTCAAAATATAACGTTTTGAAAATATTATCATTTGTATATCAATGATGTGGAACATTCAATTTTGATTAGAAATTGAATATGAAGTTGAAATCGTTTTGAAAATGAATTTAAAACGATTTATAAAATACGCTTTAAAGGAAATCGAAAAAATATATATAATATATATAGAATGGCCTGAATAGAACGCGCCGCGCCGCGGCAGTTCGTGAATTTCGACCATTGACTTCGAATGGATATTACGGGTGATTCGACCGTTGGATTCTCCTAAAAACGGAACTGTTGGGTTCATATCGAAAAGAGCTTTCTAACGAATATTAGAAATTAGAAATCTAACGGTTGGATTTGGAATTATGTCCAAATCAAATTTGGAAAAGGTCGCTGTAAGTGCAGTTCGATGGCCGTTGATGGAATTCGACTGTACGGGCCTTGATAAAATTATTAAAAATAGTAATAATTTGTGTAAAATCGTAAGAAATGATTTGTGAAGAATTGAGATGAAAAATTCCAAATTTGAAAAGATAAAAATAGATTTTTATCGAAATGAACTAGTTTTGAACTAGAATAATAATTTATTTATTTTTAAATAAATAAATTGGATTTGAAAGGGTTTTAAAAGTAACCAGAAGTTTCAATAATTGAATTGGAATGGTATGTGATTTTTGGTTTATAGTGAACCGTGTTTTAAATGATGTTGGTTCTTTAACCCAGTTAAAGACAGGATATGTGACGACCCCAAAACCCCGTACGACGGTGTTAAGGTTAATCTTTGGAATATAACACATAAACAGATATTAGCATAACAGAATTAAATAAATACACCAGATAATGTACAAATAATTAGTACAAATACAGTTCAGCTATACATAAAGGTCTACAACGGAAAACAAACATAATATGTACAATAGGAGCTGAACAGCATAAAAAGAGATAAATGATAGAATCCATCTTCAGTTCCAGCTATCCATAAAGAGCTTGCTAAAACCTGAACACAAGGCTGCCCGTGTAGAAAAAGGGGCACCCGAGTTTGCAAGTGAAACAAACTACGAGTTAGTCATGGGACTGGTATGAGAAATCTACTTAACACGTTTTATAATATAGCTAATCACAGGACCACGCCACTTTCGCGGAACGAATTTACTCCATTGGATTGCCGGTGCTTTACAACAAGTAAATCTTTTAAACATCGCAATGCTTTTTATAAAAATGAAGCCATTATAAGACTCAGTTCCTATCACAGAATGCAACGCAAACCGGAGGATAGAGTTTTTACCTTATAATGACCAAAATATGCTTGATACTGGTAAACCAAAAGCATTTGATATTATTACTAGTGTTTATATGTTTCAAAAACAATTTCAAATCATAAGTATCAATCATAGACGACATTAATGCCTCATACCACTATGTCGCCATATATAGGTATACAATCAAAACCGCACGGTGTCGTATTTGGAAATTGGATTTCCGTCATGAACCAAGGCAAAAGATAGTCCTTACCGACTTCGAGACTCTCTAGCCCGAGCCTCAGGACCCAGACTCAGGTGGGCCCTTGGATCGTCAGGGCCGGTCCACCAATGTGGATTAAAATGCCTGAACACTGCGTTTCCCCACCCTTTGGGGCATAAATGAGTCCTATGACTCCATCGGCTCCACATAGTCACCGATATATCCGAGGCGCCTCGCAACAGCAACAACCACATAGGTGAAAATAATATATATGTCAGCCAGTTTAAGCACTGACACCACCTCTAGTTAGAAAGAAAAGCATGTCCTCCCTTAGGTCCTCTCCCATTTCTGGCTCATATCGGAGTGTGAGGCTCGCGAATCCACGCTATACAAAAAGCTATGCCACACAGGCGGTGCTTTGATCATCAACCACAAGACTTTGCTTTTCAACAGAAGCCTTGATCATCTGCCACTTAGGCATGCCACACAGGCAATTCACGTTATGCGATTGATTTCTATCGATATATAACCTCTGAGCTCGTACGTCTCAGAGAAGGGCGTTAAGCAAGAGAATAAATTCTCCGCTGCCAAACAGATATATATTTAACAGAGATCAATCAGCACAGAACAAAATCCAATGTTAGACACACAGTCCATTTGCAAGTTCGTTTTGGGTATGAACGAAACCGGAGGCACTATATACCTCGCATACCCATTGATCTCCACGTACGTCTGGACGATCACCACTTATTATCTATATTTCGGAATGCCTCCCAATCAAGACATCAGTTATCATCCAACCGAGGTGAAGATCTCCGGTCTTCAACCACCGTCTTCATCATCAATTTCTTATCGCCGATCAATTATTTGAAATGAGATTTAATTCGGCCTTTTCAAATAATTCACGTATATTTAGAATTTAAATCATTTCATTTCAATGGTTAAATTATTCGACAACAATTCACGCCAAACACATTCAACCATCAAATATCACATAAACCGAGCAAATTCAGTTTATTTCCATTCCATATCGTTTATAATATTTTATAATGATTTATCGCTATTTTTATTTATTTAAAAATAGCCAATTCATTCAAACGACGCTTCAGGCCATAACGCGGTCGTGGCGCTGTTTTTCTTCAGATTTGATTTACACATATCTGAAAATCTAACCGTTGGATCTTCACAAATTTTATATCATTAGAAAGATCTTTTTGAAACGAATCCATTGGTTTCAGTTTTGGGAAATCCAACGGTCGGATCTCTCGGTACTCTCGTTTGAAGTTTCGATTTCAAAATACGAACTGCAGCGTCGTTATTCGATTAATTTAATTATATTTATATATATATATATATATATATATATATAATCGATTCTGGCGCTGTTTTTCTTCAGATTTGAGTTAAATATTCCAGACAATCTAACCGTTGGATCTTCACAAAGTGGGTATCATTGGAAAGATATTTCAAAGGCGAACCCAATGGTTTCGGTTTCGGGAAAATCCGACGATCGGATCTCCCGCACTAATCGTTTGAAATCACGGTTTCAAAACACGAACCGCAGCTTCGTTATTCGATAAATTTTAATTATATTTATATATATATATAATCAATTCCTCGACTTCAAAACCATTTTCACTTCACATATTTGATAAAAACGATATTTTTATCCAACAGATATTTATTTCAACACATGAATTTTGTTTATTTTATTTCCACACAGGAATTTCTATTCAACACATGAATTTCTATTCAACATATGAATTTTATTTATTTTATTTCCACACAGGAATTTCTATTCAACACATGAATTTCTATTCGACATATGAATTTTATTTCAACGTTCAACACATGAATATTTTCTATAGTTTATATATATATAATAAAAATGTGATTTTTACTGCAAAATAATTTATTTCAAAACACGATTATTTTATATTTTTTATATATAAGGTAAAAATGTTATTTTTGGTGTTAAAACCATTTATTTAAACCATTAATATTTTATATAATCTATATATATGATAAAAAGGTTATTTTTATCTTTAAAGAATTTATTCAATACACAAACTCCATTCAACATATGAATTTATTTCAACACATGAATTTCTATTCAACACATGAATTTTGTTTCAACATTCAACACATGACTTTAATTTCAACATTCAACACATGAATATAAATCAAAAACAGAAATATTTCAGAAAATTTCGACAGCATAACGGCATGATAGTTAAAACCGGGACCGTTCCTAGTACGGCTCGTCGCTCTACCTTAAAGCCTCGCAGCTTTTGACAATGGGGATTTTCAATATCTAGTTCGTACGCAGACGAATTTTCCCATACTAATCCTATTGGGATTTCAATCATAATTAATTATTTCAAACCAACTATTCATGATATTCACCAAATTTTCACCTCAACCAATAATCCAAACAATATCACAACCAATATATATCATCCATGATCTGTGGACGAGGGGAGTATATATATATACGTATATAACTACATTTCGATTTCATTTCAATATTATTTCAATTTATTTCAACGCATATATCACTTATACAACGCATATATAACTTATACATCGAGCATACAACTTATACAACGCTTATACATGTGGTGTACAACGCTTATATAACTCACACTTCGACTATATAATTTATACATCGTTGATTCCATATCGTTTATAATTCAGAAATCTCATATTGGGTTCCCCTCCTCCAAAAATAGCAGAAGGCTCAGAAAAATATGCGGTCTCTTCTAGAATGTAGAAGACGTCCACATGAGTCCACTATCTCTTGTTTCACTGAATTTCATCAACAAACGAAAAAGATATGATTTTTACAGTGAAATCACAAACCGTAGCGCTTTAAAGTGCTATAGAACAGTTTAATATTATAAAGTCGTTACCTTTCAGAAGTTGTTTAAAACTAGGTTTTCGATTTGCGACCAAACCGTGCAGCGATTCGTCGATCGGTCTTCACCACGAGGAAGAGGGAGGAGAGGCGCACAGATCGAGGGTGGTGCGGTTTTGATCGATGGCGGATCATGGACGTGGCGGCGCTCCAAACAGCAGGACTTCACGGGCCTCAATCGATCTCAATACGCCACGATAAATACCAAATCAGGTATGGATTTGAAGCCCGAGCTGAGATCTACAAATTACTCCAAAGGAGCTTTGAATTTCGTTGAGTGGTTTGAAGGGAATCAGAGCTGGAAGATTGGAAGGTGTTTCCGTCGTTCGCGAGAGAGGGAGAGTCTGGTTTGAGAGAGAATGACCAATGAGAAATTTTTATTTTATTCATATATTTAAAAAAAAAAAAAAATACCCCTTATTTCATACGAACTCCAATCCAAACCCAACGACTACTGTCCCTAGCTAAATACCCCATTCCGAACACAATGGGATATGTTTCGCAGGCCCATTCGACTGTTTGAGTCAGTTTCTCTTCAAATTAAAATACAAAACATTCAATATTTGTTTTGAACGTACATTTCAATTTACCGGGGCCACATACTGATCCCAAAAATTTCAGAAAAATAAATCTAGCTATGTTTTGATGATACGGTCCCAACAAAACTAGTTTCGTCGAATTCTAAGACCGTTTGAAAAATGACCCTTTTCTGGCCGATCCAATTTAACAAAAATAGACCAAACACATTTTCCTTTGCCACTCTCACATACTAACTTCAAAAACTATGAAATTTGAAACCTAGCAATAATTTGACATCCCGGATCCAACCAAAGTGGTTTCGTCGAATTCCGATGTCGTTTGCAAAATGGCCATTTTCAGGGGCTATATAAATTTTATAGCGACCTTTCTAAAAATTCATTTGGCTATAACTTTTGATTTCCACAATGAAACTTCGATTTTTTAGATTCGTTAGAAAGGTATTCACTAACAAATTTAAATATTTTTGGTTTCACTAAAATCCGTTTTGTTTTGCACCCGGTACAGTCAGACAAAGTTTGAATTGAAATTTTGAAACTACCGCGCAATTTCAAGCCTTGTTTATAATTAGAATAATTATATTCATTTTCAAACATCAATTCAAACGTATTTTTCGTCACTATTATATAAAATAATTTATTTTAAATATTTAAAATTCACAAAAATAGCCAAATTAAAAATTTTAAACTGGCTCATATTTTCCGGGTTGTTACAGGATATGATTTCCCAAGTTAAATAATCATTGATAGTGATTATTGGGAAGATTAAAACCAAGTGGAGTTTTAATGAATCTTTAATTAGATTGAAATGATCGAGAATGGAGTATCACCAATTTTCCTCCAGGCGATAGTTAAATCTATAATTAGATTTGAACATGAAATGGTAATTGAATTTACCGATAACACCGTGGTGTTAGATATGAAGTATGACCAGTTTTACTTCATGGGATGAATAGGTTGGGATTGGGAAATAAATGATTACTTCAATGTGGTTCGCTAATCCCGACTAATTTGAATTGATATTCAAAGGAAGATTAAAGAATAAATTTAAAGAATTTATCTTTGATAAAATTAATGGGAACCTTTCCCAAAGTGTAAGAATATTTGAATAAAAGAATATTCTGAATTGGAATGAGGCATATGTTGTGTTTGTGTAACACTTGTTTATTATATACGCGAGTTATTCAGAAAGACCGGGTTTATCCCATTCTGAATAACTGATTCAACGTGGTGTCGAGGATGAAGACGGTGGTCGAAGACCGGAGGTCTTCACATCGTTTGGGTGATTACTGATGATCTTGATTGGGCTGTACACCCAAGAGGAGGGAATCAGTTGGTGATCGTCCAGACGTACTTGGAGATCGATGGATATGCGAGGTACAAGGTGCCTCCAGTTTCGTTCAGATCCAGAACGAACTTGTATAGACTGTGTGTCTGACATTGGATTTTGCTCTGTGTGGATTGATCTCTATTAAATATACATCTGCCTGGTGAACGGGAATTCATTCCCTTACTTCACCCTTCTCTGAGACGTACGGGATCAGAGGTTGTATATCAGTAGACATCAGTCGCATGGTGTGAGTTGCTTGTGTGGCATGCCTAAGTGGCAATTGATCAAGGCTTCTGTTGAAAAGCAAAGTCTTGTGGTTGATGATCAAAGCACCGCCTGTGTGGCATAGCTTAGCATAACGTTGATTCGCGAGCCTCACACCCCGGTTGTGAACCAGAAACGGGGAGGACATCAGGGAGGGCATGCATTTCCTTCTAGCTAGGGTGGTGTCAGTGAACTACCAACCCTGACATTTATATTATTTTCACCTGTGTGGTTGTTGCTATTGCAAGGCGCCTCGGATATATCAGTGACTGTGTGGAGCTGATGGAGTCATTTGGCTCGTTTACGCCCCAAAGGGCGGGGAAACGTAGTGTTCTACATAATAATCGACATCGATGGACCGGCCCTGACGATCCATGGGGCAGTTGCGGCTGTTCATGAGACATGGGCTAGATTGTCTCGAATCGGTAGAGGACGATCCCTAGCCTTGGTTCACATATGAAATTCCAATTTCCAAATACGTGACTTTGCGGTTTTGATTGTACAGCCTAGTATGGCGACATGATATATGGTACCCATGCCGTCTATGATTGATACTTATGATTTGAAGTTGTTTTATACACTATGCACTTATAATAGTATCAAATGATTTGTTCTAAACGTACCAAGCATGTTTGGCTATTATAAGAGAAAACCCTATCCCCCGGTTTGCGTTGCATTAAGCATTGCACTGTTTTGTCATATGCACTGGTATTCTTGGGAGGAAACCCGTTCCGTGTTATACGGCGTGGTCCCTTGATATATCTGATTTAAAGTAAAGTTTTAAATAACTGTTCTAGTTCTCACACCAGTCACATGACTGACCTGGAGTTTATTGTTTTAACCTAAACTCTGGGTGCCCTTATTTTGACACGGGCAGCTAGTAGTTTTGGTTTTGCAGATTTATATTCACAGGAAACTGGTTTACAACTGGAATGATATCCGAAAAGCTCTGTATCCGTATATCTCTTTCAGTTGTGTATTGTATTATTTTTCCGCTGCTATGTAATGTATTATAACCTCTGATAATCTGTTGTGTAATATTTGTTTATGCTCTGTATATTCTTGTATTTTGATGGAAATTGTCGTAATAAGCAATGAAATGTTCTTCTGTTTGCGTTCCGATATGTCTTGTCCTCAAAGTATCCAAACATTCCTTACCGGGGAAGTTACGGGTTATCACAGTGGTATTAGAGCTTTGGTTTACAGAGCTCGGAGAACAAGACACGTTAGAACCAAACGAAAGAATTCATCAGAGATTGGATCAGTAATATCCAATAAGAATGACTCGTTAGAGATAGGATCAGTAGTATCCTAGAACGAGTGTGAAGAGTATATTTTTAAATTTAAAACAATTTTTGTTTTGAAAATTTAAATCGAATTATTCGTATTTGAATAATTTATTTGTATTGATTTGGACAATTCAGTGTATAAAGATTTTATGCATACGTCTGATCCGCGTGTATTTGAAGTTTTAATATACTGGATAGATATAGATTCACACTCTAGTCGCCCGGAGATGATTCTGATGATTGTAGCTACATCATCAGAATTAGTGTTCGAGTTTCGAAGGTGTGATACTTATATATTTCCAATTGACTGGCGTGAGAACCAAAATTAGATAGGGCTTATTGTTGTGATTTAGCATAAAAAAACGTGATTTTTGACTATATATCAAAGTTATGAATTTGAAAAGCTAATCAACTAATTGATTGCTGGTTGTGTTGTTTGATTGTTGGTTAATTAATTAAATGTTGAACCTTTAGAACCAAATAGTGAATGGTATTGAAAATTGGTCGCATTTGCATGCATATACATGTACTTACATTAACAGGTCATTGCAAGGAGGCTAGAGCAGAAGAATAAAATTGTTTGCCCGACAAATAGTTACATGTTTACTAATTTATTGGGTTTTGGATGATTTTATGAGCCGATTGGCTAGCAGCTTGGCTGTTTCGTTTTCTTTTTGGATTGACGAGGGCCATGGGAGGCTGTTTGAAATATCCCGAAGTCCCCAGTGCAGGAGAGGTTATGGCGAAATTTTTCAAAAATTTAGGGTGTTAGCCAAATTTTTGAAAAATTTGAAAAGTTTTTAGAAACTGAAAAGTTGAAGAACTTAAGCCATAAAGAAAATAGTGAAAGTTGAGTTGATTAGTTAAACAACTTTTGGCTTCGTTCCTTTTCGGGAACGAAAAGTTTTAAGTGGGGGAGATTGAAATAACCCGGAAATCTGAGCCAATTTAAAATTTTTATTTTGGCTATTTTAATGAATTTTAAATATTTTAAATGTTTTATTTTAAATAATAACGACGAGAAATTTATTTTGAATAGAATTCGAACGTATATATTTATATAGATCGTCGTTGGAATATAAATATTTTATTTTAATTATAAAAGGAATTGAAAATGGCGCGGTAGTTTGAAAATTCGATTTCAAAGTTCAAATGAATGTACAGGATTCAAAATAAACCGGATTTTAGCGAAACCAAAAATATTTGAATCTAATTGAAAATATATTTCCAACGAATCCAAAAAATTGAAATTTCATAGTGGGAATCAAAAGTTATGCCCAGTTGAAAATTCAGAATAGTCGCTATGGAATTCTGGCCCTTAAAAATGGAAATTTTGCAAACGACCTCGGTTTTCGACGAAACCACTTTTGTTGGATCCGTGATGTCAAGTTATTGCTAGGTTTCAAAATTCGTAATTTTCTGAATCAATATGTGAGCGTGGCAAAGGAAAACGCGTTTGTCCAGTTTCAGTTGATTTTAATCGACTGGAAAATGGCCATTTTTCAAACGGTCTCGGAATTTGACAATTTTGTTAGGACCATATCGTCAATACGAAGCTAGAAAATATTTTTCGGGAATTTTTAGAGTTCATACGTGGCCCCGGTAAATGGAAATGTGCGTTCAAATTCAATATATAGATTTATATTTTGATTTTGATGAAAACTGATCATAACGATCAAATTAGCCTATGTGACATATCCTATTGTGCTCAGAATAAGGGTGATTAGGTAGGGACGACAGTCGTTGGGTCTCGTTTGGTGTTCGAATGGAAAGTCAACTTTAAGGGAGAATTAAATTAAATTAAATTAAATTGTATATAATAATCTCTCACGTAACTCTACCTCCCTCTCTCTCTCTCTCTCTCTCTCTCTCTCTCTCTCTCTTCTTTAAACGTTCAGAGAAAAAAAAAGACAAAAAATTGCTCCACCATCGCACGCCCTAGGCCCCCACCGCCGCCGCTCGTCGTGGCGCACCAACCCCCCTCCTCAGGCGCAACCGTTCCTCCCCCCTTTGGATCGAAGTCCGTCGACCCCCTGGATCTCGTCGAACGCGCCACTGTGCCCCCCTTTCCTCACACGCCGCTGACCAAGTCCCCACCTCCGTTGAACGCTCCACCACCCAAACACAGCCAGCGTCGCCACCTACAGGCAACGCGCCGCCCCCCTTGCCTCAGACCGCCTCCCCCAACCTCCAAATCGACTCCTCCTGCCGATTGGAACCCCCCTCCTTCAAATAAAAAAATGCGAGTATTTATTTTTGTGATTTATTTGATTTTCTTAGATATAAAAATCTGATTTTCTTTAATAATAAAGATAAGATCTTTTAATGTAAAAAGTTTGGATTTTTATTCATAGATAGGTTTGGTTTTTATTCATAGAAAGTTTCGATTTTTAAATAGATAAAGTTATGATTTTTAAATAACGAAAGGTTCAATTTTTTTTAAATAGCGAAAAGATTTGATTTTTAAAGTATGAGAGATTATATTTTATTTACATGAAAGCGTATATTTTTATCTACATGAAAGCTTAGATTTTTATATAACATAAAGATGCGATTTTTATACATGAAATTATATAATAAAAATATGATTTTTATCATGAAGAGAAGAATATAAAAACTGGATTTTTATATACAAAGTAGCGATGTAAAAATATGATTTTTAAATTATAGAAGTAGTAAAAATATAATCTTTTCTATGTATATAGCGTTGTAAAAATATAATCTTTTGTATGTATATAGCGTTGTAAAAATATAATCTTTTCTATGCAAGTAGCGATGTTGAAAATGAAATTTTTAACATATACTACGTGAAACGGATCTCGTGGAAAACACGGCGAAGATTTTCTACATATGAAGAGTCGCGACTTTTGGTTTAGCTTTTCGGTGAGAAATCCTCACTTTTATTTTCATTTCTAGTTTGAAATATATACTAGGATGCAGACGTGCTTAGTAGCACCTGATACCTGTCGTCCACAGACCATGGATGACTTGTTTGTCTGATTGTTGTGTTGTGAAATTTGACTGTTGATTGTAATGAGTAAAATATATATTCATGTGTTGAAGTAAAATATATATTCATGTGTTGAAATAAAATATATATTCATGTGTTGAAGTAAAATATATATTCATGTTTTGAAATAAAATATATATTCATGTGTTGAAGTAAAATATATATTCATGTGTTGAAATAAAATATATATTCATGTGTTGAAGTAAAATATATATTCATGTGTTGAAATAAAATATATATTCATGTGTTGAAGTAAAATATATATTCACGTGTTGAAATAAAATATATATTCATATGTTGAAATAAAATATACATTCATGTGTTGAAATAAAATATACATTCATGTGTTGAAGTAAAATATATATTCATGTATTGAAATAAAATATATATTCATGTGTTGAAGTAAACTATATATTCATGTGTTGAAATAAAATATATATTCATGTGTTGAATAGAAATATATTCATGTGTTGAATAGAAAACAAATTCATGTGTTGAATAGAATAAATATTCATGTGTTGAATAGAATAAACATTCATGTGTTGAGTAAAAGCCGTGTCGACTAGATTGACGCCATTTTGATGTGGACGATATTTATATTGATTTTATTCATTTTTATAATGAATATAGAAAAGAAAGTGATTTCAAAATATAACGTTTTGAAAATATTATCATTTGTATATCGATGATGTGGAATATTCAATTTTGATTAGAAATTGAATATGAAGTTGAAATCGTTTTGAAAACGAATTTAAAATGATTTATAAAATACGTTTTAAAGTGAAATCGATGAAATATGTATAATTTATATATCATATATATAGAATGGTCTGAATAGAAGCACCGCGCCGCGGTAGTTCGCGAATTTTGACCATTGACTTCGAATGGATATTACGGGAGATCCGGTTGTCGGATTCTCCTAAAGCTGGAACCGTTGGGTTCATACCGAAAAGAGCTTTCTAACGAATATTAGAAATCTAACGGTTGGGTTTGGAATTATGTCCAAATCAAATTTGGAAAAGGTCGCTGTAAGTGTAGTTCGATGGCCGTTGATGGAATTCAACTGTACGGGCCTTGATAAAATTATTAAAAATAGTAATAATTTGTGTAAAATCATAAGAAATGATTTGTGAAGAATTGAGATGAAAAATTCCAAATTTGAAAAGATAAAAATAGATTTTTATCGAAATGAACTAGTTTTGAACTAGAATAATAATTTATTTATTTTTAAATAAATAAATTGGATTTGAAAGGGTTTTAAAAGTAACCTGAAGTTTAAATAACTGAATTGGAATGGGAATGTGATTTTTGGTTTATAGTGAACCGTGTTTTAAATGACATTGGTTCTTTAACCCAGTTAAAGACAGGATATGATTTCCCAAGTTAAATAATCATTGATAGTGATTATTGGGAAGATTAAAACCAAGTGGAGTTTTAATGAATCTTTAATTAGATTGAAATGATCGAGAACGGAGTATCACCAGTTTTGCTCCAGGCGATAGTTAAATCTTTAATTAGATTTGAACGTGAAATGGTAATTGAATTTACCGATAACACTGTGGTGTTAGATATGAAGTATGACCAGTTTTACTTCATGGGATGAATAGGTTGGGATTGGGAAATAAATGATTACTTCGGTGTGGTTCGCTAATCCCGACTAATTTGAATTGATATTCAAAGGAAGATTAAAGAATAAATTTAAAGAATTTATCTTCGATAAAATTAATGGGAACCTTTTCCAAAGTGTAAGAATATTTGAATCAAAGAATATTCTGAATTGGAATGAGGTGTATGTTGTGTTTGCGTAACACTTGTTTATTATATACTAGAGTTATTCAGAAAGACCGGGATTATCCCATTCTGAATAACTGATTTGACATGGTGTGGAGGATGAAGACAGTGGTCGAAGACCGGAGGTCTTCACATCGTTTGGGTGATTACTGATGATCTTGATTGGGCTGTACACCCAAGAGGAGGGAATCAGTTGGTGATCGTCCAGACGTACTTGGAGATCGATGGATATGCGAGGTACAAGGTGCCCCCAGTTTCTTTCAGACCCAAAACGAACTTGTATGGACTATGTGTTTGACATTGGATTTTGATCTGTGTGGACTGATCTCTATTAAATATACATCTGCCTGATGAAGGGGATTTCATTCCCTTACTTCCCCCTTCTCTGAGACGTACGGGATCCGAGGTTGTATATAGGTAGACATCAGTCGCATGGTGTGATTTTCCTGTGTGGCATGCGTAAGTGGCAATTGATCAAGGCTTCTGTTGAAAAGCAAAGCCTTGTGGTTGATGATCAAAGCACCGCCTGTGTGGCATAGCTTTGTGTAACGTTGATTCGCGAGCATCGCACCCCGGTTGTGAACCAGAAACGGGAGAGGACGTCAGAGAGGGCATGCGTTTCCTTCTAGGTAGGGTGGTGTCAGTGACCTACTAGCCCTGGCATTTATATTATTTTCACCTATGTGGTTGTTGCTGTTGTGAGGCGCCTCAGATATATCGGTGACTGTGTGGAGCCGATGGAGTCATTTGGCTCATTTACGCCCCAAAGGGCGGGGAAACATAGTGTTCAGGCACAATAATCCACATCGATGGACCGGCCCTGACGATCCATGGGGCAGTTGCGGCTATTCCTGAGACATGGGCTAGATTGTCTCGAATCGGTAGAGGACGATCCCTAGCCTCGGTTCACAGGTGGAAATCCAATTTCCAAATACGTGACTTTGCGGTTTTGATTGTAGAGCCTAGTATGGCGACATGATATATGGTACCCATGTCGTCTATAATTGATACTTATGATTTGAAGTTGTTTTATACACTATGCACTTATAATAGTATCAAATGATTTGTTTTAAACGTACCAAGCATGTTTGGCTATTATAAGGGAAAACCCTATCTCCCGGCTTGCATTGCATTGTGTGATAGGACCTAGGTCTTATAATAGGTTCATTTTTCCAAAAAGCAATGTGTTGTTTTGTTATATGCACTGGTATTCTTGGGAGGAAACTCATTCCGTGTTATACGGTGTGGTCCCTTGATATATCTGATTTAAAGTAAAGTTTTAAATAACTGTTTTAGTTCTCACACCAGTCACATGACTGACCTGGAGTTTATTGTTTTAATCTAAACTCTGGGTTCCCTTATTTTGACATGGGCAACTAGTAGTTTTGGTTTTGCAGATTTATATTCACAGGAACCTGGTTTACTGCTGGAATGATATCCGGAAAGCTCTGTATCCGTATATCTCTTTCAGTTGTGTATTGTATTATTTTTCCGCTGCTATGTAATGTATTGTAACCTCTGATAATCTGTTGTGTAATATTTATTTATACTCTGTATATTCTTGTATTCTGATGGAAATTGTCGTAATAAGCAATCAAATGTTCTTTTGTTTGCGTTCCGATATGTCTTGTCCTCAAAGTATTCGGGCTTTCCTTACAGGGGAAGTTACGGGTTATCACACATTTCAGTAGTAACCCACGTAGATGTATCATGGGACCCTGAACTAGGCAGGGTGGGGCACGATTACTGGGCTGATTATAAGTGGTCATAAACATCGGCGGAGGTGGATCTGTGTAGGTTCTGACGGATTATCGGGCTTGCACGTACTCCAGAGTGGAAAAAGCAGGCACTGGGCATCAGTAGTCATACACTGTGCATCTTGAATCATATCGGGTTGCCACCATAGGATTTGATACACCCCTTGGTGGGACCATCACAGGTATCTACAGTCAAGCGGGGGCCGAAGGACACACGTGATAAATGTATGCTAGTAGGAGCCGATCGATATAAGGGAATCATTTCACCATGAACACGTGGTGCTATTTGGACAAGTATAAATAGGTGCAGAAGAATTAAACATGGGTGCGATGTACATTCGGTTTATCCTGCCTTATATAGTCTTATGTTAGTTTGCTGTTCTGGTACCGTTCTATTTTCAGTTTATTCCTATCATAACCTTTTCCTTATTCACACACTGAAAAGTCACTAGACTTACTCAGACTTATGCCTGACCCATTTTTCTTTCGTCTTCTTTTCTTCCGTTCCCCCCTCAGGTAGCCAGGGAGGGAATAGCTCAGCTTAATTTGGTCCGTTCATCTTTCCAAGCTTGAAGACTCTGTGATGTACGGATTGGAATCTCTTATCTTTGGCTATGGCTTTGGACACACTAGGCTTGGGGATTTATGCAGTTTTATTTATGTTATATGCTTCTTTATGCTTTAATCAAGACAGAGATTATGATGAAGTGTTTTGGAAGTTGTGTTGAGACAATTTACTGTAATGGTTTTTGTATTGAACCACGTACGAAATAAATGTTAGTTTTATTTTCTGCTGCTTATATTTCTATCTTGTAAATTTTCTGTGTCTTTTACCTATAATGCTCCATCGAAGTTAAGGCATTCCCTTTGTGAGTGACCTTAATGGAGGTGGGGTGTTTCACTTGGTATCAGAGCAAAGGTTTACAAGATCAGATAAAAGTTTTTGAAAACTATTTTCAAAAAGAAGCATTTTCAAGGAAAAATTGTTATTTTACTTTAAAAGGCATAATCCCCCAAAGCCATATGCACTATCTTTCTATCCTTTGTCTTGAATCTTTCCTTTTTCGTTTCAGCATGCCTGGGAATCTTAACCTTCCAGAGGGTGTTCCGATACCCGGCTAGTTCAGGAGGTATCCAGAGGCTAGGGCCAACGACGCAGGCCCAGCAGACATTCCTCCTCCACCAGCTGCAGCGGTTCCTCCTCCTCCTCCTCGTGCAAATGCTTTATCAAAAATATGTAGGGACTTTCGAGCCATAGGTGGAAAGAACTTCAATGGAAATGAATCCTTCGTGGAAGCAAGAAACTGGCTCAAAGAAACTGAGGATTTGTTCGAGATCTTCGAAGTGGATAATAGGCAGAAGATACAGTTGGTGGTATGGTTTCTCAAAGACGAAGCTTTCTATTTGTAGGAAGTCACTAATGCTGAAAGACTAATTGTAACTTGGATGGATTTTAGGATGAGGTTTGAAATGAAATTTCTCTCACAAGCTGAACGAAGCTTACAGATGGAGAAGTTCTTAGCTCTCAGCAGGGAAGTATGCCGGTCAAGGAGTACGTTAACCAATTTAATCAGCTGGCTAGGTTCAGATTGGAGTTAGTGAACACTCCTCATAAGAAGGTTCTCTGCTTT
This sequence comes from Allium sativum, assembly GCA_030737875.1. NCBI lineage: Eukaryota > Viridiplantae > Streptophyta > Magnoliopsida > Asparagales > Amaryllidaceae > Allium > Allium sativum. The sequence continues at coordinate 72,780,085 of CM060923.1, read as the reverse complement.
GTTAAAGGATTGAATTAGCCACTGCACAGCGTAGCTATGTCCTATATACCTATGGGTGTGACTTGTGAGAGACTGGTGGACATGGCACTGTTATAAGAAGAAGATAAGGTTGGCAAGAAGGTGACAAAAGTGGAAGCGTCTCAGGATAAGAAAGGGGAAGGATCACAGAGTAAGAAGACAGATTCCAAGAAGGGCGGGAAAAACAATAAAACCCGTGACAAGAGGAAGTGTAATTTTTGTGGCATTCCTGGACATCTGGTTAAGGATTGCAGGAAGTAGAAAAGGAAGATGGGTGGCTGTTTCCATTGCGATGAGGTAGGACACATGGCTAGGGATTGGCCAAGAAAGCAAGGGCAAGTGCAGAGATCTGGATCTACTTCTGGAGGGCAGGTTCACACTCTCATGGCACCTCCGCAAGAACAAGGTAGAAATGTTTCTATTGAGAGTCTAGTTTATCTTTTTGATCATCCTGTTCGTACACTCTTTGATTCTGGCGCATTGCACTCTTTTATATCTACTGCTTTAGTTAAATATATGCACCTAGACACCAGTTTAGTAGAGGATCCCTTGGTTGTTTCAAATCCAATTGGGCCTCAACTTATTTGTCAATGATCTGTTTGGATTTGGAAATTTCTATATTGAGTGTGGGGTTTAGATGCAATGCCTATGTTTTGGGCTTCACGGGCTTTGGGTTAATTCTAGGCATGGATTGGCTATCCAGTAATGGTTCCATCCTCGACTGTGAAAAGAGAGTGGTTAGACTCATGACTCGCCTTAGTAACACTCTCGAAATTTCTTGTAATCCCATGAACTCTGTTATGCTTAGTTATCTAGAATCTCTGGATGCGTCTATTGAGAATTTGTAGTCTATTAGGGTAGTCCGTGAATACCCGGATGTCTTTGAAGAGGTTAAAGGGTTACCTCCGAAGCGGGAGATAGACGTCCGCATATATCTCGTTGATCGCAAAACCCGTCGCTCTACCCGTTAGACACGTGGCTCCAAGAAAGAGGAAAGAACTCAGCAAGCAAGTTAAAGAGCTGCTTGAGAAGGGGTTTATAAGGAGAAGTATTTCTGAATGGGGTGTTCCAGTAGTGTTCGCAACTAAAGAGGACGGTTCACTTCGCCTATGTGTTGATTATAGGGAGCTAAACAAGATAACCAAGAAGAATAGGCACCCACTACCAAGAATAGGCGACTTGTTCGATCAGCTTGTAGGTGCATCGGTTTTCTCCTAATTAGATTTAGCTACCGGATTTCATCAGCTAAGAGTGGCTGAAGACAGCATCGACAAGACCGCGTTCAGAACTCCGGATGGTTTCTTCGAATGGCTTGTCATGCCTTTCGGCTTGACAAACGCACCCGCTTACTTCGTCGATTTGATGAGCAGGGTGTTTAGAGAGTTTCTCAATAAGTTTGTAGTGGTCTTCGTAGATGACATTTTGATTTTCTCGAAGAGTGAGGAAGAGCATGCTCAGCATCTAAAGGAAGTCATGGACACTCTTCGTGCACACCAGTTAAAAGCCTAATTCTCCAAATGCCACTTTTGGAGAGAAGAAGTAAGGTTTCTTGGACATGTGGTGTCCAAAGAGGGATTAGCAGTGGACCCCGCAAAAGTAGTTGCGGTGCAAGATTGGAAGGTCCCATGGAATGCAACCGAAGTCCGAAGCTTCCTCGGGCTAGCAGACTTTTACCGGAAGTTCATCAAAGATTTTGCGAAAATCTCAGCTCCACTTACAAAGTTGACAAAGAAGAACTTAACTTTTACTTGGGATTTGTATTGCAATATTGCTTTCCAACGCTTAAAAAGAGCTCAAACAACAGCCCCAGTTCTGACATTGCCGGATGGGAGCAAGATGTTTACCGTATACACGGATGCTTGTAGTATGGGATTAGGAGCTGTCTTGATACAAGAAGGGAAGGTAGTAGCTTACGGAGGCTGACAGCTGAATATACATGAGAAAAACTACCCAACCCACGATCTAGAGTTGGCTGCCATCGTCTTTGCGCTTAAGTCTTGGCGCCATTATCTCCTAGGTGAGAAGTTTGAATTATATACTGACTATAAATCGTTGAAGTACCTTTTCTCACAGAAAGATATTAACTTGAGGCAACAAAGGTGGATGGAATTCCTGACATCCTACGATTTCGAGATTTCCTATACCCCTGGCAAGGGCAATGTAGTAGCAGATGCCTTGAGTAGAAAGAAGCTGACCTTATGCCATCTCTTTGTTGAAAGGAAGAGCTTAGAGTATATAGCCAACTTTGATTTTGGACCCTCTGTCGATCATGTGACTGGTTTGTTAGCGTCGCTAGAGGTGCAGCCTACTCTTTTGGACACAATAGGGGCCGCACAACGTGAAGACCCTCAGCTAGTAGATATGATAGGTAAGTTGAGTAGGGGTGAGACTTCTGGTCACCTCAAAAGATACTCCATCGATGATTAGGGTTGGTTGAGATGGGATGGGAGGCTTTGCGTCCTACGAGCAAGGGATTTGGTGAAGAAGGTTCTCAAAGAGGCACACCATTCCAAGTTGACCATACACCCCAGTGGAGACAAAATGTACAAGGACATCAAAAGGGTTTTCTTTTGGGATGGCATGAAGAGGGATGTAGCTGAATTCGTCTCAAAGTGCGTAGTATGCCAGCAAGTCAAGGCAGAACAAAGGAAGCCTGGTGGTTTCCTACATCCTCTAGAGGTCCCACAGTGGAAGTGGGATAGCATCTCGATGGACTTTATTGATGGGCTGCCTAGGTCAAGAAGAGGCAATACCAGTATTTGGGTAATAGTGGACAGGCTCACAAAAAGCGCTCACTTCATACCCATTAAGAGTAGAAGGACTGCCTCATCTTTAGCATCCATATATCTTAAAGAGATAGTCTGACTCCATGGGATACCCTCCAATATTGTTAGCGACCGAGATCCTATCTTTACAAGCGAATTTTGGAAGAGCTTACAAGAGGCTGTAGGCACACAGTTATGCTTAAGCACGACCTATCACCCTCAAACCGATGGCCAGACGGAAAGAGTGAACAGAGTGTTGGAAGACCTCTTGAGATTATCCATTCTCAACTTCGGAGGAACATGGGAAGATCACCTTCCTTTGGTGGAGTTTGCCTACAACAATAGCTACCAAGCCACCATAGGCATGGCACCCTTCGAAGCTTTATATGGAAGACCGTGCCGATCACCAACTTGTTGGTGGGAGTCTACAGATAAGCTCATACTTGGACCAGATATGATTAGAGAAACTTCAGAGAAAGTGGACTTGATACAGAAAAGAATGAAGATTGCCCAAGATAGACAAAAGTCCTATGCAGATAAGGGAAGGACCGACCTTGAGTTTGAGGTTGGGGACAGGGTTTTCCTTAAAGTATCTCCTTTGAGGAACATCGTTCGCTTCGGATCCGCAGGAAAGTTGGCACCAAGATTTGTAGGGCCGTTTCCTATCACTGAAAGAATTGGGAAGATGGCTTATAGAGTAAAGCTGCCCGAAAGATTGGCTGAAGTCCATAATGTCTTTCACATTTCTCACTTACGAAAGTGCTTACATGAGTCTACGGAAGTGGTGGAACCAAGCATATTAGAGGACATAGAAGTAGAACGAGAGGCGACTATGAGGAGAGTTCCAACTCGTATCTTGGGTACAGAAGTCAAAAAGCTACGCAACCGCGAGGTCAAACTTGTAAAAGTTCAATGGAGTGACACTGAGGAAGACGTGACTTGGGAGATTAAGGCCAAAATACGCGCAGCCTACCCTTTTCTTTTTGAGGGTACATCTTTGATCTCTTTCTCCTTAAGTATGTTCATACTCATATCTATTTTTTTTCCTCAGTGCCGTTCTCGATCCTTAGGTAGGAACCAATGGATGTAAGCATATATTTGAGACATGTTATGATTGATGGTTTCAAGTGGTTGCAAGTGATTGCTAGTTGTTTCATATACACACACTTTAGGTATTAGATCGGCTCAGTCACTTTCATATTGCATATGCATATATGCACTTGTATATGATTGAAACTTGATGTGTTATCTTGTCGATATGCATTTGTATGAATGATTGTGCACTCATGTAGAAAGCATGATTAGGGAAGATTGCATACATTATGGATGCATAACACCGACATGACTTGCATTAAGGAGGTTAACTGAATCAGTAGACCGCCTGATTTTGCATTAGATAAGGACATGTACTCACACTATGCATATGATCATGAAGCATTAGAAGTCTTTTAAGGACAATGGACGCCTGTGTTTGATGGTTGAGTAGATGGATGATTGGATGGTAGGATATACGTTCTTCTTGACTTGAAGATTTCGGGGACGAAATCTTTTATGGAGGGGAGAATGTAGCACCCCGTGTTTTCAATAAACCTTAAAGTAACAAATTAAAGAATAATTAATTTTAAATGTGAGAATTAAAGGAAACGGGATACGCCATTGCGTTCGCCTTGGAATTCTGGTTGAGATAGAGCCTGAGTTTGCGTGAATTGGACTTCATATGAAGAAGTTATGGCCTTCGGAAGTTTCAAAAATTCAAAATTCAAATTTAAACACAGAAGAAGGCAGGCAGGGAAGATTCCCGCCCAGGCCAGGCCAGGTCAACCAGGAGGTCGACCCTAGTGTCGACCTTCCCTACAGGTCGACCTGGGGGTTGATCTACCCCCCAGGTAGATCTGAAAGGATGACGATTTCTAACTCCTTGCTGAGTCATTAGGGCTGAGGTGTTGTCCTATCTTGACTGGATGGTCTAGATTATTTATAGGGTTAATCTGACGGCTCTAAATTAATTAAAACTCTATAAAAGCAACCTAACTCTCAACCCTAAGTCATAAAATATTCATACCAAGTGCCGCCATGCCGTCAATGGTGAACATAGGATAGTCGTCATCTCTTTCAACTCAAAGGCAAGATTGAAGCTACATCAAAATTAAATCTAATCTAATTCAACTAAGAAAAATCAACGATCTACATCAAAGGCGAGCAATTCAATTTCAGAATACAGATCCCAGAACTCAAGAATTCCTTTTTGTTTGTAAGTCTAGTTATCTTTCAGATGCGAATGAATTAAAGACATGGTCTGTAATGAATTGTAAAATAGAATTGTATCAAGTTGTATGTGATGCTGATTTATGTATATTCATGTCTTTTCTATCATATATGCCTATGAATTATTGTGATTTATCATGTTTTGTGGAAATTGGTGAATAAACCTATGATGTTATGAAATTATCATATGTAAGTTTGGTGATATTATACAAGTTTTAGGCTAAGTCATATAGTTTATGCCTAATTGTTTAGATCCATTATGCATACATGTTTAGATCTACGACCTTGTGATGACATCCATATGTTGTATGTTAATTTAGAAATTATGCCATATTTATGCAAGTTAAGTGATGCTATCATGTTATGAATACATGCAAGTTTATAGGTTAAAAACATGACTATGTAAACCTATATGTTTAGATCTACAAATTTACATGTTAGAACCATATGCCTTTATGTTAGATCAATATTAACATGATTCAACCTATGCAAGTTCACTACTACACGTCTAATTAGATTTTGGTAGTTCTATGTAATACTATTATTTATGATTCATGTTGCATAGATCTAGTTTGCAAGTTCATAATTAAAATTATATTATGCCAAGTTCATGTGACACATCTGTAGTTAGATCCATATTTTTGTATGATGTTGGAATATTGAAAGTTCATATTTTTCCCATTTTAGTTTATTAGTTGGGCTAAAATGTCGAGCCTAACATCTTATGTAATTTTGTGAACGTACAATGGGGGTAACATTGGGGAAAAACATGAGAATTATACATAATTAACGTATTTGGCTCATAACCATGTAAATGGTAAGGCATTGAAATGGTACAATTTATTTACCAAAAATTATGAATTTGATTTAAAAGGAAAGTGGGCCATAACAATAAATTGTTGACAAATTTACATATAAGCATAAAAGGATAAAAATATAAATCTAGAAAAGACCAATATGCCTAACCCGAGGTTAGACTGAGTTGTGGTGTAAAACTGCCCGGAACCGACTGGCACATTCAGTAACCACAACAATACTTGTCAAATGTGGGTGGTTAGTGCATTGAGCCCAAAAAGGACCCGAGGTTAGACTGAGTTGTTGTGTAAAACTGCCCGAAATCGACCGGCACATCGACTGACCACAATAATACCTGTCTAATGTGAGTGGTTGGTGCTCTAATAAAGCAAAGTCAAGAGTAGTAGGGTTAAGGAAACACTTAACAAATCCAACATGTTAGCTAAACTAATGGGTGGGGTTAAGGCAAATTTGGACACTTAATCAATTTAACATGTTGTATAGAAAACCCTAGCAACGGGGACCCATTTCAACAGTAACCCACGTAGATGTATCATGGGACCCTGAATTAGGCAGGGTGGGGCACGATTACTGGGCTGATTATAAGCGGTCATAAACATCGGCGGTGGTGGATCAGTGTAGGTTCCGATGGAGTATCGGGCGTGCACGTACTCTAGAGTAGAAAAAGCAGGTAATGGGCATCAGTAGTCATACACTGTGCATCTTGAATCATGTCGGATTGCCACCATAGGATTCGATACACCCCTTAGTGGGACCAGCACAGGTATTTACAGTCAAGCGGGGGCTGAAGGACACGCGTGATAAATGTATGCTAGTAGGAGCCGATCGATATAAGGGAATCATTTCACCATGAACACCTAGTGCTAGTTGGACAAGTATAAATAGGTGCAGAAGAATTAAACATGGGTGCGATGTACATTCGGTTTATCCTGCCTTATATAGTCTTATGTTAGTTTGTTGTTCTGGTACCGTCCTATTTTCAGTTTATTCCTATCATGACCTTTTCCTTATTCACACACTGAAAAGTCACTAGACTTACTCAGAATTATGTCTGACCCATTTTTCATTCGTCTTCTTTTCTTCCGTCCCCCCGCCCCTCAGGTAGCCAGGGAGGGAATAGCTCAGCTTAATTTGGACCATTCATCTTTCCAAGCTTGAAGACTCTGTGATGTACGGCTTGGAATATCTTATCTTTGGCTATGGCTTTGGACACACTAGACTTGGGGATTTATGCAGTTTTATTTATGTTATATGCTTCTTTATGTTTTAATCAAGACAGAGATTATGATGAAGTGTTTTGGAGGTTGTGTTGAGACAATTTACTGTAATGGTTTTTGTATTGAACCACGTATGAAATAAATGTTAGTTTTATTTTCCGCTGCTTATATTTCTTTCTTGTAAATTTTCTGTGTCTTTTACCTATAATGCTCCATCGAAGTTAAGGCATTCCCTTTGTGAGTGACCTTAATGGAGGTGGGGTGTTTCAATGTGTAAACTAAATCTTCATAAGAGAAATTTTCTATCTCATCATCTGTTGAGTCTCCGTCTCTGATCCATCTGAAATTTTATCTGTACAACCTGTTAAGCATAGATCTAAATCTGAGTTGACCTCCTGAGGTTTTGAGATGTCGTTGTCAATTCTTTCATACTACATATTGAGAGTGTTCTAGATTTCCTACGCAGTTAAATAATGGGAGATAAGATTATATTAATCATCATTTATATGAGAATATAAGATACATGTAGCACGAGAATTAAACCCAGTGTCATTCATATCACACCCATTAATAATAGTATCTCAACATTTAATATTAACAGATTTTAAACAGGATTCCATTTCTAATTTCCAATTTAAAAATCTGTACCATTATAAATAATTGGAATACGACTGGACTGACGCTTACTTGATTGACGACTAGAAACTATGACTCTAGCGTTAATAAAATACTAGCTCTGATACAACATGTTGGATCTAGATTAACCCTAGAGGGGGCGAATAGGGTTCATTGAATAAATTCGAGATATTAAAAATATCATAGAATAGATTGCAACATATAAAATAAATAACATATTTTTTACCCAGCTTCGGCAAACCCTGCCTACTACTACATTCCCCAAGATTTTTACAAGGTATTAAAATAGATCTCGCTTACAAAATTCTGTAAACTCGCAAACTCTGTTCCTATTCTATTCCTATGCTCAAAACCCCGAACCAATTTATGTCCCTGAAATCTGATTTTCCCCTAGCTACAAACCTGTAGCTAGTAAACCCTAGTAATTGCATACACTAGAAAACTAATAGTTAAAATCCTATAACTAGATGACCTAGTTTTACAGATAAACCAAAAAACTTAACGACGATTTACAAATGAAAAAACAAAACACTTAAAATAAAAACAATTTAAAAACCTTTAAGCCCTTAATACAAAAAAATAAGTCGGTCCCCCTTTTGTTCTTTGCAAAGCTTGCCTTAAAAATGTCGGTCGACTTCACCAAATTAGGGTTTTTTGAAATCCCAAAATCTCATCTTTGATTGCTGAAGAAAAATGGTTCTCTGATGATCTTTGGCAGTCGTCGTTTTAATCAATGATTTCGGATTACTTGTGATCGAAACAGTGAGTAATTTCTGGTTTGAATTTTTGTTTAATTTTCGCATTGATTGTTGCTTATTTCGATCGACCTCTTTGCCTGTGATGACATTGGTGTTTATATAGAATTATAAAATCCTAATAATCTTCTCTGATTTCCCATAAAATTGGCATGACTTGACTGCATGATTTTGGTTGCCTTATCTGAATGGTTCGACTTTGATGATTTGTGAGAATTCTGGAAATAAATTATATTGTTTGTGGCCGCTTGAATTTACCCCTTGAGTATTTGAATTTATTCTTGTCCAAAAGATAATTTCTTGATTGATTCCATTTTTGGAAATAATAAATTTGTTTTTGCCAAAATTAAAACTGTGATAACTGGTAATTAACTTCTTCCCCAAAATTGTTTCTTGAATTTTTGGCAAGACTGGAAAGTTTTGATTTGGAAAAAAAAATTCCATACTTAACTCATTCATTTTATGCTTTTGCCGAATTGAATGTTTTCCCAAAAATATTTTTGAAAAAAATTTGCATGTCATGAACCAGTTGAAATTGTTCAAACTCACCCTTATGTATTACTGGGAACAAATTGAAGAACCTCTTGCCAAAAATATGTTCTGATTGAAAATCTAAGTTTCCTAGAAACATTAAAAGTTGTTTGTCTCTGGCCTGTAGTTCTTTTGCACTCCCATATATTTGCTTTGTATTTTAAACATGGTGTTTTCCTTGAATCTTGCTTTGATTACTTGGGCATTTCTATGTTATTAGTTACTGTCGAATACTGAATTTTGTTGGACTGTTTGTAAACCATTTTACATTTTCATTATTGTGCGCACTCCTTGTTTGCTGTACTTCTATCGTATGTGCTTAAGATGCTTGAAATTTGAGTTCGCATGGCTGAGTCATATTTGAATTGTTATGTCCATATGTTCAAAAAGTTCTAGTAGCATGAATGGTTCCATTTTGACCATTCTCCATTAATGTAACTGCTCCATTCATGTTGACATGCTTATATGTGTACATCCACTTGTATGAATCCTTGTGCCATTGCACTGTTTGAGCTGAATGTGCATGTGACTATCTTGAGACATTAAAAACTTGGTTACTCCATTTGAGCTGTTTTGAATGTCCTTGAAGTTACATTGAAACTGAACAGTTAATTATTGTTTAAAAAAAGTTTGTGAACATTTCATTCTCAATGTTGCCTGTCTTGAACTGATGAGAAAAACATTGCCATGTTTGTGTTTTGAGCTGAGCAATTTGCATGCACCACTGTCAACTGTATATTCTTGCTGGCATATAAGCTTGTGCTTGTTTCGACTTATTGAAGATCTGAATTGTTCTTGTACACAAGGCTCTTACATTGACCATTCATGCTTGTTTTCTGGCTTTGATGTTTGGACTTGAATTTCACCACTGACTTGATTTTGAATGTGTTACCTTTGTACATGGTTGAGCAGTGCACATCTTGACTTGCTTTTCCTTGCTTTCTTGAGCAATATACATCGGTATGCGTGTGCATGTATCACCATATAGATACATATGTATATATACACATATGTGCGTGTGTGTATTTGTATTTGTTGCTTGAATGTTCATGGATACTTGACCCATGGACTGTGCATGTATGTCAGGCTTTACCTGAACACAACATATTCGATATATTTGTCCTTTTCTGACCATATTGCCCCTGCAAAGAAAATATGTGTATATACATACACATGTATATGTATACATGTATAGTACATGTGCAGTATATATATATACACACATATATATATATGTGTGTCTGTGTGTGTGAAAGAGAGAGAGCACTAAGATGATGTCTGCCTTGTGGTATTTACAGTGTATCACCATGAATATCACAAGCTGTCTATACAGATGGATGGATATATAAATCAGATCAAGTCATGAAGTATGATGGGAAAAAAACCATAATTCTGAGGCAAATGAATATTAAAATAAAATTATATCTGCTAGTATTTAAAATATTTTTGTTCTCATTTACTATGTGTTTCTTCTGTGACAGGTAAGCAGAAGACTGGACTGACGGTAAGGCAGACTGTAACACCCCGTATTTTCTAAGAATATTAAAAGAAGGAATTAAAGAATACTTAATTTTTAAAGTGAGAATTAAGGGAAACGGGTTATGCCATTGCGTTCGTCTCAGAATTCTGCTTGGAATAAAGTCCAAGTTTTCGTAAATCGGACTTCGTATGAGGAAGTTATGGCCCTCAGAAGTTTCAGGAATTTAAATAAAATAAAACAACTCAGATTTAAATTTAAAATTCAAATCACATACCCGGGCTCGGCGGGAAATTTCCCGCCCAGGACCCAGGTCGACCAGGCGGTCGACCTGGGTCACATAGGTCGACCAAGGGGTCGACCTGGGGGTCAACCTTCCCCCATTTCCAGATCCGAGTCCTGGTTCGTTTTTCTGCATTTGGACGCCCGTTCTAACCAGATTCGTTGATCCCTATGCTATATAAACACGCCTAAGGCTACACTTTTCTCTACACAACTCCATTACGCCTATACTCTACCCTAATTCATATCAAAAATAAATTAAAGACGTCCTTATGCTGCTCTAGTTCTTCAGGAAATCAAGTTTAGAATTCAAGTAGAGATTCAAAGGCTAATTCAACGACTTCAACAACTATTTTCTAAGAATCAAATCTAAATTAGAGAATCGATAATCTACGTCAAGGGATCACTTTTTAGTTTCAGAAAACAGATTCCAGAATTACTAGAATCATTCTCTTTTTGTAAGTTCAAGTTACTTTCAGATGTGAATTCTTAATTGAAACTCTTGGCATGTAATAATCTGGATCTAAGCTATACTTGATTATGAGATAATCCTTTTAGATTTATCAAATCTAATCTACTAGATTTACGTCTGTGATGTTATTCAAATCTAATCCATTAGATTTGTGCCTGATGTAAGTAATCCTTTCATTTGAATCCATGCTTGTATATGCCTTTAGGAATCATTATTGACTATGGAATTGGTCCAATCATATCTATCCTTGTTGTATATCAGAATTGTAATCTTGTTTAAGTTTATGATATAACTCTTGTCAAACCTATACATCTGTGATGGTTCATAATGATATTCATATCATATCTATATGCCTGGAATGTATTCTATGCAAAACTTGTCAATTTGGTATATCAAATTTATGGGACCAATAGTTCTTATCGTCATATGCCTATTCTTATGCCTCTTAGATTCGATATTGTTTCTCTGCTTATTTCATGAATCTTGCATTGAATCTCGAAATACGTATGTTATGAATGCGGGGGTAATTAGGTATAACATGAAATTGACATTTATTTGGCATAATTTGGAACATGTATTGTGGCATGACTGTTAAGATGCAATTTGGGGAAATTTGACATGAATTATGGAATATGTAATTTGACATATTGAACCTAGAATTGGCATAAACGACAAAGTATGAAATTTGGCATGAAAAAAAAAATCTAGTTTTGGGCATATACTGTAAATTGGAATATTAAATTTAGCTTGGGCTTAACTATTGATTTGGGATGCCAAACATAATGCATAGTGATTTTGAGCATGACTATTATTGCAAATTTAGGGAAGATTGGGTATAGCCAATTTTGATTAGTAGCTAGAAACTGGAATTTGTTGGGCATAACTTGGGAATTGGATCATGACTAGTTTTAGTGAATTCGGTAATTAGCATGTAAAATCTTGATTTGGGTATATATGGTAAATGTGTAAATTAAAGATGAACATGCCTAACCCGAGGTTAGATTAAGTTGGGGTGTAAAACTACCCGGAACCGCCCAGCACATCCAGTAACCACAACAACACCTATCTAATGTGAGACGTTAGTGCATCATGCCCAAGGAAAACCCGAGGTTAGATTGAGTTGTGGTGTAAAACCGCCCAGAACCGCCCGGCACAACCAGTAACCGCAACAACACATATCTAATGTGAGAGGTTGGTGCATTAATAAATCAATTAATGCTAATGAACAAGATGAATGACTATGGTTAAGTTCATAAGAACACTTAACCAATATAACATGAAAGTCTAGGGTTAAGTTCATAAGAACACTTAACCAATATAACATGAATGACTATGGTTAAGTTCATAAGAACACTTAACCAATATAACATGAATGACTAGGGTTAAGTTAATGAGAAAAAATTAACCAATATAACAAGATGAATGACTAGGGTTAAGTTAATGAGAAACACTTAACCAATATAACAAGATGAATGACCAGGGTTAAGTTAATAGGAAACACTTAACCAGTATAGCATGATGAATGGGTAGGGTTAAGTAATAAGAAACACTTAACCAATATAACTTGATTTGTGTTAAGGTTAAGTTAAAACAAGAGGGCAACACTTAACCAATATAACTTGATTGGTGATAGGGTTAAGTTAACACAAGAAGGCAACACTTAACCAAAGTAACATGACAAGTGGGTGGGTTAAGTTTACTTGAATTTATTGATAACACTTAACCAATACAACATGATGAACATGCGGGGTTAAGTTAACAAAGAACGCCTGACCAATATAATTGGATGGACGAACGGGGATAAGTTAATAGGAAACACTTAACCAATCCAACATGATGAGTGAGGAGGGTTAAGTTAATAAGAAACACTTAACCAACATGACATGATGAATGGGTGGGTTAAGTTAACGTGAATGGACAACACTTGACCAATATGGCATAATATGTGGGAGGGTTAAGTACATAGTTGGGTGGGTAATATTAGTAAATATAGGCCCACAAACTTAACCATTAAATAAACATGCTTGAATCAGTAGGAGGGTTAAGTAAATATCGGGTTGGTGGGTAATATTAGTAAATATAGACCCACAAACTTAACCATTAGACAAACATGCTTGAATTGGTGGGAGGGTTAAGTAGATATTGGGTTGGTGGGTAATATTAATAAATATAGGCCCACAAACTTAAACAGTAAGAAACCCTAGTAACGGGGACCCATTTCAGCAGTAACCCACATAGATGTATCATGGTACCTTGAACTAGGAAGGGTGGGGCACGATTACTGGGCTGATTATAAGCGGTCAAAACAGCGACAGGGGGTATGTCAGTGTAGGTTTCGACGGTTTACGGGCGTGCACGTACTCCGAAGTGGGAAAAAGCAGGCACTGGGTACAAGTAGTTATACACTATGCATCTTGAATCATGTCGGGTTGCTATCATAAGGATTGATACACCTTATGGTGGGACCAGCACAGGGTATCTACATGCAAGAGAGGGCCGATTGACACAGACACAAGGAAAAATTAATATGAGTAAGGAGCCGATCGATAGGGTAGTAAGGGTACATCTAACATGTTCATGGCAATCAGGCAGATTAAGGTGGAATCCTCACGATTGATGTACACTTGAAGGCTACCACATTTGCGGGGATTGGGATCACATTACAATATGATCATTTTATATAGATTACTAGTTGGGACACTAGTTAGGTGGTGCAGAGATATAAAAATCAGAATAACAAGGCAGTAGCGAAGAAGAGAAGGAGTAGAAGCGCATTCAATTTATCTTGCCTGATCATATCTATACTAATCGTATGTTATCTTGTTATCCTTGTTCTCACGGTATTGTCTTATATTCAGTTTATTCATGTCATGATGCTTTTGCCTATTTATATGCTGAAAGTCACTGAACTTACCAGACTTATGTCTGACCTATTTTGTTTCGCCTCTTTTCTTCCGTTCCCCCCATGTTCGCAGGGAGGAAATGATACCAATTAGCTCAGTTTTCTTTCCAAGCTCGAAGATAGTCGATTTATTGCTTTGGACTCTCTCTTCCACTGCTATGGCTGGTTTATGCTTTACTGGGGAATATCATTGTTATGTTTATGCTTCTTTTATACTTGGAAGTTTTTAAATCAAGACAGAAGTTCTATATATTACTTTTAAGTATGATTGAGACAACTATTGTAAAAGCTTGACTGAACCACATTGTTTATAAAATGACTTTATTTTCCACTGCTTTATTTTTCTGTCTTGTAATTTATCTGCATCTTTTAACTAAAATGCTCCACCGTAGTTAAGTCATTCCCTTTGTGAGTGACCTTAACGGAGGTGGGGTGTTACACTTGGTATCAAAGCTGAAGGTTACCGGATCAGATAAAAGATTTGAAAAATTATTTTCAAAATGGTTTTAAAAGAAGCATTTTCAAAAGAAAAGTTTTGTTTTAAAGGCATATTCCCCAAAGCCATAGGCACTATCTTTAGATCCTCTGTTTGAATCCTTGTTTCCTTCTTTCCGGAGTCTCCGGGGCTCCTAGCTTTTTGGGAGGTAACCTCATCGCGGCATGGTTCCGTAAGCTCGATGAGACTACGACACCTATCAAAGGACGAAGAAGTGCCCAACCTCCATCCATAGTCGTAGTAGTTTCACCTACAACTAATTCTCTTCTAAGCTTTGTAGGGTTTCCCCTACGATGGAGGCAACTTTCGAAAGGCTTGTCAACATGGTTCACAAAGGAGGTAAAGAGAAAGAGGCCAAAGGGGAAGAATCACAAACAAGGGATTGAAATATAAGAAGGGCGGAGGAAATAATAGATCCTTCAATAAGAGGAAGTATCTTTTATGCGGTATAGCGGGTCATTTAATTATAGGAAGTAAAAGACAAGTGATTGTTTTCAGCATGGTGAGGCAGGGCATCTTATCAAGGATTTCCCAGAGGACAAGGACAGGATTTTCAGGAAGGCAAGTGCATGCCTTCACCGCCAGCGTACCTGAGAGAAAGATAGTAAAGTTTAGTTTTTCTTTTTGATCATCCTGTTAGTACTCTTTTTGATTTCAGGGCTTCACATTTTCTCATATCTGCTTCCGTAGTTGAGTCTCTGCACCTTAGCACTAGTATAATAGAAGATCCCATTATTGTCTCAAATCTGGTTGGTGGTTCGGCTCATTTATCTTTGGTTTGTAAGGATTTGAGAATATTTATATTAAGGATTGAGTTTAAGTGTAACGCTTATGTTTTTGGTTTCATGGGATATGGGTTGATTCTAGGCATGGATTGGTTAGTTAGTAATTGTGAAAGGAGGGTAGTTAGACTTTTTACTTGCCTCGGGAATACCCTCGAGATTTCGTGCATTCCTGAGGGGATCAGTTAGGCTTAGCTATCTAGAATCACTTTATGCATCTATCGATGATTTGCAATCCGTTAGAGTAGTCCATGAGTAAGAAAATGTTTTAGATTAGGTTAGGGATTTTCCCCTAAAACTCGAGATAGACTTCCGCATATATCTAGTTGACAATGCAAAGCCAGTTATGCGATCAATGATAGTTTTGGAGCAAGATTGGCGAGGATAGCCAGAGTCGGTTAAGTGCTCAATTGTTTGGTTGTTTTGCTAGCATCATCTCACATAAATCGTCCAAATTCGGAGGAGGTATTCCTTGGGTGCTTGTCTGATATTGGTTTAGGCCTCTGGGGCTTGTACTTGCGGGATGTCGAGTTCAATTAGGATGGTTTGCGTGAGAAATAAAGGGTTGTAACAGGCGCCCTTAGTAAGACTAAGCTTAAGAGAGGTAAAAAGTACATAGCAACCTTTAGCTTTAGACCCTCAGATTTGTGACATGATGGATAAGATAAGTAGAGGAGAGACCTCTAATCATCTTAGTATACACACTTGGTATCATGGCTCACGCCTGTTTATGTTGGAAAGATAGTTTGACTACATTGGATACTAGCATAGTAAGTGATCGAGGTCCTATCTTTACGAGTGAGTTTTGGAAATGGAGGTCAACAAGCTTCGCAACTGTGAAGTTAAATTAGTTAAGGTACAGCGGAATGAATCTCAAGAAGACGCGACATGGGAGACTGAAGATAATATACGCGCATCATACCCTTTTTCTTGAGGGTATATCCTTGATCTCTTTTTCTGGGAATTTTATGCATGTTTGTTTCTATCTTTTTTTAGGTATATCCTCTAGGTCATATCTTCGATCCTTAGGTAGAAGCCAATGGATGTAAACATGTGTTTGAAACATGTTATGATTGGTGGTTGCAAGTGGTTGCTTGTGGTTGCTCGTGGATGAATATACACACATTAGGCACTAGATCGGCTCAGTCACTTTCATATTGCATATGCATGAGTGAATTTTTATATATATGAACTAAATATTGATGTGTTATCATATGGATGTTGCATGTGTATGAATGATTGTGCACTCATGTAGAAGTTATAAAGTACGATTAGGAATAATTGCATGCATGATGGACTCATGGCACTGACATAATTCGAATTGAGGAGGTCGACTGAATCAGTAGACTGCCTGATTTTACATTAGATAAGGACATGTACACACACTATGCATATGATCATGAAAGCATTAGAAATCTTTTTAAGGACAATGGAAGCCTGTGATTGAATGGTTGAGTAGATGGATGTTGGATGTTAGGATATGCATTCTTCCTAACTTAGAGATTTTAGGGACGAAATCCTTTAATGAGGGGAGAATGTAACACCCCGTATTTTCTGAGAATATTAAAAGAAATAATTAAAGAATACTTAATTTTTAAACTGAGAACTAAGGGAAACGGTTAAGCCATTGCGTTCATCTCGGAATTCTGCTTGGAATAGAGTCCAAGTTTTCGTAAATCGGACTTCGTATGAGGAAGTTATGGCCCTCAGAAGTTTCGGGAATTTAAATAAAATAAAACAGCTCAGATTTAAATTTAAAATTTAAATCACATATACGGGCTGGGCGGGAAATTTCCCGCCCAGGACCCAGGTTGGCCCGGGGGTCGACCTCCCCCTTAATTCCAGATCCGAGGACTAGTTCATTTTTCTGCATTTGGACGCCCGTTCTGACCAGATTCGTTGATCCCTATGCTATATAAACACCCCTAAGGCTACAATTTTCTATACACAACTCCATTACGCCTATACTCTACCCTAATTCATATCAAAAAAAATTAAAGACGTCCTTATGTTGCTCTAGTTCTTCAGGAAATCAAGTTTAGAATTCAAGTAGAGATTCAAAGGCTAATTCAACGACTTCAACAAATATTTTCTATGAATCAAATCTAAATTAGAGAATTGATAATCTACGTCAAGGGATCACTTTTCAGTTTTAGAAAATAGATTCCATAAATACAAGAATCATTCTCTTTTTGTAAGTTCAAGTTACTTTCAGATGTGAATTCTTAATTGAAATTCTTGGCATGTAATAATCTGGATCTAAGCTATACTTGATTATGAGATAATCCTTTTAGATTTATCAAATCTAATCTATTAGATTTATGCCTGTGATCTTATTCAAATCTAATCCATTAGATTTATGCCTGATGTAAATACTCCTTTCATTTGACTCTGTGCTTGCATATGCCTTTGGGAATCATTATTGACTATGGAATTGGTCCAATCATATCTATCCTTGTTGTATATCAGAATTGTAATCTTGTTTAAGTTCATGATATAACTCTTGTCAAACCTATACGTCTGTGACGGTTCATAATGATATTCATATCATATCTATATGCCCGCAATGTATTCTATGCAAAACTTGTCAATTTGGTATATCAAATTTATTGGACCAATAGTTTTTATCGTCATATGCCTATTCTTATGCCTCTTATGTTCCATATTGTTTCTCTGCTTATTTCATGAATCTTGCATTGAATCTCGAAATACGTGCGTTATGAATGCGGGGGTAATTGGGTATAACATGAAATTGACTTTATTTGGCATAATTTGGAACATGTATTATGGCATGACTGTTAAGATGCAATTTGGAGCAATTTGACATGAATTATGGAATATGTAATTTGACATATTGAACCTAGAATTGGCATGAACGACAAAGTATGAAATTTGGCATGAAAAAAAACCTAGTTTTGGGCATAAACTGTAAATTGGAATATTAAATTTAGCTTGGGCTTAACTATTGATTTGGGACGCCAAATATAATGCATAGTGATTTTGGGCATGACTTTTATTGCAAATTTAGGGAAGATTGGGTATAGCCAATTTTGATTAATAACTGGAAATTGGAATTTGTTGGGCATAACTTGCGAATTGGATCATTACTAGTTTTGGTGAATTTGGTAATTAGCATGTAAAATCTAGATTTGGGTATATATGGTAAATGTGTAAATTAAAGATGAACATGCCTAACCCGAGGTTAAATTGAGTTGTGGTGTAAAACTGCCCGGAACTGCCTGGCACATCCAGTAACCACAACAACACCTATCTAATGTGAGAGGTTAGTGCATCATGCCCAAGGAAAACCCAAGGTTAGATTGAGTTATGGTGTAAAACTGCCCAGAACTGCCCGACACATCCGTTAACCGCAACAACACATATCTATTGTGAGAGGTTAGTGCATTAATAAATCAATTAATGCTAATGAACAAGATGAATGACTATGGTTAAGTTCATAGGAACACTTAACCAGTATAACATGAGTGACTAGGGTTAAGTTCATAAGAGCACTTAACCAATATAACATGAATGACTAGGGTTAAGTTCATAAGAACACTTAACCAATATAACATGAATGACTAGGGTTAAGTTAATGAGAAACAATTAACCAATATAATAAGATGAATGACTAGGGTTAAGTTAATGAGAAACACTTAACAAATATAACAAGATGAATGACCCGGGTTAAGTTCATAGGAAACACTTAACCAGTATAGCATGATGAATGGGTAGGGTTAAGTAATAAGAAACACTTAACCATATAACTTGATTTGTGGTAAGGTTAATTTAAAACAAGAGGGCAACACTTAACCAATATAACTTGATTGGTGGTAGGGTTAAGTTAACACAAGAAGGCAACACTTAACCAAAGTGACATGACTTGTAGGTGGGTTAAGTTAACTTGAATTGATTGATGACACTTAGCCAATAGAACATGATGAACACGTGGGGTTAAGTTAACAAGGAACACTTGACCAATATAACTGGATGGACGAACGGGGATAAGTTAATATGAAACACTTAACCAATCCAACATGATGAGTGAGGAGGGTTAAGTTAGTAAGAAATACTTAACCAACATGGCATGATGAATGGGTGGGTTAAGTTAACGTGAATGGACAACACTTGACCAATATGGCAAAATATGTGAGAGGGTTAAGTACATATCAAGTTGGGTGGGTAATATTAGTAAATATAGGCCCACAAACTTAACCATTAAATAAACATGCTTGAATCGGTGGTAGGGTTAAATACATATCGGGTTGGCGGGTAATATTAGTAAATATTGGCCTACAAACTTAACCATTAAATAAACATGCTTGAGTTGGTGGGAGGGTTAAGTACATATCGGGTTGGTGGGTAATATTAGTAAATATAGGCCTACAAACTTAACCAGTAAGAAACCCTAGTAATGGGGACCCATTTCAGCAATAACCCACATAGATGTATCATGGTACCCTGAACTAGGCAGGGTGAGGCACGATTACTGGGCTGATTTTAAGCGGTCAAAACAGTGGTAGGGGGTACGTCAGTGTAGGTTCCGACGGTTTACAGGCGTGCACGTACTCCGGAGTGGGAAAAGCAGGCAATGGGTACCAGTAGTTATACACTGTGCATCTTGAATCGTGTCGGGTTGCTATCATAAGGATTGATACACCTTATGGTAGGACCAACACAGGGTATCTACACGTAAGAGAGGGCCGATTGACACAGACACAAGGAAAAATTAATACGAGTAAGGAGCCGATCGATAGGGTAGTAAGGGTACATCTAACATGTTCATGGCAATTAGGCAGACTGAGGTGGAATCCTCACGATAGATGTACACTTGAAGGCTACCACAATTGCGGGTATTGGGATCACATTACAATATGATCAATTTATATAGATTACTAGTTGGGACACTAGTTTCGTGGTGCAGAGATAAAAAATCAGAATAACAAGGTAGTAGCGAAGCAGAGAAAGAGTAGAAGCGCATTTAGTTTATCTTATCTTATCATATCTATACTAATCGTATGTTATCTTGTTATTCTTATTCTCACGGTATTGTCTTATATTTAGTTTATTCATGTCATGATGATTTTGCCTGCTTATATGCTGAAAGTCACTGGACATACCAGACTTATGTCTGATCTAGTTTTGTTTCGCCTCTTTTCTTCCATTCCCCCCCTCCCCAGGTTCGCAGGGAGGAAGTGTTACCACTTAGCTCAGTTTTCTTTCCAAGCTCGAAGATAGTCGATTTATTGCTTTGGACTCTCTCTTCCACTGCTATGGCTGGTTTATGCTTTATTGGGGAATATCATTGTTATTTTTATGCTTCTTTTATACTTGGAAGTTTTTAAATCAAGACATAAGTTCTATGTATTACTTTTAAGTATGATTGAGACAACCATTGTAAAAGCTTGACTGAACCACATTGTTTGTAAAATGACTTTATTTTCCGCTGCTTTATTTGTCTAGCTTGTAATTTATCTGCATCTTTTACCTAAAATGCTCCACCAAAGTTAAGGCATTCCCTTTGTGGGTGACCTTAACGGAGGTAGGGTGTTTCAGAGACAGAAGACAGAAGACAAATTAGTGTAACTATATATGAGTGTACGAATGTATTTGTACAACTGAGTGACTGAGTGAACTGTAGTAAGGAGTATTGTAAACAAATGAAACTGAATGTGAATGTATTGTTTTTCAGTGAAATGTACAAAGTGGAGTTATAAAATTTTACTGTTGAAGTGTTGAAATAAAATATTATATTTAAATAAAATATTGTTTGAATATTTAAATCCTTATGTAGTTGTATTCTATTTAAATATAAATATTATATTATGTGTGTGATGTAGTATAACAACACAATTACAAACACATTTATAATAATAAATATATATTTATTATCATAAAACAAAAATCATAGAATTGTTAGATACAACAAGAATTTCATCCTTGTGGAGAAAGGAAATTTACCAGAAAAAGGATTACATATACTAACACTTTCAAGTATTATGTGTTCTTTGTTTTGATATGACCAAGGATTGATGTGAAGGATGTTAAATGTGTAATCAACTATGATTCTCCAACATGTATTGAGGACTCTATGCATAGGATTGTGCGAACTGGACAAGCAGGTGCAGATGGTAGTGCATACAAGTTCTTCACACAAGAAAACTCCAAGCATTCAAAGAAACTCATTAACATCTGGAAGAAGCAGGTTTTAAAATGTTGCCTCAAAGTTGCAAGTGTCTAAGGTATTTTAATTGATTATTCTTTTTATAGGATCTTTACAATTGTTGCTGCGTATGTTTCACTTTTGTTGAGCCTTGACTCTTCGAAATAATTAAGTGCCATAGTATTTTAACCATCAACCTTTAATTTTCAGAACTTTAGAAACATTTTGTTGTATTGATTTATAGATTCATCTTGATTGGAGAAAGATAACATATGAAATTGGTTGATAAACCACGAGACAAGTGAATAATCGACTAGTTGAATTTTAATTTAGAACATTCAATTTAGGTTTAGAATATACTTAATTACCTGCTGCCTTAATTTAGGACATTGAAATATAGTAATGATTCTATTAATTTAAGATGAATATAGTTTTATATGGTAATCAAGAAAGATAACGAAATCACAAACAAATGAATATAAAATAGTGAAGCGTTATTCATCTATTTGAGACTAATAAATCTCTGATCAATGGTAGATATGTTTGAATTTATTTTCTTCTGAAAAGAATTTTTATTTGCAAAATGAAAGTGAAAATCATGAAATTATTCATTGTGTTAATTCTATGATGGTAATGCTAAAGATTTATATGATAATATCTTTGAACTGAATACCTATCATTTAATTTTGAACTCATTATGAAGCAATAAAATAGTAATACATTTGAGAATTTTTGATCATATTAATAATTATTCTATGCTCATTAAAAAATGTACTCTACTTCTGTTTTTTTACTACAACTTATTTTGAGTAGTGATGTCTTATTTACATTTTGTTCTATGATTTTATCCAGCAAGTATGTGCAACTATTACATGTGTCGATATACGAATCGTCTTATTCTACACATGTAAGAATGTTAATGATTTATTTTAATGTTTTGCGTTAGACTCCTAATTTGCGAATCTCAGCATCTGAAAATAGTTAGCCTTCTAGTTATTTTTAATGATTTTTAATCAAAATATGCTTTGCCTATATTTTCCTTGAAATCTTATGTTCTGAATGAAACCGTTTGGAAAATCAGTTTTAGAGGTTTGTTTAATTTTGGAAATGAGTTGCTCACTATTAAATGTACACTTAACAATGCGGGGTATAAGACAATTTGTTTGATATTGTGAAATTTATTTTGGGGATGCTAACAAATTGCATCTGCATGAAATGGCTATGAATGAGGACACAAAGGATGTTGGAGATGCAGAAGACGTTGGAGACGGAGACCTTATGACCGGTTTAGAAGAGATTTTGAAAGAAGACTCATTTAAGCCTTTATATAACTACCAACTGTAATTTTTATGTTCTACTGCTAGGTGCGGTGGTCTTTGTAAATATTCGTTTTTGAACATTGGTTAAGTTTCTAGGAATGCTAATTAGATACTTATTAGATGTTACTTAGTATAATCCTAGTTGTGTAATTTGTATGATAATCTGACTTGGTTAGATAAGGGGTAATACAGAGTAGAAAGGCTCAAGTGTTATGTCGAGTATATTTTATGATCTTTTGTATTCAGTAATTACATGGATGGTTTCGATGTGCAAGTTTCTACCATGCAATGTTATTATTTTCATGAGCTCCTTTTTTTTGCTCGGTTGCATCCAACTGAACTTAAAGGCAGCATGTAAAAAATATTGCAACTGAAATAAAACGCATCAAAAATATATATTAATTGGCTTTCGTAGGGTTTCTAAACCACTACAGAAAATATTTTAGATGCATAGAAAAAATGCTATAGAAAATAAAAAAGAAGGGTGCAAATACCACTTTGGTTGCATTTTTAAGATGCTACCAAAAGAAACCTTTGGTAGGGTTTCTAAAATGCTACAATACATTCATTTTTGGTTGCGTTTACTGTAACTCAACCAAAACTTTCAGACTTTTAGTCACATGTCATGTTGTATTGTTTGTTATAAAGCTACAACAAGTTTTAGCATCGTTTTTACAACGCTACGAAAGGACTTTTCTGGTGTAGTGAGTTCATATTTTATTCGTATGAACTCATTTATTCACATCTGGTGAAAGGAATTCACGATCCGTTCCTGCAAATCCATCCAGCCATCACTTGGTGATTAGGATTGATAGGCAAATCACACAAGCCCATCCAATCGGCTCTTAGCGATAGGAGCTAGCGTCTTAGGTCTTTAACTTCATCACTCTGGGTGATGCAAAGACATTATTAGTTTCATTTGCCATACAGGGCGATTTTAAGAAAAGACATAAGCAAAGAGAAATCAGATGAGATGAAGCCTTTCTGGGCTTTATCCCATTATAACCGCCGAGGTTTTCCTAGGTTTTGATTTGTAGACAGATGCCCATGCTCGAGCGCTACTGGTTTAGTATTAGTGTAGATTAGGAGATTCTCATTTCAAACATGCTCCCAATCAGGTCTCAGAAGTGCATGTAACCATTGGTGTCATGACCATCTAGGTCATGGAATAGGCAGTCTCTTCTAGACTTCCTCTCTATTTCACTACGCTCACGGGGGACCGGTTTCCGTTATAGGAGATGCTCTTGCGTATCCAAGTAGATCCTTTCTATAGCCGCATTCAACTTAGCATAAGAAGGGTATTGTTACCCCCCACACTTATTTACAGCCAAATTTTGACAAAAATCAAAACTTGAATACATCCAAGCATGAAGCATATATTTGGTACCTACAATAAATGAGCATGAGCATAATCAGAGTACGATAAATAAAAATCATAGCGGAAATAAAAATAGGATAATTAGTATTAACTCAAGTAACTACCTTTTTCGAAGTAAGTCACTTTGCCAATACCGAGCATGAGAGAGAACAAGAACCGATAGACAAACTTAATCATCTTTGAGAACCCGACCTTCTCTATGGAACCTGGAGGTTGTAATGAGGAGGGGGGTCAGAACAACAAGTTCTAGTGAGTAAGAAATGTAAAATATAGTCTATAACACAGATATATTCCGTTTGGTTCAGCCTAAGTTGTATGCCTAACTAAGTTAGTGATTCTAGCCCAATCTAGTAGATGTTTACGCGCGACTTTACCATTTAGCCCAAAGTAGTATTCCCAAAGTATATTACTGAGATAGGACATTTACACACATTTTTGTGAAGCCTTTAAATTAGAGTTTAACTGGTTAATTATATCGAGAGTGGTCCCCTAATTTCGGAGTTTTTATCTATATCCTCATTCTCTATTCTTTATTGTTTAATGCCTCACTATCAATGATAAATAGGGTGGATTCTCTATGATCACTTAAGACCTTAGACGGACCTATTGGTTACTTATTAACCCTCGATAATATATTAAATGTTAACATAAAACTAGTGGGCACTAGCTATTGGCCCTATTAGTTAAGGTTTCCGCCATTCACGCATATACCCTGGCCCCGCATAAGGTGAGAGTAGGTATTTTATCATTCGTTATACCTTCTAGCTGACCTTATTAGATAACCTCCTTAATTACTTACTACTTCTCGTAGGATCAATGGCCATATCTGGCCCTTTTAATTTCCAGGTTTGGGTAGGCAAATACACATCTTCCATTTAAGACCCTATACTGAAAAACTTATTCCTAGGTGGACTCTTTAACCTTAGTCACTTAGCCTTTAAGGACCCAAGAAGCGGACTATACACGAAGGTTATTCGTTCGTCACCCATATGCTTTTAACACCTTTCCCTTTTTGAGGTAAAGTAGGCTACGTTATTAAGTCATTCCCGTTGAATTCCTTTATACAGAAATACTATACGTACACCATTTATTTGTATCACGGGTTTATATGGTTAATAATGTCTTACATTATTAACTTACCAAGTCCAACTATATTTTGTAATTATAAGTTTTATTGACACAGAAAAGAAAGGTTATATTCCCTTTTCTCTAGGATATTTATTTAATTTCTTACCTAATTTGGACTTATTATTTAATCGACAATCAATATCCATTAATCCCCTTTTTAACATCCATTTCTTTTTATTTCTTTTTTATTGCCCTTTATGACTCTACCGGTCATATTTTCCTAAGGCAAATATTTATCAGTCCAAAGTTATCTATTGTTGTACCCCAACGAACAATTTCTATTTTTATTCATTCATTTATTTATTTATTGGTTAACTGTCATATATATATACACTTTTACATACCAGGCCTCTTGCATTAAGTTGGCTACCTGTGGATGTTGGATATGCCGGTTGGTTCCAGGCAGTCTTCTACCACAAGTGAACTTAACCTTGTGCCTTAGTACGATTATATTTGTGCATTAAACCCCTCACATTAAAGTGACTAATTGTGGTTGCTGGATTCGCCGATCGGTTCCAGGCAAGCTTAAACCACAAGTTGAGTTTAACTTCATGTCTAAATGCGGTTATAATTTAGATTCCTAATTGGGGTTTACAACAATTATCCTAATTTATTTTAGGAATTGTAACCATTTTCCTATTCATTATTTATTTTCCTAAATCAATATTGGTTACAATGGTTTTCCCCTTATTTGCGTCTCATTTATGGCAATTAATTATATTTATTGCTACAAAAAGTCACCACAAATACATTAATAAAAAAATGGATTATATTTACACATAATTCCATAATTGAACTTTATCCAAACATTCCATATAATTTACATTTCACCATTTTACGCTGATTTGGATGGATAATATGTATATATTCATTTTTATGTTTTCGTGCGGTCAACATAGTCTTTAATATTTATTTATTATTTATTATCTTGCAATACTTATTTTTAAATAAATGATTTGCTCTAATCAATTAACCAAACATTCCTTTTTTACATTCAATCTTGCCAAAAAGGTTTCACGTCTCACATAGACCGTTCGTCAGAATCACTGTAAATCATGTTTATTTTGTGGAATTAACACATTTTCAAATCACAAGAAATATATGTACTATATTTTTATTTTGGAATATTCTATGCAAATTACATACAAAACATGTATTTACTTCTATATGTACCTTTGCATGATTTTCCCTTTTTAATTCTTTTTGTCATACTTCTTGTGATTCTAAAGTAATGCCTCTTTATTTAAAAATGAAGAAAACAACATAATTTACAATGCTTGAGCCAAAACCCCAACAATATTGAATGTAAACAAGGAATACTTCTTTTATTATTAAAGTCACATAATACACAAATTCATCTTTTCTTCTAAATTTACATATTTCATATTTCAGCACCGAACTAAAGTTCTGGAACATAATTACAACAATTTTATGTTTAATGGGACTGATTTCCAGATCCACCGTGCTATGTGGAATATACAACATATTTTATAATTCATGGCATAACTTGTATGAATATGTGATAATTTATATAAAAATCCTATGATTCATGTTTATACATAATCACAACTTTATCATTTACCAATTTCAAACATGTTCATAATCAGATATGATGGTTATCACAATTTACTATTATTTAAATAACAGATCTGATTGGCATAAAACATAGATAGGATTCAAATGAAATAGATAAATTATTATATATGTATTAGTAAATTTCCCACTCACCTTATAGCTTTCAATTTCTGAATTTTGAACCTTTTTAGGCTTACAATCCCAAAATTCTTACGATACTACAGTTTATCTAAAAAGGGGAAATTCTAGATCCGTATAAATGTAAGAAAAAAGGAAAAGAGCGAAGAAATCTATCATTGAGCACCCTCTTCCATTAAATCTATTTCTCTTCCCAATTCTATATGAATTTGATTTGATTTGGTATATGTATAAATATATTTTATTCAGAAATTAGGTTAGAAGAGGAAGAAAAATAGTAGAGCTCCGATGCCTTCATAGATATGAATGGAAAATGAGTGAGGCTCTATCCCTTTATTTATAAAGGCGGAAATGGCTTAGAACCGTCAGATTAGTTTTAAGTTATATCCGTCCATCCGTTATAATAATATAATAAAACAATTCACCAAAACCTGGCCATCACTGGGCAGTTTGACGCCCAATAGGTCAACCTAGCGGTCGATGGCCGCTGGTCGACCCCATGTCGATCACGTGGGCATCAAACTGCCCACGTCGGCTGGGTTATATATGGTAAATTATTAATTAAATATTAGGTTTATTTATTTTCCGTCTATTTTCATATTTCGTCCGTAACTTTTTTATACGGACTCCATTCGCGAAACTCCAAACATGAAAGTTGACAAGAATTCCAAGAACGCAACAGTTAAAGTTTCGTGACCAAATTCTATCGTTTGTAGAAATTCCTATTATTGAAATTCTTGTAATTAATTTATATCGCCAAAATTTTGGGTTATTACAGGTATCTCTTCCCTTTCCTTCTCTTCTTTAAGCCATCCTACTAGTCTTCCACTTTATTCTTCTCATCATCGCACTTGATCCCAGTCTCAAATGCCACGTGATCATTCAGAGCGTTCGCTTCAACTTTGCTTTATGCTTGTGCATCCTCTGGGTGTAATTACCTATTAGCCTCAAAACAAAACTCATTGAGATCCCACGGGGGATCCCTTTGTAAGCTAGCTTTGAATTCAAATTTGTCGACCACTTCAGCTATGACCTCCATTAAGATCATAGTTGGTCACGGCTTATCCACTGAAGCCACCGCTGCATTAAACCTCTCCAAATACTTCTGCCAAGTCTCTCCGGGCCTTTGCTTAATTGTCGTCAACGTCATCACATTCCTGGGACGAGTTATATTGATTTTGACTTCCCGTGAATCTGTCAACAAGCACATTTTAAGAGCCAATCTATAACAACCCGGGTTTTCAGAACCAATTTAATTTTTTTTATTTTAGCTATTTTAATTGATTTTTAATATTTATAATGATTTATTTTAAATACCAACGACTAAAAATTTATTTTAAACAAAGTTAGAACATATATATTTAATTTAAGTATAAAAGGAGTTTGAAATGGCGCGGTAGTTTGAAAATTCGACTTTAAACTTTGATTGAATACACATACTCAAAATAAATCGAATTTCAGTAAAGCAAGAAACATCTGAATCTGTTTAATTATATCTTTCTAACGAATGTGAAAAATTGAGATTTCATAATATAAATTGAAAGTTATGTCCAGTTTAAAATTTAAAATAGTCACTAAGGAATTTATATATACTTTATAGAATATATAGCCCTTAAAAATAGCCATTTTGCAAACGGCCTCGTTTTTTGATGAAACCACTTTTATTGGATCCGAAATGTCAAATTATTGCTAGATTCCAATTTTCATAATTTTTGGAATTAATATGTGAGCGTGGTGAATTTAAACGTATTTTGTCAATTTCAGTTGAAATGGATCAGCCAGAAAATGGCCATTTCTCAAATGGTCTCCAAATTCGACGAAATTAGTTTTGTTAGGACCGTATCGTCAAAACAAAGCTAGATATAATTTTTTTGTAATTTTTGTAGTAAGTATGTGGCCCCGATAAATGAAATGTAAATTTAAATTCAATATATATTGATTTATATGTTAATTTTGATAAAAACTATTGGAAACAATCGAATTGGCTGACAAAATATATCCCATTGTGTCCGGAATGGGGGTGTTTGGGTAGAGACGGCAGTCGTTAGGTTTGATTTGGAGTTCATATAGATAAGTGGGTATTTTTGGAATTAAAGAAAATAATATATATATATATTAAAACCCTAATTTTAAATTCATTCATCTGGAGCCGCCTTTCTCTTCGAGTGAACAGAGCATTTTGTTCAATTCTTCTTCCAATTTTTCTTTCAATCTACACTATGAAATTCAAAAATTCTCAAATAAAAATTGAAGAACTTTTCATGTTCTTCAAATCCATACCAGGAAAAGGATTTTTCGTTGAGTAGGGGGCGCGAATTTTTGGCTCAAAGGCCAGCCGTTCGGATGGGTTTTCTGGTCGGAGGGCTCAACCGAGTTGGCTGGCATTTGGCGCGGGGGTGCAGCTTACGACAACGAAGATGATGGCGATCCAACTCCGGCCCCCTCTGGTGGTGGCGCAACGCAACCCTAGGTTGCGAGCTCGTTCCAAAACAAGAAACCATGAGTTCTATTAGTTTTTTATTTTATTTTATGCAATTAGTTTAATTAATTTAATAAACAAAATGTAATTAAACTTTTATAGAAAATAACATTGTTTAAAAAAATATGATTTATATATATATATAACTTTAAAATAAAAATATAGTTTTTATATATATAACTTTAAAATAAAAATATGGTTTTTATATATATAACTTAAAATAAAAATATGGTTATATATATATATATAGATTTAAAATAATAATGTGATTTTTAATTTATATAACAGTTTATACAAATGTGACTTTTGTTTGTAAACACGATTTATAAAAATGTGATTTTTATAATGAGATAGAATTTATGAAAATGTGGGTTTTATATAAATAGATTTGAAATAAAAATGTGATTTTTATATCATAGAATTAAAAATGAAATTTTTAAGATAAAAATTGTATTGTTTTAAACAAATAAATAACATTGTTTTATTTTCAGATTTTAAATAAATTAACATTGATTTAAAGGTATGAATTTTTAATTATATAACGTGGAATAAAAATATGATTTTTATAGGAATAGTTTTAGATTTAAAAGTGTGATTTTTAATATAAACTGCGTGAAACAGATGACCACGGAACCGACTGGAAGCGGACAGATTGCTAATAAAGAATGATGGAGTGGAACCCAAAGTGAGAACTCCTTCTCACTTAAACAATTTTACAGTTAAAAATATTCTAGATTGCAGACGGGGCTTACACTACTTTTTGTACAAACCATAGTTGATTGTTTGTTTGGATTGTGATGGAATTGTCATTTATTGATATTGTTGTATATAAAACTACTTATATAAAATGTATATAAAAATTATCATAAAAAGAAACTGAAATCAATATTCATTTACAAATCGAACGATTTGTTTATATACACCAATTTAACTAATATTGATTGGGATGATATATTTTACACATCGCCCAACTGCACAAATAATAATCAGTGTTTGTTGATTGAAACCCCACACGGGTATTGGGATGATATTTGACATACACTAATCCCAATTGTTTAGTTGTATGTCAATCATGGGTTGACAAACTGTTGTAAGCGTTAATTATTTATATTTAATTATTATGCAATTGAGTAGTGCACTCTGGATGATGGATGATTGTTTATCATTGTTGTTATATACAAGTGTTATATGGAAATCCATAGAACGAAAATCTACGGTAATTGACTGGGTTTCATTCCAATTTGGAAAATAACGATTATTTCAAAATAACAAACAATTTGAAACAACGAATATTTTAAAATAATATTCCCGAAAGGATAAAAATGTGATTTAGATGTCCGATTTTGGATGGACACGGAAATATTGAAAATGTGAAGCCGTATTGATTAGATATGCGCTATTTTGACACGAACGATTTTTATATCGATTTTATTCATTTTTAAAATGAATACCGTAAAGGAAATGATTTCAAACCCTGATATGTTGAAAATATTATCATTTATATATTAATGATATGGAATATTCAATTTTGGTTTAAAATTGAAATGAAAGTGGGAATCGTTTTAAAATGAATTTATAAACGATTTATAAAATATGTTTTAAATAGAAATCGACGAAATATATACGATATATATATTATATATATTTAATGGCTTGAATAGAATGTGCCGTGCAGCGACCGTTCGCGAATTTCGACCATTAACTTCAAATTGATGTAACGGGAGATCCGACCGTTGGATTCTCCTAAAGTGGAACCGTTCGGTTCGTATCGAAAAGAGCTTTCTAACGAATATAAGAGATTTGAAATCAATCCAAATAAAATTTGGAATTATGCCCAAATAAATTTGGAAATGTCGCTGTAAGTGCAGTTCGATGACCGTTTATGGAAATCGACTGAAAGGGCCTTAATTAAATTATTAAAAATATTAATAATTTGTGTAAAATCAAAATAAATGATTTGGATGAAAAATTCCATTTTTGTAAAGATACAAATATTTTTTTTTTATCAAAATGAACTAGCTATTAACTAGAAAGATAATCCAATAATTTTAAAATAAATAAATTGGATTTATAAAGGGTTATAATATAACCAGAAATTTCTAATCTATAAATTGGAATGGATTTGAATAGAAATTATCCCCAGAATATTTCGAAATTGGATTACGGATATTGTGGAGGAATTTGGAAGATAGATATATATCGTTATTCCCCATACAATATGTGTTGGTTTCAAAATTTGATATTGAATTAGCCGATATAATTTCTGTTCAGAGCCTGGTATTTAATATCAAATTGGATTTTCGGTTTGTCATGAATGGTGTCTTTATTAACATTGTTCTTAAACCCCGATGACGAAAGAATAAATCTTTTAAATAAGATTTAGAGATGTTTACCAATTAATTGATAATTAATTGGAATTGAATTGAAAAAATGATTTTTGGGTTTATCGTGAACGGTGTTTTAAATAACATTTGTTCTGTAACGACCCGGATTTTGAGCGACTTTGGTTATCGACGTAAGCTCGACGTCGATAACCAAAACATCGAAAAATCCCGGTAGTTAATGAAAGAAATTAGAAGGTGAGAATAGATAAGATAGAAACTTAGAATAGAAGAAGAAGAAGAACACAACATCAGAGTAACACGAACCTCACAGCGGAACGAATAACATATAATAGATAACATAACTTTGAAATATAACAGTTATGTATACAATAGCACTTATCATAGTACAGCACTTACAATACAGCGGAAATAACTATAGCTATAGGATCTTGAAGCCTCCTGCTCCACGCTCTTCCAGTATATCTGTAAAACCCGACTACTTGACTGCCCGTACAAATTTAGGCACCCAAGAGTTTAGGGAAAACAACAAATAAACTCCGGGTCAGTCATGGGACTGGTGTGAGTAAAACAGTTTAAAACAGGTATATGAACAAGTAAACGATATCTCATAAGACCACGCCGCATAGCGGAACGGGTTTTTCCCTTATGAGAATCCAAAATATCTTTATATCAAAAACCTTTTGATATTAATATAATGTCTATGTACAAATAGATATCAACTAGCAGAAACGCTTTCATCTCACGTTCTACATATATATTATACAATCAAAATCGCAAGCACGTACTGGATAATGGATTTCCAGCTATGACAAGGTATGGAATCACCTTCTGATCAGTGTACTCTACGAACGATACACTGGAGTTCAACAAGAACATCTTGCAACTCAGCCACACATGACCGACCACTCATTTCGCTTGAGTGTATCGAATGTACATCACCAACGGTTGGGATCAGCAACCGTTCCCGTATATATATGGGACAGCATTGATAGATTTAAGAAACAAATGAATATTCACTAGATAGGTGATTATACACCCTACTTCGGTGCGACCGACTTAGCCATGCTGCCTGCCCGATTTCTGTCATTTACCGGATGATGAGGCTAGAAGCTACGCTTTATCATCACATCAGATTCACTTCGAATGCCACATTGTCATATCCATCGAAAATCACTAATTGATGTCTACAACCATACATTACGTGTTAGCTAAAAGAAGTTTCCTTCTCCGCTTCCACTCTTGGTACGGTTGAAGAAATCAATGTACGTGACCGTCTGGAAATACTATGTCAGACATCCATCTTCATTCACTTAGAAATGTCACATCGTCATACCCGCCAAATCACAAATTGACTTATCCAAAAATAACACGGGTATACAGCTAAGAGAAACAAATTCCTCCGCCACCAAACGTGAATACGTTTGAACAGATCAACTTACGCGATCCATTGGATATACTCTGTCAGACCTTCGTCCATACAAGTTGTCCTGGGACTGGACAAACCGAAGGCACTATTCTGTAAACAGGATAGCCCTTGCATTTTACTCCGTCCTCAATTATCTTTGGCATATATGATTCGCGATGCTTATGCCAATACAGAGTGGTTCTATGGATAATAATCCAACCGGTCTCTCCATATTAACAACGTTAAAATGGTCAAAACTTCGATAGTCGGTGAGTTAACTATCAAAGAAAAACAAGTGTGCAACCAACGATATTATTTCCAGATGGAAATTATATCGAACAAATATCATTTAACATAAATCTCTTTAGTTCATTTATTTACTTATCTCCTGTTTCCCTATATTCTAAATTCTTATTTTTCTTCTATCAGAAAACATTTCTGATTCTCGTTTGGAAAACATTTCCAAAACTCCTTTACGATCAAACCTTACCATTTCTTAGTTAAGAAGGAAGTCACTCAAGTTGGGGTATAATTACCTCTCAGACCTTAACTGAACAACGTTATAACTTCAAAATGGTCAAAGTTTATCTTTTAAATCTTTAACAACTTCTTTACGCCTTTCTCGGATCCAATTTTACTAATCTACTTCTATATTTAAAACGTTGGTTATAACGGTAACGTTATAATCCCTCCTTTCGAATTATCTAACTTTAATTATAACTTCTATTCTTATTAGTGAATAATTTACCTAACACTTATTTATTTAAATATAAATAAATCCCTATTTAAACACTGGAAAGTATAAGTACTTTCTCGAATTCGATATAATCAAATTTGCCGATTAACTCTCTTCGAGAAATCTCTATTTGATTAACTCTTCTTCGAATAACCTATATTCGATTAACTTCTTCTCGAATAAACGATATTCGATAATCTCTCTTCGAATAACTAATATTCGATAACTCTTCTTTTTCAAATATCTCATATTTGAAAATCTTACTTCGATTAAACTAACATCGATAACTCCTTTCGATGAAACTAACATCGATAACTCCTTTCGATGAAACTAACATCGATAACTCCTTTCGATGAAACTAACATCGATAACTCCTTTCGATGAAACTAACATCGATAACTCCTTTCGATGAAACTAACATCGATAACTCCTTTCGATGAAACTAACATCGATTTATTTAACTCGACGAACTTAACTCGACGAACTTAATTCGACTAACTTAACTTACATGGTTCGACCAATTCGATTCAATTAACTAGGCTCGACTAACTTGGTTTATTTAACTCAACTTGATTTACTCCTATCGAATAACTAATATTCGATTTAACTCCATTTAACTCTATTCGAACAACTACTATTCGATTAACTCTATTCAACTCTATTCGAATAAACTATATTCGACTAACTCTATTTAACTCCATTCGAACAACTACTATTCGACAACTCTATTTAACTCCATTCGCTTGACTCTAGATCGCAGCAATCACAATGGTTATGCCTGATTCCCTCAGGAAACATCCGACCGCCTTAGGCTATTTACAGCCCTGCGAATTACGCTAGCAGTCGTACAAGATGGCAACTTACCCTGAATACTATGTTTGACTAGCTCTGTCTCAAATAACTATATTTGATTTACTCTAGTTCGTTTAACTCTAATCGATTAACTCTAACTAATTAACTCCAACTGGTTAACTCTAACTGATTAACTCTATTGGTTAACTCTATTCGACTAACTCGACTTGACTAACCCCTTTCGAATAACATATTCGATTAACTAACTTTCGAATACCATATTCGATTAACTAACTTCGAATACCATATTCGATTTACTAACTTCGAATACCATATTCGACTAACTAACTTCGAATACCATATTCGATTTACTAACTTCGAATACCATATTCGATTAACTAACTTCGAATACCATATTCGATTTACTAACTTCGAATACCATATTCGATTAACTAACTTCGAATACCATATTCGATTTACTTTATTCACTTTATAAAGATTTCCTTTTTAACAACGTTTTATTCATTTGTAAAAGATTTACTTTTAAATAACGGTTCTACCCTTAAAAAATGATTTCCCTTTTTAAAATGTTTCCTTTCCAATTCTATTTGTAAATGGTTTACAAATATTTCCTTTTCAAATTTATTCTTGAAATATTCTAACTCCTTAAATTCTCGGGAAAATTCGCCATAACCTCCTTTGTATCGGAAGCATCAGGAAAATCCCCAAACCGCTACACAAGCCTTTCCACTCAAAAGAAAATGTTTTGAAATTATTTTCTTTTTTTTAAAATATCTCCTATTAATATCCCAATTTATAAATATTCCTTATTTATAAATATTCCACTTTATAAATATTCTATTTTTCAATATCACTTTGAAAAATCTCCTTTATCTACATTCAGGTATGTCATGGTATTCAATCATATCAAATCACGATGTTCAATATCGTCCATACACACACAATCAACAACAGGTTATAATTCACATCATATATCAAAATATATGAAAAACAATAAAATAACTGTTGAGGAATCCAGTCGGATTCCTCCAACCTGTTTCCCTGCATCACAGATGTTAGACAATATAGATAACATCACTTTCAGTTTCATATGATATATTCTGTTAAACAGAATCAAATATAGAAATTCACTAACTGACTAGCATTTCAATCAAACAGTCAACACACAGTCAATCAGACAATTTCTAACAGTTCTAAAAATACAACATGAAATTATAAACTGTTCAGAGTTAGTGAGATTTACTCACTTTGGCAGTTCATCGTTAAAGAACGATAAACTGTTATTTGATTTGAATCAAACAATTTAATTTGCTGTAAATTCAAATGAGCTAGAATCCACTCCCAGTCAGCTCCAGCGTGTAGTGTGAGTCCATACGATCCCAACGCAACTTACGGTTCGTCAATCTGATGTCGTATGACCGAGATATTTGATTGACAAGTTAGTATACTATTTCGAATTTAAAATAAAACTTAATAAATTTCAATTTGGGCTTACTATTCAACAAGGCCCATACCCTTTCATTAAAAACCACGGCCTGCTTAAACCCTTCTCCCCCAAATACCACTCATTTCCGTCGCTCCCTCAAATCAGTCACTGCCAAACTTTCCATCCTCATTTCCCCTTTCAAACACTCATGAATCTTCACACAAGAACTCGCGTCCAACCCCTCTCATCAATCTCCTCAACATCACAGCACTCAAGTGCCATTCGAACCTCCCAGAAAACCCAAATAACTCTGACCGCACCTTTGACCGGTGACCACCGCCACCCTGTCCATCGACCAACCCTGTAACCACCGCCAACCTACTCAGTACCCAACTCCGCACCTTCCTGTTACCTCAAAACCTAGTTCGACGGTCCCAACCACAATCCGACACCACATCAGCTACGTCCCTCCTCACCAATAACCGCCATCGCGACCCTACCAGGATCATCGCCCACTCCTCATCTTCCATCCCAGACCAACCTCACCCCTTCCGACGATCCACAGACCACCCACGACCTCGAGAACCACAACCCTAGCTTCCCCGATTCAGTTTCGAGCACCCTCAAAAAGAACATCGAACGCTAGAAAATGGGTATGGGATTGAAGTATACATCAACACCAACTCATATACATACTCTATACGATTTATAGAAAGTTGTTATGATTTCTTTTGATTTCCAAACCCATGGTTTTACTGTTGAAAGAAAAATAAATGTGGGCGACAGAAAATTTGACTAAAGAGGATAAATGGATTAGGTTTAGGTATAGTGGTATATTTATAGGAAGGATAAATATCTAGATATTTTGTGAAAGGGAATATTCCCGGTATATTCTCCATCGTTAATTCATCTTCTAAAATTCCTGTGATCACATACGATACCTAAAAATCATGGAAACTGACATGCAGCTACAGTTCGACATTACGGTCCCAACGAAACTGGTTTCGTCGAATTCCGACTCCGTAAGCTCACACAGCGTATTTTTAACTGTCAAAATACTGACTGTTTTACACTCTAAAAATCCGTACGGCCACACAGTGACTCTAAAAATCACGAAACTTCACATCTAACAACTATTTGATATTGCGGATCCAACAAAACTGGTTTCGTCGAATTCCGACTTCGTTTGCAAAAGTGGCTATTTTTAAACCCCTGAATAATCCATTTAAATATATAAATATATTTAAATAAATTAAATTAAATATAAATAAATGTATATTATCGTATATCTTCACATATGATGTCGTACAGCTCCAGAATATCATATCAGAATTTACAGTTTGATATTTCAGATTTTTGATTTATCTCGATATTCAATTTATATCGAAAACCCTTTTATAACGTAAATAAAGCGTTGCAAATTATAAAGGAATTCTACAGCGACTTTTCTAAAATTTGATTTGGACGTAAATCATAATCTACACGACGAAATCCCGATTTTTCTCTTCCACTAGAAAGATATACTTCATCAGCTCCACACGTTTCTTGTTTCACAGAAATCCGGCTTAAAACGAATCCTGTACATTCAGTTGAAGTTCAAATCGGCAAATAGCGAACTGCAGCGCCATTTCGAGCTCGTTTATAAATATATTATAAACTATACGTTCAACTGTCGTCGATTCAATATAATCGTTATTATATTTCGAATCGAAACTCCACCAAATCTCGTATGCTATTCAATTCACACGATATTGTGAATTTCACTATTTCCGACTATTTCGACATTATAATAAAAATTATTTATTAAATATTCCATATTATTTAATTAAACGATCATTAAATTCTCTAAATCACCAATTATATAATTAAATAAATTAATTATATATCTCTAAAAATGAGGGTCATTACATTCTTCCCCACTTAAAATAATTTCGTCCTCGAAATTGCTAAGTTAGAGGACGACCTTACCTATTGGAATTCCTAAGATTTGTTTACCCCTTATTTCTGATTTTAACTGAACCAATTAATATCACTAAAATCTTTATTCATTCCGACTAACTAAAATTTTCAAAAAAAATTCTGAAAATTTTCTAACACTTTAAATTTTCGGAAAATTTCGCCAGCACCTCCTTTGTACTGGTCGATAGGTCAAACTCCAACTCGCCTCTCTGGGCCTTCTTTAACCCAAAAGAAAATCAAAACGCCAAGCGGCTTGCCAATTCGGCTCATAAATCTTATATCCAATATAAAATATAAACTGGTACCTTTTTGTCGGGCATATCATTATATCCCTTCCATCTGTTATCATTCCAACATATACCAATGTCATCCCAATCAAACTCAATCACTTTTATATCGTCAAACCAAATCATTCGCTTATTCTCAAGTCGAATCCCATTATCAATCTCAAGTTTCATTCTTAATTTTCAAATTCAAAGTCCAGCTAAATTTCAAATTCTTAACTCGTCAACTTAATCCCATTTCCAGATTATCCATTAATCAATTCCATTTCCATTTAACTTAGTCAAGGTTAAATTCTAATTTATTATTCACTTTCACCCTTTCAATCCATTTAACTTCATGAGTTAAATTTGAAATTTCAAATTTCAAATTCCTGGGTTTATTTCAAATCAATTTGAAATTCCTTTGAATTTATGAACAACTTGTTTTCTCAAAACAATTCTAATCAAAATCTTTGGTAGTAATCCGTCACTTTGAATCTCGAAAATGAACACTGGTGATGTCTAGATTCATCATCAGAATCTATTTTCCATCTATCGAAGTGAGTTCAATACTATATCATTTCAAAACCCTTACTAAATACATCCATTTTGAAAACATCACAAAACCTCCCAAGAACTTAAAATTTCCTTATTTTAATTCCAAATCTGATTTAAATTCATATTTAATTCATCTCATTTCATATACTTTACTTATATGAATTCTGATTGGTTATATATAACCATTTCACACTTTATAATCTTACTCGATTATAATTACAACCAAACACATTATAATATTTCCAGTATATATACTTCGGGTAAATTTATTTCATTTACCCTCAAAACATACCATGTCGGTTCATCGTATTCAAGTGTTTATTTACTCCTACCGATACAGTTGATCAAACTGATCGACCAGAACCCATAAACAACTCTGCCAATGAATCTCCACAATATAAAACCATTTTTATATCAAATAGAAATACGCACTCGTATATATACACTCAACTCAATCTAGGGTATTACTAACCCTATCTCTACCGAGTCACGCCACAAAGCCAAGTAATTCTTAACTTAAGCTCTGATACCAACTGTAACGACCCGGATTTTGAGCGACTTTGGTTATCGACGTAAGCTCGACGTCGATAACCAAAACATCGAAAAATCCCGGTAGTTAATGAAAGAAATTATAAGGTGAGAATAGATAAGATAGAAACTTAGAATAGAAGAAGAAGAAGAACACAACATCAGAGTAACACGAACCTCACAGCGGAACGAATAACATATAATAGATAACATAACTTTGAAATATAACAGTTATGTATACAATAGCACTTATCAGAGTACAGCACTTACAACACAGCGGAAATAACTATAGCTATAGGATCTTGAAGCCTCCTGCTCCACGCTCTTCCAGTATATCTGTAAAACCCGACTACTTGACTGCCCGTACAAATTTAGGCACCCAAGAGTTTAGGGAAAACAACAAATAAACTCCAGGTCAGTCATGGGACTGGTGTGAGTAAAACAGTTTAAAACAGGTATATGAACAAGTAAACGATATCTCATAAGACCACGCCGCATAGCGGAACGGGTTTTTCCCTTATGAGAATCCAAAATATCTTTATATCAAAAACCTTTTGATATTAATATAATGTCTATGTACAAATAGATATCAACTAGCAGAAACGCTTTCATCTCACGTTCTACATATATAGTATACAATCAAAATCGCAAGCACGTACTGGATAATGGATTTCCAACTATGACAAGGTATGGAATCACCTTCCGATCAGTGTACTCTAGGAACGATACACTGGAGTTCAACAAGAACATCTTGCAACTCAGCCACACATGACCGACCACTCATTTCGCTTGAGTGTATCGAATGTACATCACCAACGGTTGGGATCAGCAACCGTTCCCGTATATATATGGGACAGCATTGATAGATTTAAGAAACAAATGAATATTCACTAGATAGGTGATTATACACCCTACTTCGGTGCGACCGACTTAGCCATGCTGCCTGCCCGATTTCTGTCATTTACCGGATGATGAGGCTAGAAGCTACGCTTTATCATCACATCAGATTCACTTCGAATGCCACATTGTCATATCCATCGAAAATCACTAATTGATGTCTACAACCATACATTACGTGTTAGCTAAAAGAAGTTTCCTTCTCCGCTTCCACTCTTGGTACGGTTGAAGAAATCAATGTACGTGACCGTCTGGAAATACTATGTCAGACATCCATCTTCATTCACTTAGAAATGTCACATCGTCATACCCGCCAAATCACAAATTGACTTATCCAAAAATAACACGGGTATACAGCTAAGAGAAACAAATTCCTCCGCCACCAAACGTGAATACGTTTGAACAGATCAACTTACGCGATCCATTGGATATACTCTGTCAGACCTTCGTCCATACAAGTTGTCCTGGGACTGGACAAACCGAAGGCACTATTCTGTAAACAGGATAGCCCTTGCATTTTACTCCGTCCTCAATTATCTTTGGCATATATGATTCGCGACGCTTATGCCAATACAGAGTGGTTCTATGGATAATAATCCAACCGGTCTCTCCATATTAACAACGTTAAAATGGTCAAAACTTCGATAGTCGGTGAGTTAACTATCAAAGAAAAACAAGTGTGCAACCAACGATATTATTTCCAGATGGAAATTATATCGAACAAATATCATTTAACATAAATCTCTTTAGTTCATTTATTTACTTATCTCCTGTTTCCCTATATTCTAAATTCTTATTTTTCTTCTATCAGAAAACATTTCTGATTCTCGTTTGGAAAACATTTCCAAAACTCCTTTACGATCAAACCTTACCATTTCAAAGTTAAGAAGGAAGTCACTCAAGTTGGGGTATAATTACCTCTCAGACCTTAACTGAACAACGTTATAACTTCGAAATGGTCAAAGTTTATCTTTTAAATCTTTAACAACTTCTATACGCCTTTCTCGGATCCAATTTAACTAATCTACTTCTATATTTAAAACGTTGGTTATAACGGTAACGTTATAATCCCTCCTTTCGAATTATCTAACTTTAATTATAACTTCTATTCTTATTAGTGAATAATTTACCTAACACTTATTTATTTAAATATAAATAAATCCCTATTTAAACACTGGAAAGTATAAGTACTTTCCCGAATTCGATATAATCGAATTTGCCGATTAACTCTCTTCGAGAAATCTCTATTTGATTAACTCTTCTTCGAATAACCTATATTCGATTAACTTCTTCTCGAATAAACGATATTCGATAATCTCTCTTCGAATAACTAATATTCGATAACTCTTCTTTTTCAAATATCTCATATTTGAAAATCTTACTTCGATTAAACTATAATCGATAACTCCCTTCGATGAAACTAACATCGATAACTCCTTTCGATGAAACTAACATCGATAACTCCTTTCGATGAAACTAACATCGATAACTCCTTTCGATGAAAC
This sequence comes from Allium sativum, assembly GCA_030737875.1. Lineage (NCBI taxonomy): Eukaryota > Viridiplantae > Streptophyta > Magnoliopsida > Asparagales > Amaryllidaceae > Allium > Allium sativum. Next base: position 72,738,056 of record CM060923.1, on the reverse strand, counting down.
TAACATCGATAACTCCTTTCGATGAAACTAACATCGATAACTCCTTTCGATGAAACTAACATCGATAACTCCTTTCGATGAAACTAACATCGATTTATTTAACTCGACGAACTTAACTCGACTAACTTAACTTACTTGGTTCGACCAATTCGATTCAATTAACTAGGCTCGACTAACTTGGTTTATTTAACTCAACTTGATTTACTCCTATCGAATAACTAATATTCGATTTAACTCCATTTAACTCTATTCGAACAACTACTATTCGATTAACTCTATTCAACTCTATTCGAATAAACTATATTCGACTAACTCTATTTAACTCCATTCGAACAACTACTATTCGACAACTCTATTTAACTCCATTCGCTTGACTCTAGATCGCAGCGATCACAATGGTTATGCCTGATTCCCTCAGGAAACATCCGACCGCCTTAGGCTATTTACAGCCCTGCGAATTACGCTAGCAGTCGTACAAGATGGCAACTTACCCTGAATACTATGTTTGACTAGCTCTGTCTCAAATAACTATATTTGATTTACTCTAGTTCGTTTAACTCTAATCGATTAACTCTAACTAATTAACTCCAACTGGTTAACTCTAACAGATTAACTCTATTGGTTAACTCTATTCGACTAACTCGACTTGACTAACCCCTTTCGAATAACATATTCGATTAACTAACTTTCGAATACCATATTCGATTAACTAACTTCGAATACCATATTTGATTAACTAACTTCGAATACCATATTCGATTTACTAACTTCGAATACCATATTCGATTAACTAACTTCGAATACCATATTCGATTTACTAACTTCGAATACCATATTCGATTAACTAACTTCGAATACCATATTCGATTTACTAACTTCGAATACCATATTCGATTAACTAACTTCGAATACCATATTCGATTTACTTTATTCACTTTATAAAGATTTCCTTTTTAACAACGTTTTATTCATTTGTAAAAGATTTACTTTTAAATAACGGTTCTACCCTTTAAAAATGATTTCCCTTTTTAAAATGTTTCCTTTCCAATTCTATTTGTAAATGGTTTACAAATATTTCCTTTTCAAATTTATTCTTGAAATATTCTAACTCCTTAAATTCTCGGGAAAATTCGCCATAACCTCCTTTGTATCGGAAGCATCGGGAAAATCCCCAAACCGCTACACAAGCCTTTCCATTCAAAAGAAAATGTTTTGAAATTATTTTCTTTTTTTTAAAATATCTCCTATTAATATCCCAATTTATAAATATTCCTTATTTATAAATATTCCTCTTTATAAATATTCTATTTTTCAATATCACTTTGAAAAATCTCCTTTATCTACATTCAGGTATGTCATGGTATTCAATCATATCAAATCACGATGTTCAATATCGTCCATACACACACAATCAACAACAGGTTATAATTCACATCATATATCAAAATATATGAAAAAAAATAAAATAACTGTTGAGGAATCCAGTCGGATTCCTCCAACCTGTTTCCCTGCATCACAGATGTTAGACAATATAGATAACATCACTTTCAGTTTCATATGATAAATTCTGTTAAACAGAATCAAATATAGAAATTCACTAACTGACTAGCAGTTCAATCAAACAGTCAACACACAGTCAATCAGACAATTTCTAACAGTTCTAAAAATACAACATGAAATTATAAACTGTTCAGAGTTAGTGAGATTTACTCACTTTGGCAGTTCATCGTTAAAGAACGATAAACTGTTATTTGATTTGAATCAAACAATTTAATTTGCTGTAAATTCAAACGAGCTAGAATCCACTCCCAGTCAGCTCCAGTGTGTAGTGTGAGTCCATACGATCCCAACGCAACTTACGATTCGTCAATCTGATGTCGTATGACCGAGATATTTGATTGACAAGTTAGTATACTATTTCGAATTTAAAATAAAACTTAATAAATTTCAATTTGGGCTTACTATTCAACAAGGCCCATACCCTTTCATTAAAAACCACGGCCTGCTTAAACCCTTCTCCCCCAAATACCACTCATTTCCGTCGCTCCCTCAAATCAGTCACTGCCAAACTTTCCATCCTCATTTCCCCTTTCAAACACTCATGAATCTTCACACAAGAACTCGCGTCCAACCCCTCTCATCAATCTCCTCAACATCACAGCACTCAAGTGCCATTCGAACCTCCCAGAAAACCCAAATAACTCTGACCGCACCTTTGACCGGTGACCACCGCCACCCTGTCCATCGACCAACCCCGTAACCACCGCCAACCTACTCAGTACCCAACTCCGCACCTTCCTGTTACCTCAAAACCTAGTTCGACGGTCCCAACCACAATCCGACACCACATCAGCTACGTCCCTCATCACCAATAACCGCCATCGCGACCCTACCAGGATCATCGCCCGCTCCTCATCTTCCATCCCAGACCAACCTCACCCCTTCCGACGATCCACAGACCACCCACGACCTCGAGAACCACAACCCTAGCTTCCCCGATTCAGTTTCGAGCACCCTCAAAAAGAACATCGAACGCTAGAAAATGGGTATGGGATTGAAGTATACATCAACACCAACTCATATACATACTCTATACGATTTATAGAAAGTTGTTATGATTTCTTTTGATTTCCAAACCCATGGTTTTACTGTTGAAAGAAAAATAAATGGGGGCGACAGAAAATTTGACTAAAGAGGATAAATGGATTAGGTTTAGGTATAGTGGTATATTTATAGGAAGGATAAATATCTAGATATTTTGTGAAAGGGAATATTCCCGGTATATTCTCCATCGTTAATTCATCTTCTAAAATTCCTGTGATCACATACGATACCTAAAAATCACGGAAACTGACATGCAGCTACAGTTCGACATTACGGTCCCAACGAAACTGGTTTCGTCGAATTCCGACTCCGTAAGCTCACACAGCGTATTTTTAACTGTCAAAATACTGACTGTTTTACACTTTAAAAATCCGTACGGCCACACAGTGACTCTAAAAATCACGAAACTTCACATCTAACAACTATTTGATATTGCGGATCCAACAAAACTGGTTTCGTCGAATTCCGACTTCGTTTGCAAAAGTGGCTATTTTTAAACCCCTGAATAATCCATTTAAATATATAAATATATTTAAATAAATTAAATTAAATATAAATAAATTTATATTATCGTATATCTTCACATATGATATCGTACAGCTCCAGAATATCATATCAGAATTTACAGTTTGATATTTCAGATTTTTGATTTATCTCGATATTCAATTTATATCGAAAACCCTTTTATAACGTAAATAAAGCGTTGCAAATTATAAAGGAATTCTACAGCGACTTTTCTAAAATTTGATTTGGATGTAAATCATAATCTACACGACGAAATCCCGATTTTTCTCTTCCACTAGAAAGATATACTTCATCAGCTCCACACGTTTCTTATTTCACAAAAATCCGGCTTAAAACGAATCCTGTACATTCAGTTGAAGTTCAAATCGCCAAATAGCGAACTGCAGCGCCATTTCGAGCTCGTTTATAAATATATTATAAACTATACGTTCAACTGTCGTCGATTCAATATAATCGTTATCATATTTCGAATCGAAACTCCACCAAATCTCGTATGCTATTCAATTCACACGATATTGTGAATTTCACTATTTCCGACTATTTCGACATTATAATAAAAATTATTTATTAAATATTCCATATTATTTAATTAAACGATCATTAACTTCTCTAAATCACCAATTATATAATTAAATAAATTAATTATATATCTCTAAAAATGCGGGTCATTACATGTTCTTTAACCCAATTAGCAATGAAGAGATGATTTGGAATTTATATATCTTTTTATTAAGATTTAATGGAAATTTTCCAAAATAAAGTTTTCCAATTTAATATATTAAATTGGAATTGAATGGAATGCGATTTGGTAATAATCGAGATGAGTTTATGTAAAGGAAGACCGGTAATATATATGGAATGTGAAAGGCTTTATCTTTATTCCATTTATATTATTAGTTTGATATAGAAATTTATATCAATTATATATATTGATATGCTTTCCGTGAAGATTCCATTTTGATGGTATACGATTTTAGGGTTTATTGTGAACTGTGTTTTAAATGACATTGGTTCTTTAACCCAGTTAAAGATAGGATTTGTTTCCTAAATTTGAATAATCATAAAGTAATGATTTATGATATTAAAACCAAGTTGGAGTTTTAATGAATCTTTAATTAGATTTAAATGTGAATGTGATAATTTAAATTATAAAATTTGGGAAATGATCGAGAAAGGAGTATCGCCAGTTTTTCTCCAAACGATAGTTAAATCTTTAATTAGATTTGAATGTGAAATGGTAATTAATTTTACCAATAACACTGTGGTGTTAGATACGGAGTACTACCAGTTTTGCTCCATGCGATGAATAGGTTGGGATTGGGAAATATAATAAATGATTACTTCATTAAGGTTCGCCGATCCCGACCAGTTTGGAAAACCTTAATTTGGTTTAAATTGTGAAAAGAATATTCTGGATTGGTATCACTTATTTATAAGATACGCGAGTTATTCGGAAAGACCGGGTTTATCCCATTTGAATAATTGATACGACGAAAAGTCGACGATGAATACGGTGGTAGAGGGCCGCAGATCTTCACATCGTTTGGATGACTACTGATGTCTTGATTGGGCTGTATACCCAAGACAAAGTAATAAGGGGTGATCATCCAGATGTACTTGGAGATCGACCGGATATGCGGGGACCTCTCTCCTTTGTTGGACAGATGGGACGAGGAATAAGGTGCCTCTGGTTTCGTTCAGACCCAGAACAAACTTGTAAATGGATGTGTATCTAACATTGAATTTTATTATGTGTGATTGATTTCTATTAAATATATATCTACTTGGTGGCGGAGAATTTATTCTCTTGCTTAACACCGTTTTCTGAGACGTACTAGCTTAGAAGTTATATATCGATAGACATCAGTCGCATGGCGTGAATTGTTAGTGTGGCATGCTGGGATGCAAATGATCATGGCTTTTGTTGAAAAGAAAAATCTTGTGGTTGATGATCAAAGCACGACATTAATTAGCATAACTTTGTGTACAGCATTAATTCGCGTGCCACACACCCCGGTGTGAACCAGAAACGGGAGAGGACCACAGGGAGGACATGCATTTCCTTCTAGCTAGGAGTGGTGTCATGGTATGGAGCCCAGACATTTTACTCATGTGGATGTTGCATATTATTTGATGGATAGCGAGGCGCCTCAGATATATCGGTCACTACGGGGCCGATGGATGACATAGTCGACATACTGACCAGATTTACGCCCCAAAGGGCGAGGAAACGTATTGTTCAGAAATTATACTCCACTAACGTAAGTATGGACCGACCCTGATGCTCCAAGGGTTGATGCATTTTGATCCTGAGGCATAGGCTAGACTGTCTCGAATTTGGTAAGGACGATCTCTTGCCTTGGTTCACACACGGAAATCCAATTTCCAATACGTGACATTTTGGTTTTGGTTGTAGAACTAGTATGGCGACATAGTAGGATGGGGTACTATGCCGTCTATGATTGATACATTTATATTTGAAGTTTATTTTAACACTGTACACATATAATAATATCAAAATGATTTGTTTTAAGTGTACCAAGCATATTTGGCTATTATAAGGGAAAACTCTATCCTCCGGCTTGCGTTGCATGTATGATAGGACCTGAGTCTTATAATAGCTTCATTTTCTTTAATTAACATTGCGCTATTTGTTTTATGCACTGGTATTCTTGGGAGGAAACTCATTCCGTGTTATACGGCGTGGTCCCTTGATTTACTATATTTTAAAATAAAGTTTTAAATAACTATTTTAGTTCTCACACCATTCTCATGACAGACCTGGAGTTTATTGTTTTAACCTAAACTCTGGGTGCCCCTATTTTCCACACGGGCAGCTAGTAGTTTTGGTTTTGCAGATTTATTTTTACAGGATCCTGGTTTACCGCTGGAGCTATATTCGAAAAGCTCAGTATCCGTGTTTTTCTTCCAGTTGTGTTATGTATTATTTTCCGCTGCTATGTAATGTATTTTAAATCTCTTATATTTTTCAGCGTGTAATATTTATTCATACTCTATTATATTCTTATACTCTGATGTAAATTGTTGTAATAGCAATGAAATGTTCTATTGTTTGCGCTCTGATTGTCGTTTTCTTAATTCAATCCGGGCTTTCCTGTAAGGGCGAATTTGGGTCGTTCCATTTGTGGTATCTGAGCTTTGGTTTACAGAGCTCGAGAATAAGGCACATTAGAACCAAACGAAAAAATTCATCAGAGACTGGATTAGTAATATCCAGTAACACTACACCAAAAATGCCAATTTGGAAGTGTTTATAGCCATATCAAAATGGATTTGATACGGTTTTAAACCGTATTAAAAAAATGGTGTCTTTGTTGTTTTGATACGGCTTAAAATCGTATCAAATTCATAATTTAACACGGTTTAAAACCGTATTAAATTGGTATTTTGATACGGCTTAAAACCGTATCAAATTATAAATTTAATACGGTTTAAAGCCGTATCACTTGATTAATTTTATATGGTTGTAAGCCGTATCAAACTAATAATTTAATACAGCTTAAAACCACATCAAATTAATACGGTGGCACTGTCTACTTCATAGATCGATACGGTTTTAAGCCGTATCAATTTAGTAGATTGATATAGCTTAAAACCGTGTCAAACTGCTATATTGATACGGCTTAAAACCGTATTCAATACCTCATTTATACAATGCTATCAATGAATTAGATACGGCTTTTAATCGTATCAAAATTGGTATATCATATATGCAATATACAGAAACACTGTACCCATTGATATATATATATATATATATGCACAATAAAGAAGATATACCCATATAACAGTATATAAAGAAGATACACAAAGCATAATTCGTTTAAATATAACATGAACCATAACTTTAGTTAATACAAACCACATAACACAATATATACAAAGCATAATGTTCACAGTTCTTGCTTAAAAAAAGACAACAAAACTGTGTTGTCGAGCCCATGCAACTCATGCTTGTTCCAAAGCCTGAAAAGAAATTAAAGTAACAAACATCAGTTTAGTTCCGTCTCCACAACAACAAGAAGAAGACACCACTGATCCACTTTGCAACTGAGTTGCAAACGGGAATCAGTTTGCAACTCGATTGCAAATTGGAATCAGTTTGTAACTCGCAAACTCGACTCAGTTTGCGACTCATTTGCATAACTATTTATAAGGAATGAAAATAGTGTGCCAACAAGTATACCTCATTTATACAAACTAGAATAAGTTACTAATTATTTATAAGGAATGAAAATAGTGTGCCAGCAAGTATACCTCATTTATACAAACTGGAATCAGCAAGTATACGGTTTTAAGCTGATTTTGATAACAAGGAATGAAATAGTGTGCCAGCAAGTATACCTCATTTATACAAACCGGAATCAGTTAGTAACTTCAAAGCAATAAGGAATGAAATAGTATGCCAACAAGTATTAACCTACTTTAATTTGTCAAATAGATGCAAACTGGACATAAACAAAGTGTTATTTTATAATCCAAGTGAGTATGAATCAGGGAAAAGAGGAGCAGGTGACCAAAGGGATAACCATGTCTCGGTAAGAGGCAGCGCAGGCATGCGGCGACGAACATGACTACAAGAGCAACCAAGAGGACCAAAAACATATGGGGTATCCAGGGGATTAAATATGTAGAATAACCCATTACGTACAACAAGTTGCATGCACATAAGTTAAGATGACAGTCCATTTTCGAAAGAAAACAGCGGTTCCATGATAACTAAGCATTACCTATAAGAAGAAAAAGAAGAGGAGCAAGAGTTGGTCGAGATAACTAGGCATTACATTGCAAACAACCAAGCATTCTTGGCTACAGCACATTTGTTTCAGGTGCAACCTTTTAAATTATCAAAGATTAATTTTAAAACTGGTTTTGGTACAAACCGAGTCTAATTTGTGAGTTGCAAACTGGTTGAACTAGTTCCAGTTTGCAACTGAGTTGCAAACTGGACTCGGTTGCAAACTGGAATCAGTTTGCAACTCGCAAACTAGACTCAGTTTGCGACGAGTCCAGTTTGCAACTGAGTTGCAAACGGAAATCAGTTTGCAACTCAGTTGCAAACTAGAATCAGTTTGCAACTCGCAAACTCGACTCAATTTGCGACGGAGTCGCAAACTGAGTCCAGTTTGCAACTCATTTGCAAACTGAGTCCAGTTTTACACAATTGATAGACCAAAGGGATAACCACATCTCAGTAAGAGGCAGCGCAGGCATGCGGTGACGAACATGACTACAAGAGCAACCAAGGGGACATAATATTGAAAATGATATCTTTATGAATACCAGTTCCTCTTTTTCTTTATATCGCATTTGATAGTCAACAAAATTTTCTCATATAAAACTATTCAGTAAGAGCAGTGCAACCACCATTTGAAACCAGATATAAAACTAGTACTAGTGCGTTTTCACATATAAAATTTCTTCCTTATTTTTATACTTTCATATTTGCTACTAATTTCACTTAGTGAATTTGAAAAAATATTCAACATAGCTTAATCGACTTCAAACAAACATGTTTGAATCGACATAAAAATAAATAAATAAATAAATAAATAAATAAATGCATCTAGTTTGAAGTAATCTACTACAACAATGAACCAGCATCTTTTATTCACGCCTATTGCAACAGAACACTAGCTACGTATGTGAGTGATGCAATAGAGCACATATTATTTTCACCGCTTTTTCTTTACATTTAAAATAAATTTCTTATTATTTTATTGTATTAGTACTGCTGATTTGGGTAAAGCAGTCCATTTTGGCAATTATATAGATGATTTGTGTACTATATAGTTCAATTGCCATGTATGTGATTACCATGTTTGGTGATATATGTTTCCTTAAGCTACCAACATAGATTTTTCGCCTGCTTTATAAATAGACAATTATATTAGTAGTTAAAGTGGGGCAATATGTTCAAGATTTTGTGCAATTGTGTTGTTTGGTTATAAATTATTATTTTTATATTACTATGTGGTGGAGTTTTATAACTTTTTAATTACCAACTATACTTTTTTTTATCTACATATACCAACTATGGACCTATTCAGATATTCGCGAAAATGTAACTTTTTCATATCAAATTAATAGTCATGTGAAGGTTTTGAGAAAATAAAACAAGAACATTGTGATTCCTCGTTTCATATCCTCAATGGTGAAAGATACGGTTTCATATCCTCAATGGTGAAAGATACGGTTTTTGAAGTGATGGAATTGAAGGTTGGTTGAAAGCTTTTGATCTATGGAATTTTGTCAGCTAAAAGCATGATTAGCTCAAAGCTTTAGATGATTTATCCAATGCAAAAACTATGTTGTAATTATGCTTAAGCATGATTTTTGATGGTCTATACTCTTGCCACACCTTGCTTAACGCCTAAATAAAAAAAGCAAAAAGCCTTATACAAAATAACAGAAGCCTGACGATGTTGGAAGAAAAAAAGTCAGAGCAATTACAGAAGGAAGCCACTACATTACCCGAAATTTGTTAGTCAAAATATGCGAATAAGGTTTTCGACGGTGGAAACCACGGGATCTCATCAAATCTAACCATTATTATTTTTTACGCACAAAGTGACTAATAGAACTTCAGTCACAACAACATTTTCGATTAAGGATATGCCACATTTCACTGATACGCACGCACGTGCGGAGCAATTACAAAAGGATGTTCCACATTTCACTCACACGCACGTGCATGCGCACACAAGCCCAAATCCACGCATGCGCTTGATGTAAAAAAAACGAAAAGTAAAAAGGAACCGAGCAAATTAAACAAATTGCCTATGAATTCCTAGAATCAGTCTGAAATTTTCAAAAAAGAGGAGAGCGCAGAATTTTGTCTCATAGATTAAGATCTATAGTAAATCAAATGGCTTTAAATTAAATAGTTAAAAAAATTGATAAGCATTATAATCACTCGACATTGCATGGTTCTCCATGAAAAAGTAGTCTTGTTTCGATGCTAGGGAAAATCAAAATCTAAAACAATTTTCAATGATAAGCAAAGAATTTTAGAAGGTCACAAAGGGGGAATAATTTTAAAAAATGTTTCAAATACCCTCAACCAAAATAAGCTCTTCATTGCAAGATAATGAGAAAGGATAATTGAGAGCCAAACATAAGCATAGTAAATGTGAAATACATAGAAGGCAATGGTTTAACTTTTCGTGGGAACAATTGAATTTCACAAAGATAATGGAAACGGTCGAAACAATAACTGAGACGATCAAAATTTCTACAAAACCAGGTAACTATGGTTTTCAAAAATGCTGATAACGAAAACTACATTGAACCCTACTATCATCAAAGACCACGGTGGTCTCAAAATTAGCCCAAGCATCATTCAGAAAACTGAGACCAATAGAAGTAGAATAAAATGTGAAAACTTGCCTTTAATTTATTCAAGTAGTCTTCCTCCTGTGTAGATCGGCAACGGAAAGTAGTATCAACCTCTCTTGAATAAATAAGCATAGATAAACGGTAAAACAAATTGTAGCCTAATAAGCAGTAACACGAAGGACGAGATTTAGGGATTTTACCTTTTTTCACAAAGTTCGGATGTAGAAGAAATCAATGAGAGGAGTCATGGATTTGCCCAAAAACTGGTATGAATTTAATCCATTTGGATTCGAAAAAATCTGGTATGATTTTGCCCCAAAAATGAAAAGCGAACAAAAAAGAGGGAAATGAATTTGGCACCAATTAGGGAAAATGAAAAAAAACAGCGGGAGCGAAAATTGACCCTGATTTGATACGAAGAAGAGACAGGTCAAATGAACCGATCCATAATGTTTAAGATGTAGGGTTAGATGTGAATCAGTGGAGGAGGTGTGGATTGGTAGGTTGTAGATAAGAACATTTGGTACGGTCAAGAGCCTTATCAAATTTGATACGGTTAAAAACCGTATCAAATCTCTAAATCATGGTGTATCAAATTCGTTGTTTTGGTGTAGTGTAAAGAATGACTCGTTAGAGATTGGATCAGCAGTATCCTAGAACGAGTGTGAAGAGTGTTATTTTTAAAATCAAATTTAGTTTTAAAATTTTGTATCAATTATTTGTATTTGAATATTTTGTATTAAATTGAATTTGGACAATCTGGTATTGGGAGAACTCCTTCTCACTTAAACTATTTTACAGTTACAAATATTCTAGGTTGCAGACGGGGCTTAGTAGCTCCTGACGCTGCTTTTTGTACAAACCATGGTTGATTGTTTGTTTGGATTGTGGTGGGATTTTCATTTATTGATATTGTTGTATATAAAATTATTTATATAAAATGTATATAAAAATTATCATAAAAAGAAATTGAAATCAATATTCATTTACAAATCAGATGATTTGTTTATGTACACCCATTTAACTGATATTGGTTGGGACGACATATTTTACACATCGCCCAACTTCACAAATAATAATCAGTGTTTGTTGATTGAAACCCCACACTGGTATTGGGATGATATTTGACATACACTAATCCCAATTGTTAAGTTGTATGTCAATCGATGGGTTGATAGATTGTTGTAAGCGTTAATTATTTATATTTAATGCTTATGCAGTTGAGTAGTGCACTCTGGATGATGGATGATTGTTTATCGTTATTGTTATATACATGTGTTGAATCGAAATCTACAGAAATAAAATCTATGGCAACTGATTAGGTTTCATTCCAATTTGAAAAATAACGATTATTTTAAAATAACAAACTATTTGAAATAACAAATATTTTAAAATAATATTTCGTAAAGGATAAAAATGTGATTTAGATGTCCGATTTTGGATGGACACAGAAATATTGAAAATGTGAAGCTGTATTGATTAGATATGCGCTACTTTGACACGAACGATTTTTATATTGATTTTATTCACTTTTATAATGAATACCGTAAAGGAAATTATTTCAAACCCTGATATTTTGAAAATATTATCATTTAAATATTAATGATATGGAATATTCAATTTTGGTTTAAAATTGAAATGAAAGTGGGAATCGTTTTAAAACGAATTTATAAATGATTTATAAAATAGATTTTAAATGGAAATCGACGAAATATATACGATATATATATTATATATATTTAATGGCTTGAATAGAACGCACCGTGCAGCGACCGTTAGCGAATTTCAACCATTAACTTCAAATTGATGTAATAGGAGATCTGACCGTCGGATTCTCCTAAAACCGGAACCGTTGGATTCATATCAAAAAAAGCTTTCCAATAAACATAAGAGATATGAAAGAAAATAGTTGGATTTGGAATTATGTCCAAATCAAATTTGGAAAAGGTCGCTGTAAGTGCAGTTCGATGACCATTTATGGAAATCGACTGAAAGGGCCTTAATATAATTAATAAAATATTACTAATTTGTGTAAAATCATAATAAATGATTTGGAAAGAATTTGGATGAAAAATTCCACGTTCATAAAGATAAAAATAATTTTTTATCAAAATGAACTAGTTATTAACTAGAAAGATAATCCAATAATTTTTAAATAAATAAATTGGATTTATAAAGGGTTTTAATATAACCAGAAATTTCCAATCTATTAATTGGAATGGACTTGAATAGAAGTTATCTCCGAAATATTTCGATATTGGATTCCGTGACTATACGGATATTGTCGAGGAATTTGGAAGATAGATATATATCATTATTCCCCATACGATATGTGTTGGTTTCAGAATCTGATATTGAATATAAGCCGATATAATTTCTGTTCAGAGCCTGGTTGTAACAACCCGAAAATGCGGGCCAGTTTAAAATTTTTATTTTGGCAATTTTAGCGAATTTTGAACATGTAAAATGAATTATTTTAAATAATATCGACGTGAAATTTATTTTGAATAGAATTAGAACGTATATATTATATACGTCGTCGTTAGAATATAAATAATTATTTATAATTATAAATAGAATTGAAAATGGCGCGGTAGTTCGATAATTCGATTTCAAACTTCAATTGAACGTACCGGGTGCAAAACAATCCGGATTTTAGTGAAAATAATAATAATACGATCTATTGGAGAATATCTTTCCAACGAATCCGAAAAATCGAGATTTCATAGTGGGAATCAAAAGATATGTCCAGTTGAAAATTCTGAATAGTCGCTATAGAATTCAGGCCCTTAAAAATGGAAATTTTGCAAACGACCTCGGATTTCGACGAAACCACTTTTGTTGGGTCTGTGATGTCAAATTATTGCTAGATTCCAAATTTCATAATTTTTCGAATCAATATGTGAGCGTGGCAAAGGAAAACGTGTTTGACCAGTATCAGTTGATTTTAATCGACTGGAAAATGGCCATTTTCCAACGGTCTCAAAATTTGACGAAACTAGTTTTATTTGGACCGTATCGACAATACTAAGCTAGAAAATAATTTCGGGAATTTTTAGAGTTCGTATGTGACCCCGGTAAATTGAAATGCGTGTTCAAATTCAATATATAGAGTTATATGTTGGTTTTGACGAAAACTAGTCGAAACGATCGAATCAGCCTGCGATACATATCCCATTGTGTTCGGAATGGGGGTAATTAGCTATGGACGACAGGCGGTGGGTCTCGTTTCGAGGTCGAAATAAAAAGTTACCTTTTTGAAATAATAAAAATAAATATATAATTAAATAAAAACCTTCCCTCTCTCTCCTACCCCCTATTCTTTCATTCTGGCCCCCCCTCGTGTAAATCAGTTGAAATCAAAAGGAAAAAAGAAAAAATGGGAGGAGCCGTCGCTCCTCCACCAGAGGCCGTCGCGGCCTGGCGAGGCGCCGCTTCCCCCCTAGGGCTCCGCCCAGTCGACCCCGCGCCTCTCTCTGTCCATCGAGACCCGCAGAAGCCCAGACCGCCGCAACCTCCTACACCCGCAACCAGACGCCAGCACTGGCCCGCCGCCGCCACCCTCCTGCACGAGCACCTCCTTAGTTGGCCACCGGTCAGAGAATCCAACCCCCCTGCAAACGAAAACAGCAAAAGAGAAATAGGTAGAGGTGAGTTTTTTATTAGGTTTAATTAATTTTAGTTTAACTAATTAGGATTGTTTTTTTTTAAATAAAAAGAAACTGAAATAATTTTTTTTTAAAACTGTAATTAGTATTGATTTTTAAAATGAAAAATATAGGATTTATAAATTAAAAAGATTAGGTTTTTACAATTAAAAAGATTTGATTTTTTATTTGATTTAGCAAAGAAACCATTTTTATCATATGTGAAGTATAAAAACATTCTTTTCATATAACGTAGAAGTTGAAAATATAATTTTTATGTAGGTAAGACAATAAAAATACCATCTTTATATATGTAGTGAATCAAAAAAATGATTTTTATTTGTGTAGAGTATTAAAAATATGACCTTTATATAGTAGAAGATATAAAAATACTATTTTTATATAAGTAGTGTATTGAAAATAAAATTTCTATATAATAGAGAATATAAAAATATTATCTATATATGGAAAGGCGAAATCTTTGTATAGAGAGTAGCGGTATAAAAATAGAATTTTTATCTATATAGTAGCGGTGTAAAAATAGAATTTTTATCTATATAGTAGCGGTGTAAAAATAGAATTTTTATCTATATAGTAGCGGTGTAAAAATAGAATTTTTATCTATATAGTAGCGGTGTAAAAATAGAATTTTTATCTATATAGTAGCGGTGTAAAAATAGAATTTTTATCTATATAGTAGCGGTGTAAAAATAGAATTTTTATCCATATAGCATGATTATAAAAAAAAAGATTTTTATATATTGAATAGCGAAGTAAAAATTTGATTTTTATATATTGAATAGCGAAGTAAAAATTCGTTTTTTATATATTGAATAGCGAAGTAAAAATTCGATTTTTATATATTGAATAGCGAAGTAAAAATTCGATTTTTATATATTGAATAGCAAAGTAAAAATTCGATTTTTATTTATTGAATAGCAAAGTAAAAATTCGATTTTTACATATGTAGTGGCTACGGGCAACGAAAGTGACGAAAGGCGAGAACGACGAAGATTTCTACTTAAGAAGAGACGAGATGATTGGATAGCTATTGGTGAGAACTTCTCACTCTAAATTTATTTTTCTAGTTATATATATATATATACTAGGATGTAGACAGTGCTTAGCAGCACCCGACACCCGTCATCCACAGACCATGGATGGCTTGTTTGTTTGAATGATATATTGTGAAAATTTGTTTGTGATGTGGATGTGAAATCGATAATAAAATATAGATAGTTGAAATAAATTAATTAAAGTTAAAAATATAATTTTTATCGTGAATGTGAGTAAATAAATATTTATAAACAAATCGGCCGATTTGTTTATATACACTGATTTGACTGATATTGATTGGGTCGATAAATTTTACACATCGCCCAACTGCACAAATAAAAATCTGCGTTTGTTGATTTGAAACCCCACACGGGTGTTGGGATGAAATTTGGCGTACACTAATCCCAATTATCTAATTGTATGTCGATCGATTGGTCGACAGGCTGTGTAAGCGTTAATTATTTATATTTGATGCTTATGCAGTTGTGTGGTGCACTTTGGATGATGGTTGATTGCTTATCGTTGCTATTATATACATGTGTTGTATGGAATTCATATAATTAACGTTATATGGTAATAGATTGGGCCTCATTCCAATCGGGAAAATAATGAATATTATAAAAGAAAATTCATGTGTTGAATATAAAAATATTCATGTGTTGAAACTATTTATGTGTTGAGTGAAATATTTTATACAATGAAATTTACATCTTTATCATATTTAAATTAGTACTACTTCACGGTGGAGTCTAACTGAAAATCAAACGATAGATACCATAATTTTATAAAATATTTTACATAACAAAAATAGTGATGTGTTGACAGTACTCATGTGTTGAGATTAGTCGTGTGTTGAAAGAAATATAGATTCATGTGTTGAATAGAATAAATATTCATTTGTTGAATAGAATAGCGAATTATTGAAATATAAACCCGTGTTGATTAGAGATGCGTTATTTTAACGCGAACGATATTTATATCGATTTTATTCGTTTTATAATGAATATTGAAAAGTGATTTCAAAATTTAATATTTTGAAATGAAATTCAAATTAAATTAGATTGAAATTCAAATTGAAATTTTATTGAATCAATTTGAAATGAATTCGAATAGAAACTGAATTCGATTCGAATTGAATAGAAAGTGAATTTGAATTCAAATTGAATAGAAATGAATTCAAATTGAATTAAATTGAATTAAAACGAATTGAAATCATTTTGAATGAAATTTAAAACGAACTGAAATTGAAATCAATTTGAAATGAATTCAAATTGAATTAAATTGAAATTCAAATTGAATTGAATTGAAATGAATTCGAATTGAATTGAAATCAAATCGATTTGAAATTTAAGATGAAGTTGAAATGGTTTTTAAAACGAATTTAAAACGATTTATAAAATACGTTTTAAAAAGGAAATCGACGAAATATATATAATATATATATATTATATATATAATGGCCTAAAAAGAACGCGCCGCGCCGCGGCAGTTCGCGAACTTCGACCATTGACTTCGAATTGACGTTGCGGGAGATCCGACCGTCGGATTCTCCTAAAACCGGAACCGTTGGGTTCGTATCGAAAAGAGCTTTCCAATGAATATTAGAAATTTGAAATCTAACGGTTGGATTTGGAATTATGTCCAAATCAAATTTGAAAAAGGTCGCTGTAAGTGCAGTTCGATAGCCGTTGATGGAAATCGACTGTACGGGCCTTGATAAAATTATTAAAAATATCTATAATTTGTGTAAAATCATAAGAAATGATTTGGGGAAAAATTGGGCTGAAAAATTCCGTATTTGAAAAGATAAAAATAGATTTTTGTCGAAACGAACTAGTTTTGAACTAGAATTAAAATCAATTTATTTTTGAAATAAATAAATTGAATTTGAAAGTGATTTTAAAAATAATCAATATTCCCAATACGTGAATTGGACTGAAGTTGAATCGAAATTATCTTCGGAATATTTTGATGTTGGATTTCGTGACTATACAGATATTGTTAAGGGAATATATTTTATATCGTTATTTCCAATACGATATTTGTTGGTTTCAAGATTTGATATTGAATATAAGCCGGTATATTTTCTATTCAGAGCCTTGTATTTAATATCAAATGTGATTTGGGTTTGTCGTGAATGGTGTCTTCATTGACACTTAAGCCCAATAGAGAAAAAGATTAAATCTTTCTATTTAGATTTAATGAAGTGTATCAATTAAATAATATTTAATTGAAATTGAATTTGAATTGGTTTTTGGGTTTATCGTGAGCGGTGTTTGGAACAACACCTGTTCTTTAACCAGATTAACAATAGAGTGTGATTTTGGGTTTATCGTGAATCGTGTTTTAGATGACATTGGTTCTTTAACCCAGTTAAAGACAGGATATTGATTTTTGAAAATATTAAAACTAAGTGGAGCTTTAATGAATCTTTAATTAGATTGAAAAGTGAATTGATAATTTAAATTATCAAATCTGAAAGGTGATCGAGAATGGAGTACCACCAGTTTTGCTCCAAAGCGATAGTTAAATCTTTAATTAGATTTGAACGTGAAATGGTAATTAATTTTACCGATAACACCGTGGTGTTAGATGTGGAGTATTACCAGTTTTCTCCATGGGATATATAGGTTGGGATTGGGAAATAAAATAAATAATTACTTCGGTGTGGTTCGCTAATCTCGACTAGTTTGGAAAACCATAACATGGTTTGAAATGATATCCAAAGGAAGATTAAAGAATAAATTTAGAAGAATTTATCTCGGATAAAATTAATGGGAACCTTTCCCTAAGAATGTGATTTTGTGAATAAAAGAATATTCTGAATTGGAACGAGGTGTTTGTGTGTTTGTGTAACATTTGTTTATCATATATGTGGGTTATTCAGAAAGGTCGGGTTTATACCCATTCTGAATAACCGATTCGACGAGATGTCGAAGATGAAGACGGTTGTTGAAGACCGGAAGTCTTCACATCGTTTGGGTGATTACTGATGATCTCGATTGGGTTGTACACCCAAGATGAGGGAAACAGTTGGTGATCGTCCAGACGTACTTGGAAATGGATGGATATGCGAGGAAAATGCCTCCGGTTTCGTTCAGACCCAGAACGAACTTGTAAATGGATTGTGTGTCTGACATTGGATTTTATTCTGCGTTGATTGATCTTTATTAAATATACATCTGTTTGGTGGCGGAGAATTTATTCTCTTGCTTAACGCTCTTCTCTGATACGTACGAGCTCAGAGGTTGTATATCGATGGACATCAGTCGCATGGAGTGAATTGCCAGTGTGGCACGCGTAAGTGGCAATTGATCAGGGCTTCTGTTGAAAAGCAAAGTCTTGTGGTTGATGATCAAAGCACGGCCTGTGTGGCGTAGCTTTGTGTATAGCGTGAATTCGCGAGCCTCACACCTCGGTATGAGTCAAAAAGGGATACAGACCCAAGGAGTGCACGACGTTTCTTTCTAGCTAGGGTGGTGTCAGTGACCTACCAGCCCTGAAATTTATATACTTTTCACCCGTGTGGTTGTTGGATACGAGGCACCTCGGATATAGGTCTGTAAGAACCGGGAAACGTGTGTTCAGGAATAACCAATCCTCAAAAGTAAGAGAGGACCGACCTTGGAGGTTCCAAAGGATCATAGTGGGGTCCTGAGGCATTGCTAGAGTGTCTCGAACACAGAGAGGAGCTTGCCCCTTGCCTCGACTCTTGACGAAAATCCAATTTCCAATACGTGATATTGCGGTTTTAATTGTAGAACTAGTATGGCGACATGATATATGGTACCCATGCCGTCTATGATTGATATTTATGATTGAAATTGTTTTGACACTATACACTTATAATAGTATCAAATGATTTGTTTTGACGTACCAAGCATGTTTGGCTATTATAAGGGAAAACCCTATCCTCCGGCTTGCGTTGCATTGTGTGATGGGACCTGGGTCTTATAATAGCTTCATTTTTCCAAAGAGCATTGCGCTGTTTTGTTATATGCACTAGTATTCTTGGAAGGAAACCCGTTCCGTGTTATACGGCGTGGTCCCTTGAATTACTATCTTTAAAGTAAAGTTTTAAATAACTGTTTTAGTTCTCACACCAGTCACATGACTGACCTGGAGTTTATTGTTTTAACCTAAACTCTGGGTGCCCTTATTTTCGACACGGGCAGCTAGTAGTTTTGGTTTTGCAGATTTATATCCACAGGGTCCTGATTTACAGCTGGAACGATGCTCAGAAAGCTCTGTATCCGTGTATCACTTTCAGTTGTGTTTTGTATATTTTTCCGCTGCTATGTAATTTATTGTAATCTCTGATATTTGTTGAATGTAATTTATTCGTTTATACTCTGTATATTCTTGTATCTGATGGGATTGTTGTAATATACAATGAAATGTTCTTCCGTTTGCGTTCCAATTTGTCCTATTCTCAAAACGATCAGGGGTTTCGAACGATCTTTGTCGGTTTAACGATCGATTCAGATCGAGCGAAATTCCTTGCCGTTACAGTTGGTATCAGAGCTTTGGTTTACAGAGCTCGAGAACAAGACACGTTAGAACCAAACGAAAGAATTCATCAGATATTGGATTAGCAATATCCAATTTGAATGACTCGTTAGAGATAGGATCAGTAGTATCCTAGAACGAGTGTGAAGAGTATATATTTCAAATGAAAACAATTCTGTTTTGAAAATTTAAATCGCTTTATACGTATTTTAATATTTATTTATTTTGAATATGGACAATCGAGTATATATAGATTTCGCGTATACGCGTCATGAACGTATATTCGAAGTTTTAATATACTGGATAGATATAGAACCACATTCTAGACACCCGGGGATAATTCTGATGATGTGGCCACATCATCAGTATTTATATTCGAGTGACGAAGGTGTGATATCTATATATTTCCATTAGACTGGTGTGAGAACCAAAACTAACATTGCTAGAATACATTGTTGTGAATTGACATCAAAACATGATTTTTGTATATATCAAAATTATGAATTTGAAACTCTAATTCACTAATTGATTGATGTATGTGTTATTTGTTTATTTGTTTGATAATTTTGAACCATTTAGCCTAATTGAATCAAATATTGAATTGTATTGAAAAATGATTACAAATGCATGCATATACATGTACTTACATTGAACAGGTCATAGCAAGGAGGCTAGAGCAGAAAATAAAATTTGTTTGCCCGACAAATAGGTACATGTTTACTATAATTTACTGTTTTGTTTGGGTGATGATGATTTTATGAGCCTATTGGCTAACCGCTTGGCTTTTTCTTTTTCTTTTTGAGATCAGAAGGCCTGTATGGCAATTTCGGGATTTTCCCGTGGCTCCCGGTGCAGGGGAGGTTATGGCGAAATTTTTCGAAAATTCCGGGTGTTTGCCAAATTTTTGAAGAATTTGAAAATTCTCAGAAACTGAAAAGTTGGAGAATGAAAGCCAGATCGAACGTAGAGTTGATTAATCAAACCACTTTCGACTTTGTTCCTTTTCAGGGACGAAAAGTTTTAAGTGGGGGAGATTGTAACAACCCGAAAATGCGGGCCAGTTTAAAATTTTTATTTTGGCAATTTTAGCGAATTTTGAACATGTAAAATGAATTATTTTAAATAATATCGACGTGAAATTTATTTTGAATAGAATTAGAACGTATATATTATATACGTCGTCGTTAGAATATAAATAATTATTTATAATTATAAATAGAATTGAAAATGGCGCGGTAGTTCGATAATTCGATTTCAAACTTCAATTGAACGTACCGGGTGCAAAACAATCCGGATTTTAGTGAAAATAATAATAATACGATCTATTGGAGAATATCTTTCCAACGAATCCGAAAAATCGAGATTTCATAGTGGGAATCAAAAGATATGTCCAGTTGAAAATTCTGAATAGTCGCTATAGAATTCAGGCCCTTAAAAATGGAAATTTTGCAAACGACCTCGGATTTCGACGAAACCACTTTTGTTGGGTCCGTGATGTCAAATTATTGCTAGATTCCAAATTTCATAATTTTTCGAATCAATATGTGAGCGTGGCAAAGGAAAACGTGTTTGACCAGTTTCAGTTGATTTTAATCGACTAGAAAATGGCCATTTTTCCAACGGTCTCAGAATTTGACAAAACTAGTTTTATTAGGACCGTATCGACAATACGAAGCTAGAAAATATTTTCAGGAATTTTTAGAGTTCGTATGTGATCCCGGTAAATTGAAATGCGCGTTCAAATTCAATATATAGAGTTATATGTTGGTTTTGACGAAAACTGATCGAAACGGTCGAATCAGCCTGCGATACATATCCCATTGTGTTCGGAATGGGGGTAATTAGCTATGGACGACAGGCGGTGGGCCTCGTTTCGAGGTCGAAATAAAAAGTTACCTTTTTGAAATAATAAAAATAAATATATAATTAAATAAAAACCTTCCCTCTCTCTCCTAACCCCTATTCTTTTATTCTGGCCCCCCCGTGTAAATCAGTTGAAATCAAAAGGAAAAAAGAAAAAAAAGAAAAAAAGGGAGGAGCTGTCGCTCCTCCACCAGAGGCCGTCGCGGCCTGGCGAGGCGCCGCTTCCCCCCCCCCCCCCCGGAGCTCCGCCCAGTCGACCCCGCGCCTCTCTCTGTCCATCGAGACCCGCAGAAGCCCAGACCGCCGCAACCTCCTACACCCACAACCAGACGCTAGCACTGGCCCGCCGCCGCCACACTCCTGCACGAGCACCTCCTCAGTCGGCCACCGGTCAGAGAATCCAACCCCCCTGCAAACGAAAACAGCAAAAGAGAAATAGGTAGAGGTGAGTTTTTTTTATTAGGTTTAATTAATTTTAGTTTAACTAATTAGGATTGTTTTTTTAAAATAAAAAGAAACTGAAATAAAATTGTTTTAAAACTGTAATTAGTATTGATTTTAAAAATGAAAAATATAGGATTTATAAATTAAAAAGATTAGGTTTTTACAATTAAAAAGATTTGATTTTTTATTTGATTTAGCAAAGAAACCATTTTTATCATATGTGAAGTATAAAAACATTCTTTTCATATAACGTAGAAGTTAAAAATATAATTTTTATGTAGGTAAGACAATAAAAATACCATCTTTATATATGTAGTGAATCGAAAAAATGATTTTTATTTGTGTAGAGTATTAAAAATATGACCTTTATATTGTAGAAGATATAAAAATACTATTTTTATATAAGTAGTGTATTGAAAATAAAATTTCTATATAATAGAGAATATAAAAATATTATCTTTATATATGGAAAGGCGAAATCTTTGTATAGAGAGTAGCGGTGTAAAAATAGAATTTTTATCTATATAGTAGCGGTGTAAAAATAGAATTTTTATCTATATAGTAGCGGTGTAAAAATAGAATTTTTATCTATATAGTAGCGGTGTAAAAATAGAATTTTTATCTATATAGTAGCGGTGTAAAAATAGAATTTTTATCTATATAGTAGCGGTGTAAAAATAGAATTTTTATCTATATAGTAGCGGTGTAAAAATAGAATTTTTATCCATATAGCGTGATTATAAAAAAAAAAGATTTTTATATATCGAATAGCGAAGTAAAAATTCGATTTTTATATATTGAATAGCGAAGTAAAAATTCGATTTTTATATATTGAATAGCGAAGTAAAAATTCGATTTTTATATATTGAATAGCAAAGTAAAAATTCGATTTTTACATATGTAGTGGCTACGGGCAACGAAAGTGACGAAAGGCGAGAACGACGAAGATTTCTACTTAAGAAGAGTCGAGATGATTGGATAGCTATTGGTGAGAACTTCTCACTCTAAATTTCCTTTTCTAGTTATATATATACTAGGATGTAGACGGTGCTTAGCAGCACCCGACACCCGTCATCCACAAACAATGGATGGCTTGTTTGTTTGATTGATATGTTGTGAAGATTTGTTTGTGATGTGGATGTGAAATCGATAATAAAATATAGATAGTTGAAATAAATTAATTATAGTTAAAAATATAATTTTTAACGTGAATGTGAGTAAATAAATATTTATAAACAAATCAGCCGATTTGTTTATATACACTGATTTGACTGATATTGATTGGGTCGATAAATTTTACACATCGCCCAACTGCACAAATAAAAATCTGTGTTTGTTGATTTGAAACCCCACACGGGTGTTGGGATGAAATTTGGCGTACACTAATCCCAATTATTTAATTGTATGTCGATCGATTGGTCGATAGGCTGTGTAAGCGTTAATTATTTATATTTGATGCTTATGCAGTTGTGTGGTGCACTTTGGATGATGGTTGATTGCTTATCGTTGCTATTATATACTTGTGTTGTATGGAATCCATATAATTAACGTTATATGGTAATAGATTGGGCCTCATTCCAATCGGGAAAATAATGAATATTATAAAAGAAAATTCATGTGTTGAATATAAAAATATTCATGTGTTGAAACTATTCATGTGTTGAGTGAAATATTTTATACAATGAAATTTACATCTTTATCATATTTAAAATTAGAACTACTTCACGGTGGAGTCTAATTGAAAATCAAACGATAGATACCATAATTTTATAAAATATTTTACATAACAAAAATAGTGATGTGTTGACAGTACTCATGTGTTGAGATTAGTCGTGTGTTGAAAGAAATATAGATTCATGTGTTGAATAGAATAAATATTCATTTGTTGAATAGAATAGCGAATTATTGAAATATAAAGCTGAGTTGATTAGAGATGCGTTATTTTGACGCGAACGATATTTATATCGATTTTATTCGTTTTATAATGAATATTGAAAAGTGATTTCAAAATTTAATATTTTGAAATGAAATTCAAATTAAATTAGATTAAAATTCAAATTGAAATTTTATTGAATCAATTTGAAATGAATTCGAATCGAATAGAAAATGAATTCGATTCGAATTGAATAGAAAGTGAATTTGAATTCAAATTGAATAGAAATGAATTCAAATTGAATTAAACTGAAATTGAATTAAAACGAATTGAAATCGTTTTGAATGAAATTTAAAACGAACTGAAATTGAATTGAAATCAATTTGAAATGAATTCAAATTGAATTAAATTGAAATTCAAATTGAATTGAATTGAAATGAATTCGAATTGAATTGAAATCAAATCGATTTGAAATTGAAGATGAAGTTGAAATGGTTTTGAAAACGAATTTAAAACGATTTATAAAATACGTTTTAAAAAGAAAATCGACGAAATATATATAATATATATATATCATATATATAATGGCCTGAATAGAACGCGCCGCGCCGCGGCAGTTCGCGAACTTCGACCATTGACTTCGAATTGACGTTGCGGGAGATCCGACCGTCGGATTCTCCTAAAACCGGAACCGTTGGGTTCGCATCGAAAAGAGATTTCCAATGAATATTAGAAATTTGAAATCTAACGGTTGGATTTGGAATTATGTCCAAATCAAATTTGAAAAAGGTCGTCGTAAGTGCAGTTCGATAGCCGTTGATGGAAATCGACTGTACGGGCCTTGAAAAAATTATTAAAAATATCTATAATTTGTGTAAAATCATAAGAAATGATTTGGGGAAAAATTTGGCTGAAAAATTCCGTATTTGAAAAGATAAAAATAGATTTTTGTCGAAACGAACTAGTTTTGAACTAGAATTAAAATCAATTTATTTTTGAAATAAATAAATTGAATTTGAAAGTGATTTTAAAAATAATCAATATTCCCAATACGTGAATTGGACTGGATTTGAATCGAAATTATCTTCGGAATATTTTGATGTTGGATTTCGTGACTATACAAATATTGTTATGGGAATTTGAAAGATATATTTTATATCGTTATTTCCAATACGGTATTTGTTGGTTTCAAGATTTGATATTGAATATAAGCCGGTATATTTTCTATTCAGAGCCTTGTATTTAATATCAAATGTGATTTGGGTTTGTCGTGAATGGTGTCTTCATTGACACTGTTCTTAAGCCCAATAGAGAAAAAGATTAAATCTTTCTATTTAGGTTTAATGAAGTGTATCAATTAAGTAATATTTAATTGAAATTGAATTTGAATTGGTTTTTGGGTTTATCGTGAGCGGTGTTTTGAACAACACCTGTTCTTTAACCCGATTAACAATAGAGTGTGATTTTGGGTTTATCGTGTATCGTGTTTTAGATGACATTGGTTCTTTAACCCAGTTAAAGGCAGGATATTGATTTTTGAAAAGATTAAAACTAAGTGGAGCTTTAATGAATCTTTAATTAGATTGAAAAGTGAATTGATAATTTAAATTATCAAATCTGAAAGGTGATCGAGAATGGAGTACCACCAGTTTTGCTCCAAAGCGATAGTTAAATCTTTAATTAGATTTGAACGTGAAATGATAATTAATTTTACCGATAACACCGTGGTGTTAGATGTGGAGTATTACCAGTTTTCTCCATGGGATATATAGGTTGGGATTGGGAAATAAAATAAATAATTACTTCGGTGTGGTTCGCTAATCCCGACTAGTTTGGAAAACCATAACATGGTTTGAAATGATATCCAAAGGAAGATTAAAGAATAAATTTAGAAGAATTTATCTTGGATAAAATTAATGGGAACCTTTCCCTAAGAATGTGATTTTGTGAATAAAAGAATATTCTGAATTGGAACGAGGCGTTTGTGTGTTTGTGTAACATTTGTTTATCATATACGTGGGTTATTCAGAAAGGCCGGGTTTATACCCATTCTGAATAACCGATTCGACGAGATGTCGAAGATGAAGACGGTGGTTGAAGACCGGAAGTCTTCACATCGTTTGGGTGATTACTGATGATCTCGATTGGGCTGTACACCCAAGATGAGGGAAACAGTTGGTGATCGTCTAGACGTACTTGGAGATGGATGGATATGTGAGGAAAGTGCCTCCGGTTTCGTTCAGACACAGAACGAACTTGTAAATGGATTGTGTGTCTGACATTGGATTTTATTATGCGCTAATTGATCTCTATTAAATATACATCTGTTTGGCGGCGGAGAATTTATTCTCTTGCTTAACGCCCTTCTCTGATACGTACGAGCTCAGAGGTTGTATATCAATGGACATCAGTCGCATGGAGTGAATTGCCAGTGTGGCACACGTAAGTGGCAATTGATCAGGGGTTCTGTTGAAAAGCAAAGTCCTATGGTTGATGATCAAAGCACGGCCTGTGTGGCGTAGCTTTGTGTATAACGTGAATTCGCGAGCCTCACACCTCGGTATGAGTCAAAAACGGGATACGGACCCAAGGAGTGCACGATGTTTCGTTCTAGCTAGGGTGGTGTTAGTGACCTACTAGCCCTGACATTTATATACTTTTCACCTGTGTGGTTGTTGGATACGAGGCGCCTCGGATATAGGTCTGTAAGGACCGGGAAACGTGTGTTCAGGAATAACCAATCCTCAAAAGTAAGAGAGGACCGGCCTTGGAGGTTCCAAAGGATCATAGTGGGGTCCTGAGGCATTGCTAGAGTGTCTCGAACGCGGAGAGGAGCTTGCCCCTTGCCTCGACTCATGATGGAAATCCAATTTCCAATACGTGATATTGCGGTTTTAATTGTAGAACTAGTATGGCGACATGATATATGGTACCCATGCCGTCCATGATTGATATTTATGATTGAAATTGTTTTGACACTATACACTTATAATAGTATCAAATGATTTGTTTTGACGTACCAAGCATGTTTGGCTATTATAAGGGAAAATCCTATCCTCCGGCTTGCGTTGCATTGTGTGATGGGACCTGGGTCTTATAATAGCTTCATTTTTCCAAAGAGCATTGCACTGTTTTGTTATATGCACTAGTATTCTTGGGAGGAAACCCGTTCCGTGTTATACGGCGTGGTCCCTTGAATTACTATATTTAAAGTAAAGTTTTAAATAACTGTTTTAGTTCTCACACCAGTCACATGACTGACCCGGAGTTTATTGTTTTAACCTAAACTCTGGGTGCCCTTATTTTCGACACGGGCAGCTAGTAGTTTTGGTTTTGCAGATTTATATCCACAGGGTCCTGCTTTACATCTGGAACGATGCTCGGAAAGCTCTGTATCCGTGTTTCACTTTCAGTTGTGTTTTGTATATTTTTCCGCTGCTATGTAATTTATTGTAATCTATGATATTTGTTGAATGTAATTTATTCATTTATACTCTGTATATTCTTGTATCTGATGGGATTGTTGTAATATACAATGAAATGTTCTTCCGTTTGCGTACCAATTTTTCCTGTTCTCAAAACGATCAGGGGTTTCGAACGGTCTTTGTCGGTTTAACGATCGATTCAGATCGAGCGAAATTCCTTGCCGTTACACTGGTATTTAATATCAATTTGGGTTTTGGGTTTGTCGTGAATGGTGTCTTTATTAACACTGTTCTTAAACCCCAATGAGGAAAGAATAAATCTTTTAAATAAAATTTAGAGATGTTTACCAATTAAATGATAACTAATTGGAATTGAATTGAAAAATAGATTTTTCGGTTTTTCGTGAATGGTGGTTTAAATAACATTCGTTCTTTAACCCAATCAACAATGAAGAGATTATTTGGAATTTATAAATCTTTTTGTTAAGATTTATGGAAAATTTCCAAAATAAAGTTTTCCAATTTAATATATTAAATTGGAATTAAACGAAATACGATTTGGTAATAATCGAGATGAGTTTCTGTATAGGAAAACTGGTATTGTATGTGGAATTCGAAAGGCTTTTCCGTTATTCCATTTATATTATTAGTTTGATACGGAAATTTATATCAATTATGTATATTGATCTGCTTTCTGTAAAGATTCCATTTTGATGGAATATGATTTTAGGGTTTATCGTGAACTGTGTTTTAAATGGCATTGGTTCTTTAACCTTGTTAAACACATGATTTATTTCCTAAATTTGAATAATCATAAAGTAATGATTTATGATATTGAAACCAAGTTGGAGTTTTATTGAATCTTTAATTGGATTAAAATGTGAATGTGATAATTTAAATTATCAAATTTGGAAAATGATCGATAATGGAGTATAACCAGTTTGCTCCAAGCGATAGTTAAATCTTTAATTAGATTTGATCATGAAATGATAATTAATTATACCAATAACACCGTGGTGTTAGATATAGAGTACTACCAGTTTTGCTCCACGGGATGAATAGGTTGGGTTGGGAAATATAATAAATGATTACTTCTACAAGGTTCGCAAATCTCAACTAGTTTGGAAAACCTTAGTTTGGTTTAAATTGTGAAAAGAATATTTGAATAAAAGAATATTCCGGATTGGAATGAGGCGTATGTTATGATTTTATAGCACTTATTTATAAGATACGCGAGTTATTCGGAAAGACCGGCTTTATCCCATTCTCAATAATTGATACAACGAAAAGTCAATGATGAAGATGGTGGTTGAAGACCGCAGATCTTCACATCGTTTGGATGAGTACTGATGTGTTGATTGGGTTGTAAACCCAAGACAAGGTAATAAGGGGTGATCGTATAGACGTACTTCGAGATCGGCCGGATATGCGGGGACCTCTCACCTGTGTTGGACATATGGGATAAGGAATAAGGAGCCTCAGGTTTCGTTTAGACCCAGAACGAACTTGTAAATGGATGTGTGTCTGACATTGGATTTTATTCTGTGTGATTGATTTCCATTAAATATATATCTGTTTGGTGGCTGAAACGACCCAAACTCGCCCTTTCGGGAAAGCCCCGATTGAGTTGAGAACACGACAAATCAGAACACAAACAATAGAACATTCCATTGCTTATTACAAAAATAACATCAGAGTACAAGAATTTAATAGAGTATGAATAAATAATATACATCATAAAAATATCAGAGATTAAATTACAATGCAATGGAAAATTAATACATAACACAACTGAAAGAAATACTCGGATACAGAGCGTTCCAAATAAAGCTCCAACTGTAGACCAAGATCCTGTGAATATAATATCTACAAAACCAAAACTACTAGCTGCCCGTGTGGAAAATAGGGGCACCAAGAGTTTAGGTTAGAACAATAAACTCCAGGTCAGTCATGTGACTGGTGTGAGAACTAAAACAGTTATTTAAAACTTTACTTTAGAAATAAGGTAAATAAAGGGGCCACGCCATATAATACGGAACGGGTTTCCTCCCAAGAATACCAGTGCATAAAACAGTTTATAAACAGTGCAATGCTTTTCGAAAAATAAAGCTATCATAAGACTCGGGTCCCATTACACAATGCAATGCAAGCCGAAGGAAAGAGTTTCACCTTATAATAACCAAACATGCTTGGTATGTTTAAAACAAATCATTTGATACTATAATAGGTGTATAGTGTCAAAACAGCTTCAAATATAAATGTAGCAATCATAGACGACATAGTATCCCATGCTACTAATGTCACCATATAGGTTTACAACTAAAACCGAAATGTCACGTATTGGAAATTGAATTTTCTTCATAAGTCGAGGCAAGGGATGTACTCCTTTCCACTTCGAGACACTCTAGCAAATATCTCAGGACTACACACTCTGGGAAACCCCTTGATGCTTCAGGGCCGGTCCTCTCTTATGTTTGAGGATTGGTTATTCCTGAACACACGTTTCCCGGTCCTATCGGACCTATCCATCGGCTCCGTAGTAACCGATATATCCGAGGCGCCTTGCTATCCATCATCCACATGGGTAAAAATATAATAAATGTTTGGGCTCCATACCAAGTCACCACCCATAGCTAGAAAGAAACGTCGTGTTCTCCCTGCAATCCCTTATTCCGTTTTTGACTAATATCGAGGTGTGAGGCTCGCGAATTAACGTTATACACAAAGCTATGCTATATTAAAGTCGTGCTTTGATCCTCAACCACAAGACTCTGCTTTTCAACAGAAGCCTTGATCACTTGCATCTCATCATGCCACACTGGCAATTTACGCCATGCAACTGATGTCTATCGATATATAACCTTTGAGCTCGTATGTCTCAGAGAAGGGTATTAAGCAAGAGAATAAATTCTCCGCCACCAGACAGATATATATTTAATTGAGATCAATCAACACAGAATAAAATCCAATGTTAGACACACATCCGTTTACTAGTTTGTTCTACGTCTGAACGAAACCAGAGGCACCTTATTCCTCGTCCCATATGCCCAATACAGGAGAGAGGTCCTCGCATATCCGGTTGATCTCCAAGTACATCTGGATGATCACCATTTATTACCTCGTCTTGGGTGCACAACCCAATCAAGACATTGGTAATCATCCAAACGATGTAAAGACCTCTAGTCTTCAACCACCGTCTTCATCGTCGACTTATCGTCGAATCAGTTATTCAGAATGGTATAAACCCGGCCTTTCCGAATAACTCGCGTATATCATAAACAAGTCTAAATACAACATACGCCTCACTCCAATTCTGATTATTCTTTTATTTAAATATTCATCTCCTTTGGGAAAGGTTCCCATTAATTTTATCACAAATAAATTATTTAAATTTATTCTTTAATCTTCCTTTGGATATTAATTCAAACCAAATTAAGGTTTATCCAAACTAGTCAGGATTAGCGATCCTTACCGAAGTAATCAATTATTTTATTTCCCAATCCCAACCTATTCACCTCATGAAGAAAAACTGGTAACACTTCATATCTAACACCACAGTGTTGTTGGTAAAATTAATTACCACTTCCCGTTCAAATCTAATTAAAGATTTAACTATCGCTTGGAGCAAAACTGGTGATACTCCACTCTCGATCATTACCCAAATTTGATAATTTAAATTATCAATTCACATTTCGATCTAATTAAAGATTCATTAAAACTCTACTTAGTTTTAATCTTCCCAAAAATCAATATTAATGATTATTTAACTTTGGAAACACAAACATGTTGCATCTATAATCTACACCTTACTATTGATTTTTGCTAATATATAACCTCTAAGCTCGTACGTCTTAGAGAAGGGTGTTAAGCAAGAGAATAAATTCTCCGCCACCAAACAGATATATATATATATATATATATTTAGCATAGATCAACCATACAGTTCGAAATACAATGTTTGACATGTAATCCTGTCTTTAACTGGATTAAAGAATCAATGTCATTTAAAACACAGTTCACGATAAACCCAAATCACATTTCATTAATTATGGAATCTTCACGGAAAATAGATCAATATATAATCGATATCAATTTCCGTATCCGACTAATAATATAAATGGAACAACGACAAAGCCTTTTTAAATTCCATATATATTAACAGCGTTCCTCCACAGAAGCTCACTTTGATTATTACTAAATCGAATTCCGTTCAATTCCAATTTAATATATTAAATTCGAAAACTTTACTTCGGAAAAATCTCGTTAAATCTTAATAAAAAGATTTATAAATTCCAAATCACATTCCATTGTAAATTGGGTTAAAGAATGTATGTCGTTAAAAACAACGTTCACAATAAACCCAATTCACATTTCATTTTATTCCAATGATTAAATATAATTGGAAACTCTAACAATCTTAATTAAAACATTTATTCTTTTCACACGGGGTTCAAGAACAGTGTTATTGAAATCACCATTCACGACAAACCTAAAATCCAATTTGATATTAAATACAAGGCTCTGAATAGAAATTATATCGGTTTATATTCAATACCAAATTCTGAAATCAACAAATATCGTAATGGAAATAACGATATAAAATATATCTTTCAAATTCCCATAACAATATTTGTATAATCACAGAATCTAATATTGAAATATTCCGAAGATTATTTCCATTCCAATTTGTTTGTTGGAAATTTCTGCTTATGTTAAAACCATTCACATATCCAATTTATTTTATTTAAAAATTATTGGATTTCAAATCTAGTTAATAACTAGTTCATTTTGATAAAAATATTTTTTTATCTTTACAAACGTGGAATTTTTCATCCAAATTCTTCCTAAATCATTTATTATGATTTTACACAAATTATTAATATTTTTAATAATTTTATTAACGCACTTTCAGTCAACTTCCATAAACGGTCATCGAACTGCACTTACATCGACTTTTTCCAAATTTGATTTGGACATAATTCCGAAA
Source organism: Allium sativum (assembly GCA_030737875.1). NCBI lineage: Eukaryota > Viridiplantae > Streptophyta > Magnoliopsida > Asparagales > Amaryllidaceae > Allium > Allium sativum. The sequence continues at coordinate 72,705,764 of CM060923.1, read as the reverse complement.
CCAACCATTAGATTTCAAATCTCTTATATTTGTTGGAAATCTCTTTTCGATACGAACCCAACGATTTTGGGTTTAGGGGAATCTGACGGTTGGATCTCCCGTAATCTCAATTCGAAATCAATGGTCGAAATTCGCAAACTGCCGCGGCGCGGTGCGTTCTATTCAGGCCATTAAATATATGTAATATATATATTATACATATTTCATCGATTTCCATTTAAAACATATTTTATAAATTCTTTTTAAAATGATTCTAAATTCATTCTCAATTTTAAATCAAAATTGAATTTTCCTTATCATTATAATATATAAATGATAATATTTTCAAAATATCAGATTTTGAAATCATTTCCTTTTCGGTATTCAATATAAAAGTGAATAAAATCGATATAAATGTCGTTCACCTCAAGATGGCGTTAATCTAATCAACTCGGCTTCATATATTTCAATATTTTTGTGTCTATCACAAATCGGACATCAAAATCATATTTTGATCCATTACTCAATATTATTTTAAAATATTAGTTATTTTAAAATATTCATTATTCGACATTTTGAAATATTCGTTTATTTAAAATATTCGCTCTTTCCGAATTGGAATCAGACACGGTCAATTACCATATAATTCTATTTATATGAATTTCATACAACACATGTACATAACAACAATGATAAACAATCAACCATCATCCAGAGTGTACTACAAAACTGCATAAGCATTAATGATGAATAATTAACGCTTACAACAGTCTGTCAACCAATTGATTGACATACAACTAAACAATTGGGATTAGTGTACGTCGAATATCATCCCAATACCCGTGTGGGGTTTCAATCAACATACACACAGAGAATTTATTTGTGCAGTTGGGCGATGTGTAAAATATATCGTCCCAATCAATATCAGTCAAATGTGTGTACATAAACAAATCGCCAGATTTGTAAATGAATATTTATTTTATTCATATACTCGTTAAAAATTATATTTTTAACGATAAATATTTTATACAGTTCATTTATACAATAAAAATGATATTTTTATTGTTCTAACATTTTCAGAAAATTTCGGCAGCATAACGGCGCGATACTAGAACTGGAATAAGGTCTAGCCTTATCCCTCGCCTAATAATGGCTCGCGCATATACAAACCAAATTCTATTCAATTTATCAATCCAAACAAATAACCAAACATCCATGGTTTCAAAGAAAGGTGTCGGGTGCTACTAAGCACCGTCTGCATCCTAGTATATATTTAACTAGAAAAAGATTAGAGTGAGAAGTTCTCACCTTGGGTTTCCAGTCCTCCATTCTTTATTTCTGAATTTCTGAACGGTTTGGATTTGCCCGAAATTCCAGCGCAATCTTTTCCACGCTGTTCATAATAAATATCACATTTTTAATATGATGTTTATATATTAAAAATCATATTTTTATATTGCTGCTATGTACATAAAAATCATAATTTTATTTTGCTACATATATAAAAATTATATTTTTATATCGTTACTTCATATATAAAAATCGAATTTTTATATTGCTATTCATATGGTAAAAATCAAAATTTTATACTAATGTTAAGTATATAAAAATCATATTTATATTCTAATGGCATATATAATTAAAAATCAGATTTTTACATAATTAAAAATCCTATCTTTTTATAATAAAAAATCTAACCTTTTTATTTTTAAAAATCTAACCTTTTCATTTTAAAAATCTAACCTTTTCATTTTTAAAAATATAAACTTTTCATATTTAAAATTCTAAACTGTTCTTATTTTAAAAATCTAAACTTTTCATATTTAAAAATCTAAACTATTCATACTTTAATCACATTTTTATTAACACAAATAAATATAAATTAAAAAAATTACTTTTCATTGGAAAAAAAATCGGATCTTTGTTGAAAGGGGGGTCCACGTCGGCTTTGGGGGTGGGGGAGGCGTGCCGAGGTCTGGAGTGGTGCAAGGGTGTGTGCGGCCGTAGGTGGTGGTGGCTATTAGGCAGGAGGAGGTCGATTTGGGAGGGTATGGGAGTGTCTACGGTTTTTGAAGAAGGAGAGGAGGAAGAAGGGTATCATAAGGAGGAGGAGGAGTGAGGGGGGTTCGCCAGTGGCGGTGCGCCGCCGCCTGGAGGGTGCGGCGGTGGCCCGCTGGGGAAGGCGATGGGGAGTGACTTCGTGGCTTTTTTCAAATCGATTTGGAGTGTTGACTGATAGAAGAAAATAAGGGGGGTGTTATATATAAATAAATTATTTAATTTAATTTATTTTCATTTTCTCTTCCAAAAAGTTATTTTTTGAATCGAGCCCAACGACTGTCGCCCCCTAGCTAAATACCTTATTCCGGACACAATGGGATATGCCTGGTAAGCCGATTCCATCGTTACGATCAGTTTTCGTTTAAGTTAAAATATAAATCAATATATATTAAATTTGAACGTGCATTTTAATTTATTGGGGCCACATACCGACAACAAAAATTCCAGAAAAATAAATCTGGCTATGTTTTGACGATACGATCCTAACAAAACTAATTTCATCGAGTATGGAGACCGTTTGAAAAACGGTCATTTTCTGGTCGATCCAATTCAAATTTAAATTACCAAACACATTTAAATTTACTGCGCTCACATATTAATTCCAAAAATTATGAAAATTGGAATCTAGCAATAATTTGACATTCCGGATCCAACAAAAGAGGTTTCGTCGAAAATGGAGGTCGTTTGCAAAATCGCTATTTTTAAGGGCTATATATTATATAAATTCCCTAGCGACTACTTTGAATTTTCAACTGGACATAACTTTATATTCCCATTATAAAATCTGGATTTTTCACGTCTGTTGGAAAGATATTTTCAAACATATTCTAATTTTTCTGGTTTTACTGAAATCCGATTTATTTTGAATCATGTACATTCATTTGAAATTTGAAATCGAATTTTCAAACTACCGCGCCATTTCAGGCTCGTTATATAATTAAAATAAATTTATTCGTTCTAACATTGATTTAAATAAATTTTTAGTCGTTATTATTTAAAATAAGTCATTTTAAATATTCAAAATACATTAAAATTGCTAAAATAAAAAATTTAAATTGGTTCTGATTTTTCGGGTTGTTACAGTGGCGTAAAATCTATTCTCTTGCTTAACACCCTTCTATGAGATGTACAAGCTTAGTGGTTATATATTGATAGACATCAGTCGCATGGCGTGAATTGTCAGTGTGGCATGCTGAGATGCAAATGATTATGTCTTTTGTTGAAAAGCAAAGTCTTGTGGTTGATGATCAAAGCATAGCTTTGTGTATACTCTTAATTCGCGAGCCTCACACCTCGGTGTGAACAAGAAACGGAAGAGGACCTAAGGGACGACATGCATTTCCTTCTAGCTAGGAGTGGTGTCATGGTATGGAGCCTAGACATTTTACTCATGTGGATGTTGCATATTATTTGATGGATAGCGAGGCACCTCGAATATGTCGGTCACTACGGGGACGATGGATGACATGGTCGACATACTGACCAGATTTACGCCCTATAGCGCGGGAAAACGTATTGTTCAGGAATTATCATTCACTAACGTAAGTGTGGGCTGACCCTGACACTCCAAGGGTCGATGCGTTATGATCCTGAGGCACGGGCTAGAGTGTCTCGAATTCGGTATGGACGATCCCTTGCCTTGGTTCACAGCGGAAATCCAATTTCCAATACATGACATTTCGGTTTTGATTGTAGAACTAGTATGGCGACATAGTAGGATGGGGTACTATGCCGTCTATGATTGACACATTTATATTTGAAGTTGATTATGACACTATACACTTATATAATATCAAAATGATTTGTTTTAAACGTACGAGGCATATTTGGCTATAATAAGGGAAAACTCTATCCTCCGGCTTGCGTTGCATTGTGTGATGGGACCTGAGTCTTGTAATAGCTTCATTTTTTTAATTAGCATTGCACTGTTTCTTTAATGCACTGGTATTCTTGGAAGGAAATCCGTTCCATGTTATACGGCGTGGTCTCTTGATTTACTCTATTTTAAAATAAAGTTTTAAATAACTGTTTTAGTTCTCACACCAGTCCCACGACTGACCTGGAGTTTATTGTTTTAACCTAAATCTGGGTTCCTCTATTTTCCACATGGGCAACTAGTAGTTTTGGTTTTGCAAATTTATTTTTACAGGATCCTGGTTTACCACTGGGGCTATGTTCGGAAAGCTCTGTATCCGTGTATTTCTTTCAATTGTGTTATGTATTATTTTTCCGCTGCTATGTAATGTATTTTAAATCTCTGATATTTTTCAATGTGTAATATTTATTCATAGTCTGTTATATTCTTATACTCTGATGTAAATTATTGTAATAGCAATGAAATTTTCTATTGTTTGCTTTCTGAATGTCATGTTCTCAACTCAATCCAAGGCTTTCCCGTAAGGGCGAGTTTGGGTCATTTCATTTGTGGTATCAGAGCTTTGGTTTACAAAGCTCGAGAACAGGGCACATTAGAACCAAACGAAAGAATTCATCAGAAATTGGATTAGTAATATGCAATTAGAATGTCTCGTTAGAGATTGGATTAGTAGTATCCTAGAACGAGCGTGAAAAATATTATTTTTAAAATCAAATTTAGTTTTAAAATTTTATATCAATTATTCGTATTTGAATATTTTATATTAAATTGAATATGGATATTGAATTGTAAATTTTATATCAATTATCCTAGAACGAGTGTGAAAAATATTTTTGTGCATCTTAAATATATTAGTTATTTAGGCTTGGTGTGCTATTATATATATATTGGTGGTTGGATATTCCCTCAGTCTCATTAGCGGATGCCCGCGGTACCATTAGCGGATGATTACCCTATACGCCCTACGCTATGATAGTGGATGACCTTTTATACCGCGATATCCTGCCTCGAAGCAGGATGGGTATTATTTATGTTAACTGACGTCTGTGGATGCAGGGAAACAGGTTGGAGGAATTCGACTGGATTCCTCAAAAATATATTATCTGTTTGTTTATTTGTTTGCATATATACTATCATATATGATGTGTTAGAAAACCTGAAATAAATAATTGGTTGTTTGGTGTTTAAATATCACTGGGCCTAAGTGTAAATTTATAAAAAATACCCTGAAAGGGGTATTTGAGATTTAATGTAACACCCCACCTCCCTTAAGGTCACTCACAAAGGGAATGCCTTAACTTTGGTGGAGCGTTTTAGTAGACAGAACAGAAATTTATAGGACAGATAAGCAATACTTGAGAAATTATATCTTTATTACCGCGGAAAACAGAAATCAGTTTGGTTACATCTTTACCAAAAACTCAAGTACATAAATATCAGTCTTGTTCAGAAAATCATCAGAGTACAAAACTTTAAAATCATAATCCCCACAGAAGCTACCATAAGGAGTCAAGCCATACTTTAAGCACTCTAAGTACTTCAAGCAGAAGAAATCCGGATCAAGCTAAAGTGTTCCCTCCTTAAAAAATCCTGGGGGGGGGGGGGAACGGAAGAAAAAGGGGCGAAAACAAGCAAGGTCAGACATAAAGTCTGGCAAGTCCAGTGACTTTCAGCATATGAACAGATAATAATAATCATGGCATGCAAATAAAGCTAGATGAGAGATAATAGTAATAAGAGCAGCAGATGTACTTAGGTTAAACAGAAGAAACATAATAATATTACTTTTCATTTCTCTGCACTAATACTAGTATAGCAGGATTAGGTGTCACCCTAATGTCTAAACTGAAAAAGAAACGGAAACAGAATAATTTCCACAGAAGAGAATGCTAGTAATGGGCCTTTACCACCCGAACAGAAATAGACAGAAACAGAATGCTAATACTGGGTCTTTACCACCCGAACAGAAACAGACAGAAATAGAATGCTAATAGTGGGCCTTTACCACCCGAACAGACGATACAGAAATAGAAACAGATTAATCCCTACGGAAACAGAATGTAGAATTAGGTATACACTAGTAAATGGGCCTTTACCACCCGAACAGACGGTACCACGCAGACAGGTGTTGCCACCCAACAGAAACAGACGGTACCAACAGAAACAGACAGAACTAAGTGTACCCTAAAACCCTACCCCAAGCGATCGGCTCCCTAATACATAAATACCCTGTGTCGGCTCCACAATAGGGTGTATCACTCCCTAAAGTGACAACCAATTGGCACAGGCCTATTTACAGATGTCACGGCATCTTACATCCTCAGAGGTAGACCGGGATCCATGCACGCACATGACCCGGTTGGAACGCACCATCAACACCCCTCGCCATTATCAGAATGAACCACTAATAATTAGTTCAGTAAGCGTGCGCGGACCCTACCTACTGTTGGGTCAAAGTTTGATACCAGAAAGGGTTACTGACTAATATGGGTCCCAAACAACAGATGACACAAGTAATTTCCCTCCTAACCTTGTGTCCCCAGACTAACAAATTTCAGATTAACTTGTTTACAAGTTCAGACATACAGAGTTCAGATCAACTAGTTCACAGATCAGACAAGTTTCAGACTAACGGATCAAATATACGGATTTAACAGATTTACAGATTTGTCTAACTTTGTAATTGGGCCTACAGATTCACGAAACGTGTTTGTTAAATTCATTAGTTCAATTGGTTTAACCCTATCCACCCAACACGTTTTAGACATCATATTTATCCCAGATTTGCATTAATTAAATATTAATGCATAGACCTCTCACATTAGGTCGGTAGCTTGTGGCCGCTGGATATGCTGGGCGGTTCCGGGCAGACTTCTGCCACAAGCCAGACCTAACCTCGTGTCTAAGCATATTTTAGTTATGCCTACGACCTCTCACATTAGACTGACAGTTTGCGGTCGCTGGTTCAGCCGGTTGGTTCCGGGCAGGCTTCTACCGCAAACAGAGTCTAACCTCGTGTCATAGCCAATTCATTCCAATACAGATTTTTCAGATATCAGACTAATTCTGTTTATTTAACAGATTAAACTTCTGTACAAGTTACAGCAGATTATTCGAGATTCTGTTAACAAGTTTTGCTCAATTTTAAATCGAGCCTACAGATTCACATACTTCAAATTTCAGCATTTTAGTTCCAACAGATTACGTCATTCAACAAATTAAACAGATAACAGATCTTGCAGATTAGGCTATTTAGCAGATTTAGCAGATAAGGAAATTTAGCAGATTAGGCAATTCAATCTAATTAGCAGTTTAGGCAATATAACAGAACTAGCAGATTAGGCAATATAACAGATTTAGCAGATTATATATATCTAAAACTCTATTTACATATCTTGCCCAATCGTAAATTTAGCCTAAACTTACATGCCTAAATTAAGGTCATAATTCATAATACAATATATGCACCAAATTTTAGCCTTAATATTCCCATTTACAGTTCATGTCAAAACTAGATGTAATATTCTAGTTCACCATTTATGTCCAAGACTAATACACATGTAAATCATTCTCTATTATAGCCAACTCAGATTATGCCAACATATTTGCTATGCCAGATTTACTTAATTAAGCTACTCCCAATCCCCATATAACATGTTTCCACAAGTTCTCTAAATACTCATGAAATGGCCCTATAGGCTCGATGTACAAAACAGTGAATGGGAATAAACTAGCAAAGTTATATAATAAATATGAGATCTAACATCATTAGGGGAATAGGCATAAGAAACTAACTACAATAGTTAGAAGCAACTAACCACAATAGTCATGGGCGACTAATTACAATAGTTTCTTATTCAATGTCATAGGCAATAGTTTCATGGTCATAAATCATAGTCATAGGCAATAGTCTCATAGTCAATGAATCATAGTCATGGGCAATAGTCTCATAGGCAACAGTTTCATGTCCAATTATGCATTATTATTTGTCCCAAAATGTAGCGTTCGTGCGTTAATCTCTTATGAGATTCGGCGCAGGCTCATAGTAGCCTGGCTATAGAACAGAAAGAAGAAAGAGGTACAGAATAGTCACAGAAAAACAGATCTGACAGATAAGAATATACATAACCTCAGATTCAGATTTATAATCATGTCACCATTATAATAACAGTTTTTAGTAGAAAATAACTGTACTTGCCTTTCGTGGTTTTAAGAAAGGATAATAAACTGTTGTTGATGCAGAAATGCTGAATTATTCCTCTTTAATTGTCGTAGCTCTAATCTTGGATTTGAGATTTGATTTAGCTTTTAATTCTATTCAGGTTGGAGAAAGATTCATCAGTCCAAGTTTTGATTCCAGCAGGGTAGCGACACCATTTTTATTTTTAATTAGAACAGAGGCTGAATATAGACAGAATGAAATTGTGTAGAGAAAATGAGGCTAGGGAGGCTGTTTATATAGGATTAGGTGGACGAATCTAGACAGAAAACGAGTCTAAATACATCAGAATGCATCAGGTTCAGAAAGAGGGTTCGGGAGGCAGGTCGACCCCCTGGTCGACACTATGGTCGACCTGGTCCCCCCCAGGTCGACACTATGGTCGACCTGGCCCCTGGGAGGTCGACACTATGGTCGACCCCCAGGTCGACTTGGTCCATGGGCGGGAGTTTTCCCGCCCAGCCTGTTCTGGGATTTTGAATTCGAATTTTCGAGCTGTTTTCGATTCTGAAATTCTCTGAAACTTCGGAGGGCCATATCTCCCTCATACGACTCCATTTCTCGAAAACTCGGACTCGTTTCCAAGCAGAATTTCGAGATGAACGCAGTGGCGCAACCGTTTCCCTTGATTCTTATTTATAATTTAATTATTCTCTGATTTGTTACTTATACGATTACAGAAAATACGGGGTGTTACATTTAAAAGGGAAATTCTATTTTTCTAAAATAGAATTTGAATTTTTAAATAGATTTAAAATATTAACTTGTTTTAATAGAATAAAAGCAAGTAGTTCATTTATAAATGAAGTTTATAAATAAAGTGAAATGAATTTTCATTGGATAATTCAGAAATAAAAATACAGGTGTGAAATTGAAAAGGGAAATCTATTTTCCAAAAGTAGAAATATCAATTTCAAAAGAAATTGAAATCGAGACTTGTATAAGATTGAATAAAGAAAATTCAAATAGAAATTGAATATAGAAATTCAAATGGAATTCAAATATAGAAAATATAAAGGAAATTCAAATATAGAATTTGAATTTAGAAAGTGAAATGGAATTTGAATAAAGAAATTTTAAAATATAGAATTTGAATATAGAAATTCAAATGGAGTTTGAATATAGAGAATTTGAAATAGAATTTCAATATAGAATTCAAATAGAGTTGAAAGGGGAATTTGAATATAGAATTCAAACAAAGTTGAAATGAGAATTGAATATAGGCAATTTAAATAGAATTGAAATGGAATTTGAATATAGAAGATCGAAGTATAAATAAATATATTACCGAGTAAGGAAAAATTGACAATTATACATAATCAAAAATATTATGTTGAATTGGAAAAACTGATTTGATATATATTAAAAATATATCAGAATGGAGTTGGATTTATTATAAACGAGGTTTAAACGTTTATATATATTAATATAATTAAAACGAACTTGCCGCAGCGTTGCAGTTCGTAAATTGGCGATTCGAACTTCAATTGAGTGTACAAAACTCAAATGAAGTCGGAATTCTTTGAAACAAGAAACGTCAGGATCGATTTGATAATAGTTTTCTAATGGAGGAGAAAAATCTGGATTTGAATAGATTTTGAGTTATGTCAAAATCAAATTTTCAGAAAAACAGCGCCAGAACCATTTTAAAAAAAACCGTAACGGTTTATTTAATTTATAAAAGGATTTTAAGAGAATAAAATCCGAATTTCTATTTAGAGAATTTCATATTTTGAGCTGTAAATTATATGTGAACTCAAGTGGAGAAATGAATTGATTTTTGAAACATAAATCAGATTTTTGATTATTGAATAGAATTAACTAATTTAAATAGTAATTAGTTAATGAGGTTTTGAATTGGTATTGGGCTTTGAATAAGTGAATTCGATTTGGAAATTTATATTCGAAATCGAAAAGGAAATTAGAATTGAAATTGGAATTCAATTTGGTTATAAGCAAGTTAAATATTTTATTTGAATATGTTATGTTCAAACAAAGAAGTGGAATAGGCAAAATAGCTAATTAAAGAATAAATGGGCGAAACTGAATTCAAACGATTGGATTGAGTTAAATTGAATTGAGAATAGGTGAACATGTGTTAGACAGGTATGGAGTGAAGTAAATGAAGTTTATAAATTTAGTGCCAGACAAAAAGGTACACGTCTAAATTCCATATGAGGTTTTATGCGCCGTATCGGCAAGCCGCTTGGCTTTTTCTTTTTCTTTTTGATTGTAGAGGCCTGTGTGGCAGTTTGGGGATTTTCCCGATGCTCCCGGTACAAAGGAGGTTATGGCGAAATTTTCCGGAAATTTCAGGAGTTAGAATATTTTTAAGATAATTTGATAGTTAGAAATCAATGTATCGATATATATAGAATTCGATAAGGAAACGAAATTAAAAATAGAATATTGTAAACAAAAAGTAAATCTATAAATTAGAAATAAAAAGCGAACAGTATACATGTTTTAAAAATGAATAATTGGTCTCTATGGTGTGTATATTTGAGGTAAGTGGTTTTGTCCGTTTTGAAGTTGAGGATGTTTTCAGTCAAGGTCTGAGAGGTAATTTTACCCCAACTTGATTGATTTCATTTTTAATTGATAAATAGCAAGATCCAGTCTCGAAGGGAAGTGTTTGAATAAGAGTTAGCGAATAAAATATTTTGGGTTGTTGTAGCGATGTTTTACACAGCATTCGTTTTAACCCAAGTGATGGAATTTTGGAAATATAAAAGTTAATATTTCCTGAGTATAATTAAAGTAGTCGGGAAAGAGATAAGTGATTGAAATTGTTTTCAATTGCAAATAGAATATATTTTATAAGTATAGAAAATAAAAGAAGGTGATATAGGGAAATGTTTTTCCAAATAGCGTAAGAGTCCAACAAGATCACCGAAAATATTGTGTTAATAAATATTGATCTAGAAATGGAGAAATGATTTAATTAATGAAATATTAATTAAGGGGCCTAGTGATTGATTGATGTTATGGATGAATGGAATGTTTGTTTGTTTTTCTTCGATAGTTAAATAACCGACTATCGAAGTATTTGCCAATATCGTTGTCAATATGGAGAGGCCGGTTGGATTGTTATCCGAGAACCACTCTGTATTGGCAGTAGCGTTGCGAATCAAATTATATAAAGATAATCGAAGACGGAGTAAAGTGCAAGGGCTTTTTCTATTAATGGAAATTGTGCCTTCGGTTTCGTTCAATCCCAGAACGAATGTAAATGGACGAATGTCTGACAGAGTATTTCCAATGATCGCATATGTTGGTCTGTATATATATATATATATATATATATATATATATATATATATATATATATATATATATATATGGTGGTAACGGATTTATTCCCTTAGCATAAAATCCAGAATATATTTGTGCAAATCAATTAGTGATTAACGGATCTGACAATGTGGCATTCAAAGTGATTGTGCTATCAATGAATAGAAAGTAATCGTAGCCTCAGGCCTCAATAACCAGGAAATGATAAAAATCGGGCAGGCAGCATGGCTATGTGGTTAGCTCCCATTAGGGTGTATTATCACCTATCTAGAGATTCATTTAATTCCTTATTCTATTCGATGTTGTCCCTTTTCGGGAAACGTTTGCTGATCCCAACCGTTGGTGATATACATTCAATACACTCAAGCGAAATGAGTGGTCGGTCATGTGTGGGTCGGGTTGCAAGATGTTCTTGTTGAACCCAGTGTATTCCCCTCTAGAGATACACTATCGGCAGGTGGTTCTATACCTTGTCATATTGGAAATCCAATCCTTAATAGCGGTTTTTGATTTTATACTATGTATGTGGAGCGTGAGATGCAAGCGTTCAACTAGATTGTTATTTATTTGATTTAGACACTATTATAATATCACTGGATTTGATATCAAAAGTATTTTGGGTTATAGTAAGGGAAAAAACCTTCCATGTTTATGTGTGGGCTTGTCTTACTATTATCATTTCTTTCGAAAGGATTTTGAAAGTTAAACAAATGGTTGGAGTTTACTCACACGAGTCCCATGACTGACCCAGAGTTTATTTTGTTTGTTTTCCCTAAACTCTTGGGTGCCCAAATTTGTACAGGCAATCAAGTAGTCGGGATTTTCCATATTCACTTGGAATAGCTGGAAGCAGGAGGCTTCACCAGTTAGCTATAGATTATCATATATTCCGCTGTGTACTATGTGGTATCTGGAAACAGATGTTTATAACTGTTCCAGAAATAGTTGTTGTGCTCTGATAATGGTATGTGTATTCAAAACATATTTGTATTTCAAAAGTTATGTTATATAATATATTTTATTCGTTCCGCTGTGAGATTTGTCTTCCTTGTTTTCTTCTATTCTAACTTTTCTTTCTTTATATTTCTCATCCTCTAACTTCTTTCTAATAATGATTCGTATTTCTGTGCAATTTGGGTTGAACGTGTGGTGTTATTAGTCAACTCAGATAGTACGGATTTGCGGGTCGTTACACGACTAGAAGCGGACAGATTGCCAATAAAGAATGATGGAGTGGAACCCAAAGTGAGAACTCCTTCTCACTTAAACTAGTTTACAGTTAAAAATATTCTAGGTTGCAGAAGGGGCTTAGTAGCTCCTGACACTACTTTTTGTACAAACCATGGTTGATTGTTTGTTTGGATTGTGATGGGATTGTCATTTACTGATATTGTTGTATATTAAATTATTTATATAAAATGTATATAAAAATTATCATAAAAAGAAATTGAAATTGATATTCATTTACAAATTGGACGATTAGTTTATGTACACCCATTTAACTGATATTGATTGGGACGATATATTTTATACATCGCCCAGCTGCACAAATAATAATCAGTGTTTGTTGACTGAAACCCCACATGGGTATTGGGATGATATTTGACATACATTAATCCCAATTGTTTAGTTATTTGTCAATCGATGGGTTGAAAGACTGTTGTAAGAGTTAATTATTTATATTCAATGCTTATCAGTTGAGTAGTGCACTCTAGATGATGGATGATTGTTTATCATTGTTGTTATATACATGTGTTGTATGGAAATCCATAGAAATAAAATCTATGGTAATTAATTGGGTTTCATTCCAATTTGGAAAATAACGATTATTTTAAAATAACGATTATATATAAATAACGAATAATTTGAAATAACGAATATTTTAAAATAATATTCCGTAAAGGATAAAAATGTGATTTAGATGTCCGATTTTGGATAGACACGGAAATAATGAAAATGTGAAGCCGTATTGATTAGATATGCGCTATTTTGACATAAACGATTTTTGTATCGATTTTATTCATTTTTAAAATGAATATCGTAAAGGAAATGATTTCAAACCCTGATATTTTGAAAATATTATCATTTAATATGGAATATTCAGTTTTGGTTTATAATTAAAACGAAAGTGGGAATCGTTTTAAAACGAATTTAGAAACGATTTATAAAATACGTTTTAAATGAAAATTGATGAAATATATGCGATATATGTATTATTTATATTTAATGGCTTGAATAGAATGCGCCGCACAGCGACCATTTGCAAATTTCGACCATTAACTTCAAATTGATGTAACGGGAGATCCGACCGTCGGATTCCCCTAAAACCAAAACCATTGGGTTCGTATCAAAAAGAGCTTTCCGATGAATATAAGAGATTTGAAATCTAACAGTTGGATTTGGAATTATGTCCATATAAAATTTGGGAAAGGTCGCTGTAAGTGCGGTTCTATGACCGTTTATGGAAATTGACTGAAAGGGCCTTAATAAAATTATTAAAAATATTAATAATTTGTGTAAAATCATAATAAATGATTTGGAAAGAATTTGGATGAAAAATTCCATGTACGTAAAGATAAAAATATTTTTTTATTAAAAAGAACTAGTTATTAACTAGAAAGATAATCCAATAATTTTTAAATAAATAAATTGGATTTATAAAGGGTTTTAATATAACCAGATATTTCCAATCTATGAATTGGAATGGATTTGAATAGAAATTATCTCTGGAATATTTTAATATTTGATTCCGTGACTATACGGATATTGTGGAGGAATTTAGAAGATAGATATATATCGTTATTCCCCATACGATATTTGTTAGTTTCAAAATTTGACATTGAATATAAGCCGATATAATTTCTATTCAGAGCCTGTTATTTAATATCAAATTGAATTTTGGGTTTGTCTTGAATGGTGTCTTTATTAACACTGTTCTTAAACCCCGATGAGGAAAGAATAAATCTTTTAAAAAATATTTAGAGATGTTTACCAATTAATTGATAATTAATTGGAATTGAATTGAAAAATGAATTTTTGGGTTTATCGTGAACGGTGTTTTAAATAACATTCGTTCTTTAACCCAATTAACAATGAAGAGATGATTTGGAATTTATAAATCTTTTTATTAAGATTTAATGGATCTTTTTCAAAATAATGTTTTCCAATTTATTATATTAAATTGGAATTGAATGGAATGCGATTTGGTAATAATCAAGATGAGTTTCTATAAAGGAAGACCGGTAATATATATGGAATTTAAAATGCTTTGCCGTTATTCCATTCATATTATTAGTTTGATACGGAAATTTATATCAATTATATATATTGATCTGCTTTCCATGAATATTCCATTTTGATGGAATAAGATTTTAGTGTTTATCGTGAATTGTGTTTTAAATGACATTGGTTCTTTAACCCAGTTAAAGACATGATTTATTTCCTAAATTTGAGTAATCATAAAGTAATGGTTTATGATATTAAAATCGAGTTGGAGTTTTAATGAATCTTTAACTAGATTGAAATGTGAGTGTGATAATTTAAATTATCAAATTTGGGAAATGATCGAGAATGGAGTATAACCAGTTTTGCTCCAAGCGATAGTTAAATCTTTAATTAGATTTGAACGTGATATGGTAATTAATTTTACCAATAACACCGTGGTTTTAGATATGGAGTACTATCAGTTTTGCTCCATGGGATGAATAGGTTGCGATTGGGAAATATAATAAATGATTACTTCGGTAAGGTTCGCTTATCCCGACTAGTTTGGAAAACCTTAATTTGGTTTAAATTGTGAAGAGAATATTTGAATAAAAGAATATTCAGGATTGGAATGAGGCGTATGTTGTGTTTTTATAGCACTTATTTATAAGATACGCGAGTTATTCGAAAAGACCGGGTTTATCTCACTCTGAATAATTGATATGACGAAAAGACGACAATGAAGACGGTGGTTAAAGACCGAAGATCTTCACATTGTTTGGATGATTACTGATGTCTTAATTGGGTTGTACACCCAAGACAAGGTAATAAGTGGTGATCGTAAAAACGTACTTGGAGATCGACCGGATATGTGGGGACCTCTCTCCTGTGTTGGACATATAGGACGAGGAATAAGGTTCCTCCAGTTTCGTTCAAACCTAGAACGAACTTGTAAATGGATGTGTGTCTGACATTGGACTTTATTCCATGTGATTGATATCTATTAAATATATATCTGTTTGGTGGCGGAGAATTTATTCTCTTGCTTAACATCCTTCTCTGAGACGTACGAGCTGAGAGGTTATATATCGATAGACATTAGTTGCATGGTGTGAATTATCAGTGTGGCATGCTGAGATGCAAATGATCAAGGATTTTGTTGAAAAGCAAAGTCTTGTGGTTGAATATCAAAGCACGACTTTAAATAGCATAGGTTTGTGTATAGAGTTAATTTGCGAGCCTCACACCTAGGCGTGAACCAGAAACGGGATAGGACCTCAAGGAGGACATGCTTTCCTTCTAGCTTGGAGTGGTGTCATGATATGGAGCCCAGACATTTTACTCATGTGGATGTTGCATATTATTTGATGGATAATGAGGCGCCTCTGATACGTTGGTCACTACAGGGTCGATGGATGATACGGTCGACATACTGACCAGATTTACGCCCTATAGGGTGAGGAAACATATTGTTTAGGAATTATCCACTAACGTAAGTGTGGACCGGCCTTGACGCTCCAAGGGTCGATGCGTTATGATCCTAAGGCACGGGCTAGAGTGTCTCGAATTCGGTAAGGACGATCCCTTGCCTTGGTTCACACACGAAAATCAAATTTCCAATACGTGACATTTCGGTTTTGATTGTAGAACTAGTATGGCGACGTAGTAGGATTGGGTACTATACCGTCTATGATTGATACATTTATATTTGAAGTTGATTTTGACACTATACACTTATAGTAATATCAAAATGATTTGTTTTAAACGTACCAAGCATATTTGGCTATTATAAGGGAAAACTCTATCCTCTGGTTTGCGTTGCATTGTGTGATGGGACCTGAGTCTTATAATAGCTTCATTTCCTTTAATTAGCATTGCGCTGTTTGTTTTATACACTAGTGTTCTTGGGAGGAAACTCGTTCCATGTTATAAGGCGTGGTCCCTTGATTTAATCTATTTTAAAATAAAGTTCTAAATAACTGTTTTAGTTATCACACCAGTCCCATGACTGACCTGAAGTTTTGGTTTTAATCTAAACTCTGGGTGCCCCTATTTTCCACATGGGCAGTTAGTAGTTTTGGTTTTGCAGATTTATTTTTACAGGATCCTGGTTTACCGCTGGAGCTATATTCGGAAAGCTCTGTATCCGTGTATTTCTTTCGGTTATTTTATGTATTATTTTTCCGCTGCTATGTAATGTATTTTAAATCTCTAATATTTTTCAATGTGTAATATTTATTCATACACTGTTATATTCTTATACTCTGATGTAAATTGTTGTAATAGCAATGAAATGTTCTATTGTTTGCGTTCTGATTGTCGTGTTCTCAACTCAATCTGAGCTTTCCCGTAAGCGCGATTTCGGGTCGTTTCATAATCGATCCATTACTGAGCTACCTAAACCAAAACGCAGCTAAATCTGACAAGAACAACAGGAAACATTTTTTCATAAGGATGGAAGATGCCCCCAGCACACCTACGTGCTTGATATAGCGTATCAAATGTGTGACAGGATCCGATCTCCCATCATATGCTCCCAGAAAAAGCATTTTGAAATTCGAGGGGGGCTTGCATTTGAGATATTAAGAGTGAAGGGGATCCGAATTACATCCTCATATCCTTAGTTGGAGGCTCCGACTTGGCTTACACTTTGCACAAGTTCTGCTAACTAGTCGTTGTTGAAAGCGAGTTAAGAAGCCTATTCCCCGTGCCTTGAGGGAAATTCGAGGATGTATGGTTTGGGTTGTACTCCATCAACCCTCCCTACCGGAGTTCTGCGTCTTTCCATTTTACACAAATCCAAATTAGCCATAGGCCGCCTTCCAATAGGAGCCTACGGTTTAGTCATAACTTGTAATGCTACTAGGGGCGTGATCCTAGCTCCCGTAACCATGGGAGCACTTCCATCAGTCCTTCGTGCACCTGTGCCTGTGTAGAATTTCCAATTCCAGAGGCTAAAACCTGACTAATAAAAACATCCTAGGCCATGGTCACCTCGGGGTTAAGGCTGTTGCCTCGAGCCTGCTTTGAGGGGTTGCCTCTAAGTCCCAGGCCACATTCTGAGGGGCATTAGCGTGTGTACCTATGATGTCTGCCTGGCCAGCCTTCCAAAATCTTAAAACCTAACCTCCATCCGAGCGAGAAAGTATTCATCGCTTCCTCTTGTCGCTCAAGCTTTGAAATCCAAAGCCAACTCCTTAATCATCCCGTCAACATTGTCTCAAGTGACAAAGTTCGAGGGTTTCTAATCGAAGAAAGTTATTTACTTTCTTCACCTCCAGTACCTTAAGCCTCGACAATAACGTCAAGCTTCTTTCATTTAAACATGGTGAAAAGCCAGTGAAATATTTTTTTGAAACCAAAGTCGAAATCCAAAAGAGAATCCGAGAACCAAATCCGAGATCCAAAACCAAAGTCAAAGTCATCACATCCCCTACCTGACACGCTAAAGTGTTGATGTGGAAAAATGGTTTCTTTTGCATGCCAACCCCCAAAAGTGTGTTAAGAGTAACCTAAATAACGAAAGCAATAAAATGTAAAGGGACACACAATTTTGTATTGTGGTTCGGCACTAACGCCTACGTCCACTTTATATTAATCATTCACCATTATTATATCGATTACAATGTTAATCCAAGTTCGGACACTTTGAATGCACAAAGCTGTACAATAGAATAACAATTATCTTGTTAATTCCTAACTTTGACCAAAATGCTCTTCTTCTTTTTTATTAGGCCAAAATGTGTTAGAACAAACACTAATATCCAATGAGAAGATTCAATGTCCAAAAATATCCAAGAATTTCCAAATATTCTCCAAAGTGTGAGTTTCAACACTTGGAGTTGTGCAAAGTAAGCTAAAAAGTCCAATTGAATGACAAAAAGTTGTATGCAAACTTCTATATGAAGTTTACAAGTCCAAGAAGTATCCCAAAGCCTAGGAATGACCATGGAAGCCATTAATGAGCTCCAATGAAAGCTCTCCCATATGCCTAATGTCCAAAAATGCGAAGATAAGCCAACCCCTTTGAGTGCTAAGAGATGGGGTATTTATAGGTGAAATTTGCATACATCATCCAAAATTTCGTATCCTGGGGTGATGCGAAACTCGTATCCCCAGGACTTGGCCAAAGAATCGACTTTAAGCTCCAAAATTCGAATCCTGGAGAAAATCCCTAAAAACAGAGATCGACATGTGTTGATCACTTGAAAAACAGTGATCAACACGTACCTAGCGAGTGCCAGACCACTTTGCTAATAATGTATCCACCCTTGCCAATTTCACATCACATCCCAATAATTCACCTCTGTATCCCTGAGGCGTGCGCATGTATTTCGCATCGCATCCTGAGATGATCAACTAATTTTCTGCATTTGAATCCCATGCCAGATTCGATGCGTGATCGGATTCAAAATTCGAGATGCGAAATCCCTGTCATGCACCAGAGATTTGAAGTGATCAGCATGTGATTTCGCATCCGATCAGATATGAAATCGTGGGATGTGAAATATTGTAAGATCCAAGCCTTTTCTGACCCAGTTTTTAGCCTTATTCCACCCGTATCGATCACGACTTTTGGGGCGATCGGACCGTGAAAAAGTAGAATGTGAATATTCTTTGCCAAAACACTTTAGATCGAATCCGAAGGCGGTCACCAATCTTTTTAGTGGTCGCATCGACCCAATCACTATAATTTGAGTGATCCATCCATGTCATGCCATTTATACCCGAGTGTTTGACCATTTCTCCATATTTTCGAACACTTTGCGACTTGGACCAAATCAGTTTGTTTTTTCGAACGACAGTATACGAGTCTCGAGCCTGTCGCTTACCATAAAGTTGATACGTGACTGCTTTGCCAAGAAGCGGGTCAACAATATGTATATACATACATACATACATACATACATACATACATACATATATATATATATATGCATGTATGTATGGATTATATGTGTGAAACGGAGTGGAAACGTATAGTGATATATGTTGGTTGAATGGAAGATGAATGACTTGCTATATATATATGTATATATTCAAATTATTAACGGTTGCCAATGGCTATGTGATCACATTTTTCCAACTGCTGCCAACGGCTCTCGATGGCTTATAGGTACATAATGTGTGTCGAAATTCGTTGCTACTAGCCGTTAGAAGCTGTTGTTATAGCAATCAGAAAGTTATTGTTGATTCTGTTGAAATTGTAAGAAATCCCTGATGTCATTCCAATGGATTTTCCAATGACTATCAACGACCGTCGATGGCTCTAAGTCGTTGGAATAGCTGGCTTTTCTTGTAGTGGGAAAGCTAATGCCCCTTAAAAATTAAAATTCGTATATGGTTAAATCTTCATGATAGATTAAATAATGTTAAATTTCTTAGTTTAAAAAAAATATTTTTATTGACAAAAATTGTTATTTCTATAATAGTTTTTTGGAAAATATTAATCATTTATATTTTGATTGTAATATAACAAAGATTATTCTTAGTAATGTTATTATGTTTTTTGGTTTTGATCTACATTATATTCATTTTAATAGTGAATTTCGTTGGAATGGTTTTAGACCCTGTTTTAAAGATTCCAAAAGGTATCTTCTTGATTTTATTTTTTTGGTGACTTGTCGATATATTTGGCTTGAGACGAACTAACGTGCTTTATCTAAGATTTATTTTGAATTGGATGTCCTGGTTTATACTATTTCACTATATTGTTATAATCGGAATTCAAATCCAAGTTATAAATTCCATAATAATACTGTTTCAAAGAGATTCTTAAAATTGTGGAGTTCGTTTGAATATATTAAGTATAATTTAAATTTCAATAATAAAAATATTACTTTTTTCATCCACAGGTTCTTTTGTATTGTTTTGTTGTTTTATTTGCTTTTGCGTGGGTGTTTTTTATCCTTGTTAGCATTATTCTGGTGTTTTTATATCATATTTATTAGTATTACATAGTAATTAAATTAATTACTTGAGTCACCAATGTTTGATAATTACACGTGAAGGAAGAAATGGAATCCAGCGAACATCTAGCATACGGTAGTTAAAATCCAGCAACACAAAGTTACTTTGTAAACATATCAACTTGTCATCGGTATTTTTAAATTTTGACAACCAATGCGTTCTTATATATTATAGGATTACTTACATAATCAGCCCTGGTACCAGTTAGGAAACAATTCAACCGCACCAAAGTAATTCTATTAGTGTCAACTAAAAATGTCTAGAATATCTACAACTGTTGAGACCATTGCTAGGCAAAGAAAAACAACTCCTAGTGTAACGTAATATCTAGTGTAAACTAACAAATATTTACAGAAAATCAGAAGAAAAAAAGAAAATGTACATAAAACTTGGATAATAGAAATATTATATAATTACATGAGTTGGAGTGCACCTGCAACACCCCACACTTTTATAGAGCCCAAATTTCGTCAAAAATCAAACTGGAACACATCCAAGCATGGAGCATATTAATCTGGTACCTACAAATAAATGAGTAGGGGCATAATATAGTACGATAAAATAACTTACAACGGAAACATAATAGGATAAAATAGTATGAACTCAAGTAACTACCCTATAATGGTGAGTCACCATGTCAATACTAAGCATGAGAGAGAACGAGAACCGAAAACCAAACTTAGGCAGCCGTGAAGATCTGACCTTCTCTAGAAAACCTGGGAGGTCTGTAGTGACCCGCATTTTCAGCGATATAATAATTAATTTATTTAATTATTTAAAAGTTGATTAAAGGAATTTAATGGTCGTTGAATTAGATAATGGTGAATATTTAATTAAAATAATAAATTAAATAATATATTTAATTCTGAAATAATCAAAATTGGCCGAAATGGCGATATGGTGTGAACTGGATCATATAGCTATAGTTTATTTCCGCTGTGTTGTAAGTACTGTACTCTGATAAGTGCTATTGTATACATAACTGTTATATTTCAAAGTTATGTTATATATTATATGTTATTCGTTCCGCTGTGAGGTTCGTGTTACTCTGATGTTGTGTTCTTCTTCTTCTATTCTAAGTTTCTATCTTATCTATCCTCACCCTCTAATTTCTTTCATTAATTACCAGGATTTTTCGATGTTTTGGTTATCGACATCGTGCTTATGTCGATAACCAAAGTCGCCAAAAATCCGGGTCGTTACAGTTGGTATCAGAGCTTAGGTTAAGTGAATTACCTTGGCTCTGTGGCGTGACTCGGTAGAGATAGGGTTAGTAATACCCTAGATTGAGTTGAGTGTATATATACGAGTGCGTATTTGTATTTGATATAAAAATGGTTTTATATTGTGGAGATTCATTGGCTGAGTTGTTTATGAGTTCTGGTCGATCAGTTTGATCCACTGTATCGGTAGGAGTAAATAAATACTTGAATACGATGGACCGACACATTATGGATATGTAATATATTATCATATATTAGATATATTGGTTGTAATTATAATCGAATGAGATTATAAAGTGAAATGGTTATATATAACCAATCAGAATCATATAAGTAAAGTATATGAATTTAAATCAGATTGGGAATTAAAATAAGGAAATTTTAAGTTCCTGGGAGATTTTGAGATGTTTTCAAAATGGATGTATTTAGTAAGGGTTTTGAAATGATATAGTATTGAAATCACTTGGGTCGCTGGAAAATAATTCCGATGATGACTGTGCAGTATCATCAGTGTGATTTTCGAGTTCTAAGTGGTGGATTACTACCAGAGATTTTGATTTGAATTGTTTTGAGAAAACAAGTTGTTTAGAAATTCAAAGGTTTTGAATTGGTATTATGATTTCAAATTTGATTTGAAATAAAACCGGGAATTTAAGTTCTAGAAATTAAAATTTAACTTGTGAAGTTAATTCGAATGGGATGGTAAAAGTAAATAATAAACCATAATTTAACTTGAGATGATAGGTTAAGAAAAACTGAAGTGATTAGAGAATAATCTGGATTTGAAATGATAAGTTGAGAGTTTGGAATTTGAAACTCGAATTTGAAATTAAATTCGGCTTGAATAAGCGAATGGTTGTGTTAAGAATAACTTGGTTGGAGTTGATTGGGATGGCATTTGTATATGCCGAGTTGATAACAGACGGTAGGGATATAATGATATGCCCAACAAAAGGGTACAAGTTTATATTTTATATGAGTTTGGAATTTATGAGCCGAATTGGCAAGCCGTTTGGCGTTTTGATTTTCTTTTGGGTTGAAGAAGGCCCAGAGAGGCGAGTTGTGATTTGACGTATATGCCGGTACAAAGGAGACACTGGCGAAATTTTCCGAAAATTTAAAGTGTTAGAAAATTTTCAGAATTTTTGAAAATTTTAGTTAGTCGGAGGGAATTAATATTTTAGTCAATATTAATGGATTCAGTTGAAATCAGAAATAAGGGGTAAACAAATCTTAGGAGTTCCAATAGACAGGGTCGTCCACTACCTTAGCAATTCCGAGGACAAAATTATTTTAAGTGGGGAAGAATGTAATGACCCGCATTTTCAGCGATATAATAATTAATTTAATTAATTATTTAAAAGTTGATTAAAGGAATTTAATGGTCGTTGAATTAGATAATGGTGAATATTTAATTAAAATAATAAATTAAATAATATATTTAATTCTGAAATAATCAAAATTGGACGAAATGGCGATATGGTGTGAACTGGATCATATAGCTATAGTTTATTTCCGCTGTGTTGTAAGTGTTGTACTCTGATAAGTGCTATTGTATACATAACTGTTATATTTCAAAGTTATGTTTATATATTATATGTTATTCGTTCCGCTGTGAGGTTCGTGTTACTCTGATGTTGTGTTCTTCTTCTTCTTCTATTCTAAGTTTCTATCTTATCTATCCTCACCCTCTAATTTCTTTCATTAATTACCAGGATTTTTCGATGTTTTGGTTATCGACATCGTGCTTATGTCGATAACCAAAGTCGCCAAAAATCCGGGTCGTTACAAGGTCATAATGAGGAGGGGATCAAAACAACAAGTTCTGGTGAACAAGAAAGGTACAATACAGATTACAATACACAGATGTATCCCATTTGGTTCAAACCAAGATATATGCCTGCCAAGACTAGTAATTCTAACCTAACCTTGTAAACATTTATGCACGACTCTAACTACCCTACCTAAGGTAGTATTACCAAAGATAACAATAGATAGAATGTTTACGCATACGTTTATGAAGCCTTTAAACCATCATTCAACTGATTATTAAAACCACTATCGAATGATAGATATAGTGGATTCTCTTGATCGTTTAAACCCTAGGCGGACCTATTGGTCATTTAATACCTGTCGATGGTATACTCAACGTTACTATAAACTAGAGGACACTAGCTACAGGGCCCTACTAGTTAAGGCTTCTATCATTCACGCATATAAACTAATGCCATGCATAAGGTGAGAGATGGTACCTCATCGTTTAAGATCGATAGGACTAGGTAGACGTCATCTCTCCGTTTATGACCTTTCCAATGGTGGAATCACATTGTTACCATCTAGCTGATCTTATTTGACAATCCCTTGACTGCTTAATACTTCCTTTGGAATAGGCTGTGTTATATTAAGCGCTAAGTGAGGCGAGGCGATGGAAGCCTCACTTTGCTTAATGGCGCTTAAGCGATGCTTAAGCACTGCTTAACCGCTAGATCCATTCAGAGTCCAGCTGGGCCAAATGGCTCTTAAATAGTGCCTAAGCAGCGCTTAAACAACAACTAAGCAGCTCTTAAGCAATGCTTAATTATTATATAAGTAATTCATCACATAATACTATACATAAATGCTGAAGTTTAGGTGAGGTGCTACTAAGCTTTAAAAAAAGCGTGCTTAAGTGCTAAAAACGCATGCTTAAGCGCTAGTCGCTTAATGCCTTTTGCTTTTTAAAAATTAAGCTATGTATTTTCCAGAATCGCTTAAGCGCTGCTTAAGCACGCTTTTTATAACAGAGAATAGGTAGACCTATGGTACCTTCATAATAGTCATTTACATAAACCAATTCACATGTGGACTCCTCAACCTAAGCCACTTAAGACCCAAGGAAGCATACCACTTATGGAGATTATCAAAGCCGTACTCAATTAGCCATAGTGCTTCTATTTATGAAAGATGGGCTATGTGATCGCTTAATACCTTTGTGTCGGTGGATCTCACCACTTAAGACCTTAATCCCAAAGCAGGCTACATTTGCTGATTATTTCCTATTTGGTTTCTCTTTACAGATGGGAGGAGGAGCTCTTTTGGCCACTTAAGACCTCGCTCGTGGAGTAAACCTTATTTTTGGAAATAATCAATACTACGCAAACTAACTATCATCACAGGTTCCTATGGTTAATGATATCTCACATCAATTAAACACATATTTGACTGTTGAAAAGTGCAGACATCTGTCGAATAAGGCAACTGCCCTCGCATCATTAACCTACTAAGCCCAATTTTAACTTTTTTGTTGTAAGTTCTAGATTAACTGGTATAAATGAGGAAAGTTATATCCTTCTTAGCCTAGGATATTCATTTATTTTCCTTATTGGACTTATTATTTAAAACGACAATAAATACCCATTTATCTGTTAAGGAATGCGGAATGGATCGTTAAGGAAAAACTAACACTGGGGGGAGGGGGGTGAATAATGTTTTCAAAGAATTTAAGAAAATATAAAACTTATATCATCTACTATATGAATCACACACCACAAAAACAATCATAGACGCAGAATCAAACACAAACACAAAAATAAACAGAAATAAAGTGCAGAAAAGAAAAGAATACACCAGATTTTATACTGGTTTGGAATTGCTCCTACATCCGGTCTCACATAACGTTGGATTATGCAAAGTTTTTTTTACTATATCAATATCCAAGTACAAACTCCTTGATTTGACGGCCACAAAGTTACCACTGATTCCAAACTCCAAATACCCTTGATCAAGTATATTTCCTTTGATTTCCCCGGCTACAAGGTTACCATCGATTCCTTTCCTTGATTTCAAGGCTATAAGGAACACTCCTTATCCCGACACTTCCCAAATTCTTACAACAGCCCTATAACACTTCAATAGCACTTCAATTCAGAGAGTAATGAGTAAGGAGTGAGAAGAGAAGAATTTTTATATAAACAGAATTGATTTCGGCAGAGTATAAGTGTAGAAATCATAAAATATAAAATATTAATGGTGTAAAGAAAGGAGATGAAGATGTAGAAGAAGAATGATGAAAAAGTTCGAAATCAGCCCCTATTTATAAGATTTGAAAGGTTGCAACGCTTCTGGAATGTTACAAATAGTGAAAATACACTTCCTTTCAAAATCAAAAATATAATAGTTATATGTCGACATATCATAGTGTAAATTTGAATTTTGAGTAATTTTCAAGTGTTTTGATATATATATATATATATATATATATATATATATGTGTGTGTGTGTGTGTGTGTGTGTGTGTAATTCTGGAAATTCTTGAATTAAAACTTAGTGTTATAAATAAGTATTGTAAAGTAGAAAATCATAAGAAATCATAAATATAACTTATATAAATATATTTATGAAATTATAATGTTTAAAATATTATAAATATAAATATATATATAAACTTATAAGCTTTAAAACTTGAGTTTAAAATCAAAAATAAAATAGGGAAACTTAATTAGAATTAGAATAGGATTTGAAAATAGAATATGGAATTTGAAAATCAAAAATTGAAAAATAGAATTTGAATTTGAACGTGGAGTGCTATTCAGAGTCGTACATAAACTAGACTATTGCTATATTTATCTTGAACTCTTAACTCTTGAAATCTTGATTACTAGTGAGTCTTGAATCAATTCTGAATTCTGAATCTCTAAAAGCTCTTAAACTGTACAATCTTCAATATTAATTCCTGTATACAAATCCTGCATATGTATATATATTCTAGATAAATGTGTTAGTATATATTTTATAATCAATTAATATTGAAATAAGGTTGTTGTCATCAAAACTATATTCTCCAACAATCTCCCCCTTTTTTATGATGATGACCTTAGTTTATATATCAAACCTATACGTAACTGTTGATGATGATCCTTCTAATACTCCTCCTGTCTATATGAATCCTATATATTCTAAGTCTATATTTTATAATTTCTCCCCCTTTGGCATTATCAAAAAGAAATTTCTAAAACTACTCCCCCTAAATTCTATATCAATCTAAACTATATTATTTTATACTAAGATATATAAGTGTATAACTTATTATAATACTTAATGTATATGAATCCCCCTAAATTCTTTCCTATAAACCAAAGTAATAGATTATTAACGATAAATAGAACAAGCATTATATTAAGCTTAATTTTTACAAGCAATGTTACATGAATTACTACAAACACAATACATCGAATGAACGAAAAGAAACGAAAAACCTAAATTCTAATTATTTTTGACAATGGCATACTTATGCGTTGGACAATTCGGGTAATGAAGACAAAAATCCCCTTTTCATTCAATCACATTTCCATTTTGATCGAACAAGACTTCTCCTACACATACAACTTGATGTTCTTCTTCTGTAACTTCTTATTCAATCTCCTCAGGTTGCTCTTCCTCCATTATTTATTCCTCCCCCACTTCTGGTTCCTCCTCTTCTTCCATGGCTTGATTATCATCTTCGATGATAATTGGATTCGCCTGATTATCCATTACAAATTTAAGAAGGCTTCTTATCACTTTTCCTTGTCTATTTAGTTCTTGGCTCATCCGAATTTGGAGTACTTGTATTTCAGCGAGCATTTGAAGAGTATATTCCATTTTCTCTTCAAGTTTGATGACATGTGATAGGGTAGAATGTTGAAAAGGACCTTCGGATGGTCAAACGGATGATTCAGATTAAGTTGAGTGTTAAAATTGGTGGAAACCATTGTTTATTTTAGTTTAGAATTTTTACAGAAGTGAAATGAGAGAATGAAGAAGAAAATTCAAAGTGGAGAGTTTAAGTGGTTATTTTAACTAACTTTTGGTGGGAATTAATTTTAAAAATCTGGCAGTTATATGTCGACGTACTAGTATTTTTCATTTTATTTTTATGTTTTTAATGTTATTCTTATATATATATTTATTTAATTATTCTAATTCACTTAGTGAAAAAATACCTAATTCTCTTCTAAATTTAGTAAACATTGCTTCGTTTAATGTTTTTGTTAATATATCTGCTATTTGTTTATCTGTTTCCATAAATTCGAGTGAAATTTTTTCTTTACTTACGTTATCTCTTAGAAAATGATGTCGTATATCGATATGTTTAATTCTTTAATGGTGATTTGGATTTTTAGAAATATTTATAGCACTCGTATTATTGCAATATATTGGTGATTTATTTATATTCAATCCAAAATCATTTAGAGTTTGTTGCATATATATTACTTGTGAATAAGCTAAAGCAGCAAAGATATATTATGCTTCAGTTGTTGACAAAGGTACAGTATTTTGCTTTTTCCTAAACCACAGGACTAGTGAATGTCCTAAGAAATGACATGGTGCACTAGTACTTTTACGATCGGATTTACATCCTGCATAATCAGCATCACATTAAGAAACTAAGTCGAATGAATCATCCTTGGGATAAGATCATCCAAAGTCTGATGTATGCTTTACATACCTTAGAATACGTTTTACGGCTTTTTATTGTGTTTCCTTTGGTTGCGATTGATATCTTGCGCAAAGACATACACAATGCATTATATCCGATCCACTAGCGGTTATTTCTAATAACAATCCTATCATTCCTCTATATAATTTTTGAGCAACGTCATTAGACCTATATTAGTCGCCATCGGTGTTGGTCTCCCATTAGTGGTTGTTAAATTATATTTATTAATTAGGTCTCTTACGTATTTTTATTGATTAATAAATATTTCATTCTTTAATTGACGAAGGCTAGTAATATCCTAATTGCTTCTAATCTAGCTACGGGGGGCAAAAGTTTCATCGTAATCTATTCCTTCTTCTTGAGTATAATCTTGTGCTACTAGTCGTGCCTTAGTTTTACGATCTCGCCATGTTCATTCATTTTATTTTTATAAACCCATTTAGTTCCTATTATTGTCTTGTCCTCTGGTCTAGGAACAAGTTCCCATACATCATTCCTAGTAAACTGATTAAGTTCTTCTTGCATGGCAAGAATCCATGAATCATCGGAAGTTGCTTCCTTTGATTCTTAGGTTTAATAGATGAAATAAATGCAGAGTTACTCATATTATTTAACTGATTACGAGTCCTAATGACGAATTCAATATCTCCTAAGATATTTTCTACAAGGTGATCGCTAAGTAATCTAATTCATTTATTTGGTTGACTATCTTCATGACTCGTTTCACTAATTTCATTTTCACATTCATCTTCATTGTTTTGTGTTATACTTTTATAATTTTCGTCAAATGATACGTTTAAGGTTTCTTTTATAGTATTGGTTCTAGAATTGAAAACTCTATATGCCTTACTTCTCTCTGAATATCCAATAAATATTCCTTTATCGGATTTCAAGCCAAATTTATCTAAATTCTCTTTAGTATTAAGTACAAAACATTTACTTGCAGAAATTTTAAAATATGATACTTTTGGTTTCTTATTATACAAAAGTTCATATGGTGCTTTATGAGTTAAGGATCTAATTGAAATTCTATTTAAAATATAACAAGCTATTGCAACTGCCTCAGCCCAAAAATTTCTTCATAAATTACTATCAAATAACATAGTTCTCTCACACTTTTGTATCATCCTATTTTTACGTTCAACTACTCCATTTTGTTGAGGGGTTCTAGAAATAGAAAAATTATGGGTTATTCTCTTTCATTACAAAAAATTTTCAAAATTTTCGTTTTTGAATTCTCTGCCATGGCCACTACGTATTGTTTTGATTTTTAATGATAATAAATTTTGAATTCTTTTAGAGAAAGTTTTAAACTAATCAAAAGCATCACTTTTATTTTTAAGAAACAAAGTCCAAGAAAATCTAGAAAAATCGTCGACTATTACGTAAACATATCTATTATGATTTATCAAACGGGTTTGAGATGGACCAAATAAATCCATGTTAATTAACTCTAAGGTTTCAAGGTGGTAATTTCTTCTTTTCACTTGAATCAACTTCTTTTTAATTATCCGAATTTACAAGCATCGCATAAATTATTTACTTTGAACTTCATTTTGGGTAATCCTCTAATTGAATCTAATTTAGAAATCCTAGAGAAGTGTTTGAAATTTATATGACCAAATCTTTTATGCCAGATCCAGGGGTCACTCATATTGGCCATAAGACGTAGATTATCGTTGGAGATTTTCATACTCCATATATAGATACTTTTCTTTCTATCTCCTTCGAATATTACTTTTGAATTATCTTCTATAAAACATTTATACTTTTCAAAATTTATTTTATAACGCTTATCCCAAAGTTGATTTATACTTGGTAGGTTGTATTTTAGATTCCTAACTAATAAAACATCGGAAATAGTAGGAGGTTCAGAATTATCGACATTGTTGATCCTAGTAATTTATCATTTAGAGTTATCTCTGAAGTTCGCCATTCCACCATCTTCATACACCAGATTATTGAGTAACTCAGGATTTCCCCTTATATGTCTCGAACAACCACTACCCAGTATGCGTTTTTCCTTTTTATTTCTAATGATTGCTTTCCAGAATTTGAATTCTCAACAACCATGTAACACACCAGCTCGAGATTTGAATTTTCAACAACCACATTTTCAGAATTTGAATTTTCAATAGCTACCATTTCGGAATTTGAATTATGAACAACCACTTTACCCATCTTTTCAACTTTTGAATGTTCAAAAGCCATATAACACATCTTTTCCTTTATTAGACAACATTTCAGTAGATCAGTTGACTTTTCAACACGATTATATGTAGACTCTTTCAACATTGGTACAATACATGAATTTACACTAGTGTTAACAGTTATTTCAAAATTTGCCATTTTTTCTTTAAAAATCAGATTATGAACTTTTGAAAAACCTTGCTCTGATACCAATTATTAAGGAATGTGGAATGGATCGTTAAGGAAAAACTAAGACTAGAGGGGAGTGAATAGTGTTTTCAAAGAATTTAAGAAAATATAAAACTTATATGATCTGCTATATGAATCACACACCATAGAAATAATCACAGACACAGAATCCAACACAAACACAAAAATAAACAGAAATAAAATGCAGAAAAGGAAAGAATACACCAAATTTTATACTGGTTTGGAATTTCTCCTACGTCCAGTCCCACGCAAAGCTGGATTGTGTAGAGTTTTATTACTATATCAATATCCAAGCATGAACTCCTTGATTCACGATGTTTACCACCGATTCCATACTCCAGACACCCTTTATCAAGTATATTTCCCATGATTTCCCTGGCTACAAGATTACCACCGATTCCTTTCCTTGATTTCAAGGCTACAAGGATCACACTTATCTTAAAAACTTCCTAAACAATTACAACAGCCCTATAACTCTTCAATAGCACTTCAATTCAGAGAGTAATAAGTAAAGAGTGAGAAGTGAAGAAGTTTTATATAAACATAATTGAATTCAACAGAGTATAAGTGTAGAAATCATAATAATATGAAATATTAATGGTGTAAAGAAAGGGGATGAAGATGGAGAAGAAGAATGATGAAAAAAATTCTAAATTAACCCCTATTTATAAGATTTGAAAGGTTGCAACGCTTCTGGAACGTTACAAATAGTGAAAAGACACTTCCTTTCAAAATCAAAAATATGACAGTTATATGTCGATATGTCCATAAATGTATGTCAACATATCATAGTGTAAATTTGAATTTTGAGTATTTTTCAAGTGTTTTGATATATATATATATATATATAATTCAGGAAATTCTTGAATTAAAACATAGTGTTATAAATAAGTATTATAAAGTAGAAAATCATATGAAATCATAAATATAACTTATATAAATAAAATTATAAGGTTTAAAACTATATAAATAAAAAGTATATAAATATATATAAACTGATAAGCTTTGAAACTTGAGTTTAAAATCAAAAATAGAATAGAGAAACTTAATTAGAATTAGAATAGGATTTGAAAATAGAATTTGGAATTTGAAAATCAGAAATTGAAAAAGAGGATTTGAATTTGAACGTGGAGCGCCATTCAGAGTCGTACGTAAAATAGACTCTATTACTATATTTATCTTGAACTCTTGAAACCTTGATTACTCATGAGTCTTGAATCATTTCTGAATTTTGATCTCTAAAAGCTCTTAAACCGTACAGTCTTCGGTATTAGTTCCTGTATACAAATCCTGCATATGTATGTATATATATATTCTAGATAAAGGTGTTAGTATATATTTTATAATCAATTAATATTGAAATAAGGTTATTGTCATCAAAACTCCATTCTCCAATGCTATCCCCTTTTTATTTCAATTATTTCTGTTCTACAGAGTTATTGCCATTTATGACCGTAACAATCATATTTTCCTACGGCAACTATGTATCTCTTAATTGTCATTCACTGCCATTGATTATAATTAATGTCACTTATGAACCTAACTCTCATAATTCCCTAAGACATTAATTATCCTTAATAATCAGTCCTGGAGTATCTATTTGTTGTACCCCAACAGACACTGCTAATTTATAAATTTATTGTCTTAAGGGTATATATATATATATATACACACCAGTACATAGGCACGTCCGATGGGCGTGTGTATAGATGCAATTGACCAAAGCAGATATTAAAGTGGAGAATAAGATGTTGATACGGAGATTGTGAAGGTTGGAAAATGAAGTTAAAAACACTGAAAGCAGTGTGCAGAGAAAAAAAGAACGTACAGATTATAAAGCAGAAAAGAAGTGCAACATCAGAATGCCCATCAGCTAATAATAGCTATTATTGATAACAAAGTGACAAAGGACAGAACTGTTGAAAAGAAAAAAACAAATGGGAATGGAAAACAGGGTAGCAATACCAACAGCAACATAAGCATTAATGCGATTGTGAACGACTTTCAAGCTCAGCGAAAACTCTATCAATTTCTGCAACCTGGAGGAATGAGTACATGTAGTTAGAATGTGGGTGTACAAAATATTAAAATGGTAGAAATAAGAACATTTTGAGAGTGGAAAAAATAACTGACCACTGTCGGATCATTCCAGTTAATACCATCGTCAAAGTTAGCATTTTCAATGTGAACAACATTGTTGGAGGTGCCAGGATTGTGAGTAACCGTGTTATCAGTATGTATGTGAAAATGACTGCTGTTGGGGTCCAAGTCTGGCGCTATATGAGTTGGTGACGCATAGCTCCCAGAATTTAGTTGTTTTGTAATTTGGGAACTCTTACGTGTCACATTTTCAGCAGGAGGCAGTGCAAGCTCCTTACCTTTAGTTGAACCTTTGGGCTGTGTGTGTAAGAGTGTTAGTTGACAATATAGAAGTCAAGAGTAGTAAAAAAAAGTGCAGGAAAAAGTAAGTGCAAATGGTTAAAGTAAAAGCAAAGTGGTTGTAGTACCTTCGACATTAAATGAGTATGAAAGTGAAATATTGTGGAATGAAAGTAAAGAAGAAAATGATAGAAAGAAAGTAGTGGGTGCGGGAGATATAAATAGAAGTACAACAGCGAAGTGGTAAACTTAATGGACAGGTGTAGGAATGGTGTGAAAAATGGAGGAGAAAAAAAAGGAGATCAGCAGAACAGGTTATAAATTGGTAAATTTTGGAGAAAAGATAGCGTGAAAACGTGCTAAAACAAAATATTGATAATGTGTGAGGTTTATCTGTTTGTATGTGATCCATGTATAGTGGAAGGTGTATTTGTGAAACAAAAAAAAAGCACTTTGACTACAAAAATTGAAAATGTGGATGTGTAATGTGGTGAGTCCAGGTGTAAAAAATCGTACCATATCAAAATAGTCAGTAGTGGCTAAAAATTGTTGAGTTCAGTTGGAAACTAAATCATATTTAAGAAAATAGTTAATTAAAAAACATATGAACATTATTTTTTAAGCAAATAGCTGCAGCATGAACCACAAATAGGAAGTGTCATTCATAACTGAAGAGCATAATTGAAATGAATCATTTTCGATTGGGTATCTATTCATGGAACAAATTTTTTGTTGTCTAATGCTGAATTGACTCGTGGTAGAATAATGAAATTATTGGTAATAGTGTGAACATAGTAACTACCACTAGTATTCGTTTGCCATTAATTTCGTTTTATTTCAAGCCTAAGTCTGGCTGGTATAACAACCTTTTGTTTGCATAGAACAGTCAGTTTATTTGAGTATAAATACCAAAACGTATTGTTTTAGTAATAAACAACTATTTATGAAGTGAAGGAATACATATGAAGATCGCAGAACAATTTAGGTTTCCAGAAAGAAGAAATGCAATAATAGAATCCAATGGTTTTTTGAGGAATAAATAAACAAAGAAGCATATACCTTACGACAACTGTACAAACAATGAATTCATCTGCCATCAAGTGCGTACAATTGACCCGTGATTGCTTTTCTGGAAAAATAACAAACTTATAAGAAACCTGGAAGCAGCAAAATTTAAGAGATATAACATAAGAATAAATATATGAGAGCAGGCTTACATCGCACAACGCATAAACGGTTAATCTGGTGAATGGCGTAGGTCAATTTATGATCGATCTAGTAGTATGTAGCCTTCTGAAATGCTGTTTGACATAGGAAAAAAACAGAAGAAATCGTGAATAAAGTAAAGAAAAAGAAATACAGCTCAATTAGGAAAACCTGTAGGCAATCAAACCGATGGAAAAACGTTTGAAGTGGCGGAATTAGAAAGCATCAAGGATGAAAACGACATGGCTATTAAGGTAGACCATCGGTTTTAAATCGGATCTGGTAGAAGGGAGTGATCATGTTGGTTAATTTGGAAATGTGCTTGCTTCATCTGAAATCTCGAGCCTGTGTTCATTTGTGGCAATGAGGCATCTCCATGTAGAGTGATTGCATCTGTCAACACAAAGTCCATCAATGTGAAACCTGTACATTGCAGTGAAATGATCAAATTAAATAGTCAACAGTATAGCAAATTGAATATACCGTGTTTTATGTCAGCAAGGTAATTGGAAACATATAAAAAATTAAAGTAAAAGTTAAAATGTTCAACCTTTTGTAATGACGGATACAATGCTCGATATTTAAAGAGTGCCGTTGTTGAAGTATGTAGGGCCGAAGGAACAAAATAAGGAATGTCTGCAATGCATGTATTGAAACCGATTGGGAAAGGTATGAGTGAGAACATATATTTAGTATGTTGCTTGAAGAGTAAAACTGAAATCATGAATTGAAGCAACACGTATAGTAGAGTCAATTTAATTTTGTGGTTATTTGAGCAAACATGAAAATAAGTATTGTGTTGATAAACATAAACAACAATGGCAATAAATTTTGATGATATTTTTACTTTATTTCGTTTAA
Source organism: Allium sativum (assembly GCA_030737875.1). NCBI lineage: Eukaryota > Viridiplantae > Streptophyta > Magnoliopsida > Asparagales > Amaryllidaceae > Allium > Allium sativum. Next base: position 72,670,635 of record CM060923.1, on the reverse strand, counting down.
ATCTTGATGGGTCAAATGTCAAAGATGTTGTATTTGTACTGTTGGTGTTGGGAACTAGGTTGTTGGGCGCAAAAGTAAACATTGCAGGCATTATTGACCCTTCTTAAATCTTGCATGAATCCAAATTTGTGAGTATATTAAGTCAGGCTCTATTCACTATATCAGCTTCAGTCTCTTTGTTTCTTCATTTGCATAGTAGGTTGAGGTTAACGTAGGTAAATAATTTATTGATTTGTCCAAGAACTTTGCTTGAATTCTTAATTCTGTAGGGTAGTATAGAATAATATAAATTTGTGTTTCTATAATTCATCTCATTTTTGTAAAAAAAAATACCTTTTCGTCTGGTCATAAGACTTGCAGATGCAGGCATCGAAGCATCCGATGGTACTATATACTTCAGCGATGGTTCTACCAAAGTTGGAGTATCTCCTTTTTTTTCTGGATTTTTTAGAAAGTAGACATCATGGCAGGCTTCTAAAGTTTGACCCATCAACAAAAGTGACATGAATCGTTCTATCAGACCTCGTATTTGGCAATGGTGTCGCTCTATCCCAAAACCAAGACTTCCTTGTTGATTGTGAGACCTGGAAGTACCATTTTGAGTATAATAAATTTGTAACAGTGTTTTATGCGTAAATTGTGATGAAGTAGTTAAAAATATTGTTCTGAAAATCCTGAAACAATACCATTTAAATCTAATTATAGATCAAATCTCCTTGGCTGTTGCAGTTCAGTTTTGAAATGTTATTCAACACGTTCGTTTCTTCATTTGCATAGTAGGTTGAGGTTAACATAGGTAAATAATTTATCGATTTGTCCATGAACTTTGCTTGAATTCTTAATTTCTATAGGGTAGTCTAGAATAATATAAATTTGTGTTTCTATAATTTATCTCATTTATCACAAAAATTAAAATACCTTTTCGTTTGTTCATAAGACTTGCAGATGCAGGCATCGAAGCATCCGATGGAACTATATACTTCAGTGATGGTTCTACCAAATTTGGAGTATCTCCTTTTTTTGGATTGTTTAGAAGCTAGACATCATGGCAGGCTTCTAAAGTGTGACCCATCAACAAAAGAGACATCAGTCGTTCTATCAGACCTCACATTTGCCAATGGCGTCACTCTATCCCAAAACTAAGAGTTCCTTGTTGATTGTGAGACCTGGCAGTACCATTTTGAGTACAATAAATTAATAACAGTGTTTTATGTGTAAATTGTGATGACGTAGTTAAAAAATTGTAGTGAAAATCCTGAAACATTACTGTTTAAATGTCATTATAGATCAAATCTCCCTGGTTGTTGCAGGTCAGTTCTGAAATGTTATTCAACACGTTCGTTTCTTCATTTGCATAGTAGGTTGAGGTTAACATAGGTAAATAATTAATTGATTTGTCCAAGAACTTTGCTTGAATTCTTAATTTCTGTAGGGTAGTATAGAATAGTATAATTTTTTTTCTATAATTCATCGCATTTATCACAAAAATTAAAAACATTTTCGTTTGGTCATAAGACTTGCAGATGTAGGCATCGAAGCATCTGATGGAACTATATACTTCAGCGATGGTTCTACCAAATTTGGAGTATCTCCTTTTCCTAGATTGTTTAGAAGGTAGACATCATGGTAGGCTTCAAAAGTATGACCCGTCAACAAAACAGACATCAACCGTTGTATAAGGCCAAATCATCTGGAAATGGTGTTGCTCTATCCCAAAACCAAGACTTCCTTGTTGATTGTGAGACCTGGAAGTACCATTGAGTGCAATAAATTAATAACAGTGTTTTATGTGTAAATTGTGATGAAGTAGTTAAAAATGTTGTTGTGAAAATCGTGAAACATTACCGGTTAAATGTCATTATAGATCAAATTTCCCTGGCTATTGTAGCTCAGTTCTGAAATGTTATTCAACACGTTAATGCATGGTTTAAAATGCAGTGAAGATGAGGATATGATGGGAACCGCTGGTTCGAGAAATGATATAACATAAAATTTAAAGTAACATTTTTTCAGCCTTTTGGGAATATCAGCAGTCATCTTTTTCCTTATCCTTCTATCCTTTGTTAAAATGATTGGGATTTTATATCCCATACTAAGCACATTTCAGTGGTGTGCAGACATGCGCTCCAGGTAGTAGGTAGCATACAACGGGATGACGCATGTGCACTATTTAACCTGAAAGGTAAAAAAATTTAAAATGAGCAAGTGAAGTAATAGATTGAAGTGATAAATGAATACTGCAGGTGGAAGTGAAAAATATATATGAATTACCCGGACTGAAATTGAATAAACCATTTTCTCTCCTCCTTTTCCGAGCTTGAGACCGGTATCAAATATTGATATAGTTAATGGCGGAGTTAAAAATGTGTTGTTATTTGAAATTTATTTTACTTTGAAATATTTAGTTTAAGTAGAATATGTGGTAAAGCACTGCAGGAAAATAAACAGTGGGATATGTGTTATTGTGTGTATGAAAAACGGAAGTAAATTGAAGAGCACATGTGAAGTGTTGATGCAGTAGGTTAGAAGGAGAGGTCAAATAATGTCTGTAGCACATGCTAGTAAAACATCATTGTAAACACAGTAGGTTAGAAGGAGAGCTCAAATAATGTCTGTAGCACATGCTAGTAAAACATCATTGTAAACAACATTTCTAGTATGTGTACCGTTTTTCCGTTGGATTATTCCGTTTTGTACCAAAATCCTTGTTGTTTGACATCCAACTCCTCGAGATAAAGCAACGTATAATTGACCGTGACTGAAAACATGTTGGGGTAGATAGATGCCGACATTTGGAATGGTTTGGCCTTGTGATTTGTTGATAGTAAAAGCAAAAGCTAGTTTAACAGGAAATTGTTTTTTGATTAAAACGAAAGGCATAGAAACATTTTCTGATGGTTTCAGTGGTATGCGAGGAATAAAAACTCATGTACCACGGAAATGACCAACAACAATTTCTGCATCAATAAGATTTCTGTGGAAAGCACGACAGATTAACCTAATGCCATTACATAAACCAATTTTAGGGTCAATATTCCTAAGTAGCATTATGGGAGATCCAATTTTAAGAGTAAGCTTATGCGGAGGTAAACCTCCGGCCGAAAGTGAGTTGAGGAATTCGTGTTGACACAAATTACGTGTATCATCCTCAACAGAATCAAATGAATATATTCAACACCCGGAAACATATATATAACAGTATTATTGATGTTGTCAACGGTATCATTAGTTGGGGCCAAAATAGCTTTGCTCATAATATAATCAGCAGCATATAAACATTCAGTAAGTGCTGGAAATACATGGTCTATCAAAGTTAAAATAGAGTTTGAACTACTCCAGGTGATAATAATATCGTCAGGGAATTTTATCATGTCGTCTTGCACGTATGGTTCGTGACCGTTTCCAATATGTAGTAGAAAGTCAGCATATGAAGGATCATTTATAACATGCGTATTTTGGGTTAACCAAAAAACAGTAACGTATGTCCACAAATATGATCTAATAATACACGCGTCAACAGTTTGAGCCCTAGTGCCATTAGAGACGATAGGCAGAACTTGACGGAAATCACCGCCTAAAATAACTACTTTACCCCAAAATGGTTTGTCAATATTAGTTAAACCCCGTAGTGTTTTGTCTAAAGCCTCGAAGGCGTGAAGATGAGCCATTGTTGCTTCATCCCATAAAATTACCCTTGTTTCAATTAGTAGTTTAGCAAGATCAAATTGTTTGTGAATGTGGCAGGTGGATGACGAATCAATCGCAATAGGGATTTTAAATCTAGAGTGGGCAGTTCTACAACCGGGTAATGCTATTGCAGCAATTCCCGATGTGGCAACTGCAAGTGAGATAAGGCCTTTACTACATGAGTGCGCTAAAATAGATTGGTATACATATGTTTTGCCTGTTCCCCCTGGACCGTCGATGAAAAAAACAGAATTTTTATTTTCATAAATTGACTTCATGACAGCATCAAATGTTGTTCGCTGCTCTATATTTAAGGAATCAATTGATTCAATGTCTTCTCGAGGTATGTGCACAGACTTTTCAGAAAAAATAAGACTTGACATAATGCGATTATTATGTAGTGCCACATTAGTAAGTAGGAAGTCAAAGTCAGAAAGTGTTTGGTTGTATTGTCAGAGTAAATTGTCAAGGTCTGAAAGACAAAGTTCAATGAAAAATGTATTGTCAGTAACAGAATATGTGTGCTGATAATCTTCTGTCATGTCTGGAGAAAAGTTTTCCTAGATTTCGCGTACATTAATTGGTTCGCAATATACTAAAATCGTAATGAACAGCCTGCGTAGGGCAGCACGCCTATGGGTGTTAGAAGCAACCCATAAGCAATCATAAATAGCGTCATCATTTTCCAGTAAACCTCTATGTTCAGCTGCCACTTTAAATGTGTCATATTGTTCGACGGTAAGCAAATCAGAAAATGATAAGGGTCCTCGAACATGAGTTAGCAGTAACCTCAAAAAATAACGTTCACCTTCAATAGGCGATACAGTATAAATTCTGCCTAATACCCTAAGGTTATTTCGTCTACGAATCCACAACTTCTGTTTTTTTTTCACAAACACTTCTCAGGAAACTGTTGATAGTAGTACTGTCTTGCGTCTACATCGTTTACATTAGTGTTGAAAAATTCAGTAAGCATAGTTTTAGTTCTACTATCGTCGTTCAATACATCATGCAATTATTCGGAAAAAGAAAAATGTAATTGTTGTTGGTTTGGAAGATGGATTTGTAGACCAATAACAGATGGTGTAATGTTATTAAGTGAAAATTTAAATATTCTCCATAAAGCCTCTGGTGCATAAATCCATCTAGCATTAGCATAGTTAGATATTTCATCGTTAGTGGTTGACATAGAAACACCAACCGAAACGTGGTCGGATCCCTTGTAAACATACTTATAAAGATATTTTACCGATTTTATACTTGAACAAATTTCAACATTTATATGACAGTCATATTTAAGTAATAAATAAGGGTTATATGGCACTACCCAACGATTGTCAATTGGGGGGCCCATTGCTTGAGTAACTCTTATGTTATCACGTCGTCTATATATTGGATATGAGTCGTTTCCTTGTAAAGTAAATGGAGCAAACGGTTTCAGGAACTCTCTCTTACATTCACCATTTTTCATGCAAGTGGCATTAGGATTAAAACGACCACATGGATGATGAATCATGTGTTTCAGTACAGCTATATGTAAATCAGGTTCTAAATTATTACATAGAATTTCGGCTCTAACAACACCATCATACTCGTCAAGAGAAATTTTATCATTTTCAGCTAGAATAAGTAACATATGGGCATGCGACAAACCTCTTTTCTGAAATTCTATGACGTGTACATGCGCAATAACTTTTCCTAAAACGCCGTTGTCAAACAAATCATTTTTTAATTGAGTTAATTTTGCATGAAAAATTCTACATGTTAAGTCTGGTCTATCTTGTGGTTGTTGGCCGGGAAGTAGTTCTGTAGTAATCTCAGGCCATTTCGTATTACATGTAACAGTAATACAAAAATCAGGTTTTCCATACCTTTGAACTACTGCCATTGCATCTTGGTATCGGTGGTCCATATCCCGTGGACTGCCCATATGAGAGGCTGGTAGTATTTTTTTTTTACACCAACGTTGGCTGAAGTTGTGGAATGTTTAATTATAAAAATTAAGCATTGAAGAAGAATTGTAAGAAAAATGAAAACTGAAATAGGAAAGTAATTTACTTGTCGAAGTTTCTCCTGCAGCCAACGCATCGTGCAAACCCTGGTATAACTTAGCCCTGATTGTTTCTTGATTGTTACAAAGAAATATAAGTCACATAGTTTCAATTTTGACAAACATATCGACAGCATATTGTTGAAAAAGGCGTCCACCGAGTAGGAGAAGTGATGGCTCTCCTGGTCGAATATGTAAAACGAATTATGATAGACTCGTTAATAATAATGCAGAATATACAGAAGGAGAATGGTGTGAAATGTAAGTTGATGTGGTCATGGTAGTAACGGTGTTAAGTAAAAGGATGCAGAAAATAAACATAGGTAGCTACTTGTACAAAGTTAGAGTAGTAGGACGCACAACTAAGTTGGCTTTCCACGTTATCATGTAAGTTCAAATCCCAACCTCGTTCTCCGTACGGTAGCAACAGTGGGTACTAGAGTGGATCATAAAATCCAGCCGTATCAGGAACGCGCTGGAAGTTTCCACTACTTGTTTGAACAATTATGTCTCTATCGTGCAAATCATCAACTCGTCACCAACGATTATTCAAGCAACTTGTGATGCCGTTGGCAGTTCATGAACATGACTGTTAACGGTTATCTCTTTAATTTTTATTCTGCAATTGTGCAGATCGGAACGCTGTCCCAACTGACGTAGGATGGACACAAAAGGGTTAACCATATCCAATACTTCCTTTATAATCAGAAGTATATCAGCTCTCAAAATCTGGGTATCCAATTGACGATTTTCGGTCACATGCTCTTTGTCATAAATGTATAGTTGTAAATACCGAGGTTGGTTACCATCAGCAGGCAGCACACTGCCTACACGGTGGTAAACAGACCCCTGAGCACGATACGAATAACGCCACTTGTTGCATTTGCCAAATCATGGTTAATATTTGCACCCACTGACGTGAATGCAAAAGCATTGTTATAAGACCGGATATTAGTTCTGATGTGGCTGCCAATTTCAGTTTGATCAAGAAATAGATCAAGTAGTTGTTGTGGAGCGGGAGGGCGGAAAATATGAAATTTACCATTTGAACGGCAGGTTTGGGTATTTTCCCGATCGAATCTTTTTGCTGAGCAGAATGGGCAGGAAGATGGTGGTGGCAGCATATGCTTACGAAGTCTAATGGTTGCTAGAAAATTTCTTCCAGAGTTATGAGAAGTGGTAAATGTAGGAAGAAGCTCAACATTGTTATTTTGGACTGATTGTGTATGTTCCCTAGCAGATGGTGTTTGAAATCGTTGCGAACGGCGATGATTTCGGCGGGTTGCCAACTGACTTTCATGTTCTTTAGTTGACATCCTAGCACGGCGAGCTCGTTGAGCCATGCGCCGCTGTTCGCGCTGCTGAGCATCCATATAGTTATAAAAGAGAGGAGTGAAAAAGGTGGAGGTGAATAAGGTGGGACGATTTAGTGTGATGCAGAAATGGGTAAATGATGAAGGTATATGAGCAGAAAGAAATATGGAAGAAGAGAAGGGGTAGTAGGTAAGGTGGCATACGTAACAAAGTACAAATATCAGAAGATAGGAAGGAGAAAAAGGTGGAATGGCAGGATATATTTGAATAAGTCATGTAAGACTTGGTAAAAAAGAATGAAGTGATAATAGGACAAAGATTAAATTGAAAATATCAAGCAAAAAAAGGGGGAGAAAGTTAGGCAAGAAGATAGTAACGTCTACAAATTTTTGATAATATTTGTAATTATCATTTTAAAAAAAAATTGAAGTAGCATTTCTTTTATTACGTACATACAAAACACAGTATATACAACACAGACTATTAAATGTACATATATGAAATTATAGTTTTAAAAAATGCAGATACATGGAAAATTAAAGATGATTAAGTGTATAAGGAAGAGGTTGAAATCGAGTTAGTTGTTTTAATATAACAACGGGAGTGGACGTAGGTAATGAATATTAATTTGGGTGCATCAAAATTTTTCAGGTTAACAGGTTGTGAAGAAAATGTAAATTTACATAATAGGAAACTGGTGGGAAAAAAAGGAGACATATGTGATGTGATTTTTTTTTAGTTTTAAACATAACCAAATTTTTTTTGAATGGAGAATAAGTTGATGTGTGTTTCCTCGTTTTTGCAAACATGGAGTAATGTCAGCATAGTAATGAATTAACAGTGCAGGTGAATGTGTGCGAAATCGTATTTACACAATCCAAGAAATTTCATTAATGAAATGTCTTGGACTGCATACGTACGGATACGCACATAATACCTGCACTGGTATATAATTAGTACGCTCATGTGAAAATGGCAGCCAAATACGTAATCCTAAAAGTGTGAAATATATATAGTGCGAAGAGAGTGTATGGCAAATAAATTATTGTGATTATGAAAAGTACATCATCTTGAACTAAATATGATCAAATGAGCAACTTCAAAATATAAGTGGTTACTCACCAACTATAAATCCATATAATGGGAAAAAGTCTATTCCGTGCAGGTGAGATTTTAAAATACTCCAATTAGTCAAGGTATTGCATATAAAAGGTCATACCATTCCATATTTTTTTTAATGTCAACTCTGATCACATTTCATGCCTGAAAGAGTAACAATGTAGATAATTGAAAATTCTACCTAACGATGATCCATTAAAGCATTGCCATGTCAAGCCATGGTCGTAAGACAGGTTATAAAATCTGAATCCCAACAGTAATCATCATTACGCTTCCACCTACAAAAATAATAAACATATTATTATACTGATTTCTATATAAGAGAATGGACAGTATTTGTTAGGAGGAATAAACAACGAAGTTAAGGTGGATGTTACTAAGCTTGTTATACACTTCAAAATCATATAAGTTCAGAATCATCAGTAAACAAAAAAAAAACTGAAATGTATTAAACCCATGTCATAAGTATATATTTTTTGAGTGTTTAAAAGTTCGCAGATTGTACATGGTTATATGTCAGACTTAAAAATGTTGTTGGCCTTGGCCTCAACCACATCCTAATCTGTGTTATTAACCGTCATAGTCATAACCTCAATACGAAATTTTATGGTCACCAAAACGTAGTATAAAATATCAAAACATTATAAGGAAAAATTTCTATACATAGTACATTATAGGGTCCGATAAGATAATTTAAAAATCTGAATTATGATTTGCCTCTGCTTGCTTGAATAATGAAGGTGAGCAACAAAGATTTCGGATGAATATCAACTCTGATAGTGGCATTTATTTGCCTAATGCATTTGTTACAATTGAAGTGCAGTTTATCAATGCAATACAACATCAAGTGACAAAAACGAATAGTTCAAATTTTTGTACGACGTAAAACATGGTCCAATATTTTAATGTGATGTATGCTTAATTAGTAGAGATGAGAAAAACAAAGCGGCACCCTGGCACAACTAAGACTGAACTACATGAATATAGTTGAATATTTACAAAAAAATAATATATATGTTGTCTTATATTTGTATCGTATAATCTGTCATTATTTATGTAAACTGTAGAAAGCAGTCTAAATTATTAAGAATTAATTATCATTTTACTGGTCCAAGAAAACAATAAATACTGGTAAAACTGATTGAATAATGGAAGCATAACTCCAACCTGAATAAGGCAATACAATATAAAAGCATTGTATGTACCTGTTTTTTCGGAAATCAGCTCGTGTGAAGCAAAAAGGAAGCAGAAAACATGTCGTATTAAGATTTCCGCAGACTGAGTTGTGAATCCATTCCATATCTCAGTAATTATTATTTTCTTGTAACAGTTGGAAAAAAGCAGAAATTAGTGAGTGAAAAAAATTCATATTATAAGGTGCGAGAGATTTGCCAATTTTTTGGAAATAAAGAGGAGCGCTCATATTTTTATGACGGTAAAATATGCAATTAGCCTGCAATATCATATATTTTTATACACATGCAGTTATTAATGCATCCAAACAAACACGTGTTTATAAGTTTATAAGTGGTCTAACACATGCATTATAATATTATCCACCTAACGTAAGCGTGAGCAAGTAAACTAAATTAAGAATATATCTATATGATTAAGAAATAAAAAAACAAACCTGGAAAGAAATATGTTCATCGTTAGGGTTGATTTCAGTTTTCTTGTTCATGCTGTATGGATTGTAAGATTGTAGCAAATGTATTCCAGTAGCATAGTTGAATAGCCCGAGGAACAATTACCACGTTTAGTAAACAGTATGAAGGAAATTGTGCGTAATGTGTTGAAGTGAAATTTTACATGTAACATACCAAGCACTATCAAAGGCTAAACAGCTAAGAATAAGGTTATGTGAGGAGTTGTATCAAACAACATACGTGGAGTGTAATTATGTGACAACTCAAGTTCTTTATTCCATATGTTCCATACATTAATTAAACAGACAACATTACTGAAATAAAGACAAACATTGGAAATATGAAAAAAAATGAAAGTGAAAAAGAAAAATCAGTGCACCATGTGTTGACTGATCCACTCGCCGCGAAGATTCTATGCATCTCACCCTAATTTTCCCTCAGCTGAGTCCGCACATTCCAATCCATGCATTTTACGGAGTGAGGGTGCTCAATGTATGCATATTCCACTTGCAGTTGCAGTATGTCCCTTCGTGCTTCAACCTGTTAACCTATGTAGATGTGCAACTCTTGGGTTATTGTTGTGCATGTAATTTGTTTAAATTTTTTGAAAAATGTGTAAAATATATAATAATAGAAAAAAATCGGTAACACCGAAATACAACTGCAAGAAGAAGTATTAGGGCAGATTTTTGAAAATCATATTCGATATATATCACAATCTATAGGGATGTGTATCGATCTTCTTATAAAACAGAAATAAAAAATTTATAGTAGAAAAAATAAAATCGAAAATACCATGCTGAGAGCAAACATTGAATCCATGTTTTGATCAACATAACAAAAGATATAAAAGTCATTATACATCAACTGAAAGTGAACGTCTGACGAAGTATGATAAAAAAGTCTTAAATGAGAGCATCGTACTACCTCATATATGTCTATTTCTTCATTTCACTTGTTCGTTTAATTCTGTACAGCACAACGTTGTCTGTTTCTCCGGTGCTCATTTATGTTTGATTCTGCACCACCACAACTGTGTATATTTTGTTCAATGTTGATATTCTGCAGCAAAATGCTAGAATACTCAGATGATCGTAAAAGTAAGTGAAGCAAAATTATTTCATACATGTGCATGATGTTAAGGAGTAATTAAGTTTGTTTAACCCAACCTACATTTCATGTATTTAATAATTTAGTCCCCATCGAAGTTATTTACATTCCCAGCATCCAAATCATTAATGTGTACATTACCTAACCACTAGACTGTTTCAATTACTTTGTGTTATCCCAGTTGAAGTCCATTTTTATTAGTTGAATGCATAACCATTAATATAACATTGTATTTGTTGACGTATATTACATGAGCAACACTTGCGATGCAGTGTAAGAAAATAGGCATCGTTTTAAAACAAAAAATGATGTCTAGATAATATTAGTAAAAATCAGGAAAGCAGCGAGTGCAAGATTAATTAGTCGCACTCCTCACTTCCATTACTGGAATATAATCGAAAATACATATAGATTCAAGATTTTCTCCTACAATCATCAAAATAGGAAAATCCAACGAAAATGTAGACGAAATGTAAGTTTAAATACAACAAAAAACATAACCTCGTACCATAGTGTTTGATAATGCTAATTCATGGCATATAAACAAAAATATGCTCAATTAAAATTTTGTAATTAGTTACCATTGATTTTGTTAATACGCGTAATAGACAACATCAAAATCGTTAAATAGGACGAACATAATGAGCTATATAAGTAGATATCATATGCAATATTACTTCTTCTAAAGAAGTTACCAAACTGCATATAAAAGGATTTATGTAAGTTTGTGTTAAGAGTACGAATACTACTTTTATTTGTCAACATCATGCTCTAACAGTCCATACTTCTATGATTTGCACCCAAAAAAACATGAATCTGGGGTAACATTAAAGATGATAACATGTATAACTTAACCTACTCTCTCTCTTATTTTATTTTATTTTGGCAAAGCAATTTAATGGATTTTTATAATGTATAAAATATATACCTTAGCAGATCTGAAGGAAACATGTGGTAGAGCAGTGTATTAGGTGTTACATCTGGATGTCAGTTCCCAGAATCTGCAAATTTGGAAGCAAATGATTCGTATAAGGTTACCTAATGGTGTACACACTTTTATAAACGTAAATAATATGTATCTTCGTAGATCTGAGAGAAACAAAGGGTAGTACAACATCTGCAGTGCCAGATCTAAAAGTTAGAAGTTGGAATATGGAAATTAGCAACCAAGGCGTAACAAATGGGAAGAAGCATTTAAAGATAAACAAATTTACCTGTTGTGACATGGATTAGACGGTAGGAGGGTTGGTGGAGTATGGGATCTGAAACTCAGCAGAACATCGAAGAAAAATCGACAAATTGAAGAAACAACAGCTATTAGAGGAGATGGAGATGAAAACGGTGTAGAAGGTAAAGAGATGGAAGGAGATAAGTGGAGAAAAAGATGAAGATCCAATTTCGTACGGATTGGGGAGGGTAAAGACACAGATGGGAGGAAGAGAGGAAAGGTGAAGAAGATAGATGGAAAAGGAAGAAAGCAGAAGATGTGGGTTGAAGCGGTTGACTAATCGGATGTACTGGTACAAAGTAAAACAAAATAGAGGAGCGGTTGGACCGAAAAACCCTCAAACCCTAATACTTTGAAACGTCTGATAATAGGAGGGTGTTGGGTATTTGTGGAAACAAATAAAAGCTTCACCATGTCTAAAACATTTTCTTTATTAGTATATATATATATATATATATGCACCGGACCCCTTACGTTAAGCCGACCACTTGTGGATGCCGGATTTTTCGGGCAGTTCCAGGCAGATTTCTAAGTTGAGCTTAACCTCATGTCTCAGTGCGGTTATAATTTAATTTCCTAACTGGGGTTTACAACATTAATGCACGCCAATTTAGAAATTGTAATCGTTAGGCTTAGCTACTTGTGTAACAACCCGGAAAATCAGAACCAATTTAAAATTTTATTTTAAGGAATTTTGTTAGAAAATGTGCCAGAATTGAAAATTTCCATTTTTAAATAATATTAAAGCTATTAAAAATAGCCATTTTATAAACGACCTCCATTTTCGACGAAACCATTTTTTTCGGATCCGGAATGTTAAATTATTACTAAGTTTAATTTTCCATAATTTTTGGAATTAATATGTGAGCGTGGTTAATTAAACTGTATTCGATAATTTTTGTTGAATTTAATCGACCGTTAAAAAGGCCATTTTTTAAATGGTCTCCAAATTCGATGAAATTAATTTTGTTAGGACGGTATCATCAAAAAATGGCTAGATTTATTTTTCGGGAATTTTTGGAGTCCGTATGTGGCCTCGGTGAATTTAAATGCACGATCAAATTAAATAATTAAATGATTTATATTTTAATTTAAAGAAAACAAGCTGAAAACGATCGATTGGGCTGACGGGATTGTAACACCCCACCTCCATTAAGGTCACTCACAAAGGGAATGCCTTAACTTCAGTGGAGCGTTTTTGGTAAACAGACATAGAATATCACAAGACAGATATAAAAATTTTGCAACGGAAAATAAACAACTTTATTAAATCACCAAAATACTTTGTTACATAATACCTTGAGTCATAAAACCATTAAAACACTTCTGTCTTACATCATCAGAGTAGATAGGTATTTAAAAGAAAAACATCATTCCCCAAATTAAAGAGCAAGCCATATAAGAGACAGAGACTCTAGCCATACTTCCGAAGAAGCTCCTAGAAGATGATATCCAAATCCTGACTAAACCTGGGTGTTTCCCTCCTGAGAACCTGGGGGGGAACGGAAGAAAAGAGACAAAAAAAACTAGGTCAGACATACGTCTGGTGAGTCCAGTAACTTTTAGCCAGTAAATAAATAAAGGTAAACATGATAGGCATACAAAGTGGATAAGAGGATTCACGATACAGATGACAGGTATGACAGGACAAATAAGGTAAGGTGTATGCATGCTTCGCTACTAACTACTCTGCACTATTACTAGTAAAATCAAGATGGGGTGATCCCTTCCGCTAATGATAACGATGGTGGTAGTTTCGTGTATTCCTAGCTGCTGTCATAAGTGCCGCCTGCTCCTATCTCAACTAGTCGTAGCCACTACCCTCCTACTATAAATTGGTAGACTTAGGGCATACGTCCGGGTATACCCTAACCACTACCCTAATCGATCGGCTCCCTATTCTGTAGATACCCTGTGCTGGTCCCACAACTAGGGGGTATCACTTCCCTAAATGGCAACCCAAGGTGTGCACAGTTATACCTACTGGTGTCACGGTCGTCTTGTCCCCCTCTGCTCGGCCCATGCACGCACATGTCCCCGGTCGATTTGCGCCGCCCACACCATCCGTCTCGCTTGGGATCTCTTACAACCAATCAGTAAGCGTGCCCGTTCCCCTCCTAGTACGGAGTTCTTTACTTTGATACCCCTCCGGGTTACTGACTGAAATGGGTCCCACACAACATGATACAAGCTCTCCCCTATGTCTTGTATCCCCACTACGTTTTCTACTGACTATGTATACCCTAAGGTGTATTTAATTACACAGCCCTCAATCAGTTATGCGTACCTATAGGTGTCTTTAATATATAACCCTTAATCTACCTATCGGTTATGCTTACCTATAGGTGTCTTTAATACATAACTCTATCTATTCCCATTAGTTATGCGTACCCCTAAGGGTGTCTTTAATAAATAACTTTACTATTTTGCCCCGGTTATGTATACCATTAGGTGTCTTTAATTACATAACCCTTTTTATCTGGTTAAGTTTGTGGGCCTATACATTTTAATATTACTCACCTACCCTTCAGTTGTACTTAACCCTTCCACTGATTTAATCCTATTCATTTAATGATTAAGTTGGTGGGCCTATATATACTAATATTACCCACCTACCCATCAGTTGTACTTAACCCACCCACTGATTTAATCCTGTTTATTTAATGGTTAAGCTTGTGGGCCTATATGTACTAATATTACCCACCTACCCATCAGTTGTACTTAACCCTTTCACTTAGTTTATGATTAGGTTCTTCTTAGTCCACATATACATTGGTTAAGAGAATAACTCCCTAAGTACCAACCCCGAAGACCGAGATCAACATCAGATCGTTACCCAGAGAATCACTCACTCAACCAAACTTCTGTTTATCATCCATATTTGTCTTAAATAACATTAATTAATTATTGAGACACTTAATCGTATTTCACATGCTACCCAAGGCACCCATTTAATTCCACATGCCACCTAAGGCACCCACTTAACCCCTCATGTCCCACTACATGTTTATCTGGTTAAGTGATTCTTAATTCATTAAGACCGTAACCTTATAAAGACCTCCCACATTAGACTGGCATTTGTGGCAGCTGGATTTGCTGGGTGGGTCCGGGCAGTCTTACACCACAAAAGAGCCTAACCTCGTGTCTTTACAACTGTAACGTATTTAATTTATGCCTAAGACTTCCCACATTAGACTGGCATTTGTGGCAGCTGGATTTGCCGGGCCGGTCCGGGCAGTCTTACGCCAAAAAAGAGCCTAACCTCGTGTCTTAGACGGTTAATTACACAAAATTAATTATTCCCCAATTTGAATTAGTCGCCCTATTCAAATTATCAATCAATTCCAAATTTAACTATGGCCATAATTGACTCAATTATGTCCATCTATTTATGGTATGTAAAATCATACCAATTTCATCACAAATTTATTTTATGCCATTTAAGGCATTTGTGCCAATTCTCAATATTAAATCTTCAGATTTTAATTGCTTAAACATTCCTCTTTTGATTAATTAAGTTAATTAATTAATCCTTTCCTTTTTATAGGTGTCAATTAACAATTTGAATTTCCTATCCATAAATGGTCATATTCAAATTATACCATTTTTACCCAATTTTACCTATGTCATAATAGGTAATTATTTATATGTTTCCCTACTAGAATCATGTGTCCAATTTACATAATCACCATGTAAATTATGCCTATTACAAATTCCCCTTTTTCCCCGTTTCTTAACTAGCGTAACCATTTGTGTTTTTGGCGTCATTGAGGCTACAAGGTAGCATCACCATAGCAATAAAATAAAGGGAATGACAAGGTGATCGTTTTCAGTACAACTTTTGGCATAAGCATGACAACTAGGGAAAATGACATGATACCATCGCATATAATTATGATTCATCACATAATTAACAACTTGCATAGATTCATGATTTTGCAACATAACGACTTGCATAGGTTCGTGAATTAACAACATAATTAACAACTAACATAGGTTCATGATTCACAACATAAAAACTTGCATAGGTGACTTGCATGAATTAACAACATAATTAACAACTCACATAGATTCATGATTTACAACATGTTTAACAACTTGCATAACATAACAACTCGCATAGTTTCATGAATAATAACTTGTATAGGTTCATGAATAATAACTTGTATAGGTAACTTGCATGATCTCATAACAATTTGCATAGATTCATGAGAACAACTTGCATAACTACAAACAATATATACCCAAATCATAGTCTACCACGATTCACTTTTATTTATTTAAACCTAAAAGTGACTAGAACTCACCGAAAAAGGGGTCTTGAGTTCTGGGATCTGAATTCTGTAATTGATTAGCGTTCCCTTGTTGTAGACAATTTGGTTGTTGTAGTTTTAGGCTTGATTTGAATTGAATTGTTGTCTTTTATTTGCTTCTAGTTGGTGGCGGCTACTCTATGGTTTGGAGTGACAACATGACGGCCATCGATCTAATTTTGATTTGATTTTAGGGTTTGAGTCTACACATGTTTATATAGAATTTCAATTTAATTATAGCCGTCGGATGACCCTAGAGTTAACCACAACCATCCAGTCTAGATTAGAATTATCCACAAACCCTAATGACTCATTAACTAGTCAGAAATGACTCAGCACTGACTCATCGTTCGAATCAGAGCCACAGAAATCTGTGCAGGCTTTTACCTCGGCCTGGGCGCACCTGCCAAGTGCGCCAGTGCTACTTTGCATGGGTGCACTTCCCAAGTGCGCCAGTGCAATTTTGTTCTGGCGCACTTTCCAAGTGCGCCAGTGCATTCTGGACCTTTCTGGGTTTTCTGCCTAACTTCGTTCGTTCATATCTTCTTCATACGATATCCGTTTTACGCAAACTCGGATTCTATCTCAAGCAGAATTCTGAGACGAACGCAATGGCACGACCCGTTTTCCTTAATTCCCACATTTGAAATTAAGTAAAATTTGTTAACATTAATATTAAAATTATGGGTGTTACATTTTCCCCTCCTTAAAGGATTTCGTCCCCGAAATCTTCAAGTCAAGAAGAATGTGCATCCTACCATACCACCATCCATCTACTCAACCATCAAACACAGGCATCCATTGTCCTTAGAAGATTTCTGTAACAACCCACATTTTTTAACCGTTCAAATCAACAATAAACCACTCATGTCGACCCAAACAAATCGCAAATGCAGGTAATTATTGGGAAAAAGAAGGAAAGAAAGAAAGAAGAGAAAAACCCAATCACAGAATCTCACAGCGGAAGGACTACATATAATAAATACATAACAGTTGAAATGTATACTTTGTTAATAACATTCAATGACTATCAGAGTTACATATACATACGGATATACATAATAAGCAGCGGAAATAAATGCAGTGGTTAAACCATACTCATAATAGATATACACGCCAAACTTCGTCTTCGTTCTCCAAGGCAAGGAAATCTTCGATAACTGCAACATCCGCTAACCCGAGCGTATTGCATAAAAAGAAAACACAACAAAAACTCGGATCAGCACTAAATCATCTCATATAAGTTAAATTAAATAATGAAATAACATCAGTGTCATGGGTACAGTAACTCAAGAGATGTTACGGGATTTTCCATCTCTCAAGGATCCGTTAAACTAATGCATACATAATATAGTACGCTATTATGATAGTGTCTATCCAGTAAAATATAAATACTGAAATAGCGTAAGCGGGATTACCATATTACCCTTACGCCGTTTATAGGCATCAACAGTCTATACAGTACCGTAAATTCACCGTACTAGTGTTATCAGAGGGCACTCCATAGAAGGCAAATGCTAAATCAAAATCGTATGGGGCTCGATATGGATATATATGACAAGGCACTCGAGGAAATGCCCAGGGTAGGATTCTACCAATTGCACTCCCGGACCGGTGGTAACGCATAGCAGCCACTACCGCCCACCTCGGAACACACTCCCAAAGTCAAAAATGGGCCCAAATCATCATTATCATCATAGTCATAGAAATAGTATCGAAGGAGTGAGTCCGATCAAAGGTGCTACCTCAATTAGTCACGGTATAGCTCCTGTTTTAGTCATTTTACTTCTGACCCGAAGGTCAGGGCTATTTCGCAATCGTTCAACTTCCTTCGATTAAATAATCGCCTTCAAGTCATCATATCTCATTCTGGATACGTCAGAACGTTCACAGATACGTCAAAACGTTTATAGTTGTCAAAGTGGTATCGACACTGACAGAGAGTATGCCTTATGCCGACTCCGGTCTCTTTGACAACCAACGCTTACATCTTTCACATCGGTTGGTTCTTTTACATTTCAAGGTTCGTTTTCATATCAAAATATCGTATTTTGTCTCGAACCAAATTTATATTCAAAGATAGAATATAGTTTCATATCGAAATACCATAAACCATACCAACCCGATTATATTCTAAAATTAGAATATATTTCCATATCTTATATCATAATCATATAGTATTTCGAAAATCGACTTATATTCAAATAGAATATATTCAATCTCAAAGGATTTCAAATTATTCCAAATCGATTCATATTCGAAATTCATTTATATTCAAATAGAATATATATACTTCTATAACTTACTTTCAATCCCCTTAGGAGATAAGTTTATATTTAGTGGAATATAAACCATCTTCCATATTTGAAACGGTTTGAAATCGATTCATAAAGAAATACTTTTATCTCAACTCCATTTCAACAACGATCTTAGATCCAGCACTTTCCATTCGGAGGAAAAATTTCACTTATAAGATATAAATTTAAAAGATAGATGTTTATAAAGACCTTTATATAAATAATATATGTATAGAATATAATAGAAAAAAAATTAGGATAAATAAGTTTAAAACACTACTATATATAAATTTTAAAAATTTACAAAATAGTTTTAAATAAAAGAATATAAGAAAATTTTGGTTATATAAAATAGTTATGGATAAGAATTTAATAAAATAAATTTCAAGAAAGAATAGCTATAAAATCAAAATTTTAAATACATATATAAATTCTTTACTGAAAATCGATTCTTCCTTCCGAACTTTGATACTTGAATCTAAACTCCAGTTTCCATGGGGTTGCTTAGCTCAAAGGACTTATTTCAAATCCCATTTCAACCCATTTCAATGCAAGGATTCAAGACCATACTCAAATTAGGTTTAAAAAAAACAATTTTCGAGTATTCTCCATTATCTTGATTCAAAAATTTAAATCCCATAAGAATTTATTTAAATCTGAATCTACCTAATTCTTACAAAACCCAAAATCTAAAATTTTAATCTTTAACACTTCAAATTCGCTTGGGAAAAATTTCCTAAATCATTTCAGGTCATATTTAATATTCAGATTTCAAGGAAAATAAAACTTATCGAAATCAATACTTTCCCTTGAATGAAATTTCCAAAAAAAATAGAATTTCGAATATTAAAATCATTTAACCAACCGATGTCCATATATAGTTTGCTATCCTATGGCCAAGTGAGTCTTAAATTTAATTTCTCGATATTTCGGGGTGGATCTATCATTTCGATCCAATTCAGGGTCACAGGTATGTATCATTTCAACCTGTGTTCTTAATTCATTCAATTTGATAAATCCTGGATTTATTAGATGCCCGTAACATCAAAGGTGAGAAATTGGGATTTATCAAAAATGCATGGAATATCATGTACTGAATAAACAGCTAGTTCATGCAGCATTCATTCATCAATCCAATTAAATCAAGGCATCCATCACATCATTTCATTCAAACAGTAAATGAAATCATTTTACTGGTCAACAAGTGTCGGGATTTCTAATTAGAAATTTAAATTAAATTTAAATAACTAATTATCGATTTTATTTGCATATTAACACTTGCATGTCAACTTAAACAATCGTTCATCAACAACACAAACATGCAACCAAATTTACTTCATAATTTAATTTAATAGATATGGGAATAATTTAGTATTTCGTGAGTGGAAAAATCACTCACCTTTGGGTCTTAATTGGATCGGACGTCCAAAAGAAGCCCAAAATTTGACAGTCTCTAAACACAGCCAGGTTAGTGCCAAAATGTCCGCAATTCCACCACGATCCCAACGCAACAAACCGCGTCCAAATCCGAATTAATACGAAGAAGTTATCAGCGTTTTTCTATTCGAATTCGAAATATATAAAAATTAATTAAATAATATCTCACCAACCATTTCTTGCCACATCAGCACCGGGACTAATTCTCCCGCTCCATCCTCCTTTCCCCCGTTTGTGAACAGTGCTGAAATTGAACCCATTTTCAACGTGAACCCCCCCCCCCCGCCTTTGACCGCTAATCACCGTCAACACCTCCCACGATAGCAACTCCGGCCAACGCCCCAAGATAGCCCTTCTCGAGGCGCTCCCTCCAGTACCCGAGGCGCTGACTTCGGTGGACCCACGGTGCTACACGACGCCACCCAAAGAACCCCAAACCGAACCCTAAAATCCAATTTCCCGTCGATCTACGCAACAATAACCGATGAGATCAAGTTCCTTGCACTCCTGGCAGTAGTCCGAACAAAACCCATATCTCTCTTTCTCCGATTAACGCCTGAATAAAAAATCCCCAAATTTAAAGTTACGATTCCGAAAACTGAGAGCTTTGACCGCGATTTCCGACTACTCCGTCCATTGCATGTTGAATCTGAGAGCACCCGTAGGTTTGTATCGTCGAGATCTTCATTTTGACATATAATACGATAGGGTTTGTGAAGATTTGATTTTTGAGTTGGATTTCATTTTAAAACTAGGGTTTAAGTATTTTATTCAGCCATTAAAGATAAGAAATGAATGTATAGGATGAAAAGAATAGACTTATGGGCTGGTGAGTGGAGGAAAGGAAATTTATTTACATTTATATAAGGCCCAAATAATGAGGAACTGCAATTATCCATTTTCATTGATCTCGTTCACATTTTCTCTCGTACGATCAAACGGTAAGCCGGATTGTAACGCAAATTGAAATCCTGTAATAATTCGCCGTTTCGGATCCAATGGCGCCAGTTTCGTCGAATTCTGAGACCGTCGCCAAAACAGTTAAATTTCACTGTTAATTAATTAATAAAATATTAGAATTTCAATTAACTATTTTTAATCCAAATTAAATACTAAAAAAATTCCATTTTAATCCAATTAAGACTTAAATAAATTTTTATAAATAAATTTCACACATTTCTAAATCTAAATTTGATTTTTTTTCTTTGATTTGAATTTCAGTTATTATATCTCAACTTAGAATTCTTCATCTACCAATTAAATTTGAATTCCCATTTATACTCAATGCAAATTTACTTTATTACTATTACCATAAAAATTTATTTTTAACAACCTTGTAAATATATTTCAAGTATTTAGATTCCCAAAGTTGATATTTGAATTTAGACTTGAATTCCAAATTTTAACTTAAACAACTTAATTTTATTAAATCATTTAAATAAAGATCCCAAATTCACAACCTTTCTAAATAAGACTAGAATTGAAAATCTATTTATATTCAATTCAAATAATCACCATCATAAATCAACAGGATTTGATTTTTATCTTAATACATCCCAATTTACTTATTTTAAATTGAAATTTAAATATACTGAAAATTATGGGATGTTACAATTTCTAATGCCATATGAACATATGCAAAAAGTGTGTGTATATGTTCCTTATCTAATGTAGAATCATGCGATCTACTGATTCAGTTGACCTCCTTAATGCAAACCATGATAGTGCCGTGCGTCCATTGTGTATGCAAAAGAAACCAATCAATACATATTATTTCTACATGTGTGCTCAACCATTAATCAAAATGCAGCATCCATATGATAACACAACCATTGTTCATCCATTAACCTAAATATGCACACACATTTATATGCAATATGAAAATGATTTGAGCCGATCTAGTGCCTAATGTGTGTGCAAATGCATCCACGAGCAACCACTAGCAAACACTTGCATCCACTTGCAATTATCAAACATAACATGTCTCAAACACATGTTTACATCCATGGATTTCCTATCTAAAGGTCGAAGATTCGGTTGATGGGATACAAACAAATGATATAATTAAAACAAAAGCTCTGTTCCCATTTGACATTGGTTAAGAGAATAATTCCCTAAGTCTCAGCCCTGAAGACCGAAATCAACATTAGAATGACACCCAAAGAATTACCCCCATTAAACAATGTCAAAACTGGAAATATAATTCATGCTTCGAGTTGAAACCCCTCTCCTTCAAAAATATTCAGATACTTACAAACTACTGGTACAGATCAGATTATAGAATGATTCTCAGAAAGCTAAGCATAACAGACTCTTGCGGGTCACAAGAAACTTTGGGGGTCTTCCCATGACAAGTTAGAAACTTAACGACCCTCCTCTCAAAATCTAGAACGGCCCTCTACATAGAAAGCTGGTCCATTTACAACCAACCCATAGCCCAGAAACTTGAGCACAAAAATGCCACATTCAACTTTTTGATGCCTAACACAGATAATTTCAAACCCTTAAAAATCACCAATAAATGAGCCGAACCACCAAAGGGGTTTGAAACAACGACGGGATCAGAAACAAGACTAGTATTAAAGTGCAGAGTCTCAATTACAAAATCAAAATGCCAGAATCCAAAAGAGTCTTAACTTCATAAGAAAATTAAACGTTTTACATAAATTTTCCTATCTCTATCCTATCCATCTGCCACGAGAGCATCCTCCTGCCCTCCAGAAGTCCCTTGCGATCCCTGCGCCTTCGGGCATTCCTTGGAGAAGTGTTCGACCTCTCCACACTTAAAGCAATTGAACTTCCTCCTTTTACATTCTTTGACTTGGTGACCTTCTTTCCCACAATAATGGCATTTCCTCTTATCCTTTCCCTTATCATCCTTCTCGCCTTTCTTCTGCTGTTGCTGTCCTTTCTTAGGTCCTGCCTTCTCATTCTTCAATGTCCCTTCAACTTTTTCCTCTTTCTTTGCTCCCTTGTCCTCTTCATGCATTAGGGCCATATCCACCAGCTTTTCAAAAGTGGCCCCCATGGGAACGTGGGTCATAGCCAATTCGTGTAGAGGCTCATTCAAGCCTTTAACAAATCTCAAAAGCCTTCTTCTCAGGTGTTTTCACCAAGTCTAAGCCAAACCCCGCCAACTGATAGAACTTGTTGACGTACTCTTTTACTGACAGATCCACCTGCTTCAACGCCAAGAACCATTCCATGTATGGATTTTCTTCTGCTCCTGAGAAAAATTTCGCCTCAAACCTACGCCTGAAATCCGGCCATGTATCAACTGGACGCTCTCCATTAGTGACCTCCCACCAAAACGAGGCCTCATCCTTCATTAACCAGGCAGCTAACTGGACCTTTCTTCCATCT
Source organism: Allium sativum (assembly GCA_030737875.1). Classification (NCBI taxonomy): domain Eukaryota; kingdom Viridiplantae; phylum Streptophyta; class Magnoliopsida; order Asparagales; family Amaryllidaceae; genus Allium; species Allium sativum. Next base: position 72,647,071 of record CM060923.1, on the reverse strand, counting down.
TCTAACTCAAAGATTCCAAACAATTCTTCCACCTCCTTTAGCCAATTTCGAGCTTCAACAAACGTCTCCGACCCGTGAAAAGGTTTCCCGCCCATTGCCCGAAAGTCCTTACATATCTTTGCAAAAGTATCAACTTGAGGAGGGGGAGGAGGAGGAACGGGTGCAGCTAGAGGAGGAGGAACATTTGCTGGACCTGTGGCGGTGGCCCTAGCTTCCAAATACCTCATAAGCCATCATGGTATCGGTACACCCTCTGGAAGGTTAAGATCCTCAGACATGCTAAGAAGAAAAAGGGAGAGATATTAGAAAAAGGACTGAAGGATACTACATATGGCTTTTCGGGGATTTTTTTTATCAAAACAGGCTTTCCTTTTTGAAAATACTTTCTTTTAAAACGTTTTTGAAAGATATTTTCAAAACTTTTATCTAATCTGGTAACCTTCAGCTCTGATACCAAGTGTAACACCCCACCTCCATTAAGGTCACTCACAAAGGGAATGCCTTAACTTCAGTGGAGCGTTTTTGGTAAACAGACACAGAATATCACAAGACAACTATAAAAAATTTTGCAGCGGAAAATAAACAACTTTATTAAATCACCAAAATACTTTGTTATATAATACCATCAGTCATAAAACCATTAAAACACTTCTGTCTTACATCATCAGAGTACATAGGTATGTAAAAGAAAAACATCATTCCCCAAATTAAAGAGCAATCCATATAAGAGACAGAGACTCTAGCCATACTTCAGAAGAAGCTCCTAGAAGATGATATCCAAATCCTAACTAAACCTGGTTGTTTCCTACCTGAGAACCTTGGGGGGGAACGGAAGAAAAGAGGCGAAACAAACTAGGTCAGACATACATCTGATGAGTCCAGTAACTTTTAGCCAATAAATAAATAAAGGTAAACAAGACAGGCATACAATGTGGATAAGAGGATTCACGGTATAGATGACAGGTATGACAGGACAAATAAGGTAAGGTGTATGCATGCTTCGCTACTAACTACTCTGCACTATTACTAGTAAAATCAAGATGGGGTGATCCCTTCCGCTAATGATAACGATGGTGGTAGTTTCGTGTATTCCTAGCTGCTGTCATAAGTGTCGCCTGCTCCTATCTCAACTAGTCGTAGCCATTACCCTCCGACTATAAATTGGTAGACTTAGGGCATACGTCCGGGTATACCCTAACCACTACCCTAATCGATCAGCTCCCTACTCTGCAGATACCCTGTGTTGGTCCCACAACTAGGGGTATCACTTCCCTAAAGTGGCAACCCAAGGTGTGCACAGTTATACCTACTGGGGTCACGGTCGTCTTGTCCCCCTCTGCCCGGCCCATGCACGCACATGTCCCTAGTCGGTTTGCGCCGCCCACGCCATCCGTCTCGCTTTGGATCTCTTACAATCAATCAGTAAGCATGCCCCTTCCCCGCCTAGTACGGAGTTCTTTACTTTGATACCCCTCCGGGTTACTGACTGAAATGGGTCCCACACAACATGATATAAGCTCTCCCCTACGTCTTGTATCCCCACTAGGTTTTCTACTGACTATGTAAACCCTAAGGTGTCTTTAATTACATAGCCCTCAATCAGTTATGCGTACCTGTAGGTGTCTTTCATACATAACCCTTAATCTACCTATTGGTTATGCTTACCTATAGGTGTCTTTAATACATGACTCTATCTATTCCCATTAGTTATGTGTACCCCTAAGGGTGTCTTTAATACATAACTTTACTATTTTGCCCTGGTTATGTATACCATTAGGTGTCTTTAATTACATAACCCTTTTTATCTGGTTAAGTTTGTGGGCCTATATATTTTAATATTACCGACCTACCCTTCAGTTGTACTTAACCCTCCCACTGATTTAATCCTTTTTATTTAATGGTTAAGTTTGTGGGAATGTATATACTAATATTACCCACCTACCCATCAGTTGTACTTAACCCTTTCACTTAGTTTATGATTAGGTTCTTCTTAGTTCACGGATACATTGGTTAAGAGAATAACTCCCTAAGTACCAACCCCGAAGACCGAGATGAACATTAGATCGTTACCCAGAGAATCACTCACTCAACCAAACTTCTGTTTATCATCCATATTTGTCTTTAATCAACATTAATTAATTATTGAGACACCTAATCTTATTTCACATGCCACCCAAGGCACCCACTTAATTCCACATGCCACCCAAGGCACCCACTTAACCCCTCATGTCCCACTACATGTTTATCTGATTAAGTATTTCTTAATTCATTAAGACTGTAACCTTATAAAGACCTCCCACATTAGACTGGCATTTGTGGCAGCTGGATTTGCCGGGTAGGTCCGAGCAGTCTTACACCACAAAAGAGCCTAACCTCGTGTCTTTACAACTCTCACGTATTTAATTTATGCTTAAGACCTCCCATATTAGACTGGCATTTGTGGCAGCTATATTTGTCGGGCGGGTCCGGGCAGTCTTACACCACAAAAGAGCCTAACCTCGTGTCTTAGACGGTTAATTACACGAAATTAATTATTCCCCAATTTGAATTAATCTCCCTATTCAAATTATCAATCAATTCCAAATTTAACTATGGCCATAATTGACTCAATTATGTCCATCTATTTATGGTATGTAAAATTATACCAATTTCATCACAAATTTATTTTATGCCATTTAAGGCATTTGTGCCAATTCTCAATATTAAATCTTCAGACTTTAATTGCTTAAACATTCCTCTTTTGACTAATTAAGTTAATTAATTAATCCTTTTCTTTTTATAGGTGTCAATACCTATCTTATTAACAATTTGAATTTCCTATCCATAAATGGTCATATTCAAATTATACCATTTTTACCCAATTTTACCCATGTCATAATAGGTAATTATTTATATGTTTACCGACTAGAATTATGTGTCCAATTTACATTAATCACTATGTAAATTATGCCTATTACAAATTCCCCTTTTTCCCCGTTTCTTAACTAGCGTAACCGTTTGCGTTTTTGGCGTCATCGAGGCTACAAGGTAACCTCACCATAACAATAAAATAAAGGGAATGACAAGGTGATCGTTTTCAGTACAATTTTTGGCATAAGCATGACAACTAGGGAAAATGACATGATAACATCGCATATAATTATGATTCACCACATAATTAACAACTTGCATAGATTCATGATTTTGCAACATAACGACTTGCATAGGTTCATGAATTAAAAACATAATTAACAACTAACATAGGTTCATGATTCACAACATAACAACTTGCATAGGTGACTTGCATGAATTAACAACATAACTAACAACTCACATAGATTCATGATTTATAACCTGTTTAACAACTTGCATAACATAACAACTTGCATAACATAACAACTTGCATAGTTTCATGAATAATAATTTGCGTAGGTTCATGAATAGTAACTTGTATAGGTAACTTGCATGATCTCATAACAATTTGCATAGATTCATGATAACAACTTGCATAACTACAAACAACATATACTCAAATCATAGTTTACCACGATTCAGTTTTATTTATTTAAACCTAAAAGTGACTAGAACTCACCGAAAAATGGGTCTTGAGTTTTGGGATCTGAATTCTGTAATTGATTAGCGTTCCCTTGTTGTAGACAATTTCGTTGTTGTAGTTTTAGGCTTGATTTGAATTGAATTTTGTCTTTAATTTGCTTCTAGTTGGTGGCGACTACTCTAGGGTTTGGAGTGACAACGTGACGGCCATCGATCTAATTTTGATTTGATTTTAGGGTTTGAGTCTACATATTTTTATATAGAATTTCAGTTTAATTATAGCCGTCGGATGACCCTAGAGTTAACCACAACCATTCAGTCCAGATTAGAACTATCCAGAAACCCTAATGACCCATTAACTAGTCAGAAATGACTCAACACTGACTCATCGTTCGAATAAGAGCCTCAGAAATCTGTGCAGGCTTTTACCTCGGCCTGAGCGCACCTGCCAAGTGCGCCAGTGCAACTTTGCATGGGCGCACTTCCCAAGTGCGCCAGTGCAATTTTGTTCTGGCGCACTTCCCAAGTGCGCTAGTGCATTCTGGCCCGTTTCTGGTTTTTCTGCCTAACTTCGTTCGTCCATATCTTCTTCATACGTTATCCGTTTTACGCAAACTCAGACTCTATCTCAAGCAGAATTCCGAGATGAACGCAATGGCGCGACCCGTTTCCCTTAGTTCCCACATTTGAAAATAAGTAAAATTTGTTAACATTAATATTAAAATTACGGGGTGTTACTGGAACCTTGCCCATTGTGTCCGGAACGGGGGTATTTGACTAGGGACAACTCTCGTTGGGCTGAATTTGGAGCTATTGAGAATTAATGGTTTTATTTGCAAAACTAGAAATTAAATATTATTTTATTATAAATATACAAGAAAATCAAAACCCTAATACTATTCTAGCCGCCGTCCCTTTTCTGTTAATGGTCAGAAATTTCAAACCTTCTCCATCTAACAAATCCGAATCCATTCAATAAAACCTCTCACTCCAGTTGAAGTTTTTGAAGAGAATTCTTCCCTCTTCAGATCCTTACGGATTTCAGGGTCCATCGTTGCGTGATCGTCACGTTCCAGCATCCCAAAGTCACCTCGATTCGAGCGCCCCCTAGCAGCGATCGAACTCCACCGCGTGGGGCCCCCGGGTACGCCTTCCCGTGTTCTCTGTCGTGGTGCGATCTGATCATGCCAACACTTCGAGATTTGGGAGTAATCGGGAGATCTAGTTTTGAACAAACTAGAATAACGTCGGCCTTGGTTGTCTGAAGAAGAAGAAGGGTGAAAATCTAATTTTATTATTTAATTAATTAATTTAAAATATTATTTATCCAAATAAATTCATATCTTACTCATACGGATATAGAATTGGACAATTTCAGAACCGTTGGGATCGTGAATCTGAGATCTATATTTCCGGACAGACTAGAACGAATTTGGAGCAAATCAGATTTTGGAGAAAATCCAATTCTGAATTATACCAAATTAAAAGTCACTGTGAGAATTCTACTTTTTTAATTAAAATTAATTAATTATGATTGTGTTATTACTAATTCGATGTTAAATTCTATTTGTTGTTATACGTGATTTGATCTCGGATTGATGTTGTTATGTAGATTTGTTGATTTGATGATTAATGTGTTAAAATAAAACAGTTGAAACAAAAATTTACATTTTTGTCAAAATAAAATTGTTGAAACAAAATTGGCATTTTTGTCTAAATAAAATAGTTGAAACAAAAATTTACATTTTTGTTGAAATAAAATAGTTGAAACAAAAATTTACATTTTTGTTGAAATAAAATAACTAAAACAAATTGAATCATTTTTATTTAAATAAAATAACTGAAACAAATTGAATCATTTTTGTGGAAATAAAATAGTTGAAATAAAATGAATCATTTTTGTTTAAATAAAATAGTTGAAACAAAATGAGTCATTTTTATGGAAATAAAATAGTTGAAACCTAAATATCATTTTTGTTAAAATGAAATAGTCAAAAAAAATAACGTTTTTGTTAAAAAGATTTGTGTTAAAACAAAAATAATATTTTTGTTAATTAGATTTGTGTTAAAACAAAAATATCAATTTTGTTGAAATAGATAATTGTTAACAAAATGAAGTTGTCATTTTTATTCATTTTGTTAAAATAGAATGGTTAACAAAATGAAATTTTCATTTTTATTCATTTTGTTAAAATTGAATTGTTAACAAAATGAAGTTGTCATTTTTATTCATTTTGATAAAATAGAATAGTTAACAAAAATGAAGTTATAGTTTTTATTCATTTTGTTGAAATGGAATTGTAAATAAAATAAAGTTTTCATTTTTATATGTTTTGTTGAAATAGAATTGTCAACAAAACAAAATTTCTATTTTTATACATTTTGTTGAAATAGAATTGTCAAAGAATTTTTTTTCCATTTTTATATGTTTTGTTGAAATAGAATTGTCAACAAAACAAAATTTCCATTTTTATATATTTTGTTGAAATATAATTATCAACAAAAATGAAAGAATCATTTAATCATTTTGTTGAAATAGAATTGTCAACAAAAATGAAAGAATCATTTTTAATCAGTTTGTTGAAATAGAATTGTCAACAAAACAGAATTTCCATTTTTATATGTTTTGTTGAAATAGAATTGTCAACAAAACAAAATTTCCATTTTTATTTGTTTTGTTGAACTAGAATTGTCAACAAAAATGAAAGAATCATTTTTAATCATTTTATTGAAGTAGAATTATCAACAAAAATGAAAGAATCATTTTTAATCATTTTGTTGAAATAGAATTGTCAACAAAAATGAAAGAATCATTTTTAATCATTTTGTTGAAATAGAATTATCAACAAAAATGAGAGAATCATTTTTAATCATTTTGTTGAAATAGAATTGTCAACAAAAATGAGAGAATCATTTTTAATCATTTTGTTGAAATGCAATTGTCAACAAAATAGAAATATCATTTTTATTTGTGTTGTTGAAATAGAATAGTCGATAAAATAAAAATATCAATTAAGGTTAGACTTAGAATTGTATGCAAATGAAAATGACATTTTTATCGTTATGTTATATATTAGAATTTGTATACAAATTAAAGAGACATTTTTATCTATTAAGTTATACATTAGAATTTGTATGCAAATTAACATTTTTATCGTTATGTTATATATTAGAATTTGTATATAAATTAAAGAGACATTTTTATCTGTTAAGTTATACATTAGAATTTATATGCAAATTAAAGATATATTTCTACAGTTAAGTTATACATTAGAATTTGTATGTAAAATTAAAGGTGAATTTTTACTATTAAGTTATACATTAGAATTTGTATGCAAATTAAAATAAACATTTTTATGTGTCATGTTATACATTGAAACTATATACAAATAAAAATATTTCTTTTTATTTGTTAAAGTTAAAAATAGAAATTGCATACAAATAATGAAAATAAAAATTATCTTTTTATTTGTCATTAGCAAAAATGTCATGTAAATAAATTACATTTTATTTGACACTAGAGACATATAGTGAATGAATGCAAATAAAATACATTTTTATTTTGATATTATAAACATGTAGATATGTTATGCAAATAAAATACATTTTTATTTTGATATTATAAACATGTAGATATGTTATGCAAATCAAATACATTTTTATTTGACATTATAAACATGTAGAGATGTTATGCAAATAAAACATTATTTTATTTGGCGTGTTAAACAAGCTAGTGGAATCGTCGAATGATTTATATTTGTATATAAGTATATATATATATATATATATATATATACATATATATATATATATATACGAATTAAAATTAAACGAATCGCGCGCGGTTGTTCGTGTTTCGGAGTCGTATCTTTAAACGATTATACTAAAAGATCTGACCGTCGGATTTTCCTAAAACTGGAACCTTTAGGTCCGCTTTAGGAAAATCTTTCCAATGATATAAATTTTGTTAAAATCCAACGGTTAGATTTCGAGAAATGTGTAAATCAAATTTGGGTAAAAACAACGCCAGGGCCGCCTATTGACCCGAAACGTCGTTAAATTAAATTGGGCTATTTTTATATAAATAAAAATAGTGATAAATCGTTATAAAATAATATTAACGATATGAAATGATTTAAATTATATATATGCGAGAATTATTTGAAAAGACCGAGTTCAATCTCATTTCAAATAATTATACGATGATTTAAATCGAAGATATTGAAGACTGGCGATCTTCTCATCGAATGGACGACTACTGATGCCCGCCATTAGGTAGCTCCCAGTAAAGGGTTAAAGTGGTAGTTGTCCGGACATACTTGTTGATTGTCCGGATAAGCGAGCACCTCTCTTCCGTATTGGACATATGGGATGAGGAATAAGGTGTCTCCGGTTTCGTTCAAACCCAGAACGGACTTGTAAATGAATGTGTGTGTGACATTGGATTTCATTCTATGTAAATTGATTTCTATTTAATATATATCTGTTTGGTGGCGGAGAATTTATTCTCTTGTTTAACACCCTTCTCTGAGCCGCACGAGCTCAGAGGTTATATATTGATAGTTATCGATCGCATGGCATGGATTGTCAATGTGGAATGCCAAGATGCAAATGATCAAGGCTTTTATTGAAAAGCAGAGCCTTGTGGTGGATGATCAAAGCACAGCTTATTTCGGCATAGCTTTGTGTATAGCGTAACCTCATGAGCCTCACACCCCGGTAGGAGTCAGAAACGGGATAAGGGAATGCAGGGAGTGCACATGTTTCTTTCTAGCTATAAGCGGTGTCATGGTGTAACAACCCGAAAATCTGGGCCAGTTTAAAATTTTTATTTTGGCAATTTTAGCGAATTTTGATTATTTAAAATGAAATATTTTAAATAATATCGACGAGAAATTTATTTTGAATAGAATCGAACGTATATATTATACGCGTCGTCGTTAGAATATAAATATTTATATATAATTATAAATAGAACTGAAAATGGCGCGGTAGTTCGATAATTCGATTTCAAACTTCAATTGAATGTACCGGGTGCAAAACAATCCGGATTTTAGTGAAACCAAAAATAATGGGATCTAATTGATAATATCTTTCCAACGAATCCGAATAATCAAAATTTCATAGCGGGAATCAAAAGATATGTCCAGTTGAAAATTCTGAATAGTCGCTATGGAATTCAGGCCCTAAAAAATGGACATTTTGCAAATGACCTCGGATTTCGACGAAACCAGTTTTGTTGGGTCCGGGATGTAAAGTTATTGTTAGGTTTCAAATTTCATAATTTTTCGAATCGATATGTGAGCGTGGCAAAGGAAAACGCGTTTGACCAGTTTCAGTTGATTTTAATCGACTGGAAATTGGCCATTTTTCCAACGGTCTCAGAATTCGACGAAACTAGTTTTGTTAGGACCGTATCGTTGATACGAAGCTAGAAAATATTTTTCTAGAATTTTTCTAGTTAGTATGTGACCCCGGTAATTTGAAATGTGCGTTTAAAATTCAATATAGTGATTTAAATGTAAATTCAAAAGGAAACTGATTGTAACAGTCGAATCAGCTGACGATACATGTCCCATTGTGTTCGGAATGGGGGTAGAACGTTATGGACGACAGGCGGTGGGCCTCGTTTTGGGATCATATGTAAAAGTCAACCTTTTTGAATAAATAAATAATTAAATAAATAAAAAAAAATTCTCTTTCCTATAACCTTTGGCCCCCCCCGAATTCATTGATACAGAAAAAAAAAAGAAGAATCGTTCGAATCGAACGCCGACCCCCCCCCCCCCCATCGCCTGAGCTCCGACCGCCGCCAGAGCCTCTCCGCCCCTCTCCTCCTTCTTCCCCACCTCGAGCTGCTCCTCCCACGCACCCCCTGCTCGCGAATTCCCCCCTTCTCTTCTATTTGAACGACGCCCACCGCCAGACCCTCCACCCACCTCCGCGGCTTCGATTCCGACCCCCCCCCCTGGCTTGAGGAAGCCGCCGTAACCCCCCCTCCTCCAACCTAGGTCGCTGTAAGTTTTATTATTAATATTTTATTTTTGTTTTATATTTTAATTAGGGTTTAAGTTAAAAAAAAAAAAAACTGATTTTTACATTTTAAAAACTGATTTTAAAAGCATTTTAAAAACTGATTTTAAAAGCATTTTAAAAACTGATTTTAAAGCATTTTAAAAACTGATTTTAAAAGCATTTTAAAAACTGATTTATAAAGGATTTGATTTTTTTTTTTACATATCGAATAGTAGAATAAAAATATGATTTTTATATTTTTAAAGTATTAAAAATATGATTTTTATATTTTTAAGGTATTAAAAAAAAATATAGTCTTTGCTATATAGGTGATGTCAAAATATGATTTTTGTTTATGTAAAGAGTTGAAAATATAATTTTTACATGATCGGGATATTAAAAATGTCATCTTTATATGTGTAGAAAAATAAAAATGAGATTTTTATAAAGATGAAATCTTTAAATTTGAGAAAGCAAAGTCCACGTTTTTATAAAGGCGAAATCTTTATTTTAGGAAAGGCGAAATCTTTTTATATAGTAGCGTAACTAAAAATTCGATTTTTATATATTGAACTTTGAACTAAAAATTCGATTTTTATATATTGAACTTTGAACTAAAAAATCAGATTTTTATATATTGAAAGCGAAGTCAAAATCATATTTTTATATATTGAATAGCGACGTCAAGATTCGATTTTTATTAATTGAATAACGAAGTAAAAATTCGATTTTTACATATGTAGTGGCTATGGGCAACGAAGACGACGAGGATGCGATAGCGATGAAGATTTCTATCAAGGAAGTGCCGTGGAGCTAGGATAGCTATATGTGAGAATTTCTCACCTTTCAATTTTATTTCTAGTTATATATATATACTAGGATGCAGACGGTGCTTAGTAGCACCCGACACAATCGTCCACAGACCATGGACTTGTTTGTTTGGCTGTTTGGTTATTGATTGTGATATTGGTTTGAATGTGGTTTGTGGTGTGAAAAATCGAATCGATAAATTGGTTAGGATTAGACGTGCGCCGTTATAAGGCGAAGGAGTAAGGCTAGGTTAGACTCTTACTCCAAATTTTGTGGTTTGCATAACGAAAGTGAATTTGATTGATGTGTGAATGGCGTGGGCCTTCACTAGACCGGGGATAAGGCTAGGCCTTGTCCCGTTTCTAGTATCGTGCCGTTATGCCGCCGAAATTTTCTAAAATATGTTAGAAAAATAAAAATGTCATTTATTGAATAAATGAACTGAAAAGAAAACTCATATGTTGGAATAAATATTTTATCGTTAAAAATATAGTTTTTAACGTGAATGTGAATAAAATAAAATATTCATTTACAAACCAGACGGTTTGTTTATGTACACTGATTTGACTGATATGGATTGGGACGATAAATTTTACACATCGCCCAACTGCACGAATAAAATCTGTGTTTGATTGTTTGAAACCCCACACGGGTGTTGGGATGAAATTTGAAGTTCACTCATCCTGATTGATTAAATATGTCGATCGATTGATTGACAGGCTGTTATAAGCGTTGAATATCTATATTTGGTGCTTATACAGTGTAGTGCACTTTGGTTGATGGTTGATTATTTTCAATGCTATTATACATGTGTTGTATGAAAATCCATATAATTAATTTTATATGGTAATTGATTGGGCCTCATTCCAGTTTTGAAAAAGAAATATTTGAAATAGAAATATTTGAAATAGAATATTTGAAATAGAATATTTGAAAATAGAAATTTATGAAGCCGTGTTGATTAGATTGACGCCATTTTGACGTGAACGATATTTATATCGATTTCAATCGATTTCGAAGTGAATTGAATTGAAATGAATTCAAAGTGAATTGAATTGAAAGCGATTTCGAAGTGAATTGAATTGAAACGAATTCAAAGTGAATTGAAAGCGATTTCGAAATGAATTGAATTGAAAACGAATTCAAAGTGAATTGAATTGAAAGCGATTTCGAAATGAATTGAATTGAAAACGAATTCAAAGTGAATTGAAAGTGATTTCGAAATGAATTGAATTGAAAACGAATTCAAAGTGAATTGAATTGAAAGTGATTTCGAAATGAATTGAATTGAAAGTGATTTCGAAATGAATTGAATTGAAAGTGATTTCGAAATGAATTGAATTGAAAACGATTTCGAAATGAATTGAATTGAAAACGAATTCGAATTGAATTGAAAGTGAATTGAAAATGAATTCAAATTGAATTGAAATTTGAATTGAATAGAAATGAATTTTAAAACGAATTTATAGAGAAGAATTCAATTTTGCTTTGAATTGAGATGGAAGTTGAAATAGATTTTGAAACGAATTTTAAAACTATTTATATAATTCGTTTTAAATAGAAATCGACGAAGTATATATTATATATATATTATATATATAATATAATGGCCTGAATAGAACGCGCCGCGCCGCGGCAGTTCGCGAATTTCGACCATTGATTTCAAATGGACGTTACGGGAGATCCGACCGTCGGATTCTCCTAAAACCGGAACCGTTGGGTTCGTATCGAAAAGAGCTTTCTAGCGAATGTGATAAATTAGAAATCTAACGGTTGGATTTGGAATTATGTCCAAATCAAATTGGAAAAAGGTCGCTATACGTGCAGTTCGATGGCCATTGGTGGAAATCGACTGTACGGGCCTTGATAAAATTATTAAAAATAGTAATAATTTGTGTAAAATCATAAGAAATGATTTGTGAAGATTTGGGATGAAAAACTGCATGTTTGAAAAGATAAAAATAGATTTTTATCGAAATGAGCTAGCTTTGAACTAGAATTATAATTCTATTTATTTTTAAATAAATAAATTGAATTTGAAAGGGGTTTTGAAAATAACCAAAATTTCCAATGATTGCATTGGAGTGGATTTGAATCGAAATTGTCTTCGGAATATTTCGATGTTGGAATTCGTGATTATACAGGTGTTGTTATGGAAATTTGAAAGATATATATTTATATCGTTATTTCCAATACGACATTTGTTAGTCGTAGAGTTTGATATTGAATATAAGCCGATATATTTTCTATTCAGAGCCTTGTATTGAATATCGAATGTGATTTGGGTTTGTCGTGAATGGTGTCTTCACTAACACTGTTCTTGAACCCAGTTGAGAAAAGATTAAATCTTTTTAGTAAGATTTAATGAAGTGTACCAATTGAATGATATTTAATTGGAATGGGAGTGATATTGATTTTTGGGTTTATCGTGAACCGTGTTTTAAATAACACTCGTTCTTTAATCCGATAATTAATGGAATGTGATTTTGGGTCTATCGTGAACCGTGTTTTAAATGACACTGATTCTTTAACCCAGCCGAAGATTAAAACTAAGTGGAGTTTTAATGAATCTTTAATTAGATTGAAAAGATCGAGAATGGAGTATCACCAGTTTTACTCCAGGCGATAGTTAAATCTTTAATTAGATTTGAACGTGAAATGGTAATTGAATTACCGATAACACTGTGGTGTTAGATATGAAGTACTACCAGTTTTACTTCTTGGGATGAATAGGTTGGGATTGGGAAATAAAATAAATGATTACTTCGGTGTGGTTCGCTAATCCCGACTAGTTTGAATTGATATTCAAAGGAGATTAAAGAATAAATTTAAAGAATTTATCTTGGATAAAATTAATGGGAACTTTTCCCAAAGTATAGGAATATTTGAATAAAAGAATATTCTGAATTGGAATGAGGCGTATGTTGTGTTTGTGTAACACTTTTATAATATATACGCGAGTTATTCAGAAAGACCGGGTTTATCCCATTTTGAATAACTGATTCGACGTGGTGTCGAAGGTGAAGACGGTGGTCGAAGACCGGAAGTCTTCACGTCGTTTGGGTGATAACTGATGATCTTGATTGGGCTGTACACCCAAGAAGATGGAAACAGTTGGTGATCGTCCAGACGTACTTGGAGATCGATGGAGATGCGGGGTACTAGGTGCCTCCGGTTTCGTTCAGACCCAGAACGGACTTGTAAATGGACTGTGTGTCTGACATTGGATTTCATTCTGTGTGACTGATATCGGTTGCATAGAGTGGTTTGCCTGTGTGGCATGCTAAGATGCAAATGATCAAGGCTTCTGTTGAAAAGCAAAGTCTTGTGGTGATGATCAAAGCACAGCCTGTGTGGCACAGCTTTGTGTAACGTGAATTCGCGAGCCTCGCACCCCGGTTGTGAACCAAAAACGGGAGAGGACATCAGGGAGGACTTGCGTTTCTTTCTAGCTAGAAGTGGCGTCAGTGGTTTTACACGCCCTGACGAGTTTGACTTATGTGGTTGTTGCTGTTGCGAGGCGCCTCGGTTATATCGGTTTCGGCCGATGCATTCTGGTCGGCTGACGGACCAGACTTACACCCCATAGGGTGGGGAGACGTAGTGTTCAGGCATAATAATCCACATCGGTGGACCGGCCCTGACGATCTAAAGGGTTGATGCGTTCTGATCCTGTGGCTCGGGCTAGAGAGTCACGAATCGGTAGAGGACTATCTTTTGCCTCGGTTCATAGACGGAAATCCAATTTCCAAATACGTGACATTTGCGGTTTTATTTGTAAACCTATATATGGCGACATGATATATGGTACCCATGCCGCCTATGATTGATACTTATGATTTGAAGTTGTTTTATACACTATGCACTTATAATAGTATCAAATGATTTGTTTTCAACGTATCAAGCATTCTTGGCTATTATAAGGTAAAAACCCTATCCTCCGGCTTGCGATTGCATTGTGTGATGGGAACTGGGTCTTATAATAGCTTCATTCTTCTTTATTTAGCATTGCGTTGTTGTTTTATGCACTTGTATTCTTGGGAGGAAACCCGTTCCGTGTTATACGGCGTGGTCCCTTGATTTACCTTTGAAAATAAAGATTAATAACTGTTTTAGTTCTCACACCAGTCACATGACTGACCTGGAGTTTATTGTTTTAACCTAAACTCTGGGTGCCCCTATTTTTGACACGGGCAGCTAGTAGTTTTGGTTTTGCAGATTTATATTCACAGGATCCTGGTTCACAGCTGGAACGATATCCGGAAAGCTTTGTATCCGTATATCTCTTCTAGTTGTGTATTGTATTATTTTCCGCTGCTATGTATTTAAATGTAATTTAAATCTCTGATATTTCTGTGTAATATTCATTTGTACCCTGTATATTCTTGTATTCTGATGCATTGTTGTAATATACAATGAAATGTTCTTCTGTATGCGTTCTATTTTGTCGTGTTCTCAAACGATAGGGCGTTTCGAACGGCCTGGATCGGTTTAGCGACTGGTTCGGACCGAGCGAGATTCCTTGCCGCCACATTTGGTATCAGAGCTTTGGTTTACAAAGCTCAGAGAACAAGACGCATTAGAAACGTACGAAAGAATTCATCAGATATTGGATTAGAAATATCCAATGGGAATGACTCGTTAGAGATGGGGTCAGTAGTATCCTAGAACGAGTGTGAAGAGTATATTTTTCAAATGAAAACAATTTTGTTTTGAAAATTTAAAATCAATTATTCGTATTTGATTATCTATTTATATTGATGTGGACAATCCAGTATATATAGATTTTGCGTATACGTCTGATCCGCGTGTATTCGAAATTTTAATATACTGGATAGATGTAGATTCACACTCTAGTCGCCCGGAGATGATTCTGATGATTGTAGCTACATCATCAGAATTAGAGTTCGTGTGTCGAAGGTGTGATATTTATATATTTCCTATTGACTGGTGTGAGAACCAAAATTAGATAGGGCCTATTGTTGTGATTTGGCATCAAAAACATGATTTTAACTTATATATCAAAATTATGAATTTGAAAACTCTAATTCACTAATTGATTGATGTTTGTGTTGTTTGTTAAATTGTTTGATAATTTTTAACCAATTAGCCTAATTGAATCACATATTGACTTATATTGAAGATTGGTCGCATTTGCTTGCATACATGTATATCTTTTGAACAGGTCATAGCAAGGAGGCTAGAGCCAGAGAATAAAATTTGTTTGCCCGACAAATAGGTACATGTTTACTACATAATTTCCTGTTTTGTTTGGGTGATGATGATTTTGTGAGCCTATTGGCTAGCCGCTTGGCTTTTTCTTTTTCTTTTTGAGATCTGAAGGACCGGGGAAGCTATTTGAAATTCCCCGATGCTCCCATTGCAGGGGAGGTTATGGCGAAATTTTTCGAAAATTTAGGGTGTTAGCCAAATTTTTGAAATTTTGAAAATTCTCAGAAACTAAAGAGTTGGAGAATGGAAGCCAGATCGAACGTAGAGCTTATTAATCAAACCACTTTCGACTTTGTTCCTTTTCGGGGACGAAAAGTTTTAAGTGGGGGAGATTGTAACAACCCGAAAATCTGGGCCAGTTTAAAATTTTTATTTTGGCAATTTTAGCGAATTTTGATTATTTAAAATGAAATATTTTAAATAATATCGACGAGAAATTTATTTTGAATAGAATCGAACGTATATATTATACGCGTCGTCGTTAGAATATAAATATTTATATATAATTATAAATAGAACTGAAAATGGCGCGGTAGTTCGATAATTCGATTTCAAACTTCAATTGAATGTACCGGGTGCAAAACAATCCGGATTTTAGTGAAACCAAAAATAATGGGATCTAATTGATAATATCTTTCCAACGAATCCGAATAATCAAAATTTCATAGCGGGAATCAAAAGATATGTCCAGTTGAAAATTCTGAATAGTCGCTATGGAATTCAGGCCCTAAAAAATGGACATTTTGCAAATGACCTCGGATTTCGACGAAACCAGTTTTGTTGGGTCCGGGATGTAAAGTTATTGTTAGGTTTCAAATTTCATAATTTTTCGAATCGATATGTGAGCGTGGCAAAGGAAAACGCGTTTGACCAGTTTCAGTTGATTTTAATCGACTGGAAATTGGCCATTTTTCCAACGGTCTCAGAATTCGACGAAACTAGTTTTGTTAGGACCGTATCGTTGATACGAAGCTAGAAAATATTTTTCTAGAATTTTTCTAGTTAGTATGTGACCCCGGTAATTTGAAATGTGCGTTTAAAATTCAATATAGTGATTTAAATGTAAATTCAAAAGGAAACTGATTGTAACAGTCGAATCAGCTGACGATACATGTCCCATTGTGTTCGGAATGGGGGTAGAACGTTATGGACGACAGGCGGTGGGCCTCGTTTTGGGATCATATGTAAAAGTCAACCTTTTTGAATAAATAAATAATTAAATAAAAAAAAAAAAAAAAATTCTCTTTCCTATAACCTTTGGCCCCCCCCCCGAATTCATTGATACAGAAAAAAAAAAAAGAAGAATCGTTCGAATCGAACGCCGACCCCCCCCCCCCATCGCCTGAGCTCCGACCGCCGCCAGAGCCTCTCCGCCCCTCTCCTCCTTCTTCCCCACCTCGAGCTGCTCCTCCCACGCACCCCCTGCTCGCGAATTCCCCCCTTCTCTTCTATTTGAACGACGCCCACCGCCAGACCCTCCACCCACCTCCGCGGCTTCGATTCCGACCCCCCCCTGGCTTGAGGAAGCCGCCGTAACCCCCCCTCCTCCAACCTAGGTCGCTGTAAGTTTTATTATTAATATTTTATTTTTGTTTTATATTTTAATTAGGGTTTAAGTTAAAAAAAAAAAAAACTGATTTTTACATTTTAAAAACTGATTTTAAAAGCATTTTAAAAACTGATTTTAAAAGCATTTTAAAAACTGATTTTAAAGCATTTTAAAAACTGATTTTAAAAGCATTTTAAAAACTGATTTATAAAGGATTTGATTTTTTTTTTTTACATATCGAATAGTAGAATAAAAATATGATTTTTATATTTTTAAAGTATTAAAAATATGATTTTTATATTTTTAAGGTATTAAAAAAAATATAGTCTTTGCTATATAGGTGATGTCAAAATATGATTTTTGTTTATGTAAAGAGTTGAAAATATAATTTTTACATGATCGGGATATTAAAAATGTCATCTTTATATGTGTAGAAAAATAAAAATGAGATTTTTATAAAGATGAAATCTTTAAATTTGAGAAAGCAAAGTCCACGTTTTTATAAAGGCGAAATCTTTATTTTAGGAAAGGCGAAATCTTTTTATATAGTAGCGTAACTAAAAATTCGATTTTTATATATTGAACTTTGAACTAAAATTTCGATTTTTATATATTGAACTTTGAACTAAAAAATCAGATTTTTATATATTGAAAGCGAAGTCAAAATCATATTTTTATATATTGAATAGCGACGTCAAGATTCGATTTTTATTAATTGAATAACGAAGTAAAAATTCGATTTTTACATATGTAGTGGCTATGGGCAACGAAGACGACGAGGATGCGATAGCGATGAAGATTTCTATCAAGGAAGTGCCGTGGAGCTAGGATAGCTATATGTGAGAATTTCTCACCTTTCAATTTTATTTCTAGTTATATATATATACTAGGATGCAGACGGTGCTTAGTAGCACCCGACACAATCGTCCACAGACCATGGACTTGTTTGTTTGGCTGTTTGGTTATTGATTGTGATATTGGTTTGAATGTGGTTTGTGGTGTGAAAAATCGAATCGATAAATTGGTTAGGATTAGACGTGCGCCGTTATAAGGCGAAGGAGTAAGGCTAGGTTAGACTCTTACTCCAAATTTTGTGGTTTGCATAACGAAAGTGAATTTGATTGATGTGTGAATGGCGTGGGCCTTCACTAGACCGGGGATAAGGCTAGGCCTTGTCCCGTTTCTAGTATCGTGCCGTTATGCCGCCGAAATTTTCTAAAATATGTTAGAAAAATAAAAATGTCATTTATTGAATAAATGAACTGAAAAGAAAACTCATATGTTGGAATAAATATTTTATCGTTAAAAATATAGTTTTTAACGTGAATGTGAATAAAATAAAATATTCATTTACAAACCAGACGGTTTGTTTATGTACACTGATTTGACTGATATGGATTGGGACGATAAATTTTACACATCGCCCAACTGCATGAATAAAATCTGTGTTTGATTGTTTGAAACCCCACACGGGTGTTGGGATGAAATTTGAAGTTCACTCATCCTGATTGATTAAATATGTCGATCGATTGATTGACAGGCTGTTATAAGCGTTGAATATCTATATTTGGTGCTTATACAGTGTAGTGCACTTTGGTTGATGGTTGATTATTTTCAATGCTATTATACATGTGTTGTATGAAAATCCATATAATTAATTTTATATGGTAATTGATTGGGCCTCATTCCAGTTTTGAAAAAGAAATATTTGAAATAGAAATATTTGAAATAGAATATTTGAAATAGAATATTTGAAAATAGAAATTTATGAAGCCGTGTTGATTAGATTGACGCCATTTTGACGTGAACGATATTTATATCGATTTCAATCGATTTCGAAGTGAATTGAATTGAAATGAATTCAAAGTGAATTGAATTGAAAGCGATTTCGAAGTGAATTGAATTGAAACGAATTCAAAGTGAATTGAAAGCGATTTCGAAATGAATTGAATTGAAAACGAATTCAAAGTGAATTGAATTGAAAGCGATTTCGAAATGAATTGAATTGAAAACGAATTCAAAGTGAATTGAAAGTGATTTCGAAATGAATTGAATTGAAAACGAATTCAAAGTGAATTGAATTGAAAGTGATTTCGAAATGAATTGAATTGAAAGTGATTTCGAAATGAATTGAATTGAAAGTGATTTCGAAATGAATTGAATTGAAAACGATTTCGAAATGAATTGAATTGAAAACGAATTCGAATTGAATTGAAAGTGAATTGAAAATGAATTCAAATTGAATTGAAATTTGAATTGAATAGAAATGAATTTTAAAACGAATTTATAGAGAAGAATTCAATTTTGCTTTGAATTGAGATGGAAGTTGAAATAGATTTTGAAACGAATTTTAAAACTATTTATATAATTCGTTTTAAATAGAAATCGACGAAGTATATATTATATATATATTATATATATAATATAATGGCCTGAATAGAACGCGCCGCGCCGCGGCAGTTCGCGAATTTCGACCATTGATTTCAAATGGACGTTACGGGAGATCCGACCGTCGGATTCTCCTAAAACCGGAACCGTTGGGTTCGTATCGAAAAGAGCTTTCTAGCGAATGTGATAAATTAGAAATCTAACGGTTGGATTTGGAATTATGTCCAAATCAAATTGGAAAAAGGTCGCTATACGTGCAGTTCGATGGCCATTGGTGGAAATCGACTGTACGGGCCTTGATAAAATTATTAAAAATAGTAATAATTTGTGTAAAATCATAAGAAATGATTTGTGAAGATTTGGGATGAAAAACTGCATGTTTGAAAAGATAAAAATAGATTTTTATCGAAATGAGCTAGCTTTGAACTAGAATTATAATTCTATTTATTTTTAAATAAATAAATTGAATTTGAAAGGGGTTTTGAAAATAACCAAAATTTCCAATGATTGCATTGGAGTGGATTTGAATCGAAATTGTCTTCGGAATATTTCGATGTTGGAATTCGTGATTATACAGGTGTTGTTATGGAAATTTGAAAGATATATATTTATATCGTTATTTCCAATACGACATTTGTTAGTCGTAGAGTTTGATATTGAATATAAGCCGATATATTTTCTATTCAGAGCCTTGTATTGAATATCGAATGTGATTTGGGTTTGTCGTGAATGGTGTCTTCACTAACACTGTTCTTGAACCCAGTTGAGAAAAGATTAAATCTTTTTAGTTAGATTTAATGAAGTGTACCAATTGAATGATATTTAATTGGAATGGGAGTGATATTGATTTTTGGGTTTATCGTGAACCGTGTTTTAAATAACACTCGTTCTTTAATCCGATAATTAATGGAATGTGATTTTGGGTCTATCGTGAACCGTGTTTTAAATGACACTGATTCTTTAACCCAGCCGAAGATTAAAACTAAGTGGAGTTTTAATGAATCTTTAATTAGATTGAAAAGATCGAGAATGGAGTATCACCAGTTTTACTCCAGGCGATAGTTAAATCTTTAATTAGATTTGAACGTGAAATGGTAATTGAATTACCGATAACACTGTGGTGTTAGATATGAAGTACTACCAGTTTTACTTCATGGGATGAATAGGTTGGGATTGGGAAATAAAATAAATGATTACTTCGGTGTGGTTCGCTAATCCCGACTAGTTTGAATTGATATTCAAAGGAGATTAAAGAATAAATTTAAAGAATTTATCTTGGATAAAATTAATGGGAACTTTTCCCAAAGTATAGGAATATTTGAATAAAAGAATATTCTGAATTGGAATGAGGCGTATGTTGTGTTTGTGTAACACTTTTATAATATATACGCGAGTTATTCAGAAAGACCGGGTTTATCCCATTTTGAATAACTGATTCGACGTGGTGTCGAAGGTGAAGACGGTGGTCGAAGACCGGAAGTCTTCACGTCGTTTGGGTGATAACTGATGATCTTGATTGGGCTGTACACCCAAGAAGATGGAAACAGTTGGTGATCGTCCAGACGTACTTGGAGATCGATGGAGATGCGGGGTACTAGGTGCCTCCGGTTTCGTTCAGACCCAGAACGGACTTGTAAATGGACTGTGTGTCTGACATTGGATTTCATTCTGTGTGACTGATATCGGTTGCATAGAGTGGTTTGCCTGTGTGGCATGCTAAGATGCAAATGATCAAGGCTTCTGTTGAAAAGCAAAGTCTTGTGGTGATGATCAAAGCACAGCCTGTGTGGCACAGCTTTGTGTAACGTGAATTCGCGAGCCTCGCACCCCGGTTGTGAACCAAAAACGGGAGAGGACATCAGGGAGGACTTGCGTTTCTTTCTAGCTAGAAGTGGCGTCAGTGGTTTTACACGCCCTGACGAGTTTGACTTATGTGGTTGTTGCTGTTGCGAGGCGCCTCGGTTATATCGGTTTCGGCCGATGCATTCTGGTCGGCTGACGGACCAGACTTACACCCCATAGGGTGGGGAGACGTAGTGTTCAGGCATAATAATCCACATCGGTGGACCGGCCCTGACGATCTAAAGGGTTGATGCGTTCTGATCCTGTGGCTCGGGCTAGAGAGTCACGAATCGGTAGAGGACTATCTTTTGCCTCGGTTCATAGACGGAAATCCAATTTCCAAATACGTGACATTTGCGGTTTTATTTGTAAACCTATATATGGCGACATGATATATGGTACCCATGCCGCCTATGATTGATACTTATGATTTGAAGTTGTTTTATACACTATGCACTTATAATAGTATCAAATGATTTGTTTTCAACGTATCAAGCATTCTTGGCTATTATAAGGTAAAAACCCTATCCTCCGGCTTGCGATTGCATTGTGTGATGGGAACTGGGTCTTATAATAGCTTCATTCTTCTTTATTTAGCATTGCGTTGTTGTTTTATGCACGTGTATTCTTGGGAGGAAACCCGTTCCGTGTTATACGGCGTGGTCCCTTGATTTACCTTTGAAAATAAAGATTAATAACTGTTTTAGTTCTCACACCAGTCACATGACTGACCTGGAGTTTATTGTTTTAACCTAAACTCTGGGTGCCCCTATTTTTGACACGGGCAGCTAGTAGTTTTGGTTTTGCAGATTTATATTCACAGGATCCTGGTTCACAGCTGGAACGATATCCGGAAAGCTTTGTATCCGTATATCTCTTCTAGTTGTGTATTGTATTATTTTCCGCTGCTATGTATTTAAATGTAATTTAAATCTCTGATATTTCTGTGTAATATTCATTTGTACCCTGTATATTCTTGTATTCTGATGCATTGTTGTAATATACAATGAAATGTTCTTCTGTATGCGTTCTATTTTGTCGTGTTCTCAAACGATAGGGCGTTTCGAACGGCCTGGATCGGTTTAGCGACTGGTTCGGACCGAGCGAGATTCCTTGCCGCCACACATGGTATGGAGCCCAGACATTTTTACTTATGTGGATGATGGATTACGAGGCCTCAGATATATTGGTCGATAGTGGCCAATTGATAGGTCCAATTAGGACCGGGAAACGTGCGTTCAGGAATTGCCAATCCACTAAAGTATTTGCGGACCGGCCCTACATGATCCAAGGGTTCGCCAGCATCCAAATCCTGAGACATTTGCTAGAGTGTCTCGAATGGGTAAGGAGATCATCCCCAGCCTTGACTCATGATGGAAACCCAATTTCCAATACGACATTACGGTTTTGATTGTAAACCTATATACGGTGATATAGTAGGATTGGGTACTATGCCGTCTAGGATTGATACATTTATTTTGAAAGTATCTTTAAAACTGATTAGACACTAATAATGATATTAAATACTATTTTATACGTACCAAGCGTGTTTGATCATTGTAAGGTAAAACTCTATCCTCCGGTTTGCGTTGCATTGTGTGATAAGCATTGCGTTGTTTTGGATAAAAGTTTATTTAAATTATGCACTAACAATCCAATGGAGTAAACCCGTTCCACGTTAGCGGCATGGTCCTGTGATTAGCCATATTATTAGGTAGGTTAAGTAATATTTCTCATACAAGTCCCATGACTGACTCGTAGTTTGTTTCACTTGCAAACTCGGGTGCCCTTATTTTTACACGGGCAACCAAGTGACAGGTATCAGGTTATTTTGGACATGTGCTGGATTGGAGTATGCTTATGGACAGAAGACGAAAATCATTTCTATATTTTATTTGTATTTGAGACATTTAGACATAATTTATCTATGTTGTACTTGATGGTGTTTAGACTTATTTCCATCCGCTGAGACTTTTATATGTTAAGTTGTATCCTGTAACTCACTCTGATGTTATGATGTGATGAAATTTCTATTTTCCGCTGCTCTGACTTATGTTATTATGCTGTTATCTGAGATCTGTTGTTGTTGTAAATATGTTATATTCCAATGATTATACTTGCTTTCGTACTACGGGAGTTTGGTGTTATCACAGTAATCCCCCACTTAAAAACTTTTCGTCCTCGAAAAGGAAACAATAGTAAAGTATGAAACAAAACGGAAAACGCAAAATATTGTAAATGTACCTCAATACAAGGGCTACTCGGAGATATCCACTCTACACTTGGGATAAGCCTGTTTGATATTATTCTCTGTCTCCCATGTACAGTCTCTCGGATCCCAACTCCACTGCACTTTGACTAAGTGGATCCTCTTGTTCCTCAGAATCCTGGTTTCTTTGTCAACAATTTTTACTGGCTCCCTTCTTACTTCTAAGCTCGGGGTAATCTCCAAATATTGTTGTGGTGCTTCCTCCACAATCAAGTCTGGATCATGTATATGCTTCCGGAGCTGAGACACATGGAATACATCATGTACCCCTGGCAACCAGTCAGGCAACTGAACCCTATAAGCGAGAGTTTCAATCTTTTCGAGAATAGGAAATGGACCAATGAATCTCGGTGTCAACTTCCTAGTCTTCCCAAAACGAATTACTCCTCTCAATGAGGAAACCCTCAAGTACACATAATCACCAACAGAGAATTCTAAATCCCTTCTTCGTGAGTCTGCATAGCTCTTCTATCGGCTCTGAGCAGTCAGAAGCCGCTTCTTAATAAAATCAACTTTATCTGAAGCTTCACGTATCATGTCGGGACCCAATACTAACTGATTCCCTGGTTCCACCCAACATGCGGAAGATCTGCATGGCCTACCATATATTGCTTCAAATGGCGACATTTGCAAGCTTGCTTGGCAACTGTTATTATAAGAGAACTCAACCAAATGCAAGTGATCTTCCCATGACCTCCAAAATCAAGAATGCATGCCCACAACAAGTCTTCCAATATACGGTTCACCCTCTCAGTCTGGCCATCTGTCTGAGGGTGATAAGCGGTGCTCAGATTCAACTTTGTACCCAGCTCCTCTTGGAATGTTTCCCAGAATTTACTAGCAAATATCAGATCATAATCACTAACAATGCTACTGGGAACTCCATGTAGTCTGACAATCTCTCTGAAACAAAGCTGCGCCAGACTTCAAGCTATTCTATTAGATCGGAGAAGAATAAAATAGTCGGTCTTCATGAAATGATCTACAATCACCCATATACTGTCATTCCATTTCCTAGTCCGGGACAAGCCATCAATGAAGTCCATAGAAATTTAATCCCGTTTCCAATTTGGGACCTCTAGTTGTTGCAACAATCCCGCGAGCTTCTGTTGATCGCTTTTGACTTGCTGATAAGTGGAACATCTGCCAACATATATGGAAATGTCCCTCTTCATCGCCTTCCACCAGAATGTGCACTTAAGATCGTGATACATCTTACTTACTTCTATATGGATGCTAAGTTTAGATATGTGACATTCATCCATTAGTTCTCTTTTGAGCTCAGGAATATCCGGCACACAGATTCGCCCTTGCAATCTAAGAGTCCCCTTGCTGTCAATTTGGAAGCTTGAAGCTTCGCCCTTTCGAACTCGCTCGCTAATCATCTGAATAAACTTATCGTCTTTCTAAAGACAAGAGATCTTATCAATTAATGAAGGCATAATGATAAGATTGGCGAGGACCGCATTCTTCCTGCCGAGCGCATCGGCTACAATATTGGCTTTCCCTGGAGTATAAAAGATGTCCAGATCATATGCCGCAAGAAATTCCAACCAATGTTGCTGCCTCAAATTCAAGTCCCTTTGGGTGAACAGATATTTCATGGATTTATGATCTGTATATAATTCGAACTTCTCACCCAAAAGATAGTGCCTCCATATCTTTAAAGCAAATACGATGGCCAAAAACTGAAGATCATGAGTGGGGTAACCCTTCTCATGCGGCTTCAACTGACGGCTAATATAAGCAACTACTTTGCCTCTTTGCATTAACACCGCTCCAATACCTTCAATAGAAGCATCAGTATAGACTATCAAATCTTGGTTGCCATCAATAATGGTCAAATAGGAGCAGTGGTCAACCTCAATTTCAGCTCTTGGAAAGCTGCTTCACATTCAGGTGTCTAATTAAACTTTGTATGCTTCTTGGTAAGCTTCATCAATGGACAAGATAGCTTCAAAAAATCTTTAACGATTTTGCGACAATAGCCAACCAATCCTAGAAAACTTTTGACTTCTATAGGAGTGCTAGGCTGCTTCCAATCTCGGATGGCTGAGATCTCGCCTTGGTCTACTGAAATTCCTTTCTTAGATACAACATGACAGAGGAACTTCACTTCTTTTTTCCAGAATATGCACTTAGAGAATTTAGCTTTCAACACATTCTTTCTCAGAATTTACAAAACTTCTTTTAAATGCTTTTCATGCTCAGCCGTGGATTTAGAGAAGATTAAGATGTCGTCGATGAAAACCAGCACGAATTTAAGACATCATGGAATACTCTGTTCATCAGATCGACAAAGTAAGTAGGAGCGTTACATAAACCAAATGACATTACTAACCACTCATAGAATAAGTTTGGACCTCTAAAAGCTGTCAAAGGAACACATTCTTTGGCAATATGCAATTGATGAAAACCTGTAGCTAGGTCCATTCTAGAGAATACTTGCGCTCCATTCAAGCGGTCCAATAGATCATCAATACGCTACAATGGATATTTATTTTTCAGTGCTTGTTTATTGAGGTCACAGTAATCCACACATAGTCTGAGAGTACCGTCCGACTTTGGGACAAACATTACTGCTCCACCCCAATTTGAGAAGCTAGGCCTAATCAGACCTTTCCACAAAAGCTGTTTAGTTTGATTGCTTAGTTCTTCTTTATCTTTCAGCGCCATCCTCCGAATTGCGTGCACCACGGGCCTTGCATTCAGAACTAAGTAAATTCTGAAGTCGATTTCTCTTCGCGGAGTTAAGCTATCGACTTCTTCGAACAGATCCGCATAATCTTTGACAATAGGAATATCCTCAATAGAAGCAGGAGTAACTTCTAGAGATGACCAGAATTCTTTCCTATCAGTTGCTGAGTCGTGACATGGTATAGCAATAATATCTCCGAATTTGGTTTTAATTTTGACTATTATTTCAACGCACAATACCTCAGCCTCATATTTCTTTAGTCAATCCAGTCCAAGTATGATATCATATCCGGAAAAATTCATAATGATTAAGTCAAAAGGGAATTGTAAATAGGAATAAGAAACATGCACTCTACAATATAGACTGAGAACAAGAGAGCTTCCTATCAGACTTCGGACACTAATCGATTCTTTAAGGTTTCTTGGTTTCAGTTTTAAATTTTTAATTGTGTTACTAGAAATGAAACTTCGTGATGCGGCAGTGTCAAACAATACTGTAACAGGAATATTCTTAACAGTAAGGGTACCTCCCAAAACATTTGGTTTACCTGCTCCCTTGGAAGAAGTTGTTGCAGCTGCTCCATCGTATACATGAGCCACCTCGTATTTCTTCAGCAGTGGACAGTTCTTGATAAGATGCCCTAGCTTGTGGCAATTAAAGCATTCCCTAGTACCGCGAGAATTCTGGCTGGGCCCTGACTCATTTCTCCTTGGCCTTTTTGGAGCTATACATTCTTAATCAAAGTGTCCCATTTTCTGGCAGTTAAAGCACCTGACTTTGGCTTTCTTACTTCCTTGAGGCTTGGCGGCTGAAGAGTTGCTCGCCTCCGGCTTCTTGTCATACTGCTTCCTCTTGTTGTTAGTTTGATTCTTCTCCCGATATTGCTGAGAATTCTTGTCACTTTCTTCATATCAACAAGCCATGTCAACCACCTCATTAAATGGAAACTTGATATATGTTGTTACTCTGTTAAGATACTTCCTTGAAAGGCCATTAATGAATCTCTTATTCTTCTGGAATGGGTCCTGAATTAATTCAGGAGCATATCGTGAAAGCTCCTCAAATTCCCGCACATACTCAGAAACAGTTCGGTCTCCTTGTTGCAAGTTAGCAAACTGATCATGAAGACACTCGACATCTTGCCGAGGAATGAATTTCTCATTAAAGAGCTCCTTGAATTTTGTCCAAGACATGTCGTCATCAGTACCTCCAATCGTAACAATCTTCCACCAATTTTGAGCCTCATCCTTCAGTAGCCACGATGCAATGAATTGCTTATGGTGGTCTTCAAGTTCCAAGCCTCCAAATATCTTCTCACATGTCTTGAGCCATGCCTGAGCTTCCATCACTGTCTCATGGCCCCTGAACGGCATGCCACCCAAATTCCTGAACTTCATAACTACTTTGTCCATGTCAAAAGGCTGCGGGGGTGGAGGTGGTGGTGGTGCTACTGCCTCTCGATTGAACTGATCCTGAGCAGTGGAGGTTTCACCCCTTCCCGATCCTCTGGGTCCGCCTCTTCCTCTGGCTCTAGCTCTTGTACTCATTTTTCAGTCAGTTCTGTACCATCAAGGAAAGAGTCAGAGCAACAGAAATGAAAATTGTAAAGGAAAGTTATAAGTAAAGGACATATGGAAAGATGATGATGTAATGGTTGATTAATATATGCTATTCCGTTGTCCTCATTCTAGGACTTTACTAATCTTGTCTCTAATGAGCTATTCGCCTGAGAATACTGCTGATTCTATCTACATGAATTGCTTTAAATATGTTATACTCCGAAGCTAAGGTCAACCATTAGCTCTGATACCAACTGTAATAACCCCAAACTCCAGTAGTATGAAAGCAAGGATAATCATTGGAATATAACATATTTACAACAATAGCAGATCTCAGATAATAGTATAATACATAAATCACAGCAGCGGAAAACAGAAATGTCATCACGTCAGAACATCAGAGTGCACAGTTCCAGGATATAATTTAGCATATAAAGTCTCAGCAGATAGAAATAAGTCTAAACACCATCAAGTACAACATAGATAAATGATGTCTAAATGTCTCAAATAGAAATAAAAGATAGAAATGATCTTCATCTTCTATCCATAAGCATTCTCCAATCCAGCACATGTCCAAAATAACCTGATATCTGTCACTTGGCTGCCCATGTAAAAATAAGGGCACTCGAGTTTGCAAGTGAAGCAAAGTACGAGTCAGTCATGGGACTGGTATGAGAAATCTTACTTAACCTATCTAATAATAAGCCTAATCACACGACCAGCCACTAATGCGGGACGAGTTTACTCCATTGGATTGCCAGTGCATAATTTAAATATATCCAAAATAACACAATGCTTTTTAGAAAATGAAATCATTATGTAACGACCCAGTTTTTGATCGATTAAGTTTAAATATTTAATGTTTGTTTTAAATATTTAGTTGATAATATAAATTAATTTTTATATTGAGTTATCGATTTAATAATTGAATATAATTTAATCTAGAATATATCGAATTATTGTAATTTGAAATATAATTGAAATCAAAGTTAAAAACTGAATCAAAATGATCCAGATGATAAGTAGGAATTTTATTTGATATATACGATAATAAATAATGATTTATTATCAAAGAATTTGTGGTTTTCGAATTTAAATTACATTATATGGTATATATGTTGAAATTAAATTTCAGAATATTTACTGTTGAGTTCATAATAGGGTTATTATATTGAAATGTCGGTCGGTACGCTAGAATAGCGGTTCACGATTTTTAATTGTGAACCCCGAGATATTTATAATGGATAAGATCAAAATTAAATCGAAAATGAAACCCGTATCTATTTCAAAAGGATAAAAATCTCTTTATTTCAAATCGCATTTAGTTAAAATGTACCTAACGTATCACCTAAAGTAGTACGTTGTGCAGACTTAATTCCTTCTTGCTTAAGCCTCTTCCTTTATAAAATACGATGACTCCGCTCCCTGTTCTTTCTTTGAATTCATACTCAGGCAAGGTAAACTTCAGAACTTAAGAGGTAAGTAAAACATGGTTGATCCTTAATCTAAATAAAATAGGGTCTCCATATCTCCTCTTTTTTTTTCATTCATTCGTAGCTACTAAAAAAGAAAATGGTTCCTGCTGCTCTTCTTCATTACAAATCCGCACCCTTATCTTTGCAAATCGGAATTTCCACAAAGTAAAAAGGGCCGCTCCACTCTAATCAAAATCCAAATCACAAATCGCGATCTGAGAACCGCGATACATTCCTGGAGCTCGTACAAGAAGAAGACGCTCATGAATCTAGAAGGAGGAGGGTGCCGTTGTCATCGTGTGCTGGTCAGAGGGGTTTCGCCCTTTTTATGGTTCGCGCGATGAGGAATGCGATGGAATCTCGACTTCGAACTCACCTACGATAGAGTTTGCAGTTCTGGCAACGTGGAGGGAGTGAAGTCGATGTTGCGTTCGATGGTGGAGTCTGCGTTGGTGCTGGGTGACTGAGGAAGTGCCGAAGTGAAATAGAAGTAATGACAGGAGCATGATTTTTTTGGGAAGCTGGGTATTTACTTTAAGGGGGAAGTTGATGAGAGGATGTTGGATGGTGGCGTGGTGATACTGGAGGCGAGTATACAACCCGTGAATTTTATGGTGGAGGACATATGTGTGATTAAGGGAATGGATGTCACCGTGAAAAGGGTAAGAGTACAAATAAAAACTGGATTGTTTAGCTTATATTCTATATATAGTTATAAATGTTGCTGAGATGCGATGAGATTTAGAAGGCATTAATTATGTACAGAAGTTGATCAAGGATGGTTATTTGCCTGATTCAGGTTTGTATCGAATAATGATTGGCATTCTTATGAGAGGAGAAAAGAATAAGAAGATTAATGAAAAACGGTTAAGGATATGGATGTAATTTATATAATGAACCCTAAGGTGGTTTCAAGCCATCAAAGTGGCGGAAATAGTGAATGATTGTAGCAACTTCGACATTTTTAATTCGGGATGTTGGAAGTTAAAAATTGCATGGGATTAGATTTTTAAGGTAACAAATTTAATTAATTTCTTACTTATATCAATTAATTTATTATATATATGTTAGATCCCATATAAAAATAAAGGAAAATTCCAATTGTTACAAGGTCAAAATATGCAAGACAAGTTGAGTTGGAATTATAGCTTTGAAATTAACTAGCAGAGATTTAAATTGGATATTTGGCAAATAAGAATAGGTGAGTAAATCTCACTCAAATTTACTATTTAGAATCATTTTTAATCGTTAAAAATAATTGTTGGTTGCTTGGATGCGTTTAAATATTTTTGTGGTTACTATATATTAGTTATTTAGGCTTGGTTGTGGCTATTATATATATATATATTGGTGGTTGGATAGTTCCCGCAGTACCATTAGCGGATGCCCGCAGTATCATTAGCGGATGACCCTATACGCCCTTACGCTATGATAGTGGATGACCGTCTATACCGCAATAACCTACCTCGAAGTAGCATGGGTATTATTTGTGTGACTAACATCTGTGGATGCAGGAAAACAGGTTGGAGGAATCCAACCGGATTCCTCAAAAATATTATCATTAGTTTGGTTTAATATATGTTATCTTATATGATGTGTTAGAAAAACCGGTGATTTGACAATTTGGTATTTTGGATGTTTGAAATATCACTGGGCCAAAATGGTAATTTATAGAAATATCGTAAATAGGGTTATGAAATATAAAAAGGGAAATTCTATTTTTCTAAAATAGAACTAGAATTTAGAATGGGCTAAAGATATTCACTTGTTTTGGAAAATAAATAAAAATATGTATTGCATTTATAAACGATGGTTATAAATTAAATAACCAGGGAATTGAAGTAAATTTATAAATAGTGTTTATAAATAAAGTGGAAAAATTATCATTGGATAATTTGAATAATTAAATTCAAATGTGAATTTAAAAAATATAAATGGGGGTAATCGTTTTAAAGAAATAAACGATGGAATTTATTCTGATGTTCAGAATATAAATTGAACTAAAATAAATCCGTAAGGATTTATGATTTGAATTCAATTAATTAGAATTTGTTTAAATAAAATAAATTGAATATGAAAATAAATTGAGTGTTATATGTATATATAAGTTATTATAAATAGAAATTCCAAAATAAGATTTTGGTTTTAAATAGATTTCGAAATAGACTTGTTTAAATATAAAACAAGGAGATTTATAAAATGGTGTTTATAAATATAATGAATTAATTATCAAGAGATAATTTGACTATTTAAATTCAATATGAATTTAAAAATAAATTTGAAATCATTGAAAGGGAACAACATTTTTTTATTCCGCAATTCGGAATATCAAAGGGATGAAGTTTCAAATAGAAATTTGAAAAGGGGACTTGTTTTAATATATGAAACAAGGAAGTTGAATTTATAAATAGTGTTATAAATTTGGTGAAATAAATTATCATTTGGATAATTTAAACTATTTAAATTCAAATAAGAATTTAAAAGTAAATTGGAAGTGTTTTGAAACAAAACGATTGATTATATTTCGGAATTCGGAATATAAGCTGAATTGAGAAGAATTCAACGGGTTTATAATTGAAATTCGATTATATCGAATTTTATAAATAATTTATTTATAAAAGGAATTTGAATTAAATATAGTAGATCAAAGTATAAATAAGTATATTACCAAGTAAGGAAAAATAGACAATTATAGATAATCAAAAATATTATGTTGAATTGGGAAACAAATTTGATATATATTAAAAATATATAAGAATGGAGTTAGAATTTATATATAAACGAAGTATAAAATGTTTATATATTAAATATAATTAAAATGAACTCGCCGCAGCACGATAGTTCATAAATTGGCGTTTCGAACTTTAATTGAGTACATAGAACTCAAATTTAGTCGGAATTTTTTGAAACAAGAATCGTCAAGGCCATTGGAATAATAGTTTTCTAATGGAAGAGAAAAAAATCTGGATTTCATCTGATAGATTTTGAGTTGTGTCAAAATCAAATTTTCAGAAAAGCAGCGCCATAATCGTTTAAAAACCATAACGGTTTATTTAATTAAATAAAAAGGATTTTTTGGAAATAAAACCCGAATTGCCATTAGAAAAATCCAGTCTGGGGATGTCAAATAAGTATGAACTCCAGTGAAGTAAGTGAAATGATTTTTTAGACAAAAATCAGATTTTTAATTATTGAATAGAATTGACTAATTTGAAGAATTATTAGTTAATGGACTTTTGGGTTGAATTGGAAGTTGAATGGGTGGATGGGGTTTGTAGTTAATATTCGTAATCGAATATGGAAATTGAGTGGAAAATGGAATTCAATTGATTTATAAGCAAGATTAGAATTTTATTTGAATATGTTATGTTCAAATAAAAAGTGAAGTAGGCAAAATATCTAATTAGAAAGTTAATTAGCAAATTGAGTTTAAAATGACGGACTGAGTTAGAAAAAACTGGGAATGGACGTATATGTGTTAAACATGTATGGAATGAAGAAAAATGAAGTTTATAAATTTAGTGCCCGACAAAAAGGTACATGTTTAAATTCCATATGAGGTTTTATGTGCCAAATCGGCAAGCCACTTGGCTTTTTGATTTTCTTTTTAAATGGAAAGGGCCTAGAGAGGCGAGTTGAGGTTTAAATATTTGCCGGTACAAAGGAGGTTATGGCGAATTTTTCCGGAAATTTAAGGAGTTAGAATATTTTTAAGAAAATTTGATAGTTAGAAATCAATGTATCGATATATATATAGAATTCGATAAGGAAACGAACTAAAAATAGAATATTATAAACAAAAAGAAAATCTATGAATTTAAATCGAGTAAGAATAGAAAGAGAAATATATATATATACGTTTTAAAAATGAATAAGTGGTTTTTATGGTGTTGATGATTTGAGATAAGTGGCCTTGTCTGTTTTGAAGTTAATAATATCTTCAGTCAAGGTCTGAGAGGTAATTATACCACAACTTGATTGATTTCATTATTAGCTGATAAATAGCAAGAGTCAGTCTCGAAGAGAAATGTTTAAAAGAGATTCAGTCGAATGCAGTATTTTGGGTTGTTGTAATGATGTTTTACATAACATTTGTTTTAACCCAAAATAAGTGGAATTTTGGAAATATAATAATAAATATTTCCTAAGTCTAAAAATGAACTGGCGTGAAAGAGATAAGTAAGTGGAATGTTCTCCAATTTTAAATAGAAGATATTTTCTAAATATAGAAAATAAAAGAAGTTGATATTTGGAAATGTTTTCCAAATAGCGTAAATGGGCCAAGATGATTGTTGAAATTATTTGGCTAACATATATTGATAAGGAAATGGAGTAGTGATTTAATTAATGAATGAAATATCAATTAAATGGCCCAATGATTTGTTTGATGTTTTGATTGGATGTTTGTTTCTCTTCGATAGTTAAATAACCGACTATCGAAGTATTTGCCAATAATCGTTGTCAACATGGAGAGACCGGTTGGATTATTATCCGTGAACCACTCCGTATTGGCAGTAGGGTTGCGAATCAGATTATATGAAGATAATCGAAGATGGAGTAAAATGCAAGGAATTTTTCTATTAATAGAAATTGTGCCTTCGTTTTCGTTCAATCCTAGAACGAACGTATATGGACGAATGTATGACAAAGTATTTCCAATGATCACATATGTTGATATGTATAGATATATACGGTGGCAGAGAATTCATTCTCTTAGCATAATATCCAGAATATATTTGTGCAAATCAATTAGTGATTAACGGATCTGACAATGTGGCATTCAAAGTGATTGTGCTATCAAGGAATGATAAGTAATCGTAGCCTCAGGCCTCAACAACCGGGAAATGACAAAAATCGGACAGGCAGCATGGCTATGTGGGTCGCTCCCATTAGCGTGTATAATCACCTATCTAGAGAAATTCCATTTACTTCTTTAATCTGTCGATGCTGTCCTTTTACGAGAAATGGTTGTTGATCCCAACCGTTGTTGTGATACATTCGATACACTCAAGAGATATGAGTGGTCGTTCATGTGTGGGCCGGTTTGCAAGATATTCTTGTTGAACCCAATGTATTCCTCTCTGGTGATACACTATCGGAAGGTGGTTCCATACCTTGTCATGTTGGAAATCCAATCTCCAATAAGCGCCCTGCGGTTTTTGATTTTATATTATATATGGAGCGTGAGATGCAAGCGTTCTGCTAGATTGTTATTTATTTGATTTAAACACTATTATAATATCACTGGATTTTCGCATAAAAGTGTTTTGGGTCATAGTAAGATAGAAACCGTCCATGTTTATGTGTGGGGTGGTCTTACTATTATCTTTTCTTTCGAAAGGATTTTGAAAGTTAAACAAATGGTTGGAGTTTACTCACACCAGTCTCATGGCTGACCCAGAGTTTATTTTGTTTGTTTTCCCTAAACTCTTGGGTGCCCAAATTTGTACGGGTAGTCAAGTAGTCGGGATTTTTCAGATTCACTTGGAAGAGCTGGAAGCAGGAGGCTTCACCAGTTAGCTATAGACTATCATATTTCCACTGTGTACTATGTTGTATCTGGAAACAGGTGTTTATAACCGTTCTAGGAATAACTGTTGTGCTCTGATAATGGTGTGTATATACAGTTACTGATTTGTATTTCAAAAGTTACGCTATTTAATATATTTTATTCGTTCCGCTGTGAGTTTGTGATCTTCGTTTTCTTCTATTCTAAAATTTCTTTCTTTCTATTTCTCATCCTCTAACTTCTTTCTAATAATGATTCGTATTTCTATGCAATTTGGGTTGGACGTGTGGTATTATTAGTCAACTCAAATAGTACGGATTTGCGGGCCGTCACAGTTGGTATCAGAGCCTAGGTTGAGCGAATACCTAGGCTTTGGTGCGGATGTGCTCATTAGAGATTGGGTCAGTAGTACCCTAGAATGAGTTGGGTATATAAATACGAGAGTGCGTATTTGTTAATTGATATAAAAATTTGTTTTATATTGTGTTGGCTAGTCTGTTGAGCGGTTTATGAATTCTGATCAAATCCACGAAGTCGATAGGAATTTATAAACACTTGATAGAAAAATTTGACACAATATTGTTTTAAAGTGGGTAAATGAAATAATTTTACCCAAAAAATCCTATTTTGATATAGAAAGAATAATTTTCTGAAATTATTATAATATATGGATGTGTTGGATGTTAATATTATAATCAAACTAGATTATAAAAATTGGAATGGTTATATGTAACCAAAATAGAATTTGTATATAAATTAAATAGGCAAATGAGATGAATTAAAAATGAATTCAGAATCAGAATTTGGAATTTAAATCCTGGGAAGTTTGAAAATATTTTCTAAAGTATATTAAAGTAATATAACTTTTTTTGGAAGGATTCTGAATAAAAATCATCTTGAGATGGATTCTGAAAGTGATAAAGCACTGAACTCACTTCAGTGGCTGGAAAATAATTCTGATGAGGACTGCAGCTTCATCAGTGTCCATTTTCGAGTTTCTAAGTGATAAATTGCTACCTTAGTAGATTTTGGTGGAAATTTGTTTGAAAGAAAACAAGTTGTTTTTAAAAGTTCAATGTTTTGAATTTAAGGTGGATATAAATATATACATATATTTATAGGATTTCAAAGGATTTGAAATGAAAACCTGGGTATTTAAATTATGGAATTAAATTAACTTAAGCAAGTTAAATGGATTGAAGTAAATAAATTGACTGGAATCAATTTGAATAGATAAATGGAATACATATTGAATGTAAATGAATTGATTGTAGATCATTCGAATTAAATGAATGAAAACCAAAAGTTTGGTTGGAATTAAAGTTGTAAGACGTATGAAATATTGAGTTTCAACATAAGTGTGTTTTTGAAAAGTAAATGGGTTTGTAGCATTTTCCTACCTTAGTAATTTCGGGGACGAAATTCTTTTAAGGGGGGAAGAATGTAACGACCCAGTTTTTGATCGATTAAGTTTAAATATGTAATATTTGTTTTAAATATTTAGTTGATAATATAAATTAATTTTTATATTGAGTTATCGATTTAATAATCGAATATAATTTAATTTAGAATATATCGAATTATTGTAATTCGAAACATAATTGAAATTGAAGTTAAAAATTGAATCAAAATGATTCAGATGATAAGTAGGAATTTTATTTGATATATACAATAATAAATAATAATTTATTATCAAAGAATTTGTGGTTTTCGAATTTAAATTATATTATATGGCATATATGTTGAAATTAAATTTCAGAATATTTACTGTTGAGTTCAGAATAAGGTTATTATATTGACATGTCGGTCGATACGCTAGAATAGCGGTTCACGATTTTTAATTGTGAACCCCGAGATATTTATAATGGATAAAATCAAAATTAAATCGAAAATAAAATCAGTATCTATTTAAAAAGGATAAAAATCTCTTTATTTCAAATCGCATTTGATTAAAATGTACCTAACCTATCACCTAAAGTAGTACGTTGTGCAGACTTAATTCCTTCGTGCTTAAGCCTCTTCCTTTATAAAATATAATGACTCCGCTCCCTATTCTTTCTTTGAATTCATTCTCACGCAAGGTAAAATTCAGAATTTCAGAGGTAAGTAAAACATGGTTGATCCTTAATCTAAATAAAATAGGGTCTCCCTATCTCCTCATTTTTTTTTCATTCATTCGCAGCTACTAAAAAAGAAAATGGTTCCTGCTACTCTTCTTCATTACAAATCTGCACCCTTATCTTTGCAAATCGGAATTTCCACAAAGTAAAAAGGGCTGCTCCACTCTAATCAAAATCCAAATCACAAATTGCGATCTGAGAACCCCGATACATTCCTGGAGCTCGAACAAGATGAAGATGCTCATGAATCTAGAAGGAGGAGGGTGCCGTTGTCATCGTGTGCTGGTCAAAGGGGTTTCGCCCTTTTTATGGTACGCACGATGAGGAACGCGATGGAATCTCGACTTTGAACTCACTTGTGATAGAGTTTGTGGTTCTGGCAACGTGGAGGGAGTGAAGTCGATGTTGCGTTCGATGGTGGAGTCTGCGTTGGTGCTGGGTGACCGAGGAAGTGCCGAAGTGAAATAGAAGTAATGACAGGAGCATGATTTTTTGGGAAGCTGGGTATTTACTTTGAGGGGTAGTTGATGAGAGAATGTTGGATGGTGGCGTGGCGATACTGGAGGCGAGGTATACAACCCGTGAATTTTATGGTAGAGGACATATATGCGATTAAGGGAATGGATGTCACCGTGAAAATGGTAAGAGTACAAATAAAAACTAGATTGTTTAGCTTATATTCTATAGTTATAAATGTTGCTAAGATGCGATAAGATTTAGAAGGCATTAATTATGTACAGAAGTTGATCAAGGATGGTTATTTGCCTGATTCAGGTTTGTATCGAATAATGATTGGCATTCTTATGAGAGGAGAAAAGAATAAGAAGATTAATGAAAATGGTTAAGGACATGGATGTAATTTATATAATGAACCCTAAGGTGGTTTCAGGCCATCAAAGTGGCGGAAATAGTGAATGATTGTAGCAACTTCGACAGTTTTGATTCGGGAGGTTGGAAGTTAACAATTGCATGGGATTAGATTTTTAAGGTAACAAATTTAATTAATTTCTTACTTATATCAATTAATTTATTATATATATATATGTAAGATCCCATACAAAAATAAAGTAAAATTCCAATTATTACAAGGTCAAAATATGCAAGACAAGTCGAGTTGGAATTATAGCTTTGAAGTTAACTAGCAGAGATTTAAATTGGATATTCGGCAAATAAGAACAGGTGAGTAAATGTCACTCGAATTTACCGTTTAGAATCATTTTTAATCATTAAAAATAATTGTTGGTTGCTTGGATGCATTTAAATATTTTTGTGGTTACTATATATTAGTTATTTAGGCTTGGTTACGGCTATTATATATATATTGGTGGTTGGATAGTTCCCGCAGTACCATTAGCGGATGCCAACAGTATCATTAGTGGATGACCCTATACGCCCCCACGCTATTAAAGTGGATGACATTCTATACCACGATATCCTGCCTCGAAGCAGAATGGGTATTATTTATGTGACTAACATCTGTGGATGCAGGAAAACAGGTTGGAGGAATCCAACTGGATTCCTCAAAAATATTATCATTTGTTTGGTTTAATATATGTTATCTTATATGATGTGTTAGAAAAACCTGTGATTTGATAATTTGGTATTTTGGATGTTTGAAATATCACTGGGCCTAAATGGTAATTTATAGAAATATCATAAATAGGGTTATGAAATTTAAAAAGGGAAATTCTATTTTTCTAAAATAGAATTTAAATTTAGAATGGGCTAAAGATATTCACTCATTTTGGAAAATAAATAAAAACAAGTATTGCATTTATAAACGATGGTTATAAATTAAATAACCAGGGAATTGAAGTAAATTTATAAATAGTGTTTATAAATAAAGTGGAAAAATTATCATTGGATAATTTGAATATTTAAATTCAAATGTGAATTTAAAAAATATAAATGGGGAAATCATTTTAAAGAAATAAACGATGGAATTTATTCTGATGTTCAGAATATAAATTGAACTAAAATAAATCCGTAAGGATTAATGATTTGAATTCGATTAATTCGAATTTATTTAAATAGAAGAAACTGAATATGAAAATAAATTGAGTGTTATATATATAAGTTATTATAAATAGAAATTCCAAAATAAGATTTTGGTTTTAAATAGATTTCAAAATAGACTTGTTTAAATATAAAACAAGGAAATTTATAAAATGGTGTTTATAAATATAATGAATTAATTATCAAGAGATAATTTGAATATTTAAATTCAATATGAATTTAAAAATAGAATTTGAAATCATTTGAAAGGGAACAACAATTTTTATTCTGTTCAATATGAAAATAAATTGAGTGTTATATATATAAGTTATTATAAATAAAAATTCCAAATAGGATTTTGGTTTTAAATAGATTTCGAAATAGACTTGTTTAAATATAAAACAAGGAAATTTATAAAATGGTGTTTATAAATATAATGAATTAATTATCAAGAGATAATTTGAATATTTAAATTCAATATGAATTTAAAAATAGAATTTGAAATCATTTGAAAGGGAACAACAGTTTTTATTCTGCAATTCGGAATATCAAAGGGATGGAGTTTCAAATAGAAATTTGAAAAGGGGACTTGTTTAAATATATGAAACAAGGAAGTTGAATTTATAAATAGTGTTATAAATTTGGTGAAATAAATTAACATTTAGATAATTTAAACTATTTAAATTAAAATAGGAATTTAAAAGTAAATTGGAAGTGTTTTGAAACAAAACGATTGATTATATTTCGGAATTCGGAATATAAGCTGAATTGAGAAGAATTCAACGGGTTTATAATTAAAATTCGATTATATCAAATTTTATAAATAATTTATTTATAAAAGTTATTTGAATTAAATATAGAAGATCGAAGTATAAATATATATATTACCAAGTAAGGAAAAATCGACAATTATAGATAATCGAAAATATTATGTTGAATTGGGAAACTGATTTGATATATATTAAAATATATCAAAATGGAGTTAGAATTTATATATAAACGAAGTTTAAAATGTTTATGTATTAAATATAATTAAAATGAACTCGCTGCAGTGCGACAGTTCGTAAATTGGCGTTTCGAACTTCAATTGAGTATATAGGACTCAAATTAAGTCGGAATTCTTTGAAACAAGAATCGTCAAGACCGTTGGAATAATAGTTTTCTAATGGAAGAGAAAAATATGGATTTCGTCTGATAGATTTTCAGTTGTGTCAAAATCAAATTCAGAAAAGCAGCGCCAAAATCGTTTAAAAACCATAACGGTTTATTTAATTAAATAAAAAGGATTTTTTGGAAATAAAATCTGAATTGTCATTAGAAAAATCCAGACCGGAGATATAAAATAAGTATGAACTCCAGTGAAGTAAGTGAAATGATTTTTGAGACAAAAATCAGATTTGTAATTATTGAATATAATTGACTTATTTGAAGAATAATTAGTTAATGGACTTTTGGGTTGAATTGGACGTTGAATAGGTGGATGGGGTTTGTAATTCATATTCGAAATCGAATATGGAAATTGAATGGAAAATGGAATTCAATTGATTTATAAGCAAGATTAGAATTTTATTTAAATGTGTTATGTTCAAATAAAAAGTGAAATAGATAGAATAGCTGATTAGAAAGTTAATTAGCAAATTGAGTTTAAAATGACG
This sequence comes from Allium sativum, assembly GCA_030737875.1. NCBI lineage: Eukaryota > Viridiplantae > Streptophyta > Magnoliopsida > Asparagales > Amaryllidaceae > Allium > Allium sativum. The sequence continues at coordinate 72,606,421 of CM060923.1, read as the reverse complement.
GACCGAGTTAGAATAAACTGGGAATGGACGTATATGTGTTAAACAGGTATGGAATGAAGAGAATGAAGTTTATAAATTTAGGGCCCAACAAAAAGGTACATGTTTAAATTCCATATGAGGTTTTATGTGCCGAATCGGCAAGCCACTTGGCTTTTTGATTTTCTTTTTAAATGGAAAGGGCCTAGAGAGGCGAGTTGAGATTTGAACTATTTGCCGGTACAAAGGAGGTTATAGCGAATTTTTCTGGAAATTTAAGGAGTTAGAATATTTTTAAGAAAATTTGATAGTTAGAAATCAATGTATCGATATATATATAGAATTCGATAAGGAAACGAACTAAAAATAGAATATTATAAACAAAAAGAAAATCTGTGAATTTAAATCGACTAAGAATAGAAAGAGAAATATATATATTTATATACGTTTTAAAAATGAATAAGTGGTTTTTATTGTGTTGATTTGAGGTAAGTGGTCTTGTCTTTTTTGAAGTTAATAATATCTTCAGTCAAGGTCTGAGAGGTAATTATACCCCAACTTGATTGATTTCATTATTAGCTGATAAATAACAAGAGTCAATCTCGAAGAGAAATGTTTAAAAGAAATTCAGTCGAATACAGTATTTTGGGTTGTTGTAACGATATTTTACATAACATTTGTTTTAATCCAAAATAAGTGGAATTTTGGAAATATAATAATAAATATTTCCTAAGTCTAAAAATGAACTGGCGTGAAAGAGATAAGTAAGTGGAAATCCAATCTCAACCGTTGGTGATATACATTCGATACACTTAAGCGAAATGACTAGTCGGTCATGTATGGGCCGGGTTGTAAGATATTCTTGTTGAACCCGGTGTATTCCTCTCTAGAGATACACTATCGGAAGGTGGTTCCATACTTTGTCATGTTGGAAATCCAATCTCCAATAAGCGCCCTGCGGTTTTTGATTTTATATTATAAATGGAGCGTAAGATGCAAGCGTTCAGCTAGATTGTTATTTATTTGATTTAGACACTATTATAATATCACTGGATTTTCACATAAAAGTTTTTTGGGTTATAATAAGGTAAAAACCGTCCATGTTTATGTGTGGGATGGTTTTACTATTATCTTTTCTTTCGAAAGGATTTTGAAAGTAAAACAAATGTTTGGAGTTTACTCACACCAGTTCCATGACTGACCCAGAGTTTATTTTGTTTGTTTTCCCTAAACTCTTGGGTGCCCAAATTTGTACGGGCAGGCAAGTAGTCGGTATTTTTCAGATTCACTTGGATGAGCTGGAAGCAGGAGGCTTCACCAGTTAGCTATAGACTATCATATTTCTGTTGTGTACTATGTTGTATCTGGAAACCGGTGTTTATAACTGTTCCAGGAATAACTGTTGTGCTCTGATGATGGTATGTATATACAGTTACTGATTTGTATTTCAAAAGTTATTTTATTTAATATATTTTATTCGTTCCGCTGTGAGTTTGTGATCTTCATTTTCTTCTATTCTAATATTTCTTTCTTTCTATTTCTCATCCTCTAACTTCTTTCTAATAATGGTTTGTGTTTCTGTGCAATTTGGGTTGGACGTGTGATATTATTAGTCAACCCAGATAGTAAGGATTTACGGGCCGTCACACAATATAAGACTCAAGTCCTATCACACAAATGCAACGCAAACCGGAGGATAGAGTTTTACCTTATATTGATCAAACATGCTTGATGCGTATAAAATAATACTTACTATTATTATTAGTGTCTAATCAGTTTTAAAGATACTTTCAAAATAAATTATCAATCCTAGACGACATAGTACACCATCCTACTATGTCGTCATATATAGGTTTACAATCAAAATTGTAATGTCGTATTGGAAATTGGGTTTCCATCATGAGTCAAGGCTAGGGATGGTCTCCTTACCGATTTGAGACACTCTAGCAAATGTCTCAGGATTCGAACGCTGATGAACCCTTGGATCCTGCAGGGCCGGTTCACAAATACTGTAGTAGATTGGCAATTCCTGAATACACGTTTCTTGGTCCTATTGGACCCATCAATTGGACACTATCGACCAATATATCTGAGGCCTCGTAATCCATTATCCACATAAGTAAAAAATGTTTGGGCTCCATACCATGACACCACTTCTAGCTAGAAAGAAACGTGTGCACTCCTTGCGTTCCCATATGCCGTTTCTGACTCCTACCGGGGTGTGAGGCTCGTGAGGTTACGCTATACACAAAGCTATGCTGAAATAAGCTGTGCTTTGATCATCCACCACAAGGCTCTGCTTTTCAACAAAAGCCTTGATCATTAGTATCTTGGCATGCCACATTGACAATCCACGTCATGCGATCGATAACTATCAATATATAATCTCTGAGCTCATGCGTCTCAGAGAAGGGTCTTAAGCAAGAGAATAAATTCTCCACCACCAAACAGATATATATTAAATAGAAATCAATTTACATAGAATGAAATCCAATGTCAGACACATACCCATTTATAAGTCCGTTCTGTAACAACCCGTATTTGCAATAACCTGTTATAACATAAATCGAGGCAGAATTTAATTCTAAAATCTGAATCAAGGGAAACGGGCTATGCCATTGCGTTTGTCTTGGAAAAATACGCGAAATAGAGTCCGAGTTTTCGAAAATCGGAGTCCGTATGACCCGATTAAGGCCCAACGAAGTTTTCAGAAAATCCCAAAGTAAAAACAGATTTCAAATTCAAGTTTGAATTTGAAAAATTAGGTCAGATTGGGCTAGGCGGGAAAATTCCCGCCAGAGCACCCAAGTCGACAGCCCTGTCGACTTGGGAGTCGACTTGGTTGGACCCAAGTCGACAGCCCTGTCGACTTGGCTGTCGACTTGGTCCAGCCGGGCAGTTTTGCCTGGTGCACCATTTTGGGTTTGTGTTGAGTTTGGGGGCCAGATTCGGTTTTGAGGGCTGAGATTGGAACTAGGGTTTAATCCTAAGGTTGAAACTAGTCCTGATCTCTATATTAAGGCCCTAACCTAACCCTAAATCATCATTATTCATTCAAGTAACTAAACTATGGCAAAATCAATCCTCTCATGGCCTCCACTCTCTTCATAAAATTCCTAAATAAATTTTTATGAGATTTTCCATGCATACAAGTGTTTTCAAGCTTGTATGAGCATCATTAGCTTGCATTCAAGTCAAGTTTCTATATTTGCATCATAAAGCAAGAGTTTTGGTCATTTTGGCTTAAGGGTTTTTCTACTAAAGCTTGCATTTTTGGTTTAATTGGTTGCATAAGGGCTTTGTCATATTTTTGTGACTTCCTAAGCATTGTAAGCCCTATTCTACTTTCATACTTAAACTCTAAAGTTAAATGTATGATATGCAAGTTTGCCAAAATATGCAAGTTTACTATGTAATGTTATGCAAGTATGCCATGTTATGATATGCAAGTTCATCATGTTATGTTATGCAAGTATGCCATGTTATGATATGCAAGTTCATCATGTTATGTTATGCAAGTATGCCATGTTATGATATGCAAGTTCATCATGTTATGTTATGCAAGTTTGGTATGCAAGTTCATCATATGATATGCAAGTATGTTATGCAAGTTTGGGATGATCATTTTGTTCATGTTATCATGTTATGCAAGCTTATCTTGAGTATATGAACATAAAGCTTCAAGCTTTATGCTAAAGGTTGCATTTTGGCAACATGTAAGTTATCATATCCCTTATGATAGCTTGCATGTGAGGCTAAATGCGAACTTGTGGCCATTTCTACATGTCATTTATCACCATGTATCACCAATATGCTAAGTTTGGTTTTATGCATACTTTTGAGGCCTAAAAATGTAATATGCAAGTATATGAACACATGTACATTTCATATGCCACCATGTTGAACTTGTGGCTTCAACACCTTTATGTCATGATAATGCCAAGTTCCCTCTTTCTATCCTTTATGCGCTATTGCGATATGTAAGCGATGGGATTGCGTTTGGGGTTGGGTAAACTTAAAAGACATAAAAACATAAGCTTGGGAATTTACCTATTAAGTTAGGTCTACCCATTGGGAATTTACCTATTAAGTTAGGTCTACCCAATTGCTTGAAAACTTGTAATGTGTTTTGGAAACATGATGGACATGACACTTAGAAAATATAAGTGTGACCAACTCGAGGTTGGGTTGAGTTTGTAGCGTAAACCTACCCGGAACCGACCGGCTTAACTAGTTGCTACAAACAATAGGGCCCAATGTGAGAAGTTGGTCATGTTGTACCTTGAACCCGAGGTTAGACCAAGTTGTGGTGTAAAGCTACCCGGAACCGACCGGCTTAACTAGTAACCGCAACAAAGTCTAATGTGAGAGGTTAAGGGCATTAATTATTTAATGCCTCATGATTAGGGTTAAGTCATGGTCCACTTAATACTTAACCAATTTGGGCTTGGTAGATTAATCAGGGTTAAGTCGTGAACTCATCGTTACACTTAACCGAGTTAATCCATGATTAGCAAGAGGGTTAACCCGTACTTAACCCACTAGAAAAATCCTAGCAATGGGGGTCCACTCCAGCAGTAATCCCAAGTTTGTATCATTAAGACCCTAGGGCCTAGGCTAGGGAGGGAGCACGATTACTGACTGGAGGTAAGCGACCAAAAACGACGGCAGAATGGTACGCCGGTGTAGTTCCGGTCGGACTATGGTCGTGCACACAGTCCGAAGCCGGGGAAAACATGCACGGGTACCAGTAGATCGAGACTGTGCACGCATGATTATGGTGTCTAGGGGTTGACAACCTAGGGCTTGATACACCCGACGGGAGACCCGGCACAGTCTGACTACAATTATGTTTGGGCCGTATGGACACCAACACGTGACGAGTTAGGCTTATAGGGAGCCGATCGACTAGACCGTTTGGTTGGACCGCGTATTAGGGTCACTTCATGTTATTGGACCTCGTATTGGGGTCACTTCATGTTATTGGGCCAAAGCTTGGGCCAAGGGATCAATACTTGCTTATTCAAGTCATGTTAGTTTGCTAGTACACCTGTGGTGCAAGACCTTAAACCTGATTATGCGATGACACCTTTATCTACCTTGTTAGTTAATCATCATGCTAGTATGTTGTTATCCTTATGTTCATCCCTGCTGCTCATGCCAGTTAACTTTACCAGTTTACATTGATTGTAGTGGGGCTTACTCAGTCTTTTTGACTGACCTGTTTTCTTTCGCCTCTTTTCTTCCTTCCCCCCCCCCAAGTTCTCAGGGAGGGAATATTGGAGCCTAGCTTGGATTTCTGATCGCTTGCTTGTGGGATTTTAGCTCATGTACGGTCTTGACGTGAAGCTAGCTATGGTTATCACTTATTTTGGGGATAGTACTTATGTATTTCAGTCTTCAGTGATGTTGTTTTTATCTAGACTTGTGTACTTGGAAAGTTGACATTATGTTGTACCAGACTTGTTTTGAAATAGTTTAAAATCTTACGCTGTTTTACTTATCTTATTTACTCTGTTTACATATATACATATGTTCTTGTTCTGCCTTGATATATCATTATGCATGTTCACCTGATTCAAACGCCCCTCCAAAGTCAGAGTGCTTGCAAGAGCCACCCTGGCGGAGGTGGGGTGTTACATTTGGTATCAGAGCATATGGTTTACGAGAAGGAACAAAAAGGTTTTTAGAAAACTTTTGGAAAACTATTTTCAAAACCAAGTATAAAGTATTTTCCAAAGAAAAGTCTAGTTTATTTTAAAGGCTATTCCCCAAAAAGCCATTAGCAAAATTCCTTCGTTTTTTCTCCATTCTGAATCTGTCTTTTTCTTCGTTTTCAGTATGGCCGATAACTTTGCTATTCCGGAGGGAGTACACGTACCTGTTTGGTATAGGAGACTTTTGGAGGCTTGGGCGACCGAAGCCGGCCCCGCAGATGTTCCTCCTCCTCCTCCCCCGGTAGTTAATGTTCCTCCTCCTCCTGTCGTTGAGGTTCCTCTTCCTCCTCCCCCTCAGCATCCTCAAGCTGACTTCGCTAAAATTTGCAAAGACTTTAAGGCGATGGGTGGCAAGAATTTCTTTGGAACCGAGACTTATGTAGAGGCCAGGAATTGGTTGAAAGAAACCGAAGATCTTTTTGCCTTCTTTGATATAGATGACCGTAGGAAGGTTTTATTAGCAGTGTGGTTGCTAAAGGAAGAAGCTGCACGTTGGTGGGTGGTCACCACCGCTACTAGGCCAATTGAGACTTGGGATGACTTTCGAGGAAAGTTTGGACTAAGGTTCCTATCACTGAAGCAAGGGGACATGACTATTAGGGAATACATAGATAAGTTTAATCAACTGGCTCGGGTCGGTTTAGACTTGGTTAACACAGCTCAGAAGATGGCCCTACTCAATGAAGAGAATAGGAGTGACAAGAAGGAGATCAAGATGAATGATACTCAAGCCAAGAAGACTGATTCCCAGTGGAAAGGAAATCAGGGTAATCCAAGCGGTCAGAGCAGTCAAGGCAATAAGAACAAGAACAAGAGTCAAGGCAACAAGGGTAACAACAACAAGGGCAATAACAACAAGGGGAAATGCTATTATTGCGGTTCAGTTGGGCATCTTATTAAGGATTGTAAGAAGAGGAAAAGGAAGAGTGGTGAATGCTATCATTGTGGTGAGTTGGGACACTTCACTAGGGATTGCCCGAAGAAGCGAGGGCAAGGTCAGACTCAGCGTGCTGGACCTTCGGGAGGGCAAGTTCATGCTCTCAATGCCGCTCTAGTTCCCGATCGAGGTAGTATTTCTGTTGAAAGTCTTGTTTACATTTCTGATTTTCCTGTTCGTACCTTGTTTGATTTTGGTGCATCGCATAGTTTATTTCATATGATCTAGTTGGAAGTTTGCACCTAAGTACTAGTCTAGTTAATGATCCCGTGTGTGTTTCAAATCCAATTGGGGGTTCCGCCCATTTGTCTATTATCTACGTGGATTTGAAAATCTTTATCTTTAGTATAGAGTTCTCGTGTGATGCTTGTATTCTCGGTTTCATGGGGTATGGGTTGATTTTGGGCATAGATGGGTTGTCCAGTTTTGGAGCCATCCTTGATTTTTGAGCATAGGGTTGTGAGGCTCATGACTCGCCTCGGTAATACCCTAAAAATTTCTAGTAACCCTATGAGTCCCGTCATGTTGTGTTATCTTGAATCCCTCAACTCGTCTATCGATAGTTTGCAATCGGTGAGGGTGGTCCGAGAATATCCTGGTATCTTGGGTGAAGTGAAGGGGTTTACCCCTAAACGAGAGATAAATTTCCGCATTTATCTGGTTGATAATGCCAAGATAGTTTCGTGGCCGGTTAGGCACGTGGCCCCGCAAGATGAGAGTTATGAAAGCAAGTCAAGTAGTTGCTTGAGAAGAACTTCATTAGACGAAGTATATCTGAATGGGGAGCGCCTGTAGTATTTACTACCAAGGCATATGGTTCTCTTCGACTTTGTGTCGATTATCGTGAGTTAAACAAAGAGAATAGACAACCATTGCCAAGGATCGATGATTTGTTCGATCAGCTTGTAGGAACATCTGTTCTCTCTTGATCTTGCTACTGGATTCCATCAGCTCAGAGTAGCTGAAGATAGTATAGATAAGACTGCGTTCAGAACTCCGGATGGATTCTTAGAATGGCTGGTCATGCCATTCGGTTTGACTAATGCACCCGCCTACTTCGTGGACTTGATGAGTAGGGTGCCTAGGGAGTTCCTGAACGAGTTTGTGGTAGTCTCTGTAGATGATATCCTGACTTTCTTAAAGAACGAGGAAGAACATCCTAGACATCTCAAGGAGGTGATGGATACGCTTAGAGCGCATCAGTTGAAGGCCAAGTTCTCCAAGTGTCACTTTTGGAGAAGAGAAGTTAGATTTCTTGGGCACATAGTTTCTAAGCAAGGCTTAGTGGTGGATCCTGCTAAAGTGGTCGCGGTTCAAGACCGGAAAGCTCCGACGAGGACAATTGAAGTAAGAAGCTTTCTCAGTTAAATTAGTCAGTTAGCGTCCCTTGAGTTTAGACCTACCCTTCTGGATCAAGTAGGGACTTCACAGAAGGAAGACCCGCAGTTAGCTGAGATCATGGACAAGTTGATTCGAGGCGAGATGTTAAGACACCTCGCTATAGATGACAAGGGATGGCTAAGACGCAATGAGAGAAAAAAAAAGTTCTTGAAGATGCACATCACCCGAGGAGGTGGCCGAGTTTGTCCCAAGGTGCAGGGTGTGCCAACAGGTTAAGGCCGAGTCATAGAAGCCCGGTGGGCTATTACATCCATTGGAAGTCCCCGCAATGGAAGTAGTAAAGCGTCACGAAGGATTTCGTGGATGGACTGCCTAGATCAAGGAAAGGGAATACGAACATGTGGGTCATAGTAGGTAGACTCACGAAGAGTGCTCATTTCACTCCGGTAAAGAGCGAAAGGACTGCATCATAGCTAGCGACAGTTTACTTTCAAGAAATAAAGCGGTTGCACGAGGTTCCCTAAAGTATAGTTAGTAACCATGACTCAATCTTCACTAGCCAGTTTTGGGATAGTCTACGGGAAGTCATGGGCAAGCAACTGAATCTAAGTACGGCCTATCATTCGCAGGCGGATGGTTCATTTCGTTCAAGCATGAGTTATAGAAAATCATGTTAAGAGCAATTGGCAACGAGGGTTAGTATTTTCAAGAAAAGTTCTGCTGCGTGGAATACTTTATAGTAAGTAAACGAGATCCAGGATTTACTAGTGAATTTTGGAGAGCTTGCATGAAACCATGAGGTCATGGTTATGTCTAAGCCAAGAATGATAGAAGAGTAAGTGAAAAAAAAAGAGACGAGAGGCGAAAATGAAATGGGTTCCAACTCATATTTGGAAATAAGAGTTAAGAGGCCAAGGAATCATGAAGTAAAAGACGGCCAAAGCACAGTGGAGTTAAACTCAAGGAAACGTGACTTAGAAGATTGAAGGCTAGATACGCGCATCATATCTCTTTCTAAGAGTATATCCTTGATCCTTGTTTTCCTGTGGAACTTACTCCCATGTTATCTCTTTACGTATATCCTCTCGGTCCCATTCTCGGTCTTATTTCTGTCGGGAGGTATGACTTATTGACTAGTAATACATGTCAGGGTTTGAAGGGGTCCGTTAGGTTGACTAAACCTTTTGGGCTTTTATAGAATATGGGTTGGGTTAGGAAGGGATTTCTTGTAATCCGAAAGGAGTATATCCTGCTTATCTTCCCGATCTCTTTGTAGCATATCTTTGCTATCCATGATTATCTAGTTTATCATGTTGATCTTGTCATGAGAACCTTAGGTAGAAACCCTTTGGATGAAACATGTGCTTGAAACATGTTATGCTTGATGGTTGCAAGTGGTTGCAAGTGTTTGCAAGTGGTTACTCGTGGATGCATTATACACGTTAGGCACTAGATCGGCTCACACACTCCTCATATTGCATATGCATGAGTGTTTATGCTTATTCATGGATGAAAATTTTTGCGTTATCACATGGATGTTGCATATGGATGTATGTTATGTGCACACATATAGATGTTATACATTATGTTAGGAATTGCATACATATGGATTCATTTCACTAACATAATTTGCATTGATGATATTTGCATTAGATAAGTACATATACACACACCTTTGCATATGTTCATACAACATTTAGAATCTTGTAAGGACAATGATTGCTCGTGGATGATGTTTTGAGTAGATGGATGATTGGATGGTAGGATACGTTCTTCCCAACTTGAAGATTTCGGGGACGAAATCCTTTAAGGAGGGGAGAATGTAACAACCCGTATTTGCAATAACCTGTTATAACATAAATCGAGGCAGAATTTAATACTAAAATCTGAATCAAGGGAAACGGGCTATGCCATTGCGTTCGACTCGGAAAAATACGCGAAATAGAGTCCGAGTTTTCGAAAATCGGAGTCTGTATGACCCGATTAAGGCCCAACGAAGTTTTCAGAAAATCCCAAAGTAAAAACAGATTTCAAATTCAAGTTTGAATTTGAAAAATTAGGTCAGATTGGGCTAGGCGGGAAAATTCCCGCCAGAGCACCCAAGTCGACAGCCCTGTCGACTTGGGAGTCGACTTGGTTGGACCCAAGTCGACAGCCCTGTCGACTTGGCTGTCGACTTGGTCCAGCCGGGCAGTTTTGCCTGGTGCACCATTTTGGGTTTGTGTTGAGTTTGGGGGCCAGATTCGGTTTTGAGGGCTGAGATTGGAACTAGGGTTTAATCCTAAGGTTGAAACTAGTCCTAATCTCTATAAATAAGGCCCTAACCTAACCCTAAATCATCATTATTCATTCAAGTAACTAAACTATGGCAAAATCAATTCTCTCATGGCCTCCACTCTCTTCATAAAATTCCTAAATAAATTTTTATGAGATTTTCCATGCATACAAGTGTTTTCAAGCTTGTATGAGCATCATTAGCTTGCATTCAAGTCAAGTTTCTATATTTGCATCATAAAGCAAGAGTTTTGGTCATTTTGGCTTAAGGGTTTTTCTACTAAAGCTTGCATTTTGGGTTTAATTGGTTGCATAAGGGCTTTGTCATATTTTTGTGACTTCCTAAGCATTGTAAGCCCTATTCTACTTTCATACTTAAACTCTAAAGTTAAATGTATGATATGCAAGTTTGCCATAATATGCAAGTTTACTATGTAATGTTATGCAAGTATGCCATGTTATGATATGCAAGTTCATCATGTTATGTTATGCAAGTATGCCATGTTATGATATGCAAGTTCATCATGTTATGTTATGCAAGTATGTCATGTTATGATATGCAAGTTCATCATGTTATGTTATGCAAGTACGCCATGTTATGATATGCAAGTTCATCATGTTATGTTATGCAAGTTTGATATGCAAGTTCGTCATATGATATGCAAGTATGTTATGCAAGTTTGGGGTGATCATTTTGTTTATGTTATCATGTTATGCAAGCTTATCTTGAGTATATGAACATAAAGCTTCAAGCTTTATGCTAAAGGTTGCATTTTGGCAACATGTAAGTTATCATATCCCTTATGATAGCTTGCATGTGAGGCTAAATGCGAACTTGTGGCCATTTCTACATGTCATTTATCACCATGTATCACCAATATGCTAAGTTTGGTTTTATGCATGCTTTTGAGGCCTAAAAATGTAATATGCAAGTATATGAACACATGTACATTTCATATGCCACCATGTTGAACTTGTGGCTTCAACACCTTTATGTCATGATTATGCCAAGTTCCCTCTTTCTATCCTTTATGCGCTATTGCGATATGTAAGCGATGGGATTGCGTTTGGGGTTGGGTAAACTTAAAAGACATAAAAACATAAGCTTGGGAATTTACCTATTAAGTTAGGTCTACCCATTGGGAATTTACCTATTAAGTTAGGTCTACCCAATTGCTTGAAAACTTGTAATGTGTTTTGGAAACATGATGGACATGACACTTAGAAAATATAAGTGTGACCAACTCGAGGTTGGGTTGAGTTTGTAGCGTAAACCTACCCGGAACCGACCGGCTTAACTAGTTGCTACAAACAATAGGGCCCAATGTGAGAAGTTGGTCATGTTGTACCTTGAACCCGAGGTTAGACCAAGTTGTGGTGTAAAGCTACCCGGAACCGACCGGCTTAACTAGTAACCGCAACAAAGTCTAATGTGAGAGGTTAAGGGCATTAATTATTTAATGCCTCATGATTAGGGTTAAGTCATGGTCCACTTAATACTTAACCAATTTGGGCTTGGTAGATTAATCAGGGTTAAGTCGTGAACTCATCGTTACACTTAACCGAGTTAATCCATGATTAGCAAGAGGGTTAACCCGTACTTAACCCACTAGAAAAATCCTAGCAATGGGGGTCCACTCCAGCAGTAATCCCAAGTTTGTATCATTAAGACCCTAGGGCCTAGGCTAGGGAGGGAGCACGATTACTGACTGGAGGTAAGCGACCAAAAACGACAGCAGAATGGTACGCCGGTGTAGTTCCGGGCGGACTATGGTCGTGCACACAGTCCGAAGTCGGGGAAAACATGCACGGGTACCAGTAGATCGAGACTGTGCACGCATGATTATGGTGTCCAGGGGTTGACACCCTAGGGCTTGATACACCTGACGGGAGACCCGGCACAGTCTGACTACAATTATGTTTGGGCCGTATGGACACCAACACGTGACGAGTTAGGCTTATAGGGAGCCGATCGACTAGACCGTTTGGTTGGACCGCGTATTAGGGTCACTTCATGTTATTGGACCTCGTATTGGGGTCACTTCATGTTATTGGGCCAAAGCTTGGGCCAAGGGATCAATACTTGCTTATTCAAGTCATGTTAGTTTGCTAGTACACCTGTGGTGCAAGACCTTAAACCTGATTATGCGATGACACCTTTATCTACCTTGTTAGTTAATCATCATGCTAGTATGTTGTTATCCTTATGTTCATCCCTGTTGCTCATGCCAGTTAACTTTACCAGTTTACATTGATTGTAGTAGGGCTTACTCAGTCTTTTTGACTGACCTGTTTTCTTTCGCCTCTTTTCTTCCGTTCCCCCCCCCCCAGGTTCTCAGGGAGGGAATATTGGAGCCTAGCTTGGATTTCTGATCGCTTGCTTGTGGGATTTTAGCTCATGTACGGTCTTGACGTGAAGCTAGCTATGGTTATCACTTATTTTAGGGATAGTACTTATGTATTTCAGTCTTCAGTGATGTTGTTTTTATCTAGACTTGTGTACTTGGAAAGTTGACATTATGTTGTACCAGACTTGTTTTGAAATAGTTTAAAATCTTCCGCTGTTTTACTTATCTTATTTACTCTATTTAAATATATACATATGTTCTTGTTCTGCCTTGATATATCATTATGCATGTTCACCTGATTCAAACGCCCCTCCAAAGTCAGAGTGCTTGCAAGAGCCACCCTGGCGGAGGTGGGGTGTTACACATTCTGTGTCTAAACGAAACCAGAGACACCTTATTCCTTGTCTCGTATGTCCAACGGAAGAGAGGTGCTCGCTTATCCGGACAATCAACAAGTACGTCCGTACAACTACCACTTTAACCCTTTACTAGGAGCTACCCAACGCCAGGCATCAGTAGTCACCAATCGATGTGAAGATCGACGGTCTTCAATCATCATCTTCAATATTTTCGATTTAAATCGTCGTATAATTATTTGAAATGAGATTGAACTCGGTCTTTTCAAATAATTCTCGCATATATAATTTAAATCATTTCATATCGTTAATATTATTTTATAACGATTTATCTCTATGTTTATTTATATAAAAATAGCCCAATTTAATTTAACGATGCTTCGGGTAAATAGGCGGCCCTGGCGCTGTTTTTACCCAAATTTGATTTACACATTTCTCGAAATCTAACTGTTGGATTTTAACAAAGTTTATATCGTTGGAAAGATCTTCCCAAAGCGGAACTAACGGTTCTAGTTTTGGGAAAATCCGATGGTCGGATCTTTCGGTATAATTGTTTAAAGTTACGATTACGAAACGTGAACTACCGTGCGCGATTCGTTTAATTTTAATTTATATATATATATATATATAATTATAATTATATAAATATAAATCATTCGACGATTTCACTAACGTGTTTAACACGCCAAATAAAAGAATGTTTTATTTGCATAACATCTCTACATGTTTATAATGTCAAATAAAAATGTATTTTATTTGCATAGCATATCTACATGTTTATAACGTCAAAATGAAAATGTATTTTATTTGCCTTCATTCACTATATGTCTCTAATGTCAAATAAAATGTAATTTATTTACATGACATTTTTGCTAATGACAAATAAAAAGATAATTTTTATTTTCATTATTTGTATGCAATTTCTATTTTTAAATTTAACAAATAAAAAGAAATATTTTTATATGTATATAGTTTCAATGTATAACATGACACATAAAAATGTTTATTTTAATTTGCACACAAATTCTAATGTATAACTTAACAGTAAAAATGTATCTTTAGTTTTGCATACAAATTCTGGTGTATAACTTTACAGTAGAAATGTAACTTAAATTTGCATACAAATTCTGATGTATAACTTAACAAATAAAAATGTCTCTTTAATTTGTATACAAATTCTAATATATAACATAACGATAAAAATGTCATTTTCATTTGCATACAATTCTAAGTCTAACAATAACTGATATTTTTATTTTATCGACTATTCTATTTCAACAACACAAATAAAAATGATATTTCTATTTTGTTGACAACTCCATTTCAACAAAATGATTAAAAATGATTCTCTCATTTTTGTTGACAGTTCTATTTCAATAAAATGATAAAAAATTATTCTTTCATTTTTGTTGACAATTCTATTTCAACAAAATGATTAAAAATGATTCTTTCATTTTTGTTGACAATTCTATTTCAACAAAATGATTAAAAATGATTCTTTCATTTTTGTTGACATTTCTATTTCAACAAAATGATTAAAAATGATTCTTTCATTTTTGTTGACAATTCTATTTCAACAAAACATATAAAAATGGAAATTTTGTTTTGTTGACAATTCTATTTCAACAAAATGATTAAAAATGATTCTTTCATTTTTTTGACAATTCTATTTCAACAAAATGATTAAAAATGATTCTTTCATTTTTGTTGACAATTCTATTTCAACAAAACATATAAAAAATGGAAATTTTGTTTTGTTGACAATTCTATTTCAACAGAACATATAAAAATAGAAATTTTGTTTTGTTACAATTCTATTTCAACAAAACATATAAAAATGGAAATTTTGTTTTGTTGACAATTCCATTTCAACAAAACATATAAAAATGAAAACTTTATTTTATTTACAGTTCCATTTCAACAAAATGAATAAAAATGATAACTTCATTTTGTTAACTATTCTATTTTAACGAAATGAATAAAAATGACAACTTCATTTTGTTAACAATTCTATTTTAACAAAATGAATAAAAATGACAACTTCATTTTGTTAACTATTTTAACAAAATGAATAAAAATGACAACTTCATTTTGTTAACAATTATCTAATTCAACAAAATTGATATTTTTGATTTAACACAAATCTATTTAATAAAAACGTTATTATTGTTTTAACACAAATCTATTTAACAAAAATGTTATTTTTGTTTTGACTATTTCATTTCAACAAAAAATGATATTTAGGTTTCAACTATTTCATTTCCACATGAATGATTCATTTTGTTTCAGCTATTTTATTTCAACAAAAATGATTCATTTTGTTTCAACTATTTTATTTCCACCAAAATGATTCAATTTGTTTTAACTATTTTATTTCAACTATTTTTTTTCAACAAAAATGATTCGTTTTGTTTCAATTGTTTTATTTCAACAAAAATGAAAATTTTTGTTTCAACTATTTTAGTTCAAGAAAAATGTAAATTTTTGTTTCAACTATTTTAGTTCAAGAAAAATGTAAAAAAATTCAACAATTTTATTTTAACAAAAATGTAAATTTTTGTTTCAACAATTTTATTTTGACAAAAGTGTCAATTTTGTTTCAACTATTCTATTTTGGCAAAAATGTAAATTTTTGTTTCAACTATTTTATTTTGACAAAAATGTCAATTTTGTTTCAACTATTTTATTTTGACAAAAATGTAAATTTCTGTTTCAACTATTTTATTTTAACACAATAATCATCAAATCAACCGATCTACATAACAACATCAATCCCAGATGGAATCACGTAAAATAGAATTTAACATCGGATTGGGTAAAACACAATCGTAATTAATTAATTTTAATTAAAAAAATAGAATTCTCACAGTGATTTTTAATTCTGTATAATTCAGAATTGGATTTTCCCTAAAATCTGATTTGTTCCAAATTCGTTCTAGTCTGTCTTGAAATATAGATCTCGGATTCACGATCCCAACGGTTCTGAAATTGTCCAATTCTGTATTTGTATGAGTAAGATATGAATTTATTTAGGTAAATAATATTTTAAATTAATTTTTTTTTTTGAAACAAAAATGTGTGGTCTTCTGAGAAGAAGAGAGCACACATGTAAAAGTATATATAATAATAAAAAACATGTCTACAGAGTCCAACAAATAGCACATAAGATTACAAGATGTAACCTAACACTGGTCTAGGATTGTAAGGGACATAGATAGATGAGCTCCGGATAAACCACCGCCCATCTACTCCAATATCGAATTCTGGCAAGGCCACCACCCGATATTGAAGTATATCTATTCCAATACAATAACCCATAACCACTAAATAATAATAAAAGAAATGAAAAATAATATCACATAGAAACTCTCTAACATAAAACCGAATGATTTACGAATCATCAATCCATACAGCAATCTTCAAAGCTCCCCAATAAAATCTCTCTTGCTGAGCACAAATCCATCCAGCTAACTGCTAATAAACAACCTGATAGTCAACACCCTGAATCTGCAGAAAACTCAACAAACTTATCAGTAAAATGACACTCACATATATATATATGGAAATATGTATATGTTAATATAAATATATATATAAATATATATTATATATATATATATATTAATACATACTTATCTCTCATACATATATGTGAAGAAAAAGAAAACAAAAAGAGACTAATAAAAGCAGTTAACATTCAATGCGAAATATATTACGAAAAAAACTACTGATTCTAATGAATAGATACAAATTACGTCTAACCTTAAACAAAAACCTCTGAAATCCCAATTTCCGGCATAACTTGTAATGAGAACTAGACATCCATTCCAAACAAAAATAAGCTATTTTAATTACTAAAACATCAGTAGAGACAGAAATAGACTGAAAACATCTTTGATTTCTTTCGAACCAAATAAACCAACTTATTATAGTGACTAAAGAATCTAGAATGTATCTTTTACTACCATTAAAAGCAAATCTATAAAAATCCCAATAGTCAACACAACTATTATAAGAATTAGGACAATCAAAAACAAATATCCTTAAAACCATATTAAATATGAAATTTGTGATATTGCAAGAGAAAAATAAATGATCAACATCCTCGTACCCAAGATTACAAAAGTAACATTTAACATCATTAATAATATTCTTATTCTTAAGATGCTCAATCGTATTAAGTTTCTTATGAATAATTAACCACATTAGAAATTTAGCTTTAGGAGGAGAATTAGCTTTCCAAATAAACTTAAAAGATCGAAATGAAATTCCGGAAAAATTTATAAAGTTATACAAAGAATTAACCGAAAAAGCACGACTCTTACTCATTTCCCAACTGATAGAGTCCCTATACTCATCTATGTGATATAACGATAGTTTAGCATATAGTAAGGCTAATTGTCTTAACATTTCTCCATCTAAGATATTATCAAAAGAAAACTCCCATGGTGGATCCAAATCTCTTCTAAAGACATCTTTAATCAAAGCATTTTTAAAACTACAAATATTAAAGAGTTCCTTGAATTCAAGTTTAAGAGGCAGACGAGAAATCCACTTATCATGCCAAAAATACGTCACATCCCCCGAATGAACAATCACCTTATAACCTAAGTTAAAAATATCAAAAGTCTTTAATACTGACTTCCAAAAGTAAGATAATTTATAATACCAACCAGTCCTAGACCCCACAATAAAATCACCACTTGAATAGTAAAATTTATAAACAATAGTCTTCCATGTGGACAATACTAAAGGACACCTAAATTTCCACAACCACTTGGCCAATAAGGAAGAGTTAAAATTAGCTAAATTAATAATCCCTAATCCCCCATCTTTCTTAGCCTTACAACACACCTCCCAGTTTACTAAACATTTGAAACCTCTACAAATTTGATCGCTCCCCCCACTCCATAGATAATTGCGTCTTATTCTATCAATCCTTTCAATAACCCATTGAGGAAATCTATGTACAGACATCCAATAAGCAGGGATAGCAAATAGTACCGAATTAACCATAACTAATCTACCCGCTCTAGACAAATTTTTATTGTTCCAATTTGATAGCCTACTATTGATCTTATCTATTATGACTATCCAATCCTCCTTCTTTAGTTTTGAAGGCCTAATCCTAAAACCCAAATAATCAAAAGGGAAACTCATTACAGAACAGTTCAATGTGCTAGCAACCATAGCCTCTACGTTACCAAAGTCATTAATGACCATAACAGAACTCTTCTCAAAATTAATCCTAAGGCCTGATAACATTTCAAAACAATAGAGAATGAACTTGAGAGCGATAATGTGCTTAGGCAGGTGAGAAGAAAATAACAAAGTATCATCCGCGAATTGAAGAATAGATAATTCATTGTTAAATTCCTCATTACCAACGTTGCCCAACACACCTAATCTTCCAGCTCTCTAAATAATTCTAGTAAAGACATCCGCAGCTAAATTAAATAATAAAGGTGACAGGGGATCACCCTGTCTAAGACCCCTCTTAGATTGGATCTTCTTACCCATAACCCTATTGACAACGATGTTAGAACTACCGGACCTAAGTAAAAGCATTATCCAGTTAGTCCATCTAACACTAAACCCTCTAGCCATACAGACATCACATATATAATCCCAATCTATGGAGTCAAAAGCCTTCTCAAAGTCTAGTTTTAAAATAGAACAAGGAAAATTATTTTTAACACAAACATTGATGTATTCTTGTACAGCTGCTACACCATCTACTATTTGTCTACCTTTTATAAAGGCTGTTTGCGAATGATCTATAAGATCATTCATCTTCCTACTAAGTCTATTCGCTAGAACTTTAGAAATAATCTTAACAGAAACATTTATCAAAGAGATAGGTCTAAAATCTTTTAAATATTTTGCACCCTCACGCTTTTTAATAAGGATAACATTAGCTAAGTTAAAGTTACCTAGGCACAAGTTTCCACTATAAAAATCGTTAAATAGATTAATAACATCCGTTTTCAAAACGTCCCAAAATTGTTTGTAAAATATAACAGAAAAACCATCAGGACCCGGAGCTTTGTCACTAGGCATATCACTAATAGCCTTCCAAATCTCCTGTTCCGAAAAAGGATTATCTAAATCTATTAGATCTCCCCTAACATCCGAAGGGTAGATGTCCTTCCAATTAATGTTTATTCTACTCTTGATCCTAGTCCCAAAAATTTGTTTGTAATAATTGGTGAAGGCTTCGTTTAAGTCACGCTGAACTGTCAATTCCTCATTATTTAGGAAAATAGAATGAATCAAATTGTCGCGTCCCCTCTTATTAGCTATACTATGAAAAAAATTCGTATTATTATCCCCTTCTTTAATCCATTGAATACGAGATCTCTGCTTCCACATTATTTCTTCTTTTTCCAAAATCAATTTAAAATCATTTCTAAGATTATTAAGTCTATCCTTCTCACATATATTAAGAGTCCTAGATTCGCTTAACTTATCTAAATCTAACATCTCACATAAAATCTTATCTTTCTTGATTCTAACACTACCAAAAACAAATTTATTCCACCTCTTAAGAAAAAATCTTAATTTACCCAGTTTTGCCACAAAAATCTTAGCTGAATTACCATTGTATAAATTATTAAAATAGATTAACGATTTCCACTTAATAGTAACAAGTTTAACAAAACTAGTGTCTAGTAGCCACATCCTCTCAAATTTAAAACTGTTGCTAATTAACATATTCAAATCGCATGAAAGGATTAAAGGACAATGGTCCGAATATAAAAAAGGTAACCCTTTAACTTTACAAATTGTAAATCTTTCATCAACCTCCGTGCTTATAAAAAACCTATCTAATAAGGCAAAAGACGGGCTGTCACTAATATTAGACCTAGACCAAGTGAAAGACCTATTATTAAGCGGTATCTCAATCAAATCATTATTAAGAATAAAATCGTTAAATTCTTCCATATCAGAGAAATCTCCTTCACGAGGAGATCTCTCACCTAAAAATCTAGTAACATTAAAATCCCCCCCTACAATCCAAAAATTTGGACCAATATTCCTAAATTCAGAACATTCATCCCACAAACGTCTCCTCACAATTTTAGTATGAGGACCATACACATTCGTGATGCCCAATAAAGAATTATCACTAAAAGAAAATAATATAATGTGTAATGAATGTGTCTTAGCAAATTCCTGCACAAGCCAATATTGACTATCTTTCCAACCAATCATAAGTCCTCCTGCACTACCAATAGACGGTAGAGAGGCCCAGTTACGAATGTAAGAGCCACCTAACCTAGTGTAAAAACTAATGTCGGGACTTTCAATTTTAGTCTCTTGAAGCAAGGCAATATCTATATGATAATCTACAAAGAATGTCCTAACTTTTGCACATTTTTTTGGATCATTTAAACCCCTAATATTCCAACTAACTATCCTCATCTACTCAAAGAAGAGACTCTCTCTAGTTCCCTACTCCTAATGAAGTCAGTATCTAAATCAATATCAGAAAAAATAAAAGCTGAATCTCTGGCCAGCTGAATCATCTGACCAGTCGATAAACTATTTCAAGCATAAGGAGAGTAAAAACTGCCATAAACAGAAGACATACCTGGGCCCAAATCTGAATTGCTACTGCTAGTAATCGGACTCTGAGACCTACCTCGAAATGGAGAGGAGTTAGAACTGATCCTAGCACTGTGCCGGATCACACCAGAACTGGGAACCTCTCTCCGACTCCTCCTCCTCCTAGCTGAAGATGTAGGGTCCTCGCCATCCTGAAAAAACTCTACACTAGCCTCCTCCGAGCCTCCCCTACTCAATAAACCAGCGTCAGCAACATTAACCAACACCGATGAACTAGAAGCAGGAAAATCACCCTCCCGACTAAAAGTACACGGACTCAGCCGCAATGAGCTGGGAACAATTCCCGAAAAGTCCACCATTCTACATAAAACATCCACCCAACTATATAAGCAAAGGCTCGGCCTCCATGTCAATGAGCAAAGCGTTATATCACTTGAGCTAACAACCATCATGTAAGTACAATTAAACCATGCAGAAGTACACGTAAGCCCATCAGAGAATGAATCAACTTCTATTGAATTCTTAAACACGTTAGCCAAGTCAAACACCCTCCTTACTGTGCCATCCTTCAGATCCCCCACAAATCCCAACTGGCCTACCCCCGTACTCGTCCCTTCCACCTCTGTAAGAATCTGAAACAGTCCACCCTCTAAATCATTCCCATCCATATCCCCACGCCTCGAATCTAACCCATCATCCTCATTAGTGAGAATACCAAAACTATTTGATAAAACCACATCCTGTGCCACTGTCCATTTAGCCCCCTTCACCTCCACTATTTCACTAGTATATTCTTTCACCAAGACACCCTCTTGACCATCTTCATCCATGATGGAGCTATCGAATACGCTGATAGTATCATCGACCCCCGAGTATTCTTCTACCCCTTCTATCCTCCCTTCTTCTTCCAGCATATTAAATCCAACATTAATCCCATTATTACCCTCATGAAGCTTTAACTCATCAACTAGCCCCATGCAATTCAACACACTCGGATCCAATAACATCGGATCAAATAACACTGACCGCTTAACCCTATCATCAACCATCCCATCTTCGACAATATTAATATCTCCATCATCAGGAATGGCAGCAATTACAGGCTTATACCAGAAATCTCCTTCCTTATAATCACAGTTAATGATAGTATTCACAGTATCAAAATGTGCAAGAACCTTGTCTAACAATCTGAAAACCTTCCTTTTATTCATTACCAGCGAATCAGTGTAAATTCTCCTCAACTTGACAAGATTTAAACTAAATTCAAAGGCATTCTCTTTCCTTGTCTTTGGAGAGGGAAGAGGCGGGTAAATATTCACAATTTCCTCTCTTTTACTCCACAAGATACCATCTATCATACCTTCCAGGTTCCAACCCATCAGCAGTATTAAGTAAGCACCATTATTTACATTGCTGGAAAAATCAACAGAGTACAAATCTAATAACTCCGACATTTTCAGGCATATCATCATACAGTTGAAGTGCAATAGTTCCACCACCGATTTTCCAGAGAACCTTATCGGACAATTTTTCTGACAATGCCCCAATCCTCTACAATTGAAGCAACGTACTCCATTTCTACAATCCTTTGCAATATGCAATGTGTCTCCACAACGAAAACAGAATCGACCGCCCACTTTATTGTTAAAATTAAAATTTTTTGATGAAAACCATCCAGGCATAATATTCGAAGAAGTTCTTGTAACATCAGCATAGGTTCGATTAATGGAATTTGATGAAAGATTAGAACTCACCTCTGTTTTAGAGCATTCTGTCAAGTTCAGTCTCCCTGTTATCAAATTCGTCATCTTTTTAATCTGCTCCTGACCTATATCTTTTCGAATACCCTGATCAAGAACTTGATGAAACGCAACATCGTTTTTTGTCTGAACCCCCCAAGAATTGGATGAGAACGGGCAATTTCCACTTTTATGACCTAATTGATCACATTTATAACAACAGATTTGGGAATTGCATCTTCTCGCTATATGACCATACTCGCCACAACAAAAACAGTGCATCTTGTAACGAATAGAAATCAGATCCGGACGAGAGGTGAATCTCCCCCTTCTCCCTTTAGCATTCGATTTGCCCAATAAAGAATTTGGACGAGATCCATTCACCTGAGAAGAAGAAGTCGTTTCCGCCATTCGAGAATTTCACTAACAACGTTTATTATGTTATATTTTAAATTAATTAATTAAGTAATAAAATTAGATTTTTACCCTTCTTCTTCTTCAGACAACCAAGGCCGACGTTATTCTAGTTTTTTCAAAACTATATCTCCCGATTACTCTGAAATCACGAAGTGTTGGCACGATCAGATCGCACCACGACGGAGAGCACGGGAAGGCGCACCAGAGGGACCCACGCGGTGGAGTTCGATCGCGGCTACGGGGGTGGGTAGCGCTCAAAACGAGGCAGCTTTAGGGTGCTGGAACGTGACGATCATGCAACGATGGACCCTGAAATTCGTATGGATCTGAAGAGGGAAGAATTCTCTTCAAAAACTTCAACTGGAGTGAAAGGTTTTATTGAATGGATTTGGATTTATTAGAGGGAGAAGGTTTGAAGAATTCTAACCATTAACAGAAAAGGGGCGGCGCCTAGAATAGTATTAGGGTTTTAATTTTCTTGTATATTTATAATAAAACAATATTTAATTTCTATTTTTGCAAATAAACCCATTAATTCTCAATAGCTCCAAATTCAGCTCAACGAGAGTTGTCCCTAGCCAAATACTCCTGTTTTGGACACAGTGGGCTAGGTCCCATCAGTCAATCAATCGTTTTTAGCTTGTTTTCTTTAAATTAAAATAAAAATCATTTAATTATTTAATTTGATCGTACATTTAAATTCACCGGGGCCACATTCGGACTCCAAAAATTCTCAAAAAATAAGTCTAGCTATGTTTTGATGATACTGTCCTAACAAAATTAATTTCGTCGAATTTGGAGACCGTTTGAAAAAATGGCCTTTTTAACGGTCAATTAAATTCAGTAGAAATTATCGAATACAGTTTAATTTACCATGCTCACATATTAATTCCAAAAATTATGGAAAATTAAACTTATCAATAATTTGACATTCCGGATCCAACAAAAATGGTTTCGTCGAAAATGGAGGTCGTTTATAAAATGACTTTTTTAATAGCTTTAATATTACTTAAAAATGGAATTTTTAAATTCTAGCACGTTTTCTAACAAATTCCTTAAAATAATTTTTTTTAATTGGTTCTGTTTTTCCAGGTTATTACAACCTGACTAAATTTTTTCCCCAAATCATCTATGGTTACAATAGTTATTTATTTATTTATGACCTTATTTATAGCAATTAGTTGCACTAATTGCAACAACGGTCACCATAAATATTTTCATTTAGTATGGATTACATTTACATGTATAACTCTATAAAATGAAAACCATTCAAACATTCATTAATATATATACATATATATTGTTATTTACGTTGATTTGGACGGATAATGTATATATATTTATAACTATATTTTCGCGCAGTTAGTGTAGTCAATTATTCTTTTTTTTTGTTATTACGTTTAATGTTTTGGTTCAATTAATAACCAAACATTCCTTTTTGCATCCAGTTTTGAAATAAGGTTCTAAATCTTACAAAAAGACTGCCAACTCTAATTATTATATATCATGCTTGAATATCAGAGTAAACATATTTCAGACCACAAGAAATATATTTTATGTATATATTGGAATAGTTGATGTAAACTACGCACAAATAAATCTATTTATATTTATATGTGAATTTACACAACTTTTCCATTTTTCAATATTTGACATATTTCTTATTGGTTTCAAATAATGTCTTTTTATTTAAAAAGAACAAAAAGGCACAATTTTCCATAACTAAGTTAAAACCCCAACAAAATTGAGCACAAACAGGTATATATCTTTTCAATCAAAATTACATAACTTGTTATTTAACACTGAAACTAGAGATCTAGAATAAAACTACATCTTAACAGTGTTTTACAGGACTGACTTCCAGATCTACTGTGTTTACAGTAGCAGCAATGTGACGACCCCAAAACCCCGTACGACGGTGTCAAGGGTAATCTTTGGAATATAACACATAAACAGACAATAGTAGAACGGAATTAAATAAATACACTGGATAAACATAATCATCAAAGTTACACAGTATACAAGATCATACTTAGTACAAATACAGTTCAGCTATACATAAATGTCTACAGCGGAAAACAAACATAATATGTACTATAGGAGCTGAACAACATAAAAGAGATAAATGTTAGAATCCATCTTCAGCTCTAGCTATCCAGAAAGAGCCTGCTAAAACCTGAATACAAGGCTGCCCATGTAGAAAAAGGGGCACCCGAGTTTGCAAGTGAAACAAACTACGAGTCAGTCATGGGACTGGTATAAGAAATCTACTTAACACATTTTATAATATAGCTAATCACAGGACCACGCCACTTTCGCGGAATGGGTTACTCCATTGGATTGCCAGTGCTTTACAACAAGTAAATCTTTTAAACATCGCAATGCTTTTTATAAAAATGAAGCCCTTATAAGACTCAGTTCCCATCACACAATGCAACGCAAACCGGAGGATAGAGTTTTACCTTATAATGGCCAAAATATGCTTGATACGAATAAAAAAAGAATTTGATATTATTACTAGTGTTTATAGGTTTCAAAACCAATTTCAATCATAACTATCAATCATAGACGGCATGGGTACCATATATCATGTCGCTATATATATACACAATCAAAACCGCACGGTGTCGTATTTGGAAATTGGATTTCCGTCATGAACCAAGGCAAAAGTTAGTCCTTACCGAATTCGAGACTCTCTAGCCCGAGCCTCAGGCAAGAGCGCAGAGAAGCCTTGGATCGTCAGGGCCGGTCCACCGATGTGGATTATTATGCCTGAACACTGCGTTTCCCCACCCTTTGGGGCGTAAATGAGCCAACAAATGACTCCATCGGCTTCACATAGTCACCGATATATCTGAGGTGCCTCGCAACAACAACAACAACCACACAAGTGAAAATAATATAAATGTCAGCAAGTTTAAGCACTGACACCACCTCTAGCTAGAAAGAAATGCATGTCCTCCCTGAGGTCCTCTCCCGTTTCTGGCTCATATCGGGGTGGGAGGCTCGCGAATCAACATTATACACAAAGCTATGCCACACAGGCCATGCTTTGATCATCAACCACAAGACTTTGCTTTTCAACAGAAGCCTTGATCACTGCATCTTAGCATGCCACACAGGCAATTCACGCCATGTAACTGACGTCCATCAATCACACAGAATGAAATCCAATGTCAGACACACAGTCCATTTACAAGTTCGTTCTGGGTCTGAACAAAACCGGAGGCACTATATACCTCGCATACCCATCGATCTCCACGTAGATCACCACTTATTATCTATATTTCATGATGCTTCCCAATCAAGACATCAGTTATCATCCAACCGAGGTGAAGATCTCCGGTCTTCAACCACCGTCTTCATCATCAACTTCTTATCGCCGATCAATTATTTGAAATGAGATTTAACTCGGCCTTTTCAAATAATTCATGTATATTTAGAATTTAAATCAATTCATTTCAATGGTTAAATTATTCGACAACAATTCACACCAAACACATTCAACCATCAAATATCACATAAACCGAGAAAATTCAGTTTATTTCCATTCCATATCGTTTATAATATTTTATCACGATTTATCGCTATTTTTATTTATTTTGAAAATAGCCATTTCAATCAAACGACGCTTCAGGCTATAATGCGGCCATGGCGCTGTTTTTCTTTAGATTTGATTTACACATATCTGAAAATCTAACCGTTGGATCTTCACAAATTTTATATCATTAGAAAGATCTTTTCAAAACGAATCCAACGGTTCCGTTTTTGGGAAAATCCGATGGTCGGATCTCCCTGTACACTCGTTTGAAGTTTCGATTTCAAAATACGAACTGCAGCGTCGTTATTCGATTTAATTTAATTATATTTTTATATATATAAAAATATAATCAATTCTGGCACTGTTTTTCTTTAGATTTGAATTAAACATTCCAGACAATCCAACCGTTGGATCTTTACAAAGTTGGTGTCGTTGGAAAGATATTTCCAAAGCGAACTCAACGGTTTCGGTTTCAGGAAAATCCGATGGTCGGATCTCTCGCACTAATCGTTTGAAATCACGGTTTCAAAACATGAACTACAGCTTCGTTATTCGATTTATTTTGATTATATTTATATATAAAAATATAATCTATTCTTCGATTTCAAAACCATATTCTTTTCATACATTTTGATAAAAATGATATTTTTATCCAACAGACATTTATTTCAACACTTCACCATTTTTGACAATTCATGTTTATAATAAAAATGTGATTTTTATTGTGAAACAATTTATTTCAAAACATGACTATTTTATATAGTTCATATAGATGACAAAAATACGATTTTATTATAAAACAATTTATTTCAAAACACGACTATTTTATATAGTTCATATATATGATAAAAATATGATTTTTATTATAAAACAATTTATTTCAAAACACGACTATTTTATATAGTTCATATATATGATAAAAATATGATTTTTATTATAGGAAAATTTATTTCAAAACACGACTATTTTATATAGTTCATACATATGATAAAAATATGATTTTTATTATAAAATAATTTATTTCAAAACACGACTATTTTATATAGTTCAATAATTTATTTCAAAACATGAATGTCGTTCAACACATGAATTTCTATTCAACACATGAATTTTTATTCAACACATGAATTTCTATTCAACACATGAATTTCTATTCAGCACACGAATTTCTATTCAACACATGAATTTCTATTCAACACACGAATATAGTTTCAACACATGAAAATAATTCTGACACATGAATATTATTGAAAATTTCGGCAGCATAACGGCAGGGTAGTTAAAACCGTGACCGTCCCTAGTACGGCCCCTCACTCTACCTTAAAGCCTCGCAGCTTTTGACAATGGGGATTTCATGCATCTAGTTCGCACGCAGGCGGCATGCTTATTTTTTTCTTTTCCACAAACTAATCCTATGTGGTTTCAACCAAATAATTCTCAACCACAAACGGGTATTTTTCAATCACAATCAATCAATTTCAACCACAAACAATTCTAATCAACCATTCGCTATCAACCAATTTTCACACCAATTACAACCAATAAATATCGTCCATAGTTTGTGGACGAGGGGCATATATATATATATATATATATATATATATATATATATATATATATATATATATTCATATAAGTATTTCACTTCCATTTCAACACATATATAATTTTTACAACGCATATATAATTTTTACAACGCATATATAACTTATACATCGAACATACAACTTATACAACGCTTATATATGAGGTGTACAACGCTTATATAACTCATACTTCGAATATATAATTTATACATCGTCATTTCCATATCGTTTATAATTCAGAAATCTCACATTGGGTTCCACTCCACTAAAAATAGTAGAAGGCTCAGAAAAATATGTGGTCTCTTCTAAAATGTAGAAGACGTCCTCACGAGTCCACTGTCTCTTGTTTCACTGAATTTCGTCAACATAGCAAAAAGATATGATTTTTACAGTGAAATCAAAAACCGTAGCGCTTTAAAGTGCTATTAATTAGTTTAATATTATCACAGTCGTACCTCTCTAAACCTGTTCAAAACTAGGTTTTGATCTTACACCTAAATTGTCGCACGATAGGATAATCGGCCTCTTCCACGTCGTAGAGCTTAGAGAGGCGCCTCTAGAGGGACCCACCACTCTAAACTCGGTTGTCGGAATTCGCACCGGCGGCGGTTGAAAGTGGCCAACTTCCCGAGCTCGATTCGAGCTTAATACTCCACGAAAAATTTCAAACTTTATATGGATGTGAAGCTCATGAGACGATCAACTCGAGCATGTGATTTTGTTGCGTGGATTCGGAGAAAAAGAGGAGAGAAGGAATGAAGAACAGCCGCCGATCGTTTCAGGAGGATTACGGGGAGAGAAAATGCGTGCTGACCGATGAGGGATTTTTATTTTATTTATATATTTTAAAAATCCAAAAATACCCCTCTTAACGTACTAACACCAATCCAAACCCAACGACTGTCGTCCCTAGCTAAATACCCCCATTCCGAACACAATGGGATATGTTTCATAGGCCCATTCGACTGTTTGAGTCAGTTTCTCTTCAATTTAAAATATAAAACATTCAATATTTGTTTTGAACGTACATTTCAATTTGCCGGGGCCACATAATGATCCTAAAAATTCCCGAAAAATAAATCTAGCTATGTTTTGATGATACAGTCCCAACAAAACTAGTTTCGTCGAATTCTGAGACCGTTTGAAAAATGGCCCTTTTCTGGTCGATCCAATTTAACAGAAATCGACCAAACACATTTTCCTTTGCCACGCTCACATACTAGCTTCAAAAATTATGAAATTTGAAATCTAGCAATAATTTGACATCCCGGATCCAACAATAGTGGTTTCGTCGAATTCTGAGGTCGTTTGCAAAATGGCCATTTTCACGGGCTATATAAACTCTATAGCGACCTTTCTGAAAATTCATTTGGCCATAACTTTTGACTCCCGCTATGAAACTTCGATTTTTCAGATTCGTTAGAAAGATATTCACTAACATATTTAAATATTTTTAGTTTCACTAAAATCCATTTTATTTTGCACCCTGTACAGTCAGTCAAAATTTGAATTCAAATTTTGATACTACCGCGCCATTTCAGGCCTTGCTTATAATTCAAAGTAATTATATTTATTTTCAAACGTCAATTCAAACACACTTTTCGTCGTTATTATTTAAAATATTTATTTTAAATATTTTAAATCCACTAAAATAGCCAATTTAAAATTTTCAAACTGGTTTAGATTTTCCGGGTTGTTGCAAGCAATATATATTAAAACCAATTAAAGGCAATAATATAATCAATCAAGTAAGCCTACAAATTTTAATATCATTAAAACCACAAATTTATACTTTCAAATTTTAACAACATTCATAAATAGATCTAATAGGCATCATTTCAGATTTTACAATATTATGAAACAATCTGATAAATGTTAACTTAAGAGATGTTATGATTTTTTTCCATTTTCTAAGGGATAGTTAAACTATTTCATATAATAGTATACGCTATTGCATAGAACCACACAATTTTTTTTTTTTGAGTTTTCTTAAATACAATATTGGTTGTGGTCTATGAAAAAAGAAAGAGGCATTATAAACAGTCCATAATGAACGCGTCTGTCAAATTTATACATAGGAACTAAAAGGGACGATATGATTTTTTTATAATACAGTAAATGCATGTTAAAGCTGCATGAATTAAGTAGTTTGACATGGTATGTCTTTATGAAAAAATATTCATGCGCAATACACATATATAGGCGCAAAACACACATATATAATATAATCCGAAATGGTCAGCACTAATTATTTAAGTAACCTGGAGGTTTAAGTGATATACAAATTGTCTTAAGTACACGATTAGTTAAAATATTCTCCTAAGTAACATGTGTTGTATATATAATATACATACACAAGACATATGTATATCATGCGCCTATTATTTAAACTTCAATTACACAGCTCAGCAACTGCATATACATCAAAGTTTAATACACAAAATATTATACCACTTAGCAACAGAACTTACCCAACAACATACTCATGTAAGAAATAACACATATATAGTATACTACCCTGCACTTAAACCATTTTCCATGCAATTTTTAATCTTCATATACCCATGCTCCCATGTATATAAAATTTATAACAAACCAAACATGTAATAATCTTCTTATACCATGCACTCACGTGAGTGCAATTACATTTGACTAATATAAATAGAAGCCAATAAACCTACTGAGCAAGTTATATGTATACACTCTGAAAAAACATGTAAGTGACATTTACACAAATATATATAGGCAACGTAGATTTATTTTTAACATGGATATTAAGCGTGAATGCAATAAATACCCACCTCCAGCACGCAAGTAGAGATCTATCTACACATGATGGTACTGGGTCCGATCGAGTATTCGAGTTGCGCTATTTCTATAGCTCCTTCTACTACTTCTCTACTTTTCCTTTCAAGGATTGCAGAAATAATAAGAGTTTATATTATTAATACTAATTGAAAGAAAAATTTTGTGTTTGAACAAGCAATTGAGGTTGATATGTATGTAAATGGTGTAATGTTTAATTACTAGTTCCTTATTTCGTTCCTTTTCAATGATGAAAAGTTCTGAGTGAGGGAAAGCATATATTTAAGATCTAATAGAAACAAGATAATTAAGCTATTGTAACTTTGTATGTAAATTTCCCGTTTACCTAAAAGCATCCAAATCTTAAATTCGAATAATCTTTTAGGCCTACAATTCCCAAATTCTTACAAATCTATAACTTTCAAATTTATAGATTTGCAAGAAAATAAGAAAAGAGGGGAGAATCTAATGAAGAATAGTTTAGACGTCAATTCATACCCTTTTCCACTTGAATCTGATTATCCCTTTCAAATGCCTATGGTTTATGTTTGATTGATTGTGCATGAATCTAATTTTTGATTTAGAATTTATTTAAAGAGAAAGGGAAATGGCAGAGCTTCGCTGTTGTCTATAGATTTGTATGGAAAACAATGAGGCCTTTCCGCTTTATTTATAGGAGTGCAATTGGCCATGAATCATTAGATTTGATTAAATAAACATTTGTCTGTTTATATAATAATTTATATAAACTCAAACCCTTTTACCCTAGCCGTCAATTGGTGTAATGGCCTAGATTTCCATACCCTTTGAGTCGACTAATAACACCACATGTCCAACTCAAATTGCACAGAAATACGAATCATTAGTAGAAAGAAGTTAAAGGATGAGAAATAGAATGAAAGAAAAATCATAATAGAAGAAAACGAAGAGCACATATCTCACAGCGAAACGAATAAAATATATTAGATAACATAACTTTTTGAAATTCAATCAGTAACTATATATACATACCATCATCAGAGCTCAACAGTTATTCCTGGAACAGTTATGAACACCTGTTTCCAAATATAACATAGTACACAACGGAAAATATGATAGTCTATAGCTAACTGCCGAAGCCTCCTGCTTCAAGCTCCTCCAAGTGAATCTGTAAAATCCCGACTACTTGACTGCCCATACAAATTTGGGAACCCAAGAGTTTAGGGAAATCAAAACAAAATAAACTCTGGGTCAGTCACGGGACTGGCGTGAGTAAACTCCAACCATTTGTTTAACTTTCAAATTCTTTCGAAAGAAATTATAATCATAAGACCGATCCACACATAAACACGGATGATTTTTACCTTACGATAACCAAAATATTTTTGATATCAAAATTAGGTGATATTATAATAGTGTCTAAATCAAATAAATAGAAATCTAGTGGAACGCTTGCATCTCACGCTCCATATATAATATAAAATCAAAAACCATAGAGCGCTTATTGGGAATTGGATTCCGACTATGACAAGGTATGGAATCACCTTTCGATCAGTTTACTCTAGAGGGGATACACTATGGTTCAACAAGAATATCTTGCAACCCGGCCACACATGGCTGACCACTCATTTAACTTGAGTGTATCGAGCATATTATCACCAACGATTGTGATCAGAAACCGTTACCGAAAGCATACAGCAGCGAATAAAATAAGAAGCAAAATGAATTTTCTCTGGATCAGGTGATAATGCCCCTAATGGGAATGATCCACTTAGCCATGCTGCCTGCCCGATTTTTTTCATTTCCCGGTTGATGAGGCTTGAGGTCACGGTTTCCTTCTAGAACATCTTGCCACCATTCACTTTGAATATCACTTCGTCAAATCCATCCATATACGTTGTCCTGGGACTGGACAAACCAAAAGCACCATTCTATTAATCCATCTTCGGCAATTTCCACCTAGGATTGATAGAACAGCCCTTGCACTTAACTCTGTTACCTTATATCTTCAGCATAAGTTGTTTTGTAATGCTTGTGCCAATACGAAGTGGTTTTCAGATATTAAATCTGATTCCGGTCTCTCCGTATTGACAACAGAGGTATAAAATAAACCAAAACCTAGATAGTCGGTGATTTAACTATCAAAGGAACATCCATACAATCAGCGGTCTTATTTCCAAATGGAAATTTTACCGATCAAACATCAAACAACACTGGCCCCTTTTTATATTAATTCCTTATTATATTATCGATTCCAAATTCCCCTTTTCCTTCTCCTTTCAAAGCCCTATTTTCTCTCTTTATTCTTGGAAAAAAAACATTTCCAATATCCTAATTTATTTGTTCGAGAAAATATCTCTTATTTTAGTTAGAAAACATTTCTACATATTTCCTAACCCTTATTTTCTATATTAAGAAAATATACCTTATTAATATCGGAACATGTTTCCATATTCTATTTATTAATTCCTCGTTTACCAATTCAATTGATTTTCCATGCATAGAAAATATCTCTCATTTTATTTGGGAAACATTTCCAAATCCTTTAAATTAACGCGATGTTATAAAACATCGTTATTATACTCAAACCATTAATCATTTATTAACTAACCATACTGCTAGCCAATCTTCACTATCGAACCTTAACCATTCCTCCATCAATCATGAAGTCAATCAAGTTAGGGTATAATTACCTCTCAGATTGTAACACCCCGTATTTTCTGAGAATATTAAATTAACAAATTAAAGAATACTTAATTTTAAAACTAGGAATTAAGGGAAACGTGTTATGCCATTGCGTTCATCTCGGAATTCTGCTTGAGATGAGCCCGAATTTGCCTAAATCGGACACCATATGAAGAAGTTATAAGCCTTAGAAGTTTGTATACGCCCAAGGAAGTATATATATAGATATAAAATAATTCCAGAAGTCAAAACAGGGTTAAAATCTCGAATTTGGGTCAAAGTAGGCTGAGCGAGAAATTTCCCGCTCAGAGGTGTCGACCCCCACCCTCGGGGGAATCGACATAGGTGTCGACCCCCTATAGGGGTGTCGACCCCCCTATAGGGGTGTCGACACAGGTGTCGACCCCCTATAGGGGATTCGACCCCTGTTGGCCCAGATCTGGCCGATGACGTGTTTCGCCACGTGTTGCTTTCTGATTTGCTGTGTGAAGTGGTATTCTGCTTTGGACGATTCTGATGACTTCTAGACTGATCTGAAGGCTCTAAATCACCCTATACACCTATAAAAAGACCCCTAAACCTATTGTTTTCTCCACACGAATTCATAGGCATTTATATGCTGCTAAAACCTGAAGTGACCTAGCCTCCACCTTAATCAATCAAATTAGAGTTTTCAAGTTAATAATCAAAGTCTACATCAAAGGAATATCTAATCAAATTCAGAAATCAGATCCCAGAATTCAAGACCGTTCTGTAATTTGTAAGTTCATGTTACTTTCAGAAATAAAATTTAAATTGTGATTCTGACATTGTAATAAATCTGAATCTGAAATTATGCCTATTTCTATTTGTCTTTCTATATCCATTGGATCTATCTTATTGATATTATTATGTCCATTCTTTACCTCTTCTTTCCTTCTTCCCTTTTAGTTTTTATAGCTAGGCTACTACGATCCTGAGCCAAATCTCATAAGAGATGAACGTACATTGGGAAAAAATTTGGACATGACCAGTGCTAAAATTGGGAAAAATATTAAATAATGTACAATTGGGCATAACTAATTTGTAACTGATTTGAGGACAGAACACATGTTGTATTTAAAACATAAAGTGTATCGAACATATGACTTGAGATTTGAGGCATAAAGTATATTGGACATATGACTTGGGATTTGGGGCGTAAATTGAACTGTAAACATGTAAGGCATAGTACATGTTGTGGTTTAAGACCTAAAATTGGGGCATGAAAACCTACAGTAAGATAGGGATAACTATTAAGTGTGAACATGCCTAAATTGGGATTTTGGGTAATTGGCATGCACTGTAATTAAAGGCTATAATTTGGCATAGTTTACACCGTGAATCATGATTGGGTGTTTTTGGAGAATATTTTGTACGATGCAATATGACTATTATTGCAAATTTGGGAAAATGGGGTGCAACCTATTTTGAGTAATAACTTGAATTTGAATTTGTGGGGCATAACTTGCAATCAGCTTTGTTGGGGTATAACTTGAGAATTGGAACATGACTAGTTTTGTGAATTTGGGATGATTAGCATATAAAATCTAGACTTGGATATGTATGGTAAATATGCTAAAAGATAAACATGCCTAACCCGAGGTTAGATTGAGTTGCGGTGTAAAACTGCCCGGAACCGCCCGGCACATCCAATAACCACAACAACACAGATCTAATGTGAGAGGTTAGCGCATTTAGACCAAAACCCAAGGTTAGAATGAGTTTGTGGTAGAAGTCTGCCCGAAAACGCCCGGCACATCCAACAACCGCAAAAAACAGTTCTAATGTGAGAGGTTGGGGCATTAATAAATTAATTAATGCCAATAAACAGACATGCTAAGAATGGTAAGGTTAAGTAAAATTTAGAACACTTAACTGTTATAACATGTTAATTAGACAAGAAGGTGGGGTTAAGTAAATTTAGAACACTTAACCGTTATAACATGTTAATTAGGCAAGTGAGCAGGGTTAAGTTAACCAGTACAACATGATGAATGAGAAGGGTTAAGTTAGTAAGAAACACTTAACCAATATGACATGATGAATGGGTAGGGTTAAGTTAAAACAAGAAAGCGACACTTAACCAATATAATAGGATGCGTGGAAGGGTTAAGTTAACACAAGAAGGCAACACTTAACTAATGTAACACGACGAGTGGGTGGGTTAAGTTAACCTGAATTGATTGATGACACTTAACCAATACAGCATGATGAACACGTGGGGTTAAGTTAATAAGAAACACTTAACCAATGTAACTTGATGAACGAATGGGGTTAAGTTAATGGGAAATACTTAACCAATATAACATGATGAATGAACGAGGTTAAGTTAACAGGAAACACTTAACCAATCCAACATGACGAGTGAGAAGGGTTAATAAGAAACACTTAACCAACATGATGAGTGGGTGGGTTAAGTTAACACTTAACCAATATGACATAATGTGTGGGAGGGTTAAGTACATATCAGGTTGGTGGTTAATATTAGTAAATATAGGCCCACAAACTTAACCATTATGTAAACATGCTTGAATCAGTGGGAGGGTTAAGTACATATCGGGTTGGTGGGTAATATTAGTAAATATAGGCCCATGAACTTAACCAGTAAGAAACCCTAGTAATGGGGACCCATTTCAGTAGTAACCCACAAAAATGTATCAAGGTACCCTGAAACTAGGTAGGTTGGGGCACGATTACTGGGTTGATTATAGGCGGTCAAAATAGCGGCAGGGGGTACGTCAGTGTAGGTTCCGATGGATTACGGGCATGCACGTACTCCGGAGTGGGAAAAAGCAGGCACTGGGTACCAGTAGTTAAACATTATGCATCTTGAATCATTTCGGGTTGCAATCATAAGGATTGATACACCTTATGGTGGGACCAGCACAAGGTATCTACACGCAAGAGAGGGTCGATTGACACAGACACATGGAACATGAATACAAGTAAGGAGCCGACTGATAGGGTAGTAAGGGTACATCTAACATCTTCATGGCAATTAGGCTGATTGAGGTAAAATCCTCGTACTATATGTACATCTGAAGGCTACCACAGTTGCGGGAATTGGGATCACGTTATCATATTATCATTTTACACAGATTAGTAGTTAGGACACTAGTTAGGGGGTGCAGATATATAAAAATTAGAATAACAAGGTAGTAGCGAAGCAGAGAAAGAGTGGAAGCGCATTCAGTTTAGCTTGCCTTATCATATCATATGCTAATCTTATGCTATCTTGATATCCCGGCTACTACGGTATTGTCTTATATTTAGTTTATTCATGTCATGTTACTTTTACCTGTTTACATACCGAAAGTCACTGGATTTACCAGATTTATGTCTGACCTAGTTTGTTTTGCCTCTTTTCTTCCGTTCCCCCCTCCCCCCAAGGTTCACAGGGAGGAAATGTTACCACTTAGCTCAGTTTTCTTTCCAAGCACGGAGATAGTCGATGTATTGCTTTGGACTCTCTCTTCCACTGCTATGGCTGGTTCATGCTTTATTAGGGAATATCATTGTTATTTTTATGCATATTTTATACTTGAAATTTTTTGAATCAAGATGGAAGTTCTATGTATTACTTTTAAGTATGATTGAGACAATTGTTGTAAAAGCTTGACTGAACCACATTGTTTATAAAATGACTTTATTTTCCACTGCTATTTATCTGTCTAGTAATTTATCAGCATCATTTACCTAAAAATGCTCCACCGAAGTTAAGGCATTCCCTTTATGAGTGACCTTAACGGAGGTGGGGTGTTACACAGACTTTAATTGAACAACATTCTCTACTTTGCAATAGTCAAATCCCACAACTTCAAACAAAACGTCACTTATGCTACTCACAAATTCAGTATAAGAATCCAATTCTTTTACAGAAAAACATTGATTATAACGGTAGCGTTATAATCGCTGTTTCCAAATATTTGATTTATAAAACATTAACTATAATGGTAGCGTTAAAATCGCTGTCTAGATTTACAAAACGTTTATTATAACGGTAGCTTTATAATTGCCTTTTAGATTTATAAAGCATTTGTTATAACGACAGCGTTATAGTCGCTGTTTAAATTTATAAAAAACAATTGTTATAACGACAGCGTTATAACCGTTGTTTAGATTTATGGAAACATTTGTTATAACGACAGCGTTGTAATCGCTGTTCCCAAATATTTGATTTAAAAAAATACAACTGCTTATTAATTTCAACAAATAAATTAATAAGTATAAATAAATAATTAAATTTGATTCAAAACGGAAAGTAAAAATAACTACTTCCCTAAGTTCGATATAATCGAATTCCAATAAATAACTCTTTCTCGAATAATGTATTTCAATTTATATTCCGAACTTCGGAATTTATTTACCATTTCAGGTTAATATAAATTCCAAATTCACTTTTGAATTTATTCTTTCCAAATCATTACCAAATTCCTTTATAACCATTCCAGTCTACAAAACGATATCACACTTTATTTTATATTTTGAACTAAAACTCATCGTTTTCTTTTAAAACGATTGCCCATTTCCCCTTTTACTCAATTTCCAATTTGAGTTCATATTTCAAATCTAATTTTTTTTATAGATATTTTATTTGCAAAATATTTGCTTTAAACCATTATTCGCTTTAATCGTGAATAAATTCCTTTTATATACAATCAAATTAATTTGATTTCGTACTTATAAATAATATCTTAAACTCAAATTCTATTTTTAACTTCTATTCAGAATTTTTCATATAAATCACATTTTTATTCCAATCATTTATAATCTCGTTCACGATTTTCTTTATAATTGCTAACTTCAATCCGGTTACAAATATCGATTTCAAACCCGATTTCCATTTTCCATATAAATTCAAAATTTGAATTTATATTTCAATTTATTCCAAAGTGAATATTTAATAAATTTATAAATGTCATTTATAAGTTAATCTTCTCAAATTATCTGTCAAAAACAGATTTCTATTTAAAATCTCTTTTTAAAACCTTATAGCAGTTCTACATTTGATTATAAAATCCCAATTTCAAACCAAACGTTAATTATCTAATGATAATCCATAAACATCATTTATAATTTTGGTTATTCGTTTTATTCATTAAAACAAGTTTTAGTTCTCCAATATATTCGAAATTCAATTCCTATTTTGGAAATAATTTCCCTTTTTTATTTTAAATTCCTTTCCTACATCCAAAATATTTTACGGTATTTTGAATACCAAAATTCTAGAGCCAGGGTAACCCAAACACAACATAATCAGTCATCAATCAAATATCACATCATATATAACAAATAAATTAAAAACAGTAAATAAAATGTTCAGGAATCAAGTTGGATCCCTCCAATATTCTCAGGTCGAGATTCAAAACCGATAACCCACGATCGACTTCGTCTATTTTCGCTTCTCCCTGCAGGCACTAGAGTTCATCACGAGGCGCTCGATCGAAAGCCGGTTGACCCCTCCCCCTGTGCCATCAAAGTCGTGCAACCCGAACCCCCTTATGCTTTAAAAATCACGATACAAGCAGGCGCCTTCGAGCAGTGATCTTGGTCGATTTCCGATGCGAGACCACATCATACCACATGTATATTTAGTTCTCACCATGATTTACGATTTCTTATTTCGAAATTTCAAAGGAAAGATCGAGGATAGTATGACTTTAATTGGAGAAAAATCACGCTTTCTAGCCATTCTTTTTTTTAGATGGAGGCAGTTCCAGTATTGACCACGAGAAGAGGGTGTTGACCCTGAATTTAGGGTTAAGTGTTGTTTATAAAGAGAGAAATCGGATGGCTTCAATTGGAAGGAACCCGTTGGCTTTTCATGGAAGCTTCGGAATTATTTTATTTAATTTACTTACCGAAACGTACGGTTGAGGCTATGCGTTAAATCCACTACATACGATCTCTGATTGCAGTAAAAATTGAAATCCTAGCATAATAAAATATTACGGACCCAATGAAACTGATTTCGATCGAGGTCGTTTTCCAAAAGGCTGTTTTTAAAGCATAAATAAATCAATTAAATATAAATAAATTCAATAACAAGTCAATTTAATAATAATAAATTATTATTATCATATATTTCCGAATAAAATATCATATGGCTACAAAATAAATATATTTGGATTTTAAACTAGATATTCCAAAGTAAAACAACATTCGAATTATTTAGAATAAATCTCTATAATTTATAAACTATTCCACAATGACTATTTGAAAATTTGATTTGGACATATCCCATAATCTAGAAAACGAAATCTTGATTTTTCACTTTCATTAGAAAAATATAATCAAATAGATCCGAAGGTTTCCTGTTTCAAAGAAATCCTACTTATATTGGATTCTTTATATTCAATTGAAGTTCAAAACATTAAATTACGAATTACCGCGACCTTACTAGCTTGATTTAAATTATATTATAAATTATACGTTAAAATTTCGTTTTAATTAATAAATCCCATATAAATTTCTGTATATAATTCAAATAAAATATTTAAAACAAATTTAAATAATCAGAATTCAACGACTAAAAATCCGGGTCGTTACATTTCTTCCCCCTTAAAATAATTTCGTCCTCGAAATTGCTAAGCAGTAAAAATGCTATAACTCTAACTCCTAATAATCTACTTAGTTGAAATCTTATATTCCATATCTTCATAACCCAGTTCTTACCCGACCTTCGAATTCTCTAACCAATACTCGACCATTCATTATTCTTTCCAAATGATATGTTCACCATTTTTGGACAATCCATCATCACTTTATTATCTTCAATCCATATGCTCTTCTGCATATCCATACCCATTCCAATTGATTTTAAATCCATTTATTAATTTCATTATTCCACTTGAAATTTTATTAACAAATTGTGGTTTTTTTATTTCAATTACAATTAACAACTTGATATTGAAATTATCAAAAATTTCTTGAAAATTTTCTAGCTCTTTAAGTTTTCGAAAAATTTCGCCAGCATCTCCTTTGCACGGCTCTATCGGTACAACTACTACTCGCCTCTCTCTGCCTTCTCCAATCCAAAAGAAAATCGAAAAGCCAAGCGGCTTGCCCCATAGGCTCATAAAACCATCAAACCCAAGTAATATTATAAACATGTACCTTTTTGGTGAGCATAAATCTTATCTCTCGCATTTGCTTCCATTTAATATCTGCTCAGCATACATATATCCATTTCCAGTTAGTTTCAAATCAATTAAAATTCCATTTTTTAACACTTTAATCACCTTCTGATTAGTTCACTTCCATTCTATCAATTCAAATCTGATTTCTATTTAAGTCAATCCACTTATTATACTTGAATCCAAATTTATCACAATTCAATTTGCTTATTCATAAGTCGAACTCATATTAATAATTCGAATCTCAACATTTTCTTTATTTAATTTCATTCAGAATTATTTCTAATCCAATCCAATTTTGTTTAACTTAACTTAAGTTAATTTCAATTTATTTGATACATTTTCGCCATTTCAATCTATTCAATTTATACAAGTTAAATTTTAATTTCAGAATTCAAATTCCCGGATTTTATTTCAAATTGGTTTGAGTTAATTATAAATATATATTTATAATTAACTCAATTCAAAACATTTGAATTTCTAAAACATCTTGTCCTTTTTCAAACAAATTTTTCGTTCTCAAATTACCATGGTAGCAATCTGTCACTCAGAAACTTAAAAATGAATACTGGTAATCTCACGATCCATTATCAGAATTATTTTCTCGCCACTGAAGTGATTTCAATACTTAATCACTTTCAAAATCCATTTAAAACCATTTTTTATTCAAAAATCCTTCAAAACATTGCTATATTCCTTTATAATATTTCAGAAAATATTTTTTAAACATTCGGGATTTAAATTCAAATTCTTGTTTGAACTCCGTCTTGGTTCATATCATTTGTGCTCTTTTATCCAAATCTAAATGATATTTGGTTATATATATATATATATCAATTTCAATATTTCATAATTCCATTTGATTGTAATAACAATCAACACATTCATATATAATAATTCAGAAATTATTCCTTTTATATCAAAATATATTTTGGGCAAAATTATTTCATTTACCAATTTTAAAACAATACTGTATCAAATTGCTTTGTTCGAGAGTTTAGAAACACCTATCGATATAGTTTTACATTCTGTATCGACTAGAATTCATACACCACTCAACAAACCAGTCAACACAATATAAAACAATTTTATATCAAATTTACAAATATGCGCTCTTATATATACACTTAAACTTAATCTAGGTTATTACTTACCCTATCTCTATTGAGTCACGCCACAGAGCCAAGGTTACTACTCAACCTTCAGCTCTGATACCAAATGTAATGTACCGGCGATTTCGGTAGGCTTTTCAACCATCCCTTAATCCCCAAGTCAGCGGGCTAACATCCCACTGTGGCTTACACTGGTACCCCACCAACTCATTTTACGGCCAGCCTTTCGACTTCACGACCAACCCTCCCTTACTTTCGAGGGACATGTAAAGGTAAGAGTCTCCCGTCCGCCACCTAACGTAAAGCGAGAACCCTCTATCATGCGTACCCAGCTCATACAATCAGCAACGAGTTGGGGCATAATTACCTCTCAGGCCTTAATTGAACAACATTTTCAACTTCGCAATAGTCAAAGCCCACAACTTCAAACTAAACATCGCTTACGCTACTCTCAGATTCAATATAAGAATCAACTTCTTTTATAGAAAAACATTGATTATAACGGTAACATTATAATCGCTGTTTCCAAATATTTGATTTATAAAACATTAGCTATAATGGTAGCGTTAAAATTGCTGTTTAGATTTACAAAACATTTATTATAATCGTAGCATTATAATTGCTGTTTAGATTTATAAAGCATTTGTTAAAATGACAGCGTTGTAATCGCTGTTTAGATTTATAAAAAAAAATTGTTATAACGACAGCGTTATATTCGTTGTTTAGATTTATAAAATCATTTGTTATAACGACAGCGTTATAATTGCTGTTCCCAAATATTTGGTTTATAAAAATATAACTTGTACTTACTAATTTCAACAAATATAAGTAAATAAATAAATAATTAAATAATTAAATTTGATTCAAAACGGGAAGTTAAAATAACTACTTCCCTAAGTTCGATATAATCGAATTCCAATAAATAACTCTTTCTCGAATAATCTATATTCAATTTATATTTTGAACTTTGGAATTTATTTACCATTTCAGTTTAATACAAATTCCAAATTCACTTTTGAATTCATTCTTTCCAAATCATTACCAAATTCCTTTATAACCATTCAAGCCTACAAAACATTATCACACTTTATTTTATATTCCGAATTTTGAACTAAAACTCATTGTTTTCTTTTAAAACGATTGCCCATTCCCCCTTTTACTCAATTTCCAATTTGGGTTCGTATTTCAAATCTAATTTTCTTTACAGATATTTTATTTGCAAAATATTTGCTTTAACCCATTATTCTCTTTAATCGTGAATACATTCCTTTTATATACAATCAAATCAATTTGATTTCATACTTATAAATAATATCTTAAACTCAAATTCTATTTTTAACTTCTATTCAGAATTTTTCATATAAATCACATTTTCATTCCAATTATTTATAATCTCGTTCATGATTTTCTTTATAACTGCTAAGTTCAATCCAGTTACAAATATCGATTTCAAACCCGATTTCCATTTTCTATATAAATTCGAAAATTGAATTTATATTTCAATTTATTCCAAAATGAATATTTAATAAATTTATAAATGTCGTTTATAAGT
This sequence comes from Allium sativum, assembly GCA_030737875.1. NCBI lineage: Eukaryota > Viridiplantae > Streptophyta > Magnoliopsida > Asparagales > Amaryllidaceae > Allium > Allium sativum. The sequence continues at coordinate 72,563,330 of CM060923.1, read as the reverse complement.
TAATCTTCTCAAATTATCTATCAAAAACAGATTTCTATTTAAAAACTCTTTTTAAAACCTTATAGCAGTTCTACATTTGATTATAAAGTCCCGATTTCAAACTAAACGTTAATTATCTAATGATAGTCCATAAACATCATTTATAATTTTGGTTAAACGTTAATTATCTAATGATAATCCATAAACATCATTTATAATTTTGGTTACTTGTTTTATTCATTAAAGCAAGTTTCAATTCTCCAATCTACTCGAAATTCAATTCCTATTTTGGAAATAATTTTCCTTTTTTTTATTTTTAATTCCTTTCCTACATCCAAAATATTTTACGGTATTTTGAATACCAAAATTCTAGAGCCAGGGTAACCCAAACAGAACATAATCAATCATCGATCATATATCACATCATATATAATAAATAAATTAAAAACAGTAAATAAAATGTTGAGGAATCCAGTTGGATCCCTCCAACCTGTTTCCCTGCATCCACAGATGTTAATGAACACCAATAACATTAATTTCACATAAATATGAAATATCATGGTGAAAAGAATTAATAATCGATTAGTGATATAACTATATCAACCAATTTTATCAACCATGCAACCAAACAACCATCACACAATATAAAATTTTTATAAATAAATTTAAATCTCATTTATATAAAAATATAAACGAGTCAGAGTTTAGTGAGGTTACTCACATGGTTTGCAGTTAGCGGTTCTGCTTTTATTTCTTTCTCAATCAAAAATGAGTTAGATTTTTCCATTAAATTCTAGGAGCTTTGTTTTTAGCTACGTTAAATCCATGATGCAGATTCCGGTGTTGCGGTCCCAATGTAACTTGTTGCATCAATTTCTGTTCACGAATGAATGGTATAAGATGTTTACAAGTTCTTTTTTAAATTCAATTAATTATCCAATCTTAATGGTGATTATTAAGGGTTAATTACCATTTTAAAATAAGTTAAACATGTTGTACCCTCATTCGTGACTAACAAAAGGCCTGATGCTCCTACTTTTTCTAAACCAATACAGTATCTTCCTTTTTTGTTCAAAATAGCCTACTATGAGTAAAACATGTATGCCACCCAAACCTTCATCTTCTCACATCTATAGCTCTGTCCCAACACCCTGTTCCCTTGCTTCATACATTAGCTTCCAACATAACATGAAAATCTCGAACTCGCACCCTTTGCTGATGATCGCAACCTCACCCAACACCATACATAGCGCGACATATATATATATATATATATATATATATATATATATATATGGAATTCAACATTACACCCACGTCCACCTTCCTACAGCTACAACATCCAAGCCTCTTCCTCATTCAAAACTATATATACCCATTCTCGACCATCTGACCTTTAGCTAGTTTGATTTTTTCGCACAGCCTCCTACAAGCGTTATCTTTACAACATATATATAACCTCACACTCGATGCCAATAAACCAATCCGACCTTTAGCCGGTTTGAGATTTAAAGCTCACGTCCTAATTCCAAAAAATAAAGGGGACAAAAACAGGCCACTCACCATTTAAATCTGTTAATCACGGTTTATTGTTGATACCCTTCTTCCTGTCGAAATCCAAACTTCTCCAATAGTAAGGATGCCATCCCACTTCTTATCCAAATGAGCAAAACATGTATGCTCCCTCACTGCTCAATGTTTATCTTCCTCTGTATACACGCAACACACTTCCCGTTGAAGAATCTCACCCATTGTCATTCCTTTGTGCTCACCATCCTCCATCTGAAATCCCCCACGCTGCTCCCCTCCTCTGGCGATCAGGCATCCGGTGATCGACCCAAATCAATGTCCTAACCACCCAGACTCCATCATTCTCAGGTCGAGATTCAAAACAGATAACCCACGATTGACTTCGTCTATTTCCGCTTCTCCCTTTAGGCACCGGAGTTCATCATGAGGTGCTAAATCGAAAGCCGGTTGACCCCTCTACTTGTGCCATCAACGTCGTGCAACCCAAACCCCCTTATTCTCTAGAAATCATGATACAAGAAGGTGCCTGCGAGCTGTGATCTTGGTTGATTTCTGATGCGAGACCACATCATACTGCATACGTCTTTAGTTCTCACCATGATTTACGATTTCTTAGTTTGAATTTTCAAAGAAAAATCGAGGATAGTATGCTTTTAATAGGAGAAAAAGCACGCTTTCTGGCCATTCTTTTTTTTAAGATGGAGGCAATTCCAGTATTGACCACGAGAAGAGGGTGTTGACCCCAAATTTAGGGTTAAGTGTTGTTTATATAGAGAGAAATCAGACAGCTTCAATTGGAAGGAACCCGTTGGCTTTTCATGGAAGCTTTGGAATTATTTTATTTTATTTACTTAACGAAACTTATGGTTGAGGCTATGCGTTAAACCCACTACATACGATCTCTAATTGTAGCATAAATTGAAATCCTAGCATAATAAAATATTATGGACTCAATGAAACTGATTTCAATGGAGGTTGTTTGTCAAAAGGCTATTTTTAAAGCTTAAATAAATTAATTAAAATATAAATAAATTCAATAACAAGTCAATTTAATAATAATAAATTATTATTATCATATTTCCGAATAGAATATCATATAGCTCCAAAATAAATATATTTGGATTTTAAACTAGATATTCCAAACTAAAACAACATTCGGATTATTTAGAATAAATCGCTATAATTTATAAATTATTCCACAACGACTATTTGAAAATTTGATTTGGACATATCCCACAATATAGAAAACGAAATCTTGATTTTTCTCTTTCACTAGAAAAATATAATCAAATAGATCCGAACGTCTCCTATTTCAAAGAAATCCGACTTATATTGGATTCTATATATTCAATTGAAGTTCAAAACGTTAATTACGAACTACCGCGACCTTACGAGCTTGATTTAAATTATATTATAAATTATACGTTAAAATTTCGTTTTAATTAATGAATCCCATATAAATTCTATATATAATTCAAAAAAAATACTTAAAACAAATTTAAATAATCAGAATTCAACGGCTAAAAATCCGGGTCATTACAATTGGCCCAATAAAGGCGGATTACAAGGGAAATAAATACATATTATTTATTATATTTTATTATTTCCATCCATTTTTCATATTTCGTTCGTAACTTTTCATACAGACTCCGCTCGCGAAACCCAAACATGAAAGTTGACCAGAATTTCAAGACGAACGCAATAGTTAAAGTTTCATGATCAAATTCCGTATATTTGTAGAAATTTCTATTTTCAGAAATCTAATTAAATAACTAATCTATTGTCAGAATTCTGAGTTGTTACATTATTCCCTCCTTAAAGAAATTTCATCCCAAAATTTTAACACCTACTTATCCTATCATGCACAACCAATTTGTGTGCATCCACTTTGCAACAATGTGCGCGTATGCACAGTGTAAATAATGCATTTCAATCACAAAACATATATGCACGATGATTCTAAGTCGGTCCCTCTTACATGTATGCACTAAATTTTTAAAACACTTTTGAAAACATGATGCAAAACATCCTAAATATACAAGCAGTTCTACATGAATGCAAATTTCGAAAATCCTTTTTCATCCATAACCCTCACACTATTATGAATAAAAGTGCGAAGCAACCAATTTTGCATCCAAACCCTACCATCCAAAACGTCAACGCATCTAATCATTTCCTATTTTATTTCTCCTAAATCGGAAAAAGGAAATCAATACAAAGAATTTTAATGTTCCTTTCACTTATAAATATTCTATTTCCCGTCATATAATGGAAATTCTACCTCAGTTACCCAAAATACTCCAAAAAAATTCATTTGTAGACAATAAAGGAGGCTTAAAACAAGCTCTAAAACGTAACAACTCACGTACATCGCTGACAAGTTATGGAAACAACGTTTCTAAGGCTAAAACAGCCTTTCCCTTGTTATCGTTAACGTTTTTGTCGCATTGCCAGTTCTATTGCACCACTAAAACGCGCACACTAACCATCGAAAAATCTTCTTTTCGCTATTCATGTGACCAAAAATAAAAAAATTTCACAAAAATAAATTTCCGCTTTAAAACTTCTTATATTTATTTTAGAAATTTCTTTTCAATACTGTTTCAGTTTCCATATGGGATTCACACGAAAATCAAAATTTCGTTAATGTGCTCTTTGCATCATTCAAATCGTCTATTTTAATGTAAAACAGACGTTTTAAACATCGCGCAAACTGCCTTATCCAAACTCTGCGTTTTCCGCAAACCAAAATAAAAGAAATAAATCAGTAAAAATGTAAATTTTAAAAAAATAGAAGTTTTTTCCAAACAATGTTTTCCAAAAGTTTCAAAAATGTATTTTGCAAAAACTTAAACGATTCAAGTCACATGTTGGCGAAAAAGGAAATCGGTCACGTAAAAATGCGAAAACTGAAACCACACACAAAAGAACACAATAAATTTTAGCTTAACAAGGAATGGTGATTAACTTATAGCCGTGACGAAAATAACACAAAACCAGTCCTTTGCTAAAATTTATTCAACACAGAATTCTATTCTTTCCAGCTCTAGAACAACTGTTAATTAGATATGAAAAATGAGATTTCATTCAAACAGATGTGCATGAATGAAATATTTCTAAAGATAAAAATATCATAAAAAAGAAGTCGTGCGATTTCGAAGGCAACAAACAATAACAGTTACAAGCACGAATTACCACAAAGCCAAAAACAAATTACTGAAAAAGGAAAATAACAAAGACAACAAAAAACAACGCCGAAGCTCCCAAAACAATGGCTATAAACAACGAGATGTATTGCTCCGCGACTGGAGCTCAAACCATTTATATGATCTTTGATTAATCAAATCATGGTTGCAAAATCCTCATCTTGTATTACAAACACTGCTAGTGCTGTTGGAGATTCCCACATCACCATCCCTTACAAAAGACAATTTGCGATGAGAAAAGAAACCTATCACAAAACTGCTTCTCATGGAAATCCACCTAATATGGTCGAAGACAAAAATGGATAGGTGAAATTACAGAAAGTAACTCCATGAGACAACACATAAGAACAACAAGCTGAATCAAATATGATGTGACACCAAATGATGGTTACGTCATCGATCAAGCAGAAGATTAATTTTCACATCATGCGATAGATCTAGTCGTGACTTCTCATTATTGGAACAATGTGTTAAATGAGTCACACATCAACATGGGTAGTGTAACAACCCGGGATATCAGAACCATTTTAAAAAAATTATTTTGGCAATTTTAATGAATTTTGAATATTTAAAATGATTTATTTTAAATAATAACGACGAGAAATTTATTTTGAATAGAATTAGAATGTATATGTTTATTTGGATCGAAATTAGAATATAAATATTTTATTTTAATTATAAAAGGAATTGGAAATGGCGCGGTAGTTTGAAAATTCGATTTCAAATTTCAAATGAATGTAAGGATTCAGAATAATCCAGATTTTAGCGAAACCAAAAATATTAGAATCTATTTGAAAATATCTTTCCAACGAATCCGAAAAATTGAAATTTCATAGTAGGAATAAAAAGTTATGTCCAATTGAAAATTCAGAATAGTCACTATGGAAAAATAGCCCTTAAAAATAGTCATTTTGCGAACGACCTCCGTTTTCAACGAAACCACTTTTGTTGGATCCGGGATGTCGAATTATTGCTAGATTCCAAAATTCATAATTTTTGGGATTAATATGTGAGCGTGGCGAAGGAAAATTTGTTTTGTCAGTTTCAGTCAATTTGGATCGACCAGAAAATGGCCATTTTTCAAAGGTCTCCAAATTTGACGAAATTAGTTTTATTAGGGCTCTATCATCAATACGAAGCTAGAAATAACTTTTCTGGAATTTTTATAGTCTGTATGTGGCCCCAGTAAATTGAAATGTACGTTAAAATTGAATATATAGATTTATATTTTAATTTTGATGAAAACTGATCGAAACTATCGAACTAGCTTATGAAACATATTCCATTGTGTTCGGAATGGGCCAACTACGCTAGGGACGACAGTCGGTGGGTTCGACTTAGAGTTTGTATGAAAAAACCACTTTTGTTGGAATTCAAAGTAATTAAATAAATAATTATATAATAGGGTCAACCCTCATTTCCATCGTTTAAAACAAAACCAGCCCTCCCTATCCTCAAAATCCTGTCGCCCCTCCCAACCCTAGCCACCATCACTTGTCGCCCCATAATCCCCCGTCGGCTGGCCACCAACGCGCCACCCCCTTCCTCTTCCCCTCTCTCTCCTGATTTAAACTCCGCCCCGAACCCTAGCACAGAAGACCGCGCCGTCTAGGCCCTAACGCCACCGCCGCACCACCAGCAAGGCCTCCAGCCACCAGCGCGCCTCCTCCACTCCCCCCAAGCCGACGTGAACCCCCTCAGTAGTAAAGATCCTATTTTTGCAATGTCTGGGAGAGTTTTTATATTATTTTATTTTTAAATATGATTTTATGTAAGTTAAAAAACCATATTTTAGATCAGTTTTTATATGTTAAAAACATATTTTAAAAAAATCAGCTTTTAACAACTGAAATTTAACATTGTTTTTGTAATGTGATCATCGCATAGAAATGAGATTTCTATAAGGTAAAGATACGATTTTTATTTGTTTAAAAATATGATTTTTATATTATAGAGATAATTAAAACATGATTTTTATATTATAGATATAATAAAAATATGATTTTTATTGTTTGAAAGGTGGTGTAAAAATATAATTTGTATTATATATAAAGCGTTGTAAAAATATAAATTTTATATAGAAAGAAGCATTGTAAAATTATATGATTTTTATATATGAAGTGCCATTATAAAAATGTGATTTTAAAAAATGTGATTTTTACTATGAATAGCGTGGAAAGGAATGCGTTGGAATTTCGGACAAATCCAAACGGTTCCGAAATTCAGAATAGAATGGTGGAGTGGAACCCAAAGGTGAGAACTCCTCACTATAATTTTTATACAGTTGTTTATTTTATAACTGCATATATGAACTACTCCGCATCGTCCACAGACCCTGGATGACTTGTTTGATTGTTCGGTTTGGTTGATTTATTTGTTTGAATTGGTTTGGGATGAGAATTGAATTAAATTGATTGAATTATTATGTGTGTATGGCGCGAGTCGATATCAAGAGTGGGGTAATGCTAGACATTATCCGATTTCAATATCATACCGTTATACCACCCAAATTTTCTAAAATATATTAGAAACATAAAAATATCATTTTTATGGTATAAATGTATTGAATAGAAAATTCATGTGTTGGAAATAAAATAAATATTCATTTACAAATCGGACGATTTGTTTATGTACACTTATTTGACCGATATGGATTGGGACGACAAATTTTACACATCGCCCAAACTGCACAAATAAAATCTGTGTTTGTTGATTGAAACCCCACACGGGTGTTGGGATGATATTTGTCGTACACTAATCCCAACTGTTTAGTGGTATGTCAATCGTTGACAGACTGTTGTAAGCGTTAAATATTCATATTTAATGCTTATGCAGTGTAGAATGCACTCCGGATGATGTTTGACTGTGTTTTATTATTTTTGTATACATGTGTGTATGAAATCCATATAAATCACATTATATGGTAATTGACTGTGTCTGATTCCAGTTCAGAAAGAATAAATATTTTAAAATAACGAATATTTTAAAATAATATTAGGTAAAAGATCAAAATTTGATTTTGATATCCGATTTGGGATGGACATGAATATATTTAAATATATATATATAGCCATGTTGATTAAATATGCACTATTTTGATGCGAACGATATTTATATCGATTTTGTTCATTTTTATAATGAATATTGAAAAGGAATTGATTTCAAAATCTAATGTTTTGAAAATATTATCATTTACTTATTGATGATATGGAATATTCAATTTTGATTAGAAATTGAATATGAAGTTGAAATCGTTTTGAAAACGAATTTAAAACGATTTATAAAATACGTTTTAAATGATAATCGACGAAATATATATTATGTATATAATATAATGGCCTGAATAGAACGCGCCACACTGCGGCAGTTCACGAATTTCGACCATTGACTTCGAATGGACATTATGGGAGATCTGACCATCGGATTCTCCTAAAACCGGAACCGTTGGGTTCGTATCGAAAAGAGCTACCTAACGAATATTAAAGATTTGAAATCTAACAGTTGGATTTGGAATTATGTCCAAATCAAATTTGGAAAAGGTCGCTATAAGTGCAGTTCAATGGCCGTTTATGGAAATTGACTGTACGGGCCTTGATAAAATTATTAAAAATATCAATAATTAGTGTAAAATCATAAGAAATGATTTGGAAAGAATTGGGATGAAAAATTCCATATTTGAAAAGATAAAAATAGATTTTTATCAAAATGAACTAGTTTTGAACTAGAATTATAATCCAATTATTTTTAAAATAAATAAATTGGATTTGAAATGGTTTTAAAAATAACCAGAGTTTCCAATATATAAATTGGAAATGGATTTGAATCAAAATTGTCTTCGGAATATTTCGATGTTGGATTTCATGATGATACAGATATTGTTATGGAAATTTTGAAAGATATATTTATATCGTTATTTCCAATACGATATTTGTTGGTTGTAGTATTTGATATTGAATATAAGCCGATATATTTTCTATTCAGAGCCTTGTATTTAATATCAAATGGGATTTTGGGTTTGTTGTGAATGGTGTCTTCAGTAACACTGTTCTTGAACCCCATGTGAAGAGCATAAATATTTTAATTAAGATTGTTAGAATTTCCAATTATATTTAATAAGTGGAATAAAATGGAACGTGAATTGGGTTTATCGTGAATTGTGTTTTTAACGACATTCGTTCTTTAACCCGATTTACAGTGAAATGTGATTTGGAATTTATAAATCTTTTGTTAAGATTTAAAGGAAATTGTCCAAAGTGAAGTTTTCTAATTTAATAAAATAAATTGGAATGCAATGGAATTCGATTTGGTAATAATCGAGGTGGACTTCTGTAGAGGAAGACTGTTAATATATATGGAATTTAAAAGGCCTTGCCATTATTCTATTTATATTATCGGTTGGATATGGAAGTTTATATCGATTATATATATATATTGATCTATTTTCCGTGAAGATTCCATAATTAATGGAATGTGATTTTGGGTTTATCGTGAGCTGTGTTTTAAATGACATTAGTGCTTTTACCCAGTTAAAGATAAGATTAATTTCTTAATTTTGAATAATCATTAAGTAATGATTTTTGGAAATTAAAACTGAATTAGAGTTTTAATGAATCTTTAAATAGATTGAAATGTGAATTTGATAACTAAAATTATCAAATTCAAGAAATGATCGAGAATGGAGTATCACCAGTTTTGCTCCAGCGATAGCTAAATCTTTAATTAGATTTGAATGTGAAATGGTAATTAATTTTACCGATAACACCGTGGTGTTAGATATAAAGTATTACCAGTTTTACTTCATGGGATGAATAGGTTGGGGTTGGGAAATTTAACAAATGATTACTTCGATACGGTTCGCTAATCCCGACTAGTTTGGATAAACCATAATTTAGTTTGAATTGATATCCAAAGGAAGATTAAAGGATAAATTCAAAGAATTTATCTTTGATAAAATTAATGGGAACCTTTCCCAAAAGATATGAATATTTGAATAAAGGAATATTCTGGATTGGAATGAGGCGTATGTTGTGTCTTTATAGCACTTGTTTATTATATACGCGAGTTATTCAAAAAGACCAGGTTTATACCCATTCGGAATAACTGATTCGACGATATGTCGAGGATGAAGACGGTGGTTGAAGACGGAGGTCTTCATATCGTTCGCATGATTACTGATGTCTTGATTAGGCTGTACATCTAAGACAAGGTAATAAGTGGTGATCGCCCAGACGTACTTGGAGATCGACCGGATATGCGAGGGCCTCTCTCCTATATTGGACATATGGGATGAGGAATAAGGTGCCTCCGGTTTCGTTCATACCCAGTACGAAATTGTAAATGGAGGTGTGTCTGATACCGGATTTCATTCTGTGTGATTGATAGTGATCGGTTGCAAAGCGTGAATTGCCTGTGTGGCATGCTGAGATGCAAATGATCAAGGCTTCTGTTGAAAAGCAGAGTCTTGTGGTTGATGATCAAAGTATGACTTTAATATAGCATAGCTTTGTGTAGCGTTAATTCGCGAGCCTCACACCCCAGTGTGAACCAGAAACGGGAGGAGGACATCAGAGAGGGCATGTGTTTCCTTCTAGCTAGGAGTGGTGTCAGCGTTTTGCAAGCCCTGAGGTTTTACTTATGTGGATGATAGATAGCGAGGCGCCTCGGTTATATCGGTCATTCCGGGGTTGATAGTTTGGTCGGGATATGACCAGTTTACGCTCCATAGGGCGGGGAAACGCAGTGTTCAGGCATTTTAATCCACTCTGTATGGAACGGCCCTGACGATCCAAGGTGCAGTTGCGGTTGTATCCCAAGGGGCGCGCTAGAGTGTCTCGAATTCGGTAAGGACAATCCCTTGCCTTGGTTCACAGATGGAATCCAACTTCCAATACGAAATTTTGGTTTTAGTTGTAATCCTATATATGGCGACATAGTGGGATGGGGCACTTATGCCGTCTATGATTGATACTTATGATTGAAATTGTTTTGACACTATACATTTATAGTAATAATAAAATATGAAATTTCACGTATCAAGCATTTTTGGATATTATAAGGTAAAAACTCTATCTTCCGGCTTGCGTTGCATTGTGTGATGGGACCTGAGTCTTATAATAGCTTCACTATTCTTTATTTAGCATTGCGCTGTTTGTTTTATGCACGGGTATTCTTGGGATAAACCCGTTCCGTGCTATACGGCGTGGTCCCTTGATTTACCTAACTTTAAAATAAAGATTGATAACTATTTTATTTCTCACAAAAGTCACATGACTGACCTGGAGTTTATTGTTTTAACCTAAACTCTGGGTGCGCCTATTTTCCACACGGGTAGCTAATAGTTTTGGTTTTGCAGATTTATTATAACGACCCGAACTTCCCCATGAAGGAAAGCGCAGATTGCTTTGAGAACAAGATGAATCAGAACGCAAACAGAAGAACATTTCATTGTTTATTACAACAATTCCATCAGAATAAAAGAATATACAGAGTATGAATAAATATTACACATCAGAAAAATATCAGAGATTCAAATTACATTTAAATACATAGCAGCGGAAAAATAATACAAAGCACAATTGAAGGCGATATACGGATACAGAGCTTTCTGAATATCATTCCAGTCGTAAACCAGGATCCTATGAATATAAATCTGCAAAACCACAACTACTAGCTACTCGTGTAGAAAATATGGGCACCCAGAGTTTAGGTTAAAACAATAAACTCCAGGTCAGTCATGTGACTGGTGTGAGAATTAAAACAGTTATTAATCTTTATTTTAAAGTTAGGTAAATCAAGGGACCACGCCGTATAACACGGAACGGGTTTCCTCCCTAGAATACCAGTGCATAAAACAATAGCGCAATGCTAAATAAAGAAAAATGAAGCTATTATAAGACCCAGGTCCCATCACATAATGCAACGCAAGCCGGAGGATAAGGTTTTACCTTATAACAGCCAAAGAATGCTTGATATGCTAAATTTCATCTTTTATTATTACTATAAGTATATAATGTCAAAAGAATTCCAATCATAAGTATCAATCATAGGCGGCATAGGTACCATATATCATGTCGCCATACTAGTTCTACAATCAAAACCGCAAAGGTCGTATTGGAAATTGGATTTCCATCATGAGTCGAGGCAAGGGGCAAGCTCCTCCCTGTTCGAGACACTCTAGCAAATGTCTCAGGACCACACACAACGATCCTTGGAACCTCCAAGGCCGGTCCTCTCTTACTTTGGACGATTAGTATTCATGAACACACGTTTCCCGGTCCTATAGGACCTATATCCGAGGCGCTTCGCATCCAACAACCACACAGGTAAAAATAATATAAATGTTAGGGCTGGTAGGTCACTAACATCACCCATAGCTAGAAAGAAACGTCGTGCACTCCTTGGGTCCTTATCCCGTTATTGACTCATACCGAGGTGTGAGGCTCGCGAATTAATGCCATACCCAAAGCTATGCCACATAGGCCCTGCTTTGATCATCAACCACCAGACTTTGCTTTTCAACAGAAGCCTTGATCATCTGCCACTTAGGCATGCCACACAGGCAATTCATGCCATGCGATTGATATACATCGATATATAACCTCTAAGCTCATACATCTCAGAGAGGGGCGTTAAGCAAGAGAATAAATTCTCCGCCGCCAAACAGATATATATTTAATAGAAATCAATCACACAGAATAAAATCCAATGTCAGACACACGGTCCATTTACAAGTTCGTTCTGGGTCTGAACGAAACCGGAGGAACCTTATTCCTCGCATATCCATCGATCTTCAAGTACGTCTGGACGATCACCAACTGATTCCCTCCTCTTGGGTGTATAGCCCAATCAAGATCATCAGTAATCATCCAAACGATGTGAAGACCTCCGGTCTTCAACCACCGTCTTCATCTTCGACTTATCATCGAATCGGTTATTCAGAATGGGTATAAACCCAGCCTTTCCGAATAACCCGCGTATATAATAAACAAGTGTTACACAACCACAACATATGCCTCATTCCAATTCAGAATATTCTTTTATTCAAATAATCACATTCCTAGGGAAAGGTTCCTATTAATTTTATCAAAGATAAATTCTTCTAAATTTATTCTTTAATTTTCCTTTGGATATCATTTCAAACCATATTAAGGTTTTCCAAACTAGTCGGGATTAGCGAACCACACCGAAGTAATTATTTATTTTATTTTCCAATCCCAACCTATTCATCCCATGGAGCAAAACTGATAATACTCCATATCTAACACCACGGTGTTATCGGTAAATATTAATTACCATTTCACGTTCAAATCTAATTAAAGATTTAACTATCGTTTGGAGCAAAACTGGTGATACTCCATTCTCGATCACTTTAATCTAGTTAAAGATTCATTAAAACTCCACTTAGATTTAATCTTCCCAAAAATCAATATCCTTTCTTTAACTGGGTTAAAGAACCAACGTCATCTAAAACACGGTTCACGATAAACCCAAAATCACTTTCCATTGTTAATCGGGTTAAAGAACAGGTGTTATTCCAAACACCGCTCACGATAAACCCCAAAACCCAATTTAAATTCAATTCCAATCAAATACTAATTAACTGGACAATTTCACTAAATCTTAATTAAAAGATTTATTCTTTTCTAAACTGGGTTCAAGAACAGTGTTATTCAAGACACCATTCACGACGAACCCAAAATCCCATTTGATATTAAATACAAGGCTCTGAATAGAAAATATATCGGCTTATATTCAACATCAAATTCTGAAACCAACAAATATCGCATTGGAAATAACGATATAAATATATATTTTAAATTTCCATAACCATATCTGCATAATGACGAAATCAACATCGAAATATTCCGACGATAATTTCGATTCAAATCCATTCCAATTCGTATATTGGAAATTCTGATTATTTTTAAAACCACTTCAAATCCAATTTATTTATTCAAAAATATTGGATTATAATTCTAGTTCATAATTAGTTCATTTCGATAAAAGTATATTTTTATCCTTTTTAAATATGGGATTTCCCCCCCCCCCCCAATTCTTTCTAAATCATTTATTATGATTTTACACAAATTATTGATATTTTTAATAATTTTATCAAGGTCCGTACAGTCAATTTCCAATAACGGTCGTCGAACTGCACTTACAGCGACCTTTTCCAAATTTGATTTGGACATAATTCCAAATCCAACCGTTAGGTTTCAAATTTCTAATATTCATTGGAAAGCTCTTTTCGATACGAACCCAATGGTTCCAGTTTCAGAAGAATCCGACGATCGGATCTCCCGTAACGTCAATTCGAAGTCAATGGTCGAAATTCGCGAACTACCGAGGCGCGGCGCGTTCTATTCAGGCCATTTAATATATATAACATATATTATATATATTTCATCGATTTCAATTCTAAACGTATTTTATAAATCTTTTAAATTCGTTTTAAAAACGATTTCAACTTCATATCCAATTTTAAATCAAAATTGAATATTCCAGATCATTAATATATAAATGATAATATTTTCAAAATATTAGATTCTGAAATCACTTCCTTTTCTATACTCATTATAAAAACGAATATAATTGATATAAATATTGTTCACGTCAAAATAGCGCAAATCTAATCAACGCGGCTTTATATATTTCAATAACTTCGTTATTCTCTTCAACAAATGAGTATTTTCTTCAACACATGAATATGTATTTTTCAACACATGAATATTCTCAACACATGAGTATTGTCAACACATGACTATTTTTGTTATTTAATATATTTTATAAAATTGTGATTTCTATCGTTTAATTCTTAATCAGACTCCAACCGTAAATTAGTAAGAGAACGATTCCCTAAGTATTAACCCTGAAGGCCCAAAAAAACATCAGATCAATACCCAGGAAACCACTCATCTTATCTAGTTTCTAGTTAGTTTCTAATTTTATATATGATAAAGATGTAAATTTTATTGTTAAAATATTTCGTTCAACACATGATAAGTTTCAACACATGAATTTTCTCAACACATGAGTATCGTCCGCACATGACTATTTATTCTATTCAACACATGAATCTTTATTTTATAATATTCTTTATTTTCCAAATTGGAATGAGGCCCAATCAATTACCATATAATGTTAATTATATAGATTCTGTACAACACATGTATATAATAGCAACGATAAATAATTAACCATCATCCAAAGTGCACCACACAACTGCATAAGCATTAAACATAAATAATTAATGCTTACACAGTCTGTCAACCTATCGATTGACATACAACTAAACAATCGGGATTAGTGTACGCCAAATATCATCCCAACACCCATGTGGGGTTTCAAATCAACAAACACTGAATATTATTTGGTGCAGTTGGGCGACATGTAAAATTTATCGTCCCAATCAATATCATTAAAATGGGTGTACATAAACAAATCATTTGATCTGTAAATGAATATTTATTTATTCACATTCACGTTAAATTTATATTTTTAACGATAAATAATTTATTTCAACACATGAGTACATATTTTCAATCATCCCACATCACAATCAATTTTCACCACATAATAAAATCAAACAAGTCATCCATGGTCTATGGACAACGGGTGTCGGGTGATGTTAAGCACCGTCTGCATCCTAGTATATATTTTAACTAGAAAATAAGAATTAAAGTGAGAAGTTCTCACCGACTAGCTAAACCAAACACCGCGACTCTTCATATGTAGAAAATCTTCGTCGTGCTCGCCTTTTGTCAATTTTATTGTCCGTAGCCACTATATATATAAAAATCATATTTTTATATTCTCTAGTATATTTAAAAATCATATTTTTAAAACGCTACTATATAGATAAAAATTCTATTTTTATACCGCTACTATATAGATAAAAATTCTATTCTTATACCGCTACTATATAGATAAAAATTCTATTTTTATAACAGTGTTCATATAATAAAGATCGGATTTTTGTCTTTACTTCATATAATAATCTCACCTTTCTCTAATTAAAAATCGAACCTTCACTTGGATAAAAATCATTTCTTTGTATGATAAAAATCGCCCCTTTACACCGCTACTTCCATGATAAAAATTATATTTTTATCTTCCTAGTAATATAGTAAAAACCATATTTTTAATCTTCACATATAATAAAAATCATATTTTTATTACTTAAAAATCGTATTTTTATCATTTAAAAATTATACCTTTATTCTCTATACATATAAAATCAGCTTTTAAATCGAAGAAAATAAATAAAACTTGAAATTAAAAACTTACTTTGCCTTTTCAGGGGGGGTGTTCTCCGTCGAACTAGGGGGCCATGGAGGTGGTGGATGGCGCCAGGGGGCTGCGCGAGGCGGTGGTGGTCGGCTAGGGGAGTGGCGGCGGTCGAATCGGTGGCGTGTTGGCTCACTTCGGGTTTGGGTCTGCGCGTCTGGAGGGGAAAGAGAGAAGCAAGGGGGCGCCGACGACTTGAGGGGGGAAGGAGGAAGAAGAAGCGGCGGCGGCGGTGGATCTGGACCAGAAGGGAGGTGCGGTTCCGTGTTTTCTTCTTTTTTTTATTTTAAAAATTGATTTTCTTTGAAGAACGTTGGGGGGTGGGTCTGACTTTGTAAGAAGAGATGAAGGGGCATGGATTACATTTTTTTTTATTTTATCCTCCAAAAAGCAACTTTAATTTTCGATCTCAAAACGGGATCCACCGCCTGTCGTCCCTAGCTAATTACCCCCATTCCGAACACAATGGGATATGTATCGTAGGATGATTCGATCTTTTCGATCAATTTCCATCAAAATCAAAATATAAATCTATATATTGAATTTGAACGCGCATTTCAATTTACTGGGGTCGCATATGGGCTCTAAAAATTCCCAAAAAATATTTTTTAGCTTCGTATTGACGATACGGTCGTAGCAAAACCAATTTCATCGAATTCTGGGACCATTTGAAGAATGGCCATTTTTTGATCGATCGAAATTGACTGAAACTGTTAAAACATGTTTTACTTCGCCACGCTCACATATTGATTCAGAAAACTATGCAAACTGGGATCTAGCAATAATTTGACATCCCAGATCCAACAAAAGTGTTTCCGTCGAAAACAGAGGTCGTTTGCAAAATTTCCATTTTTAAAGGCCAGAATTCCATAGCGACTATTCTGAATTTTCAACTGGACATAACTTTTTATTCCCGCTATGAAATTTCAATTTTTCGGATTCATTGGAAGATATTCTCAAATAGATTCTAATATTTTTGGATTCGCTAAAATTCGGTTTATTTTGAATCCTGTACATTCATTTGAACTTTGAAATCGAAATTCCAAACTACCGTGCCATTTTCAATTCCTTTTATAATTTAAAATAAATATTTATATTCTAAAGACGATTCAAATAAATATATACATTCTAATTCTATTCAAAATTAATTTCTCGTCGTTATTATTTAAAATAAATCATTTTAAATATTCAAAATTCAATAAAATTGCCAAAATAAAAAATTTAAATTGGCTCAGATTTCCGGGTTATTACAATCTCTTCCACTTAAAACTTTTCATCCCCGAAAAGGAACGAAACTTAAAGTTGTTTAACAAACCAACTCAACTTTCATTATTTTCATTATGGCTTAAGTTCTTCAACTTTTCAGTTTCTAAGAACTTTTCAAATTCTTCAAAAATTTGGCTAACACCCTAAATTTTCGAAAAATTTCGCCATAACCTCCCTTGCTCCGGGAGCTTGGGGATATTTCAAATAGCCTCCCATGGCCTTCACTAATCCAAAAGAAAAAGAAAAAGCCAAGCAGCTATCCAATCGGCTCATAAAATCATCAAATCCCCAAGAAATACAATAAACATGAACCTATTTGTTGGGCAAATAATTTTATTCTTCTGCTCTAGCCTCCTTGCTATGACCTGTTCAATGGATATACATGTATATGCATGCAATTTCAAACAATTTTCAATACAGTTCAATATTTGATTCAATTTGGCCTAAATGGTTAAAAATATCAAACCAATAATCAACCAACACAACCATCAATCAATTAATTGATTAGCTTTTTAAATTCATAATTTTGATACATATATATATATATATACAGAAATCATGTTTTTGATGCCAAATATCAACAATAAACCTATCTAGTTTTGGTTCTCACACCAGTCTAATGGAAATATATAGATATCAAACCTTTTGAAACTCGAACACAAATACTGATAATGCGGCCGCATTACCAGAATTATCTCCGGGCGACTAGAGTGTGATTCTATATCTATCCAGTATATTAAAACATCGAATATACGTTCATGACGCGTATATGCAAAATCTTTATATACTCGATTATCCAAATTCAATACAAATAAAATATTCAAATACGTACCCTTGAATTTAATTTTCAAAACAGAACTTGTTTTCATTTTTATCTTTCAAAAATTTCACTCTTTACACTCGTTCTAGGACACTACTGATCCCATCTCTAACGAGCCATTCTTATTAGACATTACTAGTCCAATCTCTGATGAATTCTTTTATTTGGTTCTAATGTGTCTTGTTCTCGAGCTTTGTAAACCAAAGCTCTGATACCACACTATAACGACCCTAACTTCCCCGTGAAGGAAAGCGCGTATTGCTTTGAGAACAAGACGAAACAGAACGCAAACAGAAGAACATTTCATTGTTTATTACAACAATTCCATCAGATTAAAAGAATATACAGGGTATGAATAAATATTACACATCAGAAAAATATCAGAGATTCAAATTACATTTAAATACATAGCAGCGGAAAAATAATACAAAGCACAACTGAAGGCGATATACGGATAAAGAGCTTTCCGAATATCATTCCAGTCGTAAATCAGGATCCTATGAATATAAATCTGCAAAACCACAACTACTAGCTACTCGTGTAGAAAATAGGGGCACCCAGAGTTTAGGTTAAAACAATAAACTCCAGGTCAGTCATGTGACTGGTGTGAGAACTAAAACAGTTATTAATCTTTATTTTAAAGTTAGGTAAATCAAGGGACCACGCCGTATAACATGGAACGGGTTTCCTCCCAAGAATACCAGTGCATAAAACAATAGCGCAATGCTAAATAAAGAAAAATGAAGCTATTATAAGACCCAGGTCCCATCACACAATGCAACGCAAGCCGGAGGATAGGGTTTTACCTTATAACAGCCAAAGAATGCTTGATATGCTAAATTTCATCTTTTATTATTACTATAAGTATATAGTGTCAAAAGAATTTCAATCATAAGTATCAATCATAGGCGGCATGGGTACCATATATCATGTCGCCATACTAGTTCTACAATCAAAACCGCAAAGGTCGTATTGGAAATTGGATTTCCGTTATGAGTCGAGGCAAGGGGCAAGCTCCTCTCTGTTCGAGACACTCTAGCAAATGTCTCAGGACCACACACATCGATCCTTGGAACCTCCAAGGCCGGTCCTCTCTTACTTTTGAGGATTAGTATTCCTGAACACACGTTTCCCGGTCCTATAGGACCTATATCCGAGGCGCCTCGCATCCAACAACCACACAGGTAAAAATAATATAAATGTTAGGGCTGGTAGGTCACTGACATCACCCATAGCTAGAAAGAAACGTCATGCACTCCTTGGGTCCTTATCCCGTTATTGACTCATACCGAGGTGTGAGGCTCGCGAATTAATGCCATACACAAAGCTATGCCACATAGGCCCTGCTTTGATCATCAACCACACGACCTTGCTTTTCAACAGAAGCCTTGATCATCTGCCACTTTGGCATGCCACACAGGCAATTCATGCCATGCGATTGATATCTATCGATATATAACCTCTAAGCTCATACGTCTCAGAGAAGGGTGTTAAGCAAGAGAATAAATTCTTCGCCGCCAAACATATATATATTTAATAGAAATCAATCACACAGAATAAAATCCAATATCAGACACACAATCCATTTACAAGTTCGTTCTGCGTCTGAACGAAACCGGAGGAACTTTATTCCTCGCATATCCATCGATCTCCAAGTACGTCTGGACGATCACCAACTCATTCCCTCCTCTTGGGTGTACAACCCAATCAAGATCATCAGTAATCATCCAAACGATGTGAAGACCTCCGGTCTTCAACCACCGTCTTCATCTTCGACTTATCGTCGAATCGGTTATTCAGAATGGGTATAAACCTGGCCTTTCCGAATAACCCGCGTATATAATAAACAAGTGTTACACAAACACAACATACGCCTCATTCCAATTCAGAGTATTCTTTTATTCAAATATTCACATTCCTATGGAAAGGTTCCCATTAACTTTATCAAAGATAAATTCTTCTAAATTTATTCTTTAATACTCCTTTGGATATCATTTCAAACAATGTTAAGGTTTTCCAAACTAGTCGGGATTAGCGAACCACACCGAAGTAATTATTTATTTTATTTTCCAATCCCATCCTATTCATCCCATGGAGCAAAACTAGTAATACTCCATATCTAACACCGTGGTATTATCAGTAAATATTAATTACCACTTCATGTTTAAATCTAACTAAAGATTTAACTATCGTTTGGAGAAAAACTGGTGATACTCCACTCTCGATCACTTTAATATAATTAAAGATTCATTAAAACTCAACTTTGTTTTTATCTTCCCAAAAAATCAATATCCTGTCTTTAACTGGGTTAAAGAACCAACGTCATCTAAAACACGGTTCACGTTAAACCCAAAATCACTTTCCATTGTTAATCGGGTTAAAGAACAGGTGTTATTCCAAACACCGCTCAAGATAAACCCCAAAAACCAATTTAAATTCAATTCCAATCAAATACTAATTAATTGGACAATTTCACTAAATCTTAATTAAAAGATTTATTATTTTCTAAACTGGGTTCAAGATCAGTGTTATTTAAGACACCATTCACGACGAACCCAAAATCCCATTTGATATTAAATACAAGGCTCTGAATAGAAAATATATCGGCTTATATTCAATATCAAATTCTGAAAGCAACAAATATCGTATATATTCAAATTTCCACAACCATATATGTATAATCACGAAATCCAACATCGAAATATTCCAAAGATAATTTCGATTCAAATCCATTCCAATTCGTATATTGGAAATTCTGATTATTTTTAAAACCACTTCAAATCCAAATTATTTATTCAAAAATATTGGATTATAATTCTAGTTCATAACTAGTTCATTTCGATAAAAATATATTTTTATCCTTTTTAAATATGGGATTTTTCACCCCAATTCTTTTTAAATCATTTATTATGATTTTACACAAATTAGTGATATTTTTAATAATTTATCAAGGTCCGTACAGTCGATTTCCAATAACGGTCGTCGAACTGAACTTACAGCGACCTTTTCCAAATTTGATTTGGACATAATTCCAAATCCAACCATTAGATTTCAAATTTCTAATATTCATTGGAAAGCTCATTTCGATACGAACCCAATGGTTCCGGTTTTAGGAAAATCCGACGGTCGGATCTCCCGTAACGTCAATTCGAAGTCAATGGTCGAAATTCTCGAACTACCGCGGCGCGGTGCGTTCTACTCAGGCCATTTAATATATATAATATATATATTATATGTATTTCGTCGATTTCAATTCTAAACATATTTTATAAATCGTTTAAATTCATTTTAAAAACGATTTCAACTTCATATCCAAATTTAAATCAAAATTGAATATTCCATATCATTAATATATAAATGATAATATTTTCAGAATATTAGATTCTGAAATCACTTCCTTTTCTACATTCATTATAAAAACGAATATAATCGATATAAATATCGTTCACATCAAAATAGCGCAAATCTAATCAACACGGCTTTATATATTTCAATAACTTCGTTATTCTATTCAACAAATGAGTATTTTCTTCAACACAGGATTTTTTTTTTCAACACATGAATATTCTCAACACATGAGTATTGTCAACACATGAGTATTTTTGTTATTTAATATATTTTATAAAATTGTGATTTCTATCGTTTAATTCTTAATCAGACTCCAACCGTAAATTAGTAAGAGAACGATTCCCTAAGTATTAACCCCGAAGGCCGAAACCAACATCAGATCAATACCCAGGAAACCACTCATCTTATCTAGTTTCCAGTTAGTTTCTAATTTCATATATGACAAAGATGTAAATTTTATTGTTAAAATATTTCGTTCAACACATGATAAGTTTCAACACATGAATATTCTCAACACATGAGTATCATCAACACATGACTGTTTATTCTATTCAACACATGAATCTTTATTTTATAATATTCTTTATTTTCCAAATCGGAATGAGGCCCAATCAATTACCATATAATGTTAATTATATGGATTCCGTACAACACATGTATATAATAGCAACGATAAATAATCAACCATCATCCAAAGTGCACCACACAACTGCATAAGCATTAAACATAAATAATTAACGCTTACACAGTCTGTCAACCAATAGATTGACATACAACTAAACAATCGGGATTAGTTACGCCGAATATCATTGCAACACCCGTGTGGGGTTTCAAATCAACAAACACTGAATATTGTTTGTGCAGTTGGGCGACGTGTAAAATTTAACGTCCCAATCAATATCAGTAAAATGCGTGTACATAAACAAATCGTTCGATCTGTAAATTAATATTTATTTATTCACATTCACGTTAAATTTATATTTTTAACGATAAATAATTTATTTCAACACATGAGTATATATTTTCAATCATCCCACATCACAATCAATTTTCACCACACAACAAAATCAAACAAGTCGTCCATGGTCTGTGGACAACGGGTGTCGGGTGCTGCTAAGCACCGTCTGCATCCTAGTATATATTTTAACTAGAAAACAAGAATTAAAGTGAGAAGTTCTCACCGACTAGCTAAACCAAACACCGCGACTCTTCATATGTAGAAAATCTTCGTCGTGCTCGCCTTTTGTCAATTTCATTGTCCGTAGCCACTACATATATAAAAATCACATTTTTATATTCTCTAGTATATATAAAAATCATATTTTTAAAACGTTACTATATAGATAAAAATTATATTTTTATACCGCTACTCTATAGATAAAAATTCTATTCTTATACCGCAACTATATAGCTAAAAATTCTATTTTTTTAACGGTGTTCATATAATAAAGATCGGAATTTTTTCTTCACTTCATATAATAATCTCACCTTTCTCTAATTAAAAATCGAACCTTTAACTGGATAAAAATCATTTCTTTGTATGATAAAAATCGCCCCTTTACACCGCTACTTCCATGATAAAAATTATATTTTTATCTTGCTAGTAATATAATAAAAACCATATTTTTAATCTTCACATATAATAAAAATCATATTTTTATTACTTAAAAATCGTATTTTTATCATATAAAAAGTATACCTTTATTCCCTATACATATAAAATCAGTTTTTAAATCGAAGAAAATAAATAAAACTCGAAATTAAAAAGTTACTTTGCCTTTTCAGAGGGAGATGTTCTCCGTCGAACTAGGGGGCCATGGAGGTGGTGGGTGGCGCCGGGGGGCTGCGCGAGGCGGTGGTGGTCGGCTAAGGGAGTGGCGACGGTCGAATCGATGGCATGTTGGCTCACTTCGGGTTTGGGTCTGCGCGTCTGGAGGGGAGAGAGAGAAGCAAGGGGGCGCCGACGACTTGAGGGGGGAGGAGGAAGAAGAAGCGGCGGCAGCGGTGGATCTGGACCAGGAGGGAGGCGCGGTTTCGTGTTTTCTTCTTTTTTTATTTATTTTAAAAATCGATTTCCTTTGAAGAACGTGGGGAGGGGTCTGACTAGGTAAGAAGAGATGAAGGGGCATGGATTATATTTTTTTTATTTTATCCTCCAAAAAGCAACTTTAAATTTCGATCTCCAAAAGGGACCCACCGCCTGTCGTCCCTAGCTAATTACCCTCATTTCGAATACAATGGGATATGTGTCTTACTAGGTAAGAAGAGATGATAGGGCACGGATTTTTTTTTATCCTCCAAAAAGCAACTTTAAATTTTGATCTCAAAACGGGACCCACCGCCTGTCGTCCCAAGCTAATTACCCCATTCCGAACACAATGGGATATGTATCGTAGGTTGATTCGATCGTTTCGATCAGTTTCTGTCAAAATCAAAATATAAATCTATATATTGAATTTGAACGTGCATTTCAATTTACTGGAGTCACATACAGACTCTAAGAATTCCTAAAAAGTATTTTCTAGCTTTGTATTGATGATACGGTCCTAACAAAACCAATTTCATCGAATTCTGAGACCGTTTGAAGAATGGCCATTTTCTGGTCGATCGAAATTGACTGAAACTGTTAAAACACGTTTTACTTCACCAAGCTCACATATTGATTCAGAACATTATGCAAATTGGGATTTAGCAATAATTTGACATCCCAGATCCAACAAAAGTGGTTTCGTCGAAAACAGAGGTCGTTTGCAAAATTTCCATTTTTAAGGGCCAGAATTCCATTGCGACTATTCTGAATTTTCAACTGGACATAACTTTTTATTCCCGCTATGAAATTTCAATTTTTCGGATTCGTTGGAAAGATATTCTCAAATAGATTCTAATATTTTTGGTTTCGCTAAAATCTGGTTTATTTTGAATCCTGTACATTCATTTGAACTTTGAAATCGAACTTTCAAACTACCGTGCCATTTTCAATTCCTTTTACAATTTAGAATAAATATTTATATTCTAATGACGATTCAAATAAATATATACATTTTAATTCTATTCAAAATTAATTTCTCATCGTTATTATTTAAAATAAATCATTTTAAATATTCAAAATTCATTAAAATTGCAAAAATAAAAATTTTAAATTGGCTCAGATTTCCGGGTTATTACATTAATATTGACAGGATCCTGGTACAGCTAGAATGATATTTTGAAAGCTCTGTATCCGTATATTCTTTTCAGTTGTGTTTTGTATTATTTTTCCGCTGCATATTAACTTGTAATTCTCTTATATTTAGTAAATGTGTAATATTTATTCATACTCTGTATATTCTTGTATTCTGATGAAATTGTTGTAATAAGCAATGAAATATTCTTCTGTTTGTGTTCCTATTTGTCTTGTCCTCAAACCAATCCGTTCTTTCTCTTCTCTTCGGAGACCGGGGAAGTTTTGGGTCCTTACAGGTAGTTTCAATATAGATCTTCAAACACAGAAACCGACATTAAGATAAAGAGTTTTGCTGCAAATATCTAAAGCCGGTCAAACAAAAGACCATTCAATTCCGCATACAACACAAATGCCTCCAAAATCTCATCAAGATTCTCCTCAGAAAAACCATCCAAAGATAGCTTAATCTTCATCTCCGAAACGACGATCGCCTTTATCAAAGTCTATTCTGATAAAATTTGATAATGGCGTATGCAGCACAACCAACAAACATATCCTAAGATCTCAAAGCAAAGGACTGGTGCAAGTCCAACTGCCACGACAAATTTTCTTAGCCTTAAAGTAGCAAGACCTTTTTGCTCATTCTGATCCAACCAAATGATCTCTCACAAAGGGTGAGACTTAAATAGTGCGAGTAAGATCAGATAGCGCAAATAGGTATTATGGATTAAGAAATGGTCGGAGAGAAGAGATTGGATTTAGATCTTGGAGTACTAGTGGGGCAAGATCTAATGCGCAAACTAGCGCGGAGAAGGAGGAGATGAGACGATGACGAAGAAAGAGAAGTAGGATAAAAATATGGTTCGGCTAGATGAGGAAGGAAGTACGAAATAAAGAAGTTAAGGGAGTGATTTGGACGTAATTTTTGCGGTTGAGTCCTAGGTTCAAGTCATATAAAAAATAATCAAGAAGTTGACCACTCTACGTATAACGCTAAACGGTCAAATGTCAAATGGGTTATAGGCAAAGATTGAATACTGACCTTTATAGGTCATATTAAAATATTAATTGTCCAGCGTCATCTTTCAAGATTTGACGCGATTTGAAAAACAATTATCCTCATCACCGTGATACTATAGACCCCAGTCGAAACTCCGAACTGATTCCAAGGATTTGAAGTAGTCTCAACAACGATGTTGCGACCACAAACCGAACGAACGAATTCCCTAAATTAATTCAGCTAGAAATCTATAATAAAAATTAAAATGGATTTCCCCTTTACCCAGCTGACATAAAATTAAACGATTCGAAATCAAATACCCTAAAAATCAAGACGAATGATTTTCCTTAGTCTTTTTGAAGGAAAATTTTAAAACATTTCAAAAATGAAATTTATTGTAAACAAACGGTTTCGTATTTATTAACCCAATTTATTATTACTACTATTAATATTTATATTTTAGTTTATATTACAAATTGAAAAACCTTTTCGTGTTTAAAAATGTCAAAACTTTAAAATCTCAAATTTTAATTGTGATAATTTAAATAAATCATCCAATACATTATAAAAGAGGGGTACTAAAAATCACAAGGAATGGGTATTAATTATTTTCAAGTTTAGTGGCATATTCCTTGTTATCCCCAATTCCTTTCTTTCTACCAATCAGATTATATTTATTAAAATCACACAAAGCCCAAAAATTCTGAAACAATAATAGATTAAAATTTTAAAAGTATATGTTTATAAAACTATTTTTTCGAAACCGTAATTCCAAAAAACTTTATGAAACCCATTTTGTTTTTCCAAACAGTTTTCAAAAAAAAAATCCCTCAAATACAAAGGCAAGAATTCAAAGGAGTAATTTCAATAAAGTAATATATGGAAATTTAATGAAGTAACGAATGGATATACCTCGTAATTATATTTCCGAATGGATACGACGTATTAACATGGATTTCCTGTTTCAGACCAAAAACGTCTTTGACTGGAATTACTCAACAAAACCAAAAACTGGAAATTGCAACTATCTCAGTTATAACTAGATTTTTCTCCGGTTTCCAAACTCGAATCCACGGAATCCACCATATGCGGTCCTCATGCTCTTTACAACGAAATTGCCAACATACTGCATAGTAAGACATAATTGGCGAGAAACCAAACTCAACCTATTTAAACTCTTAGTCTCTTAAGATCCATCTTATATAAGTAGGCCTACGACTAATTCATCGTCAAAATAAATTAAAGTCGAGTAAGAAAGACTAAGAAAAACAGAAAAAAATAGAATTGCGTTCTCTCATGATTCCTAATTTAACTAATTCTTCTAGTCGTCTAACCTATGCTCTGATACCAAATGTAACACCCCATACCTTTGTGAGCCCAAATTTCAATAAAAATCGAAACTCGAACACATCTACGCATGGAGCGTATAAATCTGGTACTTGCAAATAAATGAGTATGAGCATAATCAGGGTACGATAAAATAACTCACAATGGAAACGAAATAGGATAAAATAGTATTAACTTAAGTAACTACATTATATAGGTGAGTCACCACGTCAATACCGAGCATGAGAGAGAACGAGACGTGGAGACTTGACCTTCTCTAGAAAACCTGGGAGGTTGTAATGAGGACGAGTTCATAACAATAAGTTCTGGTGAACAAGAAAAGTACAACGCATATTAAAATACATAGATGTGTCCCATTTGGTCTAGCCCAAGATATATGTCTGCCAAGGCTAGTAATTCGAACCTAATCTTGTAAACATTTACGCATGACTCTAACTAGCCTACCCAAGGTAGTATTAACGAAAGACAACAATACCAAGATAGAATGTTTACTCATACGTTGATGAAGCCCTTAAACCATCATTCAACTGATTATTAAACCCACTATCGAAAGATAGATAGGTTGGATTCTCTCGATCGCTTAAGACCCTGGGCGGACCTATTGGTCATTTAATACCTATTGATGGTATACTTAATGTTACCATAAACTAGATGACACTAGCTACAGGGTCCTACTAGTTAAGTCTTTCGTCATTCACGCATATAAACCTATGCCCCCACATAAGGCGAGAGATGGTATCCAATCGCTTAAGATTGATAGGACTAGGCAGACGACATCTCGTTGTTTATGACCTTTCCTATTGTAACACCCCGTAATTTTAAAACATGACATAAGGGATAATTAAAGAATAATTAATTTTTATATGAATAATTAAGGGAAACGGGTTGCGCCATTGCGCTCGTCTTGGAATTCTGCCTGGAATAGAGTCCAAGTTTACGTAAATCAGATATCATATGAAGAAGTTATGAAGCTTAGAAGATTTCAGTTTACAGTAGAATTTAAATTAAAATAATAATTAAAAATAAAAAATGAGTTCAAAAATCAAAATTAGAAAATCTAGGGGAGCGGGAAATCTCTCGCACTAGGGTGTCGACCCCCCTAGGGGAGTCCACATAGGTGTTGACCCCCTTATAGGGGTGTCGACATAGGTGTCGACCCCCCTATAGGGTGTCGACCCCATCGGCTCAGATCTGGGCGTGATGTGTTTTGGTTGATTAGGGCAGACGTGGCCTTCTGGGGTTGGCTGGGTGATGTGTTTTTGTGGTCTAGATGGTTCAGATGGATCCTAATCTAATCTAAAGGCCCTAATTCACTTAATACATCTATAAAAAGATACCTAGACCTAACCCTAATTTCATCACACTAATCCATGGAGCCTCCATACTGCTCTAATCTAAATTAAAACTAGCCTCTCTTCTCCGAAGCAAATCAGAATTAGAGTACTCAAATTGGAAGATAAGAATCAAATTCTACAATAACGGTTTAGCTAATCAAATTCAGAAATCAGATTCAGATCTATTCTTTCTTCTTAATCCTATCGCTGTGAGTCTATGTTACTTTCACATATAATTAATTAAAAAGTGATTGTGATGGGATTGTAAATTGGATTTTGTGAACATGCCTGTAAGATGAATCATATCAAGTTTGTAAATTCTTATCTTTCAGATTCATATCCAAATAACTGTTATCATATGCCTAATTGGATCTATTTTATTGTCCTATGCTAGTTCATTTTTCATATGTTTCTTTTATGCCAGTTTTGATGACATGATTCTTTTCCCTTCTCCTTTTCATTTGCATACGAATAACGTTTGAACGATTGGGAAAGTTTGGGAAAATTTGTAATAAAATGAGATTATTGACATAAATCAATTTGGGCATAATTGTGTATAAATTATATACATGAGATTTGGCATAAGTTGGATTGGGAATAATTGGATATAATTTGTATACATGAGTTTTGGTAAGAATTGTTAATATCGATGAATGCAAATAGATTTGGGCGTAATGTGGCATAATATGTATACTATGATTATAGGCCTAATTTGGATTAAAATTATGAATATAATTTAGATTGAAAATTATGGGTAATTGGGATATAATTTAATCCAAGATTTAAAATTGGTACTTGAATCAAGAAAGTGATAATGAACGCATAAAACATGAGGTTAGATTCGAATTGTGGTACAAGACTGCCCGGAACTGCCCGGAACTGCCCGAAACTGCCCAGAACTGCCCGGCACATCCAACAACCGCAATTTTGTAATCTAATGTGATAGGTCAAAGGTAGAAATTAAATACGTAATAATGCAAAGACACGGGGTTAGAATAGGATTGCGGTATAAGACTGCCCGAAACCACCCGGCATATCCAGCAACCGCAAAACGACAATCTAATGTGGGAGGTCTTGCAAGATTATGGCTATAATGAATTAATGAACACTTAACCAAGATAATACATGTAGTAAGACATGGGGGTTAAGTGGGTGAAATGGGTGACATGTGAAATATAATTAGAGGAACATAACCAAGGTGAAACATGTGATTAGACATGGGAATAAAGAGGGGTTAAGTGGGAATTCCTAGTGGGGACCAAGCTTAGGAGGGAAGCTTGTGTCAAGTGTGGGAAGCCTTTTCAACCTGTAATCCATTTTGTATCTATATGAGCACGAACTAGGTCGAGGACGGGACATGCTTACTGGATTTGATTGTAAGAGGTCAATAAAGAGTTAGAGGTGGCAGCCAAGTCCAACGGAGTCATCTGCGTGCGTGGGTCCGGGCGGGTAAGTAAGATGTTGTTGCATCGTGTAGATATAAGCCGTGCCTTTTAGTAGTATCAGGTTGCCACTTTATGGAGTGATACACCCTACTATGGAACCAGCACGGGTATTACGAGTTAGGGAGCCGATCGAATGGGGAGGGTAGTGGGTACAACTAGTGGAGATAGGAGCAAGCGGCACCTATGACAGCAACTAGGAGTACACAAAAATACCATCATTATTATTATGATTAGTGAGAGGGATCATCTTTTAGTGTGGAACTAGTATTGGTGCGGTGTAGGAATTATGTTATAGTGATTTGAAGCGCAATCAACGTTATATCTTATTCATCTTGCCACATCTGCTTATGTTACAGTCATCTCTTATATCTAGTTTATGCTTTATCCTGTTACTTTACTGATTATATTGTTAAAGTCACTAGACTCGCCAAACGTATATCTGACCCCTTTTTGTTTTGCCACTTTTCTTTCTCCCTCCCCCCCCCAAGGTTCTCAGTGTGGGATTAGTGAAGCTTGACTAAGATTTCTTTCTTCTTGAGGTCTTGGAAGTGTTGAAAGTAATGCTCAGCTTTATCTCTTTTCCATTATGGCTATTTGGAGTGGGATTATGATTTTACTTTTATGTACTTTGATAATAATTTTGTACAAGATGGATATTTAGTGTACTTGACTCTAGTATATGGTTTTGATGATGTAACCAGACATGTTTTGCTTTTACGCTTCAATGAATAAAATTTGATTTTTCTTAAGTGCCATTTTATATATTTATCTTGTGATATCCTGTTCTATACTCTTATAATACTCCATGAAAGTTAATGCATTCCCTTAGTGAGTGACATTAATGGACGTGGGGTGTTACATGTGGTATCAGAGCTGAAGGTTACCAAAACAGATTAAAGATTTGAAAAACCGCTTTCAAAAGCATTTTTAGAAAGAAGTATTTTCAAAAACATGTTTTAAAGAAGGTGTTTTCAAGAGAAAAGTTTATTTTGATAAACATAATCCCCAAAAGCCATATATCTATCTTTCGATTCTCTGTTTTGAATCTCTTTTTCTTTCGTTTCAGCATGTCTGGGGATCTTAATCATCCAGAAGGCGTACAGATACTGGGATGCTTCCGAAGGTATCTGGAGGCTAGGGCTACTGTCGCAGGTCCAGCAGACGTTCCTCCTCCCCCAGCTGCAGCCGCTTCCCCTCCTCCTTCGCGTGTAGATGCTTTTTCTAAGATATGCAAAGACTTCCGTGCGATGGGCGGAAAGCCATTTTATGGAACTGAGACGTTTGTTGAGGCTCGGAATTGGCTCAAGGTAGTGGAGGACTTTTTTGGTATCTTTGAGATAAACGATGGAAAGAAAGTTCAGCTAGCTGCTTGGTTGATGAAGGACGAAGCTTCCTTTTGGTGGGAAGTAACTAATGGAGGTCGCCCAGTGGAGACGTGGATAGACTTCAGACGAAGATTCGAATTGAAATTTCTTTCACAAGCAGAGGAGAGTTTATACATGGAGAGGTTCTTGGCTTTGAAACAAGGGAGTTTATCTATGAAGGAGTACGTTAACAAGTTTAACCAGTTAGTAAGATTTGGTATGGAATTAGTCAATACACCACATAAGAAGGCTTTGAGATTTGCCAAGGGTGTGAATGAACCATTACACAGGTTGGCTATGTCCCACATTCCTATAGGGCTACTTTCGAGAAACTTGTTGACATGGCGCTGATGCATGAAGAGGAGAAAGGTGCTAATGTAGTTAAGGAACAGGATAAGAAAGTGGATCCAAAGAAAGCATAGAAACAAAAAAAGGAAGGTGGTAAGGATAACAAGGGCCAAGGGAAGAAAAGATGTTTTAATTGAGGAACACCGGGCCACTTAAGCAAGGACTGTAGGAAGAAGAAGAAGGCGGGTTGCTTCTAATGTGGTGAGGCAGGACATATGATCAAAGACTGCCCAAGGAGGCAAGGACAAGGGCAAGGGCAGAGGACAGGACCAACTTTTGGAGGGTAGGTTCATGCTCTCATAGCACCAGGACAGGAGAGAGGTAGAAACATTTCTGTTGAAAGATTGATTTTCCTTTTTGATTATCCTCTTCGAACTTTGTTTGATTCTGGCGCTTCAAATTCGTTTATATCTACTTCGTTATTTAAAACACTGCACCTAAACACTAGTTTAGTTATGGATCCCATTGTAGTCTCAAATCCTATTGGGGTACAGCTCATCTTTCTATGTTATGTTGGGATTTGAGAATGTATGTGTATGGCATTGAGTTCGAATGCAATGCTTATGTGCTTGGCTTCACGGGCTATGGGTTGATTCTAGGAATGGATTGGCTAACCAAGTATGGTACCATTCTCGACTGTGAAAAGAGAGTAGTTATACTGTTGACTAGTTTGGGTAATACTCTTGATATTTCTTGTGACCCTAAGGGTTCTGTTATGCTTAGCTACCATAGAATCTCTTGATGGGCCTATTGATGATTTGCAATCTGTTCGAGTAGTCCGTGAGTATGCAGATGTCTTTGAGGAGGTTAGGGGCTTACCTCCAAAATACAAGATAGATTTCCGTATATACTTGGTGGACAATGCAAAGCCAGTTGCATTTCCAATGCGCCACATGGCTCCAAGAGAAAGGAGGGATCTTAGTAAACAAGTGAAAAAGTTGCTTGAGAAAGGGTTCATAAGGAGAAGTATCTCGGAGTGGGTTGATCCTGTTGTTTTGCTACAAAGGCTAATGGTTCGCTTAGACTGTGTGTGGACTATAGGGAGCTGAATAAGCTCACGAAGAAGAACAGACACCCATTGCCGAGGATAGATGACTTGTTCGATCAGTTGTTTGGCGCTTCGGTTTTCTCGCAGTTGGATTTAGCTACAGGATTTCATCAGTTGAGGGTAGTTGAGGATAGTATAGATAAGACTGCTTTTAGGACTCCTGACGGTTTCTTCGAATGGCTCGTCATGCCTTTTGGTTTGACGAATGCACCCGCATATTTCATATACTTGATGAGTAGGGTGTTTAGGGAGTTTCTAAACAAGTTCGTGGTGGTCTTTATGGATGATATCTTGATATTTTCTAGAAGCGAGGAAGAGCATGCCCTACATCTTAGGGAAGTCTTAGAGACCCTTCGAGAACATCAACTCAAAGCTAAGTTCTCTAAATGTCATTTTTGGAGAAAGGAAGTGAGGTTCTTAAGGCACGTGGTCTCCAAGGAAGGGATAGTTGTGGATCCCGCGAAGGTGGTAGCAATCCAAGATTGGAAGGTTCCTAAGAATGTAATAGAAGTAAGAAGTTTTCTTGGTTTGATGGGCTATTACAGAAAGTTCATAAAGGACTTTGCCAAGATATCAGCCCACTTACACGATTGACGAAGAAGAATTTGACCTTTTCTTGGGATGTTGACTGTGACGATGCTTTCCAATGTTTGAGGAGGGCATTGACGACAGCTCCAGTTTTAGTTTTGCCTGATGGAAGTAAACCGTTCACAGTGTATACTGATGCTTGAAGGACAGGGCTTGGCGCAGTTTTGATGCAAGAGGGAAGGGTGATATGCTATGGTGGAAGGCAGTTAAAGGCCCATGAAAAGAATTACCCTACCCATAACTTAGAGTTAGCTTCCATAGTTTTTGCGCTTAAGTCTTGGCGCCATTACTTGCTTGGTGAGAGGTTGGAGTTGTATACAGACCATAAGTCACTAAAATACTTGTTCTCTCAAAAAGATCTAAACTTAAGGCAACAGAGATGGATGGAATTCTTAGCATCCTACGATTTTGAGATTACATATACCCCTGGCAAGGGTAACATTGTAGCTGATGCCTTGGGAAGAAAGAAGTTGACTTTGAGTCCTTTGTTTGTCCAGCGGCAGAGTTTAGAGTATATCTCTACCTATGACTTTAGACCCTCTATTGATTATGCACCCAGTTTGTTGGCATCATTAGAGGTGCGACCTACGCTTTTGGGGCAGATAGGTGCGGCACAGCGAGATGACCCATAGTTGATAGAGATAGTAGGCAAGCTCATAAGAGGGGAGTCTTCGAGCCACCTAAGTAGTTATACTATCGATGACAAAGGTTGGTTGCATAGGGATGGGAGACTTTGCGTACCTCGATACGAGAGTTTCAGAAAGACCATCCTTGAAGAAGCACATCGTTCTAAGATGACCATACATCCCGGTGGAGACAAGATGTATATGGACATGAAGCGAGTTTTCTTTTGGGCCGAAGTGAAGAAGGACGTGGCAGAGTTCATTTCTAGATGCTTAGTGTGCCAGCAAGTCAAGGCTAAGCAAAAGAAGCGTAGTGGTTTGCTTCACCCTTTAGAGGTTCCATAGTGGAAATGGGAAAGTGTTTCCATGGATTTCGTTGATGGGTTGCCGAGGTAAAGGAAGGGTAATACGGGGATTTGGGTAGTAGTAGATAGACTTACCAAGAGCGCCCATTTCATTCCCGTTAATAGTAAAAGAACAGCGGCATGGTTAGCATCTGTTTATCTCCGAGAGATAGTTCATCTACACGGCATACCTTCTAGTATCGTAAGCGACCGAGATCTCATTTTCACTAGTGAGTTTTGGAAGAGCTTGAAAGGGTCGGTAGGAACACAATTGTGTTTGAGCACCGCTTATCATGCTCAGACGGACGACCAAACAGAAAGAGTGAATCAGATTCTAGAAGATCTTTTGAGATTATGCATCTTGGACTTTGGAGGGACATGGGAGGAACATCTTCCATTAGTAGAGTTCGCCTACAACAACAGCTATCAGACTAATATTGGCATGGCACCTTTTGAGGCTCTATATAGATGACCTTGCCGATCACCGACTTGTTGGTGGGAATCTACGGATAAGATTTTGCTTGGGCCCGAGATGATTGGGGAAACTTCAGAGAAGATAGATTTGATTGGAAGACACATGAAGACGGTGCAGGACCGGTAAAAGTCCTATGCTGATAAGAGAAGGACCGATCTTGAGTTCAGTGTTGGAGACATGGTTTTTATTAAAGTATCACCGTTGAGGAATGTAGTTCGTTTTGGGTATGTAGGGAAATTGGCACTGTGACATCCCACCTCCGTTAAGGTCACTCACAAAGGGAATGCCTTAATTTTTGTGGAGCGTTTATTGTGTATAGAACAGAAAAGTAAACACGACAGATAAATATATTGGTACTTGGAAAACAAAAACCACTTTTATTGCAGCGGAGAAATAGTTTGGTTACATCACATCAAAAACCAACTACAAAAACAAATACACTTATTATCCATCTTGACAAATAAGTTCTGAGTACATAAAATAAAAGACATAACCCCAACATAAAATTGCCATAAATAAGATAGGCTGAACTTTACTTCAGTGATCCAAGCAACTTCCAAAAAGAGAGAGATAAAGCTATCCAAATCAAGCTCCACTAGTGCTAGTCCCACCATGAGCACCTGGGGGGGTGAGGGAGGAAGAAAAGAGGTGGAAGCAAAGGGGGTCAGACATAAAGTCTGGCGAGTGCAATAACTTTAACAATATAATCATTAAGTAACTAGGATATGGCATAAGCTGGAAAATAAGGAAATGACTGTGAACCAATGGGCAAGTCAGAGCAAACAAAGGAATAAGATGAACAAAGATAACGTTAAAGGCGCACCTAATCATTATAAGATAATTACTACATTGCACCACACCAAACACCCTGAAAGTTGATCCCGCCTACCAAACTTAATAATGATAATGGTAGTTTCGTGTACCCCTAGCTTCCTTCATAGGTGCTGTCTTCCCCTATCTCCACTAGGTATACCCACTACCCCCATTCGATCGGCTCCCTAACTCGTAGATACCCGTGCTGGCCCCACAGTGGGGTGTATCACCCCCTAAAGTGGCAACCCGATACCACCAAAAATGAACGGCTTATACCTACACGATGCAACAACGTCTTACCTACTAGCCCGGGGCCACACACGCACCTGACCCCGTTGGACTTGCGTTGCCACCATTAACCTGTTTTGACTTCTTACAATCAAACTCAGTATGCGTGTCCCGTCCTCGACTTGGGTCGAGCCCACAAAGATACTTAATGGGTTACTGGTTTGAAAAGGGCCCCCATGCATGACACAAACTTTCACCTATGCTTGGTCCCCTCTAAGGTTTTCCCCACTTAACCCCATTCTTATTCATGTCTTCTTACATGTTTCAATCTTAGTTAAGTGCATCTAATCGTATTTCGCATGCCACCCAAAGCACCCTCTTAATTTCACATGCCACCCATGGCACCCACTTAACCCCCATCTCCCACCACATGTTTATCTGCTTAAGTGTTTCTTAGTTCATGAACACCGTAACCTTGTAATGACCTCCCACATTAGACTGGCGTTTGTGGCTGCTGGATTTGCTGGGAGGGTCCAGCAGTCTTACACCACAAACGAGCCTAACCTCGTGTCTTTACAAGTGTTACGCATTTAATTCATGCCTTTGACCTCTCACATTAGACTGGCATTTGTCGCTGCTGGATTTGCCGGGCAGGTCCGAGCAGTCTTACACCACAAAAGAGTCTAACCTCGTGTCTTAGGCGGTTTATTATTACACATCCTTATTTAACCCCAAATTGGATTAATATCCCTATTCAAATTTGTAAATAAATTCCAAATATACTTATGTCCATAATTGTCACCTAAATTATGTCCATAAATACCAATTTTTTCAATTAATGTCTTAAATTAATTATATGTCTTTTTAAGGCCATTTATGCCAATTCTCGATATGTGTATATTCAATATTACCCCCGTCGTCCCCACGTTGTTCGTTCGCTTATCATGACATATATATATATATATATTAGACTAGCAATTAGTCTAGTGACATAAAAGGGAAGAAACATCGCAAATTTGCATAACACACAAAATGGATCTAACTTACTAATAAGGATTACAACATATCTTGCATAAACTTGGTATTGTCATGAATCTAAACATAGGCTAAAAGGTGTGAACTTGCATATATGAATATAGTTTTCACCCAAAACTTGCGTATATGAATATAGTTTTCACCCAAAACATGCATAGGCCATAGTCACAAACTTGCATAAAACTATGTATGTCATAGATCTAAATCTAAAGGTGTAAACTTGCATATATGTGAATCCAATTTCTACCTAAACTTGCATATAATCATCTTATTTGGTTCACATGTAAACTATGTACAATTCACATAGAAACTAGCATATAATTTGCACCCAAACTTGCATATACAATGATGTCAAACATGAATCAGGTTGAACATAGATGATTGGGTATATACAAAGGGATTCACAACAAAAACTATCATTATGAACAACTAGCATACATTCACAAAATATCGCATTTTTTACAATGTTTTACAAACATAACCATATAACCTAAATTATAACTCAAACTAATTAACTTGTTAATTATCTTATTAAAGAAATCGAACTCACAACTCAAAGAAGGTCTTGAGTTCTGGGATTTGAGTTCTGAAATTGATTTAGCTCGCCTTTAAAGTAGACAAAATTGTTGTTGTAGTTGTTATAGACTTGAGTTGAATTGAGTTGATTATCTTTCCTTTTCCTCTAGTTGATGACGGCTATTCTAGGGTTGCAAGGTGATAGCATGACGGCCATGGTTCTAATTTTGATTAGGTTTTAGGGTTTGAGTCTACATGTGTTTATATAGAATTTAGGATTAATTTAGGCCATCCGATCAACCTAGAATCAATCAAGACCATCCAGTAAAGATAGGGTGACACCTCAGCCCTAATGACTCAGCACTGAGTCACAAAATCGTCATCTTTCAGATCTGCCCGAGGGGGCAGGTCGACCCCCAGGTCAACCTGTAGGGGGAGGTCGACACTAGGGTCGACCCCCGGGTCGACCTGGGTCCTGGGCGGGAATTTTCCCGCCCAACCCGCTTCTGACTTCTGATTTGAATTTTGAATCTATTTTCGAGCTGTTTGAATTTATTTGAATTTTCTAGAAACTTCCGACATCCCTAACTTCTTCATACGAAGTCCAATTTACGCAAACTCGGACTCTATCTCAACCAGAATTCCGAGACGAACATAATGGCATAACTCGTTTCCCTTAATTCTCACATTTTAAATTAAGTATTGTTTAATTCGTTAGTTTATGTTAATAAAAAACACGGGGTGTTACATTCTCCCCTCCTTAAAGGATTTCGACCCCGAAATCTTCAAGTTACGAAGAATACGTATCCTACCATCCAATCGTCCATCTACTCAACCATCAAACACATGCATCCATTGTCCTTAAAAGACTTCTAATGCTTTCATGTTTATATGCACAGTGTGTGTACATGTCCGTATCTAATGCAAAATCAGGCGGTCTACTGATTCAGTTGACCTCCTTAATGCAGATTATGATAGTGTCTTGCGTCCATTATGTATGCAAAAGATCCCTAATGATACATATTATTTCTATATGCGCACCCATTCATACGAATTTAGCATCCATATGATAACACAACCATTATACATCCATTAATCTAAATAAGCACACATTTATATGCAGTACGAAAGTGATTGAGCCGATCTAGTGCCTAATGTGTGTGTATATGCATCCACGAGCAACCATTAGCAAACACTTGCATCCATCAATCATAACATGTTTCAAATACATTTTTACATCCATTGGCCTCTACCTAAGGATAAAGAGTATGACCGAGGAGATACACTAAAAAGGTAGATACAAGCTTGAGTAAACTTAAGAAAAAAGAGATCAAAGATGTACCCTCAAAAAGAAAAGGGTAGGCTGCACGTATTTTGGCCTCAGTCTCCCAAGTCGCATCTTCCTCGGCGTTGCTCCATTGAACTTTGACAAGCTTAACTTCATGGTTGCATAGCTTTTTGTCTTCCATCCCCAAGATACGAGTTGGAACTCTCCTCACAATCGCTTCCCGTTCCACTTCGACTTCCTTTAGTATACTTGGCTCCACAACTTCTGCCGACTCATGTAAGCACTTTCGTAGCTGAGAGACATGAAAAACATTATGAACTCCATCCAGTCTTTCAGGTAGCTCTACTATGTAGGCCATCGTCCCAATCCTTTCGATGATAGGAAATGGTCCTACGAATCGTGGCGCCAACTTTCCTACGGACCCAAAGCAGATGACATTCCTCAAAAGAGATACTTTAAGGAACACCTTATCCCCAACTTCAAACTCATGGTCGGTCCATCTCTTGTCTGCGTAGGATTTCTGTCTATCTTGGGCAATCTTCATTTTCCTTCGTATCAAGTCCACTTTCTCTGAAGTCTCTCTAATCATGTCCGGCCCAAGTATAAGTTTATCTGTGAACTCCTACCAACAAGTTGGTGATCGACATGGCCTTCCATATAAAGCTTCGAAGGGTGCCATGCCTATAGTGGCTTGGTAGCTATTGTTATAAGCGAATTCCACCAAAGGGAGATGATCCTCCCAAGATCCTCCAAAGTCAAGAATGCACAGTCTCAAAAGATCTTCCAGTACTCTGTTCACCCTTTCCATCTGACCATCGGTTTGAGGGTGATAGGCTGTGCTTAAACATAGCTGTGTGCCTACAGCCTCTTGCAAACTCCTCCAGAACTCGCTTGTAAAGATAGGGTCTCGGTCACTCACTATGCTGGAGGGTATCCCATGGAGTCGAACTATCTCCTTAAGATAAATGGAGGCTAAAGACGAGGCAGTCCTCCTACTCTTGACAGGTATAAAATGAGCGCTTGTCGTGAGCTTGTCCACTATTACCCAAATACCGGTATTGCCCCCTTCTTGACCTAGGCAACCCATCAACAAAGTCCATCGAGATGCTTTCGCATTTCCATGCGGAACTTCTAGAGGATGAAAAAACCCACCAGGCTTCTTCTGCTCTGCCTTGACTTGCTGGCATATCATGCATTTCGAAACAAATTCTGCTATATCCCTCTTCATGCCATTCCAAAAGAAAACTCTTTTGATATCTTTATACATCTTGTCTCCACCGGGGTGTATGTTCATCTTGGAATGGTGTGCTTCTTCTAGAACCATCTTCACCAAATCTCTTGCTTGCGGGACGCATAGTCTTCCATCCCATCTCAACCAACCCTTATCATCGATGGAGTATCTGTTGAGGTGACTAGAAGTCTCTCCCCTAATCATCTTATCTATCACATCAACTAGCTGAGGGTCTTTATGTTGCGCGGTTCCTATTGAGTCCAACAAAGTAGGCCGCATCTCTAGCATTGCCATCAAGCCGGTTACATAATCAACAGAGGGTCTAAAATCAAAATTTGCTATGTACTCCAAACTTTGCCTTTCTAGAAAGAGAGGACTTAAGGTCAGCTTCTTTGTACTTAGGGCGTCTGCTACTACATTGCCCTTTCCAGGAGTATAGGAGATCTCAAAGTCGTATGAGGCGAGAAACTCCATCCATCTTTGCTGCCTTAGATTGAGGTCTTTCTGCGAGAAAATGTGCTTCAACGAATTATGGCCAGTATACAACTCAAGTTTCTCACCTAAGAGACAGTAGGGCCAAGACTTAAGAGAAAAAACGATGGCTGCTAACTTAGATCGTGGGTTGGGTAATTTTTCTCATGCACTTTTAATTGCCTTCCACCATAAGCTACTACCTTCCCCTCTTGCATCAAAATAGCGCCTAGTCCCGTACCGTAAACATCTTGCTCCCATCTGTTAATGTCAAAACTGGGGCTATTGTCAGAGCCCTCTTCAGTCGTTGGAAAGCGACTTCGCAATCCAT
This sequence comes from Allium sativum, assembly GCA_030737875.1. Lineage (NCBI taxonomy): Eukaryota > Viridiplantae > Streptophyta > Magnoliopsida > Asparagales > Amaryllidaceae > Allium > Allium sativum. The sequence goes on along the minus strand of CM060923.1, from coordinate 72,522,903 downwards.
ATCCCAAGTGAAAGTCAGGTTCTTCTTTGTTAACCTTGTAAGTGGAGCAGAGAATTTCGCAATGTCTTTAATGAACTTGCGATAAAAGCCTGCTAGTCCAAGAAAACTTCGGACTTCGGTTGCATTCTTTGGAACCTTCCAATCCCGGACCGCCACTACTTTTGCGGGGTCCACAGCTAACCATTCTTTGGACACCACATGCCCAAGAAATCTTACTTCTTCCCTCCAGAAGTGGCACTTGGAGAATTTTGCTTTTAATGATGTGCACGGAGAGTATCCATGACTTCCCTTAAATGCAAAGCATGCTCCTCCTCATTCTTCGAGAAAATCAGAATATCATCTACGAAGACCACCACGAATTTATTGAGAAATTCCCGAAACACTCTATTCATCAAATCGACGAAATAAGCGGGTGCGTTTGTCAAGCCGAAAGGCATGATGAGACATTCGAAGAAACCGTCCAGGGTTCTGAATGCGGTCTTATCAATGCTATCTTCAGGCACTCTCAGCTGATGAAATCCGGTAGCCAGATCTAATTGGGAGAAAACTGTTGCACCTACAAGCTGATCGAATAAATCGTCTATTCTTGGCAGTGGGTGTCTATTCTTCTTGGTCAGCTTGTTTAGCTCCCTAAAATCAACGCATAGGCGAAGTGAACCGTCCGCTTTGGTTGCGAACACCACTGAAGCACCCCATTCAGAAATACTCCGCCTTATAAACCCTTTTTCTAGCAGCTCCTTAACTTGCTTGCTAAGCTCCTTTCTCTCCCTTGGAGCCATGTGCCTAACGGGTAAAGCAACGGGTTTTGCGTTATCAACTAGATATATGCGGAAGTCTATCTCCCGCTTCGGAGGCAATCCCTCTACTTCCTCAAAGACATTCGAGTATTCACGGACCACTCTAACAGACTGCAAATTCTCAACAAACACGTCAAGCGATTCTAGATAACTTAGCATAACAGAATTCATGGGATTACAAGAGATTTCGAGAGTGTTGCCCAAGCAAGTCATAAGCCTAACCTCTCTCTTTTCACAATCTAGGGCGGGTCCATTACTGGATAACCAATCCACGCCCAAAATTAACACATAGGCCGTGAAGCCCAAAACATAAGCATCACATCTAAACCCAACGCTAAGTATAGAAATTTCCAAATCCAAACAAATCATCGACAAATAGGCTGAGCCCCCAATTGGATTTGAAACAACTAAGTGATCCTCTACTATATTAGTGTATAGGTGTAGTGAATCAACTAAAGCAGTATATATAAAAGAGTGCGATGCACCAGAATCAAAGAGTGTACGAACAGGATGATCAAAAAGATAAACTAAACTTTCAACGGAAATCGTTCTACCTCGTTCTTGTAGCGATGGGGCCACGAGAGCCTAGACCTGCCCCCTTGCCTGCCTGGTGCCATGAGAGCTTGAATCTGCCCTCCAGAGGTAGTCGCTGCCCTCTGCCCTTGCCTGCCTGGTGCCACGAGAGCCTAGACCTGCCCCCTTGCCTGCCTGGTGCCACGAGAGCCTAGACCTGCCCCCTTATTAGCATTGGCGCCTTTCTCCTCTTCATGCATAAGCGCCATGTCAACTAGTCTCTCAAAGATGGCCCCCATAGGGATGTGGGTCATAGCTAACCCATGTAGCGGCTCGTTCAAACCCTTAATAAATCTCAGGGCCTTCTTTTCGGGTGTATTCACCAAGTCCAAGCCAAATCTCGCCAACTGATTGAACTTGTTGACGTACTCTTTCACTGATAGATTTCCTTGCCTCAATGCCAAAAACCTTTCCATGTATAAATTCTCTTCGGCCCGTGAGAGAAACTTTGCCTCAAACCTTCGCCTGAAATCCGGCCATGTATCAACTGGACGCTCTCCATTAGTGACCTCCCACCAAAACGAGGCCTCATCCTTCATTAACCAGGCAGCTAACTGGACCTTTCTTCCATCTTCTACCTCAAAGATTCCATACAATTCTTCTACCTCCTTTAGCCAATTTCGAGCTTCAACAAACGTCTCCGACCCATGAAAAGGTTTTCCGCCCATTGCCCGAAAGTCCTTGCATATCTTTGTGAAAGTATCAACACGGGGAGGAGGAGGAGGAGCATTTGCTGGGCATGCGACATTGGCCCTAGCTTCCAGATACCTTCTAAACCATCCTGGTATTGGTATCCCTTCGGTATCTCGGGAATTCTAGACATGCTGAAAAGAAAATGAAGAGATTCAAATGGAGAATTCGAAAGAAAGATATATGGCTCTAGGGGGTTATGTTTTTAAAATAAACTTTTCTCTTAAAAATACTTTCCTTGAAACATATTTTTGAAAGTATTTCTTTATAAAATGCTTTTTGAAAAATAGTTTTTCAAAATATCTTATCTGTTATGGTAACCTTCAGCTCTGATACCATGTGTGACACCCCACCTCCGTTAAGGTCACTCAAAAAGGGAATGCCTTAATTTTGGTGGAGCGTTTATTGTATATAGAACAGAAAAGTAAACAGGACAGATAAATATATTGGTACTTGGAAAACAAAAACCACTTTTATTGCAGCAGGGAAATAGTTTGGTTACATCACATCAAAAACCAACTACAAAACCAAATACACTTATTATCCATCTTGAACAATAAGTTCTGAGTACATACAATAAAAGACATAACCCCAACATAAAATAGCCATAAATAAGATAGGTTGAACTTTACTTCAGCGATCCAAGCAACTTCCAAAAGGAGAGAGATAAAGCTGTCCAAATCAAGCTCCACTAGTGCTAGTCCCACCCTGAGCACCTTTGGGGGGGAGGAAGAAAAGAGGTGGAAGCAAAGGGGGTCAGACATAAAGTCTGGCGAGTGTAATGACTTTAACAATATAACCATTAAGTAACTAGGATAAGGCATAAGCTGGAAAATAAGGAAATGACTGTGAACCATTGGGCATGTCAGAGCAAACAAAGGAATAAGATGAACAAAGATAACGTTAAAGGCGCACCTAATCATTATAAGATAATTACTACATTGCACTACACCAAACACCCTAAAAGTTGATCCCGCCTACCAAACTTAATAATGATAATGGTAGTTTCGTGTACCCCTAGCTGCCTTCATAGGTGCCGTCTTCCCCTATCTCCACTAGGTGTACCCACTACCCCCATTCGATCGGCTCCCTAACTCGTAGATACCCGTGCTGGCCCCACAGTGGGGTGTATCACTCCCCAAAGTGGCAACCGATACCACCAAAAATGCACGGCTTATACCTACACGATGCAACAACGTCTTACCTACCAGCCCGGGGCCACACACACACTTGACCCCATTGGACTTGCGTTGCCACCGCTAACCCGTTTTGACCTCTTACAATCAAACCCAGTACGCGTGTCCCGTCCTCGACTTGGGTCGAGCCCACAAAGATACTTAATGGGTTACTGGTTTGAAAAGGGCCCCCATGCATGACACAAGCTTTCACCTATGCTTGGTCCCCTCTAAGGTTTTCCCCACTTAACCCCATTCTTATTCATGTCTTCTTACATGTTTCAATCTTAGTTAAGTGCATCTAATCGTATTTCGCATGCCACCCAAAGCACCCTCATAATTTCACATGCCACCATGGCACCCACTTAACCCCCATGTCCCACCACATGTTTATCTGCTTAAGTGTTTCTTAGTTCATGAACACCGTAACCTTGTAAAGACCTCCCACATTAGACTGGCGTTTGTGGCCGCTAGATTTGCTGGGCGGGTCCGGGCAGTCTTACACCACAAACGAGCCTAACCTCGTGTTTTTACAACTGTTACGCATTTAATTCATGCCTTTGACCTCTCACATTAGACTGGAATTTGTGGCTGCTGGATTTGCCGGGCGGGTTCGGGCAGTCTTACACCACAAAAGAGTCTAACCTCGTGTCTTAGGCGATTTATTATTACACATCTTTATTTAACCCCAAATTGGATTAATATCCCTATTCAAATTTGTAAATAAATTTCAAATATACTTATGTCCATAATTGTCACCTAAATTATGTCCATATATACCAATTTTTCCAACAAATGTCTTAAATTAATTATATGCCTTTTTAAGGCCATTTATGCCAATTCTCAATATGTGTATATTCAATATTACCCCAATCGTCCCCACATTGTTCGTTCGCTTATCATGACATATATATATATATATTAAACTAGCAATTAGTCTAATGACATAAAAGGGAAGAAACATCGCAAATTTGCATAACACACAAAATGGATCTAACTTACTAATAAGGATTACAACATATCTTGCATAAACTTGGTATTGTCATGAATCTAAACCTAGGCTAAAAGGTGTGAACTTGCATATATGAATATAGTTTTCACCCAAAACTTGCATATTTGAATATAGTTTTCACCCAAAACTTGCATAGGCCATAGTCACAAACTTCAATAAAACTATGTATGTCATAGATCTAAATCTAAAGGTGTAAACTTGCATATATGTGAATCCAATTTCTACCAAAACTTGCATATAGCCATCTTATTTTGTTCACATGTAAACTATGTACAATTCACATAGAAACTAGCATATAATCTGCACCCAAACTTGCATATACAATGATGACAAACATGAATCAGGTTGAACATAAATTATTGGGTATATACGAAGGGATTCACAACAAAAACTATCATTATGAACAACTAGCATACATTCACAAAATATCGCATTTTTTCCAATGTTTTACAAACATAACCATATAACCCAAATTATAACTCAATCTAATTAACTTGTTAAAGAAATCGAACTCACAACTCAAAGAAGGTCTTGAGTTCTGGGATCTGAGTTCTGAAATTGATTTAGCTTGCCTTTGAAGTAGACAAATTTGTTATTGTAGTTGTTATAGACTTGAGTGGAATTGAGTTGATTAGCTTTACTTTTCCTCTAGTTGATGACGGCTATTCTAGGTTGCAAGGTGATAGCATGACGGAACATGGTTCTAATTTTGATTAGGTTTTAGGGTTTGAGTCTACATGTTTTTATATAGAATTTAGGATTAATTTAGGCCATCCGATAAACCTAGAATCAATCAAAACCATCCAGTCAAGATAGGGTGACACCTTAGCCCTAATGACTCAGCATTGAGTCACAAAATCGTCATCTTTCAGTTCTGCCGGGGGGAGGTCGACACTAGGGTCGACCCCCTGATCGACCTGGGTCCTAGGCGGGAATTTTCCCGCCCAGCCCGCTTCTGACTCATGATTTGAATTTTGAATCTGTTTTCGAGCTGTTTAAATTTATTTGAATTTTCTGGAAACTTCCGATAGTCATAACTTCTTCATACGAAGTGCAATTTACGCAAACTCGGACTCTATCTCAACCAGAATTCCGAGACGAGCACAATGCAATAACCTGTTTCCCTTAATTCTCAAATTTTAAATTAAGTATTGTTTAATTTGTTAGTTTATGTTAATAGAAAACACGGGGTGTTACAAGCACCAAGGTTCGTAGGGTCATTCCCCATTACAGAGCGAATTGGACAGATGGCCTATAAAGTGAAGTTGCCCGAGAAGCTTAGTGGTGTTCATGAAGTATTTCATGTGTCGCATTTGCGGAAGTGTTTACATGATACCGCGGAAGTAGTAGAGCCGAGTATGCTTAGAGAAGTGGAAATTGAGCGAGATGCCACGATTAGACGAGCTCTTACATGCATCCTTGGATCATAGGTCAAGAAATTACGCAACCGAGAGGCCAAGTTGGTTAAAGTCCAGTGGGGAGATGATCAAGGAGACGCGACTTGGGAGACTGAACACAAGATACGCGCTTCGTACCCTTTCCTTTTTGAGGGTATGATCTTAACTACTCTTTTTTCTATCACTTTATTTATACTTGTTCTATCGCTTAGTGTATCCTCTCGATTATATCTTCAACCCTTAGGTAGAAAATCCTATGGTTGTAAACATGTGTTTGAGACATGTTATGCTTGGTGGATGCAAGTGAATGTAAGTGTTTACTAGTGGTTGCTCGTGGATGCATTTACAAACACATTAGGTACTAGATCGGCTCAATCACCTTCAAATTGCATATGAATGAGTGTGCATATTTAAATTAATGGATGTATATTGAATGTGTTATCATATGGATGCTGCATTTGAAATGAATGGTTGTGCACTCATATAGAAATGATATGTATCATTAGGATTCTTTTGCATACATAATGGATGCATGGCACTATCACGTTTCGCATTAAGGAGGTCAACTGAATCAGTAGACCGCCTGATCTTTGCATTAGATAAGGAACATATACACACACTTTTGCATATGTTCATATAGCATTAGAAATCTTTTAAGGACAATGGATGCTTATGGATGATGGATGATTGGATGGTAGGATCCATTCTTCTTAACTTGATGATTTCGGGGACGTAATTCTTTAAGGAGGGGAGAATGTAACACCCCGTAATTTTAAAACATGACATAAGGAATAATTAAAGAATACTTAATTTTTATAAGAAGAATTAAGGGAAATGGGTTGCGCCATTGCGTTCGTCTCGGAATTCTGCTTGGAATAGAGTCCGAGTTTGCGTAAATTGGATATCATATGAAGAAGTTATAAAGCTTAGAAGATTTCAGTTTAAAGCAGAATTTAAATCAAAATAATAATTAAAAAACAAAAACGAGTTCAAAAATCAAAATTAGAAAATCTGGGTGAGCGGGAAATCTCCCGCTCTAGGGTGTCGACCTCCTAGAGGAGTCAACATAGGTGTCGACCCCCCTATAGGGGTGTCGACATAGGTGTCGACCCCCTATAGGGTGTCGACCCCATCGACCCAGATCTGGACGTGACGTGTTTTGGTTGATTAGGGCTGACGTAGCCTTCTGAGGTTAGCTGGGTGATGTGTTTTTGTGGTCTGGATGGTTCAGATGGATCATAATCTAATCTAAAGGCCCTAATTCAGCTAATACATATATAAAAAGACACCTAGACCTAACCCTAATTTCATTACACTAATCCATGGCGCCTCCATGATGCTCTAATCTAAATTAAAACTAGCTTCTCTTCTCTTCTCCAAAGCAAGTCAGAATTAGAGTATTCAAATTGGAAGATAAGAATCAAATTCTACAACAACGGTTTAGCTAATCAAATTCAGAAATCAGATTCAGATCTATTCTCTCTTCTTAATCCTATCGCTGTGAGTCTATGTTACTTTCACATATAATTAATTAAAAAGTGATTGTGATAGGATTGTAAATTGGATTTTGTGAACATGCCTGTAAGATGAATCATATCAAGTTTGTAAATTCTTATCTTTCAGATTCATATCCAAATCACTATTATCATATGCCTAATTGAATTTTTTTTATTGTTCTATGCCAATTCATGTTTCATATGTCTCTTTTATACCAGTTTTTATGACATGATTCTTTTCCCTTCTTCTTTTCATTTTTTTATGAGATTAGGCTACTTTGAGCCTAACATATTGTATTGAGATTTGCGTATGAATAACATTTGAACGATTGGGAAAGTTTGTGGAAATTTGTAATAAAATGAGATTATTGGCATAAATCAATTTGGGCATAACTGTGTATAAATTATATACATGAGATTTGGCATAAGTTGGATTGGGAATAATTGGATATAATTTGTATACATGAGTTTTGGTAAGAATTGTTAATATCGATGAATGCAAATTGATTTGGGCGTAATGTGGCACAACATGTATACATAATATTATAGTCCTAATTTGGATTAAAATTATGAACATAATTTAGATTGGAAATTATGGGTAATTGGGATATAATTTAATCCAAGATTTAAAATTGGGACTTGAATCAAGAAAGTGACAATGAATGCCTAAGACAAGAGGTTAGATTTGAATTGCGGTATAAGACTGCCCAGAACCGCCCGGCACATCCAACAGCCGCAATTTTATAATTTAATGTGAGAGGTCAAAGGTAGAAATTAAATACGTAATAATGCAAAGACACAAGGTTAGATTCAGATTGCGGTATAAGACAGCCCGGAACCGCTCGGCATATCCAGCAACCGCAAAATGGCAATTTAATGTGGGAGGTATTTCAAGATTACGTGAATTAATGAACACTTAACCAAGATCAGACATGTAGTAAGACATGGGGGTTAAGTAGGTGACAGGTGAAATATAGTTAGAAGCACTTAACCAAGGTGAAACATGTGATTAGACATGGGAATAAAGAGGGGTTAAGTGGGAATTCATAGTGGGGACCAAGCTTAGGAGGGAAGCTTGTGTCAAGTGTGGGGACCATTTTAAACTTGTACCCCGTTTTGTATCTATGTGAGCTCGAACTAGGTCGAGGATGGGACACACTTACTGGGAACAAAACATAATATGTACAATAGGAGCTGAACAACATAAAAAGAGATAAATGATAGAATCCATCTTCAGCTCCAGCTACCCAGAAAGAGCCTGCTAAAACCTGAATATAAGGCTGCCCGTGTAGAAATAGGGGCACCCGAGTTTGCAAGTGAAACAAACTACGAATCAGTCATGGGACTGGTATGAGAAATCTACTTAACACATTTTATAATATGGCCAATCACAGGACCACGCCACTTTCGTGGAATGGGTTTACTCCATTGGATTGCCAGTGCTTTTAAAACAAATAAATCTTTTAGACATCGCAATGCTTTTTATAAAAATGAAGCCATTATTGTAACACCCCACGTCCATTAATGTCACTCACAAAGGGAATGCATTAACTTCCATGGAGGTTATAAGTGAATATAGAACAGAAAATTTACAACAAGACATATAATAAATAGTACTTGGAAATCTAAAACTTCATTTTATAGCAGCGGAAATTAAACATGTTTGTTACATCATAAAACCATAGATCATAACCAAGTACAATATCCATCTTCATAAAAACAAAATACATAATCCCATTACATAAATAGCCATTAAAAAGATAACAAGCTGGACTTTACTTAAACGGTCCAAGCTTTCCAAAGAGAGATGAAGCAATTCAATCAAACTCCACTAGAGCTGGGCCCAACCTGAGGACCTAGAGGGGGAAAAAGGATAGAAATAGAGGGGGTCAGACATAAAGTCTGGCGAGTATGATAATTCTAACAATACTATTATCAAAATAACTAGACTAAGGCATAAGCTGGAAGACAAGTAAATGTCTATGAACTCTTAGGAAGATAAAGATAGTGTTTAAGATAACGTTAAAGATAACGGTAAAGGCACACCTAATTACTAACGAATGATTACTACACTGCACCGCACATTACTACACTGCACCACACCAGTCACCCTATTGTTTGATCCCACTTGCTTCACACAGAAACTTTATAAATAGCCTTACGTACCCCTAGCTGACTACATAGGTGCCGTCTACCCCTATCTCCACTAGGTGTACCCCACTACCCACTTTCGATCGGCTCCCTACTCGTAGATACCCGTGTTGGCGCCACAGTGTGGTGTATCACTCCCCTAAAGTGGCAACCCGATACAACTTGAGAATGCACGGCTTATACCTACACGATGCAACAACGTCTTACCTACCAGCCCGGGTCCACACACGCATACGAAACCCGTTGGACTTGCGTTGCCACCGCTCCCCATTTTGGCCTCTTACATTCGAACCCAGCATGCGTGTCCCGTCCTCGACTTGGGTCGAGCCCACAAAGATACGTTTGGGATACTGGACGAAATGGGCCCCCACAAGCTACCCACCTAAGCTTGTCACTAGTATATCCCACTTAACCCTCTTAGTCATGTTCATTTACATGTGTGTTTGGTTAAGTCTTACTAATCGTATTTCACATGCCACTAAGGGCACCCCCTAGATTCCTCATGCCACCCAAGGCACCTACTTAACCCCCATGTCCCACCTTACATGTTTATCTGGTTAAGTATTTCTTAATTAATTCAGGCCATAACCTCATAAAGACCTCTCACATTAGACTGGCATTTATGGCAGCTGGATTTGCCGGGCGGGTCCGGGCAGTCTTACACCATAAAAGAGTCTAACCTCGTGTCTTTACAACCGTTATGCTTTAGTTTAGGCCTAGGACCTCTCACATTGGGCTGACATTTGTGACCACTGGATTTGCCGGGCGGGTCCGGGCAGGTTTACGTCACAAACGAGTCCAACCTCGTGTCCTAAGCATTGATTAACACTTAAAATCTTTTACCCCAGTTTTAATAATTCCCTATTCAAATTATTAATTAAGTCAACTTTTAATGATGTCCATAATTGACTCAATTATGGCCATCCACTTATGGCATGCAAAATCATATCAATTGCACCCCAATTTTTTAATATTAAATCCTTAATATTACCCCTACCCCACGTTTATACGTTCGCTTATTCAACGCATAATATAGGCTAGACTTGTATAGTCTAACACCTAGCACAAAGATAAATTATCACAACATATAGACAATTAAAATAAATCTAATCATATTAGGGGTGAAACTTGCATAAACTACACATGTTAAGGATCAAAAGGTGTCAACTTGTTAAATGTCTCAATTTATATGATATGATCATAGCCTAAATCTATACATAAACTTGCATATGGGGTTTTTAGGCAACATAATGATGGTGTGAACTAGAATAGGATATCACATATGTCATAGCATAATTCTAGATGTCATAATAGATGTCTTGGTACATGTTCATAACTTTTCTAATCAATCTAACTTGCATATGTGACTTGTCATATAGATCAACATAACCCAAACATGATGATTTAATTAATATGAACTAACTAGCATAGATGGTAACATCATGGCCTTTTTAACATGTATGATTCATCACAACTTAGCATAGAAACTTTCAACATAAATAACATCATCATAGCATGATTTACAACATATAAGATATCATCATCACATAACATTGGATTTACTATATACATGGTAGCAAAAGGGGTTTACAACAACATATATGATAATTCACATCATCTACTCATAATCCATTCATAACTCAACCTAATTAAAATGATAATAATCTTGTTAAGATCATCATACTCACAATTTAGAGAAGAAAAGAGAGAGTTTTGCTTTGCTTTAGGGTTGAGAGAATTAGAATTGAATTTGCTTTTCTTCTTTCTTAGTTGGCGGCGGTTCCATTGATTTCCATGGCGACGGTAACTATTCTATTTTAATTAGGTTTAGGGTTAGCATTAGGATGTATTTATAGGTGTAGGAAGTTATTTAGGACCATTAGATTAACCCTGAACCATGAGAACCAATCAAATGCAAAATCTGCATTTGAGCGAATCGGCCTACGGGTTGACAGCCAAACACCCTGGATTAACCCCTAGTCGACCCAGCAGAGCTCGGGTCGACCTCAAAAATGGGCCGGTTCGGTTATTCCCCCTCCCAATTCGCTGTTTTGAACTTTTTCGCATATTTATTTATTTAATTTTTAATTTATATATATATATATATATATATATCAATATATATACATATTTCTCTGCGCAACCCATTTCACTTAATTCTTTTCTAAAAATTAAGTATACTTTAATTCGTGAATTTTAATGTTATAAAATTACGGAGTGTTACATTTTCCCCTCCTTAAAGGATTTCGTCCCCGAAATCTCCAAGTCAAGAAGAATGTATATCCTAACATCCAAACAACCATCTACTCAACCATCAAACACAGGCATCCATTGTCCTTATAGACTTCTAATGCTTTCCTGTTTAAATGCACTGTGTGTGTATATATGTCCCTTATCTAATGCAAAATCAGGCGGTCCACTGATTCAGTTGACCTCCTTAATGCAAACCATGATAGTGCCATGTGTCCATTATGTATGCAAATGTTCCCTAATGCTACATATTATTTCTACATGCGTGCACAACCATTCACCAAAATGCGGTATCCATATGATAGTACAACCATTATACATCCATTTTACTAAATACAACCATTTATATGCAATATGCAGTATGAAGTGACTTAGCCGATCTAGTGCCTAATAGTGTGTGTATATGCGTCCACGAGCAACCACTAGCAAACACTTGCATCCACTTTGCATCCATCATACATAACATGTCTCAAACACATGTTTCAACCATAGGATTATCCTATCTAAAGGTCAAGAATACTAACGAGAGGATACTCTAAAGGTAAGATAAGTACAAGATAAGCGATAAAGGAGAAATTAAAGGACATACCCTCGAAAAGGAAAGGGTATCGTGAACGCATCTTCTCTTCTGTCTCCCAAGTAGCGTTGCTCTCATCATCTCCCCATTGTACTTTGACCAGTCTGACCTCTCGATTTCTCAGCTTCTTAATCTCTGACCCAAGAATGCGCGTAGGAGCTCGTCGAATTGTCGCATCACGCTCTATCTCCACCTCTCTAAGAAAGCTCGGCTCTACCACTTCCGCGGTCTCGTGCAAGCACTTCCTCAAATGTGACACATGGAATACGTCGTGTACACCACTAAGTCTCTCGGGCAACTCCACTCTATACGCCATCTGTCCAATTTTCTCCTTAATAGGAAACGGCCCTACAAACCTTGGTGCTAATTTCCCAACGGACCCAAAGCGAACAACGTTTGGTAATGGAGACACTTTGACAAAGACCATGTCCCCAACTTCAAACTCGAGATCTGTCCTCCTCTTATCCGCATAAGATTTCTGCCTATCTTGCGCTGCTTTCATCCTCCTTCGAATCAAGTCGATCTTCTCCGAAGTCTCCCTAATCATATCGGGCCCAAGTAAGATCTTATCCGTAGATTCCCACCAACATGTAGGTGAACGACAAGGTCGTCCATAAAGAGCTTCGAATGGTGCCATACCAATGCTGGACTGAAAGCTGTTATTATATGCGAACTCCACCAATGGAAGATGCTCTTCCCACGTACCCCCAAAGTCTAGGATACATAGCCTCAACAGATCCTGTAGAATGCGATTCACCCTCTCGGTCTGGCCGTCCGTTTGAGGATGATATGCGGTGCCCAAACATAACTGAGTCCCTACCGCCTCTTGTAAGTTTCTCCAAAATTCGCTAGTGAAAATAGGATCGCGGTCGCTCACTATGCTAGAAGGAACACCGTGCAAACGAACTATTTCTCGGACATATACAGAAGCTAACCATGGAGCAGTCCTCTTACTCTTCACGGGAATAAAATGGGCGCTCTTAGTAAGTCTATCTACTATAACCCAAATTCCCGTATTACCCTTCCTCGATCGCGGTAATCCATCCACAAAATCCATCGAGATGCTTTCCCATTTCCATAGTGGAACCTCCAATGGGTGAAGCAACCCACCGGGTTTCTTTTGCTCCGCTTTTACTTGTTGGCACACCAAGCATCTAGCGACATACTCGGCCACGTCCCTCTTCATACCGACCCAAAAGTAAACTCGCTTCATGTCCATGTACATCTTGTCCCCGCCGGGATGAATGGTCATCTTCGAACGATGTGCTTCGTCAAGAATAGTCTTCCTTAGGTCATCGTCTTTTGGTACACAAAGTCTACCGTCCCTACGTAACCAACCCTTATCATCTAGGGTATACCTACGGAGATGGCTTGATGACTCCCCTCCTTTGAGCTTTTCTACTAACTCAACCAACTGCGGGTCGTCTCGCTGTGCCTTGCCAATCCATCCCAAAAGCGTAGGTCTGACCTCCAAGGATGCTAGCAAACCGGGTACAAAGTCAACGGAAGGTCTAAGGTCAAACATCGAAATGAATTCTAAGCTTCGCCGCTCCACAAACAAAGGACTTAAGGATAACCTTTTTCTACTTAAGGCATCCGCCACCACGTTACCCTTGCCAGGGGTATATGCTATCTCGAAGTCGTAGGATGCTAAGAACTCCATCCACCTTAACATATCTCCCTTCCCTAGAGACCACATGCCCTAAATTCCTCACTTCCTTCCTCCAAAAATGGTATCCTGGAGAACTTTGCTTTAAGCTAGTGCACTTGTAGGGTCCCTAAGCTTTCCCTAAGACATAGGGCATGCTCTTCTCTGCTTCTAGAGAAAACCAGGATATTATCCCATGTAAAATCGTCACAACTATCCATCTCTCATGTAGACCATCCTAGTCGAATTCGACATCCCCCAAGTGCAAGCCCCAAAGGCCTAAACCAATATCAGACAAACACCCAAGGGATACCTCCTTCGAATTCAGACGACCTACATGAGATGATACTAGTAAGATGGTCAATCAATTGAGCACTTGACCGACTCTGGTCGTCCTTGCCAGTCTTGCTCCAAAACTACCGCTGATTACATAACGGGCTTTGCTTAATCTATTAAGCACATACAAAAACTTATTCCGCGCCTATGGGTAAACCCCGTGCTTTATCAACGACGTCTCCATACTCACGGACCACACAAACAGGTTCCTAATCATCGTTAGATGCGTCAGAAGATTCTAGGCAGCTAAGCATCACTGAACCCCTAGGGTCGCAAGAAATATGAGGGTTTTTCTACAACGAATCAATAGTCTAACTACCCTCCTTTCACAGTCTAGGATGGCACCCCGCTTGGCTAGCCAATCCACCCCTAGAATCAAACTACAGCCCGTGAAACCAAGGACAAAGGCGTTGCATTCAAACTCAACGCCCAAGACAAACACTCTCAAATCCCGACAAATCATAGAAAGATGAGCCGAACCACCAATAGGATTTGAGACTACTAAGGGATCGGTAACAATACTAGTATCTAGGTGTAGTGTTTCAACTAATGATGTAGAGATAAACGAATGCGAAGCGCCCGAATCGAATAAGGTATGGACAGGATGATCAAACAGAAAAACTAAGCTTTCAACAGAAATGGTTCTACCTCGTTCTTGCAGCGGTGGGACCATGAGAGCCTGAACTTGTCCCCTTGCCTGCCCTGGTGCTATAAGAGCCTGCACCTGTCCTCCCGAGGTAGTCCCTGTCCTCTGCCCCTTCTTTGGGTAGTCCTTCACTAGATGTCCTGCTTCACCGCAGTGAAAATAGTCAGTCTTCTTTTTCTTTCGGCAATCCTTGCTGAGATGGCCTGGTGTCCCACAGTTAAAGCATTTCTTCTTCCCCTTAGCATTGTTTCCTTTGCCACCCTTATTTTGATCCCCTTTCTTCTCTGGTGCCTTATCAGCTTTAGTGCCTTTCTCCTCGTGCATGAGTGCCATGTCTACTAGCTTCTCAAAGGTGGCCCCCATAGGGATGTGGGTCATAGCCAACCCTTGCAATGGTTCATTCAATCCATTAACGAACCTCATAGCCTTCTTCTCCGGCGTGTTCACTAAGTCTAGGCCAAACCTTGCTAACTGATTAAATTTGTTGACATATTCTTTCACTGATGAGCTTCCTTGCTTCAATGTCAAGAACCTTTCCATATATAGATTTTCTTCCGCCCTTGAGAGAAACTTCGCCTCGAACCTACGTCTGAAATCCGCCCAAGAGTCAACAGGACGCTCCCCATTAGTGACCTCCCACCAAAACGAGGCCTCTCCCTTCATTAGCCAAGCTGCTAAACGAACTCTCCTCCCTTCTTCTACTTCAAAGATTTCTAGCAATTCTTCCACCTCCTTAAGCCAATCTCTAGCTTCCACAAACGTTTCTAACCCTTGAAATGGTTTTCCACCCATAGCTTTAAATTCCTTGCACGTCTTTGCAAAAGTATCTACGCGAGGAGGAGGAGGAACGGGTGCAACTGGTGGTGGAGGAACATTGGCCGGACCTGCGGCGGCCCTAGCCTCTAACAACCTCCTATACCATCCGGGTATCGTTACACCGTCAGGTAGGTTAAGATCTTCAGCCATGCTGAAACGAAAAAGCAAAGATTCAAAATGGAGAATTTGAAAGATAAAGATATGGGCTATTGGGGATTATGTTTTTTTTTTCTTAAAAACTTTTCTCTTTAAATTTCTCATTAAAACATGTTTTTGAAAGCACTTCTTCCAAAAATAACTATTTTTCTAAAGTATTTTTATCTGTTCTGGTAACCTTAAGCTCTGATACCATGTGTAACACCCCACGTCCATTAATGTCACTCACAAAGGGAATGCATTAACTTCCATGGAGGTTATAAGTGAATATAGAACAGAAAAATTACAACAAGACAGATAATAAATAGTACTTGGAAATCTAAAACTTCATTTTATTGCAGCGGAAATTAAACATATTTGTTACATCATAAAACCATAGATCATAACCAAGTACAATATCCATCTTCATAAAAACAAAATACATAATCCCATTACATAAATAGCCATTAAAAAGATAACAAGATGGACTTTACTTCAACGGTCCAAGCTTTCCAAAGAGAGATGAAGCAATTCAATCAAACTCCACTAGAGCTGGGCCCAACCTGAGGACCTGGAGGGGAAAAAAGGATAGAAATAGAGGGGGTCAGACATATAGTCTAGCGAGTATGATAATTCTAACAATACTATTATCAAAATAACTAGACTAAGGCATAAGCTGGAAGACAAGTAAATGTCTATGAACTCTTAGGAAGATAAAGATAGCGTTTAAGATAACGTTAAAGATAACGGTAAAGGCACACCTAATTACTAACGAATGATTACTACACTGCACCGCACATTACTACACTGCACCACACCACACCAATCACCCTATTGTTTGATCGCACTTGCTTCACACAGAAACTTTATAAATAGCCTTACGTACCCCTAGCTGACTACATAGGTGCCGTCTGCCCCTATCTCCACTAGGTGTACCCCACTACCCACTTTCGATCGGCTCCCTACTCGTAGATACCCGTGCTGGCCCCACAGTGGGGTGTATCACTCCCCTAAAGTGGCAACCCGATACAACTTGAGAATGCACGGCTTATACCTACACGATGCAACAACATCTTACCTACCAGCCCGGGTCCACACACGCATACGAAACCCGTTGGACTTGCGTTGCCACCGCTCCCCGTTTTGGCCTCTTACAGTCGAACCCAGCATGCGTGTCCCGTCCTCAACTTGGGTCGAGCCCACAAAGATACGTTTGGGATACTGGTCGAAATGGGCCCCCACAAGCTACCCACCTAAGCTTGTCATCAGTATATCCCACTTAACCCTCTTAGTCATGTTCATTTACATGTGTGTTTGGTTAAGTCTTACTAATCGTATTTCACATGCCACTAAGGGCACCCCTAGATTCCTCATGCCACCCAAGGCACCTACTTAACCCCCATGTCCCACCTTACATGTTTATCTGGTTAAGTATTTCTTAATTCATTCAGGCCATAACCTCATAAAGACCTCTCACATTAGATTGGCATTTATGGCAGCTGGATTTGCCTGGCGGGTCCGGGCAGTCTTACACCATAAAAGAGTCTAACCTCGTGTCTTTACAACTGTTATTCTTTAGTTTAGGCCTAGGACCTCTCACATTGGGCGGACATTTGTGACCACTGGATTTGTCGGGCGGGTCCGGGCAGGTTTACGTCACAAACGAGTCCAACCTCGTGTCCTAAGCATTGATTAACACTTAAAATCTTTTACCCCAGTTTTAATAATTCCCTATTCAAATTATTAATTAAGTCAACTTTTAATGATGTCCATAATTGACTCAATTATGGCCATCCACTTATGGCATGCAAAATCATATCAATTGCACCCCAACTTTTTAATATTAAATCCTTAATATTACCCCTACCCCACGTTTATACGTTCGCTTATTCAACGCATAATATAGGCTAGACTTGTATAGTCTAACACCTAGCACAAAGATAAATTATCACAACATATAGACAATTAAAATAAATCTAATCATAATAGGGGTGAAACTTGCATAAACTACACATGTTAAGGATCAAAAGGTGTCAACTTGTTAAATGTCTCAATTTATATGATATGATCATAGCCCAAATCTATACATAAACTTGCATATGGGGTTTTTAGGCAACATAATGATGGTGTGAACTGGCATAGGATATCACATATGTCATAGCATAATTCTAGATGTCATAATAGATGTCTTGGTATATGTTCATAACTTTTCTAATCAATCTAACTTGCATATGTGACTTGTCATATAGATCAACATAACCCAAACATGATGATTTAATTATTATGAACTAACTAGCATAGATGGTAACATCATGGCCTTTTTAACATGTATGATTCATCACAACTTAGCATAGAAACTTTCAACATACATAACATCATCATAGCATGATTTACAACATATAAGATATCATCATCACATAACATTGGATTTACAATATACATGATAGAAAAAGGGGTTTACAACAACATATATGATAATTCACATCATCTACTCATAATCCATTCATAACTCAACCTAATTAAAATGATAATAATCTTGTTAAGATCATCATACTCACAATTTAGAGAAGAAAAGAGAGAGTTTTGCTTAGCTTTAGGGTTGAGAGAATTAGAATTGAATTTGCTTTTCTTCTTTCTTAGTTGGCGGCTGCTCCATTGATTTCCATGGCGACGGTAACTATTCTATTTTAATTAGGTTTAGGGTTAGCATTAGGATGTATTTATAGGTGTAGGAAGTTATTTAGGACCATTAGATTAACCCTGAACCATGAGAACCAATCAAATGCAAAATATGCATTTGAGCGAATCGGCCCACGGGTTGACAGCCAAACACCCTGGATTAACCCCTAGTCGACCCAGCGAGGCTCGGGTCGACCTCAAAAATGGGCCGGTTCGGTTATTCCCCCTCCCAATTCGCTGTTTTGAACTTTTTCGCATATTTATTTATTTAATTTTTAATTTTTATATACATATATCAATATATATATATATCTCTGCGCAACCCATTTCACTTAATTCTTTTCTAAAAATTAAGTATACTTTAATTTGTGAATTTTAATGTTATAAAATTACGGGGTGTTACAATTATAAGACTCAGTTCCCATCACACAATGCAATGCAATACAAACCGGAGGATAGAGTTGTACCTTATAATGGACAAAATATGCTTCATACGAGCAAAACAAATCATTTAATATTATTGCTAGTGTATATATGTTTCAAAAACAATTTCAATCATAACTATCAATCATAGACGGCATGGGTACCATATATCATGTCGCCATATATATATATATATATACAATCAAAACCACATGGTATCGTATTTAGAAATTGGATTTCCATCATGAGCCAAGGCAAAAGATAGTCCTTACCAAATTTGAGGCGCTCTAGCCCGCCCCTTAGGACCCAGACTTAGGTGGGCCCTTGGATCGTCAGGGCCGGTCCACCGATGTGGATTAAAATGCCTGAACACTGCGTTTCCCCACCCTATGGGGCGTCACTGGTCATATCCGACCACACCATCGGCTCCGAAGTGACCGAAGCAAACCGAGGCCTCGCTTTCCATCATCCACATAAGTAAAATACTCGGGCGTGCAAAACCCAAAGCACCACTCCTAGCTAGATGGAAACGCATGTCTTCCCTGAAGTCCTTCTCCCGTTTCTGGCTCATACCGGGGTGTGAGGCTCGCGAAACAACGCTATACATAAAGCTATGCCACACAGGCCGCGCTTTGAACATCAACCACAAGACTTTGCTTTTCAATAGAAGCCTTGATCATCTGCCACTTAGGCGTGCCACTCAGGCAATTCACTCCATGCGATTGATTTCTATCGATATATAACCTCTGAGCTCATACGTCTCGGAGAAGGGCGTTAAGCAAGAGAATAAATTTTCCGCCGACAAACAGATATATATTTAATAGAGATCAATCAGCACAGAACAAAATCCAATGTCAGACACACAGTCCATTTACAAGTTCGTTCTGGGTCTGAACGAAACCGGAGGCACTCAATACCTCGCATATCCGTATAATCAACAAGTACGTCCGGACGGCTGCTACTTCGGCCCCTTCAAGGTAGCAACTCCTATCATGAGCATCGGTAGCACCCCTCCATTCGACGTGAAGATCATCGGTCTTGCACCGTCTTCATATCTTCGACTTTCAATCGTCGATCAGTTATTTGAAATGAGAATTAACTCGGCCTTTTCAAATAATTCACATATATTTAGAATTTCAAATCAATTCATTTCAATGGTTAAATTATTCGACATCACTAATTCTGTTCTTTAATGTAATTTCACGCCAAACACTTTCAACCATCAAATATCACATAAACCAAGCAAATTCAGTTTATTTCCATTCCATATCGTTTATAATATTTTATCACGATTTATCGCTATTTTTATTTATTTAAAAATAGCCAATTCATTCAAACGACGCTTCAGGCCATAACGCGGCCATGGCGCTATTTTTCTTCAGATTTGATTTACACATATCTAAAAATCTAACCGCTGGATCTTCACAAATTTTATATCACTAGAAAGATCTTTTCAAAACGAATCCAACGGTTTTAGTTTTGGGAAAATCCGACGGTCGGATCTCCCGCACTTATCGTTTGAAGTTACGATTTCAAAATACGAACTGCAGCGTCGTTATTCGATTTAATTTAATTATATATATATATATATATATCTAATCGATTCTGGCGTTGTTTTTCTTCAGATTTGAATTGAACATTCCAGACAATCCAACCGTTGGATCTTCACAAAGTTGGTGTCGTTGGAAAGATATTTCCAAAGGGAATCCAAGGTTTCGATTTCGGGAAAATCCGATGGTCGGATCTCCCGCACTAATCGTTTGAAATCACGGTTTCTAAACACGAACTGTAGCTTCGTTATTCGATTTATTTTAATTATATTTATATATATATATAAATATAATTCATTCTTCGATTTCAAAACCATATCCACTCTATATATTTGATAAAAATGATATTTTTATCATCAAAATATTTATTCAACACATGAATATTTTTAGCACTTCATTTTCACAATAAAAATGTAGATTTTATTGTCCAATCTATTTATTCAACACATGAATATTTTCTATAGTTTATATATATAATAAAAATGTGATTTTTATTGTAAAACAATTTATTTCAAAACACGATTATTTTATATAGTTCATACATAAGGTAAAAATGTTATATTTGGTGTTAAAACAATTTATTTAAAATACTAATATTTTATATAGTATATATATATATAATAAAAATGTGATTTTTATCTTTCAAAGAATTTATTCAACACATGAACTTCACTCAACACATGAATTTCTATTCAACACATGAACTTCACTCAACACATGAATTTCTATTCAACACATGAATGTAGTTTCAACACATGAAAATAATTCTAACACATGAATATTATTGAAAATTTCGGCAGCATAATGGCAGGGTAGTTAAAACTGGGACCGTCCCTAGTACGACTCCTCGCTCTACCTTAAAACCTCGCGGTTTTTGACAATGGGGATTTCATGCATCTAATTCGTACGCAGACGAGCATGTTTATTTTTCTTTTCCACAAACTAATCCTATGTGGTTTCATCCAAAATAATTCTCAAACACAAACAGGTATTTTTCAACCACAATCAATCATTCATGATTTTCACCAAATTTCACATCAACCAATAATCCAAACAATATCACAACCAATAAATATCGTCCATGGTCTGTGGACGAGGGGAGCATATATATATATTCATACATAAATATATTTCAATTTCATTTCACTTCATTTCAATCATTTCAACGCATGTATAATTTTTACAGCGCATATATAACTTATACATCGAACATACAACTTATACAACGCTTATACATGAGGTGTACAACGCTTATATAACTCATACATCGACTATATAATTTATACATCGTTGTTTTCCATATCATTTATAAATTAGAAATCTCACATTGGGTTCCACTCCACCAAAAATTGTAGAAGGCTTAGAAAAATATCCGGTCTCTTCTAGAATGTAGAAGACGTCCACGCGAGTCCACTGTCTCTTGTTTCACTGGATTTCATCAACAAATGAGAAAGATATGATTTTTACAGTGAAATCAAAAACCGTAGCGCTTTAAAGTGCTATAATCAATTGAAATTAAATCTAGCCGTATACCTTCCTGTTTTCTTCAAAACTAGGTTTTCAAATATCGGCCAATCCGTGAACCTTGAGGAAAATCAGACTTCGCAGCGGCGTAGAGCTCCGAGGCGCGCACCCAACGCCACCAGTGGCGTTCCGATCGATGCTGTCAGGAGGGCATGGCGGAGAGCTAAAGGCGGCGACTTCCTAGCCTCAAAATTTCTCAAATACTCAACGAAAAAATCCCAACCTTATATTAATTTGAAGCCCTCGAAAATCTCTATTGAATTCCCTTAAGGATCCCTGAATTTTATTGAAGGATTTAAGAGGAATTGAAGAGAGAAGGGGGTGAGTGATTCCGTCGTTCGATATTGAAGAGGAGCGGCTATCGGGGTCAACGCGTGAACGTGTGGAAGAAAATGATTGGCCCATGGGTTTTTATATTTATTTTTAATTCAACTATTTTCAAAAATACCCTTTTCTCTATACGAACTCCAATCCAAACCCAACGACTGTCGTCCTTAGCTAAATACCCCCATTCCGAACACAACGGGATATGTTTCATAGGTCCAATTGACTGTTTCAGTCAGTTTTCCTTTAAATTAAAATATAAAACATTCAATATTTGTTTTGAACGTACATTTCAATTTGCCGGGGCCACATACTGATTCTATTAATTCCCGAAAAATAAATCTAGCTATGTTTTGACGATACGGTCCTAACAAAACTAGTTTCGTGGAATTCTAAGACTGCCTGAAAAATGGCCATTTTCTGGTCGATCCAGTTTAACAGAAATTCACCAAACACATTTTCTTTTTCCACGCTCACATATTAACTTCAAAAATTATGAAATTTGAAGCCTAGCAATAATTTAACATCCCGGATCCAACAAAAGTGGTTTCGTCGAATTCTGAGGTCGTTTGCAAAATGTCTATTTTCAAGGGCGATATATTCTCTATAACGACCTTTCTGAAAATTCATTTGGTAATAACTTTTGACTCTCGCTTTGAAAATTCAAATTTTCAAATTCGTTAGAAAGATATTCACTAACAGATTTAAATATTTTTGGTTTTACCAAAATCCATTTTATTTTGCACCCGGTACAGTCAGTCAAAGTTTGAATTCAAATTTTGAAACTGCCGCGCCATTTCAGGCCTTGTTTATAATTTAAAATAATTATATTTATTTTCAAACATCAATTCAAACACACTTTTCGTCGTTATTATTTAAAATAATTTATTTTAAATATCTAAAATCCACTAAAATAGCCAAATTAAAAAATTTAAACTGGCTCAGATTTTCCGGGTTGTTACAATCGGGTTGCCACTTTAGGGAGTGATACACCCTACTGTGGGACCAGCACGGGTATCTACGAGTTAGCGAGCCGATCGAACGGGGAGGGTAGTGGGTACAACTAGTGGAGGTAGGAATAGGCGGCACCTATGACAGCAGCTAGGAGTACACGAAACTACCATCATTATTATTATTATTATTATTATTATTATTATCATGATTAGTGAGAGGGATCATCTTTTAGTGTGGAACTAGTATTGGTGCGGTGTAGGAATTATCTTATAGTGATTAGAAGCGCAATCAACGTTATATCTTGTTCATCTTGTTTACCTTGTCATACCTTCTTATACTACAGTCATCTCTTATATCCAGTTTATGCTCTTATCCTGTTACTTTACTGATTATATTGTTAAAGTCAGTAGACTCGCCAGACGTATGTCTGACCCCTTTTTGTTTCACCTCTTTTCTTTCTTCCCCCCCCCCCCCCCCAAGTTCTCAAGGTGGGATTAGTAAAGCTTAATTTGGATTTCTTTCTTCTTGAAGTGCTTGGAAGTGTTGAAAGAAATGCTCAGCTTTATCTCTTTTCCATTATGGCTATTTAAAGTGGGATTATGACTTTACTTTTATGTACTCTGATAATAATTTTGTAGAAGATGGATATTTGGTGTACTTGACTCTAGTATGTGGTTTTGATGATGTAATCAGACATGTTTTGCTTTTCCACTGCAACGGATAAAATTTGAATTTTCTTAAGTACCATTTTATATATCTGTCTTGTGATATTCTGTTCTATAATCTTATAATACTTCATGAAAGTTAATGCATTCCCTTAGTGAGTAACATTAATGGACGTGGGGTGTTACACCTATGGTGGAATCACATCGTTACCATCTAGCATACCTTATTGGACAATCCCCTGGCAGCTTAATACTTCCGTTAGAATAGGTGGATCCATGATACCTCTGTAATTGTCATTTACATACACCTACTAACACATGGACTCCTCCACCCAAGACACTTAAGACCCAAGGAAGCGGACCGCTCATGGAGATTATCAAACTCATACCCAATTAGCCTTAGTGCTTTTATTTATGGGTGGTGGGACATGCGATCACTTAATACATTTGTGTAGGAGGATCTCACCACTTAAGACCTCAATCTCAAAGCAAACTACACTTGTTGATTATTTCCTGTTTGGTTTCTTTTTACGGATGAGAGGAGGACCTCTTTTGGCCACTTAAGACCTCACTCATGGAATAAACCTTATTTTTTGAAATAATAAAAACTACACAAACAGACTATTATCACGGGTTCCTATTGTTAATGATATCACACATTAGTTAGATATATATTTAACTGCTGAAAAGTGCAGACTTCTGTCGAATAAGGCAGCTGACCTCGCATCATTAACCTACTAAGTCCAATTTTAACTTTTTTAATTATAAGTTCTAGATTAACTGATATAAATATGGAAAGTTATATCCTTCTTATCCTAGGATATTTATTTAATTATTTTCCTTATTGGACTTAGTATTTAAAACGAAAATCAATACCCGTAGATACCCTTTTTATTTCAGTTATTTCTATTCAATAGAGTTATTGTCATTTATGGCTGTAACGGTCATATTCCCCTGAGGCAACAATTTATCTCTTAATTGTCATTTACTGCCATTGATTATAATTAATGTCACTTATGAACCTAACGGCCTAAGACTTTAATTATCCTTAATTATCAATCCCGGAATATCTATTTGTTTTGCCCTAACAAACATTGCTAATTTATAAATTTATTGTTTCTTTTGTGTGTGTACATATATATATATGTATGTATGTATGTATGCACCGTACCCCTCATATTAAGCCGACCACTTGTGGATGCTGGATTCGCTGGGTATTTCTGGGCAGAATTCTACCGCAAGTTGAGCTTAACCTCGTGTCTCAGTGCGGTTATAATTTAATTTCCTAATTGGGGTTTATAACATTAATACTAGCCAATTTAGAAATTGTAATTGTTAGGCATAGCTACCTAACTAAATTTGTTTCCCTAAATCAATTACGGTTACAATAGTTATTTATTTATTCGTGGCCCTATTTATAGCAATTTATTACACTAATTGCTACAATGGTCACCATAAATATTTTCATTTAATATGGATTACATTTATGTGCATAACTTCATAAAATGAAAACCATTCAACATTCATTAATATATATATTTCGTTGTTTACGTAGATTTGGACGAACAATGTATATATATTTATATTTATATTTTTGCACAGATAACGTAGTTAATTATTGTTTTTTTATTATTATTATGTTTAATGTTTTGGTTCAACTAATAACCAAACATTCCTTTTTTCATTCAATTTTGAAATAAGGTTCTAAATCTCACAAAAACACTGTCAGCTATAATTATTGTAAATCATGCCTGAATATCGGGGTAAACATATTTCAAACCACAAGAAATGTATTTTTTGTATATATTAGAATAGTTGATGTAAACTACACACAAATATATCTATTTATATTTATATGTGAATTTACACAACTTTCCCTTTTTCAACATTTGACATGTTTCCTATTGGTTTCAAATAATGTCTTTTTATTAAAAAAGAACAAAAAGGCACAATTTACCATACTAAGTTAAAACCCCAACAAAATTAAGCACAAAAAAGTTTATATCTTTTCAATCAAAATTACATAATTTGTCGTTTAACGCTGAAACTAAAGATCTGGAATAAAACTACATCTTAACAGTGTTTTATGGGACTGACTTCCAGATCTACAGTGTTTGCAGTAGCCACAATATATATTAAACCTAATTGTAGGCAATAATATAATCAGTTAAGTAAACCTACAAATTTCAATATCATTCAAACCACAAATTTATACTTTCAGATTTTGACAACATTCATAAACAGATCTAATAGGCATCATTTCAGATTTTATAATATTATGAATAGATCTGATAAATGTTAGGCATAGATTTAAGATCTAATACAAATGGGATAATTAAGCTATTGTAACTTTGTATGTAAATTTTCCATTATCTTGAAAGCATCTAAATATGAAATCTGAATAATCTTTTAGGCTTACAATTCAAAAATTCTTACAGATCTACAATTATTCTGAAAAAGGGATACTTTTAAATTTGTAAATTTGCAAGAAAATAAGAAAAGATGAGAGAATCTGATGAAGAGTAGTTTAGACATCAGTTCATAATCTTTTCCACCTGAATCCGATTATCCCTTTCAAATCCATATGGTTTATGTTTGATTGATTGTATATGAATCTATTTTTTGATTTAGAATTTATCTGAAGAGAAAGGGAAATGGCAGAGCTTTCGTGCTATCTACAGATTTATGTGGAAAAGAATTAAGTCTTACCCCTTTATTTGTAGGAGTGAAATTGGCCAAGAATCGTTAGATTTCATTAAATAAACATCCATCCGTTTATGTAATAATATATATAAACTCAAACTCTTTTACCCTAGCCGTCACTGGGCTGTACAGACTTGAAGCGGTCAACACCTTCTTACTAAACGGTCGACCGCCCTTCAGCCCATGGTGAAGACGGGTTACAAAAGGAAATAAATATATATTATTTATAATATTTTATTATTTCCATTCGTTTTTTGTATGTCGTTCGTAAATTTTTCATATGGACTCTGTCCGCGAAACTCCAAACATGAAGGTTAACCATAATTCCAAGACGAATGCAACTGTTAAAGTTTCATGATCAAATTCCATCATTTGCAGAAATTCCTATTTTTTGAAATCTAATTAAATAACTAATCTATTATCAAAACATGGGGTTGTTACAACACCTCATCTATTATGTAACTCTTTGAATTGCATGGCAAGTTGCTTCTCCAGCACCAAGGGTTGTTTTCATCAGCTTGCTTGCTCTGTATTGAAACATATGACTTGGTACAAGATTGAAACCTAAAGAAAACCTTCAATCCTTTTTAT
This sequence comes from Allium sativum, assembly GCA_030737875.1. Lineage (NCBI taxonomy): Eukaryota > Viridiplantae > Streptophyta > Magnoliopsida > Asparagales > Amaryllidaceae > Allium > Allium sativum. The sequence goes on along the minus strand of CM060923.1, from coordinate 72,495,791 downwards.
AGTTACTATTGGTTGCATTACAAAAAAAAGGAAAATCACTATGTCAGGTTTAAGAAATTAGCCATGTAGTTATTTTAAGTAAGTGAAACTCCTTGTTCGTTTCATGAAAACCAAACACAAAAACCAAGACAATAAATACTCCAACCATCCATAGTCCCACCATAGTGAACAGATAAACTCCTTTAAATGTTGGAGACTAATTCAAGTGAAGTTAAGAAAAATCATTTCATTCATGAAAAAACATGTCAGATTAATAATCACATGTATTTAGGTATTATTCACACAGCGTAATCATGCTTATTTATACTATCATAGCCTCCTTCAAATTGCCTGAAATGGGAAATATGGAAAAGAAACGTGGGTTAGTTGTATTAAAATGGAATAACATGTTTAGCACCCAATCCTCTTACATTGTTGACGACCCTAAATGAAATAACATGTTTAGCGCTTTAAAAGATAAAAGGAGAAAAACTAAAAAGTCAAATAGGGGCAGCTACATACCCTGCCTTATGTAGGGACTCACCTCCATCTGATCAATGATGTTCCTCACTTGGAACATCAGAGGAATGAACTCCCTTGCAAAGCATATGGGAATTGTACAATAGATAAATAGCAGTAAGTTTTACTTTTTGGGTAATGTTGAGAATAAATTATCTCTTAATCAGATTCAACAGTTCGTCCAAAAACTCAATTCAATGGGTGCACACAGAACTGTGACATGAATAACAAGAGCAGAATACTGATTATCTGGGATTTGAAATACTGGTCTAATATTACATTTCACTCCAATGAGTAATTCATTTCATGTATTCTTCATAATGCTAATGGTGTAAGTATAATAACTAAGGTTATTTATGCTGATAACACGGCTGAGAAGAGAAAACACATGTGGGAATACCTTACTGACCAAGCAACACATATCAACTTACCATGGCTAAACTTGGGATACTTCTATATTATATAGCCAGCGTAGAAGTAACCATGGAATATGTAATCTATTTGTGATACAGACTTTATCAATTGTATCAATTCAACCAACTTATCTGAATCTAATTTCGCAGGCAATTACTTCACATGAAAGGATGGCATTAATCTTATAGTCCATAGAAAAATTGATAGATCTTTCATTAACCAACTTTGGACTAATAAATTCTCTCAATTTGGCATCGACTTTGGGCATCGCTGTTTGATTGATTATACTCCAATTTATATAAGTTCAATGATACACGGATTATCAATATTAGAGTTACATTTAGGTATAACAACTCCTAGAATTTAGCCTTTGATTATCACAGAATAGTCCAATAAGCAGTTAATGTCAATATACAAGGCAATCCACTGTGCAAACTTCTTGAAAAGGCCTCAAAACTTGCACTTAGAACATGGCAAAAGTCAAAATGTAGGTACCATAAACTGTGTGAACAAATCAGATGCAAAGCTAATGATCTATATGACAATATTGTGATCAATCCTATGGACAATCAGATTGTCTGTCATGCAATATAATGGAACAGTTGATTATCTATCTAATCTCATGAGAAAAGGAGAAATTGAGAACAACCAAATATGTGCTTTACCAACGGTTTTATTAATGGTCGACAACTCATCCTCTCCTTCACTCCCGCAACCATCCTCAATCCCTGCTCCCCCCCTCTCCATTAACCCTCCCAAAAACAACCCGCCTCTTGTCCCCTCGACCCGCCGCCGCTACCCTCTATCACCCCACTCCCCTCAATTTCGCAGAAGAGAAAGATCAATAAGCAACAACTGTTGTACGTAACAATGCAAATATAGCATGAACTCGATAGCAATCAATAAATTGTCACTATCCAATTGTCACGTCAAGAAGTGTTACTAGTATGAACTACATTCAAAATTAGTAACGGCCAAAAAGCATGGACGGATTTGCAACAGCGCAAAACAGTTGCAAAACCAAAACAGAGGTAAAGAAGAGTACCTGTTAGTATTGTCTGAGTCCAAAGTAAATCTGTTTCCTTGAAACAATATTGCCCCCTCTATGGTGCTGAAGGTATGTGAGCAATTTTTTCTCAAGATAAAACGGACCGATCTCCGCAAAGTAGCACTTATAATTGCAAAGCAACAACGAACTCGCTGAAGGTATGTGAGCAATTGTTTCCCAAGATAAAACGGACCGATCTCCGCAAAGTAGCGCTTACAATTGCAAAGCAACAACGAACTCAAGCGAGTCTATTTTAAGAACAGATTAGAAGTTAAGAAGAAGGAGACAAAATGAATTAATCTCTTGGATAATCAGTGGCTCCGTCAGACTGTCTATATATAACGATGGAGGGGTGCCTTTCTTGGTAGTCTCGACTGTTCGTACAGGCGCGCGGGTTCAAACGGTCGCATCTGATCACTACTCAGCCGAACAGACGCATCCGCGTAAAAATAAACTACTTTCCGCACATTAAACAGTCGGCGGCCCATTAGATCACGAGACCCCAAGAGCTCCAAGTCCCAAGGCCCTTATCTTTGACATTTTTTTAATATGAAGGCCCAATGCCTACATAGCCCATTCATTCAAGTCCTTATGTGCTCATGTCATTTGTTTGGTATAACATGTGGGGCTTTGGTATTTATGGAGATGTGTCCACAAAACACACACAATGTGGGACTATGTTTCTTTGTATTTCTCCACTACCCATAACCTCTTCTTCCCTAACCTTCTCATTCATTTCCAACAACAACGTCACTGCTGCTAGAGAACCAGCGTGGCAAAAGGTGGAAAGAAACAAGAAGGAAGTTGCTTTCAAGACGCAAAGAACTGCTTACAAAGTGAGCCAAAATCACCGTACATGGCTAACACGAAAAGGAAAGAGATCTATCTGGCATATTTCATGATTGATGAAGGCCAATGAAAATGAAGAGGTTCGATACTATTAAGGTTAACAACAACACCATCTTGGCTGACCCGTTGCTAACCGAAAACAGTTTTGATGCTCTCCTACATTATGAAGTAATCAATAAAGAAACAATAAGCACATCTGCAATTGAGACTGTGGAGTTAGACAATACGAGTACGATACAACAAGAGTTAAACAAGGTGGTTTGCACGGAAAATTCAAATAATTCGGTTGCAAGTGAAACAGTGGCTACAACAGAATATGTAACAGTCAACAAGGAAAGTGAAGAAAAACGCATGCATGATAAAATCTTAAACAAGAAACCAGAAGTGGATATCCTTAATGCGATTCAAAAAGAACATGTCAAAGAACAATCGGTCTATGCTGTTGCTAATGAAATTTTAGCCTTCACTGACACAGGATTCGAGTCTGGAATATTACGGACCATGCCACGAATAGTAGTTACCACGGTTTGCACAACTACAAACAGTAGTGAGGATGACAAAATCAAGAAGAAACTCCTTGAGGAAGTACAGACACAGAATGCTAATTCTGTTGACAAAGAATGCATGTCTGAACTGAAAATTTACAACAAAATACCACCCCTCCAGGCCATAAGGAAATCCCTGGATTACAATTTTACGTGGCGGGCACAAGCAGCAAAGGAATGCAAAGTGAATACAAAGCCAGAGCAAACAAAAATGCAGTGTACATCCCACCTTTGGCTGATAATGCGCATAGTGGTAATGATAATGGAGCGATCAAGACAAGATCGATGATAAGAAGCGCAGAAAAACATCTTGAGTTTAATTAATGTTACAAAACATATGCATATGGAATATTCGTGGAGCTTACATGGATATTAAACTCGATATATGCAAACTTATTATCAAGAAATATAACCTATCCACGATTGTTATCTTGGAGACTAAACTCAACGAGGAACTAACGGTAAGAGCTTCCAGGTACATCAGCTCTAACTGGGCTATGATTAATAATTTAAGTAATGCTAGCTACGATCGAATTTTACTTATCTATGACCCTATGATCCATAGCTTCCCTAAGATTAGTTTGTCTAGCCAATTTATTCATTGTCAAAACGTGTGTATACCTTCTGCTACAAATTATTAATTTACATTTGTATATGCATATAACTCTTACGCGGCAAGAGAATTTCTACTTTTAACCCTGCCAACTTTGAAACAAAGTGTTCATCCTTGGTTAGTCCGTGGGAGTGGAGACTTAAATTCTCCCCTTAAAATTAAGGATAGAATTGGAGGATCGACAGTCTCGCTTTCTGAAATTAGGAGTATTAACTTGGCTATTACTAACTCTGAACTCGTCGAAATTGATTCCTTCGGCCCGGAATTTTCATGGAATAATTCTAAGAGAAATGGTATAAGAACCTTCTCTAAAATTGATCACTCTTTTAGTAATTTAGTAGTTCTTACACCTGGCCCTGCCTCTTCAATGAGCTTGCAAAGCCAATTCTTTCTGATCACACACCCAGGTGATTAATTTAAATGAAAAGGTCACCTCTAGACTTCCTAGCTTTTTTTTGATATCTGCACTAAAGAACCTGGTTTCTTTGCTTTAGTCAAGACAACATGGGATTTTCATGCTATGGAAACCCTATGTTTGTACTATTTAGAAAAACTTAATAGTTCTCAAGAATGCCCTGAAAGAATGGTCGGCCAAAAGGTACGGTGGTGGTAGTTTGAAATCCAATCTACTGCAAAGACAACTCAAACAAGTCCAGACGCAAATGCAAAATGATCCCCTCAATCCTCAGCTCTCCAGTGTTGAATTTGATCTAGCCTGCAAGCATGAAGAGGCCTTGCTTCTTGAAGCCATGATGAAGAAACAGAAAGCACAAATCAAATTGTTTGAAGTTGGTGACAGAAATATAGGTTACTTCCATGCAGGTCTCAAGGCAAAGCAGGTTAGGGAAACCATACATGTTATTATCGACATGGAAGGCCAGGTACACTCTTCACAAGTTAGAATACAAAATGCATTTATTAAGTACTTCTCTGATATGTTTGGTAATCAAGATAATTTTTCCTTGTCAATTGATGGAATAAATCCGTTACTTTTACCTAAACTCAACCCTGCACTAAAGTCCTCTCTATGTAATGCCATAACTGATGAAGAAATTAAGGAAGCCATGTTCTCTTTAAATAAACATTCTTGTGGTGGTCCTGATGGTTACAATGTTGTCTTTTATATGTTTTGCTAGAAAATTGTTCAATTTGATGTATGTAAAGCCATTAAACATTTTTTTAAGAAAACCCACCTGCTCGAATCATTTAATAACACAGTAATTGCTTTGGTCCCTAAAGTCAAGAATGCTAATGTTGTGTGTGCATTTAGACCAATTTCTTGTTGCAATTCTATATACAAATGCATAACTAAAATTCTAGCAACCAGACTGAAACATGCCCTCCCTACGATAATATCACCCAATCAAGCTGCCTTTTTACCCGATAGGAACATATTCGATAACGTATGAATTTTAAGCTGTATGAATTTTCCGTCTTGCTTTAATTCATGGATTTACACTTGTATGAGTATTGCGCACTTTTCAATTAATGTCAATGGATCCTCAATTGGATTTTTTTCATAGCAAACAATGAATAAGGCAAGGATACCCCATTTTCGCTTATTTATTTATTTATTTATTGCCGTTATGGAATTGTTAACTAGAATGATTGATGACCTAGTCGATAACAAGCAATTCGAGTTACATCCTAAATGTAAAAACCCACATGTTACATCTCTTATGTTTGCAGACGATCTTATTATTTTCTGCAAACCTGATAACAAAACCTTGTGTAGTATAATGTCAACTCTTGAAAACTTTTATCGACTTACTGTTTTGAATGTTAATTTTGTTAAATCTGAAATTTTTCTCGTAGGGGTAAATCAAACTCGCACAGAACACATTCAGGACCTCACTGGTCTTAAAAGTAGTAACACGTGTTTAACCTACTTAGGTCTGCCAATGGTAACCTCTAGAATCACCACCCAACAATGCCTTCCTTTGTTTGATAAAATCACTAAAAGAATGGAATGTTGGTCAACTAATTTTCTTAGTCAAACCAGTAGATTAACGCTTATTAGAACAATCATCATCTCCATGTAAACTTATTGGTCGCGTACTTACTTACTCCCTAAAAAACTCCATAGCATGCTTAGGTCTGCTTTTATGAAATTCCTCTCGAAAGAACTATCCATGCTAAGTATATCTCCCCGATTTCCTTTGTGAAACTTGAAAAGTCCAAAAAATATGGCGGGCTTGGAATTATCAGCACTTCTATTTGGAATACTGCAGCCATTAATAGACACATTGATGACATTTTAAACAATAAGCAAAGTCTATGGGTGATCTGGTCCATGAAACATGTCCTCAAGGATCAATGTTTTTGGACTTTGAAAACTCAACAAGGTTTTAGTTCTACATGGAAAAACATAAATAAAATCAAAACAAGAATCCTCCCTTACTTTAAATACGGTCATGCGGCTTGTGATCGTATTAAATTCCGGGAAGACCCTTGGTTAGACCACGGATTTATTATTGACCAAGAAACATCTTTCTTGGAGAAACGCACCTTTGGAATTCGCAAGGACTGTACTATTGGTAACGTGCTTGTGCGTGACCGCATCTGTATGCCACCGACTACTAGGGCTATCAATGAATAGCCAAAAAATCCGATATCCGTCTAAACCCGTATCCTAAATATGCGTAATCCGGTATTATCCGAAAAGCAGATACAGATATCCAAAAAGCTTTTCGGATACGGATATGGTTATAGTGATATCCGTATCCAAAAAATATCCATCCGACTGATTGATGTAACATATATAACTCAAAACAGAAAAATAGAGTTAATATTTTGTAATTGTTGGATGTTACTATGATATAATTCTTTGTCCTTTTTAGTGAAAAAGGTAGTTTTAGTGTTTAATTTTGGAATATTTTTGGACATGCTTATGGATATTTGTATAAAATAATTTATCCTCATTATACTTCTTTATTTCCATGTTTTTTATAAACATTAATACAAAGATTATTTTATGTTGATCCAAACCTTTTTATTTATACTCTTAAATTTATTAATTACAGACGGAGTGGATAAATATCTGATATCCGTCTATATCCGAAAATTAAGCAAATATGGATATCTGATATCCGAAAATTAAACGGATATGGATATCCGATATCCGAAAATAATTTCGGATACGAATATAGCACTATCCGTATCCGAAAGTATCCGTTGACATCCCTACCAACTACCATCAGCAATTTACAAACATTATGGAATAGAATCCGCGGCAATAACATGAACACTATTCCTAATCTTTGCACTAGATGGAGGTGGCAAGGTGAGAATTTCACAATTATTTGTTTATACAATGCACTGCTTGGTACATCAAACTTTGTATTATGCAGATAGTACAAACTCATTTGAAAAAAAGACAACAACGAGAAGGAGAGAATGACCATGTGGAAAATCCTGAAGCATGCCGTTCTTACTAAGGAGAAGCTCAACACGTTAGGAATGCAAATTGAAACCACCTGTAGCCTTTGTTTTCTGCAAACCGAAAATCTAGAGCACCTTTATTTCGAGTGCTCTGTAGTTACTAGGCACTGGACTGAAGTACTATGCACATAGGATACAATCACTTACCCTCTATATGTGCTGACCAGGGCTTTACCTACGCAAGAGATTGGGAACAAAAAAGCAAAGCTGAGGCTGCTAAACTATTTTTTAAAGAAGTTTATCAACAACGTATGGAAGGAGAGAAATGCATGCATCTTTGAACAACAACACGTCTTTAACTATGTGCAGTGAAAGTAAGAAATATGGCATGATATCAGAAACGACCTTAAGTTCCTTAAATTTTCATATGATCCAGGGATCTTTTTGCCTTAATTTGCCAAGTCACTTGTAAATAATTGTGCCTTTTTGTCTCTCGTAGTTAGGCGTTGATGTACTTGTTATCCCCGTCTTCTTTCGTTGTTTATCTTGCTTTGTTTCTATGTAATCGTCCTAGTACATCAATAAAAGTGGTAGGGGACCGCTCAACCCCGTCGGCTCTACCAAAAAAATGTGAAAAGTAGTTTTTCTTTAGAAAATAAAGAAGGTATAATAGTGCGTTGTAATCTAAAATTAACACAATAAGTACACAATCAAATATGCAACTCAAAATAATAGAGTTCTAAACTTTTACACTTTGAAATGTAATTATAATCAGCAACATTGATTTGTTCCCACTAAACCGTAAAGAATTCAGAATGTAACTTACCATGCTATTTTGAACAACTATCTCCATAGCCAAAGCTGTCGCGCCTCAAATCCGTACCCCACGCCACGCAGTTACAATGTCTTTTAACACTTCATCGTGGTCGCAACGGGTGACAATGACAAGCTCCAACACCAGCTTCCATTGACAAGATCTCCCCTTCGTCACGTCATTGTAGCCACAATATATCCAACTGTCATAGACGTTGAGAGAAAGTGAAGGCTATTTTGATGCTAGATGTGATGACCCTAAACTTCCGTGCCACGGAAGCAAGGATAATCTTTGGAATATAACACATAAACAATAACAACAGAATAGAAATATATCATTACACCAGATAATGTACAATAAATTACACTGGAACAAATATAATCATCAGAGTTACACAGTATAATAGGATCATACTTAGTACAAAATACAGTTTCAGCTTTATATAAAATGTCTGCAGCGGAGTCCAACATAATTTACATAACAAAGTCTGAACAGCATAAAAGAAATGATAGAATCCATCTTCATCTCCATAGCTATCCAGAATGAGCCTGCTAAAACCTGAACACAAGGCTGCCCGTGTAGAAATAGAGGCACCCAAGTTTGCAAAGTGAAACAAACTTCGAGTCAGTCGTGGGATTGGTATAAGAAATCTACTTAGCTTATTTTATAATAAGGACAATCACAGGACCACGCTGTTAACGCGGAACGGGTTTACTCCATTGGAATGCCAGTTCTTAAAACAAGTAAATCATTTAAACATCGCAATGCTTTTTACGAAAATGAAGCCATTATAAGACTCAGGTCTCATCACACAATGCAACGCAAACTGGAGGATAGAGTTTTACCTTATAATGGACAAAATATGCTTGATACACATAAATCAAAATCATTTGTTATTATTACTAGTGCACAAATGTTTCAAAAACAATTTCAATCATAATGTATCAATCATAGACAGCATAGTACCCCATACTACTATGTCGCCATACTAGTTCTACAATTAAAACCGCATGATGTCGTATTTGGAAGTTGGATTTCCATCATGAACCAAGGCAAGGGATCGTCCTTATCGACTTCGAGACGCTCTAGCCCGTGTCTCAGGAAAGTACTCAGTCAACCTTGGATCGTTATGGTCGCTCCACATGAAGTGGATTAAAATGCCTGAACAATAGGTTTCCCTGCCCTATGGGGCGTAAACTGGTCATATATCGACCAAACCATCCATCGGTACCGTAGTGACCGATATAACCGAGGCCTCGCTTTCCATCATCCACATAAGTTAAAATGTATAGGCTCCATACCGTGACACCACTCCTAGCTAGAAGGAAACGCATGTCCTCCCTGAAGTCCTCTCCCGTTTCTGGTTCCTACCCGGGGTGTGAGGCTTGCGAATTAATGCCATACACAAAGCTATGCTATTTTAAAGCCATGCTTTGATCGTCAAACACAAGGCTCTGCTTTTCAACAAAAGCCCTGATCATTTGCATCTCGGCATGCCACATTGACATTCCACGCCATGCGACTGATGTCTATCGATATATAACCTCTGAGCTCGTACGTCTCAGAGAAGGGTGTTAAGTAAGAGAATAAATTCTCGGCTACCAAACAGATATATATTTAATAGAGATCAATCAACACAGAATAAAATCCAATGTCAGACACACATCCATTTACAAGTTCGTTCTGGGTCTGAACGAAACCGGAGGCACCTTATTCCTCGTCCCGTATGTCTAATACAAGAGAGAGGCCCTCGTATATCCGGTCGATCTCCAAGTGCGTCTGGACGATCACCACTTATTACCTTGTCTTGGGATGCCTCCCAATCAAGACATCAGTAATCATCCAAACGATGTGAAGATCTCTGGTCTTCAACCACCATCTTCATTCTTCGACTTTTAATCGTCGATAAATTATTTTAAATGAGAATTAACTCAGCCTTTTCAAATAATTCACGCATATATAGAATTCAAACATGTCAAATACTTCCAACCATCAAAATATCTGATAAACCAAGTAAAATCGATTTATCTCCATTCCACATCGTTTAAAATATTTTAAAATGATTTTTCACTGTTTTTATTTATTTAAAAATAGTCCATTTCAATTTCATTTCAACTCCAATCAACTCATATATGATTTATACAACGTATATATAACTTATACATCGCACATATAATTTATACAACGCTTGTATATGAGATATACAATGCTTATATAACTTATACATCGATTATATAATTTATACATCGCTATTCCATTCAAATTTGAATTTAGAAATCTCACATTGGGTTCCACTCCTTCTAAAATTGTAGGAAGCTCCAAAAATTCTCCGGCCTGTTCTAAATGTAGAAGACGTCGCCACGTGTCCAATGTCTCTTGTTTCACTTGATTTCGACAACATATGTTAAAGATATGATTTTTATACCATTATTGCACTTTGCGACGGTTTTAAATGTTGAAAACAGTTGAATTAAAACCAAGCTGTTACCTTGCTCGTTCGTTCAAAACTAGGTCTGCGTTTTTTTTTCAATCCGTTGCGCTAGGCCAGAATAGGACAACACCACGTTGGAGTGCTTGGAGTCGTGTGCCAACCGAGGGTGTTGGCATCAGGTGCGATGGCGCCTGGTGCTGGTGGCGGCGGTCGAAAACGTCGTACATTGGGAGCTCGATTCGAGCCAAATACAACATGAGGGAAGGCAACAGTTATATGGATTTAAAGAGAATGCGAAGCTCTACAAAATCCCCAACATGGTCGTTTGATTTTACTGAGCGGATTTCGAGCTAAGGAGGAGAGGAGGTTTTGATCATTTTCCGTTGTGCGTCAAAGATTACGGGAGAGAGAAAATAGATTTTTAGGAATTTAAAAATAATGAATGGAATAATTCTATTGGCCGGTTTATATATTTATTCGGAAAATAGTGTTTTCCTTATCCGAACTCCAAATCAAACCCAACAACTGTTGCCCCTAGCTAAATACCCCTATTTCGGACACAATGTAATATGTTTCGTAAGCCCATTCGACTGTTTCAGTCAGTTATTCTACAAATTAAAATATAAAACATTCAAATTTGGATTTGAACGTACATTTTAATTTGCCAGGGCCACATACTGATTCCAAAAATTCCAGAAAAATAAATCTAGCTATATTGGGACGATATGGTCCCAATAAAATTAATTTCGTTGAATTTGGAGACCGTTTGAAAAATGGCTATTTTCTGGTCGATCCAATTCAAACTGAAATTACCAAACGCGTTTTCCTTTACCACGCTCACTTATTAATTCCAAAAATTATGGAATTTGAAACCTAGCTATCATTTGAAATTTCGGATCCTACCATAGTGGTTTTGTCAAAAACGGAGGTCGTTTGCAAAATGTCTATTTTTACGGGCTATATTTATTCTATGGCGACCATTCTAAATATTCAAGTGGCCATAACTTTTGATTGCCGCTATCGAATTTCGATTTTCCAGATCCGTTAGAAAGATACTTATAAACAGATTTAAATATTTTTGGTTTCACTAAAATCCATTTTATTTTGAATCATGTACATTTAGTCAAAGTTCAAAGTTAAATTTTCAAGCTACAGCGCTATTTTTAACCCCTTTTATATTTAAAATAAATATATTCATTCTAACTTCGATTTAAATAAATTTTTAGTTGTTATATTTTAAATAAATTATTTTAAATATTCTAAATTCATTAAAATAGCTAAAATAAAAATTTTAAATTGGTTCTGATTTTCTGGGTTGTTACAATCTCCCCCACATAAAACTTTTCGTCCCCGAAAAGGAAACAACTGTAAAGTAGGAAACAAAACGGAAAATAGAATATACTGTAAATGTACCTTGCACCAAAGTTAATCAGAGATAAGCCTGATTGATGCTATCTTCTGCCTCCCATGTACAGTCTCTAGGATCACTGCTCCACTGCACTTTGACTAAATGAACCTTCTTGTTCCTTAGCTCTTTAGTTTCTTTACCAATTATCTTTATCGGTTCTCTTCTCACAGCTAATTCTGGAGTAATATCCAAATCCTGTTGCGCTGTTTCTTCTACAACTAGATCTGGATCATGCACATGCTTCTGAAGTTGAGACATGTGAAATACATCATGCACTCCTGGCAACCAGTCAGATAATTGAGCCCTATAAGCCAGATTTCCAATCCTCTCAAGTATAGGAAATGGACCAATAAATCTCGGTGCCAACTTCTCTATTTTCCCGAATCGGACACTCCTCTCATCGGAGAAACTCTCAGATATACATAGTCACCTACAGTGAATGCTAAATCTCTTATTCTAGAATCTGCATAACTCTTTTGTCGGCTCTGAGCCGTTTTCAGTCGCTTCTTAATGAAATCGACTTTATCCGAAGCTTCGCGAATCATGTCGAGACCCAATACTAATCGATTGCCCGATTCTACCCAACATGTGGGAGATCTACATAGTTGACCATACAATGCTTCGAATGGCGCCATTCCCTAGCTCGCTTGGTAACTATTATTATATGAGAACTCAGCCAAATGCATGTGATCTTCCCACGATCCGCCAAAATCAATAATACATGTCCGTAATAAATCTTTTTGTATATGATTCACCCTCTCAGTTTAGCCATCGGTTCGAGGATGATATGCGGTGCTAAGGTTTAACTTTGTTCCCAGCTCTTCCTGGAATGCTTCCCAGAATTTACTAGCGAATATCAGATCACGATGACTAACAATACTACTGGGAACTCCATGCAGTTTAACGATCTCTTTGAAATAAATCTGCGCCAAGCTCTGAGCCATTCTAATATGTCATGTTCTCGAGCTCTGTAAACCAAAGCTATGATACCAAGCTGTAACGACCTAAACTAACTCATAAAGGAAAGCACATATTTAGTTAAGAACACAAAAAATTAGAACATTTCATAGCTTATTAGAACAATTTACATCAGAGTACAAGAATATAAAGAGTATGAACAAATAAAATACATTTGATAAATATCAGAGATTTACAAATTTACAATGCAACGGAAAATAATACAAAACACGACTGAAAGAGATAAACGGATATAGAGCTTTCCAAATATCATTCCAACTGTAAACCAAGATCTTGTGAATATAAATCTGCAAAACCAAAACTACTAGCTGCCCGTGTGGAAAATAGGGCACCCAGAGTTTAGGTTAAAACAATAAACTCTAGGTCAGTCATGTGACTGGTGTGAGAACTAAAATAGTTATTTTAAAACTTTACTTTAAAAGTAAATCAAGGGACCACGCCGTATAACACAGAACGGGTTTCCTCCCAAGAATACCAGTGCATAAAACAAACAGCGCAATGCTTTTTGAAAAAATGAAGCTATTATAAGACTCAGGTCCTATCACACAATGCAACGCAAGCCAGAGGATAGAGTTTTACCTTATAATAGCCAAACATGCTTGGTATGTTTAAAACAAATCACTTTGATATTATTATAGTGTAAAGTGTATGAAAACAACTTCAAATATAAATGTATCGATCATAGGCGGCATAGTATCCCATGCTACTATGTCGCCAATACAAGGCTCTATGATGAAAACCGAAATGTCATGTATTGGAAATTGGATTTCTGTCATGATTCGAGGCAAGGGATGTACTCCTTTCTACTTCGAGACACTCTAGCAAATGCCTCGGGACTACACACTCTGGATAACCCCTGGATCTTGCAGGGCCGGTCCTCTCTCACGTTTGAGGATTGGCAATTCCTGAATACATGTTTCCCGGTCCTATAGGACCTATCCGTCGGCTCCATAGAAACCAATATAACTGAGGCGCCTCGCATTCCAACAACCACAAAGGTAAAAATAATATAAATGTATGGGCTTGCAAAACCCAACACCACCCATAGCTAGAAAGAAATGTCATGTTCTCCCTGTTGTCCTTTATCCAGTTTTGACTCATACCGAGGTGTGAGGCTCGCGAATCAAGGCTATACACAAAGCTATGCTATATTAAAGTTGCGCTTTGATCATCAACCACAAGACATTTATTTTCAACAAAAGCCTTGATCATTTGCATCTCAGCATGCCATATAGGCAATTCACGCCATGCGACTGATGTCTATCGATATATAACCTCTGAGCTCGTACGTCTCAGAGAAGGGCGTTAAGCAAGAGTATAAATTCTCCACCGCCAAACAAATATATAGTTAATAGAGATCAATCAACACAGAGTAAAATCCAATGTCAAACACACCAGTCCTTGTTTGGCATGCCTGGTAATAGGGTGCAGCATGATAGGGGATTCTCGCCATGTGGTTTGGTGGTGAACAGTGGGCTCTTACCCCTACATGCCCCTGTTTAGGGTTGGTTGATCAGTCGAGAGGCTGGCCGTAAAACAAGGCAGACTGGGGGATCACGTGTATGCCACAGTGGGTATTACCTGCTGCTTTGGGGGATGAAGGGATGGTTGCAAAGCCTACTGGATTTCGTCGGGCTATTACAGCTTGGTGTCAGAGCTTTGGTTTACAAAGCTCGAGAACAAGACATATTAGAACCAAACGAAAGAATTCATCAGAGATTGGATTAGTATTATCCAATGAGAATGACTCATTAGAGATAGGATTAGTAGTATCCTAGAACGAGTGTGAAGAGTAGTTTTTTGAAAATAAAAATGAAAACTAATTTTGTTTTGAAAATTTAAACCATATTCAACGTATTTGAATATTTATTTTAAATTTATTCAGACAATCTAGTATATGAAGATTTTGCATATACGCATTGCAAACGTGTATACCAAGCCTCGAATATACTGGATAGATATTGAATCACACTCTAGTCACCCGAAGATGATTCTGATGATCGGTCGACCATCATCAGCATTTATGTTCGAGTTTCAAAGGTGGGATGTCTATATATTTCCAATTGAGTGGTGTGAGAACTCCTCACTGAAATTTATTGTACAGTTATTTATTTTATAACTGCATATATGAAATGCTCCCCGTCGTCCACAGACCATGGACGACATGTTTGATTATATTGCGGTGTGAAAATTGATTGTGATTGTGATGTGGAATAAATAAAATATTCAAGTGTTGAAATAAATATTTTATCGTTAAAAATATAATTTTTAACGTGTATATGAATAAAATAAACATTCATTTACAAATCAGACGATTTGTTTATGTACACCCATTTGATTGATATTGATTGGAACGATATATTTTACACATCACCCAACTGCACAAATAAAAATCAATTCTTGTTGATTGAAACCCCACAGGGGTATTGGGATGATATTTGACGTACACTAATCCCAATTGTTTACTTGTATTTCGATCGATTGGTTGACAAACTGTCGTAAGCGTTAATTATCAATATTTAACGCTTATACAGTTGTGTAATGCACTCTGGATGGTGGTTGAATGTGTATGATTATCGTTGTGTACATGTGTGTATAAAATCCATATAAATAAAATTATATGGTAATTGACTGTGTTTGATTCCAATTCGGAAAGAACCAATATTTTAAATTAAAGAGTATTTGAAATGGCGAATAACGAATATTTAAAAATAACTAATAATTTAAAATAATATTTAGTAATGGATCAAAATATGATTTTGATGTCCGATTTGGGATGGACACGAAAATATTTAAATATATAAAGTCGTGTTGATTATAGTAACGCCATTTTGACATGAATGATATTTATATCGATTTTATTCATTTTTATAATGAATATCGAAAAGGAAGTGATTTCAAAATCTAATGTTTTGAAAATATTATCATTTATATATTAATGATATGGAATATTCAATTTTGATTTAAAATTGAATATGAAGTTGAAATTGTTTTGAAAACAAATTTAAAACGATTTATAAAATATGTTTTAAATAGAAATCGATGAAATATATATATATACATTATATATATTTAATAGCCTGAATAGAACGCGCCGCGCCGCGGTAGTTCATGAATTTCGACCATTGACTTCGAATTGACATTATAGGAGATCCGACCGTCGGATTCTCCTAAAACCGGAGTCACTGGATTCATATCGAAAAGAGCTTTCCGATGAATATAAGGGATTTGAAATCTAACGATTGGATTTGGAATTATGTCCAAATTAAATTTGAAAAAGGTCGCTGTAAGTGCAGTTCGATGACCGTTTATGGAAATCGACTGTACAGGCCTTGATAAAATTATTAAAAATATCGATAATTTGTGTAAAAGCATAATAAATGATTTGGAAATAACTGGGATGCAAAATTCCACATTTGTGAAGATAAAAATATATTTTTATCAAAATTAACTAAATATGAACTAGAATTATAATCCAATATTCTTAAATAAATAAATTGGATTTGAAATGGTTTAAAAAATAACCAGAATTTCCAATATATGAATTGGAATGGATTTGAATCGAAATTATCTTCGGAATATTTCGATATTGGATTCCGTGACTATACAGATATTGTGGATGAATTTGGAAGATATATATATATATATATATATATATATATATCGTTATTCCCAATATGATATTCGTTGATTTCAGAATTTGATATTGAATATAAGCTGATAAATTTCTATTCAGAGCCTTGTATTTAATATTGAATTGGATTTTGGGTTTGTTGTGAACTATGTTTTAAATGACATTGTTCTTAAACCCAGTTAAGAAAAGATTATATCTTTTAAATAAGATTTAGAAAGTTCACCAATTAATTAATATTTAATTGGAATTGAATGGAATTGGATTTTGAGTTTGTCGTGAATGGTGTCTTTATTAACGCTGTTCTTAAACCCAGTGTAAAAAGAATAAATCTTTTAATTCAGATTTAAAGAAGAATTACCAATTAATTAACATTTAATTGGAATTGAAAATGGAATGTGAATTGGGTTTATCGTGAAATGACATTCGTTCTTTAACCCGATTTACAGTGAAATGCGATTTGGAATTTATAAATCTTGTTATTAAGATTTAACGGGAATTTTCCAAAGTAAAGTTTTCTAATTTAATATATTAAATTGAAATTGAATGGAATTCGATTTGATAATAATCGAAATGAGCTTCTGTAGAGGAAGATTGTTAATATATATGGAATTTAAAAGGTTTGGTCATTATTCCATTTATATTATTAGTTGGATACGGAAACTGATATCGATTATATATTGATTTGTTTTTTCGTGAAGATTCCATTTTTATGGAAGAGGATTTGGGTTTATTGTGAACTGTGTTTTAAATGACATTGGTTCTTTAACCCAGTTAAAGACAGGATTACATGTCTAACATTGTATTTCGAACTGTATGGTTGATCTTTGCTAAATATATATCTGTTTGGTGGCGGAGAATTTATTCTCTTGCTTAACACCCTTCTCTAAGACGTACGAGCTTAGAGGTTATATATCGGCAGAAATCAATGGTACGGTGTAGATTGTCAATGCGGCATGTTGGAGTTTCCAAAGTTAAATAATCATTAATATTGATTTTTGGGAAGATTAAAACTAAGTGGAGTTTTAATGAATCTTTAATTAGATTGAAATGGGAATTGAGAATTTAAATTATCAAATTTTAGAAATGATCGAGAATGGAGTATCGCCAGTTTTTCTCCTAGCGATAGTTAAATCTTTAATTAGATTTGAACGGGAAATGGTTTTTAATTTTACCGATAACACTGTGGTGTTAGTTATGGAGTAATACCAGTTTTGCTCCATGGGATGAATAGGTTGGGATTGGGAAATTAAATAAATGATTACTTCGGTAAGGTGCGTTAATCTCGACTTTTTTGGAAAACTTTAATATGGTTTGAATGATATCTAAAGAAAGATCAAAGAATAAATTATAAAGAATTTATCTTTGATAAAATTAATGGGAACATATCCCCAAGGATGTGAATATTTGAATAAAAGAATATTCTGAATTGGAATGAGGAGCATGTTGTGTTTTTATAGCACTTGTTTATTATATACGCGAGTTATTCGGAAAGGCCAGGTTTATACCCCTTCTAAATAACTGATTCGACGATGAAGACGGTGGTTGAAGACTGGAGGTCTTCACATCATTTGGATGATTACTAATGTTTTGATTGGGTTGTACACCGAAGACGAGGTAATAAGTGGTGATCGTCCAGATGTACATGGAGTTCGACCGGATATGCGAGGACCTCTCTCCTGTATTGGACATATGGGATGAGGAATAAGGTGCCTCCGGTTTCGTTCAAACCCAGAACGAACTTGTAAATGGACTGTGTGTCTGACATTGGATTTTACTCTGTGTTGATTGAACTCTATTAAATATATATCTGTTTGACGGTAGAGAATTTATTCTCTTTCTTAACGCCCTTCTCTGAGGCATACGAGCTCAGAGGTTATATATCGATAGACATCAGTCGCATGGCGTAAATTGCCTGTGTGGCATGCTGAGATGCAAATTATCAATGCTTTTGTTGAAAAGCAAAGTCTTTTGGTTGATGATCAAAGCACAGCTTTAATATAGCATAGCTTTGTGTATATCGCGAGCCTCACACCTCGGTATGAGTCAAAAACGGGATAAGGGACAGCAGGGAGAACATGACGTTTCTTTCTAGCTATGGGTGGTGTTGGTGTTTTGCAACCACAGACATTTATATTATTTTTACCTTTGTGGTTGTTGGAATGTGAGGCGCCTTGGTTATATCGGTCTCTATGGAGCCGATGGATAGGTCCTATAGGATCGGGAAACGTGTGTTTAGGAATTGCCAATCCTCAAACGTAAGAGAGGACTGGCCCAGCAAGATCCAGGGGTTACCCATAGTGTGTAGTCCCGAGGCATTTTCTAGAGTGTCTCAAAGCGGAAAGAAGTACATCCCTTGCCTCGATTCATGACGGAAATCCAATTTCCAATACGTGACATTTCGGTTTTGATCGTAGAGCCTAGTATTGGCAACATAGTAGCATGGGATACTATGCCGTCTATGATTGATACATTTATATTTGAAGTTGTTTTCATACACTTTACACTATAATAGTATCAAAATGATTTGTTTTAAACGTACCAAGCATGTTTGGCTATTATAAGGTAAAACTCTATCCTCCGGCTTGCGTTGCATTGTGTGATGGGACTTGAGTCTTATAATAGCTTCATTTTTCCAAAAAGCATTGCGTTATTTGTTTTATGCACTGGTATTCTAGGGAGGAAACCTGTTCCGTGTTATACGGCGTGGTCCCTTGATTTACTTTTAAAGTAAAGTTTTAAAATAGCTGTTTTAGTTCTCACACCAGTCACATGACTGACATGGAGTTTATTATTTTTACCTAAACTCTGGGTGCCCTTATTTTCCACACAGGCAGCTAGTAGTTTTGGTTTTGCAGATTTATATTCACAGGATCCTGGTTTACAGCTGGAATGATATTCGGAAAGCTCTGTATCCATTTATCTCTTTCAGTCATGTTTTGTATTATTTTCCGCTGCATTGTAAATTTGTAAATCTCTGATATTTATTAAATGTATTTTATATGTTCATACTTTGTATATTCTTGTACTCTGATGTAAATTGCTGTAATAAGCTATGAAATGTTCTTCTGTTTGTGTTCTGATTTGTCGTGTTCTCAACTCAGTCCGTGCTTTCCTTTACTGGGAAGTTCGAGTTGTTACAGTTTAATGCTTAAATAATCATGTTTTAATTATTTATAAGTAACAAAAAATTATTTTTGAATTTTGTTTACCAAAATAAATAGTTTGACTGAAAATTGAAAATATGACCGACAATTGAATTCCGCATTGTTAACAATTTAATGAATATACATTAAAATGAATCATTACAACAATGTTTGAATACATATATATATATATATGACATGCTTGTATGTATTAAATTTAGTCAAATCAAAGCTAAAGTAAATATCTAAAAGTACACATGTATGTGTGTGTGTGTATATATATACATGTATTCCTTATATATGCATGCTTCACTTTAAGGTGAAATCATGTCATGAGACAAAGGAGCATGGCATAAAGTGATGGAAGACACGGGAGGGGGTAGACAACATGTGGAGAGGATGGGGTATTGGGGTGATTTGGTAGGTTATGTTAAGTTTTATATAATTTATTCCTAAATTTTTCCTATAAATACATGTCACTTCCTTCATAAATTCATACACCATTATCTTTTTCTTCTTCTTGAGCTCTATAATTCTTTCATCATTGGTTTATTATCATGAGAAAATAATGGAGAAAAATATGGTAAAAAGAAATTAAATTAGTATTGTTGACTTGTGAAATTGGCTCTCTCACACCAACAACCGATTTTCAAAGAGTAACACGATAAATCCAATCATAGATTATTGAAAAGCAAGGAACACCAAGATTTATTGTGGTTCAGCAAGAGTACCGACGTCCACTTTGAGGTAACTTTGTATATTTATGATGTATAGTTACAGGTATAATCCTTTTCATTTACAAAGTTAAGTGTTAAAAATGGAAAAGTACTTGCTAAAAACCAACAAGTCCTTCCAAAAGAGTCCATATGTCCAAATTGATCTTCCAATGTCCAAAAGAGTCCAAGAAATAAGCCAAGTGCCAAAGTTCAAGTTCACAAGTCAAAAAAAAGTTCCCAAGTCCATGAATCCATGAGAAAAGCCATTAAAATATGTCCAAGTCCAAGAATCCCGAGTGTAGAAAAAAGATCTCGAAATTGGCCCAGTAAGGGGATATTATAGGTGCAGTGGGTGATGGGGTCAAACCAAAAATTCCTATCTTGAATAGACACAAAAAATTCCAATCTCGAAAAGACATAGAAAATTCCGATCCTAAAAAGATACATAAAATTCCAATCCTTAAAAGACAGATAAAATTCCAATCTCGAAAAGACATAGAAAATCTCGATCTTGAAAAGCCATAGAAAACTGTGATCCCAAAAAGACACGGATAATTATGATCCTGGGATACTTAACCAAAAATCCAATTTCTCCGTGAATTCTGCGACTTTTCCATAACTTTCGAGCTTTCCTGAGTCCACACTCAAGTCAGAGTGCTCTGATGGCCAGAAATCCAAAGTGTGACTGCCTTGTAAAAAGGTAGGTCAACACTTTCCCCCCAAAACATGTCTCTCTATGGAAGATGTAATTTGTATAAACTAGAAATCCATGAATCCAGATACCATAACCCGATAGAAGTCTGAATTGGAAACCAATAACCAAAAACCAGGAATCTAGAAAACCACGATTGCACCGGATCGTATCATAAGAGAAAACCAAATCCAAATATCCGAAGCTGGCATAATCCATACCTGTAGAAAATCGAGCAGATTGCTCTGCCTTGTCTAGATAGAACAACCCAAATCCGATCGAGTAAAGTCTTTACTCTCCATGACCGCGCGATCTTGCTAAGTCCTGACAAGACGACCCAACTCTTTCCAAGCATAGTCCATACGAGCGATGTAATTCTATTAAAGTTTTAAAAAAGTTCTATTTTTTATTAAAGCTGAAAGAAAACCTAATGGTTATCGTCGGGCAGAGAGTACGCCCAGGGGTTAAGTCCTAACCTCATACGTGGACGAGTCGACTTAGCCGTTTTCGATTATAAGCTCGTTAAGTGAAAGAGATTGGATGGTTTTCCATCCGTAAAGATCATGCCTAGGAATCTCGTCGGTGTACATAGAAAGGTGGATTTAGCCATCCAAAGCCTAAATTCAGATTAACTGATTACACATTTATTAACTACAAATAGAATGGTTTATCGTCTGCAAAGAACATGCCTAGGGATCTCATCGATTTGTACATAGGTAGACAGACTTAGCCATCGTAAGCTAAATAACCAGAAAAACAAAGTAAAGACATCCAAAAGGCCGAAACCCAAACAACCAAAGCTAGAAACCAAAATCCAAGTGACCAGGTAACCAAAATCCAAAAGCTAGAAATCCAAAGAGCCATATCCAAAAGCCAAAAGACCAAAGTGCTAGAATCCAAAAGCCGAAAAACCAAAATGCCAAGAGCCAAAACCTAAGTAACCAGAAAGCCAAAAAACAAACAACCAAACTCCAAAATCCTAAGACCACAAATCCAGAGAGTTCCACATCAATCGATGACCAATCCACCTAGGTCACGTCCTGACTCGTTCCTATTTCGAGTCGGAGCAGGAAGCTATGCTTGTTAGGACCTACAGCCTGATTTCTAACATAATGCGTCAACTCGCCACGTCTGACACGTTCCTCAATCATATCCTGAAGGTGACTGCAGTCGTTTGTATTATAGCCATTAAGCTCATGAAATAAATAATTTGTACTAGATCCCTTTCCTTCTAAGTGGGCTCCCTCCTAGGAGGATTTCTAAAGGGAAAAGTTGGGTGAATATCTAAGTAAATTTCTTCTAAATAAGAATAAGTTCCGTGTACGAAGGGTATTTAGGCTTCCTCCATTGTTGAGTATTTCGATTGTTTCCAAATGAGACCTTTCCTTTTCCCTTAACTTTGCCAGCTTCGGATGATCTTTCACACTAAACCATATTAACCTTGATAGCTTCCTTATCAGTCCTAGCATCCTCTTCCGTAGAAATTTCTCTGCTTCAAAGTAAAATTCACAAGGTCTGAAGCGAGATATTGAAATCCGTCTTATCCAAAATTCTAGAAATAACAGCCGTCAATACCATAGATTGGTCTAGTCAATCAACCGACACCACAGCCACATTAAACATTTCCAAGAATTTCTACAAAGTTTTTCCAGACCTTTGCTTAACTGTCGTAAGAGTCATAATGTTCTTAGGACGGGAGATGTGGACCCTGGAATGTTTAATGAACTTTTCAACCAGAATATTACAACTTCTAATACTTTCTGATTCCAACTGCCAAAACCACTTAGCAGCAATATCCGCACGATAGAGTGGAAAGTATTTTGCCATGATGTTATCTGATGCCGCTAGCATGTCCATGTGGCACATATAACGCATCAAGTGAATGGTAGGATCCTTCCTTCCATCATAAGCATCCAAAACCGACGATTTGAAATCCGGTTATTTTTTAGAATTCATGATAGCTTGAGTGAATGGGTTGCGATTTACACAGTCCAAATCCGAGTGAGACGCTTCACCTCGGGCAAAGCATTGAATCACATCTGCAGTTCAAATTTCATTTCCAAGCAATGACCTCCAATTTTCCAAACTAGCACAGGTGCTTTCAGGGTCAAATCCAACATGAGTCATTTGTTGATTTCAAACATGAACATCCGGTTTATCCCTGAGTTAAGAAGCTGTTGCGGGTGCAAACCTAACTTCCATAGTCGTAGGAGTTCTTCCAGTATTAGTACCCTCGCACACAGGTGCTTGAGTAACAGTTCCAACTCCAAATCCCATACCCTGACCAACTAGTAAATCATGAACCACGCTTCTGTCAAGATTGGGGGAGATGCCCCCCGAGCCAGATTGGCTTGGGGCTGATTTGGGCGGAACTTCCCCCAAGTTCTGCAAATCTTGAGCGCCTTACGCACTGATCCAGCCTGAGTTCCTTGGCCTATCAGTTTTCCAAATCCTTCCATCCGAGTAAAGAAAGCATTCATCATTTCTTTTTACCATGTAATAAGTTCATGTCATTGCATGTGTGCATGCTCATCCTTAACAAACAAATCCATCTCTTCTCTAGTTTAATAGTTTGATGGATTTCTAGTATAAGAAACCTCTTGGCTTTCTTCTATTCCTGCTCATTCAGAACGAGCTAAAGTAACATCCTTCTTCCTTTTCACCATTGTTAATCCAAAGCAATACAAATTTCGTAGAAATCCAAAGTTGTTTGCTCCTTCTTGGCATGCTGAAATGTTTATGTGTGAAATTGTTCCTCTCACGCCAGCACCCGATTTCCAAAGAGTAACGTGATAAATCCAATCACGGAATATTGGAGAGTAAAGAACACCGAGATTTATAGTGGTTTGACAAGTGTGTCTATGTCCACTTTGAGTTGGCTTTGTATATTTATGTTGTATAGCTACGGATATAATCCTTTTCATTTACAAAGTTAAGTGTTAACCATAGAAAAGTCTTTGCTCAAAGCCAACAAGTCCTTCCAAAGAATCCATATATCCAAATTGATCTTCCAATGTCGAGAGTCCAAGAAGTAAGCCAAATGCCAAAGTTCCAAAATGAAGTTCACAAGTACAAAGAAAGTTCCTAAGTCCACGAAACCATGAGAAAAGCTATTAAAATGTCTCTAAGTCCAAGAATCACAAGTGTAGAAAGAAGACCTGAAATTATCCCGGTAAAGGGTTATTGATAGGTGTTGTGGGTGAGTGGCTCGAATCCAAAAAATTCCGAACTCGAAAAGACACAGAAAATTCCAATCTAAAAAATACATAGAAAATTTTGATCCTTAAAAAACACAGAAAATTTTGATCCTGAAAAGACACAGAAAATTCCAATCTTGGGATATTTAACCAAAAATACAAGTTCTCTGAGAACATGACTTCGTCCAAAACTTTCCAAGCTTTCTGAGTCTACACTCAAGTTTTGAGTGCTCCAATGGCCAAAAATCCAAAGTGTGGCTGCATTGTAAAAAGGTAGGTCAACATGTATAATGTATATGCATTATCAGATCCGCTCAAAACCATTTCAAAATCACCTCTTTTCTCCTTACATCCCATGGCCAAAACATCTTCACCCTAGGCGAAGCTCTTATCCATTTTTAAAGCCATGGCCATGAGAAATAGTGAGGGTTGAGCACCCTTGTACAACCTGGAGACAATTCTGTAGGCTTAGGTGTAGTCGTAGCGGAGAAATAGTCGATCTATGAACTTTAGAAATCAATGAAGATGAAAACTCTACATAAAATACTATGAAAATAAATCTATATGTTATGATGATATATGATATTGTATATGCTTGTTATGATATCATGTTTGATTAATAATATGATTGTTGAATTAATGATTTAAGATATCACTTCAAATATACGTCGATAAGCACATAGAAAATCACTTTCCTTTCATGAACGAGATGGTGAAAATGATATATTTAAACCTCTTAAAAAAAGTTAAAAATGGTTTACAAATATTTTCTAACATTTAATAATGTTGAAACGAAGTCTGGAAAAAATATGAAAGTTGAGAAAAATTTGGTGCATCATGTAACGACAGTTTGTGATTTAAGGACATAAAAAATAAATCAATTTATATGTTAATTTATAAGGTTGAATTCTTTGAAATATGATTTTTATGAACTCTTATAACCATAGTTTCCCAATAATACAAAAGAACCGAGATTTCATTTAGTAGATTTTAAAACATGAGTAAATCAGGTTTTGAAATTAATTGCAGTTTTGTAGTTCAAAATCCAAAAAAAGGAATCCTTTGAAATTGAGATTTTTTATTCTTTAAAAATATGGAATAAATTCTATGAATTTTTGAAATGCTTTAAAAGATAAGTAATATGAATGAATTTCCAAATGATAGAAAAATCAATTCTAACAAATAAACAAATATAGCACTTTTTGCCATACTTTCTTATAACAATTGAAATATGTATTTAAACTTAACCACTCTTCTTCAAACGTCTTATAAATGTTTTAAAATGATAAATTAGGTATTTTAAAGATCCTTCAAAAGTTCTACAACTTATTTAAAAGAGTTTAAATTAACGATTTGAACAAAAGCTATTACAAGCTAATATTTTAATCTTGGCTCAAAAGCCCGACAAGTGAAGCTGATTTTTCTATTCGTGAGAACTAGATGTAGAGTGTTTTACCAAGTAGATGCTCAGAAGCAAACAGTTCCCCGACTTATCTGGACTTTTTGCTGGATGAGAGATGGATGATGTTGAAACGTCGGAAATAAGATAAGTATAAAAGATTAATTTTTCCAAATGTAAATTCTTAATACATGGTTTTGATTCATGACAATGAGCTTATCTATCAACAAGAATATTTGACGATGATTAAAGTGACAAAAAGAGAATCACAAGTATTGATGCAAATTAGAATGAAGATAAGACTTCAAGTTGGTGCTTAGTTCTATATCTTTACTCTTTTTGAGTCATAGAAGTGTGTTGTTAAAATTTATCCTCAAGTAGTTTATGTCACAACATAAAAACACATTTTTATTTTATTTTATATATGTATATATATATGTATATATATATATGCATTATGCACATTAACCCAGTTTAGTCGATTAAACTATATAGGTCAGTCGATTGACCTGGTGCAATGTGCACAGTACACACATTTGTGCATGAGGATATGAATTCAGTCAACTAAATTAGAAATTTAGTCAACTGAGCCTACTCCAACTATCAAATTTTTGAAGAGTCACTTTCATTCATGAAGAGTTATGATCTTCCTAAAGAGATATAGATGCTTCTATTCGTTCAAATCTCTTCATAAATTATTGTAACCTTTTAACTAATATATGAACTTGGTTTATTCACAATCTTAATCATCTTTATGACTTATCTGATCTTATATTTCTGAAACTCTTGTAAATACTCTCTATATTCTTTCAAAGCATTCATGGACTTAAAATTTCTTGAATCCAAATTCAATTCTTATCTCTAAGAAATACCTTCCTTTCTTATATTCACATACATAATACATACATACACACACACACACTCTTAACTATCAGCAACAAATCCATGCTATCAAGATAACAAACAGTCAAAAATTATCTTTTGTATTTTGTTAAAGTCATGCTCATCTGCTCAGGCAAGTTTGTAGTTCTGTTCGTCTACTCAGGCACATTTGAAGTCCTCTTAAGTTGTTAAGGCGTGAAATTCCTATTCGGCTGCTCAGATGTTGTTTACCTGTTCCTGCAGGTTAAATGAAAGGTTTGTTGTTAGTCGATACTCTAGAAGGAATCTGGGGCCAGACGGAGGACGTCGCTCTGAACCAGTATAAAAATCTCTAGTGTCATTTTTCTTTACTTATTTTATTTATCATACTACATTTATATCCAGAATTAGTATAAATCCATATTACATGATCCATAATATAGCATCGCTTTCATTTGATATCAGAGCACAAGGCTATCATATAACTGTAACACAGTTATTTTGATATTCTAGTAATATGGAAAATAACACGAACACCAGCACTAACACCAACATCATAGAAGGTTAATCCACTTCTCAACCACCTTTATTCAATGGCATAAACTATAACTATTGGGCTACACCTATGAGAATCTATATGCAAGAAAATAGTTTTGATTCATGGAATATCGCATAAACTGGATATCACATTCCTACTACAGAATATTCTACATGGTAAAGGATAAAAAAAAATAATGTTAATGTAATTTCTAAAGCCATGGATATGTTGTATTGCGCCTTGGATAGAAATGAATTTTAACTATAGTAGCTTGTGCAACACTGCATATGAAATATGGCGAACACTTAAAGTTACGCATGAAGAAACTAATAAGGTAAAGCAAAG
Source organism: Allium sativum (assembly GCA_030737875.1). Taxonomy (NCBI): domain Eukaryota; kingdom Viridiplantae; phylum Streptophyta; class Magnoliopsida; order Asparagales; family Amaryllidaceae; genus Allium; species Allium sativum. The sequence goes on along the minus strand of CM060923.1, from coordinate 72,468,288 downwards.
TAAGATATCAATGCTTAAAAATCAATTTTAAATTTTTAGAACGAAACAAGATGAGTCCATGTATGATATGTACGCCAAATTTCAATACATTTATCATTCATTATTATGACTAGGAGAAAAATATTCTGGTTTCGATGTTGTATTAGAAATCCTAAACTCTTTAACGAAAGATTGAGAAAAAAGGTCTTAACCATTGAAGAAGCAAATGACCTCTCTACCATGAAACCCGAAGAGTTAGTAGGAAATCTAATGTTATATGAAGTTAACTTGCATGCTAGAAGAATACAAGCTCAAGGCAAAAAGAGTCTAGCATTTCATGTAAAAAAGGAAGACTTAGATTCAGACGATGATGACATAGCACTTATCCCCGAAAACTTAAAAAAGTTTTTGAAGTACAGAAAAGGAAACAAAATCAATGGCAAAAAGAACTCCAATCACAACAATTCCAATAAACCATCATCTACAACTAGTAGAATGCTTTAACTGCCATAAAAAGAGTCACATGCATAAGGAAGTCTAGAAAAATCCAAAAACCAAAAAGGCAAATTTAGAAAGACAACTTTCTCGGCAACATGGGATGACTCGGACTCCTCTTCTTCATATAACTACAGTGATAATGAAAACGAGCAAGAAAATGTGTGCTTCATGGTTACACATAATGAGGTTAGTAATTATACTTTTGATGATATGGTAGAAATAAACTCAAAACTTTTAGATTGTATGAATAATTACAAAAGAAAATATAAGGAAGCACTTGAAAATTAGAAAAGGCAGATTTCTAAAGGGATATGCTCAAAGATGAGAAAGAAATATTAGAAGAAGAACTTGGAAAAATTCAAGAATCATTTTCTAATGTTGATTCTCAACTTACCTTATTGAGTCATGAAATAGAAACTCAACAATAAAAGAATATTGCTCTTACTTCTAAAAATCGTGAATTGAAGACTAAGGTTAAAATAACAGAATTAGATAATTCTTGTCTCAAAACTAAATTAGAAGACATTGCTAAAATGTCTCGAATTTCAATAAAGGAAGAGAATACCTATGTATGATTATTGAAAATATGTATTTAACAAAAAAGGATCAGGATATAACAATAACCTAAAGTTCCACCCAAGAATATAAAAAATAAAAGGAGAAATGACTATACACCTAGTGAAACTTCAAAATCTTTAAAAAGGAAAACAAATTCCAAAACTATTAAGATATGGGCTCCAAAAAATGGCTTGATTAGGAATAAATATATAAAAGTATTCTTGGGATTTGTTCATAAAAATAAAAATTATGTTTATAAAAGGGATACTGAACCCCCTCTTGGGTTTTGGATTCCTAAGATCTAACTCTTAGGACCCTATTAAAAAGTGGGTACCAATGCCACTTCTTATTTTTTGCAGGCCCCACTCAAGGAAAAAGGAAAATGGATACTCGACAGTGGTTGCTCAAAACACATGACAATACAAAATTATGCTAATAAATATTACCTACACTGATGGAGATTCTTTCACATTTACAGATAATTTCAAAGGTTATATCATCGGCAAAGGCGATGTGAGCAATGACGGTACATCTAATTTATCTCTTGTTTCTAATGTTTTACAAATCGAAAATTTAAAACATAATTTATTAAATATCAGCAATTGTGTGAGAAAGGATTCAAAATCTAATTTTTAGAAAATAGATGTAATATTTTTGATCAGAATCTTGTCTTTGAAGGAATAGAGATAGAAACATTTTTGTACTAAATATGAAAATAAATTATAATACATATGTGTTTAATATCCAATGAAAATGATCCTGGGTTATGGCATAAGAGATTTTGTCATATTGATTTCTAAGCTATAAGTTAACTTTCTGAAAATAATTTAATAATAGGATTACCAAAAATGAATTTTAAAGTTAACCATATTTGTGATGCTTCTCAATTAGGAAAATTAACTAAGTCATCTTTTAAATCTAAGAAAGTCATTTCAACATTACAACCACTTGAATTACTTCGCATAGATTTGTGTGGGCTAACCCAAGTTCAATCTATAAATCATAATAAATATGTGTTTGTAATTATGGATGATTTTTCTAGATATACTTGGACTATTTTAATGAAAAATAAGAGTGACACTTTTGATCATTTCAAAAGTTTGATTAAAAAAAAAATCAATATTTAAAAGATTTGAAAGTAAAAAACATTAGAAGTGATCATGGAGGAGAATTTGAAAACGAAGCTTTTAAACAATTTTGTAAAAAGAAAGGTATATTTCACAATTTTTCGTTTCTTAGAAATCCACAACAAAATGGGGTTGTTGAACGAAAAAACAGAACATTACAAGAATGTGCAAGAACTTTGTTAAATGGAAGCACCCTACCAAAATATTTTCGGGCATACCGACTTGTCTTTCCATTCGACCACTTACGAAAAGTAATTCTTATGAAATTTTTAATGGAAGAAAATCAAATATATATTATTTTAAAGTATTTGGTTCAAAATGTTTTAGCTTGGTGAATTCGATTCAAAATTTGATGAAGGATTCTTCTTATGATACATCGATCCAAGCAAAGCTTATCGAATTTTCAACAAAGAATAATTATGGTCGAAGAAACTCTTCATGTATCCATCAATGAAAATTTTAATCAACAACCAAATAATAAAGATAATGATATATTCACGAATAATACGGAAACTACAAATGCTAGAGAAGATGAAAACATTATTCATAATTCTAGAGAAGATGAAAACACTATTCATAATACTAGAGAAGATGACAACATTAATCATAATTCCAGAGAAGATGAAAACATTATTCATAATAATAATTCAAGATCTCCACAAAAAATTTTACGGGATCATCTTGTTCAAAATATTATTGGAGAGATCAATTCAAGTGTACGAACTAGAAGTCAATTAAACCTAATGGGTCATGTAGTGTTCCTTTCAAATATAGAACCTAAAAATACTAAGGAAGCTTCTACTAATGACAATTAGATTATAGTTATGCATGAAGAGATAAATCAATTTGAACAAAATGAAGTTTGGGAGCTAGTTCCTAGACCAATTGATCAAACTGTTATTAGTACAAAATGGATTTATAATAATATAGCAGGTGAACTGGGTAATATAACTAGAAATTAATTTAGATTAGTAGCGCAAGGATATAATCAAGAAGAAGGAATAGACTACGAAGAAACATTTGCTCCGGTCTCCAGACTAGAAGCAATACATATCTTACTAGCCTATGTGTGTTTTCATAACTTCAAACTTTATGAAATGTATGTAAAGAGTGCATTTTCAAACGGGTATATAAAAGAAAATGTATACATTGAACAACCTCCGCTATTTGCACATGAAAAATCTCCTGACCACGTCTACAAATTAAAGAAACCTCTATATGGTTTGAAATAAGCACCTGGTGCTTGGTATGAACGACTTAAGAGCTATCTTTTTAATTTTGGATTTCAAATCAGGAAAGTTGATCAAACAATTATGTAAAACGTTCTAACAAGGATATTTTAATAGTACAAATATACGTAGATGATATTATTTTTGGTTCCACAAATGAAAAACCTTGTCAAGAATTTTCAGAAATAATGATTTAAGAATTTGAAATGTCCCATATGGGAGAATTATCTTATTAGATTGGTCTACAAATTAAACAATTACCAAATGGAATTTTTATAAGTCAACAAAAATATTGTGACAATTTAATCAAATGTTTTCGGATGGAAAACACTTACGATAAACCAACTCAATGAGTACAGCAGCACGTCTCGATAGAGATAAAGATGGTAAAAGTGTTGACCATAAACCATACCGAAGTATGATTAATGGGTCACTACTATACTTAACAGCAAGTCAACTAGATACAATGATAAGCATTTGTTTATGTGCACGATTTCATGTCAATCCAAAAGAATCACATTTACAAGTAGTAAAACGCTAATTGCATTTTCTAAGCAACACCAAAGACTTTGGACTGTTTCTATCCGAAAAATGCTCTTTTGAATTAGTATCCTTTAATGATGCAGATTTCGGGAGATCTCAGTCAGATTGGAAAAGTACAAGTGGTACGTGTCATTTTATTGGCAAATCACTAGTCTCTTAGTTTAGCTAGAAACAAAATTGTGTTTCACTATCGACATGCAAAGCAGTATATATTTCTACAGCTTTGGCTTATGCTCAAGTCATTTACATGCAGCAAGTAGTTAAAGATTTTGGAATAAATTATTTAATGTGATAATACTAGTGCAATTAACTTATCTAAAAATCTATTTAATCATTTATGAAATAAACATATATACATTCATCAATATTTCCTTTGCGATAATATTGAAAAAGAAATAGTAAATCTGGGTTTTGTCTTTTTTTTAAATCAATCGATAGATATATTCACAAAACTGCTATTTGAAAATGTGTTTATAAAATAAAGACGTGAACTTGGAATCATCTCATTTAAAGATTTATAATCTTCTAAAAAAAGTATTTTTCATTTTTTTTTTCAATTTTTGTGTTCAGCGGTACTCGAATTCTGGTTGCTTAGTTGTAAGTCATGTGTACTAACCATTTGGCTATTTGATGTTTCTTGTTCAACCATGTGAACATATTACACTTCTTTTAACCAATTTCGAAATTATTTCAAACCACTCTTGGTTATCTATTTATAAAAGTAATTATAGGATCAAAATTAATACCATTCTACACTGCAATCTCAATACTTAAATGTCATGTACTTCATTCTATATATACTTTTCATATCATTCTTTCAAAAAAAGGCTTTACCATCCTCCACTATGGTTTCTCCAGCCTCCATAAACCAACCATCTTAGCTTAAGAATATTGCACCAACATCCAATTCATCATTAGCATCTGATTCATCGCTACAAGCCCCTACCCAAAAACATGTACTAGAATACAAATATTCCTCTTACCACACTGGATATACACTCGATAGTAAGAGATCAATACAATCTATAACCACCTCCTCATCCACCAAAGATAAGATATATGATATTTGTCACCACCAATGCAAGTCTTTTGAATTACAACATGAGATGTTCTATGAGCAAAAAGTCAATTCTAAGCGCTTGAGCATCATTGAACATATAGCTATGAAATTTCGCGGTTCCTCTTCTCATTTTATTGATGAACAAGCAACATCCTCTATTCGTCATCCATAGAATCCATCACCACAACGTCCCGCCTACTCACCTAAATTTTTGAATTGGAATTATGAATCCAACGAGAACAAGAAGGATGAATTCCATGGATACAAGACTCCTAGTCCGTCAAAATAAAGAGATTAGAGTACCGACTGAGATTTTCTTTTGTACTCGTTTTTTCTTATTCCTAACTTTTTTTAATAACGCATATGCTTTGTTTTTTAAGCATCATTTTATAATTAAATAAAATTAACTACCGATGCATATGCTTTGTTTTTAATAAGTGAAAATTAGGCACACATCCCTAAAACGAAAGTTAATTAGGCTTACATCCAATCAAACTTTTCATGTAAATTAGGTCCCTATTTTTTGAAAATTCCTTTAAAAAATATAAAAAAATCACGAAAATTCATTATTAAATAAAAAACATACACGCCAAAAAATTCATGCATTAAAACAATCAAAAACCACGTCAAAATCCAAAATAACACGAAAACAGCGAAATAGCAGGATTACGCATCAAAAGATGCACATATTCGTACATAGTTGCATACATTCATGTTATATTTTAGCGTTGCGTCAAACTGTAGTATAAATGCATACACGTAGGCAGCTAAACAGTATTATACGCATCCTTTTATGCATATATTCAAATTTGACCTGTTTTTTCAAGCATTCGTTGTTTTCAGACATTGTTGCACACAATTATGCTCTTGTACAGAATACATGCATGCATTCATGCGCATATTCAAAAGCCATCATCCCTTTTAAATTTGTTGCACACATGCATGCATATATACAGAATAGTTGCATTCATGTATGCAACCATTCGTAACAGATGCATCTCAGTTCAATTTTGTATGCATAAATATATGCGGCTATTGGTAATAGTTGCATACATATATTCGCATATTGGTCCAAATTTTCAACATAAAAACACTTTATAAATATATGCATGTATGTATGCTACTATTGGCAATAGTTGCACAGAAGTATGCAACTTTTTTTTTCTTGCGAATGCCTCTGGGAATATTTCCTTTTTTTTAGTCACTGGCGCTTTTTTTTGTCAAAATGGGTAAAAGGAGGAAGTGCCTGGACGAGAAGGCGGAAGGGAGGAAAAAAAGAGAGCAGCAATTAATTCTAGGGACCCGGTTTACATTAAAGTTTGGAGGGGACGTGGTTTTAATTTTAAACTTTTATAGGGACGTGAGACAAAAGCACCCTTTTAATAATGCATGTTCATTACTTCCTATTTCATTTCTCTTAATACGTCTTAATAAAAATATATTGGTATTTCTTGAATAAACTAGGAATAAATTTATTGTTCCCAATTAAAACAAGCTCATTGTAAAAAATATCAGGAGTCAGTCGACTGCCATAGATGTTTAGTCGGCTAGCTCAAAATTTAGGAAATTATCATTCTCTGATTTAGTCGATAGAATCAGTCAGTCAGTCGACTAAATCCAAGGCCAATGGCTCTCAGGAAAGCAATCCAATTGATTGACCTCGTTATTCAAACGACTGAATCGTTGGGAAATTACCCTATTTAACCACTTTCCCCTCCACTTTCACTCCTCACATTTTAGTTTTTATATCTAAAAACCCCAAAATCCAAAATTTTCACTTTTAAATCATCAAAAATGGCCCCTTAAAGATTAAGACATGGGACTTCATCATCTCAAGACATTACAATTGAGCCACAAACTAGAAAATGCCTCTTGAGTGAGATGACTATCAAAGATGGACAAAATTGGAAAATTCTACTTAAAGGCTCTTTCATCAACTTTGCGGACTTTGCATACAGTCACTAAGATTTAGCTTGAAAAAGCGGATTGGAAACGTTACTTGATTTCAACTCCAACAACCTCAAGATAAATCACACAATGGTGAAGCTATTTTACGCAAATCTTAATCTCGGAAAAACACCACTAATTGAAGAGATTGTGTGATAACCCCAAACTCCCGCAGTACGAAAGCAAGGATAATCATTGGAATATAACATATTTATAACAACAGCAGATTTCAAATAACAGCATAACACATAAATCATAGAAGTAGAAAATAGAAATATCGTCAACATCACAACATCAGAGTGGCACAATTACAAGATACAACTTAGCATATAAAAAGTCTCAGCGAATAGAAATAGGTCTAAAACTCCATCAAGTACAACATGGATAAATGATGTCTAAATGTTTCAAAATAGAAGTAAAAGATAGAAATGATCTTCATCTTATGTCCAAGAGCATTCTCCACTTCACCATATATCAAAAATAACCCGATACTTGTCACTTGGCTTCCCATGTGAAAATAAAGGCACCCAGTTTGCAAGTGAAAACAAACTACGAGTCAGTCATGGGACTGATAGGAGAAATCTTTACTAAACATATCTAATGGTAAGGCAAATCACAGGACCACACCGCTAACGTGGAACGAGTTTACTCCATTGGATTGCCAGTGCATAAAATAAGTAAATCCTTTAAAAACAACGCAATGCTTTTTAGAAAATGAAATCATTATAAGACTCAAGTCCCATCACACAATGCAAATCGGAAGATAGAGTTTTACCTTATAATGATCAAACATGCTTGATACGTATAAAATAATATTCAATATTATCATTAGTGTCTAATCAGTTTTAAAACTCTTTCAAAATAAATGCATCAATCCTAGATGGCATAGTACCCCATCCTACTATGTCGCCATATGTAGGTTTACAATCAAATTCATAATGTCGTATTGGAAATTGGGTTTCAATCATGAGTCAAGGCTAGGGACGATCTCCTTACCGATTCCAGACACTCTAGAAAATGTTTCAGGATCCCCAGTAGTGAACCCTTGGATCCTGCAGGGCTGGTCCAAAATATACCTTAGTGGAATAGTTATGCCTGAACACACGTTTCTCGGTCCTATTGGACCTATCACTTAGCCAGTAGCGACCAATATATCGAGGCCTCAAAAATTATCATCCACATAAGTAAAAATGTCTGGACACCATACCATGACACCACTTCTAGCTAGAAAGAAACATGTACACTCCCTGCATTCCCATATCCCGTTTCTGACTCTTACCGGGGTGTGAGGCTCGCGAAGTAACGCTATACACAAAGCTATGCCCAAATGGGCTGTGCTTTGATCATTAACTACAAGGCTCTGCTTTTCAACAAAAGCCTTGATAATTTGCATCTTGGCATGCCACATTGACAATCCATACCACGCGACCGATAACTATCAATATATAACCTCTGAGCTCATGCGTCTCAGAGAAGGGTGTTAAGCAAGAAAATAAATTCTCCGCCACCAAACAGATATATATTAAATAGAAATCAATTTACATAGAATGAAATCCAATGTCAGACACACATCCATTTACAAGTCCGTTCAGGGTCTGAATGAAACCGAAGACACCTTATTCCTCGTCCTGTATGTCCAATACGGTAGAGTGGTGCTCACTTATCCGGACAATCAACAAGTACGTTTGGACAACTACCACTGTAACCCTTTTAAGGTAGCAACTCCAATCAAAGGCATCAGTAGTTGTCCATTCGATGTGAAGATCGCTGGTCTTCAAACATTGTCTTCAATATCTTCGATTTAAATCGTCGTATAATTATTTGAAATGAGACTGAACTCGGTCTTTTCAAATAATTCTCAAATATATATAATTTAAATCATTTCATATCATTAATATTATTTTATAACGATTTATCGCTATTTTTATTTATATAAAAATAGTCCAATTTAATTTGACGATGCTTCGGGTCAATAGGCGGCCCTGACGCTGTCATTACCCAAATTTGATTTACACATTTCTCGAAATTTAACCATTGCATTTTAACAATTTTTATATTGTTGGAAAGATCTTCCCAAAGCGGACCAAACGGTTTTAGTTTTGGGAAAATTCGACGGTCGGATCTTTCAGTATAATCCTTTAATTTTATTATTCCAAAACGCAAACCACCGCACGCGATTCATTTATTTTTAATTTATATTTATATATATGAAAATATATATAAATATAAATCATTCGACGATTCCACTAACATGTTTAACATGCCAAGTAAAAGAATGTTTTATTTTGCATAACCATTTAAATGTTTCTAATGATAAATAAAAAGAGATATTGTATTTGCATACAAATTCCTATATTTTCTAATAACAAATAAAAAAGGGATTTTTGTTTGCATGCATTTCCAATGTTTTCTAATGTCAAATAAAAATGTATTTGATTTTCATACATTTCTACATGTTTCTAATGTCAAATAAATATGTATTTTATTTGCATACATTTCTACATGTTTCTAATGTCAAATAAATATGTATTTTATTTTCATACATTTCTACATGTTTCTAATGTCAAATAAATATGTATTTTATTTGCATACATGTTCTATTCTTCTAATGACAAAATAAAAAGATAATTTTGTTGACATGACATGTTTCATAATACTAACGACAAAATAAAAGACAATTTTGTTGTATGTGACATTTTTACAATTCTAGCGACAAAATAAAAGACAATTTTGTTATATGTACATGTTTTTAATTTTAGCGACAAAATAAAAGACAATTTTGTTATATATGACATGTGTACAGTTTTGTTATATGTGACATGTTTACAATTCTAGCAACAAAATAAAAGATATTTTTGTTATATGTACAGTTTTTTTTTAAGCAATCGTTAATGACGTCCTCCCTTCCTTCTTCTCCTCCGCTTCTTTCTAAATATCCTTCTAAATATATGTCCTTTCTCTTCCCTCGTTCTGTTCCTGCTTCGTCTTCTTCTCCTCGTCATCCTTCTTTCGCTCCTTCTTCCATTATCCCATCGCTTAAACATGCTTGGTCAACTAATCCTCGCTCTGTTTGCTTTGATGCTCCTCGTTCGTCCTCTCGTGCCTCATCTTTTCGTCCTCCTTCTTTTCGTGCTTCTTCTTCCCATAACCATATTTCTTCTCGTGTTGATTTTCCTCAATCGGATAAAGGTCCTGTGTCAGCTCATCCTCGTCCTCTTCTTCCTCGCTCCTCCTTGCAGTCCTCATCTAATCGTTTTTCAGTTCTTTCTGATCATCAAACTGTGACTCCATCGATGTCCTACGCTCAAGTGGCGGCATTGCAACCATCATCGCCACCCAACCCTCCGCCCAGAAAGAAATTTAAGCCACCTTTGACGAAGTTTGTCTTGGCTTTTCAAACTGTGGCTCAATTGAAAAAAGAGAAGAAATGTTTGAAATGTGCATGCAAGGGTCATGTGGCAAACGCATGCAGAGACCCAAAAATTTGTTTCAAATGCGGTTCGTTTGGTCACTCAGTGCAATGTTGCCCAAGGAAAAACTATTATGTTGGAAGCTCCTCGTCTTCTGTTAATGTAGCCAACAGTAATAAAAGTAATTATCACGCGCGCTGGGTCCCAAAACAAATCAATTACTCTGCAAATGCTGATTGTCACCCATTGCTTCGCAATGCCAGCCGTCAATAGAATTACCATGGAAAATCTAATATTAATAAATCATCTAAGCTTAATTCACTTCACTCTCCAACTCAATCTCCTCAGTGTTCATTTTCAAAAAAAAAATTCTTCAGTTTAATGGACTCTACCAAATGTATTGTTGCCAAAACTATAACTGGAAAATGGAGTATAAAAACTTTGCATCATGCCCTAGAAGTCAACCTTGAATATGACATGTGGCCGATGACGATCATCTCTAACAGCTCCTTCTTGATACACCGTCCTACTTATGGCAAAAGGGATCATGCATTATTCCTTAAAATCCTAACCAAACCTGGAGCTGTAGTTTGTTTAGAAGCATGATAAGAAGAAGTGTTTGAACTAGAACCTATGTTGGAGCATGAATCATGGGCTAAGGTGGAAGGATTTCCTGAATTCTTAAAGTATAACAATGAGGCTGTAAAGGAAATCCTAAAACCTATGGGTGGAGTCTTAGCAGCTGATGATTGCGACTGGTGCCACTTCGATCATAGAGAATTCTTGGTAAGCTACAATTTTTTGAAGGTATAGTCTTAAGGAATGAATTTGCAGCCCGATTCAACAACAAAGTGCATATCATTAAAGTTCGGTGCTGTAAGCATGAACACCTAGGCATTAGACCAGAACTTATCTTTATTGGTAATGATGAGGAGCAAGTGGTTCCATGTATCCATAATTATCAAGATTCAAGTACGGAGAATCGAATAGACGCCGTGATTGAAGAGGCAGTGATGCTACCTCCATTTCCCTCTGTTTTTAGGGAGATAAATGAAAACCATAACTTTCCAGAATTTGATGATCAAGAGATGGATTTTAATGATCATAACGAAGTGAATCAAGATCTTCATTATGATCAGAATCTGAATTTGCAGGATGACCAGAATCCACCTTTTAATCAGATCATCCCCTATGGTAATGATTTTCCTATGCTACCCATTCAATCTATCCCTTTTGACATCAACTCTATTCCGCTGCCGCAATCTCCTCCTCATCAACCATGGACTGACGACAATGATTGGCCTCAATTTCTCTCTCCCATTTTTGTGCGTCGTAGTGGGAGACGCAATAATCCTGAAGTAACAGGTAGTTTCCTTACTCCTGTTGTTTTTTCCTCTTCTAATAAATGTTTGAACAAAAAGATGTCTAGCTGCATGGGAGTGAAATTACGTGACACACATTATAAAGCCATGCAGGCTTTAGAACAAGAGCGTATTAATAGACATCAATGAAAGTTGTCACTTGGAATGTACGGGGATTGGGGGAACCATTCAAAATGTCATGCTATTAATCTAGTTTTGTCCCCACTTAAATTAGATATTCTTTTCCTTCAAGAAACCAAACTCTTTGAACCTTCTAATTATCACTTTAGTTTAATTGGTGGCTCCTTTTTGAGGGGGTGGACTTATGTTAATGCAACTGAAACCAGAGGTGGTCTTATTACTGCATGGAATGATTCTGTATGGTCATTATACCAAACTTTTCCATCTCAATCTGCTTTACATGTTGCTCTCAGACACATTCCCTCTATTACTATCTACTTCTTTTCCAATGTTTATGGTCCTCAGAACTCAAATGAAAGATTTTCTCTTTGGGAGCATTGTAATCAGATGGCTAACATTTTTCTGGGTCCTTGGGTGATTGGGGGGGGGGGGGTTTCAACACTGTTAGATACTTTAATGAGAGAAAATCTGGTTCCTTATCATCAGACTCAGATGCTTTCAATTCTTTTACTTCAATTGTTGCCTTTTTGACCCCCCCTATATGTAATAGATCTTTCACTTGGTCAAGTCACAGAATGAATCCTTCTCTTGCTAAACTTGACAGATTTCTGTTTAATGTAGCCTGGGAAGAAATTCATCCCCTACCTTTGTTTCTTGGTCTTGCTTCTATCATCTTTGACCATTGCCCGATTGTTCTTGATTCGGGTTCCCTCCCTTATTCCAAGCATTCATTTAGATTTGAGAGATTATGGTTACTAGAACCAACTTTTAAGGAGTTCATTCAAAAGGCTTGGGATTATCCTATTCAATCTCAATCAGCTATCCATAATGTTGTCCTTAAATTGAGATCTTTGAGAAAATTGATAAAACCATGGGCCAAAATAGTTTGGGGGTCTATTCGTACCCGCATTTCTAATATTCAAGATGCTATTCTAGATCTCAATATCCTAGAAGAATCTCGTCCTCTCAATGAGGAGGAAACTGTCTCTTTAAAAAATCTGGAGTCTGAATTGGATAGATTGTTTAAACAAGAAGAAATTGGTTGGAAACAGAGATCTAAGGCTAAATGGTTAAAAGAAGGAGATAGAAATTCAGCTTACTTTCATAGAATTGCAAATTGAAGAAGACGTGCTTCCTGCATTCTGGAAATATCTCATGAAAATCAAATCTATTCGAATCCTGACAATATTCTTCTCCTTTTTTCAAACTATTATCGATCAATTCTTGGAAAATCGTCCTCTGAGTCCCCTCTTATTGATTGTTATTCTCTTTATCCTTCTCCAACTTCTACTTCTATTGACCAACCTTTCTCTGAAAATGAAGTTTGGGCTGCTTTAAGTGACATGAATGATGACAAAACCCCTGGGCCTGATGGATTTGGGCCTTCATTTTTTAAATCTTTTTGGGCCATTGTGAAAACAGATATCATGGCTATGTGCAATGATTTTTATGAAATCCCTAGCCACATACCTCGGCTAAATTATGCTAATATTGTGCTTCTCCCTAAATTCTCTGGTGCTAGCTCTCTTTCTGATTTCCGTCCCATCAGTTTGCTCAACACCACTTTTAAGATTATCACCAAAACTCTTGCGAATCGCCTTCAATCCGTTATCTCTGATCTTGTCGGAGCTGAGCAATCAGCTTTCATTCTTGGATGCAACATTTTCGATTGTATTGCAGCTACTCAAGAGGTAATCTCTTATTGTTACAATTCTAAAACACCTGGTGTACTCCTCAAGTTAGATTTTTCAAAAGCATTTGACTCTATTAATTGGGAATTTATTTTGCAAATGTTCAAACACAGAGGATTCTCTCAATGTTGGTGTAATTGGATTGATTGTATTCTTAGGACAAGTCATTCATCGATTTCGATCAATGGCAATATTGGGAGTTTATTTAAATCCAACAGGGGTTTGAGGCAGGAAGATCCCTTATCTCCCCTCATATTTGTGTTGGTTGCGGATGTATTCAATCAAATGATCAAAAGAGTAATAGCCAACAATTTCTTTGATGGGATTCGTCTTCCAAATTCCTCTTTAATTTCTTCAAACCTCCAATTTGCAGATGACACAATTATCTTTTCATCTCCTGATTTGAATCATATTCATTGTCTTAAAGTTGTGCTTTATATTTTTGAACTCATTTCTGGTTTGTCTATTAACTTTTCCAAAAGTTCAATCATAATGTTAGGCAATACTGATCATCTTGGCCCTTCAATTTCATCCATTTTAAACTGCTCGATTCACAGGTTCCCCATTCAGTATTTAGGAATTCCCCTAAGACCCTCTAACCTTCATAAATCTGATTGGTTGCCTCCCATTCATAAAATTGTGCAGAGATTATCTTCCTGGAAAGCTAATACCTTATCCTCTGTTGGTCGGTTAGTGTTGGTTAAAGCTGTATTATCTGCTTTACCAACATATTGGATGACTATTCATAAACTCCCTAAATGGGTAGTTTCAAAAATTGACTCAATTAGAAGTTCTTTTCTATGGAATGGCAATAACTCAAGAAACTGGTCAACTGGAAAACTGTTTGCTTAAATATTAATCAGGGGGGTTTGAGCATTATTAACCTTTCTAACTTCAATATGGCTCTTCTATCAAAATGGTTATGGCGTGCAGTTACTCCTGGTTCTTTCTTATGGAAAGATTGGGTCCTTACTCTCTACTATTCCAATAATTCTCATTTAGTCTTGCATTCTCTTCCTCCTGTTAAGCCTTCTCCCTTCTGGTCTGGGGTTTTATCTTGTATTCCTCACATTAAAAATCTGTTTCATGTCAATCTGGGAAATGGTGAATCTTGTTTATTCTGATATGATATTTGGCATGGACATATTCCCCTTTTTCAGGCTTTTTCCTCCTTTTTCCTTTCATTTCCAATGAAATTTCCTCTGTAGCTAATCTGTTGCGTATTGGTCCCTCATCTCTGTTCCCTTCAACCTTTTTTAATGCAAGAGTACTAGATAATTTGCTTCTCGCTGCAAACCTGATCTCTCACACACAACCTTCCCTCTCTCCTGATTGCTATTTTTGGGCTTTATCACCAAAGAGAGGTTTTTTTGTTGCTTCAGTGTATAATTATTTGAATTTCTCTGGAAGGTTATTCTCTTTTTCTAGAATCTGGAAAATTCCTCTTCCTCCAAAGGTTCTTTTCTTCAACTGGTGTTTGATTCATGGCAAAATCAATACAAGAGCTAAATTGTATAGACTTAACTTGATTGAGGATTCTCGTTATGCTCTTTGCTCTAACCATATGGAGACTATTGATCATCTTCTCTTTGATTGTGAATACACTTTCCCTGTTATAGCAGCCACTGGTTCCTATCTGCTTGGTTTTGTTCCTGAAATTCATTCAGTGTTTGATCATTGGGAGTTTAATGATGCAAATGTTGTACTGGGCTCCTTTTTAGCAATATTTTGTTGGGGTATTTGGAAAGAAAGGAACGCTGTGATATTTAATAAACCTCTGAAGAGATTTAAGGGATTATGCAATCTTATAATATTCTGTTTTAACTCTTGGTCAGGACTAGCTTCTTCCTCTGCCATCTTCATGCTTGCTCTGCCAGTAAACAATAGTCCAGTGGAGTCTGTGGGTTCTAACCACGGCGATTCAAGTCCGGATTTGCAGTAATTTGTACATGGTCGTTTGTGTTAGCATGTTATTATGCTATGTCTTCTTTTGGCTTATGCATAATCTGCATATTTCTCTATCTGCGTTTTGGGGTGTTCCGGCTTCTGATGTAATGTTTGTTTTGGTTTGAACTATTGTATAATTACCACTCTTATGTAATCGGTAAATGGGCCACCAGTTGGGCTTGTCAACTAGGCTATATATATTTTAATATTATGTTTAATCGGGTGTGTAGTTTCGCACTACACATCCGTCCTACTCAAAAAATATGTACATGTTTTTAATTCTATTTTTTTACATAACAAATAAAAAGGAATATTTTTATTTGTATACCATTTCAATGTTTAAATTGACAAATAAAAATGACTATTCTTACTTGTACACAAATTCAATGTTTAACTCGATAAATAAAAATGACTACTTTTACTTGTTGACAATTCTATTTCAACAAAACAAATAAAAATGATTCTTTTATTTTGTTGACAATTCTATTTCAACAAAACAAATAAAAATGATACTTTTATTTTGTTGACAATTCTATTTCAACAAAACAAATAAAAATGATTCTTTTATTTTGTTGACAATTCTATTTCAACAAAACAAATAAAATTGATTCTTTTATTTTGTTGACAATTCTATTTCAACAAAACAAATAAAAATGATTCTTTTATTTTCACAATTCTAATTCAACAAAATATTCCATCAAATCAACAGATCACCATAACAGCATCAATCAATCCAAATCAAATCGTGTACAACAACAACTGAATTTAACAGCGTATTTGTAGAAATTTCTAAACACGATAATAATTAATTAATTTTTAATTTTTTAAAAAGAAATCTCACTGTGATTTTGAATTCTGTACAATTCAGAATTGAATCTTCCCCAAATTCTGATTTGCTCCAAATTTGTTGTAGTCTGTTCCGAAATGTAGATCTCGAATTTACGGTCCCAACGGTTATGAAATTGTCCAATTCTGTATACGTATGAATAAGATATGAATTTATTTGTGCAAATAATATTTTTAATTAATTAAATAAATAATTTAATTAGAAATTACCCTTCTTCCTCCTTTCAGATTAAAAGCCGACGTGAATTCAAAGTTGTTCAATACTAGGTTAAGGTTCTTCGTCCAAGCCGTGGAGCTTCGTCATAATCCGACTACACCACGTCGAAGAGGGGAGAGGCGCACTCAAGGGGGCCCCACGTAGTGAAGTTCGATCTGGCCTAGAGGGTGCGGCGACGGTGCAAACGACGGGGTTTGGAGCTCTGGTTCGATCGGAATACGTGATGGTAGAGGATGTTGTCTGTACGGATGTGGAGAGGGGAACAATCTCTACAAAAACTTCGATTGGAGTGAGAGATTTTGTTGAATGGATTGGGATTTATTGGAGGGAGAAGGTTCGAACAATATTGGCCATGGAAATCAGGTGGTGGCGACAACTGTATAGTTTAGGGTTTAGGTTAATGTAAATTTATAATAAAATATTATTAAATTCTCTAGTTTACATAAAAACCCGATAATTCCTAATAGCTCCAAATTCAGCCCAACAAATGTTGTCCCTACCAAATACTCCCATTTCGAACACAATGGACTAGGTCTCGTCAGCCCATTAGATCGTCTCAGCCCACTTTTCTTTAAAATAAAATATAAATCAATTAATTATTTAGTTTGATCTTATATTTTAATTTACCGGGGCCACATACAAACTCTAAAAATTCCCGAAAAATAATTCTAGCTATGTTTTGACGATACGGTCCCAACAAAATTAATTTCGTCGAATTTGGAGACTGTTTGAAAAATGTCCTTTTTAACGGTCGATCAAATTCAACCGAAATTATCGAACACAGTTTAATTTACCACGCTCATGTATTAATTCCAAAAATTATGGCGAATTAAACTTAGCAATAATTTGACATTCCGGATCCCACAAAAATGGTTTCGTTGAAAACGGAGGTCGTTTATAAAATGACTAATCTAAATAGCTTTAATATTATTTAAAAATGGAATTATTAAATTTTGGCACATTTTCTAACAAAATTTCTCAAAATAAAATTTTTAAATTGGTTCTGATTTTCCGGGTTGTTATAGATTGTGTATGGACGTCAATATGTGGAAGGCAACTTTTATTTTCTTTTGATAGAATGACTCAAAATTTACATTGTGAAAATCAAGGAAACGAGTTACATGAAGTGGAATTTGACATGGTTGTGAGAGACAGAACAAGCCACATGTTCCTAAATGATAATATGACGGAGTAAGAATCACGGAGTTGCGACCCAAGTCTAGAATCCTTAACCATGCTCTAATGAAAACAATAGCCCCACGCATAGGAAGTTATGAGTTAGTATATGAGAATAACTTTAAAACTTTATATGCATTCGTGTGAATTGGATTTGACTGCTACTTGATGAATTTATCACATTTAACCAAGGGAGAATGAATGCCATTTATTATGGCGAGTACACATGTGGCTACTTATGAACCGAGAAATACCCATGCCCGAATCGGAATACCCTATAGTCGGTGTCATCAATGCTAAGACAATAAGCCTTATGAAGTTGCCAAAAGGTATTCCTCCTTGGTTTATGGCTTATGAAGATTGGTTGCAGCAAGATGCCTGTCCAACCACATCGAACCTCCCAATCTCCAACACAAGCTACTAGACCAAGTCATCAAACTCGATCTACTACTACTCGATTGAAAGATAAAATTGTAATTTCTGATCCCGCCTAAGGTCCTCACGAATATATGGCAATATTCTGCAAAAACCAACAAGTATTAGATTCTCATATAAAATATGCGGATAAGAAGTTAAACAAGATCAAGGGTTTCTTTATCGTTTTATGAGATGCAATTTCATGCTCATCTAGTGCTTCCATAGTTATACATCGTGACCCCTGTAAGCATCCTGTGCCAAAATTTACATGGTCAACATCTGATGAACAAGAACGCAGCGACAAAAGCAGTAATGGAGCAAACAGAGGAGGAGGTGCTAGTTCTCGAAGTGCCAAGGGTAAGGAGAAGGAGGTTGATAAGTAATTTATTTTTAGGTAGGTAAGTATGGTGATTTATTTAATAGGTATCTTTTGCTACTTGGACTTCAGTTCTATACTAAACTATTTTTATTTGAAGTAGCTTGTATATAAATAGCCAAATGAGGTAGTTAAATCAATTTGCAATAGTATGTAATTAGCTATCTGTGACATGCTTTGCATATGTAATGGTAATGTTTTGCTTTACTATGACTTGTCCATTTTTTCGATGACAAAGGAGAAGAAATAATTTTTATACTAGCCATTTCATGCAGGAAAATATATGTTGCCATATATTCAGATAGAATAAGTATAAAATTTATAAATTATATATCGTTGTATATTGCATCTTCAATTACAGATTATCATCACTCAAAAAGGGGAAGAATGTTGAAACATGGTTTTGATTCATGACAAGGAACTTATCTATCAACAAAAAGATACGACGACAATTAAAGTGATAAAAAGAGGATTACACGTCTTGATGTAAACTACAATGAAGACAATACTTCGAACTGATGCTTAGTTCTATATCTTTAGAGTATTTGAGTCTTAGAAGTGTATTATTATTAAAATACATCCTCAAGTTTTTTATATCACAACACATCTTATTATCTGATCCTCTTACATGTATATGTGTACTATGCACATTAACCTAGTTCAGTCGACCGAAATGTACAGTCGACTGACCTATTAAAAAGTGCATAGTGCGCACATATGAGCATGAAGAGATGAACTTCAGTCGACTGGCTTAGAAATTCAGTCAACCGAACTGACTCTAACTGTCATATTTCTGAAGAGTCACTTCTATTCATGAAGAGTTATGATCTTCCATAAAAGATACGGATGCTTTTATTTGATCAAATCTCTTCATAAATGGTTGTAACCTTTTTACTACTATATAAATATGTTTTATTCACAATCAAAATCATCTTTCTGACTTATCTAATATTATATTTCTGAATCTATTGTAAATACTCTCTATATTCTATCAATGCATTCGTAGACTTAAAATTTGCTTGAATTCGTACTTCAATTCTTATCTCTGAGCAAAACTTTCCTTTCCTCCTTTCTCTGTGTTTGCGGTCACGTTAAAAATTGGTCGGCCTTGCCAAAAAATACTTTCTTTTTTATCTTCACATACACGATATATACATACTTGAGGAGAAGATTATAGGAAGGGGTGTACTTTCAATGACAAGTCTGTGTTATTAAGAACAAGAACAACAAAAATTATCTTATGTATTTTGTGTTGTTAGATACAACAATCTCCCCCCTTTTGATGATGACAAACATAAAATCAGATTTTGAATATAATATTATGATAAATGTGTTTGACAGTGAATTTTTAAACTCCCCCTATTTGAATGCTCCTCCTACAACAAAACTCGCCTTAAATATGTGCATGAGTGAAAAACAGTAATTAACACTACAATATTAAAATATTCAAAGAGTACCCACTCGTCGATCAAAATCTTAACCCATTCTCCCCTTTTGTTATCATCAAAAGGATACATAAATTAAAACAGTGATAGAAATTTGACTAAAAATATAATGTCAGCTTAAGAGAAAGAACGATCATCATAAATTTCAATTGATCAAACTAAAATCATAATATTCTAAGAACTAGTGACAAATTTCACATTGTAGAATGAATGATTTATGATGAAATTTATACAAATGGAGAGAGTTTAAAAAATATATGATTTCCAATTATTTTCAAAAGAAATTTTATAAAATGAGCACAAAAACAGTGCTGGATTAGGACTACAATTGTAAATTCAATTTAAGTGACACAATCAAATAATCTCAAATCCCAATAACTATTAATCAAAAAATCATAATATTTCATAAAATATTAATACATTTCGCAGATTAGAAAAATGGATTGATAAACTGGTTTTTATACATCAAGGAGAAATTAATATAAAAATTTATTTATTGCAAATTATTTTCTTTATTTCTCTTTTTATTTAAGAGCACACTAAGCATGCATAGCCTGATCTTGGATTTAAAATAAGATCAGTTACAGCTTAAATATAAGTAATCTCATAACCGTGCATGACCAGAGCTAGGATTTTTAAATGAAGTTAGAGAAACACTTATGAATATTACATTTTTGTTATTTTCTGGTTCAAAAGAAAAACTCAATATTTAAAACCAGTATGGATGATAGAAATATGGTAGATACAGAAATGATTGTGAAATTAATTTCAGAATTAATTATATTATGAAATATGCTCAACTGTACCGGGATTCTTGAAAATTTTCAGTTATCACTAATTTTGAAGAATAATATAATCATAATTCCATCACAAATATTTCCACTATTTATTTAAGATGATTTTAAAAATATTAAACTCTCCACATTAATACAAAATCATGATGTATGATAGAATGATGACAGAAATAGAAGATGGTCATGAAATTAGCCCCAACTCAAAGATATTATAAGAACCATTCAATCATCATGAAAATTTAAATAAAATCTTCTCATGTTGTGAAATATGCTGTAGTCAAACTCATCACAGTTTCAAAATCTGATAATAATTTTGATGAATTATTTATACAGTTCAATTTGGTTATTGATTTCAATTTCTGAATAAATAATCAATAAATGATTTTAAAATTGAAAAATCAATTACAAGAGGGAATTCAGAAAGATCTATACAAAACAAGAGGAATTTTAAAAAAAATACAAGATGAGAACCAGATCAATAAAAAATTCAGCACTTCTAAACTGATACCACTTGTTGTCTCCATCAATGAGAGTTTTAATATGACACTGGTGGCTAACAAGGGTATCTCAGACAACGGTATTCAATCACAAAGCCCAAGCAGATAAATCAATTACATCAATCAGAGCAGCAAACAATTTTAACCAAAAAAAAAACAAGCAGTCATTAAAACATTTTCAAAAACGATTCCTTTTTATCAGAGCAGAAAATTTCAATCTCAGAACACGTTTCACAAGAGAGTTTTCAAAGAAATTACAACAAGTCCAAGAAGACAAATCATGATCCAAGTTTTAAGGAAACGGTTTATTTGAAATCACTTGAAGGGATATTAAAACTTCAAGATTCAATGAATCGATCACACTAGATTCAAATCCAAGAAGTGTGTGTGAGATTCAAGATATTAAACAATATTCAAATGATTTCAAACAAAACAATATCCAAGTAAATTATCATGATTCCTGAAGGAATTTCAGAATGTATGTAACACCCCACCTCCACCACGGTGGCTCTTGCAAGCACTCTGACTTTGGAGGGGCGTTTGAATCGGGTAAACATGCATAATGATATATCAAGGCAGAACAAGAACATATGTATATATGTAAACAGAGTAAATAACATAGATAAAACAGCGGAAGATTTCAAAACATTTCAAAACAAGTCTGGTACAACATAGCTTTCCAAATAAACAAGTCTAGATAAAACAACATCAACTGAAAAACTGAAATAAATAAGTGCTATCCCCAATTAAGTGGTAACCATAGCTAGCTTCATGTCGAAACCGTACATGAGCTGAAATCCCACAAGCAAGCAATCCGAAATCCAAGCTAAGCTCCAGTATTCCCTCCCTGAGAACCTGGGGGGGAACGGAAGAAAAGAGGCGAAAGAAAACAGGTCAGTCAAAAAGACTGAGTAAGCCCTACTACAATCAATGTAAACTGATAAAGTTAACTGGCATGAGAAGCAGGTATGATCATAAGGATAACAACATACTAGCATGATGATTAACTAACAAGGTAGATAAAGGTGTCATCGCATAATCAGGATTAAGGTTTTGCACCACAGGTGTACTAGCAAACTAACATGACTTGAATAAACAAGTATTGATCCCTTGGCCCAAGCTTTGGCCCAATAACATGAAATGACCCTAATACAAGGTCCAACCAAATGGTCTAGTCGATCGGCTCCCTAAGCCTAACTCGTCACGTGTTGGTGTCAATACGGCCCAATCATAATTGTAGCCGAACTGTGCCGGGTCCACCCTTCGGGTGTATCAAGCCCTAGGGTGTCAACCCCTGGACACCATGAACATGAGTGAACAGTCCCGATCTACTGGTACCCGTGCATGTTTTCTCCGGCTACGGACTATGTGCACGACCAGAGTCCGCCCGGAACTACACCGGCGTACCCTCTGCCGTCGCTTTTGGTCACTTACCTCCAGTCCAGTAATCGTGCCCCCACCCTAGCCTAGTCCCTAGGGTCATGATGATACTAACTTGGGATTACTGCTGGAGTGGGCCCCCATTGCTAGGATTTTTCTAGTGGGTTAAGTACGGTTTAACCCTCTTGCTAATCCTGGATTAACTTGGTTAAGTGTAACGATGAGCTCACGACTTAACCCCGATTAATCTACCAAGCCCAAATTGGTTAAGTATTAAGTGGACCATGACTTAACCCTAATCACGAGGCATTAATTAATTTAATGCGCCTTAACCTCTCACATTAGACCTTGTTGTGGTTACTAGTTAAGCCGGGCGGGTCCGGGTAGCTTTACACCACAACTTGGTCTAACCTCGGGTTCAAGGTACAACATGACCAACTTCTCACATTGGGTCCTATTGTTTGTAGTAACTAGTTAAGCCGGTCGGTTCCGGGTAGGTTTACGCTACAAACTCAACCCAACCTCGAGTTGGCTACACTTATCTTTTCTAAGTGTCATGTCCATCATGTTTCCAAAACATGTTACAAGTTTTCAAGCAATTGGGTAGACCTAACTTAATAGGTAAATTCCCAATGGGTAGACCTAACTTAATAGGTAAATTCCCAAGCTTATGTTTTATGTCTTTTAAGTTTACCCAACCCCAAACGCAATCCCATCGCTTACATATCGCAATAGCGCATAAAGGATAGAAAGAGGGAACTTGGCATAATCATGACATAAAGGTATTGAAGCCACAAGTTCAACATGGTGGCATATGAAATGTTCATGTGCTCATATACTTGCATATTACATATTTTGGCCTCAAAAGCATGCATAAAACCAACTTAGCATTTTGGTAATACATGGTGATAAATGACATGTAGAAATGGCCATAAGTTCGCATTTAGCCTCACATGCAAGTTATCATAAGAGATATGATAACTTACATGTTGCCAAAATGCAACCTTTGGCATAAAGCTTGAAGCTTTATGTTCATAAACCCAAGATAAGCTTGCATAACATGATAGCATGAATAAAATGTTCAACCCAAACTTGCATAGCATAACTTGCATATCATATGACAACTTGCATATCAAACTTGCATAACATAACTTGCATATCATATGACAACTTGCATATCAAACTTGCATGACATAACTTGATGAACTTGCATATCACATCATAACATACTTGCATAACATGATAAACTTACATTTCATAACATAGTAAACTCGCATATAAACTTGCATATCATACATTTAACTTCAAAGTTTAAGTATGAAAGTAGAATAGGGCTTACAATGATTAAGAAGTCACAAAAATATGACAAAGCCCTTATTAAACCCAAAATGCAAGCCAAAATGATCAAAAACTCTTCCTTTATGATGCTAATATAAGAACTTGACTTGAATGCAAGCTAATGATGATCATACAAGTCTAAAAACACTTGTATGCATGGAAAATCTCATAAAAATTTGTTTAGGAATTTTATGAAGAGAGTGGAGGCCATGAGAGGATTGATTTTGCCATAGTTTAGTTGCTAGAATGAATAATGATGATTTAGGGTAGGTTAGGGTCTTAATTATAGATTAGGCAAGTGTTTTAGGCCATAGGATTAAACCTAGATTCAATCCAAGCCATCAAAGCATGTCTTGGGGAAGAAGTCAAGTGTAGGAACCATATAGGGCCTTTAGATTAAAGATGAACCATGAGAACCATCCAAATGCAAAATCTGCATTTGAGCGAATCGGCCCACGGGTTGACAGCCAAACACCCTGGATTAACCCCTAGTCGACCCAGCGGGCTCGGGTCGACCTCAAAAATCGGCCGGTTCGGTTATTCCCCTCTCCCAATTCGCTATTTTGAACATTTTTGCATATTTATTTATTTAATTTTCAATTATATATATATATATATATCAATATATATATATTTCTCTGCGCAACCCATTTCACTTAATTAAGTATACTTTAATTTGGGAATTTTTCGTGAAACTTCGCGAGGCCATATCTTGGTCATACGGACTCCGATTTTCGAAAACTCGGACTCTATTTCGCGTATTTTTCCGAGACGAACGCAATGGCATAGCCCGTTTCCCTTGATTCAGATTTTACAGTTTAATTATGCCTCCATTTATGTTATAACATGTTATTCAAAAATACGGGTTGTTACAATGTAGCACAAGAATCTATGCCAAAAAAATCAATTCAAAGTAGTTAAGCCAATCAAAGTTTTCCTGAATCTTTTGTCAGAGCACCAAAATAATGAATTTCAAACAAAGATTTTCAAAGAAAAATCAGATTATTTGCATCAAGCCTAAGAGATGATTCATGATCTAAAATTAGAGACTGATCATTTGAAATCACTTGAAGGGATGTGAAATTTCAAGATTTAAAGAATAGATCACACTAGATTATAAATTTCAAATTCAAGATGTGTGTGAGATTCAAGAAATCAAAATTTTCAAATGATTTCAAACAATCAAATATTCAAGCTAAATGATCATGAAATAATAGTGAGTTTCAAGACCAGTTTTCCAAAGAATTTTTCACAATTGCTTCTGACAAACACAAGAGATTTTTTTTAGAATATTTACATCAAGCTTGAGAGATATTCATGATCCAAAGTTAAAATGGTGTGGCGACCCGAAATTCCCCGTAAAGGAAAGCCCGGATTGCTTCGAGAAAACGACAAATCAGAAGACAAACAGAAGAACATTTCATTGCTTATTACAACAATTCCATCAGAATACAAGAATATAACAGAGTATGAATGAATATTACATAGAAAATATCAGAGATTTAAATTACATTTAAATATATAGCAACGAAAAAACAATACAAAGCACAACTGAAAACAGATACACGGATACAGAGCTTTCCGAATATCGCTTCAGCTGTAAACCAGGATCCTGTGAATATAAATCTGCAAAACCAAAACTACTAGCTGCCTGTGTGGAAAATAAGGGCACCCAGAGTTTAGGTTAAAACAATAAACTCCAGGTCAGTCATGTGACTGGTGTGAGAACTAAAATAGTTATTAGCCTTTATTTTAAAGTTAGGTACATCGAGGGACCACGCCGTATAACACGGAACGGGTTTCCTCCCAAGAATACCAGTGCATAAAACAAACAGCGCAATGCTAAATAAAGAACAATGAAGCTATTATAAGACCAGGTCCCATCACACAATGCAACGCAATCCGAAGGATAGGGTTTTACCTTATAATAGCCAAATAATGCTTGATACGCGAAATTTAATCTTTTATTATTACTATAAGTGAAGAAAACAACTTCAAATATAAATGTATCAATCATAGGCAGCATAAATGTCCCATACCACTATGTCGCCATATATAGTATACAATCAAAACTAAAAAATGTCGTATTTGGAAATTGGATTTCTATCATGGTGGCTCTTGATTCGAAAGATCGATCTCGTAGTACAATCCACAACGGCTTACGTCTCAGCGAGAGAAAATACCGTAATGCACATCCGCACTTTTGGGAAATCGAGTATCACTGCGGCTTACGTCCGGGCGAGAGAAAACACCGCTTACTCTATCCCTCAGGGAATCGGGGGGTGCGCCATATCCCTCACCTCGGTCGACCGAATCCACGACACCATGAAGGTGCCCATCCTCTAAAAAGCATACTGATCTAACCATCAGTTTACCACCATACTGGGGTGTGAGGCTCGCGAATTAACGCTACACAAAGCCATGCTATATTAAAGCTGCGCTTTGATCATCATCCACTAAGCTTTGCTTTTCAACAAAAGTTTGGATCACTGCATCTCAGCATGCCACACTATCAATCCATAATGTACCACTGATTTCTGTCGATATATAACCTCTGAGCTCGTACGTCTCAGAGAAGGGTGTTAAGCAAGAGAATAAATTCTTCGCCACCAAATGAATATATATTTAGCAGAGATCAACGAATACAGTATAAAGGAACACAATATCAGATACACCATCCACTTACAAGTCCGTTCTGGTCTGAATGAAACCGGAGGCACCTTATTCCTCGCATATTCGTACAATCAACAAGTACGTCCGGACGGCTACCACTTTAGCCCCCTTCAAGGTAGCTACTCCCATCGTGAGAATCAGTAGCACCCATCTATTCGATGTGAAGATCGTCGGTCTTGCACCGTCTTCAATCTCTTCGACTTACCGTCGAATCAATTATTCATAATGGGTTAAACCCGGCCTTTCTGAACAACTCGCGTATCTTATAATCAAGTGCTATAACAATACATCATACGCCTCATTCCAATCCAGAATATTCTTTTATTCAAATATTCTCTTCCTTTGGGAAAGGTTCCCATTAGTTTTATCAAAGATAAATTATTTAAATTTATTCTTTAATCATCCTTTGGATATTAAACCATGTTAAGGTTTTCCAAACTAGTCGGGATTAGCGAACCACACTGAAGTAATCATTTATTTTATTTCCCAATCCCAATCTATTCATCCCATGGAGCAAAACTGGTAATACTCCATATCTAACACCACGGTGTTATCGGTAAATTTAATTACCATTTCACGTTCAAACCAAATTAAAGATTTAACTATCGCTAGGAGTAAAACTGGCGATACTCCACTCTCGATCATTTCCAAATTTGATAATTTATATTAAAAATTCATATTTCAATATAATTAAAGATTCAATAAAACTCCACTTAGTTTTAATCTTCCCAAAAATCAATATTAATGATTATTTAACTTTGGAAACACAAACATGTCACATCGACAATCTACACCGTATAATTGATTTCTGCCGATACATAACCTCTGAGCTCGTACGTCTCAGAAAAGGGCGTTAAGCAAGAGAATAAATTCTCCGCCGCCGAACAAATATATATTTAGCAGAGATCAACCACACAGTTCGAAATACAACGACAGACAAGCAATCCTGTCTTTTGCTGGGTTAAAGAACTAATGTCATTTAAAACGCAGTTCATGACAAACCCAAATCACATTCCATTTCATGGAATCTTCGCGGAAAAACAAATCAATATATAATCGATATCAATTTCCGTATCCGACTAATAGCATAAATGGAATAACGGCAAAGCCTTTTAAATTCCATATGTATTACCAGTCTTCCTCCACAGAAGTTCACTTCGATTATTATCAAATCGAATTCCATTCAATTCCAATTTAATATATTAAATTGGAAAACGTTACTTTGGAAAATTCCCGTTAAATCTTAATAAAAAGATTTATAAATTCCAAATCACATTTCATTGTAAATCAGGTTAAATAAAAAATGTTAGTAAAACACAGTTCACAACAAAACCAATTCACATTCCATTTTTAATTGGGCTAAAGAACAAATGTTATTTAAAACACCGTTCATAATAAACCCGAAATCCCATTCTTTTATTCCATTCCAATTAAATATTAATTAATTGGAAAACTTCATTAAATCAAAATAAAAAGATTTATTCTTTCCTCAAATGGGTTTAAGAATAGTGTTAATGAAGACACCACTCACGACAAACCCAAAATCCAATTCGATATCAAATACAAGTCTCTGAATAGAAAGTATATCAGCTTATATTCAATATCAAATTCTGATATCAACAAATATCGTATTGGAATAACGATATATATATATATATATCTTCAAAATTCCTCCACAACGTCTGTATAATCACAGAATCCAATATCAGAATATTCCGAAGATAATTTCGATTCAAATCCATTCCAATTCGTATATTGGAAATTCTGGTTATTTTTGAAAACCATTTCAAATCCAATTTATTTATTTAAAAATAAATAAATTATTATTCTAGTTGATAACTTGTTCATTTCGATAAAAATATATTTTTATCTTTTCAGTACTGGAATTTTTCATCAAAATTCTTTTCAAATTATTTATTATGATTTTACACAAATTATTGATATTTTTAATAATTTTATCAAGGCCCGTACAGTCGATTTCCTATAACAGCCATCGAACTGCACTTACAACGTCCTTTTCCAAATTTAATTTGGACATAATTCCAAATTCAACCGTTAGATTTCAAATCCCTCATATTCATTAGAAAGCTCTTTCCGATACGAACCCAACGATTCCGGTTTTAGGAGAATACGACGGTCGGATCTCCCGTAATGTCCATTCGAAGTCAATGGTCGAAATTCGCGAACTGCCGCATCGCGACGCGTTCTATTCAGGCCATTATAATATATATATATATATATATAATATTATACATTTCGTCGATTTCTCTTTAAAACGAATTTTATAAATCGTTTTAAATTCGTTTCAAAAACGATTTCAACTTCCATTTCAAATTCAAATCAAAATTGAATTTTTCCTTATAAATTCGTTTTAAATTCAATTCGAATTCCAAATTCCTTTCAATTCAATTCAAATTTCCAATTCATTTCAATTTAATTCGAATTTCCAATTCATTTCAATTTAATTCGAATTTCCAATTCATTTCAATTTAATTCGAATTTCCAATTCATTTCAATTCAATTCAAATTTCAAATTCAATTCAATTCAATTCGAATTTCAAATTCAATTTAATTCGAGTTTCCAATTCATTTCAATTTGATTCGAGTTTCAAATTCATTTCAATTCAATTCGAATTTCAAATTCAATTTCAATTTAATTCGAATTTCAATTCTATTTCAATTTAATTCAAAATTAAATTTTCCATATCATTTCAATATTATAACGATAATATTTTCAAAATATTCGATTTTGAAATCACTTTTCGATATTCATTATAAAACGAATAAAATCGACAAAATTCCCATTCGTGTTAAAATGGCATTTAACTACTTAACACGGCTTCACATTTCAATATTCACTGAATATTATTTTAAAATGTTCGATAATTCTGAACTGGAATCAGATACAGTCAATTACCATATAATTTGATTATATGGATTTCATACAATACATGTACACAACAACAATCAAACACTATCGACCATCATCCAAAGTGCACTCTACACTGCATAAGCATCAAATATTAATATTTAATGCTTACAACAACCTGTCAATCGATCGATCGACATACAGCTAACTATTAGGATTAGTGTATGTCCAATTTCATCCCAACACCTGTGTGAGGTTTTCAAACAACAAATACAGATTGCAGTTGGGCGATGTGTAAAATTTATTATCCCAATCGATATTAGTCAAATTGATGTACATAAACAAACTTCCGGTTTGTAAATGAATATTTATTTTATTCACATACACGTTAAAAATTATATTTTTAACGATAAAATATTTTATTTCACACATGAATGTTTTATTATCCATTTCACATCAACATCACAAACAAACTTCACAATACATCAAACAAACATACAATTCGTCCATGGTCTGTGGACAACGGGTGTCGGGTGCTGCTAAGCACCGTCTGCATCCTAGTATATATTTTAACTAGAAAAGAAATTAAAAGTGAGGGGTTCTCACCCTTGGGATCCACTACTCCACCGTGCTTCGTTGTCGCTCAGATTCGCTGTTTTAATTTCAACGCAATCTGTATTCATGAAATTTATATTAAAAATCACATTTTTAATACAGTGCTATTTATATAAAATTCTTATTTTTATTTCAAAGTTATTTTATTTTTTCAAAAACAAATCTCTTTCTATATTCTCAAAATCAATTATACCTTTATATTTTCAAAATCAATTCTACCTTTATTTTCAAAACAGTTCTACTTCTATTTTCAAAACAGTTCTGCTTTTATTTTTAAAAAATCCATTCCACTTATATTTAAAACCATATTTTTATTTTCAAAGCAATGCCATATTTTTATTTTAAAATATGAAAAATTAATCCGAAAATAAATCCATGTCAAATTTTATAAAACTGAATTTTTTTAAAACCATTGTTATAAAAAAAAGAGTAAGAAAACTCACTGTTTCTTCTTCAGGGTGTTCAAAACTTGTGTTGGATTCCTAGGCCGCCACACTCACTTTCACGACGATCACCCCCCACCACATGGAAGAGCCTCAAAGGGCGCGCCTTTGGGTCCCAGTCTCGTCAGACTCGGTTGCGGCAGGAGGGAGCAGCTTGATGACGAACGACGGCGCTTTCAAGGAAGATTCCGACGAAATCTTGGCACCCGACCCGGCCACACGTATACGGATTTAAGAGCTCGAAGCATACTTTGATTTTGCATTAAGAATCATTCGATTTCATTGCATAGATTTGTGAAAAAATGGATTTAAAATTTCAAGCCCAATTTGCCGCATATCGGTTTACAGCAGTGGCGGGTTTTTAGAAACTAGGGTTTGACTTTATAATTTGACCAGGGTTATATATTTATATTTTATAATATTTTGATTCGTGAATTTGTTCGTTTATTGCTACCAATTCCAAATCAAATCCAATGAATGTCACCCCTAGCCAAATACCCATATTCCGAACACAATGGGATATATTTCATAACCCGGTCTGCCTGTTACGATCAGTTTTTCTTTAAATAAAATATAATTCAGTATATATTCAATTTAAATGTACATTTTAATTTACGGGGCCACATACTGACTCTAAAAATTCCAGAAAAATTATTTCTAGCTTCGTATCGACGATACGGTCCTAACAAAACTAATTTCGTCAAATATGAAGACCGTTTGAAAAATGGCCATTTTCCGGTCGATCAAAATTGACTGAAACTGTCAAAACATGTTTTCTTCTGCCACGCCCACATATTGATTTCAAAAATTATGAATTTTGAAACCTTGCAATAACTTGACATCCCGGATCCAAGAAAAGTAGTTTCGTCGAAAATGAAGATCGTTTTCAAAATGGTTATTTTTAAAGGCTATATTTTCCATAACGATTATTCTGAATTTTCAATTGGACATAACTTTTTACTCCCGCTATGAAATTTCAATTTTTCGGATTCGTTGGAAAGATATTCTCAAATATATTCTAATATTTTTGGTTTCGCCAAAATCCGGTTTATTTTGAATCCTGTACATTTATTTGAAATTTGAAATCGAATTTTCAAACTACTGCGCCATTTTCAATTCCTTTTATAATTAAAAATAAATATTTATATTCTAACGACGATTCAAATAAATATATACATTCTAATTCTATTCAAAATAAATTTCTCGTCGTTATTATTTAAAATAATCATTTTAAATATTCAAAATTCATCAAAATTACCAAAATAAATTTTTTAAATTGGTTCGGATTTTCCGAGTTGTTTCAATCTCCCCCACTTAAAATCTTTTCGTCCTCGAAAAGGAACGAAGCTGAAAGTTTTTTTGCAAACCAACTCAACTTTCATTATGGATTAAGTTCTTCAACTTTTCAAATTTTTCAAAAATTTGGCTAACATCCTAAATTTTCGAAAAAATTCGCCATAACCTCCCCTGCACGGGAGCACCGGGAAAATCCGGAAATTGCCATACAGGCCTCTCCAGTCTAAGAAGAGAAAGAAACAACCAATCGGCTCATAAAATCATCCAAAACCCAAGAAATTAGTAAACATGTACCTATTTGTCGGGCAAACAATTTTATTCCTCTGCTCTAGCCTCCTTACAAGTTGCAATGACCTGTTCGATGCATACACATGTATTTGCATGCAATCCCAAACAATTTTCAATACAGTTCAAAATTTGGTTATATGTACCATTCTTTCACATAATGGTTTTATTAGATAACAAATAATCATACAACACAACCATCAATTAATTAGTGAATTAACGTTTCAAATTCATAATTTTAATACGTATTCAAAAATCATGTTTTTGATGCCAAATCACAACAAATAATCCTATGTAAGTTTTGTTTCTCACACCAGTCAATTGGAAATATATAGACATCCCACTTTCGAAACTCGAAAATAAATACTGGTGATGGTATACTTCATCATCAGGATCATGTCCGGGCGACTAGAGTGTGATTCTACATCTAGCCAGTATATTAGAACTTCGAATACACGTTTGCAAGGCGTATATGCAAAATCTTTATATATTGGATTGTCCAGATTCAATACAAATAAATATTCAAATACGTTGAATAAGGTTTAAATTTTCAAAACAAAGTTGGTTTTCATTTTAAAAATATACTCTTCACACTCATTCCAGGATACTACTGATCCCATCTCTAACGAGTCATTCTCATTGGATATTACTAATCTAGTCTCTGATGAATTCTTTCATATGGTTCTAATGTGTCTTGTTCTCGAGCTCTGTAAACCAGAGCTCTGATACCAAATGTGGCGACCCGAACTTCCCCGTAAAGGAATGCCCGGATTGCTTCGAGAACACGACAAATCAGAAGACAAACGGAAGAAAATTCCATTGCTTATTACAACAATTCCATCAGAATACAAAAATATAACAGAATATGAATGAATATTACACAGAAAATATCAGAGATTTAAATTACATTTAAATACATAGCAGCGGAAAAACAATACAAAGCACAACTGAAAACAGATACATGGATACAGAACTTTCCGAATATCGCTTCAGCTGTAAACCAGGATACTATGAATATAAATCTGCAAAACCAAAACTACTAGCTTCCCGTGTGGAAAATAAGGGCACCCAGAGTTTAGGTTAAAACAATAAACTTCAGGTCAGTCATGTGACTGGTGTGAGAACTAAAACAGTTATTAGCCTTTATTTTAAAGTTAGGTAAATCGAGGGACCACGTCGTATAATACGGAACGGGTTTCCTCCTAAGAATACCAGTGAATAAAACAAACAGCGCAATGTTAAATAAAGAACAATGAAGCTATTATAAGACCAGGTCCCATCACACAATGCAACGCAATCCGAAGGATAGGGTTTTACCTTATAATAGCCAAATAATGCTTGATACGCGAAATTTAATCTTTTATTATTACTATAAGTGAAGAAAACAACTTCAAATATAAATGTATCAATCATAGGCAGCATAAATGTCCCATACCACTATGTCGCCATATATAGTATACAATCAAAACTAAAAAATGTCGTATTTGGAAATTGGATTTCTATCATGGTGGCTCTTGATTCGAAAGATCGATCTCGTAGTACAATCCACAACGGCTTACGTCTCAGCGAGAGAAAATACCGTAATGCACATCCGCACTTTTGGGAAATCGAGTATCACTGCGGCTTACGTCCCGGCGAGAGAAAACACCGCTTACTCTATCCCTCAGGGAATCGGGGGGGTGCCCCATCTCTCACCTCGGTCAACCGAATCCACGACACCACGAAGATGCCCATCCTCTAAAAAGCATACTGATCTAACCATCAGTTTACCGCCATACCGGGGTGTGAGGCTCGCGAATTAACGCTACACAAAGTCGTGCTATATTAAAGCTGTGCTTTGATAATCATCCACCAAACTTTTCTTTTCAACAATAGTTTGGATCACTGCATCTCAGCATGCCACACTATCAATCCATACCGTACCACTGATTTCTGCCGATATATAACCTCTGAGCTCGTACGTCTCAGAGAAGGTTGTTAAGCAAGAGAATAAATTCTCTGCCACCAAATAGATATATATTTAGCAGAGATCAACGAACACAGTATAAAGGAATACAATGTCAGACACACCATCTATTTACAAGTCCGTTCGGGGTCTGAACGAAACCGGAGGCATCTTATTCCTCGCATATCCGTACAATCAACAAGTACGTCCGGACGTCTACCACTTTAGCCCCTTCAAAGTAGCTACTCCCATCGTGAGCATCAGTAGCACCCATCCATTCGATGTGAAAATTGTCGGTCTTGCACCGTCTTCAATCTCTTTGACTTATCGTCGAATCAGTTATTCAAAATGGGTTAAACCCGACCTTTCTAAACAACTTGCGTATCTTATAATCAAGTGCTAAAACAACACATCATACGCCTCATTCCAATCTAGAATATTCTTTTATTCAAATATTCTTTTCCTTTGGGAAACGTTCCCATTAATTTTATCAAAGATAAATTATTTAAATTTATTCTTTAATCATCCTTTGGATATCAAACCATATTAAGGTTTTCCAAACTAGTCGGGATTAGCGAACCACACCGAAGTAATCATTTATTTTATTTCCCAATACCAACCTATTCATCCCATGGAGCAAAACTGGTAATACTCCATATCTAACACCACGGTGTTATCGGTAAATTTAATTACCATTTCATGTTCAAATCTAATTAAAGATTTAGCTATCGCTAGGAGTAAAACTGGTGATACTCCACTCTCGATCATTTCCAAATTTGATAATTTAAATTATCAATTCACATTTCAATATAATTAAAAATTCATTAAAACTCCACTTAGTTTTAATCTACCCAAAAATCAATATTAATGATTATTTAACTTTGGAAACACAAACATGTCACATCGACAATCTACACCTTACTATCGATTTCTGCCGATATATAAACTCTGAGCTCGTACGTATCAGAGAAGGGCGTTAAGCAAGAGAATAAATTCTCCGTCGCCAAACAGATATATATTTAGCAGAGATCAACCACACAGTTCGAAATACAACGACAGACAAGCAATCCTGTCTTTTGCTGGGTTAAAGAACTAATGTCATTTAAAACGCAGTTCATGACAAACCCAATTCACATTCCATTTCATGGAATCTTCGCGGAAAAACAAATCAATATATAATCGATATCAATTTCCGTATCCGACTAATAGTATAAATGGAATAATGGCAAAGCCTTTTAAATTCCATATGTATTACCGGTCTTCCTCCACAGAAGTTCACTTCAATGATTATCAAATTGAATTCCATTCAATTTCAATTTAATATATTAAATTGGAAAACGTTACTTTGGAAAATTCCCGTTAACTCTTAATAAAAATATTTATAAATTCCAAATCACATTTCACTGTAAATCAGGTTAAAGAACAAATCTGATTAAAACACAGTTCACAACAAAACGAATTCACAATCCATTTTTAATCGGGCTAAAGAACAAATGTTATTTAAAACACCATTCACAATAAACCTGAAAATCCTATTCTTTTATTCCATTCCAATTAAATATTAATTAATTGGAAAACTTCATTAAATCTAAATAAAAGATTTATTCTTTCCTCAACTGGGTTTAAGAATAGTGTTAATGAAGTCACCACTCACGACAAACCCAAAATCCAATTTGATATCAAATACAAGGCTCTGAATAGAAAATATATTGACTTACATTCAATATCAAATTCTGATATCAACAAATATCGTATTGGAATAACGATATATATATATCTTCCAAATTCCTCCACAACGTCCGTATAATCACGGAATCCAATATCGAAATATTCCGAAGATAATTTCGATTCAAATCCATTCCAAATCGTATATTGGAAATTCTGGTTATTTTTGAAAACCTTTTCAAATCCAATTTATTTATTTAAAAATAAATAAATTATTATTCTAGTTGATAATTAGTTCATTTCGATAAAAATATATTTTTATCTTTTCAAAACAGGAATTTTTCATCCAAATTCTTTTCAAATCATCAATTATTATTTTACACAAATTATTGATATTTTTAATAATTTTATCAAGGTCCGTACAGTCGATTTCCTATAACGGCCATCGAACTGCACTTACAGCGACCTTTTCCAAATTTGATTTGGACATAATTCCAAATCCAACTGTTAGATTTCAAATCCCTCATATTCATTTGAAAGCTCTTTTCGATACGAACCCAATGATTCTGGTTTTAGGAGAATCCGACGGTCGGATCTCCCGTAATGTCCGTTCTATTCAATGGTTGAAATTCGCGAACTGCCGCAGCGCGACGCGTTCTATTCAGGCCATTATAATATATATATATATATATATTATATTCCATCGATTTCCATTTAAAACGAATTTTATAAATCGTTTTAAATTTGTTTCAAAAACGATTTCAACTTCCGTTTCAAATCAAAATTGAATTTTTCCTTATAAATTCATTTTAAATTCATTTCAATTCACATTCCAAATTCAATTCAATTCGAATTTCCAATTCATTTCGATTTAATTCCAATTTCCAATTCATTTCAATTTAATTCTAATTTCCAATTCATTTCAATTTAATTCGAATTTCCAATTCATTTCAATTCAATTCGAATTTCAAATTCAATTCAATTCAATTCGAATTTCAAATTCAATTTCAATTTAATTCGAATTTCCAATTCATTTCAATTTAATACGAATTTCAAATTCATTTCAATTCAATTTGAATTTCAAATTCAGTTTCAACTTAATTCGAATTTAATCTATCTCAATTTAATTCAAAATTAAATTTTCCATATCATTTAAATATTAAAACGATAATATTTTCAAAATATTCGATTTTGAAATCACTTTTCGATATTCATTATAAAACGAATAAAATCGAAAAAATTCCCATTCGTGTTAAAATGGCGTTTAACTACTTAACACGGCTTCACATTTCAATATTCACTGAATATTATTTTAAAATATTCGATAATTCTGAACTGGAATCAGACACAGTCAATTACCATATAATTTGATTATATGGATTTCATAAAATACATGTACACAACAACAATCAAACACAGTCGACCATCATCCAAAGTGCATTCAACACTGAATAAGCATCAAATATTAATATTTAACGCTTACAACAGCCTATCAATCGATCGATCGATCGACATACAGCTAATTATTGGGATTAGTGTATGTCCAATTTCATCCCAACACCCGTGTGGGGTTTTCAAACAACAAATACAAATTTATTTGTGCAGTTGGGCGATGTGTAAAATTTATCATCCTAATCAATATTAGTCAAATTGATGTACATAAACAAACCGTCCGGATTGTAAATGAATATTTATTTTATTCACATACACGTTAAAAATTATATTTTTAACGATAAAATATTTTATTTCAGAAATGAATGTTTTATTATCCATTTCACATCAACATCACAAACAAACTTCACAACACATCAAACAAGCATACAATTCGTCCATGGTCTGTGGACGACGGGTGTCGGGTGCTGCTAAGCACCGTCTGCATCCTAGTATATATTTTAACTAGAAACGAAATTAAAAGTGAGGGGTTCTCACCCTTGGGATCCACTACTCCACCGTGCTTCGTTGTCGCTCAGATTCGCTGTTTTAATTCCAATGCAATCTGTATTCGCGAAATTTATATTAAAAATCACATTTTTAATACAGTGCTATTTATATAAAATTCGTATTTTTATTTCAAAGTTATTTTATTTTTTCGAAAACAATTCTATTTCTATATTCTCAAAATCAATTCTACATTTATATTTTCAAAATCGATTCTACCTTATTTTCAAAATATTTCTACTTCTATTTTCAAAACAGTTCTACTTTTATTTTTAAAAAATCCATTCCACTTATATTTAAAAACCATATTTTTATTTTCAAAGCAATGCCATATTTTTATTTTAAAATCTGAAAAAGTAATCCGAAAATAAATCCATGTCAAATTTTATAAAACTGGATTTTTTTTAAAACCATTGTTATAAAAAAAAGAGTAAGAAAACTCATTGTTTCTTCTTCATCATCCGCGACCGATGTTAAAACCCGGGTGTTCAAAACTAGGGTTGGATTCCTAGGCCGCTACAATCACTTTCACGACGATCACCCCCCACCACGTGGAAGAGCCTCGAAGGGCGCGCCTATAGGTCCCAGTCTCATCAGACTCGGTTGTGGCAGGAGGGAGCAACTCGATGACGAACGACAGCGCTTTCAAGGAAGATTCCGGCGAAATCATGGCACCAGACCCGGCCACACGTATACGGATTTGAAGAGCTCGAAGCATACTTTGATTTTGCATTAAGAAGCATTCGATTTCATTGCATAGATTTGTGGAAAAATGGAATTAAAATTTCAAGCTCAATCCACCGTATATCGGTTTAGAGCAGCGAAGGGTTTTTAGAAACTAGGGTTTGACTTTATAATTTGACCAGGGTTATATATTTATATTTTATAATATTTTAATTCGTGAATTTGTTCGTTTATTGCTACCAATTCCAAATCAAATCCATTGAATGTCACCCTAGCCAAATACCCCTATTCCGAACACAATGGGATATGTTTCGTAACCCAGTCTAGATGTTACGAATAGTTTTTCTTTAAATTAAAATATAATTCAGTATATATTCAATTTAAACGTACATTTTAATTTACTTGGGACATATACTGACTCTAAAAATTCTAGAAAATTTATTTCTATCTTCGTATCGATGATACGATCTTAACAAAACTAATTTCGTCAAATTTGAAGATCGTTTGAAAAATGGTCATTTTCTGGTCGATCAAAATTGACTGAAACTGTCAAAACACGTTTTATTCTGCCACGCCCACATATTGATTTCAAAAATTATGAATTATGAAACCTAGCAATAACTTGACATCCCGGATCCAACAAAAGTGGTTTCGTCGAAAATGAAGATCGTTTGCAAAATGGCTATTTTTAAAGGCTATATTTTCCATAGCGACTATTCTGAATTTTCAATTGGACATAACTTTTTATTCCCGCTATGAAATTTCAATTTTCGGATTCGTTGGAAAAATATTCTCAAAAAGATTCTAATATTTTTGGTTTTGCCAAAATCCGGTTTATTTTGAATTCTGTACATTCATTTGAAATTTGAAATCGAATTTTCAAACTACCGCGCCATTTTCAATTCCTTTTATAATTAAAAATAAATATTTATATTCTAACGACGATTTAAATAAATATATACGTTCTAATTCTATTCAAAAAAAATCTCGTCGTTATTATTTAAAATAACCATTTTAAATATTCAAAATTCATCAAAATTACCAAAATATTTTTTTTTAAAAATTGGTTCGGATTTTCCGGGTAGTTACAAATGGTTTATTTAAAATCACTTGAATAAATGTAAATTTTGAGATACAAAGAATCAATCACACAAGGTTATTAATTTCAAATCTAAGAAGTGTGTGAGATTCAAAATATCAGAAATTTCAAATGATTTCAACAAACAATTATCTAAAACAAATGATTACGAATAATAATGAATTTTAAGATGTAATACAATGATTCAAGCTAAATGTTTTTCAATTCAGAAATATTCAAGCCAATCCAAAAAACAATGAAATCATGACCGAAAAATAGGCATGAGACTTTCATCTCGCTCGATTCCTAAGTAATAAAAGAAAGAAGAACTCATCTTCTTTCTTTTTTGATTACCTTCCGTATAAGACCGAATCTATTCGATTTCTAAAAAGGATTACTAATCCTTAACTTAGTGTGCTGTAATGAGTATAGAATTTCAAGACTTTCCAAAATGAATTAGAGGAAACTCAAAAATAGCAGAGGTGTGTGAAACTTCATTAATTTTTCAGATCTTCAAAAATTTAGACTTCAAAATAACAGTGTTCAAGATTTAATAAGAATGGTTCAACACTGTTAGGAATTCAGAAACTAGAAAAGAATTAAACTTCAAAATAATTGTAGAAATTTACAATTTTAAATTCATGGTCTGGAAATCGTTAAAACATGAGAGTTTTATCCAATTGAAGCAAATTTCCAGAAAATCATGAATTATGCAATTTGAAGTTAAGAAACACAAAATAAAAGAATAATAATAATATGGCCATGACAAATCACATCAGAATAATCAAAAGAAAACAAATAGAAGGGGTAGAAGGAGGAATAAATAAAGAAGAATAAATACGGAGAATATTAACATAGATGAGTTTAGAGATCATACCAGTAATCAGTGTGAACCACTGAATCTCCAACTCAACAAACTTGGCTAAGGAATTATGAATAACTCAAAGATGTGGAACAACTCGAATTCATTTTCTCTTTTCCATAGCAGTTACTCAGCCTTCTCCAGTACCAAATAGTTTAGGGGATCGAGTGGTCTAACAAAATTAGTGAAACCACTCTGAAATGTGTTCGCGACTTTAGGTACCCAAACCTGTTTGTATAACAATCCATCAGAATTTACTTTTGTGCCATTAGGAACCGAAATCTGTTTGAATTTAGTCAAAATCGTTTTATTTCCATTTGCGATCCAAGATTGCTTAAATGGGTTGTTACCACACAAATTCTCGTATTATTTATGACTCAAAAATCCTTTGAGATTATCAGAGTTTAAATTTTCAAAATGATCTTTCCCAAAATGGTTAAAAGGGTTTTTAAAACAATTTATATTCAGCTTTTGAAAGTTACTAAAGCCCAAATTTTCACTTCGATTACAACCCAAGTCATTTGAAAAGTCTTTCAAATCATTTGAATTTTGCTTTTGAACAAATTTATTACGTTTTCCAAACCCAAGACCAATTCTATTTCTAACAGAAATTTGGTTTTGTAACAACATATTCAATGATTTTTGCCCATTAGAAAATTTATCCAAAGTTGATTCTAAT
Organism: Allium sativum; assembly: GCA_030737875.1. Classification (NCBI taxonomy): domain Eukaryota; kingdom Viridiplantae; phylum Streptophyta; class Magnoliopsida; order Asparagales; family Amaryllidaceae; genus Allium; species Allium sativum. The sequence continues at coordinate 72,427,279 of CM060923.1, read as the reverse complement.
CATTGAATTTTGGACTTAAGATCATTATTCTCTTTCATCAAATTCGAACAATGATTAATATTGATCTTTCTTTTCTCAACATCTTTTTGTTTCAAAACCAAGTTTTCGTTTTCAAGCAATTTGATTGTGGTTTTGGATTCAAAAATCTCAAATTCAAATTGAATTTGTTTTTCAAATTGTTGTTTTTCAAAACTCTTGAATTTTTCAATTTCAATTTCAAGTTCATTTAAAATATATTCAGTTTTCAACAAAATCATGTTTGGGATTTTCAGTCATCTTAAAATTTTCAAATTCCTTTACAAAAAATTGTTAGTGCTTTTTAGCTCAATCCCGCTTTCTTTTAAAATCTAAATTTCCTTTTCAAGTTTTTGAATATTTTTATTGAGATAAACGAGATTAGTTTTCAATTTCAAACAATTTTTACAATCAAAATTTGAAGATTTTTTAGAGTATTCAAGTTGTGATTCCAAATCATTAATTTTGCTGGTCAACTCAAGATTTTTAGATTTTAGAGATTTGTTTTTCAATTGGAGTTTATCAACAAATTTAGTTAAATCGACATACATATAAACTAAATCTTCATATAAGAAATTTCCTGTCTCATCATCGTTGAGTCTCCGTCATTTGATCTACTTGAATTTTCATCTGTATTTCCTTTCAAGAATAGATCTGAATCTGAGTTAGCCTTCTGGAGTCTTGAGCTGTTGTTGTCAATTCTTCCATACTTCGCATCGAGAGAATTCCGGATTTCTTGTGCAGACAAACAATGGGCGATATGGTTATATTGGATATCATCAATATAAGAATATAAAATATGAGTAGTGCGAGAATTAAACTCAATATCATTCCTATCTACCCAATCATATCCATTAATAACAGCATCCCAACATTTAATATTAACAGATTTTAAATAGGACTCAATTTCTGATTTTGAATTTAAAAAATCTATACCATTAAAAAAAGTTGGAATATGACTGGACTGACTCTCTATGGACTGACAAATAGGGATCACCATGACTCTAGAGTTAATGAAATACCTGCTCCGATACCACTTGTTGGATCTAGATTAACCCTAGAGGGGGTGAATAGGGTTTATTGAATTAATTCGAGATATTAAATAATATCACAGAATAGATTGCAGCAGATAAAATAATTAACATAGATTTTACCCAACTTCGGCAAACCCTGCCTACTGCTGCATTCCCAAGATTTTTAGTAGGTATTAAAACAGATCCCGCTTATAAAACCCTGCCTACTATGATTTTTGTTTGATGATAACAAACATATATTTATTATTATAAATGTGTTTGTAATTGTATTGTTATACTACATCACAGATAGAATATAATATTTATATTTAAATAAAATACTACTGCACAAGAATTTAAAAATTCAAACAGTACTTTATTTAAATATAATGTTTTATTTCATCATTCCAAACAGTACAAATTTATAATTCCACTATTTGTACAACTCACTGTAATACAATACATTCACATTCAATATTTCATTTGTACACATTGCTCCAGTTCACTAAGTTTATACATACATTGACATACTCAGTTGTACAATCACTTTCTCTCTCATATACAATCACTCATATACATTTACATTTAGATTCTCTAACATACACTGAGACTATCCCTCTTGTCTTATGTCTTCTGCTAGTATACCTATCCGTTCGGACTTTTACTTACCTTTCGCAAGAACACACACAGTAAACTAGAACAAAAATATTTCAAATTCTAGAAAATATAATTTTTATTTTAAAATTTTATTTGCTTCGGAATTTTTATGTGTTTCTCGTCTTTTTTCATGACTTGATATGATTTATATGGACATTCATCTGTGTCTAAACAGCTTGTGATATTCACAGTGATACACTGTAAATACCACAAGATAGACAGTATTTCTAATGCTCACATTTATATATATATTGTGCACTATACATGTATACACACACATATATATATATATATATATATATATATGTATGCATATACACATATTTCTGTTCAGGTGAAGCCCGACACACATGCATGGTGCATGGGTCAGGTGTCCATGAACAAGCAAGGGTATACAGAATATATGTATATACATATGCATACATGGGTGAGATCAATATGACAATGCAATGCCAACAACTGAGGAGCGGCCAAGAAGACTAAGCTCGACCCAGTGCAAGAGCATGACAGTCAAAACAATGCAAACTTGCACAAGCACACATCACATTCAACTCATTGTGGCAAGAATGCATGCACAAATGAAGCCAAGAAAGTATGGACAGGCTCAAGTAGGTCTATGAGCATGCCAAGGGACACACAATACAAGTCAGAGAAGTACACAAGTAAATGATCATTCAGCTTGGAAAATTCATATGTACACAAGAATGGATGAAATACAAGTCAAATCTACACGAAGATAGCTAAGGTCAGGATGGAACACTCAAGCAAATACACAAAAAAACAAACCTGCAATACCACAATGGATAGTGCAGAAATGAAGTGAGATAAACCAAGTTCCAAGTGTACACAACAACATGGTAAGTATGGCTCTCAGGTGAATAAGCATGTGTCTCAAGTACAAGACACAAATATAGGCAAGATTCAAGGCAGTACAAACACAAGGTTAATGCCAGCATAAGATATATGGTACAATACGTATGCATAGGTGTTCACGTATACAAATAGGGGCACATACAAGCATGGACCAAGTCAGTTATGGGCAACATTGAATAGATACAAGTGCACAAATTTAAGACTGTGTACATTTGCATGTTAAAGTAACGAGCTAAATTGGTCCAAACAAAATGATCCCATCAGACATATACATGGTGTTCAACTGTACACAACAATGAAAAATGAAGCACAAGTGAATTTGGACATGTACAGGTGAACATGAGCAACACAAATTCATGTTTCAAGTTCAAATCGACAAGCCAGATCATAAAGGATAACATCAACATAACTCAGCTCAGCTCATATATATATATATATATATATGTGTGTGTGTGTGTGTGTGTATGTGTGTGTGTGTGTGAATGTGGTTAAATTGGAGTTTAGGTTCAAGCATCAAACAACACAACAGTATTTGTTTAGGGCCAAGTCAACACAACAAGAAGCCACACAACAAAACAATTCAAGTCCCAGGTTTTACAAAGAGCAAGAAGTTTTTTTGGGCAAATATGGTTATTTCCAGAAATCCATTTGTAGCAAGAAACCAAGTTCGAAATTCAATCATGTTTCTAGAAAATTAACAGAGAATTCAATAATTCATTTACTTATTCATGTCAATAGTTTGAGCAAAAGTGGTAAGTATACAACAGGGCAATCAAAGACATAATTTTTGGGCATGTATCAATTCGGAAAGAATCATTTTGTATAATTTCCAAAAATCAGCAGGATAAACTTGGCAGAGTAAAATCACGCAAGACTCATAAATTTCTAGAAAGATATAATTTTTGTAATTTCAAAAAGTTTCCAGAAATGGTCAAATTGATTTCAGGGGGCCATGAAATCAAATCTATGTTTTACAAATATTTACAAAACAATTCAAGGTCGATTCTTTCCAAAACAAGGCAACAAAGGGGACGAAATTCTTGCAGCAATCAAGACCCATCATTTTGGGAAATCAGAGTTATTATAGGGTTTAACAATCCTATATATACACCATTCTCATCACTGGCAAGATCATCAAAATCGAAAAATAAATCAAGCAAAAGTATTTAATCTAGAAAATTTATCAGAGAGGCTTACTTTATATTCGACCGAGAGATGGAGATTCAGAGAGCACAAAAATTCACCTGCACTCAAGATCGAGAACTTTCTGAAGTCGATTCATCTCAATCTCGACGATTTGGAAGAATTCAAAACCCTAGCCGACATTTCCTTTGGACAGAAATGAAATGAAGTAAAAACAGGATCGGCCGAGTTTTTCAAAGGAATAAAGAAATAAAAGGGGATAACCCTTCTTTTTTATTTAAAGGGTTTAAATACTAGGAGTTTAATTTTTTGTTATCCTTTTTTTTTGTTTTTCCCATGTAAACAAAATTAGAGTTTTCTAGATTGTCTGTAAAACTAGGTTATCTAGTTATAGGTTTTTAACTAGCAACTTTCTAGTGTTTGTAATAACTAGGTTTTAGTAGCTACGGGTTTGTAGCTAGGGGAAAATATGATTTCGTGGACAAAAATCAGTTCAGGGTTTTGAGCGTAGGATTAGAACAGGAGCAGGGTTTGCGAGTTTCCAGGGTTTATAAGAGGGATCTATTTTAATACCTAGTAAAAATCTTGGGAATGCAGTAGTAGGCAGGGTTTGCTGAGGCTAGGTAAAAACTCTGTTAATTATTTCTGCATTTATATTTTTTTTGTCACAATCTGTGTTGTGATATTTGTAGCGGCCCGAAAAAATCGATGCTCGAATTTCCGACACAAATACATCCTGTGTCCCACTCGAATACCGAACATCCAGAAAGCTAAAGAAAGAAGTTAGAGGATGAGAAAAGAAAGAAAGAAACATTAGAAAAGAAGAATAAGAAGAAGAACCAACACTACACAGTCTCACAACGTAGCTGAATAAAATATAATATGGAAATAAATCTTTATAAACAACCTTACATAAATACTTACATTCATCAAAGTACAGCAGACAATCTGAACATTTATAATAACCTGTCCTCATATACAAAACACAGCGGAATAAATACTAACAAGCCTGGATCCCTTCGGTATGACTTCATAAGTTCGCAGCTTCCTAACCCGAACCTGTAACTCGGTTGACCCGAGATATTATAAACGCCACGGATCAGTCTGGTGAACCAGCGTGAGAAAAAGTCACTAAGTTTATAAATAACATCCATATTGCTTAACTTTGAAATCCTTTGAAAGAAAGGGTAATAGTAAGACCAGCCCACACATAAACACGGATGATTTTTACCTTACTGTAACCAAAGTATTTTTTGAAAGAAAAACTATTCTGATAATATAATAGTGATGTAAATCAAGTAAATAACCAAATAGTAGAATGCTTGCATCTCACACTCTACATATATTATAAAATCAAAAACCGCGGGGCTCTTATTGGAGAACGGATTCCAACTAGACAAGGTATGGGACCACCTTCCGATCGGTGTATTCCAGAGGGTATACACTGGGGTTCAACAAGAAGGTCTTGCAACCCGGCCACACTTGACCGACCACTCATTTAACTTGAGCGTATTGAATATATTGTCACCCTTGCAGTTGGTACCAACTTAATCGTTCCCGAGAGATACAGAAGCGAAAGAAGAACAAATAAAGTTTTTATCTCGATTGGTGACAATACACCCTGCTTTGGAATGACCCACTAGCCATGTTGCCTCCCCGATTTCTGTCATTTCCCAGTTGATGAGGGTTGAGGCTACGTTTATCTTCTAGAACATCACGCCACCATTAACTTTGAATGCCAAATCGTTAAACCCGCCAAATCACAATTTGATTTCCCTAAAATATTATACGGGTATAAAGCTAAGAGAAACGAATTTCTCTGCCACCAAACTAAATACGTTTGAGGTAATCAACCTGTAATCTATTAGGTATATTCTGCCATACATTCGTCCATACAAGTCATCTAGGAATAGAATGAACTGAAGACACCCTCCTACTGCATCCAAAGGATTAGTAGAAAGTAGTCATTGCAAATCTGCAAAATCTTAACCATGACCGAATCACAGTTTAAAAACCTCTAGTAGCTGACCAAAGAAATTCAACAGCAGTCCTTCTGCTTATGAAGATCCATGGTCTTCAATTTCATCATTTACGTATTTGCTTGTCGGAATGGTTTTCGAATATAAATTCGATCACGAACTTTCCATACTAACAATCGACTTAGCCAGTTTTTGATAGTTGGTGTTTTAACTATCAAAATAAACAACCATTCTCCATAGAAAAATAAAATGGATTTATTGGCTCAGTATACAACATCACTTGGCCTCTTTATTTAAACAGTTGTTAATTAAATTTCTAATTCAACCTTTCACTTCTTATTTCCAAAGCAATTGATTCAACTTATAATTCTCAAATTATAGTTTATATATCCTTTATGGAAATATTATTTTAATTCCCTCAACTACCTTCGTTTCTAAACTGATATCATCCTTGGATAATCATGAAGTCGTAACAAGTTGGCGCATTTTATTTACCTCTTAGACCTTAAGACAACATTCTTATCTTCATAATAAATAAAAGTTTATTAACGAAACCAAATTCCAATAAATATCCAACTCTTCTTATTTACCATACGATTTTTAAAATGTGGGTTAACTCCATCTATTATTTTTTGAAAAGCCTTTTCCCAATTCCAAAATCACGCCTTCCCAATTTAAAACATCTTTATCTTCCCATCGTTAGGCTTTTAAATTACCTTTCTCTTACTTCAGATTATAAATCCCATTTTGATTTTGTTTCGATTCTTATAATATTAATTCATTTATAACATGCCTTTATAATTACCCAATTTGGGTTTTATAGAAATCTGACCAATAGAATTCTTAATATGGGTACATTAAATATAAATTCGCTTACCATTCCAGTTAAACTACACCTAACGCTTTACGACTTCATAACTTCCAGTTAAGGTACTTAATTTCAAGATTTATCACTTCGATTATTATTAATAATAATCAATTCCAATCATTTTAGAAAGCAATTAATTAACTATTATTTTAATAGTTAATCTTCCCTTTAAGGCCATTTAATTAATAATTAAAAATTCAATAATTGTCCAATGATCAATTCTAGATAAAGCAGTTGACTTAGTCAACTTAAAACAAGGTTAATTCGTTAACCATTTGCACTTAGTTATTTCATTTAAATTAATTATTTAAATAATTTCATTCGATTTAGTTAAATTAAGTAATCTCATTTAATTGTTTATTGAAAACAAATAATTCAACCGTTAACCATTTTGTTAACTATTGCCCATTTATTTACAAAACTCATTAACCCACAAATCTCGCTTTATATACTTGTTTTATAATTGCAAAATAAATATAATTATTAATTTATCTTTAATAACTCCATTTAAAAATAATCTATATAAAATAAATTTCAAATCTATTTTTTTAGTTATAAAAACAATTTTATAACCTCCTTCTCTTGATTTACCTGACATAAATCTAACGTTATAAAATGGTTTATTCTTAGGTCATTTGCCGATAATTGCCCAACCAACATCACCATTGATTAATGTCAAATAAGTGTTGAATTCAGATTCAACAACCAACGATCAATTAGATTGATTAACAGTTCATATAAGTAAACAACATGTTTGAGGAATCAGGTTGGATTCCTCCAACCTGCCCTTCCTTGCATCAGAATGGGTTATCTCGAATTCAATACGATAATATACTTATATATCATGATAGACAAAAATAAATAGTTCAACTATAACAGCCAATAAACAAATTATAACATCCAGTCAAGCATTTAATTATTTACTTAATACGTTTATATTCTTATAAACCAACAAGGTAAGTTACCTCGTTTGGAATATAATCATTAAAAATAACGATTCAATTCGATTAAATTAAACCAACGTTTAATTTAATCAATGAATGTTAAAAATATTCAGCACACATGCAAACAGTTACCGAATCATCATCCATTAGCAAATATTATACTCAAATTAAAAACCCAGCTTATATAAAATATAAACGGGATAAACTGAATGAGTTGAACTCATCGAATTCCGTTGTCGCTAAAGCGGTTTGGGTTTTCATTTGAATGAAAAATTCCACCTTCTTCCCAGTCTCGTTCAAACTGGTTCCAAAATGTAGTGCTTTCCGATATGATCCAAACGAAGTTTGTTCCGTCGAATTCTGGCCTTGAAATCACAAGTTATACACGTTTCAGTTTTCACAATTTTAATTAATATAATAAAATCATTAATTATATAATTACAGACTAATTACTTCAGTTAATAACATCAGGCCGATCAAAACTCTTCACTTTTCATTCAAAACACCTGAACCCCTGTCTTCCTTTCGCTGTCTTGATCTGAACCACGCACGATATAGTACCCTGCATCGTTATAACTCGATTGACAAAAATTTCTAAATTAAATTATTTACTTTTTAGTGTATAATAGTTTCCATCTTTATTTTTTTCCGTTACCTTACTGTTCTTTCTTCTTTACTATTTCCAGAAGCCACACACTATTCTTCATTCCTTCCTGCTGCTATGTTAAAAACGCCGTGCCCAATTTACTACAGAATTGCGAACGGTCCCAATTAATTCTTGTTGATTCCTTGCTTACTACCGCCACCGAGGTTCACCAAGCTCCGACCATCGAACAGCCGTTGCTAGCACTGGCGCTACCCTACTGTGTCTCCCATTCTACACCTTGCATCACCATATTTTGTTCGCCATCACAGTTGTGCTTCTCTTCACCACGGAATTCCCCTTCATGGTTTCTTTTTATACTGCTGCTTCTCGTTAAAATGCCGAAACATTTCCCTACTTCGAACCAGAAGGCCACGCTACTGCATGCTTCACCACGTTTCACATCCCCTCCACGTTTAAAAAACTGAAACCATGCAATAGTACCTTCTCTTGCGTGAAAGCTGACCACTCCAACATGCCCAGCCTCTCACGGACCACGACTCCATCTCCCCTCTCCTCAATCACCGTCCACTAGCAATCCAACGAACTACCGGCCATCCGAGCACCAGTCCTTTCCTCGTACGCCCTCGACGCCTCTCTATCCTCAACTCACGACTTTTGGCAACTTGAAATGGGTTGCAGCGTTTTAAACTAACCATGCAAATGGAGTTCTTAAATTATATATATTTTAAAGTGGGGAGTGCTTGAATGGAAGCTCTCGTTTTGCAGAAGAAAACAAACAGGCAGCTATATATATATATATATATATATATATATATATATATATATATATATATATATATATATATAGTGAAGGAGAAGCTCTCGTTTTGCAGAAGAAAATAAACAAGCAACTCTATATATATATAGTGGAAGAATGAAGATTAGGACAATGTCATTTCTTTGGGTTCCTGTATAACGTAGGGTAATGGATGGAAATTCTTGGTATGGCATGCAATAAGTTTGAAAGGATGTAGCGATGTTTGATTTGATGTAGCATATAGAAATTTACATTGGGTAGGTGTATATGGACGGTTTTATTTTATTTGCGCACGGGAAGTTAGTTATACACACCACTATTTACATTACCGTTAAATATACGCACTACTAAACATCAATTCCAAATTCAACAAAAATAAACACACCGCTACGTCTCGCCGTTCCGGTCTCAACGAAATTAATTTCATTGAAAACGAGCTCCGTTTGTACAACGACGATATTTTAATTTATCGGTTCACCTCCAAATATCGGCCACTGATAAAACAACTCTAATTGGCTCCAAACTGTAAATCTAGCAATAATTAATAGTATGCATTCCAATAAAATTGGTTTCGTTGAAAACGGAGGTTGTTTGAAAATGAAACTATTTCTAAGGTGTATATACTATCGATATAAATATATAAAACAAATTCCAAAACAATTCTATTTAAAATAATAATAAATTATTATTTTCTTATATCTCCAAATGAAATATTTTACAACTCCAGAATAAACCAATACAAATTTTAAACTCAATATTATATAATTTCAGGTTAAACGGTATTCAAATATATATAAAAATCCTTTATAAAATATTTAACAAACGTAATCGTTTATTAACGAATTCCATAGCGACTATTTGAAATTTGAATTGGACATAACTTGCAATCTATAATATGAAATCTCCATTTTTCTCTCTTATTAGAAAAATATAATCAAATAGATTCAAACGGTTCTTGTTTCACACAATTCTTATATCGGATTCCATATATTAAATTAAAGTTCAAATCATAAATTACGAACTACCGCGTTGTTTCGAGCTCATTCAAATTATATTATAAATTATATATATTCGAGCTCCATTTTATAAAATAAATTCAATATAAAATCCATTATATTTCCAATAAAATATATAAAACAGATTTAAATATTCCAATTTAAATGGTAAGAAAATATGGGACGTTACATTCTTCCCCCCTTAAAAGAATTTCGTCCCCAAAATTACAAGGTAAGAAGAATGCTCCAAACCCAGTTATTTAAAAGAATTATTAATTTTGAATTATCAAAACAAATTCAGACTCTTTAAAAAATTTGAAAATTTTGCCAGCACCTCCTCTACATGGCTCGATCGGTCCAACCACATCTGCCACTCCAGGCCTTAACTTCACCAAAAGAAAAACGAAAGCCAACATACTACCCAACTCAGGGGTAAAATCAAATACTCCAATCAATATATTAAGTTTTACCTATTTGTCGGGCAATTCTGTTCCAATTTCGACTCGATCAACTAACTGCCCTTCGTCTTCCCAATTATACTATTTCCAATCTGTATAACCAAGTCAACTCCATATCCTTTTGGAATCTGCACTTAACTCAACTTGCAATACAAGCAATAATCTAGGGTTAAATATTTTAGTTTCAATTCATAACCTATTTTATTTCCAATTGAAATTTAATTTTCAATTCATTGAACTTCTTATTAGCTTGTTTGGTGAATTTCATTCAACCAATCCAACACCCAAATAACAAACGACCAACTATTTGAATTATATTCAATATTGATACTTACTGGTCTGTATAACTTTGGTTTAACATACACTAACATCAATATATTAATATTCGATGGATTTCCATTCTTATCCATTCGATTTCCAAATTTTCAAATTTATTTTATTCCGTTTGAATTCCAATCAAATCAAGAAAAACAATCAACCAACCAATATTATTATACTATAGAAAATTGTTTCCTTTTTCTATATAAATATAATTTGGGCAAAATTATTTCATATTCCCTCTTTATAAAACAATATTGTCTTAATTTCCAGTTCCATATGGTTTCCCAAAATTTGAACCAATCAATCAACACAATATAAAACATTTTTTTGCATAAAATCTACAAATGCACTTTCTCGTATATATGCTCAAACCTAATCTAGGGTATTACTAACCCCATTTCAATCGAGTTATGCCATAGAGCCAAGGTTACTACTTAACCAATAGCTCTGATAACAACTGTAGCGGCCCGAAAAATTCGATGCTCGAATTTCTGACACAAATACATTCCATGTCCAACTCGAGTACCGAACATCCAGAAAGATAAAGAAAGAAGTTAGAGGATGAGAAAAGAAAGAAAGAAATATTAGAATAGAAGTATAAGAAGAAGAACCAACACTACACAAAGTCTAACAACGTAGTGGAATAAAACATATTACGGAAATAAATCTTTATAAATAACCTTACATAAATACTTACATTCATCAGAGTACAGCAGACAATCTAGACAGTTATAATAACCTGTCCTCATATACAAAACGCAGCAGAATAAATACTAACATGCCTGGATCCCTTCGGCATGACTTCAGAAGTTCGCAGCTTCCTAAACTGAACTTGTAACTCGACTGACCCGAGACATTACAAACGCCATGTATCAGTCTAGTGAACCAGCATGAGAAAAACTCAATAAGTTTATAAATAAAATCCACATTGCTTAACATTGAAATCCTTTAAAAGAAAGGGTAATAGTAAGAGCAGCCCACACATAAACACGGACGATTTTTACCTTACTATAACCAAAGTATTTTTTTGAAATTAATACTATTTTGATATTATAATAGTGATGTAAATCAAGTAAATAACCAAGTAGTAGAACGCTTGCATCTCACGCTCTACATATATAGTATAAAATCAAAAACCGCGGGGCGCTTATTTGATATTGGATTCCAACTAGACAAGGTATGGAATCACCTTCCACTCAGTGTACTCTAGAGGGTATACACTGGGGTGCAACAAGAACGTCTTGCAACCCAGCCACACATAACCGACCACTCATTTAACTTGAGTGTATCAAATATATTGTCACCCTTAAGGTTGGTACTAACATAACCGTTCTTGGGAGATACAGAAGCGAAATAAGAACAAATAAGGATTTTCTCTAGATTGGTGACAATACACCCTCTTTGGGATGACCTACCTAGCCATGTTGCCTCCCTGATTTATGTCATTTCCTGGTTGATGAGGCTTGAGGCTACGTTTATCTTCTAGAACAGCATGCCACCATTAACTCTGAATGCCACATTGTTAAACCTTCCAAATTACAATTTGATTTCACTAAAATATTATACATGTATAAAGATAAGAGAAACGAATTTCTCTACCACCAAACGTAAATATGTTTGAGGTAATCAACCTATAATCTATTAGGTATACTCTATCAGACATTCATCCAGAAAAGTCATCCAAAAACAGGATGAATCGAAGACAACCTCCTACTGCATCCAAAGGATCAGTAGCGAGTAGTCCTTGCAAATCCACAAAATATCAACCATAATCGAATTACAGTTTAAAAACCACTACTAGCTAGCCAGAGAAATTCAACAGCAATCCTTCCACTTATAAAGATCCGCGGTTTTGAATTGCTCCATTTTTAATCTTCAACGTTTATGTACTTAGTGGTCGGAATGGTTTTCAAATATAAATTTGATCCCAGACTTTCCATACCAACAATCGAGTTGGCTATATTTTGATAGTCAGTGTTTTAACTATCAAAATAAACAACCATTCTCCATAGAAAAATAATGTGGATTTATTGGCTCAGTATACAGCATCACTTGGCCTCTTTATTTGAACAGTTGTTAAATAAATTTCTAATTCAACATTTAAAATACCGCCCTTTCACTTCTTATTTCCAAAGCAATTTATTCAACTTATAATTCTCGAATTATAGTTTATACATCCTTCATGGAAATATTATTTTAATTCCCTCAACTACCTTCGTTTCTAAACTGATATCATCCTTGGACAATCATGAAGTTGTTATAAGTTGGCGCATTTTATTTACCTCTCAGACCTTGAGACAACATTCTTATCTTCAAGATAGATAAAAGTTTATTAACGAAACCATATTCCAATAAATATCTAACTCTTCTTATTTAACATACGATTTTTAAAACAATGGTTAACTCCATCTGTTATCTTTTGAAAACCCTTTTCCCAATTCCAAAATCACGCCTTCCCAATTTAAAACATCTCTATCTTCCCATGTTAGGCTTTTAAATTCCCATTCTCTTCCTTCACATTATAAATCCCATTTTGAATTTGTTTCAAGTATTATAATATTAATTCATTTATAACATGCCTTTATAATTACCTAACTTGGATTTTATAGAAATCCGACCAATGGAATTCTTAATATAGGTTTACATTAAATATAATTTCGTGTACCATTCCAGTTAAACTACACCTAATGCTTTACGACTGCATAATTTCCAGTTAAGGTACATAACTTCAAGATTTATCACTTTGATTATTATTAATAATAATCAGTTCCAATCATTTTAGAAACCAATTAATTAACTATTATTATAATAGTTAATCTTCCCTTTAAGGTTATTTAACTAATAATTAAAAATTTGACAATTGCCTAATGATCAATTCTAGATAAAGCATTTGACTGAGTTAACTTAAAACAAGGTTAGTTCATTAACTATTTTCACTTAGTTATTTCATTTAAATTAATTAATTTAAATAATTTCACTTGATTTAATCAAATTAAATAATCTCGTTTAATTGTTTATTAAAAACAATTAATTCAACCCTTAACCATTTTGTTAATTGATACCCATTTATGTACAAAACTCATTAACCCATGAATCTCGCTTTATATACTTATTTTATAATTACAAAATAAATATAATTTTTAATTTCTCTTTAATAACTCCATTTAAAAATAATCTATATAAAATAGATTTCAAATCTATTTTTTTAGTTATAAAAACAATTGTATAACCTCCTTTTATTGATTTACTTGAAGGTAAATCTAACTTTATAAAATGGTTTATTCTTAGACCATCTGCCGATAATTACCCAACCAACATCACCATTGGTTAATGTTAAACAAGTGTTGAATTCAGATTCAACAACCAATAATCAATTAGATTGATTAACGGTTCATATAAGTAAACAACATGTTTGAGGAATCGGGTTGGATTCCTCCAACCTGTTCTTCCTTGCATCAGAATGGGTTATCTCAAATTCATTACAATAATATATTTATATATTACGATAGATAGAAATAAATAGTTCAACCATAATAGCCAACAAACAAATTATAACATTCAATCAAGCATTTAATTATTCACTAAATACGTTTATATTATTATAAACGTAACCAACAAGGTAAGTTACCTCGTTTGGAATCAAATCGTTAAAAATAATGATTTAATTCGATTAATTTAAACCGATGTTTAATTTAATCAATGAATATTAAAAATATTCAGCACACATGTAAACAGTTACCCAATCATCATCCATTAGCAAATATTGTACACAAATTCAAAACCCAGCTTATATAAAATATAAACGGGATAAACTGAGTGAGTTGAACTCACCGAATTTTGTTGTCGCTAAAGCAGTTTGGGTTTCATTTAAATGAAAAATTCCAGCCTCTTACCAATCTCGTTCAAACTGGTTCCAAAAGTGTAGTGCTTTCCGATATGGTCCAAACGAAGTTTGTTCCGTCGAATTCTGGCCTTGAAATCACAAGTTATACACATTTCAGTTTTCACGATTTTAATTAATATAATAAAATCATTAATTATATAATTACAGACTAATTACTTTGGTTAATAACATCAGGCCGATCAAAACTCTTCACCGTTCGTTCCAAACGCCTGAACCCCCGTCTTCCTTTCGCTGTCTTGATCTGAACCATGCACGATATAGTACCCTGCATCGTTATAACTTAATTAACCAAAATTTCTAAATTAAATTATTTACGTTTTAGTGTATAACAGTTTCCATCTTTATATTTTTTCCGTTACCTTACTGTTCTTTCTTCTTTACTATTTCCAGAAGCCACACACTGTTCTTCGTTCATTCGTGCTGCTTTGTTAAAAACACCATGCCCAATTAACTACAGAACCGCGAAAGGTCCCAATTAATTCTTGCCGATTCCATGCTTAGTACCGCCACCGAGGTTCACCAATGCTAGCACTGGCGCTACCCTACTGCGTCTCCCATTCTACACCTCGCATCACCATATTTTTTTCGCCATAACAGTTGTGCTTCTCTTCGCCATGGAATTCCCCTTCATGGTTTCTTTTTATACCGCTGCTCCTCGTCAAAATGCCGAAACCCTTTCCTACTTCGAACCAGAAGGCCACGGTACCTCATGCTTCACCACGTTTCACATCCCCTCCACGTTTAAAAAATCGAAACCAAGCAATAATACCTTCTCATGCGTGAATACTGACCACTCCAACACGCCCAGCCTCTCACGGACCACGACTCCATCTCCCCACTCCTCAATCACCGTCCACCAGCAATCCAATGAACTACAGGCCATCAGAGCACCAGTCCTTTCCTTGTCCGCCCCCGATGCCACTTCATCCTCAACTCACAACTTTCGGCAACTTGAAATGGGTTACAACGTTTTAAACTAACTATGCAAAAGGAGTTCTTAAATTATATATATTTTAAAGTGGGGAGTTTTTAATGGAAGCTCTTGTTTTGCAGCAAAAAAAATTAACAGGCAGCTATATACATATACATACATATATATATATATATAGTGGGAGAGAAGCTCTCGTTTTGCAGAAGAAAATAAACAAACAACTCTACATATATAGGGGAAGAATGAAGATTGGGACAGTGACATTTCTTCAGGTTCTTATACGACGTAGGGTAATGGATGGAAATGCCTCATATGGCATGCATTAAGTTTGAAAGGATGTAGCGATGTCTGATTTGATGTAGCGTATAGAAATTTACATAGGGTAGGTATATATGGATGGTTTTATTTTATTTGCACATGGGAAGTTAGTTATACGCACCGCTATTTACACTACTGTTAAATATACGCATTGCTAAAGATCAGTTCCAAATTCAACAAAAATAAATACACCGCAGCGTCTTGCCGTTTCAGTCTCAACGAAATTAATTTCGTTGAAAACGGACTCTGTTTGTACAACGGCGATATTTTAATTTATCGGTTCACCTCTAAATATCGTCATTTATAAAACAACTCTGATTGGCTCCAAACTAGAAATCTAACAATAATTAATTGTACGCATTCCAATAAAATTGGTTTCATTGAAAACAGAGGTTGTTTGAAAATAAAACTATTTCTAAGGCCTATATACTATCGATATAAATATAAATAAATTCCAAAACAACTTTATTTAAAATAATAATAAATTATTAATTTCATATATCTCCTAATGAAATATTTTACCACTCCAGAATAAACCAATATAAATTTTAAACTCAATATTATATAATTTCAGGTTAAACGATATTCAAATATATATAAAAATCCTTTATAAAATATTTAATAAACGTTATTGTTTATTAACGAATTCCATAGCGACTATTTGAAAATTTGAATTGGACATAACTTGCAATCTATAATGTGAAATCTCCATTTTTCTCTCTTATTAGAAAAATATAATCAAATAGATTCAAATGGTTCTTGTTTCACACAATTCCAACTTATATCGGATTCGGTATATTCAATTAAAGTTTGAATCGTAAATTACAAACTACCGCGTTGTTTCGAGCTCGTTCTAATTATGTTATACATTATATATATTTAAACTCCAATTTATTAAATAAATTTGATATAAATCCATTATATTTCCAATAAAATATATGAAACAGATTTAAATATTCCAATTTAAATGGCAGGAAAACCTGGGACGTTACAATATTTCTTAATATCTCGATTTAATTCAATAAACCCTATTCACCCCCTCTCTAGGGTTAATCTAGATCCAACATTTTGTTGAAACCTTGTTCGTCTACTAAGGAAAGTTTGAAGTCTTCTCCATCTACTTGGGCACGTACTAAGTCCTCTTAAGTTGTCGAGGAGTGAAATTCCTGTTCGACTACTCGGATGTCGTATACCTGTTCCTCCAGGTTAAGTGATGGTTTAATGTTAGTTGATATTTCCGAAGGAGTCTAGGAATGGACGTAGTACGTCGCTCCGAACCAGTATAAAAAACTCTAGTGTCATTTTTCTTTGCTGATTTTATTTATTATACTACACTTATATTCTGCATTAGTATAACTCCATATTACATGATCCATGATACAGTATCACCTTCATAAATTACTTGGATTACATAGGAATAACCTTATTATACTTAGTATTGAATTCCGAGAAGGGAAGCCATACCATCCGTAATAGTTTAAAAATGGTTTCACTATTACTTAACGGACGGCAAAGGTTGAACACAAAAACTGATATCAAGTAAAATGAGCACAACTTCTATGGATCTATCTTGATTTGTTACTTACTAAATTGAACTAACCATCCAAAGGCAACATGATTAAAAAAAATGAATGAATAGGGTCTAATGACTCCATATATACCGAAAGAAATATTTTAAAGATGTATATCCCTAAAGGATGCTTTAACAATAATTGAATGAAGCAATAAGAAACACCCAGATCTACGTAAACAATATTTTCTCGATGATTGGTTTGAAGAGACTGAGATCGGATTCGAGTGATTCCAACCTGAAAAACACTTTAAACAAATTTATGTTCTAAAAGCAAAAGACATGGAATGACAAAGATTGAGAAGCTAAATTACAGGAGTCTTTGTCACTGACCATCGGCGGAGTTTTCCCGTACTATAAACGACAATGGTTCTTCACTCGAATATTCAATGCAAAGGCACATCGCTACTATCATTAGGTTTATCATGAATGTAGTAGAAGAAGTGTCTTCGGTTTGTCCCGACTAAGGATAATTTGTATGATTGGATGTCCGACATTGCATTTTTAATTTGCGCATATTGCTCCTCGTGAGTATACATCTGTATGTGGTGTGGAAAGAAACTCTCCTACATTATATATAACATTGTTTTGAGACGTACGAGCTTGGAGATTGTACATTTGTGGAAATCAATTATGCATGATGGAATTGACAATGTGACATTCAAAGTTGTGACGGCCCGCCCCGCACCAGCCTGCATTTCCTCCAAAAGTGCGCTGTACACATGCCCGACTAGCACAAGACGGTCGTCATAAGAAAGAAAAGAAGGGAATAAACTGATCAAGAAACCTGTAGAATGTCTCACAGCGCATGGAATAAAATATAATAATAATATACTTGACACAAAACAGGCGAGACAGTGCATAAGCTGATAACTAAAACCAACGTCAATCTCAAAGCAGCGGAAATCCCAATACAGCTTATTACAACTTTCCAAATTTACTGTCTCTAAACAAAAGAAAGCTAAAATAGAAGATACACCAACAATGCCCAAGCAGTGATCTTCAACAACACAGGGAGAATACTATATATATATATTACGTGGAAGCCTCCTGCTCGTCTCCGGATCATCTACCCGTGCATCACCAGCTAACCTGTCTCTAGTCTGCTCGTGAGAGCACCCAGAGTAATAAGAGGAGACATAAAACTCTGGGTCAGACATAAAGCCTGGTATGAGCGATAAACATCTAAACAGAATAATAACAGGTATACTAAGCCATACCTGAACCTGGACCTGCAACCAAAGAGTTAGTACCACATACCGTACAATACTCCAAGGTGCCATAATAAATAGTGTAAGAATACGGGGGTGGGGTGTGTACGTCATAATGATAGCCAACAAATCATCCATAGCAACCATCCTCACATCTCTCACTCAGTGCGTAAAGCGTACGACATCTACCACTTTGGAACACTAGACAAACTGAGGCAACGACGAATCCCGACTTGTAGAAACCCTGCTGTGACCAAGACAACACTTGGAGTCATGACCAAACATTTCAATGACCCACTACATTGGTCGTAGCCCTTGGTTCTACCGATGCCATAATGGCCCTGAATCCGCCTTCGTACCTCCTACCATAGTGGTCCAAAGCTATAGGTGTCGATAACTCCTTAGCACGCGTCCCGCAGCAAAGCCCAATCATGAAGTGAACTCGTTGATTCCCATCTGAATCTTAAGCTCTAACTTCTCATTTGGACTCCCTTTGCATCTCGGGTTTGGTTGAATTGGAGTGGGTCTTCAGAAAAGTTGTCGTGCAGCAGCAGCTCTTGAATTCGGTTCGGTTCGGTAGCGCCGGTTCGGGTCGGTCCTCCATCCTTGCCATCTTTCCTCTGGTTCGGGTCGGTTACTTCACTCCGGGTCGGGTCGGGATCCTCCTCCTCCGAGTCGGGTCGGGGTGCTGTCCTCCTCCAGCTCATGCTCCTCTTCCAATCCGCTCCCTCGTTCCTATCTAATCCGATCCGATCCGATCGCCTCGCCTTACTCTAGTCGTAGCCTTCATCTTGAGCCGATCCGATTTGGCTTCTATTACCCTTCCGATCCGATCCGCTCCGTTCCCTAGCTTACTCCGATCCGATCCGCTCCACCGCTCCGATCCGATCTCCTGTCCAACTCCAACTCTAAGCAATGGCCTTCCTTCCTGCCAAACTTCTTCCAGTGGCAAGTCCTCATCCAGTTCGGATTCCCTTGGTCAGTCCCCTAGTCCGATCCGACCCCTTTCTCCGATCCGAACCGGTTCGGAGCCTGCACACTTCTGCAACTTTCCAGCAAGCTTTCTACGCCATTCGACGACGTTTTCGAGCAATTTAACTATTCTAATCAGTCATGAAATGTGAAGACCCGCAACTTCCCCGTAAAGGAAAGCGTCGGATAGTTCGAGAACAAGCCACAACAGAACGCATACAGAAGGACATTTCATTGTATATCACAACAATGCATCAGATTACAAGAATATACAGAGTATGAATGAATATTACACAGAAATATCAGAGATTTAAATTACATTTAAATACATAGCAGCGGAAAATAATACAATACACAACTAGAATGAGATATACGGATACAAAGCTTTCCGGATATCGTTCCAGCTGTAAACCAAAATCCTGTGAATATAAATCTGCAAAACCAAAACTACTAGCTGCCCGTGTCGAAATAAGGGCACCCAGAGTTTAGGTTAAAACAATAAACTCCAGGTCAGTCATGTGACTGGTGTGAGAACTAAAACAGTTGTTAATCTTTGTTTTTAAAGTTAGGTAAATCAAGGGACCACGCCGTATAACACGGAACGGGTTTCCTCCCAAGAATACCAGTGCATAAAACCAACAGCGCAATGCTAAATAAAGAAAGATGAAGCTGTTATAAGACCCAGGTCCTATCACACAATGCAACGCAAGCCGGGGGATAGGGTTTTCCCTTATAACAGCCAAAGAATGCTTGATACGTTTAAAACAAATCATTTGATACTATTATAAGTGCATAGTGTATAAAACACTTCAAATCATAAGTATCAATCATAGGCGGCATGAGTGCCCCATACCACTATGTCGCCATATATAGGTTTACAAATAAAACCGCAAATGTCACGTATTTGGAAATTGGATTTCCGTCTATGAACCGAGGCTAGGGGCAAGATCCTCAACCGATTCGAGACGCTCTAGCCCGCCCCTCAGGAACAGCCGCAACTGCCCCTTGGATCGTCAGGGCCGGTCCACACGGAGTGGATTATTATGCCTGAACAATACGTCTCCCCACCCTATGGGGTGTAAGTCTGGTCCGTCAGCCGACCAGAATGCATTCGGCCGAAACCGATATAACCGAGGCGCCTCGCAACAGCAACAACAACATAAGTCAAACTCGTCAGGGCGTGTAAAACCACTGACGCCACTTCTAACTAGAAAGAAACGCATGCCCTCCCTGAGGTCCGTCTCCCGTTTTTGATTCATACCGGGTGTGAAACTCGCGAATCAAACGTTACACAAAGCTACGCCACAAAGGCCGTGCTTTGATCATCACCACAAGACTTTGCTTTTCAACAGAAGCCTTGATCATTTGCATCTTAGCATGCCACACAGGCAAACCACTCTATGCAACCGATATCAGTCACACAGAATGAAATCCAATGTCAGACACACAGTCCATTTACAAGTCCGTTCTGGGGCTGAACGAAACCGGAGGCACCTAGTACCCCGCATATCCATCGATCTCCAAGTACGTCTGGACGATCACCAACTGTTTCCATCTTCTTGGGTGTACAGCCCAATCAAGATCATCAGTTATCACCCAAACGACGTGAAGACCTCCGGTCTTCGACCATCGTCTTCATCTTCGACTTATCGTCGTATCAGTTATTCAGAATGGGATAAACCCGGTCTTCCCGAATAACTCGCGTATATTTTATAAAAGTGTTACACAAACACAACATACGCCTCATTCCAATTCATCAGTCACTAACCGTAAATTAATCAAGAGAATAATTCCCCAAATATTAACCCCGAAGGCCGAAACCAACATCAGATCAATATCCAGAAAACCATTCTGCTTGGCTAACCGACAGTTAGTTTCTAAATTTCACGTTCAAATCTAATTAAAGATTTAACTATCGCCTGGAGCAAAACTGGTGATACTCCATTCTCGATCTTTTCAATCTAATTAAAGATTCATTAAAACTCCACTTAGTTTTAATCATTATCTGGGTTAAAGAATCAGTGTCATTTAAAACACGATTCACGATAAACCCAAAATCACATTCCATTAATTATCGGGTTAAAGAACAAGTGTTATTTAAAACACTGTTCACGATAAACCCAAAAATCAATACCAATTCAATTCCAATTAAATATCATTTAATTGGTACACTTCATTAAATCTAAATAAAAAGATTTAATCTTTTCTCAACTGGGTTCAAGAACAGTGTTAGTGAAGACACCATTCACGACAAACCCAAATCACATTCGATATTCAATACAAGGCTCTGAATAGAAAATATATCGGCTTATATTCAATATCGAATTCTACGACTAACAAATGTCGTATTGGAAATAACGATACAAATATATATCTTTCAAATTTCCATAACAACACCTGTAATGTCACGAATTCCAACATCGAAATATTCCGAAGACAATTTCGATTCAAATCCACTCCAATGCAATCATTGGAAATTTTGGTTATTTTCAAAACCATTTCAAATTCAATTTATTTATTTAAAAATAAATAGAATTATAATTCTAGTTCAAAACTAGTTCATTTCGATAAAAATCCATTTTTTTATCTTTTCAAATATGGAGATTTTCACCCCAAACTTTCACAAATCATTTCTTATGATTTTACACAAATTATTACTATTTTTAATAATTTTATCAAGGCCCGTACAGTCGATTTCCAACAATGGCCATCGAACTGCACTTACAACGACCTTTTTCGAATTTGATTTGGACGTATCTCCAAATCCAACCGTTAGATTTCAAATTTCTAACATTAATTAGAAAGCTCTTTTCGATACGAACCCAACGGTTCCGGTTTTAGGAGAATCCGACGGTCGGATCTCCTGTAATGTCCGTTTGAAATAAATGGTCGAAATTCGCGAACTGCCGCGGCGCGGCGCGTTCTATTCAGGCCATTATATTATATATAATATATATAATATATATTTCGTCGATTTCTATTTAAAACGAATTATATAAATAGTTTTGAATTCGTTTCAAAAACATTTTCAACTTCCATTTCAATTCAAATCAAAATTGAATTCTTCTCTATAAATTCGTTTTAAAATTCATTTCTATTCAATTCGAATTTCAATTCAATTTGAATTCATTTCAATTCGCTTTCTATTCCATTTGAATTCGTTTTCAATTCAATTCATTTCGAAATCGTTTTCAATTCATTTCATTTCGAAATCGTTTTCAATTCAATTCATTTCGAAATCGTTTTCAATTCATTTCATTTCGAAATCGTTTTCAATTTATTTTGAATTCGTTTTCAATTCAATTCATTTCGAAATCGTTTTCAATTCAATTCATTTCGAAATCGTTTTCAATTCATTTCATTTCGAAATCGTTTTCAATTCAATTCATTTCGAAATCGTTTTCAATTCATTTCATTTCAATCGTTTTCAATTCGATATAAATATCGTTCACGTCAAAATGGCGTCCATACACGGCTTCATAAATTTCTATTTTCAAATATTCTATTTCAAATATTTCTTTTTCAAAATAGTTGTTATTATCAAAATATTTCGTTCAACACATGACCAATCTCAATGAATGAGTACTGTCAACACATGAACTTTTATTTTATAATATTCTTTATTTTTCAAATTGGAATGAGGCCCAATCAATTACCATATAAAGTTAATTATATGGATTTTCATACAACACATGTATATCATAGCATTGAAAAATAATCAACCATCAACCAAAGTGCACTACACTGCATAAGCATCAAATACAGATATTCAACGCTTATAACAGCCTGTCAATCAATCGATCGACATATTTAATCAATCAGGATGAGTGAACTGCATATTTCATCCTAACACCCGTGTGGGGTTTCAAACAATCAAACACAGATTTTATTTGTGCAGTTGGGCGATGTGTGAAATTTATCGACCCAATCAATATCATTCAAATAAGTGTACATAAACAAACCATCTGGTTTGTAAATGAATATTTATTTATTCACTTCACTATTTTCATATTCACGTTAAAAATTATATTTTTAACGATAAAACATTTTATTTCAACCTATGAATTTCTATTCAATTCATTTATTCAATAAAATGATATTTTTATTTTTCTAACATGTTTTAGAAAATTTCGGCGGCATAACGGCACGATACTAGAAACGGGACAAGGCCTAGCCTTATCCCCGGTCTAGTGAAGGCCCACGCCATTCACACATCAATCAAATCAATTCGTTATGCAAACCGCAAACTTTGGAGTAAGGATCTAACCTAGCCTTACTCCTTCGCCTTATAACGGCGCACGTCTAATCCTAACCAATTTATCGATTCGATTTTTCACACCACAAACCACATTCAAACAATATCGCAATCAATCACCAAACTGTCAAACAAACAAGTCCATGGTCTGTGGACGATTGTGTCGGGTGCTACTAAGCACCGTCTGCATCCTAGTATATATATATAACTAGAAATAAAATAGAAAGGTGAGAAATTCTCACCGATTAGCTATCCTAGCTCCACGGCACTTCATTGATAGAAATCTTCATCGCTATCGCATCATCGCCATCTTCGTTGCCCGTAGTCACTATATATATAAAAATCGAATTTTTATTTCAAAGTTCAATATATAAAAATCGAATTTTTAGTTCAAAGTTCAATATATAAAAATCGAATTTTTATTTCAAAGTTCAATATATAAAAATCGAATTTTTAGTTCAAAGTTCAATATATAAAAATCGAATTTTTACTTCAAAGTTCAATATATAAAAATCGAATTTTTACTTCAAAGTTCAATATATAAAAATCGAATTTTTATTTCAAAGTTCAATATATAAAAATCGAATTTTTATTTCAAAGTTCAATATATAAAAATCGAATTTTTATTTCTAAGTTCAATATATAAAAATCGAATTTTTATTTCAAAGTTCAATATATAAAAATCGAATTTTTATTTCAAAGTTCAATATATAAAAATCGAATTTTTATTTCAAAGTTCAATATATAAAAATCGAATTTTTAGTTCGAAGTTCAATATATAAAAATCGAATTTTTAGTTCAAAGTTCAATATATAAAAATCCTATTTTTTTTCGAAGTTCAAAACATAAAAACTATATTTTTCTTTCGACTTTCGATATATAGAAATCTGATTTTTCCTTTTAAATTTCTAATCTCTTCCTAGTTTAGAAATCATTTTAAATTCAGTTTAAAAATCATTTTCCCTTTCAAAATAAAATCAGTTTTACTTCCTATAAAAATCAGTTTTCAAAACAAAAATAAAATAATCAGTTTTCAAATTTTAAAATAATCAGTTTTTCAAATTTAAATAAAATAATCAGTTTTCATTTTTAAAATAATCAGGTTTACATTTTCTGTTTTTAAATAAAATAAAAATAAAATAAATAAAAAAAAAAAAAAAAAAAAAACTTACAGGGGTGGTGCATCGACTTCATCGGCGGCAGCTTCTAGGGGGGCATCGACTTCATCGGCGGCAGGTGGTTGGGGCCCCACCGATGGCGTCGCGACCTCGATTTGGCTGCGGAGGGGGGGTTCGATAACTGGAAGGACGAGGGGTGGGGGAGGAAGCTTCGTCGAGGGGGGGGGCTGAGCGGCGCGCGATTGGGGGAGGGAGCGGAAATCGCCTGGCGGCGGTGGTTAGGGTAGGGGGCGGGATCGACGAGGCGGGGTTCTTTTTTTTTTTTTTTTTTTTTCCTTTTTTTGTTTCTGAAATGAGAAAGTAACGGGGGGGGGGGGGGGGTGTTTATAAAAGAAAATATATTTAATTATTTATTCAATTAATTCTCCGTAAAGTTGCTTTTTCGTTTGGGCTTTGAATTGGATCCAACGACTGTCGTCCCTAGCGTAATACCCCCATTCCGGATACAATGGGATATGTATCGCAAGCTGATTTGATCGTTACAATCAGTTTCCTTTTGAATTTTCATTTAAATCACTATATTGAATTTTAAACATACATTTCAAATTACCGGGGTCACATACTAACTAGAAAAATTCCAGAAAAATATTTTCTAGCTTCGTATTGACGATACGGTCCTAACAAAACTAGTTTCGTCAAATTCTGAGACCGTTTGAAAAATGGCCAATTTCCAGTCGATTAAAATCAACTGAAACTGGTCAAACGCGTTTTCCTTTGCCACGCTCACATATTGATTCGAAAAATTATGAAATTTGAAATCTAGCAATAACTTTACATCACGGACCCAACAAAACTGGTTTCGTCGAAATCCGAGGTCGTTTGCAAAATGTCCATTTTTAAGGGCCTGAATTCCATAGCGACTATTCAGAATTTTCAACTGGACATATCTTTTGATTCCCGCTAAGAAATTTTGATCATTCGGGTTCGTTGGAAAGATATTCACTATTAGATTCCATTATTTTTGGTTTCACTAAAATCCGGATTGTTTTGCACCCGGTACATTCAATTGAAGTTTGAAATCGAATTATCGAACTACCGCGCCATTTTCAATTCTATTTATAATTATATATAATTATTTATATTCTAACGACGACGCGTATAATATATACGTTCGAATATATTCAAAATAAATTTCTCGTCGATATTATTTAAAATAATTCATTTTAAATAATCTAAATTCGCTAAAATGGCCAAAATAAAAATTTTAAACTGGCCCAGATTTTACGGGTTGTTACAATCTCCCCCACTTAAAACTTTTCGTCCCCGAAAAGGAACAAAGTCGAAAGTGGTTTGATTATTCAGCTCCACATTTGATCTGGCTTCCATTCTCCAACTCTTTAGTTTCTGAGAATTTTTAAAATTTCAAAAATTTGGCTAACACCCTAAATTTTTGAAAAATTTCGCCATAACCTCCCCTGCACCGGGAGCATCGGGAAATTGCAAATAGCGTTCCCGGTCCTTCAGATCTCAAAAAGAAAAAGAAAAAGCCAAGCGGCTAGCCAATAGGCTCATAAAATCATCATCACCCAAACAAAACAGTAAATTATGTAATAAACATGTACCTATTTGTCGGGCAAACAAATTTTATTCTCTGCTCTAGCCTCCTTGCTATGACCTGTTCAATGATATATATGTATATGCAAACAAATGCGACCAATTTTCAATAGAGTTCAATATTTGATTCAATTAGGCATAATTGTTCAAAATTAGCAAACAATTAAACAAACAACACAAACTTCAATCAATTAGTGGATTAACGTTTCAAATTCATAATTTCGATATATATACAAAAATCAGATTTTTGATGCCAAATCACAACAATTAGCCCTATCTAATTTTGGTTCTCACACCAGTCAATAGGAAATATATAGATATCAAACCTTCGAAACACGAACATAAATGTTGATGATGCGATCGCTATCATCAATATCATCTCCGGGCGACTAGGGTGTGGTGCTATATCTATCCAATATATTAAAACTTCGAATACACGCTAGCTAGGCGCATACGCAAAAATCTTTATATTTTGGATTGTCCTAATCAATATAAAATAAATAATCAAATACGAATAATTGATTTAAATTTTCAAATCAAAAATCGTTTTCATTTTAAAAATATACTCTTCACACTCGTTCTAGGATACTACTGATCCCATCTCTAACGAGTCATTCCATTGGATATTACTAATCCAATATCTGATGAATTCCTTCGTACGGTTCTAATGTGTCTTGTTCTCTGCTTTGTAAACCAAAGCTCTGATACCAAATGTGAAGACCCGCAACTTCCCCGTAAAGGAAAGCGTCGGATAGTTCGAGAACAAACCACAACAGAACGCATACAGAAGGACATTTCATTGTATATCACAACAATGCATCAGATTACAAGAATATACAGAGTATGAATGAATATTACACAGAAATATCAGAGATTTAAATTACATTTAAATACATAGCAGCGGAAAATAATACAATACACAACTAGAATGAGATATACGGATACAAAGCTTTCCGGATATCGTTCCAGCTGTAAACCAAAATCCTGTGAATATAAATCTGCAAAACCAAAACTACTAGCTGCCCGTGTCGAAATAAGGGCACCCAGAGTTTAGGTTAAAACAATAAACTCCAGGTCAGTCATGTGACTGGTGTGAGAACTAAAACAGTTGTTAA
Organism: Allium sativum; assembly: GCA_030737875.1. Classification (NCBI taxonomy): domain Eukaryota; kingdom Viridiplantae; phylum Streptophyta; class Magnoliopsida; order Asparagales; family Amaryllidaceae; genus Allium; species Allium sativum. The sequence continues at coordinate 72,399,602 of CM060923.1, read as the reverse complement.
TCTTTGTTTTTAAAGTTAGGTAAATCAAGGGACCACGCCGTATAACACGGAACGGGTTTCCTCCCAAGAATACCAGTGCATAAAACCAACAGCGCAATGCTAAATAAAGAAAGATGAAGCTGTTATAAGACCCAGGTCCTATCACACAATGCAACGCAAGCCGGGGGATAGGGTTTTCCCTTATAACAGCCAAAGAATGCTTGATACGTTTAAAACAAATCATTTGATACTATTATAAGTGCATAGTGTATAAAACACTTCAAATCATAAGTATCAATCATAGGCGGCATGAGTGCCCCATACCACTATGTCGCCATATATAGGTTTACAAATAAAACCGCAAATGTCACGTATTTGGAAATTGGATTTCCGTCTATGAACCGAGGCTAGGGGCAAGATCCTCAACCGATTCGAGACGCTCTAGCCCGCCCCTCAGGAACAGCCGCAACTGCCCCTTGGATCGTCAGGGCCGGTCCACACGGAGTGGATTATTATGCCTGAACAATACGTCTCCCCACCCTATGGGGTGTAAGTCTGGTCCGTCAGCCGACCAGAATGCATTCGGCCGAAACCGATATAACCGAGGCGCCTCGCAACAGCAACAACAACATAAGTCAAACTCGTCAGGGCGTGTAAAACCACTGACGCCACTTCTAACTAGAAAGAAACGCATGCCCTCCCTGAGGTCCGTCTCCCGTTTTTGATTCATACCGGGTGTGAAACTCGCGAATCAAACGTTACACAAAGCTACGCCACAAAGGCCGTGCTTTGATCATCACCACAAGACTTTGCTTTTCAACAGAAGCCTTGATCATTTGCATCTTAGCATGCCACACAGGCAAACCACTCTATGCAACCGATATCAGTCACACAGAATGAAATCCAATGTCAGACACACAGTCCATTTACAAGTCCGTTCTGGGGCTGAACGAAACCGGAGGCACCTAGTACCCCGCATATCCATCGATCTCCAAGTACGTCTGGACGATCACCAACTGTTTCCATCTTCTTGGGTGTACAGCCCAATCAAGATCATCAGTTATCACCCAAACGACGTGAAGACCTCCGGTCTTCGACCATCGTCTTCATCTTCGACTTATCGTCGTATCAGTTATTCAGAATGGGATAAACCCGGTCTTCCCGAATAACTCGCGTATATTTTATAAAAGTGTTACACAAACACAACATACGCCTCATTCCAATTCATCAGTCACTAACCGTAAATTAATCAAGAGAATAATTCCCCAAATATTAACCCCGAAGGCCGAAACCAACATCAGATCAATATCCAGAAAACCATTCTGCTTGGCTAACCGACAGTTAGTTTCTAAATTTCACGTTCAAATCTAATTAAAGATTTAACTATCGCCTGGAGCAAAACTGGTGATACTCCATTCTCGATCTTTTCAATCTAATTAAAGATTCATTAAAACTCCACTTAGTTTTAATCATTATCTGGGTTAAAGAATCAGTGTCATTTAAAACACGATTCACGATAAACCCAAAATCACATTCCATTAATTATCGGGTTAAAGAACAAGTGTTATTTAAAACACTGTTCACGATAAACCCAAAAATCAATACCAATTCAATTCCAATTAAATATCATTTAATTGGTACACTTCATTAAATCTAAATAAAAAGATTTAATCTTTTCTCAACTGGGTTCAAGAACAGTGTTAGTGAAGACACCATTCACGACAAACCCAAATCACATTCGATATTCAATACAAGGCTCTGAATAGAAAATATATCGGCTTATATTCAATATCGAATTCTACGACTAACAAATGTCGTATTGGAAATAACGATACAAATATATATCTTTCAAATTTCCATAACAACACCTGTAATGTCACGAATTCCAACATCGAAATATTCCGAAGACAATTTCGATTCAAATCCACTCCAATGCAATCATTGGAAATTTTGGTTATTTTCAAAACCATTTCAAATTCAATTTATTTATTTAAAAATAAATAGAATTATAATTCTAGTTCAAAACTAGTTCATTTCGATAAAAATCCATTTTTTTATCTTTTCAAATATGGAGATTTTCACCCCAAACTTTCACAAATCATTTCTTATGATTTTACACAAATTATTACTATTTTTAATAATTTTATCAAGGCCCGTACAGTCGATTTCCAACAATGGCCATCGAACTGCACTTACAACGACCTTTTTCGAATTTGATTTGGACGTATCTCCAAATCCAACCGTTAGATTTCAAATTTCTAACATTAATTAGAAAGCTCTTTTCGATACGAACCCAACGGTTCCGGTTTTAGGAGAATCCGACGGTCGGATCTCCTGTAATGTCCGTTTGAAATAAATGGTCGAAATTCGCGAACTGCCGCGGCGCGGCGCGTTCTATTCAGGCCATTATATTATATATAATATATATAATATATATTTCGTCGATTTCTATTTAAAACGAATTATATAAATAGTTTTGAATTCGTTTCAAAAACATTTTCAACTTCCATTTCAATTCAAATCAAAATTGAATTCTTCTCTATAAATTCGTTTTAAAATTCATTTCTATTCAATTCGAATTTCAATTCAATTTGAATTCATTTCAATTCGCTTTCTATTCCATTTGAATTCGTTTTCAATTCAATTCATTTCGAAATCGTTTTCAATTCATTTCATTTCGAAATCGTTTTCAATTCAATTCATTTCGAAATCGTTTTCAATTCATTTCATTTCGAAATCGTTTTCAATTTATTTTGAATTCGTTTTCAATTCAATTCATTTCGAAATCGTTTTCAATTCAATTCATTTCGAAATCGTTTTCAATTCATTTCATTTCGAAATCGTTTTCAATTCAATTCATTTCGAAATCGTTTTCAATTCATTTCATTTCGAAATCGTTTTCAATTCGATATAAATATCGTTCACGTCAAAATGGCGTCCATACACGGCTTCATAAATTTCTATTTTCAAATATTCTATTTCAAATATTTCTTTTTCAAAATAGTTGTTATTATCAAAATATTTCGTTCAACACATGACCAATCTCAATGAATGAGTACTGTCAACACATGAACTTTTATTTTATAATATTCTTTATTTTTCAAATTGGAATGAGGCCCAATCAATTACCATATAAAGTTAATTATATGGATTTTCATACAACACATGTATATCATAGCATTGAAAAATAATCAACCATCAACCAAAGTGCACTACACTGCATAAGCATCAAATACAGATATTCAACGCTTATAACAGCCTGTCAATCAATCGATCGACATATTTAATCAATCAGGATGAGTGAACTGCATATTTCATCCTAACACCCGTGTGGGGTTTCAAACAATCAAACACAGATTTTATTTGTGCAGTTGGGCGATGTGTGAAATTTATCGACCCAATCAATATCATTCAAATAAGTGTACATAAACAAACCATCTGGTTTGTAAATGAATATTTATTTATTCACTTCACTATTTTCATATTCACGTTAAAAATTATATTTTTAACGATAAAACATTTTATTTCAACCTATGAATTTCTATTCAATTCATTTATTCAATAAAATGATATTTTTATTTTTCTAACATGTTTTAGAAAATTTCGGCGGCATAACGGCACGATACTAGAAACGGGACAAGGCCTAGCCTTATCCCCGGTCTAGTGAAGGCCCACGCCATTCACACATCAATCAAATCAATTCGTTATGCAAACCGCAAACTTTGGAGTAAGGATCTAACCTAGCCTTACTCCTTCGCCTTATAACGGCGCACGTCTAATCCTAACCAATTTATCGATTCGATTTTTCACACCACAAACCACATTCAAACAATATCGCAATCAATCACCAAACTGTCAAACAAACAAGTCCATGGTCTGTGGACGATTGTGTCGGGTGCTACTAAGCACCGTCTGCATCCTAGTATATATATATAACTAGAAATAAAATAGAAAGGTGAGAAATTCTCACCGATTAGCTATCCTAGCTCCACGGCACTTCATTGATAGAAATCTTCATCGCTATCGCATCATCGCCATCTTCGTTGCCCGTAGTCACTATATATATAAAAATCGAATTTTTATTTCAAAGTTCAATATATAAAAATCGAATTTTTAGTTCAAAGTTCAATATATAAAAATCGAATTTTTATTTCAAAGTTCAATATATAAAAATCGAATTTTTAGTTCAAAGTTCAATATATAAAAATCGAATTTTTACTTCAAAGTTCAATATATAAAAATCGAATTTTTACTTCAAAGTTCAATATATAAAAATCGAATTTTTATTTCAAAGTTCAATATATAAAAATCGAATTTTTATTTCAAAGTTCAATATATAAAAATCGAATTTTTATTTCTAAGTTCAATATATAAAAATCGAATTTTTATTTCAAAGTTCAATATATAAAAATCGAATTTTTATTTCAAAGTTCAATATATAAAAATCGAATTTTTATTTCAAAGTTCAATATATAAAAATCGAATTTTTAGTTCGAAGTTCAATATATAAAAATCGAATTTTTAGTTCAAAGTTCAATATATAAAAATCCTATTTTTTTTCGAAGTTCAAAACATAAAAACTATATTTTTCTTTCGACTTTCGATATATAGAAATCTGATTTTTCCTTTTAAATTTCTAATCTCTTCCTAGTTTAGAAATCATTTTAAATTCAGTTTAAAAATCATTTTCCCTTTCAAAATAAAATCAGTTTTACTTCCTATAAAAATCAGTTTTCAAAACAAAAATAAAATAATCAGTTTTCAAATTTTAAAATAATCAGTTTTTCAAATTTAAATAAAATAATCAGTTTTCATTTTTAAAATAATCAGGTTTACATTTTCTGTTTTTAAATAAAATAAAAATAAAATAAATAAAAAAAAAAAAAAAAAAAAAACTTACAGGGGTGGTGCATCGACTTCATCGGCGGCAGCTTCTAGGGGGGCATCGACTTCATCGGCGGCAGGTGGTTGGGGCCCCACCGATGGCGTCGCGACCTCGATTTGGCTGCGGAGGGGGGGTTCGATAACTGGAAGGACGAGGGGTGGGGGAGGAAGCTTCGTCGAGGGGGGGGGCTGAGCGGCGCGCGATTGGGGGAGGGAGCGGAAATCGCCTGGCGGCGGTGGTTAGGGTAGGGGGCGGGATCGACGAGGCGGGGTTCTTTTTTTTTTTTTTTTTTTTCCTTTTTTTGTTTCTGAAATGAGAAAGTAACGGGGGGGGGGGGGGTGTTTATAAAAGAAAATATATTTAATTATTTATTCAATTAATTCTCCGTAAAGTTGCTTTTTCGTTTGGGCTTTGAATTGGATCCAACGACTGTCGTCCCTAGCGTAATACCCCCATTCCGGATACAATGGGATATGTATCGCAAGCTGATTTGATCGTTACAATCAGTTTCCTTTTGAATTTTCATTTAAATCACTATATTGAATTTTAAACATACATTTCAAATTACCGGGGTCACATACTAACTAGAAAAATTCCAGAAAAATATTTTCTAGCTTCGTATTGACGATACGGTCCTAACAAAACTAGTTTCGTCAAATTCTGAGACCGTTTGAAAAATGGCCAATTTCCAGTCGATTAAAATCAACTGAAACTGGTCAAACGCGTTTTCCTTTGCCACGCTCACATATTGATTCGAAAAATTATGAAATTTGAAATCTAGCAATAACTTTACATCACGGACCCAACAAAACTGGTTTCGTCGAAATCCGAGGTCGTTTGCAAAATGTCCATTTTTAAGGGCCTGAATTCCATAGCGACTATTCAGAATTTTCAACTGGACATATCTTTTGATTCCCGCTAAGAAATTTTGATCATTCGGGTTCGTTGGAAAGATATTCACTATTAGATTCCATTATTTTTGGTTTCACTAAAATCCGGATTGTTTTGCACCCGGTACATTCAATTGAAGTTTGAAATCGAATTATCGAACTACCGCGCCATTTTCAATTCTATTTATAATTATATATAATTATTTATATTCTAACGACGACGCGTATAATATATACGTTCGAATATATTCAAAATAAATTTCTCGTCGATATTATTTAAAATAATTCATTTTAAATAATCTAAATTCGCTAAAATGGCCAAAATAAAAATTTTAAACTGGCCCAGATTTTACGGGTTGTTACATGAAACATACCATAGAGTCATAGTAACATGTAATAGCAACCACAAACAACAAACAACAATTTAAATGAATCAAAATGGATCAAAAGTGGCCAAAACCTCACATTTTCTTATAATCCCTCCTAATCATGTTTAAGCATACGATTAGCAAAACACATCGAAATTAACCCAAATTTCTAACAGAGCCTTAAAACATTATTTTAGAATTTTAAGAATTTTTCCAGAATTTATTGGTGTATAAATTCGCTAATCTTCACTAATTACCCTTAATTAACCGTAATTAGTGTCAAAATGATGTTATCACTCACCTTGGCCACAAATGAAATTCTCAGAACTGAAACTCCTCTGATTTGGGGAGAATACTGATGTCTAACAGCAGCACAAACCTAGCTTTGGTGCTTTTTCTCCTTAATTTGGTGTTGCTAAGCCTAATCTTCAATTAGAGAGTGATTTGGGGTGTTTTAGATGTAGGAAGCCATTACTAAGGTCTCAAGGAGGTTTGTGGCGGCTCAAAACTGAAATGAAAGTGATAACCTAACCCTAATCAGTCCTCCTATACCTCTAAACCCGAAATTCCCCTTGGGCCTAGCTGCTAATCACCCGCTTAAGCCCAATTAAGCTGTCTTTCACCATCTGAAACTTGTTTCGGCCATATCTCCCAAACGGTGAGTCCGTTTGGCTAATGTGACTACTCTACGGAAAGAGAAACCATCATTCGAAGCCAATGGAAGTGGTTTCAGGTCAAAATTCCTTTCCAGTCAAAAGTTATGGCCAAAACAGTGCCAACTAGGGGTAAAATGGTCATTTAAAAATCGAGAAAAATCATGAACATGGGAAATGACCCCAATAGTCGTCTCCCAAAGTTACATGACCATACGACTTCGTATGTGAAAGAAATAAATATTCTACGATCCTATGATGCGCAGAATGCGGGTCGTTACACTCTCCCCCCCTTAAGAAATTTCGCCCCCGAAATTCCTTAACCCAAAACATACAAAGGATCCCGCATGCCTAACAACCATATACAACAATCAAATATGTAAAACAAGCAAACAAGCCTATTCTAGCATGCGGAAAAACTAAATCGAAGTCAAAATCTTACCAGACAAAGAGTTCTGGATACTTCTTCCTTATGTCCTCTTCTGTTTCCCAAGTACAATCATTCTCGTTTTCGCTCCACTGTACCTTGACTAGCTTCACCGACTTCCTTCGAAGTTGCTTCATGTCGTGTGCGACAATACGGGCCGGCTTGCGGTTTCCAACCGCCTCGGGTTCTACTTCGAAGTCTTCCAACTGATCAGGTGAGATAGTCATATCTGAGTCGTGAACGAACTTCCTTAGTTGGGAAACATGAAATACGTTGTGAACTCCCGCCATCTTCTCTGGTAAGTCAATTCTATATGCCAAATTCCCGACTAGTTCAAGAACAGGGAATGGGCCAACAAATCTTGGTGCTAATTTACCTCTCCTGCCAAATCGTATTACGCTCTTCAATGGAGAAATCTTGACAAACACCAAGTCACCAACGGAGAATTTTAAGTCTCTTCTTCTCTTATCAGCATAACTCTTCTGCCTATCTTGGGCTGCCTTCATTCGTTGCTGAATGATCTTGATCTTATCTGAAGTTTCCCTCACCACATCTGGTCCAAGCATAAACTTCTCGCCAGTTTCTATCCAACATGATGGTGAGTTGCACGGTCTTCCATACAAAGCTTCAAACGGAGCCATACCGATACTGGATTGGTAGCTATTATTATATGCAAACTCTACTAGATGCAAATGGTCACCCCATGATCCTCCAAAATCCAATATACATGCTCTCAAGAGATCTTCCAAAATACGGTTCACCCTCTCCGTCTGACCGTCGGTCTGAGGATGATATGCGGTACTGAGATGTAACTCTGACCCTAGCGCCTCTTGCAAGCTCCTCCAAAACCCACTAGTGAACAACGGGTCTCGGTCGCTCACAATGCTTTTAGGTACCCCATGAAATCTCACTACCCACTTCATATACAATTCTGCTAACTTAGCTGCCGTTCTAGTCGATTTAACTGGTATAAACCTTGCACTTTTGGTCAGTCGATCTACAATTACCCAAATGCTGTCATATCCCGATCTAGTCCTTGGTAACCCATCGATGAAATCCATCGAGACTTGCTCCCATTTCCATTCGGGAATTTCTAAGGGCTGTAACAACCCACTAGGCTTCTTTTGCTCGGCTTTAACTAGCTGGCAGTTCATGCACTTGGATATAAACTTTCCAACGTCTCTTTTCATCCCTTCCCAGTAGTAGGTCTGCTTCATATCTCTATACATCTTATTACCACCGGGGTGTATAGTCAGCTTTGAGTGATGACATTCTCTAAGCACTTCATCTCTCAATCCATTGACATTGGGTACAACAAGCTTTCCATTCTTTCTAAGCCACCTTTCTCGATCAAGCCCATACTTGTTCATCTCCTCATCGATTCCCATCTCTAACTTGGAGATGATTTCCAATAGGTTAGGATCGTCCCTCTGGCTAGAGCCGATCCGCTCAATCAAAGTGGGTCTGACCGTCAAACTCGCTAACATTTCTGGATCCAATTCGCACTTTGGTCTGAAATCAAATCCCGCGATAAACTCCAGTTGCTTCCATTCAAGGAACATAGCCCCCAAGCTGGCATGTCTTCTACTCAATGCATCAGCCACCGCATTGCCCTTTCCTGGTGTGTATGCGATGTCAAAATCATAGGAAGCTAAGAACTCTAACCATCTCTGCTGACGGAGGTTTAAATCCTTCTGGGAGAACAGATACTTTAACGACTTATGATCTGTAAATAGCTCAAATCTTTCTCCCAAGAGATAGTGTCTCCACATCTTTAACGCGAACACGATTGCTGCCAATTCTAAATCATGGGTAGGGTATCTCCTCTCGTGCGGTTTCAATTGCCGACTTGCATAAGCTACAACCCTACCGCCTTGCATCAATACAGCACCCAGTCCGGTACCACAGGCGTCCGTGTATACCGTCATCTCTTCATCCCCCTTAGGAATGACTAACACTGGTGCGTTTGTCAACTTGTCCTTTAGACTTCTGAATGCATTCTCGCACCTTTCATCCCAGACAAAAGCTTGATTTTTCTTGGTCAACTGGGTCAATGATGCTGCTATCTTGGAGAAACCTTGGATAAACTTACGATAATATCCCGCTAATCCCAAGAAACTTCTTACATCTGTTGCGTTCTTGGGCGTAGGCCAATCTTGTACCGTGGCCACCTTCGCCGGGTCCACGGCAATACCATTCTCTGATACAACATGACCCAAGAACCTCACTTCCCTCTTCCAGAAGTGACACTTAGAAAACTTTGCTTTCAATTGGTGTTTTCTCAACACCTCCATCGCTACCCTTAAATGTTCCTTGTGTTCTTCCTCTGTCCTCGAATAGACCAAAATATCATCAACGAACACAAGGACAGACTTATTCAGCTGATCTCTGAGTACCCTATTCATAAGGTCCACAAAATATGCCGGGGCATTAGTCAGCCCAAATGGCATAACCAACCATTCATAAAATCCAGACGGCGTTCGAAATGCCGTTTTAGCTATACTCTCAGCTTCCACTCTAAGCTGATGAAAACCTGTCGCGAGATCCAACTGAGAAAATACTCTCGCGCCACTCAACTGATCAAACAAATCATCTATCCGCGGTAGAGGATACTTGTTCTTCCTCGTCACTTTATTCAACTCGCGGTAGTCTACACACAAACGAAGGGAACCATCCGCCTTGGTAGCAAACACGACTGGTGCTCCCCATTCAGAAACACTCCTTCTGATAAATCCCTTCTTCAAAAGATCGCTGACTTGCACCTCGAGCTCTCGCTGCTCCCTTGGTGCCATACGACGAAGTGGCATCACTATAGGTCTGGCATCTTTTACCAAATCAATACGAAACTCAATCTCTCGGTGTGGTGGAAGTCCGGTCACTTCTTCGAAAACATCCGGATACTGGCCAACCACGGGCAAACCTGACAACTCACTATGCGGAATGTCGAGGGAGTTTAGAAAACTAGCCAATACCCCCTTACTGGGTAGACCACCAAACACTATCCTCCGCCCATCATCCGCTCTAGCTGTCACCAACAAGCCCTCACAGTCTACCACCACCCCGTACCTTTGGAGCCAATCTACTCCCAAAATAATGCCAAACCCAGCAAAGCCCAAAACAAAGCAATCACAAACAAACATGCATCCATGACTCGATAGAACCACATTACGACAAATCATGCTAAGGCTAGTCGAACCACCAATCGGGTTCGTCACTACTAAAGGTCTATTGACAATCTCGGGCTCCAATCCCAACCTATCTACCAGGTCACTAGATATGAAAGAACTGGAAGCTCCGGTATCAAACAAAACTCTAACAGGAACATCATAAACAGAAAGCATACCTTGAATGACGACATTCTTTCCCTTCTCCGCCGCAGTTGGGGCATTCGACGAAGAAGGAATAGCATTAAGAGCATATGCTTTCACCATTTGCTTTTCTTTAGGGGGCTGCGGACACTTGTCCTTGTGATGTCCCATTTGGCCACAGTTGAAGCACTTCCTATCCGCTGGCTTGGCCCGACAATTACTAGCATAATGGCCCTTCTTACCACAGCTGAAGCACTCCACATCTTGCTTATTCTTTTTCTTCTGGCCATCCTTAGCCTGATTCTGCTTTCTCTTATTCTGGGAACCACCTTTGCCTCCACCACTTGCTTGTGGCTTTGGCTCTTCTGCAAATGCAACCTCAGTCTTCGACTTAGGGTAGAGACTTTCTGATCTTAATGCTTTCCCCACAACCGATTCAAACGTCTCATCGATGTGGTTAATAAGTTTTTCCCCCAAGTATTGATCCAAACCAGTTATGAATTTCTCATTCTTTTTCTCGGCAGTATCAATAAGAGATAACCCATACTTTGACAAAGTGTCAAATTCAGCAATATACTCCGAGACAGCTCTGCCATTCTGCTTGAGCTCCAAGAATTTCTTAAACAACATTGACTTCTGAGCAGCTGGAATGAACTTCTCACTAAAGCGAGCCTTAAACTGCTCCCAAGTAATCTGGTCTTCGGGAGTAGCTGCCTTTATAGCATTCCACCAATTCATTGCCCGCCCTTGCAGCTGACGGGACGCTAGCTTTCTCTTCATCGCATCCTCGATACCCAAATCCTCGAAGATACGCTCGCAACTATCCAACCAATCCTGAACGTCCGTAGCCGACTCCGTTCCATGGAATGACTTCCCACCCAGACTAGTATAATCCTTATTCAGCTTGGCGAAGTCGACTCTTGGCGCCTGCACTATTGGACCACCACCATTTCCACCATTGGGAGCTGCCCTCTGCACATCTCTAAGCATCTCTCTCATGAGGTCAGTAAACATCGTCCTCATGTCGGCAGCAATCCCATTATTGGCTCCCCTACCAGCACCTCTAGTATCTCGGCTCATCGTCAATCTGAAAAAGGAAATGATTAACGATTCCATAGTGGTGCTAGTGCAGTACGACTTCATCCTTATACTACTAATAGTATATATATATAGCTTCTTAAAAACCAAAGTAATCACAAATACGCTCTCTCGTATACGTGTAATATCTCTCCCTGATAACTTCCCTAGGTTAACTATGCAACCTAGAGCTCTGATACCAAGTGTGACGGCCCGCCCCGCACCAGCCTGCATTTCCTCCAAAAGTGCGCTGTACACATGCCCGACTAGCACAAGACGGTCGTCATAAGAAAGAAAAGAAGGGAATAAACTGATCAAGAAACCTGTAGAATGTCTCACAGCGCATGGAATAAAATATAATAATAATATACTTGACACAAAACAGGCGAGACAGTGCATAAGCTGATAACTAAAACCAACGTCAATCTCAAAGCAGCGGAAATCCCAATACAGCTTATTACAACTTTCCAAATTTACTGTCTCTAAACAAAAGAAAGCTAAAATAGAAGATACACCAACAATGCCCAAGCAGTGATCTTCAACAACACAGGGAGAATACTATATATATATATTACGTGGAAGCCTCCTGCTCGTCTCCGGATCATCTACCCGTGCATCACCAGCTAACCTGTCTCTAGTCTGCTCGTGAGAGCACCCAGAGTAATAAGAGGAGACATAAAACTCTGGGTCAGACATAAAGCCTGGTATGAGCGATAAACATCTAAACAGAATAATAACAGGTATACTAAGCCATACCTGAACCTGGACCTGCAACCAAAGAGTTAGTACCACATACCGTACAATACTCCAAGGTGCCATAATAAATAGTGTAAGAATACGGGGGTGGGGTGTGTACGTCATAATGATAGCCAACAAATCATCCATAGCAACCATCCTCACATCTCTCACTCAGTGCGTAAAGCGTACGACATCTACCACTTTGGAACACTAGACAAACTGAGGCAACGACGAATCCCGACTTGTAGAAACCCTGCTGTGACCAAGACAACACTTGGAGTCATGACCAAACATTTCAATGACCCACTACATTGGTCGTAGCCCTTGGTTCTACCGATGCCATAATGGCCCTGAATCCGCCTTCGTACCTCCTACCATAGTGGTCCAAAGCTATAGGTGTCGATAACTCCTTAGCACGCGTCCCGCAGCAAAGCCCAATCATGAAGTGAACTCGTTGATTCCCATCTGAATCTTAAGCTCTAACTTCTCATTTGGACTCCCTTTGCATCTCGGGTTTGGTTGAATTGGAGTGGGTCTTCAGAAAAGTTGTCGTGCAGCAGCAGCTCTTGAATTCGGTTCGGTTCGGTAGCGCCGGTTCGGGTCGGTCCTCCATCCTTGCCATCTTTCCTCTGGTTCGGGTCGGTTACTTCACTCCGGGTCGGGTCGGGATCCTCCTCCTCCGAGTCGGGTCGGGGTGCTGTCCTCCTCCAGCTCATGCTCCTCTTCCAATCCGCTCCCTCGTTCCTATCTAATCCGATCCGATCCGATCGCCTCGCCTTACTCTAGTCGTAGCCTTCATCTTGAGCCGATCCGATTTGGCTTCTATTACCCTTCCGATCCGATCCGCTCCGTTCCCTAGCTTACTCCGATCCGATCCGCTCCACCGCTCCGATCCGATCTCCTGTCCAACTCCAACTCTAAGCAATGGCCTTCCTTCCTGCCAAACTTCTTCCAGTGGCAAGTCCTCATCCAGTTCGGATTCCCTTGGTCAGTCCCCTAGTCCGATCCGACCCCTTTCTCCGATCCGAACCGGTTCGGAGCCTGCACACTTCTGCAACTTTCCAGCAAGCTTTCTACGCCATTCGACGACGTTTTCGAGCAATTTAACTATTCTAATCAGTCATGAAACATACCATAGAGTCATAGTAACATGTAATAGCAACCACAAACAACAAACAACAATTTAAATGAATCAAAATGGATCAAAAGTGGCCAAAACCTCACATTTTCTTATAATCCCTCCTAATCATGTTTAAGCATACGATTAGCAAAACACATCGAAATTAACCCAAATTTCTAACAGAGCCTTAAAACATTATTTTAGAATTTTAAGAAATTTTCCAGAATTTATTGGTGTATAAATTCGCTAATCTTCACTAATTACCCTTAATTAACCGTAATTAGTGTCAAAATGATGTTATCACTCACCTTGGCCACAAATGAAATTCTCAGAACTGAAACTCCTCTGATTTGGGGAGAATACTGATGTCTAACAGCAGCACAAACCTAGCTTTGGTGCTTTTTCTCCTTAATTTGGTGTTGCTAAGCCTAATCTTCAATTAGAGAGTGATTTGGGGTGTTTTAGATGTAGGAAGCCATTACTAAGGTCTCAAGGAGGTTTGTGGCGGCTCAAAACTGAAATGAAAGTGATAACCTAACCCTAATCAGTCCTCCTATACCTCTAAACCCGAAATTTCCCTTGGGCCTAGCTGCTAATCACCCGCTTAAGCCCAATTAAGCTGTCTTTCACCATCTGAAACTTGTTTCAGCCATATCTCCCAAACGGTGAGTCCGTTTGGCTAATGTGACTACTCTACGGAAAGAGAAACCATCATTCGAAGCCAATGGAAGTGGTTTCAGGTCAAAATTCCTTTCCAGTCAAAAGTTATGGCCAAAACAGTGCCAACTAGGGGTAAAATGGTCATTTAAAAATCGAGAAAAATCATGAACATGGGAAATGACCCCAATAGTCGTCTCCCAAAGTTACATGACCATACGACTTCGTATGTGAAAGAAATAAATATTCTACGATCCTATGATGCGCAGAATGCGGGTCGTTACAAAAGTGAATGATGTGCTTAATATAAGGTAATCAACGATCTTAAGTTTTGTCTCCTGGAAATGGCAGAAAAGGGAATGCAAAGAGAGTATGTGCTAGAGCCCATAAGGATCGGATATGATCATCATGCTTTTAGATTACTTTTTATACGTTGAGTATGCGACATATTCTATGGGATATTCCAAATTGGTCGGTTACGATTGTGGTAATGTTACATTCGACTGGTGCACCACCTCCAGCTCTGTGTGCGTATCTTGACGGGTCTTGTTGGAAGAGCAGAGGGCATAAGGCTCTCGGTTCATCCCTCTAAAGATGTACCGTACAAAAAGTAGTTTATGCACATGAAATTGTATAGAACTCAATTCTCCATAAGAGCTTGCAGTTTTGTTTGTGTTGCCTACGCAGACTTTAATAATGATAACTATTTCGCATAGCTGATTTGATTTACTTTATAGACGTTGCCTCATAGTTCATCAAAAACAATTCCAGATAATTTTACTTCGCAATGCTTTGGTCACTATAAGAGCAAACCCCATTAATTATGTGTTTATGTTCAATCGATTAGGTAGCTTGAGCTAGTTTTATAGAAAAAATAAACAATAAAAGTTTAACTATTGCATATGATGAGCAATAATTACATGTATATGTTCAAACCACTGCTTGCATAATATTTTTTTAGATTCCCAAATTATGTTTTTTTTAAATTATAATTTTATATGTAAAATATTTACATTTACAAATCTACTGGTGAAAGTAGTTTATCAATCCAACATATCCATAATTAAATATTAAAAAAATGTTGTTTAAATTAAATTAAGGTTACAATAATCGTATAAGCTGAAATTCATATTCACTTCTTATTTTTAAACTTAATAACCTCAAAAAAAAGGTTTTATGAAACACGTTTGTTAACATTTTCAGTGAAAACGTGCAACAAAGACTACAAATATTTGTAGTGTATTCTTTAAATATAAAACGCAAATATTTTGTTGGTTGAAGCTTTGTCTTTCATTGTTATTTTTCTTGGGGCTATTTCTCTGTTGTATTCTTTTGGCTTTTGAGGGGAGTTGGCTTCTTACTTTTCTGGAGCTGATTTCTGGAGTCATGTTGAAGATTTTTTCTATTCTGGGTGCTTCCTTATTTGGGTATTTTCTGTTTGTGTTTTATTGCATGGAGTGTTGCGGCTTGGTTAGGAGGGAGGTTCATTTATTTGGGCTTTTTTGAGCTTCGGTGGAGCTGGGTAGATTTGTTGTGGATCATGTTTGTGTGGCAAGGATTAATTTTGCTGGCTGGAAGTGTTGGGATCTTTTATTGGGCCTTGGGTTTATTTTGGAGTAGTTGTATGGTTAGTATGCTGGCTTTGCTGTGAGGTCCTTGGTGGGAGTTAGAAATCAGGCAAGAATTGAGAGATGTTTTGAATGATTAAAAGTTGTACAAGAGTTCGGAATTGTAATTGTATTATGTACAATAAACGAAACAGGCTGTTTATGTATACTTATAATATAGTAGTGGGTTGAGCCCAATGTAGTAGCCCAATAACGTAATGTTATTAGGCTAAGTGAAGCGGAGTCGGCTTTCATTTAACTCCCCCCTGAAACCTAGCTAAGGTTTCATAACGAGAGCAAAATAAATGGCGACTCCACTATATCGGCGATGATTGAAGAAGAATCTGCTCGTCAGGCCTCCACGACAGGTAGATCCAGTCAATCTTGAGCCTCTGAGCTTGAGATCGATTGTGATTTGCTGAGAGAGGATAAATTGGAGCTTCAATGAATTTATGCTTTGAGTTCGTTGAAGACCTAGCTGAACGAGTAGAATCTTACACGGATTTAACTCTGAAGCATCAATTTGGGAAGAAAACGTCAACTATCAGGAACAAAAATAATTCTTTTGGATCTTTGCGATGGATTAAGAGCTTCAACGTTCAATTCCTCTTTCAGCTTTATGAAATTAGGTTTGGACAAGGGTTTCATGAGAACATCTGCCTTTTGCTCCATCGACGGTATATATCCAATTTTCAATTTATTTTTGATAACTTGCTCTCTGATAAAGTAAAGATCTAGCTCAATATGCTTGGTTTTTGAGTGTAAAACTGGATTTGATGATAGAGAAATTGCACTGACGTTATCACACCAAATAGTAGGTTGTTTAACTATAATTACTTGTAATTCTTTCAGAAGTGATTCAATCCACATAATTTCTGCACAAGTACTAGCAACACTTCTGAATTCTGCTTCAGTACTAGACCTTGACATAGTATTTTGTTTCTTAGCACACCATGAGACTGGATTCTTTCCTAAGTAAATACAGTAACCTGAAGTTGATTTTCTATCATCATAATCTGTTCCTCAGTCTGCATCAGCATATGCATTAATGTTTAATGTATTACTGGACTTAAATATTAATCCATGATCAATGGTTCCTTTGAGATATCTAAGAATACGCTTAACAGCCTTCCAATGTGTGTCCAAAGGATCTTGCATATACTGACTGACCTTGTTAACACTATAAGCTATGTCAGGTCTAGTTATTGTTGCATATTGAAGAGCCCCAACAACACTTCTGTATAACTTTCCATTTTGAAATTGCTCTCCTTTATGTTCTGATAAATGTATATTGGTAACCATTGGTGTGGGTAGAGGATTAGCCTTGCCCATCTTTGCTCTAAGAAGAATCTCTGATATATATTTCTTTTGACTGAGACATATTTCTGAATTTGATGATCTTTTGACTTCTACACCAAGAAAATAATTCAATTCTCCCAAATCCTTGATAGAGAATTCTGAATTCAACATTTTTGTAATAGCTTTAATTTCAGAATCACTGTCACCTGTAATAATAAAATCATCAACATAAATTAGTATATAAGTTGTAGCAGAATTTGAAATTTTAAAAAAGATTGAGTTATCAGATTTTGCAGATTTATAGCCATGATTAACAAGTGTAGCTTTCAACTTGTCAAACCAAACTCTAGGAGCTTGTTTAAGTCCATAAATGGCTTTGTTGAGCTTGCACACTAGATTTCTGTTTGACTGTTGCACAAATCCTTGAGGCTGCTCCATATAAACTTCTTCCTGTAACCCACCATTAAGAAAGGCATTATTAACATCAAGTTGTTTTATATTCCAATTTCTAAACAAAGCAATGGCTAATATTATTCTTATTGATGTTGGTTTCACAACAGATGAGAATGTTTCTGAAAAATCAAACCCATACTGTTGTGAATACCCTTTAGCAACAAGCCTTGCTTTGTATTTAGAAATTGATCCATCTGGATATTTCTTCAACTTATAAACCCATCTGCAACCAATTATATTTCTATTTTCTAGTTTATCAACCAGTGTCCAAGTTCCTTTTTTTATTAAAGCATTATATTCATCCTGCATTGCTGCATGCCATTTGTCATCCTGTACTGCTTCATTAAAGGAAGATGGTTCATCAGAAGTAATTACAGTATTATAAATTTTTGGTTTATAAATACCACACTTTGCTCTAGTAAGCATAGGATGTTGATTCATAGCATCTTTATTAATAACTGGATTATCATCACTTGCTATGTTTTCTTCAGTCTGATCATCAATAGTATGACTAACTTCTTCTTCTTGTCCTTGTTGATCTGCAATGTTTCCATCACTACTTCTGGAGATGGATTGCTCTTGACCTGGTCTGCTAGAAGGCACTGTGTGTTGAGAGGAAGAGAACTGCTCTTGACCTGGCCTACTAGAAGACACTGTGTGTTGAGAGCTTGAACAGTTGTCATGCTTCTTTTGGTGTACAGGCACCAAAAACTCAACTTCATCAGGTAAATCAATAACCTGTCTTGTACTTACAGATTTTTTATCTATACTTGCACTTAATTTACAAAAGGGATAAACCTGTTCATTGAATCTTACATGTCTAGAAATGTAAATCCTTCCTTTACTATCCATACATTTATACCCTTTTTGTTTATTACAGTACCCTAAAAAGGTACAAGGAGTTGATCTAAAATCCAATTTATGATTGTTATAGGGTCTAAGATAAGGAAAGCATTGACAACCAAAGACTTTTAAATGCTTATAGTCTGGTTTAACCTTAGTTAATACTTCCTGAGGACACTTGAATTTTAAGGCCTTTGTAGGCATTAAATTAATCAAGTGAACAGCTGTATTAAAGGCATCAGGCCAACATTTAAAAGGCATAGAAGCATGAGCTAGTAAGGTTAAACCTGTTTCTACAATGTGTCTATGCTTTCTTTCTATAATTCCATTTTGCTCAGAAGTATAAGGACATGTAGTTCTATGATTAATACCCTTTTTCACAAAGAATTCTTTTAAGGGCAAAAATTCTCTTCCACCATCTGTCTGAAAATTGATAACTTTATTTCCAGTAATGTTTTCGACCTTGTTTATGAATTGGATCACAACATTACTGGTTTCAGATTTTGATTTAATCATATAGATCCAAAAAAAATCTTGAATAGGCATCAATAAATGATACATAATATTTGTACCCATAGTTTGAACTGTTTGGAGCAGGACCCCATAAATCAGTTGTTATTAACTCAAGTGGCTTAGTATAACATGTTTGTGAATCTGGAAATGCAAGTTTATGACTCTTTCCCAATTGACATGCAGTACAAATATAAGAGTCTGGAATTCTACTAATAGAAATATTGTTGCTATTCATCATATGCTTAACAATTTTAATACTAGGATGTCCAAATTTACAATGCAACATATCAAATTCTTTATAGCATTCTTGATTATTCATAACAGACATTATGCACTTATTTCTACTAGAATTAGAATTCTCAGTATTACAGATATTAAATCTGTACAAACCCTTATCCTCTTTACCCTGCAAAATAATTTCTTGTGTTAGAATATCCTTGACTATACATGCATTTGGGTAAAATTCAAAATAAACATTGTTATCTTTAGCAAATTGGGAAACACTCATTAAGTTTTCTTGATTGATGGAACTCTCAATAAATTTTTTAAAAATAATTGTTTAGTTCCACCAACACTTGCATTTCCAGTATGTGTAGTATGTGCAGTTTTACCATTACCAACAATAAGATTTTGTGTACCTTTGTACTCCTTGTTCCCTAAATTCAGGTTGCTCAAATTGTTGGTGACATGATTAATTGCACCTGAGTCTGGGTACCAGCAATCATCAGCCAAATCATCATTGGAAGAACTTTCAGTGTTGTTAACTTCTGAAATTTGTGCTTTGCCATCTTTTGACACATTCACTATATTTGAACTTGCACTACTGTTTTGCTGAGGGGGTGTGTAGTTAGTATTAAATCTGTGGTAACATTTGCTCGCAGTATGACCCACTTTATCACAGATTTGACATCTAACTCTATTATTATTATTATTATTATTTCTTCCTCCCCTTCTACCTCTGCCTGACCAACCTCCCCTCTGATTATTAAACTGATTTCTTGAACTTCCTTTTTCTTGATTTTTTCCACGCCCAAAGCTAGTGTAATTAACAGAAAGATCTGAATTGATATTCTTTTTATGTTCTATTCTACCTTCATGAGATAACAAAGTAGAATAAACGTATTGCAAGGAGGGGGTTGGATCCATAGACAGAATGATAGCTGTAACAGCTTCATATTCATCATCTAAACCACTAACAATAGCAATTACCTGTTCTGACTCAGGTATTTTTTGGTCTGCTGAATTTAATTGATCACAAATATTCTTGACCTTTAGCAAATACTCATTCATAGACGACTCACCTTTTCTGATACTGTGTAACAGTCTTCTGTGATGCATTACTCTTGCAGAAGACTGTGCAGAAAAATTCCTTTCTATAGTAGCCCAAACTTCTTGGGCAGTTTTAACCCCAATAAGTTGATGTAAAATTGCTGATCCAATAGAGAACAATATCCATGCACAGACCAGTCCATCTTGCCTTTGATGAATGGTAAATTTTGGATTAGTAACCAATTTGTCTTCAGCATCTCTTATAAATTTTAGTGGAATTATTTTTGTTCCTAAAATATAATCTTCTAGTCCATATGCTCTAATGGTTGTTTCCACCTGTAACTTCCACAACAGGTAATTGGTTTCATCAAGTTGAATGGATATCAATTGGCTTTGAGGCTTGATAATGGACTTCATCAATTCTTCAACAGGATCAGTTGGCTCTGGAGGAACAACTCTGTTGCTGGAAACTTGAGGGCTTGAATCTGTTTCAGCCATGATGATAAATCTTGAACACACACGGTATGATTTAAATTTCTAGAAGCTTTCTTGAATTGGGATACAATTAGGAATTCACACAACTGTTGAGTGCTAGATGATGAATGACAAATTCTGATTGGCACTCTTAGATGACTCTGTGCAGTTGTAAGGTTTTCTTGATTGATCTTGATCGGTTTCTAGAAATTTAAACCTATAACAGCAACACAACTTTATGTATAATTCAAGATGCAGCCACTGATACGTAGGCAAGGCACTTGATTTGTAGATAAAGCAACAACCCTCAAGTGACAAGAAAATTCGATGGGGGGAAGATCCAAATGATGAAATTTTCCTGATGGATCTTCAATAGATCAACACTTCTGATGATCTACAAATCTCAGATGACTGCTGAGATTTCTGTCGGCTCTGATACCAAGTTAGAAATCAGGCAAGAATTGAGAGATGTATTGAATGATTAAAAGTTGTACAAGAGTTCGGAATTGTAATTGTATTATGTACAATAAACGAAACAGACTGTTTATATATACTTATAATACAGTAGTGGGCTGAGCCCAATGTAATAGCCCAATAACGTAATGTTATTAGGCTAAGTGAAGCAGAGTCGGCTTTCATTTAACTGTGGGTTTTCTTTTGAGTTTTTAGGGTGTTAGTTTGTTGTTTCTTTATAGTGTTCTGAGTAATGTGTTGCGTCTTTTGTTCGAACTGGTGTTATGTTTTTGTATAGTGTTCGTGAGCTGTTGTATTGTATTACCAGCTTGAACCTATCTCTGTATCTTTTTCCTTGTAATACAAGTATCCTGTTCTTTCAAAAAAAAATGCAAATATTTGAAGCTTGAACTGCACATATTTGTTAAATAATTATTTGAAGTGCAGACTGCACATACATATAGTGTATGGTGTAAATATTTGAAGTACACTATTTCTAAACTTGCCACAAGAGTGTTTTCAGAAGAAAAAAAGTCTCCTACTTCATATAAGGTGCAAGAGCAACGACTGGAATGAACGGATAAGGAGGAAATAAATGATTAAGCAGGATTTTTGTCAAAATATTGATTGCCAAATAAGCAGGATTTTTGTCCAAATATTGATGATCAAAACAAAATTACCCTACAAAAATTGAGTATTTGTAGAATCCAGATTTACCGCTCGGTACAATAAACAGACATATGAAGCATATAAGGAAACAACCATGTTACTATTGGTATATATCAAAGCTATAAACAGACAGAAACAAAAACCAACGTCAATCTTGTAAATTAATGGACCTCTTTTGCTTTGGAATTGCATGCCATACCAAAAAACAGCCAGTAAAATTAAATAAGGAATGATATACCTACTATAAAACCACATTTTATGAATGAAAAATGTTATAATTTTATTAATAATTTTAAGGTAAATTCAATTCTTAACAAATACACAGTTCTTAACAAATTCTTTTAAGGTAAATACTAAAAAAAAAAAAACTCTTTATAAATAGCAGGCTACTCTTATCCACTTCACTGCTTCCAAACAACCCTTAGAAAATAACTTATAACAACATCAACAATGAAGGAATCGAAAGAAGAAAGCAAGAAAGCAATGGGAGGTCTCAGAACCATGCCCTTCATATTTGGTAAATCTATATCAACCACGTCATGGCTATGCACATACATAGGCCGTGGTTCATGGTGCTAACGTAGTTTTTCATGTGTGTAGCAAATGAAGTGGCGGAGAAGCTAGCCGTAGTTGGATTTTCAGCCAACATGGTGACTTATTTAACGCAGCAGTACAACATGCCGTTGGCGAAAGCAGCTACAACTCTGACCAATTTTGGAGGAACTGCGAGCTTGACTCCGCTTCTGGGCGCTTTCATCGCAGATTCGTTCATTGGTAGATTTTGGACCATAACTTTTGGCTCCATTATCTATCAGTTTGTAAGTACATCTTCACCGATTCAATTTCTTTACTCTCTCTCTTATCTGTCTTCATATATCACAGTAGTTTCAGTCATTCATCAAATACGTAAATTTCATTAATTTATGATAAATGATTGATCAGATTTGTTGAAACACAAGGGAACATGAAAAAAATTGAGTGAGACTTTGATGTGGGTATTTACCACTTAACATATGAAACAAAGAAATTAATGTAGCAAAGAAATTTCAATACACTTGTTTTTGGATAGGGAATGCTACTGCTAACAGTATCAGCAGTACTACCAGCATTCAGGCCCAGCCCATGCAGCCCAAACGAGGCATGCCAACAAGCCTCGTGGTGGCAGTTAACAGTCCTCTACCTGTCCCTTCTCCTAAACGCAGTCGGCGCAGGCGGGATCAGGCCATGCGTAGTCGCATTCGGCGCGGATCAGTTCGACGAATCGAACCCCAAAAACAAGACGAAAACATGGAATTTCTTCAACTGGTACTATTTCTGCATGGGGGTTTCTATGTTGTTGGCGGTCACCGTGATCGTGTACATCCAGGACAATGTAGGCTGGGGGCTAGGGTTAGGAATTCCTACTCTTGCCATGACGATTTCGGTTGTGTCTTTCGTCGCGGGTTATTCGATGTATCGGAGATTGGAGCCTTCCGGCAGCCCGTTTACCCGATTAGTGCAGGTGGTTGTGGGTGCTTGCAGGAAAAGGAACGTCGACCTCGACGAAGATAAGTTGTATCAGAACGATGACATTGATGCTCCGATTTCACTGGGTGGGAAGCTTCTGCATACCAAACATATGAGGTTAGTATTTTCATTACCACTTGGTTTTATATAATCTGCCTATAGTAACAAGTATCAAATCAAAGATATTGGAATTTTAATCTACTGATGTGCGTACTGGAGTAGAGTAGAATTTGATCAAATATAGTATTAGTCAAAACCTATTATAATTTGGATTTTTTTTTCTTCTTTATAATTTGAGAAGAATGGGCTAATCCCTTTAGATTAACATGTCCCAATTGTCATATGTTACTAACTGTGGAATGCTGCACTTGAAAGTGAAACTTCATATATAACGCCTTATACAGTAAAAGATTCAAGGCTACAGTACCGCATTACATTACATCTGACAATGAAGAAGTTAACGTAATGCATCCAAACACAATAATGAAAGCCGTATGGAACTGAACTAATTGGACTAGGTGATGACAATTTGAGACATGACCTTGTGGGATCTACATTTTGTTTGCATCCTTACTTTCTTGCATAGCATTCAAAATAAGTAGTCATGTCTTTATCTGTCCACCGAATCAATGACGATTACTGGTATCTAATCGATTCAAATTATTAGTATATTTGTGACCATGTGCTCAACTGACTCTAAACTTGACAAAATCGAATACGCAGTCATGCTTGAAAGCAGCAGCTCTTTGTATAATCTGATTATATATGTCAAGCTTATCTGAACGAGAGAAATCGACCAGTTGGCGTCCGACACCAGCAGGACTTAATTACAGTTAGCCATTTTCAAACATAAACGATATATACCGATTTCGAACACCTGAACCCTCGCGATCACCATCAGAAGAGGCACTGTCTTCGCACCCCCATCTTGTAGGGTTGCCATTTGTCGGCTTCCTTTCGCAGTGGCGATTGGTTTAAATAATTTTGAAAAAAGACTTCCAATGGCTTCAATTTTTAAAACTATAAAATCATTATATAGAAACATACAAACTAATGTTGTATTGTATAGAAAAGATTTCCGTTCTGTTCGCTATTTGATCTTCAAAGCTTTGCATATTAATATGTTTATTCACTTCCCATCACAAATAATTTGTGCTCTCAAATATAACTATAATAATTGGTGTTCGCAAACAGTTAAAAATGTTCCTTTTGTTGTGCAAGAACGCATTACCTTTTGGCGAACCGTTGTTCTTTTATGTCACTTTTAAATACCTCTTATGTTTGCCTTTTTCGGGTTATTCAAGAATGCACCAATAATGTGTGCGTAAATGTTCTTTAAAGCATCTTACTGTTATTTAAAACTTGACCTCGTAGATGAATAGGCAGTTTTTATTCTCTGGTTGCTGTCATTATATGGTTGTTTACGGATCTTTATGTTACTTTAGTTTAAAAATTAAACGGAAATTGTTAGACAGACTGCAAAATTGGTTAGGGGGAATATTAGTTTCAACTAATTAAATTTTTGTCATCAATGATTGGCTGGATGTCTGGTACTCCTTAGCATTGAAATGCTTATTTCTACTTTTGAACTCAATTGTAATCCTTGCTCAGTTTGTCAATATATGATTAATTCTTCAACGGAAATAGATCAAAAACTGGAGACTTAGAGCATGAATCCCCTAAAAATTTACAGGAAGACTTCAGCTAAAAGTCTTTTTTTTTTTTCAGCTGGTCTCCAATTCTTCTGTCCTCAATCAAGTCACCCTTCATATACTTGAATTGATGAGGGATTTGATTGTAGGGGACAAAGAAAACAAGGACAGAGAAAAGAGAGAAAAAAAAAAAAACTTTTTTGTTTGTAAATTGGAAAAGAGAGCATTATTTATTTATACCAAAATAAAACAAGTAAACCGTGCCTTTGACCTAATACTAGGTTATTTTCAAATATGGTATAAGATATATAAATATGCTTAGTGAAAAAACATACAAATATATAATATAATATAGCTAGCAGCACTTTTTTCCTTAGAAAATGTGACTGTATTTAAACATAAATAATTTCAATTCCATGTACACTGCAGATTTTTGGACAAAGCCGCGATCATAACAGAAAAGGATCAAGCAACAAAAGGGACAATCCCAAATCCCTGGAGGCTAAGCACAGTTCACAGAGTGGAGGAGCTAAAGTCAATAATCAGAATGGGCCCAATATGGGCCTCAGGCGTCCTCGTAATCACCGCCTCAGCCCAACAAAACACCTTCTCCCTCCAGCAAGCCAACACCATGGATCGCCACATCACCCACTCGTCCTCCTTCCAAATCCCTTCAGGCTCAATGACAGTATTCACAATGCTAGCAATGCTACTAACTATATCAATCTACGACCGGATCCTCATCCCTGTAACCCGCAAATACACGGGCTCAGCCCGTGGCATCTCCT
This sequence comes from Allium sativum, assembly GCA_030737875.1. Classification (NCBI taxonomy): domain Eukaryota; kingdom Viridiplantae; phylum Streptophyta; class Magnoliopsida; order Asparagales; family Amaryllidaceae; genus Allium; species Allium sativum. The sequence continues at coordinate 72,373,974 of CM060923.1, read as the reverse complement.
TCCTCCAGAGGATGGGCGTAGGCTACGCCATTTCCACACTGGCCACTCTCATCGCTGGCTTTGTGGAAGTGAAACGTAAAAACGTTGCCAGGGCCCATGGGCTTGTCGAGTCCAGCAATGTAGGTTTACCCATTTCGGTGTTTTGGCTGGTGCCACAGTATGCGCTACATGGGATAGCCGAAGCGTTCACTTCCATAGGACATTTGGAGTTTTTTTATGACCAGAGTCCCGAGAGTATGAGAAGCACGGCTACAGCGTTGTACTGGATGGTTATATCGGCCGGTAGCTACATGAGTACGTTTTTGGTGACTGTTATACACAGGTACAGCGAGGGGAGAAACGGGGAGAACTGGCTTCCGAATAATTTGAATAAGGGGAGGCTGGAGTATTTCTACTGGATTGTGACTGGGTTGCAACTGGTTAATTTTGTGTATTTTGTGGTTTGTGCCATGTTTTATACGTTTAAACCTTTGCAGGTTATACCCCAGAATGAAAAAGGGGACGAAGACGATGATGATGTTGAATTGAGTAAAGTGTGATGGTTGAATTGAATTTGACTGTTTATAAGATTGTACATATGAAATTCAAGCACTGCGTTGAATGAATATATGGAATATGTTATTATATGTTTATATACGTGTGTGTCTTGAATAACAACCATGGATATACATAAATTAGAAGTATTTCATTGAAAGTAAAATCCTTTAACTGCACGGAGAAAATAAGAAAGTAGATCTGTTAGCTGCCTTCTTATGTTCAGGAATATATATCAAAACTGTAATCGGGTTCAGAGATTACTTACCTTTACCCTCTTCTATTTGTTTCTCTGCTAGGAATGGCAAAATAATCTGTATCCGCGGGTTTCCGCTTGCAAAATCCGTCATGAGCATGAAAGAGATAGTTATGTGGGTATAAGTGGGTAAAATAAACGGGTGTTTTTAATATCCGTTAATTAATCGGGTGTGTACGGATAGTAAGATATCCATGTCCGTGAATACCTATGTCCCGCATTTAACGTGATTTATTATCAATAGTCAATACAAAAAACATTGTTGCTGGTTGTTCGGTATTTGGTGTGTCTTTACTCAACAATTTATAACTGGCTGTTGATATTTTAGTGGATACTCCTGTTGTTTTTTCTTTTCTTGACGTTGGTTTAAATATGTATTGATTTTTTTGAGGTTAGCATTTGAGTATTGGTCTAATTTGTTTTTTTACCAAATGTACCTTTGAATAATTTCAATAAACGACTAAAAAATAAATTGAATAAATATTACGGATAACCACGAATACCCGCTATTACTCGCAACTTTTTGAACTCGTTTAATGGGTACCCGTGCGGGTATGGGGCAAGCACGGAGCCAAAAAATACCCAATGGGTCGGGTGATGGGGTGGTACTACCCACGCCCACCCCGCCCCATTGTCATCCCTATAATTTCTACTGTATTATTAGGTTGGGAGATAAGTTAGCCCACTAACGAAGCATTTGTGTATAAATAGCCAGTGGCTATAAGGTCATAAAGCACTTACATTCACCATTCAATCTCAATACTGAAAGGGTGTTGCTAAATGCAAATCAAATTACTCAATGCAGATTGCAAAAATTACCGTACTGTCTTTCATACTTCTATGGATAAAATCTCCGTATAACCTAGTTTTTTGTGTAAATATTTAATACTTTTATTGCATAATGTATATGTAACCATATACATGCACACAAAATATTTATTAGGGTTTCATAATACACACCGAAGCATTTATTAGGGTTTCTTTCATTTAACACACATAAAGGGTATAATGGTAATATACTAGTTTGCATTGAGTAAACTTGATTTGCATTTAGCAATCATGTACTGAAATTAGTCACCTTGGCGATTCAAACTTAACATTAAAATCTTTCATGGTACCGGAGTTGTTGCTTAACAGCTCTCAACCTAAGAAAGATTCAATTTGATAATAAACTCATTAAAAAGATTACATCACTTGAGTTTTCTCCCAAGGCGGGAATCTCGTCATTCGAGAGTAGATCCGATCAAGAAAACAACATGCCTCGCCAAAACAAATAGTTAGAGCAACTCCAACAAAGTATTGGATATCCAAAATATTGAAATCCATACTCAAAAACTCGTCCAACATAGTATAGATTATCCGATCAGTTCGGAAATCTGGGTAACGAGTTCCGGAATCTCCAAATTGCCCACGCGGTTGTTCAACAAACGCGCAAACACACGCGCTTGTTAAACAAACGCGTGGGTATCAACGGATATATTTTGCGCGCGCCTGTTGAACAGACGCGGAGAGGCCAACGGCTTGAATTTGCAACGGCTTGATTTCAAACACTACAAATACACAACCCCTCATCTACTTTCCTCCACATCAACTCTTCTTCTACCACATTCAAACTAACTACAAAAATGGTTACTGATTTTGATGTCGACACCGCAAGAATTGAGTTTGAAACTTTCGATATACAAGATCAAAGTCAACCGTTTGGTGGAATGCTAACTACTTCAAGTTGGAGTGCTAATGAAGACTACGATCTTTGCTACATATACTACTCACTTTCGCTAGATCCTGTCCGTGGTGCCGATCAAAGTGGTGAAACATTTTGAGGTAGAATCACTAATGCATACAATAGGAAGAACATGGATCGGAATAGAAGTGTAGCTTCCATCAAAGGATGTTATTGTAAAATTAATTGTCAAACTCAATGTTTTGATTCACAGATGTTCAAGCTGAAGCAGAGTAACCCAAGCGGATTTGGAAGTGATACTCATATGGTAATAATTGTTTACTTTTTTTTGTACTTTTAATCCTAACGTTGTAGTAAAAGCTTCATATTATTGATGCAAAGAATTGCCGCAAACAAGTTATTCAAACAAATATATAAACCAGATAGTAAACAAGGACCTCATTTCTACCAGTTCATGCATGTGTATGACCTACTGGTTAATCATGTGAAATGGAAATCTTCACTTCAGAAAACAGTCCAAGACGTCCAATCAAGCTGTAGTCGTGGGAAAACTTCAAGATTTGGAGACAGTTGTAGTCCCAGAGATTCGCAGGACAGTGCAACTATGGGTTTAGAAGAAGATGTTCACCTTACTGCTGAATGATATGATAGGCCCGAAGGATCCAAGGCGGCAAAGAAAAAACAAGTGGCAGGAGCGAATGAAGGCGAAATCAGAAAACTGTTAAAGGAGTCTAACGATATGTTTATGAGCGCACTCCAGAGCAGAAGCATTCACCACAAAGAAAGGCTTGACGCAATTCATCAACTTGTTGACACAAAACGACGAAAGGAGGAAGATGCACTCATGTTTATGGATATTTCGCAAATGGATGATGTGCAACGCGAGTATATGGAGTATCGGAGATTTGAGATATTGAGGCGAAGAAGAGAAGGAATGTAGTTTATGTAGCTAACTTGGATGTAAACTTTAATTGGCTTTGTATGCGCTAGTTTGGTGTTAGTTGCATTTTGTTTATGTAGCGTAGGAATGTAGTTTGAATTTTACAATGGAGTTTGCAACGGAGTTTGAAATGGTATTTGAAATTTAAAATGGAGTTTGAGATTGTTAATGGAGTTTGAAATTTAAAATGGAGTTTGAAATTTAAAAAGGAATTTGAAATTTAAAATGGAGTTTGAAATTTAAAATGGAGTTTGAAATTTAAAATGGAGATTGAAATATAAAATGGAGTTTGAAATTTAAAATGGAGTTTGAATTTTAAAAAGGAGTTTGAAATTGAAAATGGAGTTTGAAATGGAATTTGAAATTTAAAATGGAGTATGAAATTGTTAATGGAGTTTTAAATTTAAAATGCAGTTTAAAATTTAAAAAGGAGTTTGAAATGGAATTTGAAATTTAAAATGGAGTTTGAAATTGTTAATGGAGTTTGAAATTTAAAATGGAGTTTGAAATTTAAAAAGGAGTTCGAAATTTAAAATGGAGTTTGAAATTTAAAATGGATATTGAAATATAAAATGGAGTTTGAAATTTAAAATGGAGTTTGAATTTTAAAAAGGAGTTTGAAATTGAAAATGGAGTTTGAAACTTAAAATGGAGATTGAAATATAAAATGGAGTTTGAAATTTAAAATGGAGTTTGAATTTTAAAAAGGAGTTTGAAATTGAAAATGGAATTTGAAATTTGAAATGGAGTTTGAAATTGTTAATGGAGTTTGAAATTAAAATGGAGTTTGAAATTTAAATTCCACAACGACTTTTTTACATTTTAAACTGAACATAACTTTCAATTTATATTACGAACTCTGAAATTTTCACATTCGTTAGAAAGATATAATTGTACAGATTCTAATGTTTTTTGTTTTACTGAAATCCGACTTATATTGAATCATACACATTCAATTGAAATTTAAAATCAAGTTTTCAAACTGCCACTTCATTTTAAACTCCATTTTAAAATTCAATCTCCATTTCAAAGCTCAAACTCCATTTCAAATTTCAAAGTCCATTTCAAACTCCATTTTAAACTCCATTTTAAAATTAAATTTCAAACTCCATTTTAAACTCCATTTCAAATTTAAATTTCAAACTCCATTTTAAATTTCAAACTCCATTTTAAACTCCATTTCAAATTTAAATTTCAAACTCCATTTTAAATTTCAAACTCCATTATTTCAAATTTAAATTTCAAACTCCATTTTAAATTTCAAACTCCATTATAAACTCCATTTCAAATTTAAATTTCAAACTCCATTTTAAATTTCAAACTCCATTTCAAATTTCAATTTCAAACTCCATTTTAAATTTCAAACTCCATTTTAAACTCCATTTCAAATTTAAATTTCAAACTCCATTTCAAATTTAAATTTCGAACTCCATTTTAAATTCAAACTCCATTTTAAACTCCATTTCAAATTTAAATTTCAAACTCCATTTTAAATTTCAAACTCCATTATAAACTCCATTTCAAATTTAAATTTCAAACTCCATTTTAAATTTCAAACTCCATTTCAAATTTAAATTTCAAACTCCATTTCAAATTTAAATTTCAAACTCCATTTTAAATTTCAAACTCCATTTTAAATTTCAAACTCCATTTTAAACTCCTTTTCAAATTTAACTTTCAAACTCCATTTTAAAGTTTAAACTCCATTTATAATTAAAATAAATTATACCATGTCAGAAAAGAATACTTCATTGCCAAAAACGTGTAATAAAAAACATGGCAGACATAACACCGTCCAGTCATACAAACCATGTCACATGATATATAATACAAAAAATATACAACCATGTCACCATCAACAACACATGTAATACAAAACATGTCAGCAATACCAAAAACATACAATCGTGACGCTGCATGAATCATCAGTCAATAGGCATAGCATCGCTACCTGCCCCATCAGAACTGTCATCATGAGCGTCATCAAAAGCATCATCCATATGTGATCCATCACCAGTACCCTGCTGCTGTAACTGAGTCTGTAGGGAAGCAATCTGGGCCTCGTACTGAGCCTGCTGCTGTGCCAAAGCTCCGTGTAAACTCTGGTACATCAATTGTGTGTACTCCAATGTCATACGCTCATAAGCAGCCAATATCCGTCTATCATGGTCCATATATAGCGAGTACTGTTAATGAGACAACTTGTGTTACATAATTTGAATTTTTATAATGCAGTCGTATACCAGTATTACTGTATAACTCTTACGTACCTGATGTGGATGATACAAACCGGCTAACGGTACTCCGGGAGGGTCAACAGCTGGATACTGCAACGGAAACTCTACAATCTGACCCTGTACGTCGTACGCCCTAAAAATGTGTGGCGGAGGGTCCAACGCACCACTCTGCGTGAACTGAGACGATACAGGCGCAAAGGTAGGGGGATGCACCGGGAATCTGCCTGCTACTGAAGATGGCCCGATATGGTCGGAGTTCAAACCCCGAATATAGTCTGGTAAAGCAAAAGCGCGTGGCACTACTCAAGCCCAATAGGCATCAAAATCTCTGGGCACTGTAAAAGGCTCACCGTCCACCCAGCCTGCAGCCCTCATATCCGCAATATATGCTGATCCTACCTGTATATCCCCGAACATCTGATCCCATGGGAGTGGAGCAGAAGGAATGCGCTCTAACCCTTATAGCTGTAGCCAACATCGCTCCCCCAAATACCAAATGAAAGGGCATGTAGGCACCTGGAAGCATACCCTACGCCTCGAAAGACTAGAATGGAAAATGAGGGGGTGGTCCTGCTGAGGAGCCATAAAATCTACATACGTCTGCCATGGACGTCGAATAATGCCACCCCGCTCCCTCAAATCAATCTGCGTGCGCGCCTCCATAAGCTCGTTATGCACACCCTGTGCAGAACGAGTTAGATGCATAGCAGGACCCCATCGTCGTAATCTCGGAAAGTATATGTAAGGTGTACTGATGGCCTCATCAATAAGTCGGGGGTGCATAACCGTCATGTACTCGTAAAACCAAAATGGGAGAATATACCAGAAACCGTACAGCTGCTTGCAGCGCTGTACGGCGTAGAGATCCAAAGCCACATACAAATAGCCTAATATCGTCGTACCCCAGTCAAACGAATGTAGCTGCTCTATGTCTACAAGGCTAGCCAAAAAACCAAGTCTGATAGTCCCCCTGTTGTTGCTAAAAAAGGCGGAACCAAAAAGGTGTAATAAAAAGGCCCTGATAACGGGAGTGTGCATAGCCTGAGTGCCCTGATGTGCCGTGACATAGCTATACAGAGCAGGCAAGCTGACGGCTCCTGAAGAAACGGAATGAGGCTCTAAACCCTGTAACTGCTCTGAATAGCTATCAAACTCCTCAAATGATACATCAAAGGGAATGGGGTGACGACCTGAACGACCAACCTCAATGCCCGTGAGGACGTAAAAATCCAAAGGAGTAAGCCCTAACTCAAAATCAGGGAAGTGAAATGTGTGTGTAGTAGGCCACCATCGCTCATTGATAGCCTCTACAAGGCATCGGTCAACATGAGCAAATCTAGGTAACTCTAAAAAGGAGCCAAATGGTGAATCTAAAAGTCTAACTACTATAGGCTCGGGTAACTGCTGAAAAAGTGACGTACTACGTGACCAAATACCTCGCATAGCAATATGTCGAACCTAAATGTATGTTAATTTGTTGTAAATATATAATATTAAACAGCATTCGTGTATATTAAGAATTTTGTACGTAACAGAGTTATAAAATTATACCTGAGGCGTCGCAACAGCAACATGCACTCAGTGTACAAATGTCGCAGGCAGATCGTGCAATACTCTAAGGCTCTCGGCAGTCACAGTGGGGCATGGACTGGTCCGATAGTAGGATCTGTCGGAGGATGGCTGACTCGTCTACCAGGCTTAACTTGACGTGGCGGCATTTTGTCGTAGAAATTAATTAAAAAAAATTAAAAGGAGGAATTTTTTTTTACAAATGGAAAAATGGCCATTTGCGCCTGATATAGGCGGAAATATCCACGCGCCTGTTGAACAAACGCGTAGGCTCTACGCGTTTGTTCAACAGGCGCGCGCTTTTTTTATTGTCGAGCCGGTTTTAAAAAATCCACGCGCCTGTTGAACAACCGCGTATGTCCACGCGTTTGTTCAACAAGCGCGTGGACTTAAAACTGTTGCGATTCCCCATTTTCCGGAGTGTAGATTATCGGAATTCGAAAATCCACACTTCGGATTTGTTGGAGTTGCTCTTAGGCTGGATCAATAGCAATCCTCATCGGACCAGAGGGAATATTTATTTGAAAATTCATTAGAAGCAATAAAAAACCCAAGAAAATGTCACAGAAAATCATAAAAGTGCCATACAAGAAAATCCTTTTAAAAAGTCATCATCATTTAAAGTTTTCAAGTGGCATCTAACTGATTCAGTGTTTATTCCATAATTGTTGTCCAATCATCCATTCTGATAATCTCCCATTTCCACTGTTCAGCCTTTTCTCCATCAGGTACACTCTCGAAAGCCTTTGCAGATTTAAATATCAAGACCGAAGATAAAAATTCAGTGACTACAGGAGGTAATGAAACCGCTCAATCACATGCTATGTCTGCCGAAAACCATTTAATCAAAATTGTGATCAAGCATATAGAGTCAACCGATCATGTTTCACTTGGAAGAAGATAACTATATTCTTTAGAAAATTCAAGTTATGACTATCATGCGTTGGCAAGGACTTTAAGAATTCATCCTAGAAACACTACCTGTACCTTCTAAATATTTATTTGATGAAGAAACAAAACTGACACCGATGAAGAGTACACTAAGAGCATCCCCAACAGGGGGGTTGCTCGTGGTCAATTCAAGGGGGTTGACACGAGCAACCCCCCCCAACGCGGCCAAGGGTTAAAACCCTTGGCCGGTGTTGAGAAAACCCGTTATTGTTAACTGGTTTTCCCAACACCGGTTAAGGGTTTTAACCCTTAACCGCGTGTCGGGTCCCCTTCACCCCTATTTGTTTGCACCCGTATTGATTTTCTCTCAAACCCTTCGCAGCCGCCACTCCTTTCTTCCTTCTTCCTTCGCCGAAAGCTCCAATCCTCTTTAAAAAAAACATTGAGAAGATTGGGTAAAGCTATTTTTGGTTCTGGAAGTCGTAATGCCTCCAACAACAATGCACAAGCGGAGAATGAACCGGTTGAAGACTCTAGTCCGTCTGACGCTCGTCGTTCAAAACCCGTTCGGAGAAGACGGGTTGTTAAAGCCGGTGTTTATGCTGCATTGGATCCACACATCGATGTTAATTTGTCTACAGAGAAAAAGTTGGCTGATTTTCGCGAACTACCTGAAGTCGTATTTTGAGGTATAACTTCTTAAACTGGTTAGTGTATTAGTCGGTATTTGATCAAGAAGTGTGTCGTACAAACATTAGTTATTTTTTTGTATGTTTTAGGCTCGTACTGATCGTACACGAGGATCATGGGTTAGTATCGTCCGTTTGTATACGACGATTCGTGCGTACGACACAGATAGAATTATTGCAGGATATCTTAGAAGTATTGGTTTTGGAGATTTCTTGAGTACGTAATTTTGATGAACCCACTTACATATTACGTATGTTAGAAAATGAAATATATTTTCTTGATTTTTAATATTTTTAATTTGCATCCTTAGGTTTTGAAAACCTGTACAATAATGATGTTCAATTATGTGGTGCTTTAGCCATGTGTTGGTGGAAAACGACACATACATTTCACTTTAGTTTTGGAGAGATGGGTATTACGCCACTGGATTTTACCATGCTTACTGGCATACCAATTGGTCAGGGTGCCACTTTACCATATGATGAGCTATATCAACAGTATGATTTATTGGCTAGTATATTTCCACATTTGAACTTACGAGGGGGAGGCTTAACAAACAATCATCATATCAAAACCTCTTTCATGAAGCAAGCCGTAATGGACTTAGTGGAACGTCAGCCTGCAGATCACCACTTAGAGATTCTTAGATTGTTTGTATTATATGTGATGGGTAATTTATTCTTCACGAATTCGTCAAACACATTGCCATGTGGATATGTAGCTGTTGTTGCCGGCATGTCGTTCGACGGTACTCCTATTTCATATGACTGGGGTACGCCGATTTTAGCTCATTTGTGTTGGGGTTTGGACCAGCAGTGCAGTATCAGGACTCGTAGGTCGTCGATTACAGGTTTTTGGGAGGTTCTACAGTATTGGTATTTTGAGTACTTTCATAACATGACATTTCCGATATTGGATCCTACACTATCACTTTTCTACCCTCGTGCGAAAGCTTGGTCGCCCGATAACCGACGGGTTGTACCAGGAGGTGATTGCCGTCGTGTATTTGCAGTGGCTCGTACTCAGATAGAGATGAGGACCACATGAGAGTCGGTTCTGTGGCGTCCTTTTGTCGATTCCCCGTTCTTGCTAGGCCCAACGCAACAGCACGCTCTATTTCTGTCTGGTAGACGATTTCCTCTGGTATCGGCCCCACCTGTTTTAGGATGTTACTGGTACTTGGGGGAGCGCTGTTGGCGACAGTTACGCAATGTCGACGTTGTTCCCGATGATCCCCACCCTGATACAGGTCATTTACGGGTCTATTCCAGTGCTGATTTATAGCAGTATGCCGGTGACTGGTGGCCAGCTGATAGATTTATCATTACCGGTAGAAATTACATTACTTTTTGGGGATCTTTTTATGAGCCTACTAATATGGCAATGTTTGTACATGCCGCCGGAGTTGATTTTGTTTGTCCTTCCACCTACACTCCTTTTGGTGATCCATGTGTTTTACGCGACATGTCTCAGAGTACCCTTACTATGTATAGGCCTCCTCAGCCCCCTCAGGCTCCTCGTCATCAGCCTCCTCTGCCCCCTCAGCCTTCTCGTCAACACCCTCCTCGGCCAGCTTACTCGACTACGCCGACGAGTTATGGTTGGACCGTGGGCATTCCTGGGACATCTGGTCCAGACACGTATGTTGATATTTCACGGCCTACTGTCACACAGTTTCCAGATCCCGCTGTTCTTCCCTACGAGGAACTATATCGTATGCATGTTGGTCTTCGAGATACGATGTATAGAGAGCATAAGCGCGCAGTTGATGAGTTGACGACTCGCATTACCGAGCTAACTGCTGCGGATGACGAGCGATATCATCCTGTACGACGAATAGATGACGATGATGATGATGACCATGGCTGTAGTGGAGAAGCAGCACCTCTTGCGGATGATTCGTGGATATTTGGTGATATACCTTAGATTCAGTTTACGTGATATGTTAGTATTACTATATGTACTCGTACGTTATCCTTTAGTGTGTTGTAGTTGTAATTTTATGTAGTATGTGCGATCTTGTTGTTATCTTATTTGTTAGACTGTGATGGTTGTATTGTAGTTGTATGTGTGTAAAAAGCATCTAGTTTGGGTTTAGGGGTTGTATTGTTATCTTCATGTCTCTTTCTGTTGTACCTGGTAACTTATCTTGTTATTAAGATTACTCATATTGTTTATTTTTAATAATAACACAAATAGATCAAACAATAAACTTAAGGATAGAACACCGATACATTCAACAATAAGCGTAAAGATACAAAAACTTGGAAAGACACAACAGGTAACGGTAATAGATTCAGTACGCAAACACATTAATTGTTACGCTCATTCAAAGAGGTTTGAAGTCGCCTATTCTCTTGCTCTAACTCGTTGGCGTAAGAAATTTCCCTTTGAGGGAAACGCTCGTCTATCCACTCAAAATAATTGCATCCGTTAGGCCATAACGAGCATAAATGGATCCTACGGCCAATATTCTCTCCATCCGCTCGGACTACCACCTCTACCGCATAACCACAGTGGCAACAAACAGGATAGGAGTTAACTTCCTATTCGTTAGGAGCCTGGTTAACTGAAACTCGTCTTACCTCTTGATGACCTACATCTGGTGCAGTCGTAGTACGAGGGACTGTAGACGCTTGTAAGTGTTCTTCAGTTACAGTTTGGACTACTTGATGACCTACCTCTGGAACAGGTGCAACTGGTGGACGAATCGTCATGCGGGTGAACTCCGGGTAGACTTGACGCAATTCCTCATAGTTCCGCTCTTGGTACTCGATATTCCAATCAATATCTATTCTTGGACTTGAAGGAGGACGCTCTGGAAAGTTTTGATCATAGTTCGAATCCATTGACGATGGCCATGACCATGAAGACATTTTTTTATTTTGACGAAATTTTTGGTTCCAGCTAACTACAACGTAGTAACCGTATATATTTATAGGGCCAACATGTGGAGTAAATATGAAATGTTGCAATTCCTAATACGGACTTGTCTACTATGGGAATCCGTTTACCATTCAACGTTTTATGGTTAAATTTGTAAACTTTATCGTTTCAAATTCCAATACTGACTGGTCCATTCGCTGGACAAATGTGATAAAGTGACAGAAAGGTGAAAGTGATACAACCAAACTTTGTAATAAAGTGACATAAAGATAAAGTAACGCCAAATTCCAAGTAGAAGGAATCCACCCTATCCACAGAACACTATACACTGTACACTATACACTACACATCAAAGCATATGTCGGCAGTGATATAATTATTGATGTAAGTGGACCCTATAGGCTTTGAAAATCTATTTATATGGCCCAGATGTATGCTATATTAACTCATAAGTAAATTACCACACAATCACAATTTGAGATATGAACAGCTGGGTAAACGAAGACCAGGTTTCCATTACTCAACGACCTGGCCCAGTTATATGTCGGAATTTCTGTTCGTGTGTTTAGTTGTCTTAGTTTCTATGACCGTGGTTTGGTCGTACACTTCTAAGTTGTTGTTGTAGAAGTTTGTTTGAACGTTGTTCTAGTTTGTAAAACTGTTGTTGTACGCTTGTAAGATTCATTGTTGTTGTGCGTTTAATTTATTGTCCCTGTGTTCAGTTGTAGTAGAAGGCAACCGTTGATTGTAAAAATAAATGCCAAAATTTATTGTGATGTTAACTGTTAGCTGCATTAAGAAGTCCTTTCCCACATAAATGACAATAGTATACGAAATTACTATTCACTGCCTACAGTTCTTGTGATGTGAGTAGTCCACCTTGTTGAACTGTTGCTATAGGCAGTACATTATCCTTATAAGTAATGCATACTTGATAATCCTTCCTATTCATTTTATATCTTCAAGCATCACCGTTCCAGACTGAAGTGAGAACTCTATTTCCTTCTTTGTTGAAAGGTAATATTCGTTATCAGCAATACTTCATACTTCTAGTTAATCCAGTTATTTTACTAATGCATAGGTTACATGGACGATTCCGAAATAAGTGATGAACATATGGGAAGGATTTTTGATGAGTACGAACGAAACCTACTCAACGATAATGGAGTTGGAGTAGTTCAAGATACACAAATCGAAGAGGTGCCTGGACCGAATCAGCATCGAGCGGTTACAGCTCCGCGTCCATCTCCACTAAATCAACGACCTAGTGATAGTGTTCAAACAACGAATTCTGCAACTCGAGATTTTTCTTCCAAGGATTTGCTTGCCCTCGTAAAAGTCAATATTGACGTTGAAAAAAGAGATGAGCTACTAATGCAAGGTGGAGGGAGTTTAACATATGAAGAAAGATGGGCACTGATCACGCGGCTGTACAACAACCATCGTTCCCGGTAGACTAGACGAACATCAGTTGAACTCCAAACAGGTAATCGTCGTTTTGCAGACGCTTGTGATCGGTACACAAAGATTATCGAAACTGTTGAATACGAAAACATTTTTAAAACAAACCAAGCAACATATGATTCTCGTTACCTTTTCGTGTACGATGAGGAATTTGTTGGCTACAAAGTGTATAAACTCCGCAACAGTTGGTTGACTCGCTATGGAACGGAGTAGTCTTACGGTATTATGATTTTAATGTTGTTTGAATGCATGTTTAATTTGATGTATGTACGTAGAATCTGGAGTTATATGTAATCCTTGTTATGTCAACGTGATATTTAACTATTTTGCATTTCTATTTATATGTAATCCTTGTTATGTCAAATTCCAATAAAGACTGGTCTAAGCTGTGGAGAAATGTGATAAAGTGACATAAAGGAGATGTGAATCCACACTATACACTATACACTATACACCCACTATAACAGTGAAACAACATAATTTTGCAGTACAGTGACTTAAAGATAAAGTAACGCCATCATTTATGCTATAGGAATCCACACCATACACTATACACTGGCGTATAAAACAAATCAATGTTTCGTCTCCTAGTTAACATTTTTACTTTATCCACCATCCTTCGTAGGCCCCCCTACCTTCAACACTTCTTCTTCACCCGTGACTAGTTCAAACATAAACATATTAGCCAAAATTCCTACACTTTTAACAACTTAATTATGTCATGTGCTGGGACCCTGGGTTTGCTTTATAATAACCGTAGTGTTGTTCTTCCAACTCATCCAATTATCATTGCTTAGAAATCATCGTTCACACCATGAATGGTTTAAAGCGATTATGGTGCTTCACAAATTCCTCATCGTCTTCGTCTTCTGGTTCAGATGAAGTCGAAGAACAGTATAACAAACAACGGCTAACGTACCAACGAGAAACTTTAAACGCGATGCAACGTGATATAGCATAGAGCTCCAAATCAACCCAAGGAGGCAGCCAAGTGGGTAGAAGAGATATACGCTACGGACGTGACTATCCAGGGGGAACAATCAGTTGATGAAGGACTACTTTGTGCCAAACCCAGTATATGGCAACGTTTACTTTCGTCGTAGATTTCGTATGTCGCGGACAGTGTTTGATAGAGTCCTCAACAAGGTTTCTGAGTCCAAAGTATTTTTTACTCACCAAAGAAATGCTATCAAAGAACTAGGAATTTCACCTCTACAAAAAATAACAGCGGCACTGCGTATGATTTCATACGGAAGTTCAGCTGATTCGTTAGATGATAAGTTACGAATTGGTGAATCAACGACAATTCTATGCTTGAAAGAGTTCTGCAAAACAGTTGTTCATGTATTCGGTGAAGAGTATCTACGATCCCCCACTGCACGCGACGTCGAACGATTGTTAAAAATGGGAGATCAACGTGGTTTCCCGGGTATGCTGGGCAGCTTAGATTGTATGCATTGGACGTGGAAAAACTGTCTAGTTGCACTACAAGGCCAATACAGAGGCCACACAAAAAAGTCAACGTTGGTGTTAGAAGCGGTCGCTTCCTTCGATTTGTACATATGGCACGCATTTTTTGGTGTCCTTGGATCATTAAACGATATTAATGTTCTTCGTCAATCATACTTGTTTAATGATTTGTACAACGATCTGCCACCGCCGTGCAACTATAAAATTGGTGATATAGACCATTCAGTGGGTTATTATTTGGTTGATGGTATATACCCGAAATGGAAGACACTGGTGCAGGCATTTAAAAAGCCGAACAATGCCAAAGAGGCAACATTTACGCAACAACAAGAGAGTCTGAGAAAGGACGTAGAACGAGCATTTGGAGTTCTACAGGGACGGTTTCATATTTTAAGAAATGAGGTGCACTATCACGAACAAGCAGTTATATCAGATATCATGTACTGTTGTATTATACTACATAATACGATAATTGAAGAAGAAAGGGGGGATTCGAACTACAACTTAAAAACTACCCGGATATAGCAGTGGCGTTTAGAAGTAAGTCGTACAAGGACCCGAATATTTTTGCCGAGTACTTGCAGCGTATCCAGGACGTTATAGATCCCCAAGCACATCTACAATTAAGGGACGAATTAGTCGAACACTATTGGGAGCATGCCGGCAATCATTAGGAAGTGGTGAACTCTATCTGGATGTTTAAGTTAAATTACGTTCGTTGTTTAGTTATATGTTTTCCTTAATGCTTTAATGTACCTTTGCTTGCTACAGTGATGAAATATTACGTTAATGTTCTAGTATTACAAGTTCATGCTTGCAAGATTGCTAGTGATAATTAAAAAAGGAAATTCACATACATTTAATAATCTTTTACTCCTACAACATTGGTACTTAGTAATTAAAAACAACATAACGACATAGCAACAAACAACTACAAGGAAATGATCAAAACATAAATACGTCCTATCCCATGCGTCTTCTGCGACACGCTTCTAGTTCTTGCTCCAGTAACAATCGTTGCATCGGATTTAATGTATCCATATTGACAGTCATTAGTGCCCTGTCATCAATTCGTTCGAGGCGAGCTAATTCACGCTCCCTAACATCCAGGTCACGCTCTCTTGATATTTGAAGTTCTTCGTGTCTACGCTGCTTCTCCTTGGATCTCTCATCTCTCTTAGCTTCCCTCGCTTCCGCCAAAAGACGGTTTGATTCTTCTGAAGCTACCATTTGACTGTGTATTTGTTCGTAGTACGAACTGTAATCTGCAACGGTTTTTTTCTTACCTTTGTATTTACCAGGAGGCCTACCACCAAAACTTGTAGAAAAAGGATTGTTTTCTTGAGGATCTGGACTTCCCGGGCTTGATTCCGCCATTGGCCTTCTTGGCATAAATCGCGCTGTAGAATGTTCTTGGCGTATAATGCTCCATTTTTCCTCTCTAGATAAGATGGCGTAACGATTATGCAAATTGAATGGTTGATTTTTGTGCTCTGCCATATAAACTTCATTCGCACTCTTTAGCTGTATGTGTTGACGAAACGTAAGGTGGTAATATTATACAGTAAAACATATTAACCATTATTTAAGTAATCAAAATTTACCAAGTCCATCTCGTTGGCACCGCTTTGCTGTCTACTTAGTAGTCCAGCCATAATCTGATTCCAACTTTGACAGTTAGCGTTGATTCTCTTCCACGACTGTTTCAAAGAGTCGATTGTTCTCGATGGGTTTTCGGGACTACGACTGTTAAACAGTCTTGAAACAGAACTCCAAAATGAATTATCGGACTGACTAGTCCCTTTAAGATTGTCTTTGGAGCACTCCACCCAACAAAACGCTAGTTCTGCTTGTTCTTCTGGAGACCATTTCATTATTTTGTTTGATCTTCTCATTGGTTTGTTGGGAAAAACATCTGGATTTTCAGTATCATCGACTTCTGTTTCTTCATTCAAGCCACTGTTATCTCCAAACATACAATTCAAATTTCTTGACAGATTTGGAGAAGTTTCAGGCGGGACTAACCGTTGTTGGCTGCTTGGAGAAGCGTAGTGATGCTCACTACAGTTTTGCTGAAAATACGCGTTTTGACCGGATCTAGAATTTTGAGTACTATGATAATGATTGGAGTTTTGCTGGGATTGATAGAAATTCGGGCTCTGTTGAGGATAATTAGAGTTCAGAATATTCGGGAAGTTACCATAACTGGAGTGTTGATTCTGCTGGAACGACGGATGGATAGGAAACTGGTTGTTGTCGGATTGATTAGGGTGTTGCTTCTGTGTAGAATTGGAGACACCCTTCTTTCCTTTACCAATTTTTGACATTGCAAATAAGTTGAACAGAAATTGAATAAAGAATAAAGGTGTGGTTTGATGTAGAAATGTTGTGTGTTATAATGTACAAAGGAATGTTGTACATATAGATTAAAATCAAACGGTAACATAAAACAACGGTCAAAAAACAACGGTAACATAATACACAACGGCCAAGTTTTAAATAATAAAAAAACCGGCTTCATACAAGCCGGCTATGGGGGGGAGATAAATTAACTCCCCCCACCATGGCCGGCTTCTTAGAAGCCGGCCATGCCATAGCCGGCTTCCCCCAAGCCAGCTATGGCCGGTTGCTGGAGCAACCATTCGGTTGCTCCAGCAACCTCCAGGGTTGCCAAAGCAACCCTGGCCCCCCTTTCATCCCAGTGTTGGGGGTCGGTTGTTTTTCAACCGACCCCGCGTTGGGGATGCTCTAAGTATCGCAGACACGATAGACTCATAAGTTCATGGTTAACGACATTAGTAAGTGCAAATCTGTTGTCTCATGTGATAGGATGCATGTAACGACCTGTTATTTCCAACCATTTAAGCCGATAATGAAACCAATTCAATTTGCTCGAAACAACAGATTGTTATTGTTATAGGGCTTAATAAGAATCAAATCATAGAACCACAGGCATAGAATAAATACAATATCTCATAGCTGAATAGCTAACATGGTATGGTACAGTAGAAAGGCGTGCTCTTGCCCAATAGGTGGTCCAGAGTTCGAGGCATACACTAAAAACTATGTTGGCATATTAACCAATTTTCCTTAAAAAAAAGAAGAGTTTACATGAATAAATACATCAGAAGTTTAATTCATTTAGTTTTCTAATACATAAGGGATTTATGGAAATAGAAACTAAATAGATAAGTCTTCAGAGAATCTCCAACTCCGAAGAATGAGATATCAAAATTGTAGTACTCGGTCTTACCCGAACATTAAGCAAAAATACTCGAGCCAGGACAAACATTCTCATATAAATGAATCAACTCAAGTGAAATGTGTAACGACCCATATTTTTAGCTAATTTAAAATATGAATTTTAAATTTATTTTTAGTAGATTTTAAATGGTCAAATATAGAATCTGGACCTAAAAACAATCGAAAATGAATTCTAATTTTATTTTATATTTTACCTAAGTTAAAATAAGGTCAGTGAACTTTTAAATTGATTTAAAAGTAAATGTATTAAAATTCTATAATTTAATATTATTTTAATAACCTAAAAATAATCATTTTGCAAACAGTCTTAGAATTCGACAAGGCTAGTTTCAATGGATCTGAATCTGTGAAATATAGTAGGATTTTAAATTATGTATCGATTAGACTTACATTTCGATCGTGCGAGTTGAAAATGTGTAAAGATCGTCTAATTAAATCCAAATTTAATTAAATCAAATCAATTTCTTTACACAGCTTCCTATACTTCTTTCCCTTTGACACTTCACCCTCTCCTCCCTCCACATATCACCCACTTCCACTTTGCCACCCTCTTAAGTAAACTTACCATAAAAGATCATTTCACTCCACTTCCATTTCATTTGTTTTTGTTTTTATTTCTTCTATATTCTTCCTCCTCTCCAAAGTAAACTCACCTCCGCCTACCTTCCACTGCCGACCAGCAACACTCCCCACCCCTTATGAGCCGTATGCAGCCTCCACATTCCCCACGTGGGCCCCTCTTAGCCAAAGACCCTCCCTTTCCTCCTTAAAAACCCAAAAATCCTTCTTTTACCCCAATTTTGCAACAAGCCAAGCCATCTACGCCCTCTACCACCACCGCCTCATCCCCCGAACCCCAACCGTGCACAACCTCCCCACATAACCCTCTCCTTCAGACTGTGGGTCCCACACCCTATAGTCGAGCCTATAACCCTTAAAGATCTCGCCTATCTTCTATTAAATGCAAATATATATATATATAGTATAAGTAGTGTTTGAAGTAGAAAATGTGCTAATTTGATTGAGGAGTGAAGTCTGAAGTTGTTGTGAAGTTAGAGATGTCCTACGCTAAACTTTGGCGGAGTGGAGAAGTAATGGTGAGTTAATTTTGCTCACGTTTGGTTAACTATAATAGTTGGTGCAGTTAATTATGTTATGTTTGGTAATTGCAAATTTATTGAGTAATTTTGGGTTTAATGATGTTAATGGAAGTTAGAAAACCCAATTACATGGTAGTTTAGTAATTAAAGTGAATATCTTAATGGTTATGAAGTTAAACTATAAGTAAATAAATGGTTAGTTTGGTTGAAAATGTGGTTGTTATGGATGGATTTTAATAGATGAATAATGACATCAATTAATTTTGATGTGACACTGATTGACAACTTGATGTGATGTGTGCTGACATTAATTTGATATGATTGGATTTAAAGGATGGTTAATAATTTAGTTAATGTGATTTGAAATAACAATTAAGTGTGAATGACCTTAATGCCTATGTTAATGATGTCATTATGTGATAATTGGATGTTAATGATGTGTTAAACCCATATAAGTTGGATTATATTGTAACGACTCGAAAAAATCGAAGCTCGAATTTTCCACAATAATACATAATCATGTATTACTTGCCAAAACCCAAGTATCGAAAGCCCAGATTGTTAGTAGAAAGAAGCTAGAGGATGAGAGAAGAAATAAATATTAGAATAGAAGAATATGAAGATCAGAGTCTCACAGTGGAATGGACAAAATATAATATCAACAATACTTTATTCAAAAGAAAACTGTATATATATGATTACAACATCAGAGTACACATTCGTTTCAATACAATATACCCATAGTGGAATAAACTAGTACTAGAAAATATGGATATATTCCTCGACTCCAGCTCCTTCTCGGAAGCTCCAAGAGAAATTTAATCTAATAATATGCTCACATTTGAAGCAAAGCAAAGTTCACTTGGATCAGTCTGAAATATTTTTAGTGATAAATCCATAATACAAACAACTTGCTTAACTTTAGAAACCCTTTTTGAAAGAATGGGGACTTCGCAAGACACAACCACACATAAATATGGCAAGTGTTTGTACCTTACGATACCCAAATTACTTTTATATATCAAAATCCATTGATATTATAATATTTATCAGCCCAAAAATAAATAAGAATATAGCTGGAAAGCTTGCATCTCACTTTCCAACATAGTCGATATACAACTAAAAATGTACGGCTCGTATTGGAGTTTGGATTTCCAAAATGACAAGGTATGGGACCACCTTCCGATAGTGTGCCTGAAGAGAGCAATACACTAGGATTCGATAAGAACATCTTGGAACCCGGCCACACATGACTGACCACTCATTCAACTTGAGTGTGTCGAATATATTGTCACCCTATGGATTGCGCAATCACCGTATTCTAGAAGATACAGAAACGACAGAAGAAACAAAAATGAAATTTCTCTAGATGGTGATAATACATCCTGATGGGAATGACCCACATAGCCATGCTACCTTCCCAATTTTGGTCATTTCCCCAGGTTGATGGCGCTTGAGGTCACGGTTTACCTTTTAGAGAACGTCACATCAATTTTCTGAATGCCACATCGTTAGACCCGTCAAATCACTAATTGATGACCACAAATATATTCTAGGTGTTAAGCTAAAATATGTTCCCTTCTCCGTCACCAAACTTGGTATATTTGTATAAATCAACGTACGCGACCCTCAGGAAATACTTTGTTGTACATTCATCCATACAAGTCACCCAGGAACAGGATGAATCGAAGGTACTTTCCTACCACATCCTATATAGGAATCGCCCCAAGGATTAGTAGCGAGTAGTCCTTGCAATAAGTAAATTTCAACCATGACAGAATCACACTGTATCTCTAGGAGCTAATCAGAGATTATAATTAGTTCTCCCGTTTTATGAAGATATATGATCTTCAATGCTCCATTTTTAAACGCATTCCTGCAAATTAGTTTTGAAAGCAACGTTGGTTTGAAGTGGTTTTGGGTCTAGTCCCCACCTCGGTCTTTTCGAAACAACACGTCAAAAGGTCCAATAAAATATTTCATTGATAATCGGGTTTTTAACTATCAATTCAAACAATATGGTCAAGTATATTGGCAGCTCAGACCCTTATTATTTAAAATAATTTACTTAAACTCTTTATCGATTCTAAAAAATCATTCTTTATATTCATCTCAACAAGACACTCCCGCTTCCATTACTTCGGAAACATTTTCCATAACTTATCTCTTTAAACAATTATATTCACCAAACCCCTTCATTGTATTTCTTTACTTTGACAATATTGCTATAATTTCACAAACCCATTTCTATATTCTTTCATATATTTACAAAACTCCTTTTTATTTCCTTTGCGTTGGAAAATATTTCTATAGCTAAACAACTGGTATAGTATTAATTACTAACTTATATGGGTTAAAACAATTATCGGACGACGTATTCTTTAGTACAAACACGACGGCTTTTATTTTGTTTTTAACCTTGAAATAATGACCCTTGTGGCAATATATATTCAAATTTTAAATATTCATTTTCGTTCCTAACCTAAACAATTTAACATTTCTTTTGAAAAACCATAGCGATTACTTAGTTAACTGAATAAGTTATTCAAACCAATCATTAAAATTATCCAGCGACTCTTAAAAATTGATTCTATATCCCTACCTCAACAAAATTCTTTTGTTTCGTCATTTGAAAACAATAACACTCCTTAATTCTTTCGAATAAGGTATTTACCAAACTCCGCTTTATTCTTTTACCTCGAAAATATCGCTACATTTTCATAAAACCTTTCCATTTCTTCGGAAAAACCATCGCCATTTACTTATTATTAAGAATAAGTGTATTTCAAAACATATTATTTCCATTATCTTGAAAATAGTGCTTTATGTCTTTAACTAAATGATATAAATATACTTATGCATCAACTTGGGTCAAACAATGTTAGATTATACATTGTTTAATCTAAAACCTAATAGTTTAGTAATATTTCAAGATCTTGCAAATAACGTTGCAATATTCCTCTTATGGAATAATAAACTAATCTCAACAACTTTTACCATTACAAACAAATATCATCCCTCGATAATAGTGAAGTCTTTCAAGTTGGGATATTTTATTTACCTCTTGGACCTTGATCGACGACGTTCTTATCTTATAATAGATAAAAGTTCATAACTCAAAAACCATATTATTTATAATATCAATCCTCTTTTTTTTTTAATTTTAACTATGGTTTTATAATATATCATATCCTTATGTTTGAAAAATCTTTTCCGATTATAACCACTTTTACTTAGTTCATTGATTACGTAAATTGTTACTTAAATATTATCATTTCGCTTGAAACCCTTTTCTTAGGATTCCAATTATAACTTGGAATACGATAATCCATTTACCAATAATTTACCCAAAACCGTTATATTATAAAACAAAAATCCATTTATCGACTTCTTTACCCAAAACCATTCAACATTCTTCACAATATAACAAATTTGGATTTTTATAACCAAAATCCATTGTCACTTCTTTTACCAAAAAACCTTTACATCTCATTATACTAAATTTTGATTTATATAGCAATCCATTAACCCATCGCTTTACTACATCCGATAAGGATTTCCTCCTCCAACGCCTCCAATCCACGAAAAGCCAAACTGTATCCCTCCCCCTTTCCAGCCGGAGTTCGATCACCTCCGGTGATCGCGACATCTCCCCCTCTTCAATTCTTCATTGGAAATTTCCCTCATACTCGTCGGTTTGTCCGATTGGATCAATTTAAGAGGGGTGTTTTGTTTGGCATTCACTGTGTATAAATATAGGTGAGGAGATGAAGTTTGCATATGGGTTGTTCTCAGTTTTAATCAGACGAGAATGGCAGAACGCATGTGGGGGGTAGCACACATGTGCATGAAACAGTGAGGTGACCGACGATTTTTTTTTGTGAAAATGACCAACGATATTTTACGAAAGTGACTAACGATTTTATAATGTATAATGCTCGATGTTTAAAATTCGCACGAGCACTCATGATGGAACTGGTTTCGTTAAATTCCAAAATTATTTGCGAAAATACCATTTTAATTTCAAAAGGTTAAACCATATATGTTTATACCGCACATGGTCATAAAATAAATCTAGTTGACGTGAAACTGGAAATCTTTCTTAAATTAATTAATCATTACAGATTTAATAAAATTAGTCTCGTTGAAAATCGAGGTCATTTGAAAATTAACTATTCCTAAGTTATAATCGATAAAACAAAATTATTCGTAACATATATATTCAAATAGAATTGTATATAACTTCAAAATAAACTAGTTCATATTTTAAATTCAACATATCGAATTCTATGTTAAAACGATATTCAATTTATTAAAAATCCTTTCATTTTATAAAATAAAATGTTATGTTTATAAATGTTCCATAGGGACCTTTTGAAAATTTGATTTAGACATAACTAACAATCTACAATATGAAAACTCAAATTTTCTCTTCCATTAGAAAATTATCATCCAATAGATCCGGACAATTCTTATTTCAAACAATTCCGACTTATATTGGATCATGTACATCCATTTAAAGTTAGAACCTAATATTACGAACTACTGTGCCACTGCAGCTCGTTTTATAATTAAATAATAAACTATATATTCAAATGTTTTTAATAAACGAATTTGTTAATATAATTCAATTATAACTTGACAAATTTTTTTTGTATTGTCCAATTCATATTAAACTGCAACTCCAACTAATTTCGACTATTTTGGAATTAAATTATTATTTATATTAATAAAATTTTCAAAACCAATGAATTAAAATCATTTAAATTCCAAATCAACATTTAAAACCATTTTTAAATGTTTAACTTAAAGGTTAAAATCTAGGCCACTACATTCCTTCCCTCTTAAAAGAATTTCGTCCTCGAAATTACTAAAGTAGGAAAAATGCTACCAACCCATTAACTTTTAAGAATCCATTTTAGATCAAATCTACCATTTCACTTTCTGAAGTTTTGGTTTAACTAATCAAATTAGTAATAATATAAATGCACATTTCATTTCTATCAACAAAACTTTCAAAAAAATTGAAAATAATATAATTCTTTAAATTTTCTAATTTTTTTGGTGTAGTCTCCCTTGTATAGAGGGACTTCTGCAATATTGCAGGAACGTTAAATATATATACATCAACCCACATGGTCCAAAAAAATAAAACCTAAGTTAACAAACCAAAATTTATATTTTGCATAGGCATGCCTTACATCAGCGTTTCTAAGCGATTAACAAGAATTTATGCATAAGCAAGCTCAATTATTTTGCATCTATAGCTAAACTGGATCCAATCAACTTCCAGAACTTCATCAAAATAGGCTAAAAGATGAATTAGCCCCTGCACTTGTTTTTAACTCGGATGGAATTCATTAGTTTCATAGCCATGCCATTTAAATTCAAACATCCAAGTCATCCATTCCAAACTATTTCACATGAAATTTTATCTATAAACAATTTCTTATCAATCCATTTCGGATACATACATTAATTCCTTACATTCCATTTAAATTCGTCATACTTGAATGGGTTCTCAACCAAGTTCATTTGCTTTCAAACCTATATCCATGCAATCTATTTCAACCATACAATTTACCGACTCCCAACATTCCAGTTGGACTCATTAACTTGTATGAATTTGCTATTTTCAAACTCAAATTGACTTAAGTTAGATTTTTTGTTTCCATTTCAACTTATAAGATTCATTTTAACTCAACATAAGTTAAATTAAATATTAAAATTTTCATTTACCCAATCAAATTTGGAATCTCTTTTTGGTTAAATTGTTTCAATTTCACAATTCAATCTATTAAATCAACATTGGTATACCTAGTTGATTACCAATATTATAATATTGGAAAAATTATTCCTTTTATCTTCTTTACAAAATATACTGGCAAAAATAATACAAATATAATTTTATATCATATTACAAATACGCTCACACTCAAACTCAATCTAGGGTATTACTAACCCTATCTCTATTGAATTACATCACAGAGCCAAGGTTATCACTAAACCTTATGCTCTGATACCAATTGTAATGACCCCGAAAATTTGACGCTCAAATTTTCGATAATAATACATATTCTTATATTACTCGCCAAAACCCAAGTATCGAAAGCCCAGATTGTTAATAGGGAGACGTTAGACGGTAAGAGAAGAAAGAAAGAAATATTAGAATAGAAGAATTCGAAGATCAGAGTCTCACAGCGGAATGGACGAAATATAATATCAATAATACTTTATTCGAAAGAAAACTGTACATATATATAATTACAACATCCGAGTACACATTCATTTCAATACAACACACCCAAAGAGGAATAAAATAGTATCAGAAAATATGGATACACACCTCGACTCCAGCTCCTCTTCTGAAGCTCCAAGCAAAATCTAATCTGATAATATGCTCAGTCCGACACAAGCACATTTTAGGCAAAGCAAAATTCACTCGGATCAATCTGGAATATTTTTAGTGATAAATCCATGATACAAACAACTTGCTTTACTTTTGGAAACACTTTTTGAAAGAATGGAGCCTTAGTAAGACACGACCACACATAAACATGGCACGTGTTTTTGCCTTACGATACCCAAATTACATTTATATATCAAAATCTAGTGATATTATAATATCTATCAACCCACAAATAAATAATAATATAGCCGAAAAGATTGCATCTCACTTTCCAACATAGTTGATATACAACTAAAAATGTACGTCTTGTATTGGAGTTTGGATTTCCAAAATGACAAGGCATAGGACCATCTTCTGATATTGTGCTTGAAGAGAGCAATACACTGGAATTCAACAAGAACATCTTGCAACCCGGTCACACATAATTGACCACTCATTCAACTTGAGTGTGGCGAATATATTGCCACCCTACGGATTACGCAATCACCCTATTCTAGAAGATACATAAACGACAGAGGAGACAAAAATGAAATTTCTCTAGATGGTGCCAATACACCCTAATGGGAATGACCCACATAGTTATGCTGCCTGCCTGAATTCTATCATTTTCCGATTGATGAGGCTTAAGGTAACGATTTACCTTTCAGAGAACATCACATCAATTCTTTGAATGACACATTGTTAGATCCATCAAATCAATAATTGACGTCCACAAATATACTTTGGGCATTAAGCTAAAAGAAGATCCCTTCTCCACGACCAAACTTGGTATATTTGTAAAAATCAAAGTACTGACCCTTAGGAAATACTCTGTCACACATTCATCCAAACAAGTCATCCAGGAATGAACCGAAGGTACTCCCCTACCTCATCCTATATAGGAATCATCCCAAAGATCAGTAGTGAGTAGTCCATGCAATTCGTAGATTTCAACCTCAAGAAGAACCACAGTGTATCTCTGGGAGCTAATCAAAGATTGTATGTAGTTCTTCCGCTTTATGATGACTTACGATCTTCTATGCTCCATATTTACATGCATTTCTGGAAATTAGTTTCAAACGCAATGTTGGTTCGAACTGGTTTTGGGTCTAGTCCCCATCTCAGACTCTTCGAAACAATACGTTAATGGTCCAATAAGGTATTTCATTGATATTCGGATTTTTAACTATCCATTCAAATAGTACGGTAAATTATATTGGTAGCTCAGACCCTTATTATTTAAAATCATTTACTTAAAACTCTTTATTGATTCTTAAAAACCATTCTCTATATTCATCTCAATAAAAACTCCCGATTCCATTACTTCGGAAACATTTTCCATAACTTATCTCTTTAAACAATTGTATATGCCAAACCCCTTCTTTATATATTTTTTACTTTAAAAATATTGCTATAATTTCACAAACCCATTTTTATATTCTTTCCTTTTGGGAATACATTCACAAAACTCCTTTCTGTTTTCTTTACATTGGAAACATTTCTATAATTAACCAATTGGTATAGCATTAATTACCAACTTATATGGGTTAAAACAAATGTCGGATGACATGTTCTTTACTACAAACCCAATAGATTTTATTTAGTTTTTAACCTTGAAATGTGACCCTTATGGAAATATATATTCAAATTTCAAATATTCATTTCGGTTTCTAACCTAAACCATTTAACATTTCTTTTGAAAAACTGTTGCCTTTTACTTATTACACTTAATAAGTTATTAAAACCAATCATTAAAACTATCCATTGATTCTTAAAAGTCGATTCTAAATTCTTACCTCGACGAATTTCTTTTGTTTTATCATTTGAAAACAATAGTTCTTCTGAATAACTTATTTACCAAACTCTACTTTATTCCTTTACCTCGAAAATATCTTTACATTTCCATAAAACCATTCCATTTCTTCGGAAAAACTATCGTCATTTACATATTATTAAGTGTAAGTGTAAGTGTAATCAAAAACATATTATTTCCATTATCTTGAAAATAGCTATCTATATGTTTAACCAAATGATATAAATATAGTTATGCATTAACTTAGGCCAAATAATGTTAGATTGCACACTGGTTAATAAAAAACCCAATAGTTTAGTTATATTTCAAGATCTTGCAAATAACATTGAAATATTCCTCTTATAGGATAATAAACTAATCTCAACGATTTTTACCATTACAAACTAATATCATCCCTCGATAATAGTGAAGTCGCTCAAGTTGGGGTATTTTATTTACCTCTCGAACCTTGATCGTTAATGTTCTTATCTTAGAATAGATTGAAGTTCGTGACTCAAAAAACCATATTATTTATAATATCAATCAAATCTCATTTCTATTTTGTTTTAACTATGGTTTTACAATAAACCATATCCTTACTTTTGAAAATCTCTTGATTATAACCACTTTTACTTAATTCGTTTACTTAAATATTAACCTTTCACTCAAAAACCTTTTTATACGATTCCAATTACAACTTGGAATACAATAATCCATTTACCAATAATTTACCCAAAACCATCATATTATAAAACCAAAATCCTTTTATCGATTTCTTTACCAAAACCATTCAACATTCTTCACAATATAAAAAATTTGGATTTTTATAACCAAAATCCCTTATCACTTCTTTTACCAAAAACCCTTTACATCTCATTATTCTAAATTTTGATTTATATAACAATCCATTAACTCACCGCTTTACTGCATCTGATAAGGATATCCTTTACATTCTGGAATCCTTCATTTTATCTCAAATCTTTTTATTCAATTTCAAAATTAAATAAAATATTTGTTAAACCATTACATTTTCTTAGATCCCTTTTTATAATTTGTTTATGAAACTTGGATAAAATCCCTTTATAAATTCCTTTCAAACTTCACTAAATTTCATCACATACTCGATTATTTCTTAAATAAACTTCGTTTAAGAAGTAATTATTCCAATTATAATCAACTTCATCATTTACCGAAGTATAAAAGGTTTACTTCCTTATTAATTCTAAATAAGTTACTTTTTGAATTAACATTATCAAACAATATCTAACTACGTTAATGGTTATGAGAAATCTTTAAAAAGGTAAATTACATTTTAAGAAATCTTATTAAATTTGAAGAACTATTTACAAAATTGTTTCCATTAAATTAATCAAAGACAAATTGATTTGTAGCCATTTTTAATCAATACCGTTGACTTAGTCAATTTTAAACTACCAGTTAACTTGTTAACCGATTACTTCTTCCTCTTAGATTAATATAATTAATCTAGTAATGCCACTTAATTGTTTTCTCAAACAATTATCCCAAATTATTAACCCGTAAGTTAATTATTACTTTAATCATTTATAAAACTTATTAAACGTAAAATTCTTATCACATATCATTTTATTATACTTTTTTAAAACCAATTTATAAACTTCATTGTATATAAAATATAAAATATAACCGAAGATCTTGTTTCAGTTATAAAGTAAATTTTTTAACTTAACTTCGTCAATTCGTCTGATGACAAATCGACGTTTTAACAAAAGGTAGATTTTAGGTCATCTGCTGCCAATCCCACAATTAATATCGTCTGTTTATCAAAATCACAACAACGTTGAATTTCAGTTCAATGTTCAACATTGAAACAGGTTTTAACGTCAATAGGGTTAAACGGTTCATATATAAACAATATGAAAACAAACAGTAACAATATTGGAGGAATCCGTTGGATCCCTCCAACCTGTTCTTCTTTGCAACACAGCTCATAATAACATTTAATAACTGCATATGATATAATTATTTTAAACTAAAACATTAAAATGATAATAATGACAATCATTAAATAACCAACAAGCATGCATAGCATCCAATCGTCTAATTTATACTATCAACAATAAATTATAATTATTATGAATTTAATCACATCATAGAATTCCAGAAAGCATGAGAGTTAACTCACAATTTTTGTTTCGATTGACGATTCAGATCGATTTTATTTAACTTTAAACGAACGTTTAAAATTAAACAAAATTCCAGTTGCTTCCAAATCCCTTCGTATGAGTTCAGGCGCGAAGTACTCGTTGCCACGATCCCAAGGGTCTTGTTTTGTCCGATTCTAATCATGGATGACAGAGTTATAGCTGCTACAATGAATACGAGAATTAAACTAACAAATTAATTTATTTTAATAGTTGATTATGTTGTTTTTTTCTATCTCATACTAAGCTTCAAAAACCCGATTAAGCAAATCGCGATGCATCTCTTTCTGATTCACCACGTTTGAACAAAGTCCTCCACATAACTCCTCATTACCGCTGCCACGGTCATCTAGAGACCGACCAACCCTTACTGACGTTACTGCACTACCACATACTACCATCGCCAAAATTCAGAACTCACAGCTCTGCCCCTACGTGTCGTAGTTCAACTCAAATGGAAAATCACCTCGACTAGCATATCTCTGGCCACAGGCGACCGGAACTCCCCTAACCGGCGTTGATAGAAGCGCCTCCTCCTTCCCTTTAACTTCTCAGTTGACCCCCGAAGCTATCTCCTCCTCCATCGCCTCTAATCCAAAAAAATCCAAACTGTAACACTCCCCCTTTCCAGTCGAAGTTTGATCACCTAAGGTGATTGTGACACCTCTGGTCGCCACTGACTGATAGCCTACCTCCTCCTCTTCAATTTTTCAGTTACAAGTTTTCCCTCATACTCGCCGGTTTGTGCGATTGGATCGATTTAAGAGGTGGGTGTTTTGTTTGGCATTCACTATGTATAAGTACATGTGAGAATGGCGGAATGCATTTGGGGAGGGCAACATGCATGTGCAAGAGACAGTGAGGCGACCGACGATTTTTTTTGTGAGAATGACAAACGATATTTTACAAAAGCGACTAACGGTTTTTATAGCTTATAAAGCTCAATGTTTAAAATTCGCACGAGCGCAGATGAGCTCCGATTGATACAAAGTTCGAAAACATACAATAATATAATATTTCGAATACAATAGAACTAGTTTCGTCGAATTCCGAAATTATTTACGAAAATACCATTTTAATTTCAAATGGTTAAACCATATGTGTTTATACTGCGCATGGTCATAAAATAAATCCAATTGACGTGAAACTGAAAATCTTACAATAATTAATCATTATGGATTTAATTAAATTAGTTTCATTGAAAATCGAGGTCATTTGAAAATTAACTATTCCTAGGTCACATAATGGACCGATAAAACATATATCGATTTCAACATAAAAAATTTATTAATAATAAATTATTAACATACATTTTCAAACAGAATTGTATATAACTTCAAAATAAACTAGTTTAGATTTTAAACCCAATATATCAAATTCTAAGTTAAAATGATATTCTATTTACTAAAAATCCTTTTATTTTATAAAATAAAACGTTATGGTTTATAAACGGTTCCATAACGATATTCTGAACTTTTGATTTGGACATAACTAACAATCTACAATATGAAAACTCGATTTTTCTCTTTTATTAGAAAATTATTATCCAATAGATCCAGACGATTCTTGTTTCAAAGAATTCCGACTTATATTGGAATCTATATATCCATTTAAAGTTCAAAACATAATATTACAGACAACCGTGCCACTGCAGCTCGTTTTATAATTAAATTATAAACTATACGTTCAGGCGCGTCTAATAAACGAATTCATTAATATAATTCAATTCTAACTTGAATAAATCTTTTTATATTGTCCAATTCATATTAAACTATAAATCCAACTAAGTCCAATTATTTCAGAATTAAATTATTATTTTATTATTTATGTTAATAAAATATTCAAAACTATTGGATTGAAATCATTTAAATTCCCAATCAACATTTAAAATCATTTTTAAATGTTTAACTTAACGGTTAATATCTGGGCTGCTACATATATGGTGACTGATTGAGTTATATTCCAAATCAGAATTTAATTGAATATTTTATTAATTAAATAATAAGTGAAAAATAAAGTTTTGAATTTTTAATCCAAAATGATTTGGAAATATAGTTTAAGTAATTATAAATATTTTTTGTAAAGGTGGGAATTTTATTGGAATAAGCTTTCAAGCAATTAAGGTAAGTTTCAAATTTGAATTTGAAAATGAATAGTAACTTTAAAATGAGAAGTTGGTTTGGATATACTTAAAGTGATTTAAAACTAGATTTTATTATGGGTTCCATGAAAGTTTGGGTTTCAAAAGATGTAATTTAAAAAATAATATTATTTTAATTGTTTAAATAATATTATAATATTTAACAAGCAGAATATTTAAATTTGAAGTTAAATGTTGGAATAAAGTTTTTAAAATATATTATGTCTTTTTTATATACTTAAAAAATAATTTTGAAAGCAATTCGACTCAGTTTTAAATATAAGTTAAAGTTTGGTATGAATAGAACTAGTCGCGCAACAACAATTCGCGAATTTCGACCATTGACTTTAAATTGACGTACCAAAAGATCCGACCATTGGATTTTCCCAAAACGAAAATTTTTTGGTTCGAAATGAAAAGAATTTTCAAATGAAAAAGAAAATTTTATAATAAAATGGTTAGATTTTGAAATATGTTCAAATCAAATATGAATAAAAATTGCGCTAGTACAGTTTGTGACCTGAAATTGGATTTTTGTGAAATAACTTGTCTCTCAATTAACAAAAATAGAGATAAATTATGATAAATCGTAATAAATGATTTAAAGCGATTTGGATCGAATATATCACTTTTTAAATGATATAAAGCTATTCTGTGAAAACTATCTATTTTTGGGCATTGGTTTTTGGAACGTTTTTGAAATAAAAAGGTTTTGACATAACCAATGTTATCCAATAGTTTTGCAAACATATCTAAAGGATCAAGATAAGGATTTTAAGATATTTTGGGATTTGAAAGGCATGCAACAAAGTTAATTTTTCCAATTAATGAATAAAATTGGAATTAAGTAGGAATCAATTTGGTGATAACTGAGATGAGTCTCGATGGATGAAGACCATTACTATTTAGGGAATTTAAAAGGCATTGCCATCATTTCACTTATAGTATTAGTCCGATACATGAATTTATATTGATTGTGGGATGATATGATTTCCATAAAGATTTCATTTAGAATGAAAGTATGGTGTAACACCCTGGATTTTTGAATAATCGAATTAACTAAATTAAAGAGTAAATGTTTAGCATTGTTCTAAGGTTTGTAAGCAAAAGACTTTGTAGCTCATTTGGTTGGAACATGTGACTGGCATACAAGAGGTACAGAGTTCGATCCCCGCCAACACCATATTTTGGTTTTAGGGGAATGGCTAAAAAGCGACTTAGTGTGAATGCGGTTCAAAAAGTAGTTTAGTGTGAAAATGGTTAATTAGGAAGATATAAATATATATAGATATATTTATAAAAATAAAATAAAGTTCGACCTAAAATTTAAGAAAAAAAATCAAAACAGCGGAAGCGGGAAGGCAAAACACCAAACCGACCTATTTTGTGGGTTGACCCGAGCTCCACTGGGTCGACCTGAACCCCACTGGGTCGACCCCAGGGTCGACTCAGGAGGTTTGGAATTGGTCCCGTCGGCCCTAAATGGTCTATGACGAAATTTTATGTTTTAGGGCTTAGGTGGCAATTTCTGGTTGGTCTGTTGACATCATTTCTTGGTTTCTAAGGCCTAGATGGTGATCTGATAGCTGTAAATAAATCTAACTTCTATATATGCATGGGTAGACTCACATTCTAAAATCAAATAAAATTAGAACCATGCCCGTCATGATGTCAGTCTACAACTTGGAATAGCCGCCACCAGTTAGAAGAAGATTAAAGCAACTCAATTCAATCCAACAGCAAATTCAACTACAACAAAGGGACGCTAATAAATTCCAGAACTTCGTTGAATGGTGAGTTTGATCACTTTAACAAACTAATTGCTAAATTATTTATGATGTGATATACGTTGGATTATAAGTTGTGGTTGTGAATCTAATTCATATGTTTAATCATGTATGTTAACTTGATTCATATTATATGATGTTATGCAAGTTTTATATATGATGTTATGCAAGATTCATGTATGATGTTATGCAAGATTAATATGATTATGCAAGTTGTACATATGATGTTATGCAAGTTAATAGGATCACGCAAGTTGTATGCGAGTTATATGATGTTATGTAAGTTTGGATCTAAAATATATGGTAGTAGTTCATGATGTTAACTTGTGTCAATGAATTCCTTTTTATAATCCAATCACCTAGGTTTATAACATCAGTTTTTATGCGAATATGGATGTGGAACATATGCTAGTTCGTATAAATATTATGTTCATATGCAAGTTTAAGTGATAATTGGATTCACATATATACAAGTTCACACCTTTAAAGTTTAGATCCATATTCAAGTTGACATTTTTATGTTGAAACTATGACATGCATAGTTATGCAAGTGTACACCTTTATGTGGATCCATAGTTTACTCAGGTTAACACCTTTTATTGGATCCATAGTTATGCAAGATGACACCTTTATGTTTAGGTTGACGAAATACATAGTTTAAGTAAGTTTGTGATAATTACCTATACTAGTTGGGTGTAAAACTGTGTTCATACATGCAAGTTCACACCTTTTAGATCTATGATTTTTGGATCCTTGATAATACAAAGACTATGCAAGTATGTTGTAATTCTTAATTGCAAGTTAGATGCAAATTAGATCTATTATTGTATGTATGTGACTTTGTGACGTTTATTCCCTTTTTTTAAGTATTAGACTATTTGCTAGTCTAATATGTATATGTCATGTTAAGCGAAAGAATGACGGGGGTACGATGGGGATAATAGTGGATACACACATATTGTGAATTTGTCATGTAATGGCCTAAAAAGGCATGTGATTAATTTTAAGGAATAAAATTAATTAGTGATGAAATTGGTATAATTTATATACTATAAATAGATGAGCATAATTTAGGTGATAAATTATGGACATAAATAAATATGGAAATTTGAATAGGGAAAGTAATTCAAATTTGGGGAAAATTAATTATGTATAATTAATTGCCTAAGACAGGAGGTTGGACTCATTTGTGGTGCAAGACTGTCGGACCCCCCTGGCAAATCCAGCAGCCACAAATAGTAGCCCAATGTGAGAGGTCAAAGGCCCAAACTAAATGCGTAACAATTGTATGGACATGAGGTTAGGCTCGTTTGTGGTGTAAGACTGCCCGGACCCGCCCGACAAATCTAGCAGCCACAAATGTCAGTCTAATGTGAGAGGTCCTACAGGGGTTACGGTAGTAATAAATTAAGAAACACTTAACCAAAGTAAAACATATGGTGGGACATGGGGGTTAAGTGGGTGCCTTGGGTGGCATGAGGAAATACGATTAGTAACACTTAACCAAGGTAAAACATGTAAGTGGGACATAGGGGTTAAGTGGGTGCCTTGGGTGGCATGTGGGATAACTAATAGAAACCCTTAACCAAATTTAAAACATGTAAGTGGACATGAAGGGGGTTAAGTGGGATAACTAGAGGGGACCAAGCCTAGGTGGAAAGCTTGTGTCAAGCATGGGGGGCCCTTTTTAGTCTAGTAGCCCATTAAGAATCTTTGTGAGCTCGACCCAAGTCGAGGACGGGACACGCCTACTGGGTCTGATTGTTAGAGGCCAAAACGGGTTAGCGGTGGCAACACAAGTCCAACGGGGTCACGTGCGTGCATGGGTCCGGGCTGGTAGTTAAGGCGTTGTTGCATCATGTAGTTATAAGTCGTGCATTCCTTGCATGGTATAAGGTTTCCATATTGGGGAGTGATACACCCCATTGTGGGACCTACACGGGTATCTACGAGTTAGAGAGCCGATCGAATGGGGCAGGGTAATGGGTACACCTAGTGGAGATGGGAGCAGACGACACCTATGTAGTCAGCTAGGGGTACACGAAGCTACCACTATTATTAATAATTATTAAGGGGGTACACCTAGTGGAGATAGGAGAAGGCGGCACCTATGACGTCAGCTAGGAGTACATGGAATTACCATTATTACTTATTGAAGGGGTACATCTAGTGGGGATAGGTACACGCTGGGTACCTATGATAGCAACTAGAGATATACAGTCAAACAT
Organism: Allium sativum; assembly: GCA_030737875.1. Lineage (NCBI taxonomy): Eukaryota > Viridiplantae > Streptophyta > Magnoliopsida > Asparagales > Amaryllidaceae > Allium > Allium sativum. The sequence continues at coordinate 72,338,471 of CM060923.1, read as the reverse complement.
GGAGGATAGTGGATACATCTAGTAGTACACGAAGCTATCATCGTTCTATTCAGCCAAGAGGGGTCAAATTTCTAGAGTGACTAGTAGGGGTGCAGTTAGTGTTAGTACAGTATAGTACGGTAGAGTATAGTAATTATCCTATATTGATTAGGAAGCGCCATTAACGTTATCTCTGTTTCTCTTGATTGCCTTGCCATACCCATGTGGTTCACACAGTCATTACCTTATTCTCCAGCTTATATCTTATCATATTGCTTTAATAATTATGTTGTTAGAGTTATCGGACTCGTCAGACTTTATGTCTGACCCCCTTTGTTTCCACCTCTTTTCTTCCTTCCCCCTTCCCCCCCTCCCCCCCTCCAGGTTCTAAGGGTGGGACTAGTACCGGTGGAGCTTGATTGGGATCTCTTTGGGAGCACTTGGATTTGGATTATTGAAATAAAGTTCAGCCTATCATTTTCTTTATGGCTATTTGTAGTAGTGGGATTATGTACTTTGTTTTATCAAGATGGATATTACGTACTTGACTTTGGTTTATGGTTTTTGATGATGTAACCAAACAAATTTACCTTCTGCTGCAATAAATAAAGTTTTAAATTTTCAGATACTGCTTTATATCTGTCTTGTTGTGATTTTCTGTTATATATTCACTTAAAATGCTCCATGGAAGTTAATGCATTCCCTTTGCGAGTGACATTAATGGACGTGGGGTGTTACACGTGGTATCAGAGCTGAAGGTTACCAGAAAAGATAAGATATTTTGAAAAACTATTTTTCAAAAGCATTTTTATAAAGAATACTTCCAAAAATATGTTTGTAGAAGAGTATTTTTGAAAGAAAGGTTTATTTTAAGAACATAATCCCCAAGAGCCAAATATCCTTCCTTCGATTCTCCATTTTGAATCTCTTTCTCTTTTTGAGCTCCCGCCTCCTCCGCGTATAGATGCTTTTTCTAAGATAAATAAGGACTTCCGTACGAAGGATGGAAAACCACTTCAAGGGACTTAGACGTTTGTCGGGCTAGAAGTTAGTCCAAGGAAGTGGAGGGCTTGTTGGTACCTTTAAGATAGACGATGGAAGGAAGGTTCAAATAGCTATTTGGTTAACAAAGGACGAAAACTCATCTTGGTGGGAGGTCACGAATGGAGAATGTGAAGAAGAAGGCTAGTTGTTTTGGAGAAATAGGACACCTTAGGATTGTCCAAAGAGGCAAGGACAAAGTACAGGATCTTCTGGTGGGTAATTGTATTCCCTCACGGCTGGTATACCTGATGGGGGTAGGACCGTCTAGGTTGAAATTTGGTTTTCTTTATCATCCTGTTTGAACTTTGTTTGATTCTGGCGCTTCATACTCGTTAGTATCTGCTTCGTTAGTTGAAACACTGCACCTAAATACTAGTCTAGTTAAGGATCCCATCCTAGTCTCAAATCCTGTTGGTGGTTCGGCTCATTCTTCAATGGTTTGTGGTGATTTGAGAGTGTCTATCTTGGGCATTAGATTTGAATGCAACGCCTTCCTCCTTGGTTTCACGGGCCATAGTTTGATTCTAGGGGTGGATTGGCTAGCCAGGCGGGGTGCCATCCTAGATTGTGAAAGGAGGGTAGTTAGACTATTGATTCGTTATGGAAAGACCCTCATATTTCTTATGGCCCTAGGGGTTCAGTGATGCTTAGCTGCCTAGAATCTTCTGACGCATCCAACAATGATCGGGAGTCTGTTTGTGTGGTCCGTGAGTATGGAGACGTCTTTGATAAAGTGCGGGGTTTACCCAGAGGCGCGAAATAAGTTTTCGTATGTGCTTAATAGATTAAGCAAAGCCAGTTATGTGATCAGCGGTGGTTTTGGAGCAAGACTGGCAAGGACAGCCAGTGTAACACCCCGTATTTTCTGTGAACGTATAAGTAACAAATCAGAGAATAATTAATTTATAAGTTAAGAATCAAGGAAAACGAGTTGCGCCATTGCGTTCATCTCGAAATTCTGCTAGGAAACGAGTCCGAATTTTCGAGAAACGGAGTCCGTATGAGGGAGATATGGCCCTCCGAAGTTTCAGAGATTTTCAAAATCGAAAATAGCTCGAAAATTCGAATTCAAATTCAAAATCCCAGAACAAGGCTGGGCGGGAAAATTCCCGCCCATGGACCAGGTCGACCTGGGGGGTCGACCATAGGGTCGAACTCCCAGGGGCCAGGTCGACCATAGTGTCGACCTGGGGGTCGACCATAGTGTCGACCTGGGGGTCGACCTGCTCTCGAAACCCAGTTTTTGAACCTGGTTCATTCTGATGTATCTGGTCTCGTTTTCTGTCTAGATTCGTCCGCCTAATCCTATATAAACAGCCCCCTAGCCTCATTTTCTCTACACAATTTCATTCTGTCTATACTCTGCCTCGATTCTAATTAAAAATAAAAATGGCGTCGCTACTCTGCTGGAATCAAAACTTGGATTGATGCATCTTCTTCCAACCTAAATAGAATTAAAAGCTAAATCAAATCTCAAATCAAAGTTTAGAGCTACAACAACAATTAAAGAGGAGCAATTCAGCATTTCTGCATCAACAACAGTTTATTATCCTTTCTTAAAACCACGACAGGCAAGTACAGTTATTTTCCGATATAAACTTTAATTATAATTGTCACATGATTGTAAATCTGAATTTGAGGTTGTATACGTTCAGTTCTGATATATTTTATTCTGTATCTCTTTCTTCTTTCTATTCTAAAGCCAGGCTACCACGAGCCTGCGCCACATCTCATAAGAGATTAATGTACAAACGCTAAACTTTGGGACAAATAATGAATGATGGCATAATTTGACATGGCTAATCTGTGGCTGATGTTGTAAACTAGATTTTGATATATGCATATTCTGTGAATTGGAAGAAGAGGAACCATTGTATGTTAACATGTGACTTGAGACTTTGGACATAATGCATATTTTGAATTAAGATCTGTTATAATTTAAAGTTCTAGATTGTTGGGTATATTTTTATATAACGATTCACGACTTGAGATAAAAAGAGAATATGACTTAGGTGTGAAGATCTATATTAAGATTTGATAACTGTTAAATGTGAATAACACCTAAGTGGGAGATTTTTGAATATATGACATGCATTGAAATCGATGGGTATATTTGGTATAATTTATATGTGAATCTTTAGTACTAGGCAAGTTAACTAAAATTGGGACATGTGTTATATGGTAAATTATGACCATAATCTGTGTCATGTAAATTCAATGCAAACATGGGGTATCTGATTATATTGTCAATCATGACAATTATTTAGGCATGTAAACTTAGGCCAAATTTATAATTAGGCAAGATATGTCAATGAAACTTTAAGGAATGATTAAATCTGTTATATTGCCTAATCTGCTAGTTCTGTTATATTGCCTAAACTGCTAATTAGATTGAATTGCCTAATCTGCTAATTATGTTAAATTGCCTTATCTGCTAAATCTGCTAAATCGCCTAATCTGCAAGATCTGTTATCTGTTTAATCTGTTGAATGGCGTAATCTGTTGGAACTGAAATGCTGAAATTTGAAGTATGTAAATCTGTAGGCTCGATTTAAAATTGAGCAAAACTTGTTAATAGAACCTCGAATAATCTGCTGTAACTTGTATAGAAGTTAATTTGTTAAATTAACATGATTAGTCTGATATTAGCATAGTCTGTGAATGAATGCATTGGCTAAACATGAAACATGGCTAACTCGAGGTTAGAATGAGTTTGCGGCGTAATCCTGCCCGGAACCACCCGGCACATCCAGTGGCCGCAAACAATAGGTTCTAATGTGAGAAGTTAGTCATAACGTGCTTGAAACCCGAGGTTAGACTCAGTTTGCGGCAGAAACCTGTCCGGAACCAACCGGCCTAACCAGTGGCTGCAAACTGTCAGTCTAATGTGAGAGGTCTGCGCATTAATTTTTAATTAATACAAATCTAAGATAAATATAATGTCAAAAACGTGTTGGGTGGATAGGGTTAAACCAATTGGACTAATGAATTTAACAGACCCGTTTCGTGAATCTGTAGGCCCAATTACAAAGTTAGACAAATCTGTAAATCTGTTAAATCCGTATATTTGATCCGTTAGTCTGAAAACTTGTCTGATCTGTGAACTAGTTGATCTGAACTCTGTATGTCTGAACTTGTAAACAAGTTAATCTAAAATCTGTTAGTCTGGGGACACAAGGTTAGGAGGGAAATCACTTGTGTCATCTGTTGTTTGGGACCCATATTAATCAGTAACCCTTTCTGGTATCAAAACTTTGACCCAACAGTAGGTAGGGTCCGGGCACGCTTACTGAACTAATTATAAGCGGTTCATTCTGATAATGGCGAGGGGTGTTGATGGTGCGTTCCAACCGGGTCTTGTGCGTGCATGGATCCCGGTCTGCCTCTGAGGTTGTAAGACGCCGTGACATCTGTAAATAGGTCTGTGTCATACATAGGTTGCCACTTTAGGGAATGATACACCCTTTTATGGGGCTGGCACAGGGTATTTATGTATTAGGGAGCCGATCGCGTGGGGTAGGACTTAGGGTACACTTAGCTCTGTCTGTTTCTGTGGGGTACCTCTGTTTCTGTTGTGTGGTAACACCCGTCTGTTTCTGCGTGGTACCGTCTGTTGGGGTGGTAAAGGCCCATTTACTAGTGTACACCCGATTCTACATTCTGTTTCCTTAGGGTTAATCTGTTTCTGTACCTTCTGTTCGGGTGGTAAAGGCCCATTATTAGCATTTTGTTTTTGTACCTTCTGTTGGGGCGGTAAAGGCCCATTACTAGCATTCTCTTCCGTGGAAATTATCCTGTTCCCATTTCTGTTTAGTTTAGACATTAGGATAACCCTAATCCTGTTATACTAGTATTAGTGCAGAGAAATGAAAAGCAATATTATTCTGTTTCTTCTGTTTAACCTAAGTACATCTGCTGCTCCTGTTACTATTATCTCTTATCCAGCTTATTTTCATGTCATAATTATTATTATCTGTTCATATGTTGAAAGTCACTGGACTTGCCAGACTTTATATCTGACCTTGCTTGTTTCGCCCCTTTTTCTTCCGTTCCCCCCTCCCCCCCCCCCCCCCGGTTTTCCAAGGAGGGAATACTTTAGCTTGATCCGGATTTCTTCTGCTTGAAGTGCGTAAAGTATGGCTTAACTTCTTATGGCATCTTCTATGGGGATTATGATTTTAAAGTTTTGTACTCTGATGACTTTCTGAACAAGACTGATATTTATGTACTTGAGTTTTTTGTAAAGATGCAACCATACCGATTTCTGTTTTCCGTTGTAATAAAGTTATAATTTCTCAAGTATTGTTTATCTGTCTTGAAATTTTATGTTCTGTTTACTAAAATGCTCCACTAAAGTTAAGGCAGTCCCTTTGTGAGTGTCCTTAACGGAGGTGGGGTGTTACACTTGGTATCAGAGATGAAGGTTACCAGACTTGATAAAAAGATTTTGAAAAACTATTTTCAAAAAGGTTTTAAAAGGAAGTATTTTCAAAAGTAAAGCATATTTTTGAAAAACATAATCCCCAAAAAGCCATATATCTATCTTTTCAGTTCTCCGTTTTAATCTTTTCCTTTAATTCCAGCATGTCTGGGAATCTTAACTTTCCAGAGGGCGTGCCAATACCTGGCTGGTTCAGGAGGTACTTAGAGGCTAGGGCCAACGATGCAGGCCCAGCAGATATTCCTCCTCCAGCTGTAGCGATCCCCCATCCTCCGCCCCCACCTCGTGCAATTGCTTTCTCAAAGATCTGTAAAGATTTTAGGGCCATGGGTGGAAAGGATTTCAAGGGAACTGAATCGTTCGTAGAAGTGAGGAACTGGCTCAAAGAAACTGGGGATCTGTTCGTTATCTTCGAGGTGGACGATAGGCAGAAGGTACAATTGGCGGTATGGTTGCTCAAGGACGAAGCTTCCTATTGGTGGGAAGTCACTAACGCCAAGAGGCCGATTGAAACATGGATGGATTTCAGAACAAGGTTTGAGACAAAATTCCTCTCGCAAGCTGAACGAAGTCTACAACTGGAAAAGTTCTTATCTCTTAAGCAAGGAAGTGTGACGGTCAAGGAATACGTCAACCAGTTCAACCAACTAGCTAGGTTCGGACTATATTTAGTCAACACCCAGCATAAAAAGGCTCTCCGCTTTTTTAAAGGATTGAACGAGCCACTGCACAGCCTAGCCATGACCCATGTACCCATGGGAGCGACTTACGAGAGATTGGTGGACATGACACTACTGCACGAGGAATACAAGGGCAAGAAAGAGGCAAAGAAGGAAGAACCACAGAATAAGAAATCATGGCCCAAAAAGGAAATACAAAGGAAGGATGAGAAGTCTAAAGATAAGAAGGAGAAAAAGTGTTTTACTTGTGGAAGCTCGACTCATATGAACAAGGATTGCAGAAAAAGAAAGGGCACTTGCTTCAACTGTAGTGAGATGGGACACTTCACTAGGGACTTCCCAAAGAAACGAGGGAAAAGGCAGAGGGCAGGACCAACTTCTGGAGGGCAGACAAACACTCTCGAGGCTAGTGGATAGGATAGAAATAGGAAAACTTTCTGTAGGAGGTTTAATTTATTTATCTGATTTTTGAGTTAAAACTCTTTTCTGATTCTGTCATTTCGATTCTGTAATCGATACTCTACACTTGAATACTAGTATTGTTTCTGATTCCGCTACAGACTCAAACCCATAAGGGTTATGACTCATCTAAGTGAGGTAATTTGGGTATCTGTGTTGAGCGTTAAGTTGACTATGACGCATATATTCTGGGTTTTTATCCTGCTTAGTTTCCTAAGAATCATTCGGTAATCTGATCTGTACCAGTAATCTGTAAATATCTGAATATTTTTGATAAGGTTAAGATTTCCAGTTTTGACATTGTCTAAAGAGGGTAATCCTCTGGGTGTCAATCTGATGTTGATTTCGGTCTTCGGGGTTGATACTTAGGGAAATTATTTTCTCAACCAATGTCTAATGGGAACCAAGTTTTTGTTTTATCTGTACTCGCTTCCATCATTCGACTGTATCCTATCGATCGAATCTACGAACTTTAGGTAGAAACTAATGGGTGTAAACATGTGTTTGAGACATGTTATGTTTGATGGTTGCAAGTGGATGCTAGTTGTTGCTCGTGGATGCATATACACACACTAGGCACTAGATCGGCTTGAAAACACTCTCATACTGCATATGGATGTGTGAGCATTCTCAATTTTTGTGGATGTAAAATGAATGACTCATCACATGGATGTTGCATATGAATGAATGGTTGTCACTCATACAAGAATGATATGGATCAAATAGGAAAATTGCATACATGTTGGACTCATGGCACTGACATAATTCGCATTAAGGAGGTTAACTGAATTAGTGGACCGCCTGATCTTTGCATTAGATAAGGAACATATACACACACTTTTGCATATGTTCATACAACATTAGAAGTTTTCTAAGGACAATGGATGCTTGTGGATGATGGTTGAGTAGATGGATGACTAGATGGTAGGACACATTCTTCTTAACTAGAAGATTTCGGGGACGAAATCCTTTAAGGATGGGAAAATGTAACACCCCGTATTTTCTGTGAACGTATAAGTAACAAATCAAAGAATAATTAATTTTTAATATAAGAATCAAGGGAAACGGGTTGCGTCATTGCATTCGTCTCGAAATTCTGCTTGGAAATGAGTCCGACTTTTCGAGAAATGGAGTCCATATGAGGGAGATATGACCCTCCGAAGTTTCAGAGATTTTCAAAATTGAAAACAGCTCGAAAATTCAAATTCAAATTCAAAATCCCAGAACAGGCTGGTCGGGAAAATCCCCGCCCATGGACTAGATCGACCTGGGGGTCGACCATAGTGTCGACCTCCCAGGGGCCAGGTCGACCATAGTGTCGACCTGGGGGTCGACCTGCTCTCGAAACCCAGTTTTTGAACCTGGTTCATTCTGATGTATCCGGTCTCGTTTTCTGTCTAGATTCGTCCGCCTAATCCTATATAAACAGCCCCCTAGCCTCATTTTCTCTACACAATTTCATTCTGTCTATACTATGCCTCGGTTCTAATTAAAAATAAAAATGGCGCCGCTACTCTGCTGGAATCAAAACTTGGACTGATGCATTTTCTTCCAACCTGAATAGAATTAAAAGCTAAGTCAAATCTCAAATCAAAGTTTAGAGCTACAACAACAATTAAAGAGGAGTAATTCAGCATTTCTGCATCAACAACAGTTTATTATCCTTTCTTAAAACCACAACAGGCAAGTACAGTTATTTTCCGATATAAACTTTAATTATAATTGTGACATGATTGTAAATCTGAATTTGGGGTTGTGTACGTTCTGTTCTGATATATTTTATTCTGTATCTCTTTCTTCTTTCTGTTCTATAGCCAGGCTACCACGAGCCTGTGCCACATCTCATAAGAGATTAACGCACAAACGCTAAACTTTGGGACAAATAATGAATGATGGCATAATTTAACATGGCTAATCTGTGACTGATGTTGTAAACTAGATTTAGATCTATGCATATTCTGTGAATTGGAAGAAGAGGAACCGTTGTATGTTAACATGTGACTTGAGACTTTGGACATAACACATATTTTGAATTAAGATCTATTATAATTTAAAGTTCTAGATTGTTGGGTATATTTTTATATAACGATTCATGACTTGAGATAAAAAGAGAATATGACTTAGGTGTGAAGATCTATATTAAGATTTGATAACTGTTAAATGTGAATAACATCTAAGTGGGAGATTTTTGAATATATGACATGCATTGAAATCGATGGCTATATTTGGTATAATTTATATGTGAATCTTTTGTACTACGCAAGTTTAACTAAAATTGGGACATGTGTTATATGGTAAATTATGACCATAATCTGTGCCAATGTAAATTCAATGCAAACATGGGGTATCTGATCATATTGTGAATCATGACAATTATTTAGGCATGCAAACTTAGGCTAAATTTATAATTAGGCAAGATATGTCAATGAAACTTTAAGGAATGATTAAATCTGTTATATTGCCTAATCTGCTAGTTCTGTTATATTGCCTAAACTTCTAATTAGATTGAATTGCCTAATCTGCTAATTATGTTAAATTGTCTTATCTGCTAAATCTGCTAAATCGCCCAATCTGCAAGATCTGTTATTTGTTTAATCTGTTGAATGGCGTAATATGTTGGAACTGAAATGCTGAAATTTGAAGTATGTAAATCTGTAGGCTCGATTTAAAATTGAGCAAAACTTGTTAATAGAACCTCGAATAATCTACTGTAACTTGTACAGAAGTTAATTTGTTAAATTAGCATGATTAGTCTGATATTAGCATAGTCTGTGAATGAATGCATTGGTTAAACATGAAACATGGCTAACTCGAGGTTAGAATGAGTTTGCGGCGTAATCCTGCCCGGAACCGCCCGGCACATCCAGTGGCCGCAAACAATAGGTTCTAATGTGAGAAGTTAGTCATAACGTGCTTGGAACACGAGGTTAGACTCAGTTTGCGGTAGAAACCTGCCCGGAACCAACCGTCCTAACCAGTGGCCGCAAACTGTCAGTCTAAAGTGAGAGGTCTGCGCATTAATTTTTAATTAATACAGATCTAAGATAAATATGATGTCTAAAACGTGTTGGGTGGATAGGGTTAAACCAATTGGACTAATGAATTTAACAAACCCGTTTCGTGAATCTGTAGGCCCAATTACAAAGTTAGACAAATCTGTAAATCTGTTAAATCCGTATATCTGATCTGTTAGTCTGAAAACTTGTCTGAACTGTGAACTAGTTGATCTGAACTCTGTATGTCTGAACTTGAAAACAAGTTAATCTGAAATCTGTTAGTCTGGGGACACAAGGTTAGGAGGGAAATCACTTGTGTCATCTGTTGTTTGGGACCCATATTAGTCAGTAACCCTTTCTGGTATCAAAACTTTGACCCAACAGTAGGTAGGGTCCGGGCACGCTTACTGAACTAATTATAAGCGGTTCATTCTGGTAATGGCGAGGGGTGTTGGTGGAGCATTCCAACCGGTTCATGTGCGTGCATGGATCCCGGTCTGCCTCTGAGGATGTAAGACGCCGTGACATCTGTAAATAGGTCTGTGTCATACAAAGGTTCCCACTTTAGGGAATGATACACCCTTCTGTGGGGCTGGCACAGGGTATTTATGTATTAGGGAGCCGATCGCGTGGGGTAGGACTTAGGGTACACTTAGCTCTGTCTGTTTCTGTGGGGTACCTCTGTTTCTGTTGTGTGGTAACACCCATCTGTTTCTGCGTGGTACCGTCTGTTGGGGTGGTAAAGGCCCATTTGCTAGTGTACACCTAATTCTACATTCTGTTTCCTTAGGGATTAATCTGTTTCTGTTTCTGTACCTTCTGTTCGGGTGGTAAAGGCCCATTATTAGCATTCTGTTTCTGTACCTTCTGTTGGGGCGGTAAAGGCCCACTACTAGCATTCTCTTCTGTGGAAATTATCATGTTCCCATTTCTGTTTAGTTTAGACATTAGGATAACCCTAATCCTGTTATACTAGTATTAGTGCAGAGAAATGAAAAGCAATATTATTCTGTTTCTTCTGTTTAACCTAAGTACATCTGCTGCTCCTGTTACTGTTATCTCTTATCCATCTTATTTTCATGTCATAATTATTATTATCTGTTCATATGCTGAAAGTCACTGGACTTGCCAGACTTTATGTCTGACCTTCCTTGTTTCGTCCCTTTTTCTTCCGTTCCCCCCCAACCAGGTTTTCCAAGGAGGGAATACTTTAGCTTGATCCGGATTTCTTCTGCTTGAAGTGCATAAAGTATGGCTTAACTTCTTATGGCATCTTCTGTAGGGATTATGATTTTAAAGTTTTGTACTTTGATGACTTTCTGAACAAGACTGATATTTATGTACTTGAGTTTTTGGTAAAGATGTAACCATACTGATTTCTATTTTCCATTGTAATAAAGTTATAATTTCTCAAGTATTGTCTATCTGTCTTGAAATTTTATGTTCTGTTTACTAAAATGCTCCACCAAAGTTAAGGCATTCCCTTTGTGAGTGTCCTTAACGGAGGTGGGGTGTTACAGCCAGGGTAGGTCAAGTGCTCAATTGGTTGGCCGTCTTACTAGTATTATCTCACATAGGTCGTTTGAATTTGAAGGAGGTATCCCTTGGTTGTTTGTCTGACATTGGTTTAGGCTTTCGGGGCTCGCACTTGGGGGATGTCGAGTTCGACTAGGATGGTCTATGTGAGAAATGGATAGTTGTGATGATTTTGCATGGGATAATATCCTGGTTTTCTATAGAAGCAGAGAAGAACATGTCCTACATCTTAGGGAAAGCTTAGGGACCCTACAAGCACACCAGCTTAAAGCTAAGTTCTCCAAAATACCATTTTTGGAGGAAAGAAGTGAGGATTTTAGGGCATGTGGTCTCTAGGGAAGGGTGATATGTTATGGTGGAAGACAGTCGAAAGTCCATGAGAAGAATTACCTTCCCCACGACTCAGAATTGGCTGCCATAGTTTTTGCGCTCAAGTCTTGGCGTCATTATTTGCTTGGTGAGAAGTTTGAGTTGCTTGCAGACCATAAGTCGCTAAAGTACTTGTTCTCTCAGAAAGATTTAAACCTGAGGCAACAAAGGTGGATGGAGTTCTTGGTGTCCTACGATTTCGAGATAGCATATACCCCTGACAAGGGTAACGTTGTGACGGATGCCTTGAGTAGGAAAAAGTTGACATTGAGTCCTTTGTTTGTTGAGCAACATAGCTTAGAGTTTATCTCTACCTTTGACTTTAGACCATCCATTGATTTTGTACCCAGTTTGCTAGTGTCCTTGAGGTCAGACCTACGCTTTTGGGATGGGTTGGAGAGGCACAGCGTGATGACCCACAGTTGATGGAGTTAGTGGAGAAGCTCATAAGAAGGGAGTCATCAAGCCACCTAAGTAGGTATACCCTAGATGATAAGGGTTGGTTGCGCAGGGACGATAGACTTTGTGTATCACGGGATGAGAGCTTGAGGAAGGCTATTCTTGATGATGCACATCATTCGAAGATGACCATTCATCCCGGCGGGGACAAGATGTACAAAGACATGAAGCGAGTTTTCTTTTGGGCCGGTATGAAGAGGGGTGTGGCCGAGTATGTCGCTAGATGCTTGGTGTGCCAAAAAGTAAAAGCGGAGCAAAAGAAATCCGATGGGTTGCTTCACCCATTGGAGGTCCCACAATGGAAGTGGGAAAGCGTCTCGATGGATTTTGTTGACGGATTACCGAGATCGAGGAAGGGTAACATGGGGATTTGGGTCGTGGTAGACAGACTTACTAAGAGCGCCCATTTCATTCCCGTGAAGAGTAAGAGGACTGCTCCATGGTTAACCTCCATATACATTCGAGAAATAGTTCGTTTGCACGGTGTTCCTTCTAGCATAGTGAGCGACCGCGATCCTATCTTTACTAGCGAATTTTGGAAGAGCTTACAAAAGGCGATAGGGACTCAGTTATGTTTGAGCATCGCATATCATCCTCAGACGGATAGCCAGACTGAGAGGGTGAATCGTATTCTAGAGGACCTATTGAGGTTGTGTGTCTTAGATTTCGGAGGTACATGGGAGGAACACCTTCCGTTGGTGGAGTTCGCATATAATAACAGCTTTCAGTCTAGCATTGGCATGGCACCGTTCGAGGCACTTTATGGATGGTCGTGTCGTTCGCCTACATGTTGGTGGGAGCCCATAGATAAGATCTTACTTGGGCCCGATATGATTAGAGAGACTTTGGAAAAGATCGATTTGATTCGAAGGAGGATGAAGACGGCGCAAGATAGGCAGAAATCTTATGCGGACAAGAGGAGGATAGATCTTGAGTTTGATATTGAGGACATGGTCTTTGTCAAGGTGTCTCCATTACGGAACGTCGTTCGCTTTGGGTCCGTTGGGAAGTTAGCACCAAGGTTCATAGGGTCGTTTCCTATTAAGGAGAGGATTGGGCAGATGGCGTATAGAGTGGAGTTGCCCGAGAGACTTAGAGGCGTACACGATGTATTCCATGTGTCACATTTGAGGAAGTGCTTGCACGAGACCGCGGAAGTGGTAGAGCCGAGCTTGCTTAGAGAGGTGGAGATAGAGCGTGATGCGACGATTCGGCGAGCTCCTACGTGCATTCTTGGGTCGGAGGTTAAGAAGTTGAGGAATCGAGAGGTCAAGCTAGTCAAAGTGCAATGGGGAGATGATGAAAGCAACGCTACTTGGGAGACGGAAGAGAAGATGCGTTCATTATACCCTTTTCTTTTCGAGGGTATGTCTTTTAGTTTCTCCTTTATCGCTTACCTTATACTTATCTTATCTTTAGTATGTCCTCTCGTTAGTACCTTTGACCTTTAGATAGGGTAGTCCTATGATTGAAACATGTGTTTGAGACATGTTATGTATGATGGATGCATGTGGATGCAAGTGTTTGCTCGTGGATGTATATACACACACTTTAGGCACTAGATCAGCTCAGTCACTTCATATTGCATATTGCATATAAATATGTGTGCATATTTAAGCTAATGGATGTATAATGGTTGTGCTATCATATGGATGTTGCTTTTGGTGAATGGTTGTGCACACATGTAGAAATAATATGTATCGATAGGGTTCTTTTGCATACATAATGGATGCATGGCACTATCATGGTTTGCATTAAGGAGGTCAACTGAATCAGTAGACCGCCTGATTTTGCATTAGATAAGGAACATATACACACACTTTTTGCATATGTTCATACAGCATTAGAAATTCTATAAGGACAATGGATGCCTGTGTTTGATGGTTGAGTAGATGGTTGTTTGGATGTTAGGATATGCATTCTCTTTAACTTGGAGATTTCGGGGGCGAAATACTTTAAGGAGGGGAGAATGTAACTCCCCGGATTTTTGAATAATCGAATTAACTAAATTAAAGAATAAATGTTTAGCATTGTTCTAAGGTTTTTAAGCAAAAGACTTAGTAGCTCATTTGGTTGGAACATGTGACTTGCATACAAGAGGTACAGAGTTCGATCCCCGCCAACACCATATTTTTATTTTAGGGGAATGGCTAAAAAGCGGCTTAGTGTGAACGCGGTTCAAAAAGTAGTTTAGTGTGAAAATAGTTAATTAGGAAGATAGAAATATATATAGATATATTTATAAAAATAAAATAAAATTCAACCTAAAATTTAAGAAAAAAATTCAAAAGAGTGAAAGCGGGAAGGCAAAACACCAAACCGACCTATTTTATGGGCCGACCCGAGACCGGCTGGGTCGACCCCAGGGTCGACTCAGGAGGTTTGGAATTGGTCCCGTCGGCCCTAAATGGTCTATGACGAAATTTTATGTTTTAGGACTTAGGTGGCGATTTCTGGTTGGTCTGTTGACATCATTTCTTGGTTTCTAAGGCCTAGATGGATCCTAGGATGATCTGATGGCTGTAAATAAATCTAACTTTTATATATACATGGGTAGACTCACATTCTAAAATCAAATAAAATTAGAACCATGGTCGTCATGATGTCAGTCTACAACTTGGAATAGCCGCCACCAATTAGAAGAAGATTAAAGCAACTCAATTCAATCTAACAGCAAATTCAACTATAACAAAGGGATGCTAATAAATTCCAGAACTTCGTTGAATGGTGAGTTCGATCACTTTAACAAAATAATTGCTAAATTAATTATGATTTGATATACGTTGGATTATAAGTTGTGGTTGTGAATCTAATTCATATGTTTAATCATATATGTTAACTTGATTCATATTATATGGTGTTATGCAAGTTTTATATATGATGTTATGCAAGTTTCATGTATGATGTTATGCAAGATTAATATGATTATGCAAGTTTTACATATGATGTTATGCAAGTTAATAGGATCACGCAAGTTGTATGCGAGTTATATGATGTTATGTAAGTTTGGATCTAAAATATATGCTAGTAGTTCATGATGTTAACTTGTGTCAATGAATCCCTTTTTATAATCCAATCACCTAGGTTTATAACGTCAGTTTTTATGCGAATATGGATGTGGAACATATGCTAGTTCGTATAAGTATTATGTTCATATGCAAGTTTAAGGGATAACTGGATTCACATATATACAAGTTCATACCTTTAAAGTTTAGATCCATATTCAAGTTGACATTATTATGTTGAAACTATGACATGCATAGTTATGCAAGTTTACACATTTATGTGGATCCACAGTTTACTCAGGTTAACACCTTTTATTGGATCCATAGTTATGCAAGATGACACCTTTATGTTTAGGTTGACGACATACATAGTTTATGTAAGTTTGTGATAATTACCTAGGCTAGTTGGGTGTAAAACTATGTTCATACATGCAAGTTCACACCTTTTAGATCTATGATTTTTGGATCCTTGATAATACAAAGACTATGCAAGTATGTTGTAATTCTTAATTGCAAATTAGATCTATTTTTGTGTGTATGTGACTTTGTGACGTTTATTCCCTTTTTTTTAAGTATTAGACTATTTGCTAGTCTAACATGTATATGTCATGTTAAGCGAACGAATGATGGGGGTACGATGGGGATAATAGTGGATACACACATATTGTGAATTTGGCATGTAATGGCCTAAAAAGGCATGTAATTAATTTTAAGGAATAAAATTAATTAGTGATGAAATTGGTATAATTTATATACCATAAATAGATGAGCATAATTTAGGTGATAAATTATGGACATTAATAAATATGGAAATTTGAATAGGAAAAATAATTCAAATTTAGGGAAAATTAATTATGTATAATTAATTGCCTAAGACACGAGGTTGGACTCATATGTGGTGTAAGACTGCCCGGACCCGCCCGGCAAATCCAGCAGCCACAAATGGTAGCCCAATGTGAGAGGTCAAAGGCCCGAACTAAATGCGTAACAATTCTATGGTCACGAGGTTAGGCTCGTTTGTGGTGTAAGACTGCCCGGACCCGCCCGACAATTCCAGCAGCCACAAATGTCAGTCTAATGTGAGAGGTCCTACAGGGGTTACGGTAGTAATAAATTAAGAAACACTTAACCAAAGTAAAACATGTGATGGGACATGGGGGTTAAGTGGGTGCCTTAGGTGGCCTGACGAAATACGATTAGTAACACTTAACCAAGATAAAACATGTAAGTGGGACATAGGGGTTAAGTGGGTGCCTTGGGTGGCATGTGGAATCACTAATAGAAACCCTTAACCAAATTTAAAACATGTAAGTGGACATGAAGGGGGTTAAGTGGGATGTACTAGAGGGGACCAAGACTAGGTGGAAAGCTTGTGTCAAGCATGGGGGGGCTTTTCAGTCCAGTAGCCCATTAAATATCTTTGTGAGCTCGACCCAAGTCGAGGACGGGACACGCCTGCTGGGTCTGATTGTTAGAGGACAAAACGGGTTAGCGGTGACAACGCAAGTCCAACGGGGTCATGTGCGTGCGTGGGTCCGGGCTGGTAGGTAAGACGTTGTTGCATCGTGTAGTTATAAGCCGTGCATTCCTTGTGTGGTATAAGGTTGCCATATTGGGGAGTAATACACCCCATTGTGGGACCTGCACGGGTATCTACGAGTTAGGGAGCCGATCGAATGTGGTAGGGTAGTGGGTACACCTAGTGGAGATAGGAGCAGACGACACCTATGTAGTCAGCTAGTGGTACACGAAGATACCACTATTATTAATAATTATTAAGGGGGTACACCTAGTGGAGATAGGAGCAGGCGGCACCTATGACGTCAGCTAGGAGTACATGGAATTACCATTATTACTTATTGAAGGGGTACATCTAGTGGGGATATGTACACGCTGGGTACATATGATAGCAACTAGAGATATACAGTCAAACATGGAGGATAGTTGGTACATCTAGTAGTACACGAAGCTATCATCGTTCTATTTAGCCAAGAGGGATCAAATTTCTAGAGTGACTAGTAGGGGTGCAGTTAGTGTTAGTACGGTACAGTACGGTAGAGTATAGTAATTATCCTATATTGATTAGGAAGTGCCATTAACACTATCTCTGTTTCTCTTGATTGCCTTGCCATACCCATGTGGTTCACACAGTCATTACCTTATCCTCCAGCTTATATCTTATCATATTGCTTTAATAATTATGTTGTTATAGTTATCGGACTCGCCAGACTTTATGTCTGACCCCCTTTATTTCCACCTCTCACAACACCAGAAAAGCCAATTTATCACGCTTATAACCGTTAGTACTCAAATTCGTCACGGTTATAACCGTTCTCCCAGCGTGCATTGGTAATTTTTATCACGCTTATTTTCACGGTTATAACCGTGATAAATACTCACGGAGGTAGTAACGGTTATAAACGTTTAATATTTCGCTGTAGTCACGGTTATAACCGTTATGGTCTATAATTTACTAACGGTTTTATGCGTTACAATATTTTAGATTATAACGGTAATATACGTTATATTTTCTTTTCTAATAACGGTAATAAATGTGAATTTATTTATGTACAAACGGTTATATGCTAATCTCTAACGGTTTTAAATGTTGTTGGTACCAATATTATAACGGTTATAACTGTTATAAACTACACAGTATAGTTACTACAAAAAGTACCTATATTTCATATCAAATATACACAGATAAATATTCAGTACTAGTGTTTGCTACATACACAATAACGTCATTAAAACGATTAGGACAAAAGGAATTTAAGCAAATAAATAGCGGATGCAAAAATTACTTCATGACCTAGAAATAGCGGCGGCAGCAACATCCCGCTCTTCTCCTATCTCCTCCACCTTCGCCTCCGATGCCTTCCCACCTCTTCCATCTCGCGCTCCTCCAAAACCCCCCGACCCACCACCTCCTTCCTCAGCAAATCCCTCCACTTCCTCAGCAAATCCCGCAAATCCTTTCTCCTCGTCAGATCCCGATCTGAGTGATTCGAATCTCCCATCTGCTAAGGCTGATTATGCAACCCTCTTCAATTCTCCACCTAGGAACGCAGGTTTATACAAACCAATTGATTTCAACATATCGAAGAATGGTAAGAAGCAAGTGGTTCCTGATCTCGTTAAACAGAAGGGCCTAAACTACTGGAATGATTTTTTGATTGGTTTCTTCCTTGATGGTACGCTGTCTTATCACGCTGTTTCAAATTATTTGCGAACGCGTTGGAAGCTTATTGGGGATGTTGATATCAAAACCGATGGGTTTCATTTTTATTTTAAATTCTCTAATTCCTCTGATAGGGAGAAAATCCTTAGATCAGACCCAGTCTTCATACGTGGTAGGATGTTTATAATCTCAGTTTGGGATCCATCCATTGGTTGTGCCCAGTCTCAGGTTAAAAAGGTCCCTGTTTGGATCCAATTATACAATATTCCCATGGTGTTGTGGACCTTAATAGGCATCAATTGGCTAGTTAATCATATAGGGAGACTAATTTGTTATGATATCAGTACTGAAAGACTTGATCGGTTCAGATATGCGAAGGCTTTGGTTGAAGTTTCAGCCGAATATGAGTTACCTAATATTATTGAGTTTGACGGTTTGGGAGAAAATTGTCCAAGTGTTAAGGTTAGGTATGATTGGAAACCAAGGATATGTGTACACTGTAAAGTATTTGGACATGATTCAATCAATTGTGAGTTACATGCTAATAAAAATATGGATACTGTAGTTGATAAGAATTTAAGGCCTCAGCATTCAGAGGAGCACATTCACAGGCCTCACTCTAACGCCCGAATAAATGCAAATCAGGACCAGTGGAATAATGTCTTCAATAAGCGGAAGAAGAATTGGAAAATGAAAGAAGTGCGAAATAATAGGGAAGGCGATAAAGATTCTGAGGTGCCAATGGTTAATGTTAATCCTTTTAGTGTACTAGAAACTGGTTTGCAGAGTAATGGCAATGAAGAGGGATCAAATACTCAAGCACAGATTAATAGTGGAACACTTGACAGTGATGTTCGCAAGGAAGCCCAAGCTGATTTGCAAAGCTTTGGCAACGATGGGGGATCCAGCGCTCAAACGCAAACTAATAGTGGAGCACTTGATAGTGCTGTTGACATTCAAGAGCAAGTGATAGGAAAAACAGGAGAAACAAAAAATATTGAAGTTAATAATGGAGTGCAATTTGATGATGATGCACTGTTTGGCAATATCTTTGAAAGTGATACAAATATGACAAGTCATTCAGGTATGTCTTCACCTGACTTATCAAGCCCAAACATCTCTAGACCTTGTCCACTGTCTGTTGGACTTGCTACTCCTTCCTCTGCTGTTGAAAATAATAACCCCATGACACGCTCCGCAATGGCAACCTCCCCTTATGCACACTTGAAGCCTCCTCAGAATTTTATTCTTCCACCTCCAGGCTCTGGCTGTGGATTGACTTTTCCACGTGTAAGCATCCCTGCTAGTTCGCTACCGTCGTCTAAATCCAAGAAGCCTAAAGGAAAGTTCTGGGATGATACTGATTTAGATGATGGTATCGACTACAATCCAGAAGACGTGCTACCTCGCAACACGATGAAATCCTCTAAAAGACATACTAGGAGAAATCCTGGTCCTATGTTCGATCCTTGTCTACACTAACCTGTCGTTGTCTAAGTGAACTACTATTGGGAAATTGTCTCCTGATTTTGGTAGCAAGCTATTTGGTCTTTAAGCTAGGTAGAAGAACTTTTGTGTTCTCATCTAGACAAGTATAAAGTCATAAATTTTTACTATTTTCTTTTAGTAAGTACAAGGCTAGAAATGTCAAGAGTCTGTATTGCATTAGTATGTCTATTGTTATTTTGTAACTCTTGAAGTGGTGAATAAAAACTTTCACTTGCCTTTCAAAAAATAATAATAATAACGTCATTAAAACAACAAATGGCACATAGAACATACCAAGTTTAAAATAGCATACATAAATTTATAATACCAATTGTTATACATTGTCGTTAACACACATGATAAGTTTTAAAACAATATTCAACATATTTCTTCTAAATTCAATCTTATCACAAACACTACTTAAGCATCTACCAAATTAACTTCAATCCTACCACTAGCTGAACAGCTTTAATTGTACCTGTAGAAAACCACAATAAAACATCACGTGAGTATAACATAACAAACTGATGATACATATGAAGGACCACACAAAAGAGCAAAACAAAATAAATATGGAGGTATGATTATAAATGCAGTATGCAAAAAGGACATTATTAATGCAGTATGCACATTATTTTCCATGTAGCAAAAACATCATCAAGTAGATAGATCTGCAAAAGTCCGATACTGATGCTTGTTTTAAAGTTCTACCCCATCTTTGTATATTAGTTTGACATCTTATCCTCCTTTGTTCTGTTTACAAACTACTTGTGTTTTACAGCTGTAACAATTATAAATTTGAGGTTTCTGCAGCTATTAGATAGCGTGAAATCACCCTCAGTGTAATAATTTATCTATTTCCTTCTAAGCTAAAATCTGACATCTAACGTACAAATGGATTAAGCAAAAGTAACTTTGCTAACTTCTCCTTTGAAAGGTTTAGAATGGATAAATTATTAGTGGACTAATAACCAACGTCTGAGCAATAAAATATGACATGCCAAGAACAGAAAAAACAACTAGAAAGCAAAATGAGATATCAAAATGGGAAACCCTGATCATGTAGACGATGGCAACAGGCTTACAATTAACTATTAAGAATGATGCACAGCTTCAATGACTCTATGAACAGATATAGACTGCAATATGCAAAAAGGACAGATATAGACCAAGCAAAGTTACCTTGAACAGGTATTTTATCCCCAGAATTTCAGAATGTTCGGACTTTGTCTTCCAGTTCTCGTAACCTGCATGACAAAATAAATAAATGAAATTGCAGTCAATTACATGTGTTCAGTTGCATGAAAATCTTTGATGGTTTCTTGATACGTGCAAGTTTCTTTTTTTACTATCAATTTGAACACTCATATACATGATGGAAATATGAACTATTTGCACATTCTCTCAAGTAAATTTGATTTGAGTTTGGGCACAATTAACGATCTCAGTATTCCAATGCATAAAAACCTATTGTCTTAACACACATAAAAGTTCATTAAAAACACAAATAATTGAGATTGAGCCATGGGAGGAAAAAATATCAAGAATCACATGAGTAATAAAAACAATCCATATTCCTTCCTAAATTGTTCAGTCAATTACATGTGTTCACTTACAGTTATAGGTGGATACAAAATAATACAATCTGGTATTGTGAACTAATTACCAATTTTCCACAAACTCTTTTCTACAGATGAATAAAATTCAGTTTTAGTCAATATAGTTCTTTTAGTCTTTTGTACATATTGCATGTTGTTATGGTCTGTTAAATGATTTTTAAACCCCTTCTCAGCCAACAAGGCGTGATCATCACAAAGCAATGTGCCATAAAGGCTTAATCATAGGAACAATTAAACAGGCTGTAATATGTCCAGACAATCATGTTGATTAATTTATTTATTTTCGAATACAACGAAAAATTGAACGGCTGTTCTGTTAATTTCGAACTAATGGAAAATGAATGGTCGAGTTAATGTTTAACTAATGAAAAATTGAATGGATGTTTTGTTAATTTCGAACTAATGAAAATTGAATGGTTGTTCTATTAAAATCACTCAGACCAACAAAACGCTAAAAATAGCAACAAAGTATTAAAATGAACTTACAGAATTTTACTAATAACGTAGACGATACTTGGGCCAAATCATAAAACCTCCGTCAACTAGATCAGATAGCGTGTAATGACCATTTTGTGGTGGATCAAAAAGTGAAGCATCTGGATCGAGAACATCCTCCACCCAAACAACTTGTTCTCCTTCAACCACCTTTCTACCATGACACATCTTCTGCGTCCCGATATGTCCTCTCGCTACCTCCACTGAGCCTGGTCCTAATATCGTTACAGATTGTTTTCCTCCCGTAGGCACTGTTGTCACTTTATCTAATGGAGCACTTTTGCTAGATATCGAATTATTGAGATTTTGCTCGGTATTGGAAGTATCAACCGGTCTTGGTGTCATCGCATTTCCTCCAAATTGATTTACAAGAAACGCCATGCATTGATTCAAATAAACGATAGCCGAACTCATTGTTTTCATATCTATCTGCATTTCCTCTCACCATTTCTGATTCACATTCTCACGATAATTGACTATCGCCTTTGAAGCTTGCATGAGTTTTACTTGTTTTGCATTAGACGTAGAGCTAATAGCACGGTAATAACTTCTCCTACCATCATATCCAAAAACTTCGGCGATGGGATCTCTTTCAAAATCTTCTAAGCCTCTTATACCATCACCTCCATTAACACTAGATTCTGACTTTTGTCTTTCTTCAGCTGCTTCTATCAATGCCTACATATTTTATATGATGATTAACCGATGTGTACTACGTTCTACTTTACAAGTAGGAAGGTGTACTTTATAAATGGTAATTAACAGATATGCCAATGTTAGCTGGAGTTTAGAGCCTTTAGACCGTAAGTAGAAATGTACATATTCCGAACGCTGCTGGCCAAACACAAATAACAGGTGTAATTCAAATCTGGGTCAACATATGCTTTAATGTACAACGGAATTAAATAAAAAGCGCATGCCAAATATGACAAACTATATACTCCAGATGATCAGGTATTCTTTTTAAGTTTATGCAGGAATCAAAATATAAATCCTACTTGCTAAGGCCAATGCCATGTGCAATAAATGTCCTTGAATTTCTTCTACATTAGCAAATCATTCTAAAACTATTTCTTCATGCATCGCCTGAAAAGCTTTCGTTCGACTTAACTACTGATCAACTAGTTGATGAAAAGGTTATATTTGACATGAACAAGAAGATCATGTCCATGGAGAGCTAGACAACAAGCAAAATTCATTAGGTAGCGCAGCGCACAAACATAATTCAGAAACTCATTAAAAATCCATACCGCCTTTCCATGGTTCAAAATTTCAGCGAAATTCAGCCTATTTTGGCAATTCCGTTCTAGATCCAGTCATAACCAAAATAGAGAAAAAAAATTAGTAAAAAGTTACCTAAAATAAATAAAAAACGAAAAATATATAAAAAACTAGAAAAGAAAATTAATTTAAAACCTTGACGATATGACATTAAAAATTTCAATTAACTCTTCAATTGGAGAGAGCTTTGAGATCATATGCTATTTCCTACCAATAGGATAGGTGGTTGTATCTAACTAATTAGTATCTCATTGTTCTAACATGACCTGTGGGCAACTTATGGAAAAATGTACCATTAGAAGAAAAATAAAAATAAATAAATAAATAAATTTGACTTTGTTACTGATTGGCGACAATTGCTTTTCCAAATTTTCATATGCATGACATGCATGTTATGCTACTGTTAGTCATTAGTTTATGGATCTGAACTGGAGTTATATTATGAACTAAATACAAATTGTCAACTGCTTTTAAGAAGATGCTTGTGTATATGATTACAAAATGTTTTAGTTCTGAAGATTCCTAGTTAGTTATGATGAACTGGTTAGCTTGAAACCCTTCTTCTTCTTTCATTCTTTGTTTCAGTTCTGAAGATTCCTAGTTGTTTGGATCGAAATGTACATATGTAGGAACACTCGGGCATGCAAGCACTTCTTGGACACTGTTGCATTCATGTTTCTTTTACTTTTAGCATTGCTGTGAATTTTTATGGGTGCATACCCTGTAGTTTAGTTTTGTTGGTTCATGCAACAAATCATTATCTGTTGACCCAAAACATAGCATTTTTAATATCTGTTGGTTTCGTCTATATGCTCGAGGCAACATTTAGCTTCAGTTTAATAAAGTGGACTTCTGGTATTTTTTTCCTTTATTTTTTTAAGTTTCCTCCATATACAATTCCTCCTTTTTCCAAGATATAGAGCGTATCATGTTACATGTACCAAATATGCTCTGTAAAATTGTAGCTTTCGTTTTCCAAAAAATTATGATTTGTAATGCGCATACATATTGTTTTCCAGTGAAATTCAGATATTTCAATGCACATATTTCCTCTTCACACAACAAATTAAGTTAACTTTTTTGCAGAAAAGCTCTGATACTTGCTGATTGCACTAAAAGGCCATTGAAAACATTTAATTTTCAATGTAGAAAATTAAAGGATAAGTTGCCATCACTCTTTTTTTAAGGGTGTATATCAAATTGCAGACTCTAAGCACAACAGATCAAAAGGTTGTGAATATAGTGGCCAAATTGATATTTTGGTTAAATATATTTTTACTCTTTATATAGAGTTACGATTGGAAGACAATATACTGTCTTAAGTTTCATTTCAAACAATGAAAAGGGTTATAAACGTTATTTTTAGAAGAAAAAAAAAGCTCAACGACACGTAACGGTGATCCAATTAATCAGTACAATATTAAATCAAAAGGATAGTCAGTCCAAGCATATTCTGATCAATGATGATGTTTCTGTCAATGTTTCTAACATGAAATTTGTTGGAATTAAGGAAGAAAGAAAGAAAGAGGTACACTTCATAAAGATTAAACATGTTTTGTCCCCTTCCTGGCTGTATGTAAACTAAAGCCGAAAGCTCAAGAATCAAATATTGGCAAACATGTATCTTGGAATTATGAAATAATTGGGTTATTAAAACAACAAAAGGGTATGTATAGATTATATTTCATTTTAATGTATATACACATAAATATTAACCATTTGCACTACTGAGCACATTGGGATATTAAAATGGAAAATGTGTATTGTAACGACCCGGGGAAAAACTCGACGCTCGTTCGACAACAATACATAAACCCGTATCGCTTGCCAAAAACCCAAGTATCGATCCCCCAGATTATCATGGGAAAGAATTTATAGGGTGAGAACAGAAAGAAAGAAATATTAGAATAGAAGAAAGAAGAAGAACACATCAGAATCTCACAGCGGACCGAATAAAATATAATATAACAAATCCTTTATACAAAGAACTGCATATACATACCAATCATCAGAGTACAAATATCAGACACAGCGGAAACAACTTTATATAACTAGCGGTGAAGCCTCCTGCATCTAGCTCCTGAATTCCAAACGAAACCTAACCTGGAACATACTCGGTCTGACCCAAGCACATTTTATTTAAAACAAAATACACCGGGTCAGTCTGGAATACTATCAGTGATAAATTCACATAACACACACTTGTTTAACTTTGGAAAATCCTTTCGAAATCAATGGATAATAGTAAGACCAGTCCACACATAAACACGGACGGTTTTTACCTTATTATAACCCAAACCATTTTCGAAATCATACTTTGATCTGATATTATCATAATGTCTAAATACAAATAAATAACAATCTAGAGGAACGCTTGCATCTCACGCTCCCCATATATAGTATACAAACCAAAACCACGGGCGCTTATTGGATATTGGATTTCCAACTTGACAAGGTATGGGACCACCTTCCGACTGTGTATCTCTAGAGGCGAATACACTGGGTTCAACAGAAACGTCTTGCAACCCGGCCCTCACATGACCAACCACTCATTTCGCTTGAGTGTATCGAATGAATATCACCGACGGTTGGGATTAGCAACCGCCTGCCCGAAAAAGGACAGCATCGAACATAGATTTAAGAAGCAAATGGAATTTCTCTAGATAGGTGATCATACACCCTAATGGGAGCGACCCACATAGCCATGCTGTCTGCCCGATTTTTGTCATCTCCCAGTTGATGAGGCTTGAGGCTAGAATTCCTTTTCAACATCTGGCCACCATTCACTTCGAATGCCACATCATCAGATCCGCCAGATATCACTAATTGACATCCATAAAAATACTCCGGTTGATAAGCTAAGAGAATGTGCACTTCTCTGCCATCAACTTGGTACGTTTGAAAATATCAACGTACGTGAGTCCTTTGGAAATACTCTGTCAGACACTCATCCATACAAGTCATCCAGGAACAGGATGAACCGAAGGTACTCTCCTACTGAATCTCATATAGGAATCACCCTAAGGATCGGTAGCGAGAAGTCCTTGCAACCCGTGGATTCCAACCACGACAGAACCACAGCTTATCTCTGGGAGCTAACCAAAGATTATTAGCGGTCCTTCCGCTTATGAAGATCCACGGTCTTCAATGCTCCATCTCGATCACCTTCAAATATCTTCACGTATTTGTTGGTCGGAATGGTTTTCAAATATAAATTCGATCCCGATCTTTCCATGCCAACAACCGTATTGGCCTGGTTTGATGTCGGTGTTTTAACTATCAAATATCAATAATGTGAATAAACTGAGTTTGCCGATTCAGTACTTGGCATGGCTTGGCCCTTTACAGTATATTTAACAAAATGGTTAATTAACCTTAAATTCTTTCAATATAATTAAACCTTATATTTATTCTCAATTATAATCGAAAACCATTTTAAATACTTTCGAGCATATATATATATATATATATATATATATATATATATATATATATATGTATGTATGTATAAACCCAGTTTCCCATTCCCTTTTGAAAGTATCGATATATTTCTTTAAAACCTTTTCCCTTTTTCTTATAATCGAGCAACTCACGATATCCATATACGTATATACTTAATGATATAAACCAAATTTCCTTTGGTTAACTCTAACTGATTTACTTTGATCGATTAACTCTAACTTGACTCTCTCGACTTAACTACATTTGCTTGACTTTAGATCGCAGCGAACACAATGGTTACGCCTGATTCCCTCAGGAAACATCCGACCACCGTAGGCTATCTACAGCCCTGCGAATTAAGCTACCAATCGTACGCAATGGCAACTTTTCCTGAATAACTATGTTTGACTTACTCTACCTCAAATACGATATTCGATCAACTCTAATTCGAACAACAAATATTCAGTATAATTTGAAATCAATATTCTTATTTCTTTTGTAACTAATGTTATGATATTATTTATTTCCCAAAAACCTTGCATTAGAGTTCGATATTCCTCGTATAAGATAAACCAATTTCAACGTCTTTCACTCGTTTCAAACCAATACCATTCCTCGATAATAACGAAGCCGTTCGAGTTGGGGTATTCTATTTACCTCTCAGACCTTGATCGACAACGTTCTTATCTCAGAATAATACCAGTCCGTCACTTAACCATAAAAACTCATTTTCCCCCTTTTGATTTCAAATCTGGTTCTATAAACCTTTCTTACTTTTGAAATCTTCCTTAAGCATTTCATTTCGATTGGGTTCTCGTTACTTAATCAAGTGAAGCCTTATTTACATCTCTATATTTACTTTCCAATCCAATCTACAAATCTCGTTTTGAAAACCTGGATTACAAATTCCTTTATAAAGCTCTTAACGCCCTTTTTCGATCAAACCCTTTTGACTTTTAAACATTTCCTCTTTGAATTCCAACTTAAAACATCGCTTTAATCATTATTAATTAAAATAATAATTAACTTTAATATTTACTATATTAGAGATGGTTAACTTCGATATTAATCAAAAACAGGATTTTTATTGTCTTGAAAACTTAATAAATAATAACCAATGTTATTAACACTAACCTCTTCAGTAATTTCTTTAATTTATAGTTAATCGACGATTAACTAATTTCTTTTCATTATTCGTTAACCTAACGAATATTCCAGAAAACTTAAATCAATTTACTTTTCATTTATCCATTTCACTCAAAGTGGTTGGTTTTATCAACCGTACACATTAGTTAGTAGTTAACTGATTTCATTTTCCATTCCCCTTTAAAATTAATTAAATAACTTAATTAATTTAAAAATACCATTTAATTAGTTTAAAAACCAATATTCTATTTTGCAACCCGTAGGTAATTTCTTTTGGGTTTCTATTTTTAGAACACGTTTATATCATAACATTTCTCCAATAAATTGCTTAAATACTTCTTTTATAACTTGATTAAAATATTTATTTATAAATTTCTTATTTAATTTCTTAAATAAAATAACTGAAAACCTCAACTTAGTTATAAAATAATTTATAACTTTAAAACTACGTCGATTCACTGAACGGTAACATCGGCGTCTAAAACACACGTTTTAGGCCATTCACTGCCAATTACCAAATTAAGACTGTTGGTTGATTTTAAACACAACACGGGGAAATATCTGTTCGACCATTCATTCAAACAGGTTTTGTGACCATATGGGGTTCAATCAACGATATGAAACAAACAAACAACATATATAATATTTGAGGAATCCGGTCGGATCCCTCTAACCTGTCCTTCCCTGCATCACAGCTCGTTATACAGTTCATGATAATATATGAAATAAATTTCAATCATCTAATACGATAAATAACAGCAACCAATAAACAACCAATAGCAACCATTCAACCAATTTATATTTTTAAAGGTAAATTATATTTTATTATTAATTTACCACATCACAGAATTCCAGAAGGTGTGAGAATTAACTCACCAGAGTTTGTTCTGGTCGACGGTTGACGCGTTTGTCGCTTTTGATCTTGAACGGACATTCAAAATTGGCTGAATTTTCAATTGTCTCAGATCAGAGCCTAGTCAGTGCCATCGCCTAGGTCTCGTCTCTGCGATCCCAACGGATCCAGTTTCGTTAAATTTCGTTCACGTATGGGAATGTTACGCTTGTTTAAAGTTTGAAACATTATAAGATTATTAAATAAAACAAATAAATTAAATTAAATTAAACTATACCTTAAATACCGTTATTAACTGTCCACGTCAGCACCTCAAATGGTCTTCACGCGTACCCGACTTTCTCTTCGTCCTGGCCGTCACTATTTGAACCCAACTTCTATCACCTACCTACGACGCCAACGGACCCCGAGACCTCAGCCTGACCCCACCATTGGATCCGTGTTCAGAGAAGCACCCACGGCCACTGGCCGCGACCTCCAACACCCTCCAACTACCACAAATTTTCAATTTCCCCCAATCTCAAACTCCGACCAAATTACGCCGCCACAAACGGTTTCCGACCACCAGCCACCTCCTAGTTGATGACCTCGCTTCCCCCTCCTCTGGCTTCAGACCTGAACCCCCCTTGAGCACCACTGCCACCGGAATTCCAGAAAATCTGTTCGCCACTTTCAAAACCAGACCCAAAACTGACATCCCCGTTCATCTACCTCCTACGGCAACCACAGGCGATGTTAGACCCTGAGACCACAGCCATTTGAAAGCCTTATCTCCCCTCTTCAAAACTCCCAAGGTCCCGTCCAACGAAATTAGCCACTGATCCTCAATTTTGCAAAAAAACGAAAATGGATTTCTTTGGTTCTTCGCGATTTTCAGCCACCTCTGACTACCATTCCACCCCAACTTTTTGCTGTAGGTAGGTAACGACCCGATCTACCTATTTGCTTCAGATCTCCTATGCAAATTCTCGACGGATTGAAAGATATAATGGATTTTGTGTTGAGGGGCTTTATTGCAAAATTACGAGATGATTTCAGATTTTTGTGGCTAGGGTTTGATGAAGGGGGTTTATATAATGCGGGAATAATATATTTTATGTTGACGTGACGAGCGACGTTGACTAACGATATTTTATTTTGTGTCTATCGCAATTTCAAACATCGTTTATTCGCTGTTGCGCTCACATACAAACCCCGTTCGAGATGCGAATGGACGGCACAGTATAATTTGACGATACGGTCCTAATGAAACTTGTTTCGTCGAATTCCGAGTTCGTTTGCTCGAATGGCCCTCGTTCACGTCCAAATTGATCGATTTATTTTACATTTTATTTTTCCACGCTCACAGATTAACAACGATTGACGTGCAGTTTGAAAATCTAGCAATAATTTACTGTTACGGTCCCAACAAAATTTGTTTCATCGAAAACAGAGGTCGTTTGAAAAATGTCCCTTTTGAACTGGCCAATTTGAATTTAAATAAATCAATTTTAAAATACCTGAATATAATATTATAAAAATATCACTATTGGTCATACCCGACCAGAATTTGACGCTCTACCAAGAAAAAATATCCCGGGTGAAATTCCAAGCCAAATCGATAGATAAAATATTTAAAAAACTTTATTTTATATAAACGCAGCGCTATATATATATAAAGGGAATTCCATAGCATTTTTTCCAAAATTTGATTTGGACATAAAATAAAATCTATACGACGAAAATTGGATTTTTCTCTGCCATTGGAAAGATATCGTCAAACCGGTCCCGACGTTTCTTGTTTCGAGGAAATCTGACTTATTTTGAACCCGGTACGACCAATTGAAGTTCAAATTGCCAAAACGCTAACTGCTGCGCCGCTGCAGCTCGTTATTTAATTAAATTTTAATTATATATATTTATATATTTCGTCGTCGTCGTTAACTAAGCAAACCATCACATATATTTAAACACAAACAATATCTGACTCATTTAAACTGCCTGATCACCGTATATTTCAAATTTTATATTTTCCACATATTCTGGGAATCAAAATATTATTTTATTATTTATTTAAATAATACATTCAATATATAATCGTTAAATTCGATTATTTAAATTCCAACCAATATTTTTATATAATAAAAATAATTAAAATATTCCAAATAAATAGGCAGAAAATACGGGTCGTTACATTCCTTCCCCCTTAAAATAATTTCGTCCTCGAAATTGCTAAGGTAGAAGAAATGCCGTTAACTTTTATCTTTTCAAAAATAATTAATTTAAAACTTGATTTTATTTTCAAACTGTCCCAATTTGTTTTAAAACCAATTTATTTCAAATAAAATAGTTTCCCAAAAATTCTCAATTTTTTTTCTAACTCCTTAAATTCTCGAAAAATTTCGGCAGAGTCTCCCCTGTACGGAGGAGCATCTGCAATATCGCAGGATCAAAAAATATGTATACATCGACTCTCATGGTCAAAAAATCCAAAATTCAAACTTAAAACCCAAAGAAAAACCAAAAATTTCATATTTGCGTAGGCGTACCTTTTTGCGAGCGTTATTACGCGATAAGCGATATATTATACACGAGCTTGCTTAGTTATTTTGCAGCTCTCTTCAAACTGGACTTGATTAAATCCAGAGTTTCCTTCCTGGATGGAATCTAAAACTGAAATGGCCTTTCAGCACCTGTTCTCAACTCAAACGAATCCATTAGTTATCAAACAAATGTTAATTGCGTTTAAACCATCCATATCATTCACATCAACCAATTATACACACAATCCAATTCACACAAGACTATGATTATTTATAATCACTTCGTTTTTTTTTAATTATACATTCGGATTTATTGAATTTGGATTGATTATCCAACTTATTTATTTCAGATTTGTT
Source organism: Allium sativum (assembly GCA_030737875.1). Taxonomy (NCBI): domain Eukaryota; kingdom Viridiplantae; phylum Streptophyta; class Magnoliopsida; order Asparagales; family Amaryllidaceae; genus Allium; species Allium sativum. The sequence continues at coordinate 72,307,120 of CM060923.1, read as the reverse complement.
TTAACCAATTCCATACATCCTCAGGTTTATATTCAAGCAATCAACCATACACCACAAACATATCATACAACCAACATTAACCAATCAGATTGATTGCCCAAACTATAATAACTTTTACTTTTATTTATTATAAAATAAATCTAGCAAAAATAATTTCAAAAATAATTTTATATCAAAAATACAAATACGCGCTCTCATATATCTATATGAACTCAATCTAGGGTGTTACAAACCCCATCTCTATTGAGTCACACCACAGAGCCAAGGTTATCACTAAACCAATAGCTCTAATACCACTGTAACGACCTGGGGAAAAACTCGACGCTCGAGTTTTCGACAACAATACATAAACACGTATCGCTTGCCAAAAACCCAAGTATCGATCCCCCAGACTGTCATGAGAAAGAATTTAGAGGGTGAGAATAGAAAGAAAGAAATATTAGAATAGAAGAAAGAAGAAGAACACATCAGAATCTCACAGCGGACTGAATAAAATATAATATAACAAATCCTTTATACAAAGAACTGCATATACATACCAATCATCAGAGTACACATATATCAGACACAGTGGAAACAACTTTATATAACTAGCGGCGAAGCCTCCTGCTTCTAGCTCCTGAATTCCAAACGAAACCTAACCTGGAACGTACTCAGTCTGACCAGAGCACATTTGATTTAAAACAAAATACACTGGATCAGTCTGGAATACTATCAGCGATAAATTCACATAACACACACTTGTTTAACTTTGGAAAATCCTTTCGAAATCAAAGGATAATAGTAAGACCAGTCCACACATAAACACAGACGGTTTTTACCTTACTATAAACCAAACCATTTCAAAATCATACTTTGATCTGATATTATCATAATGTCTAAATACAAATAAATAACAATCTAGAGGAACGCTTGCATCTCACGCTCCCCATATATGGTATACAAACCAAAACCGCAGGCGCTTATTGGATATTGGATTTCCAACTTGACAAGGTATGGGACCACCTTCCGACTGTGTATCTCTAGAGGCGAATACACTGGGTTCAACAAGAATGTCTTGCAACCCGACCCTCACATGACCGACCACTCATTTCGCTTGAGTGTATCGAATGTATATCACCGACGGTTGGGAACAGCAACCGCCTGCCCGAAAAGGGACAGCATCGAACATAGATTTAAGAAGCAAATGGAATTTCTCTAGATAGGTGGTCATACACCCTAATGGGAGCGACCCACATAGCCATGCTGCCTGCCCGATTTTTGTTATCTCCCAATTGATGAGGCTTGAGGCTAGAATTCCTTTTCAACATCTGGCCACCATTCACTTTGAATGCCACATCGTTAGATCCGCCAGATATCACTAATTGACATCCACAAAAATACTCTGGTTGATAAGCTAAGAGAATGTGCACTTCTCCGTCATCAACCTGGTATGTTTGAAAATATCAACGTACGTGACTCCTTAGGAAATACTCTATCAGACACTCATCCATACAAGTCATCCAGGAACAGGATGAACCGAAGGTACTCTCCTACTGAATCTCATATAGGAATCACCCCAAGGATCAGTAGCGAGAAGTCCTTGCAACCCGTGGATTCCAACCACGACAGAATCACAACTTATCTCTGGGAGCAAACCAAAGATTATTAGCGGTCCTTCCGCTTATGAAGATCCACGGTCTTCAATGCTCCATCTCGATCATCTTCAAATATCTTCACGTATTTGTTGGTCGGAATGGTTTTCGAATATAAATTCGATCCCGGTCTTTCCATGCCAACAACCGTATTGGTCTGGTTTGATAGTCGGTGTTTTAACTATCAAATATCAATAATGTGAATAAACTGAGTTTGCCGATTCAGTACTTGGCATGGCTTGGCCCTTTACAGTATATTTAACAAAATGGTTAATTAACCTTAAACTCTTTCAATATAATTAAACCTTATATTTATTCTCAATTATAATCAAAAACCATTTTAAATACTTTCGAGCATATATATATGTATGTATGTATGTATGTATGTATGTATAAACCCAGCTTCCCATTCCCTTTTGAAAGTATCGATATATTTCTTTAAAACCTTTTCCCTTTTTCTTATAATCGAGCAACTCACGATATCCATATACGTATATACTTAATGATATAAACCAAATTTCCTCTGATTAACTCTAACTGATTTACTTTGATCGATTAACTCTAACTTGACTCTCTCGACTTAACTACATTCGCTTGACTCTAGGTCGCAGCGATCACAATGGTTACGCCTGATTCCCTCAGGATACATCCGACCACCGTAGGCTATCTACAGCCCTGCGAATTACGCTAGCAGTCGTACGCAATGTCAACTTTTCCTGAATAACTATGTTTGCCGAACTCTACCTCAAATATGATATTCGATCAACTCTAATTTGAACAACAAATATTCAGTATAATTTGAAATCAATATTCTTATTTCTTTTGAAACTAATGTTACGATATTATTTATTTCCCAAAAACCTTACATTAGAGTTCGATATTCCTCGTATAAGATAAACTAATTTCAACATCTTTCACTCGTTTCAAACCAATACCATTCCTCGATAATAACGAAGCCATTCGAGTAGGGATTCTATTTACCTCTCAGACCTTGATCGACAACGTTCTTATCTCAGAATAATACCAGTCCGTCACTTAACCATAAAAACTCATTTTCCCCCTTTTGATTTCAAATCTGGTTCTATAAACCTTTCTTACTTTTGAAATCTTCCTTAAGCATTTCATTCCGATTGGGTTCTCGTTACTTAATCAAGTGAAGCCTTATTTACATCTCTATATTTACTTTCCAATCCAATCTACAAATAGCGTTTTGAAAACCTGGATTACAAATCCCTTTATAAAGCTCTTAACGCCCTTTTTCGATCAAACCCTTTTGACTTTAAAACATTTCCTCTTTGAATTCTAACTTTAAACCATCATTTTAATCATTATTAATTAAAATAATAATTAACTTTAATATTTACTACATTAGAGATGGTTAACTTCGATATTAATCAAAAACAGGATTTTTATTGTCTTGAAAACTTAATAAATAATAACCAATGTTATTAACACTAACCTCTTCAGTAATTTCTTTAATTTATAGTTAATCGACAATTAACTAATTTCTTTTCATTATTCGTTAACCTAACGAATATTCCAGAAAACTTAAATTAATTTACTTTTCATTTATCCATTTCACTCAAAGTGGTTGGTTTTATCGACCGTACACATTAGTTAGCAGTTAACTGATTTCATTTGCCATTCCCCTTTTAAATTAATTAAATAACTTAATTAATTTAAAAATACCATTTAATTGGTTTTAAAACCAATATTCTATTTTGCAACCCGTAGGTAATTTCTTTTGGATTTCTATTTTTAGAACACGTTTATATCATAACATTTCTCCACATAAATTGCTTAAATACTTCTTTTATAACTTGATTAAAATATTTATTTATAAATTTCTTATTTAATTTCTTAAATAAAATAACTGAAAACCTCAACTTAGTTATAAAATAATTTATAACTTTAAAACTACGTCGATTCACTGAACGGTAACATCGGCGTCTAAAACACACGTTTTAGGCCATTCACTGCCAATTACCAAATCAACATTATCGGTTGATTTTAAACACAACACGGGGAAATATCTGTTCGACCATTCATTCAAACAGGTTTTGTGACCATATGGGGTTCAATCAACGATATGAAACAAACAAACAACATATATAATATTTGAGGAATTCGGTCGGATCCCTCTAACCTGTCCTTCCCTGCATCACAGCTCGTTATACAGTTCATGATAATATATGAAATAAATTTCAATCATCTAATACGATAAATAACAACAACCAATAAACAACCAATAGCAACCATTCAACCAATTTATATTTTTAAAGGTAAATTATATTTTAATATGAATTTACCACATCACAGAATTCCAGAAGGTGTGAGAATTAACTCACCAGAGTTTGTTCTGGTCGACGGTTGACGCGTTTGTCGCTTTTAATCTTGAACGGACATTCAAAATTGGCTGAATTTTCAACTGTCTCAGATCAGAGCCTAGTCAATGCCATCGCCTAGGTCTCGTCCCTGCGATCCCAACGGATCCAGTTTCGTTAAATTTCGTTTACGTATGGGAAAGTTACGCTTGTTTAAAGTTTGAAACATTATACGATTATTAAATAAAACAAATAAATTAAATTAAATTAAACTATACCTTAAATACCGTTATTTACTGTCCACGTCAGCACCTCAAATGGTCTTCACGCATTTCTTCTTCCTCAACATCAGAAACCCGACTTTCTCTTCGTCCTGGCCTTCACTATTTGAACCCAACTTCTATCACCTACCTGCGACGCCAACGGACCCCGAGACCTCAGCCTGACCCAACCATCGGATCCGTGCTCTAGAGCAGCACCCACGGCCACTAGCCGCGACCTCCAACACCCTCCGACCACCACAAATTTTCAATTTCCCCCAATCTCAAACTCCGGCCAAATTCCGCCGCCACAAACGGTTTTTGACCACCAGACCACCTCCTAGCTGATGACCTCGCTTCCCCCTCCTTTGGCTTCAGACCCGAACCCCCCTTAAGCACCACTGCCGCCGGAATTCCAAAAAATCCGTTCGCCACTTTCAAAACCGGACCCAAAACTGACATCCTCATTCATCTACCTCCTACGGCCACCACAGGCGATGTTAGACCCCGAGACCAAAGCCATTAGAAAGCCTTATCTCCCCTCTTCAAAACCCCCAAGGTCCCGTCCAACGAAATCGGCCACTGATCCTCAATTTTGCAAAAAAACGAAAATGGATTTCTTTGGTTCTTCGCGATTTCCGGCCACCTCTGACCACCATTCCACCCCAACTTCTTCGCGATTGCCTATGCAAATTCTCGACGGATTGAAAGATATAATGGATTTTGTGTTGAGGTGCTTTATTGCAAAATTACGAGATGATTTCAGAATTTTGTGGCTAGGGTTTGATGAAGGGGTTTTATATAATGCGGGAATAATATATTTTATGTTGACGTGACGAGCGACGCTGACTAACGATATTTTATTTTGTGTCTATCGCAATTTCAAACATCGTTTATTCATTGCTGCGCTCACATACAAACCCCGTTCGAGATGCGAATGGACGGCACAGTATAATTTGACGATACGGTCCTAATGAAACTTGTTTCGTCGAATTTCGAGTTCGTTTGCTCGAATGGCCCTCGTTCACGTCCAAATTGATCGATTTATTTTACATTTTATTTTGCCACGCTCACAGATTAACACCGATTGACGTGCAGTTTGAAAATCTAGCAATAATTTACTGTTACGGTCCCAACAAAATTTGTTTCATCAAAAACAGAGGTCGTTTGAAAAATGTCCCTTTTGAACTGGCCAATTTGAATTAAAATAAATCAATTTTAAAATACCTCAATATAATATTATTAAAATATCACTATTGGTCATACCCGACCAGAATTTGATGCTCTACCAAGAAAAAATATCCCAGGTGAAATTCCAAGCCAAATCGATAGATAAAATATTTAAAAACCTTTATTTTATATAAACGCAGCGCTATATATATAAAGGGAATTCCATAGTGTTTTTTCCAAAATTTGATTTGGACATAAAATAAAATCTACATGACGAAAATTGGATTTTTCTCTGCCATTGGAAAGATATCGTCAAATCGGTCCCGACGTTTCTTGTTTCGAGGAAATCGGACTTATTTTGAACCTGGTACGACCAATTGAAGTTCAAATCGCCAAAACGCGAACTTCCGCGCCACTGCAGCTCGTTATTTAATTAAATTATAATTATATATATATATATTTCGTCGTCGTCGTTAACTAAGCAAACCGTCACAAATATTTAAACACAAACAATATCTGACTCATTTAAACTGCGTGATCACCGTATATTTCAAATTCTATATTTTCCACATATTCTGGGAATTAAAATATTATTTTATTACTTATTTAAATAATATATTCAATATATAATCGTTAAATTCGATTATTTAAATTCCAACCAATATTTTTATATAATAAAAATAATTAAAATATTCCAAATAAATAGGCAGAAAATACGGGTCGTTACATTCCTTCCTCGTTAAAATAATTTCGTCCTCGAAATTGCTAAGGTAGAAGAAATGCCGTTAACTTTTATCTTTTCAAAAATAATTAATTTAAAACTTGATTTTATTTTCAAACTGTACCAATTGGTTTTAAAACTAATTTATTTCGAATAAAATAGTTTCCCAAAATTCTCAAATTTTTTTTCTAACTCCTTAAATTCTCAAAAAATTTCAGCAGAGTCTCCCCTGTACGGAGGAGCATCTGCAATATCGCAGGATCAAGAAATATGTATACATCGACTCTTATGGTCGGAAAATCCAAAATTCAAACTCAAAACCCAAAGAAAAACCAAAAATTTCATATTTGCGTAGGCGTACCTTTCTGCCAGCGTTATTACGCGATAAGCGATATATTATACACGAGCTTGCTTAGTTATTTTGCAGCTCTATTCAAACTGGACTTGATTAAATCCAGAGTTTCCTTCCTGGATGGATTCTAAAACTGAAATGGCCTTTCAGCACCTGTTCTCAACTCAAACGAATCCATTAGTTATCAAACAAATGTTAATTACGTTTAAACCATCCATATCATTCACATCAACCAATTATACACACAATCCAATTCACACAAGACTATGATTATTTATAATCACTTCGTTTATTTTTTTTAATTATACATTCGGATTTATTGAATTTGGATTTATTATCCAACTTATTTATTTCAGATTTGTTTTAACCAATTCCATACATCCTCAGGTTTATATTCAAGCAAACAACCATACACCACAAACATATCATACAACCAACATTAACCAATCAGAATGATTGCCCATACTATAATAACTTTTACTTTTATTTATTATAAAATAAATCGGGCAAAAATAATTTCAAAAATAATTTTATATCAAAATACAAATACGCGCTCTCATATATCTATATGAACTCAATCTAGGGTGTTACTAACCCCATCTTTATTGAGTCACACCACAGAGCCAAGGTTATCACTAAACCAATAGCTCTGATACCACTGTAACGACCCAGGGAAAAACTCGACGCTCGAGTTTTCGACAACAATACATAAACCCGTATCGCTTGCCAAAAACCCAAGTATCGATCCCCTAGATTGTCATGAGAAAGAATTTATAGGGTGAGAACAGAAAGAAAGAAATATTAGAATAGAAGAAAGAAGAAGAACACATCAGAATCTCATAGCGGACCGAATAAAATATAATATAACAAATCCTTTATACAAAGAACTGCATATACATACCAATCATCAGAGTACACATATATTAGACACAGCGGAAACAACTTTATATAACTAGCAGTGAAGCCTCCTACTTCTAGCTCCTGAATTCCAAACGAAACCTAACCTGGAACATACTCGGTCTGACCCGAGCACATTTGATTTAAAACAAAATACAATGGGTCAGTCTGGAATACTATCAATGATAAATTCACATAACACACACTTGTTTAACTTTGGAAAATCCTTTCGAAATCAAAGGATAATAGTAAGACCAGTCCACACATAAACACGGACGGTTTTTACCTTACAACAACCCAAACCATTTTCGAAATCATACTTCGATCTGATATTATCATAATGTCTAAATACAAATAAATAACTATCTAGAGGAACGATTGCATCTCACGCTCCCCATATATAGTATACAAACCAAAACCGCGGGCGCTTATTGGATATTGGATTTCCAACTTGACAAGGTATGGGACCACCTTCCGACTGTGTATCTCTAGAGGCGAATACACTGGGTTCAACAAGAACGTATTGCAACCCGGCCCTCACATGATCGACCACTCATTTCGCTTGAGTGTATCGAATGTATATCATCGACGGTTGGGATCAGCAACCGCCTGCCTGGAAAGGGACAGCATCGAACATAGATTTAAGAAGCAAATGGAATTTCTCTAGATAGGTGATCATACACCCTAATGGGAGCGACCTACATAGCCATGCCGCCGGCCCAATTTTTGTCATCTCCCAGTTGATGAGGCTTGAGGCTAGAATTCCTTTTCAACATCAGGCCACCATTCACTTTGAATGCCACATCATCAGATCCGCCAGATATCACTAATTGACATCCACAAAAATACTCCGGTTGATAAGCTAAGAGAATGTGCACTTCTCCGCCATCAACCTGGTACGTTTGAAAATATCAACGTACGTGACTCCTTTGGAAATACTCTGTCAGACACTCATCCATACAAGTCATCCAGGAACAGGATGAACCGAAGGTACTCTCCTACTGAATCTCATATAGGAATCACCCCAAGGATCAGTAGCGAGAAGTCCTTGCAACCCGTGGATTCCAACCACGACAGAACCACAGCTTATCTCTGGGAGCTGACCAAAGATTATTAGCGGTCCTTCCGCTTATGAAGATCCACGGTCTTCAATGCTCCATCTCGATCATCTTCAAATATCTTCACGTATTTATTGGTAGGAATGGTTTTCGAATATAAATTCGATCCCGGTCTTTTCATGCCAACAACCGTATTGGTCTGGTTTAATAGTCGGTGTTTTAACTATCAAATATCAATAATGTGAATAAACTGAGTTTGCCGATTCAGTACTTGGCATGGCTTGGCCCTTTACAGTATATTTAACAAAATGGTTAATTAACCTTAAATTCTTTCAATATAATTAAACCTTATATTTATTCTCAATTATAATCAAAAACCATTTTAAATAATTTCGAGCATATATATATATATATATATATATATATATATGTGTATAAACCCAGCTTCACATTCCCTTTTGAAAGTATCGATATATTTCTTTAAAACCTTTTCCCTTTTTCTTATAATCGAGCAACTCATGATATCCATATACGTATATACTTGATGATATAAACCAAATTTCCTCTGATTAACTCTAACTGATTTACTTTGATCGATTAACTCTAACTTGACTCTCTCGACTTAACTACATTCGCTTGACTGTAGATCGCAGCGATCACAATGGTTACGCCTGATTCCCTCAGGAAACATCCGACCACCGTAGGCTATCTACAGCCCTGCGAATTATGCTAGCCGTCGTACGCAATGGCAACTTTTCCTGAATAACTATGTTTGACTAACTCTACCTCAAATATGATATTCGATCAACTCTAATTTGAACAACAAATATTCAGTATAATTTGAAATTAATATTCTTATTTCTTTTGAAACTAATGTTACGATATTATTTATTTCCCAAAAACCTTGCATTAGAGTTCGATATTCCTCGTATAAGATAAACCAATTTCAACGTCTTTCACTCGTTTCAAACCAATACCATTCCTCGATAATAACGAAGCCGTTCGAGTTGGGGTATTCTATTTACCTCTCAGACCTTGATCGACAACGTTCTTATCTCAGAATAATACCAATCCGTCACTTAACCATAAAAACTCATTTTCCCCCTTTTGATTTCAAATCTGGTTCTATAAACCTTTCTTACTTTTGAAATCTTCCTTAAGCATTTCATTTCGATTGGGTTCTCATTGCTTAATCAAGTGAAGCCTTATTTACATCTCTATATTTACTTTCCAATCCAATCTACAAATCTCGTTTTGAAAACCAGGATTACAAATCTCTTTACAAAGCTCTTAATGCCCTTTTTCGATCAAACCCTTTTGACTTTTAAACATTTTCTCTTTGAATTCCAACTTAAAACCATCGCTTTAATCATTATTAATTAAAATAATAATTAACTTTAATATTTACTACATTAGAGATGGTTAACTTCGATATTAATCAAAAACATGATTTTTATTGTCTTGAAAACTTAATAAATAATAACCAATGTTATTAACACTAACCTCTTCAGTAATTTCTTTAATTTATAGTTAATCGACGATTAATTAATTTCTTTTCGTTATTCGTTAACCTAACGAATATTCCAGAAAACTTAAATTAATTTACTTTTCATTTATCCATTTCACTCAAAGTGGTTGGTTTTATCGACCGTACACATTAGTTAGCAGTTAACTGATTTCATTTGCCATTCCCCTTTTAAATTAATTAAATAACTTAATTAATTTAAAAATACCATTTAATTGGTTTAAAAACCAATATTCTATTTTGCAACCCGTAGGTAATTTCTTTTGGATTTCTATTTTTAGAACACGTTTATATCATAACATTTCTCCACATAAATTACTTAAATACTTCTTTTATAACTTGATTAAAATATTTATTTATAAATTTCTTATTTAATTTCTTAAATAAAATAACTGAAAACCTCAACTTAGTTATAAAATAATTTATAACTTTAAAACTACGTCGATTCACTGAACGGTAACATCGGCGTCTAAAACACACGTTTTAGGCCATTCACTGTCAATTACCAAATCAACACTATCGGTTGATTTTAAACACAACACGGGGAAATATCTGTTCGACCATTCATTCAAACAGTTTTTGCGACCATATGGGGTTCAATCAACGATATGAAACAAACAAACAGCATATATAATATTTGAGGAATCCGGTCGGATCCCTCTAACCTGTCCTTCCCTGCATCACAGCTCGTTATATAGTTCATGATAATATATGAAATAAATTTCAATCATCTAATACGATAAATAACAGCAATCAATAAACAACCAATAGCAACCATTCAACCAATTTATATTTTTAAAGGTAAATTATATTTTAATACGAATTTACCACATCACAGAATTCCAGAAGGTGTGAGAATTAACTCACCAGAGTTTGTTTTGGTCGACGGTTGACGCGTTTGTCGCTTTTAATCTTGAACGGACATTCAAAATTGGCTGAATTTTCAACTGTCTCAGATCATAGCCTAGTCAGTGCCATCGCCTAGGTCTCGTCCCTGCGATCCCAACGGATCCAATTTCGTTAAATTTCGTTCACGTATGGGAAAGTTACGCTTGTTTAAAGTTTGAAACATTATAAGATAATTAAATAAAACAAACAAATTAAATTAAATTAAATTATACCTTAAATAACGTTATTAACCGTCCACGTCAGCACCTCAAATGGTCTTCACGCGTTTCTTCTTCCTCAACATCAGAAAACCGACTTTCTCTTCGTCCTGGCCTTCACTATTTGAACCCAACTTCTATCACCTACCTGCGACGCCAACGGACCCCGAGACCTCAACCTGACCCCACCATCGGATCCGTGCTTCAAAGAAGCACCCACGGCCACTGGCCGCGACCTCCAACACCCTCCGACCGCCACAAATTTTCAATTTCCCCCAATCTCAAACTCCGGCCAAATTCCGCTGCCACAAACGGTTTTCGACCACCAGACCACCTCCTAGCGTATGACCTCGCTTCCCCCTCCTCTGGCTTCAGACCCGAACCCTCCTTGAGCACCACTGCCGCCGGAATTCCAAAAAATCCGTTCGCCACTTTCAAAACCGGACCCAAAACTGACATCCCCGTTCATCTACCTCCTACGGCCACCACAGGCGATGTTAGACCCCGAGACCACAGCCATTTGAAAGCCTTATCTCCCCTCTTCAAAACCCCCAAGGTCCCGTCCAACGAAATCGGCCACTGATCCTCAATTTTGCAAAAAAATGAAAATGGATTTCTTTGGTTCTTCGCAATTTACGGCCACCTCTGACCTCCATTCCACCCCAACTTTTTGCTGTAGGTAGGTAAGGACCCGATCTACCTATTTGCTTCAGATCGCCTATGCAAATTCTCGACGGATTGAAAGATATAATGGATTTTGTGTTGAGGGGCTTTATTGCAAAATTACGAGATGATTTTAGAATTTTGTGGCTAGGGTTTGATGAAGGGGGTTTATATAATGCGGGAATAATATATTTTATGTTGACGTGAAGAGCGACGCTGACTAACGATATTTTATTTTGTGTCTATCGCAATTTCAAACATCGTTTATTCGCTGTTACGCTCACATACAAACCCCGTTCTTCGCAATTTACGGTCCTAATGAAACTTGTTTCGTCGAATTCCGAGTTCGTTTGCTCGAATGGCCCTCGTTCACGTCCAAATTGATTGATTTAATTTACATTTTATTTTGCCACGCTCATAGATTAGCACCGATTGATGTGTAGTTTGAAAATCTAGCAATAATGTACTGTTACGGTCCCAACAAAATTTGTTTCGTCGAACACAGAGGTCGTTTGAAAAATGTCCCTTTTGAACTGGCCAATTTGAATTAAAATAAATAAATTTTAAAATACCTCAATATAATATTATTAAAATATCACTATTGGTCATACCCGACCAGAATTTGACGCTCTACCAAGAAAAAATATCCCGGGTGAAATTCCAAGCAAAATCGATAGATAAAATATTTAAAAACCTTTATTTTATATAAACGCAGCGCTATATATATAAAGGGAATTCCATAGCGTTTTTTCCAAAATTTGATTTGGACATAAAATAAAATCTACACGACGAAAATTGGATTTTTCTCTGCCATTGGAAAGATATCGTCAAACCGGTCCCGACATTTCTTGTTTCGAGGAAATCTGACTTATTTTGAACCCGGTACGACCAATTGAAGTTCAAATCGCCAAAACGCGAACTACCGCGCCGCTGCAGCTCATTATTTAATTAAATTATAATTATATATATATATATATATATATTTCGTCGTCGTCGTTAACTAAGCAAACCGTCACAAATATTTAAACACAAACAATATCTGACTCATTTAAACTGCCTAATCACCGTATATTTCAAAGTCTATATTTTCCACATATTCTGGGAATTAAAATATTATTTTATTATTTATTTAAATAATATATTCAATATATAATCGTTAAATTCGATTATTTAAATTCCAACCAATATTTTTATATAATAAAAATAATTAAAATATTCCAAATAAATAGGCAGAAAATACGGGTCGTTACATGTATTTGGCGGTAAGGAAGATGGAAGCGGCTTTTCAACCACGGAAGTGTTTTAATAAGCCTAATCAAAACTATTCGGTAGATATATATTTAGAAGAGGTGGATATGCATGCATATGATTTCAGGACGCAAAACATTAAAATATTGGAACTGGCCGCTATATGATTTCAGTCATTCATTGCATGATGATTATATATGATTTCAGCCACTATAAAAAGACAAAAATAATATTAACTTACATATTTTTCGGCGGCACAAGGAAGCACTTCTCCATTTTTTTACTTGTATGTGCCATTTTCCATACTTTTGTCCGTGTAGGCTTACATTCCGGATTTTCCTTTTCCTACATGAATAAATATAAATATATTCAATAGTCATAAAGTATTATCTAAAATAACCATAAAAGGATTGACTAGTACGAACCAATGTTTCATAGCGCTTAGCAAAAGATTTTCTTCCCAATGTATGATTTATAGTATTTTTTCCCTTGTTGTCGCTATTTGTCTTGCATTGTTTTCTCTTCTTGTCAGTATACTCATTGTCGATGAACTTCTCCCACTGAACTTTATCGATTTCGTCGGGTCGGTTTTCAATTGCAAGATGCCTAGGCAAAAGCTCATTTTCTTTTGTTTTAATATATGTCTTCCTCAATTTTGATTTTGCCGATCTAAAATATTGTGGAAAAAATTTCTCCAAAATAGGTCGAGCAACATTGGGATTTATGTTCAAGTCAAACTCTTTCTATGGAAAAGGTAAATGATTTTGATTATAATTCTATGCTTTATATATGCCAAAAAAATTAGAAATAATAAAGAAAAATACCATTAGTGTTGTCCATAAGTTGTCCTTGTAAAAAGAATCAACTTTCCTCCAATCGTCGTAGCTAACTGGAATATGCCTTCGGATCAGAGTGCCGCAACGTGAAGTCCACTTTGATGAGTCGTCGCCTTTTGCACCATCCATTTCAACAATTATGTAGTACTTTTTATTTGCTGGCGGAGGAAGAACGGTATCTTCTACACTTTCTCTACATTGTGATGCATTACTGTTACTTGTCGACATTCTGCATAAGTAATTCATATATTTTAGTCTACATTCAATACATGAAAGCAAATAAAACTAATACATGAACTAGGTACAAGCTGCTAATGTAAGACCCAATATAATGGAAAAACAAAAAGGAAAACATACAGTGCAATCATAAGAAAAGAAAGCGCGCAACCATAAGAAAAAAAGGCAACAAGCATTCAACCTGTCGAAAATCAACAATAGTGCCATGCATACACATGTTGAACATAAGCAAGCGCACAACTATAAGAAAAGAGGCAACAAGCATTCAACAACTCGAATATTACAACTAAAACCATCAATGTTAAAATCATCAAATATCTCAAATATTCAACACATAAAGAAAGACTTGGACTCAAAATCAAGCTCATCTATTTGGTTTCGATACATTTTAACAATGCTTCTAAGTTTGGTTGTTCCTTTAAAACAGACTGAAAATTTGTTGCCACCTCGTAATCATCCACGTTATCATTCAGACGTTTGGGTGAACGTCGTACAATGGACCAATCAGGATTTTGTATGTCTTTTACGTAGAAAACTTGACTTGCTTCTGATGCTAGAATGGCAGGCTCGCCGTACTCTCCATCGCTGCTTTTAAGTTTGTTAAGATTCACCATCAACAAATTAGAGTCTGTACAAATCTTACAACCATGTATTTTGTCAGCAACATTCACCCAATCGCAATAGAACACAACATGTTGAAATTGATAATAATCAACTTCAATTATCTCCTTGATAATACCATACCAAGTAGTGTCATCATCTGTAGGATTTAAATCTTTTGCACTTGCTATAAATGTTGTAATTGCATCCATACAAACACCACTATCTTGTGTAGAAAGAGTGTCATCGTAGTGCTGTGGAGAGAATACATAACCATTAATTCTATATTTAAGGTGAGTTTTGGCTTCCAATGCTGGTCCACTAACATAATACCATAACGGTGAATTCATGCACTTTTCGTCCATTAACTGTCAAACCAGTTTCAACAAGTTAAATAATGTCAATTTATTTATTGAAGTATGAGTTTTGTGCAATCTAACAAACCTTCTTGTTCAACCAATCAATAAATTCAGTTTGTACTACTACTTCTGCCTGTGTATGGTGCCTTTTTTTGCTCCTTTGAACATCCTCTAATGATGATCGATAGTCGCTAAAATCAAAATGTTGCGGCTTAAGTAAATATTGAAATTACATCACATAATGTCATAACATGTCAAAATGAGACAAACCTATAATAATCGTCTACGCCAGCGATGTCCATGGTAAAAAGTATCCACCGTCGAATTTGAATACGTTGACGCCAGATAATTTGATAATTTTACCCTCAAGGATGGAACGTTCATAAGTATCATCTCCGTTCTCATCTAAAAATGGTGCTTGTTTGCAGCTATGATTACCAGTACGTGGATCTGGCATATATTCCATGGCGTATCTAACAGATTCTGAAACAAGATATGCTTCAGAAATTGATCCCTCCACATAACGCTTATTGCTCGGTATGTCCTTACACTCCTTCATAGCTCTAACAAAAAATTTAAAATTTTACGTTATCGGTGAAATAAACCATGTAATAATTACATGAAAGAAATATTATACCTTTCAAATGGATACATCCATATATAAGTAACCGGTCCACATAGCAATGCTTGATCAGCTAAATGCACCATTAAATGTATACTTATGTCAAAGAATTGAGAAGGAAAATAATGCACCAACACGCATAATGCCTCAGCAATCATGTCTTTAGCAGCTTGAACATGCTCCCGAATTAAAACCTTCGAACAAATAATACTAAAATACAAGCATACTTGCAATATTGCACGTCTTAAGTCACGATGCTTTGGGTAAGCATGTTGAATCATGACAGGTAGAAAATATTGAATGATAACATGGTACTCATATGACTTTCTAATATTCAAACTGGGTGGTTGACTATTTACTAAGTTGCTTAACTTAGTCCCAAAGCAAGATGGAAGTTTGACATCCTTTAGGAATTCATAGCAACGAGTACTATAAGATCTATCAAACGCAAATTTGGAAGAATATTGCTTGTTCCTATCAAATAACAAATTAATAAAATGCTCTGATACATTCTTCTCGGTGTGCATCACATCAATAGTATGTCGCACTTTATGATTACTCCAATAATGCAAAAAGAACCGACTTCTTGTACCATGCCGGTCTTTCATCATCACCCTTTTCATTCATAGAATATTCCTCAACGGGATCAACATCATCTACTATGTGCTTTTTTTGGGGGGGGAGGGGGGTAATTTTCCTGGTATATATTTGATATGAGCAAGCTTTGCTAGAAGTGTTGATCCTGTCAATCGTGTTGGAGGTTCATTATTCTCTATGGACTTATACCACCCATGCTTCAATGCCCTATACGGATGACCATTCTTCAAAAATCTTCTATACTTCGTATAAACAATCTTATTACCGATGTGCTCTGATTCTGTCTCCGTAGCACAAATAGGACATGCTTTATAACCATGTGTTATACAACCAGATAAATTCCCAAGGGCGGGTAGATCGTGAATTCCCCATAACAACATTGCTCTAAGAGTGAAATACTCCTTTGTATTCGTGTCGAATGCAAGCACTCCTTCTGCCCATAATTGCTTCAACTCATCCACAAGAGGTTCCAAATACACATCAATATCTTGACTAGGTGCTTTTGGACCAGGAATTAACAAGCACAACATTTGAAACTCCGGCTTCATGCATAATGACGACGGTAAGTTATAAGGAACTGTATAAACCGGCCAACAACTATAACTGCTTGATTGAGTTTTACTAGGATTGAACCCGTCGGTAGCAATACCAAGCCAAACATTTCGTCCGTTTCTACTAAACTCCGGCCACTTATTCTTCAATGATCTCCATTCAGCCGAGCCAATAGGATGACGCATGCGATTCCAACGAGGCTTTGCTTCACTATTCCACAACATTTTTTGAGCTATCCATGGTATAGTGTACAAACTTGTTAATCTAGGAGCTAATGGAAAATATTTCAAAACTTTTTGAGGTTGTTTTGTAATTTTTACCACTTCTCCTTGCTTTTTACTTTTAAATCTTGAAATGTGACAACGAGGACATTCTACTGCATTACTGTGCTCTTTTCAAAACAATATGCAATCATTTTTACATGCATGTATGCACTCTGCTTTCATTCCCAAATCTTTTAATATTTGCTTCATTGTTGGGTACTTCTCTGGTATTGTATTTTCCTTTGGAAGCCATTGTTTCAATCATTTCAATAACTCAGTCATACTATTTCCTGACCAATTAAATTCTTTTTTCAAATTGTGAAGCTCTATCATGACACTTAATGTTGTTAGACCGTCTTCACAAGAAGGGTATAATTTTTCATCTGCTCTTCCTTTGTACTCCTGATACTTTTTCCAATCGTTACCATAACTAATCCCTTCTACGCCATATGCATCATCAATAAGATCTCCAAGAGCGTCTCCTATATGGTTTTCCTCTTGAAATTGGTTAGAATTACAAGCCTCGTGATTGACATGCCGTGTAGGATTAAGCACCATGTCATTGTCTCTTCTCTCACCATGGAAAACCCATTCATCGTATGTTTGATCCATACCATAAACGATCAAGTGTTTCTCTACTAATTTAAACTGCAACTTTTTTGAATTTCTACACTTTATGCAAGGACAACTGCATAGTTCGAAGTCGGGTGGTGAATTAGACTTTGCAAATTCAATGAAATTTCGAACTCCTTGTATGTAATCAATATTATTTCGATGTCGAATTCTAATCCACTCTTTCGACATTGGATTCATCTTTAGCAAGAAACTTTATTTGTCCCTGATAAGACATGAAAATACAACTCGAAAGAGTTAGATAAAAAAATAAACTACTAACACTAAAAAAAATAAACTACTAAAACTAAAAAAAATGAAAATGTGGGAAAAAAAGTATTAGAAAAATCGAAAAAGAAAATAGCATTTCATTCGTGTAAAGTCATTTTAGTGTAAAGTCATTATATTTAATCAACTGGATGATTTTGCTAACTAGATAATAATCAATCTACATGAAAACAATAAATCAAAAGCAAAACATACCATTTTTAGGTCAAATTTACATTATTCATTAAGCACAGCAGCAAATTCATGGTACTTCAAAGTCATGTAATGAACTTTTTCAAATAACCAAAATTTACAGCTTCGTTATTTATTTATTTTTCAGAAAATAGCATTTTATTCGTGTAAAGTCATTCTAGTGTAATGCCATTATATTTAAAAATTGAAATTCTACTCCAATTACTGCAGGTGTAAGCATATTTTATTTTAATATTTCTTTCCTGCATTAATGCATAAGTAACTCCTCATATTCAAACCCAGTCCTTTACACATGATTTAGTTTTGAATTTCAAGCTAGAAGCTTAATCTAGAATACTACCGAAATATTGAAATGAAAAGCACTCTATTATATAAAAAGGTTCTTCTCTTCTAATAACAATAAATTGAATGATAGTTGATAATGTTTTATTAGCTACAGGATCGAGAAAAATCATCAAACAATTAATCAAATAACAATAAATTGTAAATCAATATTGATATTCTATATTTATTCAAACAAAAAAAGAAAAAAAAAAGAAAAGTTCTAAATTCACCCAGAATTACAGTAGACTTATTTGTAATATATTTACAAGATAATTCTACTATTAGGTTTCAAATTATAGAAATCAATCGCGACCATTAGGTAATCTACAAAATAAGTATCGATGTTTGTGTTTATATCATATATAAACACCTCTAATACTAATAAAGATTATTCAATGAAAATGATTTTCATGATTTCTTTTTGACATGTACAAAATATACCTATCTATCAGCCGAATCTCATCACCGGTTTGCAACCTTAACCGTCATTCCCTTTTCCATTATATATTAACAAAAATCTATTATCAGTTTGCCATAGAAACCACCAACAAAACATCTTAATATAAAAGTGTTGTGACTGCTAAAACTAGTGCACCTATGGCACACTTCCATCAACTCATTTTTTCAATAAAAAAGAGCAAATATCTCCAAATGTTAGTGGCATGTATGTTTGATTTATACTTGCAGTGCAAAAGCAAGTTTTAATAGAAATAACTAAAACATGTAGTTAATTTCAGACACATGCACACATGATATTAATTACCAGAATATTACTATTGATGCACAAGTAAAGGTTGATTTTTTGTGGAGTCTGTATGTATTTGATGGCTGTGTAATTTATTTCTAATTTCCTTTCATAGGTTTGAAACTTGTGTTATGTTTATGCATCTATGTTATGATTATTTCATACTTCATAGTCTTAACCTGCACCTCCAAAGCCACCATGTGATCTTTCGTCACTTTTAATGAACCCAAGCCTAACTTTTAATGAACCCAAGCCTAACTGAGTTACATAGAAAACTCAGTTAGAGAATAATATATACCAATATTTTGTGTACTACAAAATAACTAGCAGGCACTACACAACACAAGCACCGAGAATACCTAGTGATTATGACTTGTATGCCTCTCTCACAAGCGGAATGTTACATTAACTTTCAAGGTCAGTCCACCTCTTTCAACTCTAGATTTCTCTCAAAAAGTAATTTCTTTTTGATTTTTTAATATATGTATGCATTATTTTTGACTTCGGATAACTAGGTGGTCCATTATATAAACTTTCCACATCACTAAGCATCATAAGGAGATCAACATTCAATTCCAAAGAAAGTAAATTGTAAAACATGACAGATTAAAAAACTAACTATTGGACGCCTTCATAAAATTTGCTATATGTGTGTGTGTGTTGATCATGAGCAAAGTAACTCATTTAGAAGTTCTTACATCTGCAGAACCATGGTCTGAAAGCGAATATTCACAATGCAACAATGTCCAAGCCAAAAATTAGGGTAAACAGGAGAAAATAATGCAGGATTATGATAATGAGTTGGCAAAAGTGTAAATCATGCAAAGTGACATTTATCTTCTTTATATTTATTTAAAATATACTAGGTAAGTGCAATATAATATTCTGACTGTATTTAAGGGTTTTATCTAGTTTACCTGGTTTTTCAAAAAAGATAACTAATTGATGAAAACAAAACCTTCAAATACCAACAAGATATATTACTAGATATGTTCATGCCTTAGACCATCATTGAATCATTAACGCAAGACACGAGAAGATATATGTTTTACATTTTGTTGATAGTGCAAGGGTGAGGGATAATTTATATTACTACATGCTTACCACTATCATTCTGAAATTATTTAACTTGATATCATTATTTATATTTTGGATCTCAAATGAGAAATTCATAATATTAACAATGTTTCTCACATGACCATCTTTCAAAAATATGGCGGCTCCATCGTTCATACCAGCCATGAAGATGGTTTTCACAAATTAATTTATCATACATATGCTATACATGTACAATTTGCAGATGAACCAATTCACACTATCTAAATTATTATATTTCATTGCCCTAGGTTTTCCACCACAGAATTCGATTGTGCGGAAAATTTCTACCTGCGAGAATTGAACTTCGCTGCTTACTGGAATTCACTAAAAGGCTCAGCCACATGGCCATCACTACGAATTTCAACTGAAGTGTTTATGTATTTATATATATATATACACTAAGGAAAATTGAACTTATTCCTATAAGTTGGTCTGCACATGGTCATCTATTTAATGGGCTGCCCTCCAGATTGGATGTGGTATTAGGACATCCAACCGAAAAACTCTGGTCCTATAGGTTCCTTTGTACAATTAATAAGGTAGCATGACAGTTTAATGGATAACTGGATTCCAGTGTTGAATAATGCACAGGTTGGCATCAAAAGCATTCTAACATAAATATCAATTAAATAATTATGTATGCTTTTGTCGAGAAAAATAACTAACCTTCCCGGAAAGAGGCAACGTTGATGGCCTGCAAAACAACCAATATTATTTGCTGAGATCAGTTTATCATTTGTATAGCATACTGCAATATAACTGGAAAGCAGCAATGATACTGGCTTTAGAAAGGAAATATAAATTTTTGTTCCTTTTTTTTGAAATTGAGTAATAATATGATATATTAAGGCAGAAAAGATATTTTAGTTGAATGAAGAAACAAAATATTTTAGTTGGATACCAGATTGAGGGGACATTGTATGCCTAATGTTTCCCATCCTTTTAAGAAACGTCAGTATTAAAATAATATGCATACATGTAAAAGGCATATACTCGACTTGAACCTGCAGCAATGCATGCTATGCATTGCCTTTATTGAAGGCTACAACAAATTAATCCACAGCAACGCACTTAAAAACAATCATTAAAAAAACAATGTCACATGTCCCATTATATAAAAAAGAGGATACAAGAAAAACATATTATTGGGACAAAAATTAGAAACAGTGTGTCCAGTAAAAGAAACAAAACTTACAGCAATATACAACACACTATCTAACAGCAATCAACCCTCTTTCATACCACTATGTATTTTTTGATAAATCTATAACTTAACATATCTAAAAATTAATAAATATTTTCACTTTCTTATTTCCTGACTTACTGCCCCAGAAAACCTTCAAAACAAAATACAAAACGTCAATCTTGAATAAAAGTTTTCAACACAAATATACATTTTAAATTGCATTCACAATGAGACAAAACTTTAATTACTTGCATGTTACAATATATATATTTACAGTTCTATCAGTACATTTCGCTAAAATAAATGCAGTTAGGACTATATGCAGTTTGAGTGCAAAAATATACAAAATATTGGGTCAAAAATAGAAGATGCTGTGTCTTTTCTCAATTGAAAATCACCCTTGTATTTAGAATTTATGCTCTAAAGACTCAGGTTTCTTCATCTAAAACCTGGTTTTAATATTAAGCAAATTTGGGATATCAAGCAAATCTAAAACCTGGGATATCAAGCAAATCTAAACGTGGGATATCAAGAAAATCTAAAACTGGTTTTAATATTAAATCATTGTTATATTTAAAACTGATTTTGACCCACGATATTCTACATGTAAACTTAAGATTTAAACAATGAAAGCCTAATCGTTTCCAGCATTGAAAACCACGAGATTCTACATCTAAACCTAAAATTGTTATATTTAAACAATGAAAACCTAATCGTTTCCAGCGCCATACCTTGACCACAACAGAACCGCGACTCCAACAACAGATGAGACGAGATCCAAATTTAATCGCCGATTTTGAGAGCACCAAAACCTAATCGTTTTCTTCAAGCGTGAAAAGGGGTTTCTGACTCTCTGTGTGATTTGGAAGCGTAATAAACTAGATAATAGGAAAATGACTACTTTGCCCAGGTAGCTGAATAAAGTCACGGAACTAACCATTAGCACATACAATAACGGATATAACCATTAATCTTTTATCACCATAATAACCGTGACAATCACAAGCGAAATAAGTGTGACAAACGAGCCTATTTGGTGTAGTGTCTTTTATTCCTCCCCCCCCCCCTCGTGTTTCTAAGGGTGGGACTAGTACTAGTGGAGCTTGATTGGGATCTCTTTGGGAGCACTTGGATTTGGATTGCTGAAGTAAAGTTCAGCCTATCATTTTCTTTATGGCTATTTGTAGTAGTGGGATTATGTACTTTGTTTTATCAAGATGGATATTATGTACTTGACTTTGGTTTATGGTTTTTGATGACGTAACCAAACATATTTACCTTCTGCTGCAATAAATAAAGTTTTAAATTTTCAAGTACTGCTTTATATCTGTCTTGTTGTGATTTTCTGTTCTATATTCACTTAAAATGCTCCATGGAAGTTAATGCATTCCCTTTGCGAGTGAAATTAATGGACGTGGGGTGTTACATATGGTTTTGGGTTTATCATGAACGATGTCTTAAATAGTGTTTGTTCTGTAACCCCTTTAAAGGAGAAGATGATTTCCCAAGTTAAGTGAAATCTTTATTTATTTTAACTATAAAGATTTGATGAAAATGTTACCTCAAGTAAAACGATAAGGCAAATAAAGTTTAAAGATTGTTTAAAAGACAAGAGAGTTTTCCCTGACGATAAGACTAAGATAACCTAAGTATGATTTTGCGCCAAAGATATGATCAGGGAAAGCTAAAAGTAATTTACCATAATTACGGTTAATAAATGATTTGAATTTGAGTAAGCATGTTTTCACATAAAATAATCCTTAATCTTTAACAAAGATTTGAATGGAAATATGGATTTGGAAAAGGAACCATGGAGAAAGTAAATGGAATTTTGATTTAAAGATTTAAAGAAATGGATTTTGAATTAACAAGTTCAAATATGAACTTTGTTAAGAAAAGGAATTGTTTTGAAAGGTTTTTAATGAACCATTCTGAGTAGGAAGAGACTTGATTACCATAATTAATGGTCAATCAGTGGGTTGGGATTGGGTAAGTGTTTTTCCCCTAAAGATAAGACTGAATAATCATTAAGGACCATTCGAAAGATTTAACCCTTAATTTAAGTTAAGAAATCATTAAAGAATGATCTTGAAGATTTAAAACTAAGTTGGAGTTTTAATAAATCTTTGAGTAAAGATTAGGAATGAAAGAATTGATATAAAAGTTAATTAAACATACCAAAATACGAGGGCAATCAGATATGGTATACTGCGATTTTTTGCTCCATGGGATGGATAGGATGGGAATAGAATAATGATTTAAGAAATTACCTTTTTGTCAATAAAGCATATTAACTTTGGTTTGAGTTAAATCTGTGAAACAAGATTTATAATCATTTAAAATGATTTCCGAGGAAAGATTAAACAAGAGTTTAATGTTTGTAAATCTTTGATAAGATTTAAAAGGGTATACTCAATATAAAGAATGATTTGAGTAAAAGAATATTCCAAAACGGAATAAGACTCGTGATACTTTTGTATATTGTTAAGGATTTTAAACCTGATGTTGTTTATTTCGAAAAGTCCGGGTTTAAACGTTTCGAATAATTATACGACGCGATAAAGTAATTGAAGAAACTGAAGATGATGGTTGAAGAACGGAGATGTTCACATCTTTTGGATTAATTGTTGATGTCTCGATTGGGATGTACACCCAAGACTAGGTTATTAGTGGCAATGATCTGGACGTACTTTGAGATTGTCCAAATTTGCAAGGGCTTCTCTCCTTTATTGGACGAGGAATAAGGTGCCTTCGGTTTCATTCACAACCAAGAACGAACTTGTAAATGGATGTGTATTTGACGTTGTACTTTACAACATAATAAATTGGTTTCTACTGATTATATACCAGTTAGCAGCGGAGGATTTATCCTTTTATCTTAACACCCTCCTCTGAGACATATATACTCAAAGGGTTATATATTAATTGATTCCAATTATATGTTGTGAATTTACAATGTGGCATGCTAAGTGTTGAGCTAGTGATGATTAAAGCTTTTTTTGAAAAGCAGATCTTTGTGCAGGAGCGTGACTTCAGGGCCGCACAACCCGACAATGAGCCGAAACAGGATGAAGTACCACAAAGTTAAGGACAGACTTTCCTTCTAATTGTGAAAGTGATGCTATGGTATGGAGCCCGGACAGTTTACTTAGTGGACGATAGATCAAGGGCCCTCAGAATGGTCGGTTATGAACGGAAGACGTTATGTTCAGAAGAAGCCCGAACTACACCTGGTATAGGTGGGTCGACTTTGCCAATATAAGAAAAGAGCATCTGCTGATCCTGGGACATCCCACTAGAGGTGTACCCGAATCGGTTAAGGAAGGAACCTTCGCCCTGATCATTGTTGGAATCCAACCCCTAATATGAACCCTTATGGTTTTAGTTGTAATCTGTTGGCTCGCTTTTTGACCAAGCCACCCAGAATCATTCGTAAGAAGAAAGCATGAAACCACGTCCTCTAAGAATATGAAGGAACGGATCGCACGCTATCGACTCGCTCATTGACAGATCGCACGCTATCGACTCGCCCACCATCGGATCGCGTCTCAACGGATCGCTCCTATTTCACCAGCGAAACGACATCTCTATGCGATCCGATCCATGCATATGTTGTTGCCCAGTATTGATCGATCCGATCCCCTGGTGCGTGGCGAACCCTCTGACCCGTTCAAGCGTGAGCTGGTCTTCAGCGATCCGAGATGCACGGATCTAGCGACACGTGTCCCTAACCGTCATTTGCACCAATTCTCCCCATCTGCACGATCCGATTTTCAAGCAGATCGCGACACCTATCCACAACGGCTAATTTGACTATTTCCTCAACGGTGGCGATGCGATCCGATGTTCTCGGGATTCGTGCCATGTGTATCCACGACCCACCTGACAAAATCAGATGTAAATTGCCCGGAGCTTGGCATTTTTTGGGATCTTTTTGGCAATATTGAGTACTGAATCCGCCATTTTGTCAAACTACTGAAATATTGAGAGAAATCCTTGATTGTATTAGCTTTCAAAGTATAATCAATAATATATAAAGTGGACGTAGGCTCGTTAACGCCGAACCACTATAAATTCTGTGTGTTATTTCCTTTTTTCTCATTCTTCAGTTGAAACTCTATAAGCTTCAGAACAATTTGGGTTTTAGGTCCAAATTTTGATCTAACATTTTGGTGCTTTCACTGAGAGAATGATCCTAAAGTTTCACTATTCGGTTCTTTGAAGGTTCCAGCGATTCGGATATCATGGCTGGAAAAAGATCTAAGGAAGCACGAGCTTCGCTAACCAACGAAACGATTGAAGAGAGTGTGCACGAGCAGGGCAATGAAGAAGCTTTGGATCGCGGGGCGCAGGGGGCGAACCGATCCGACGAAGACACCACGCTCCGAGTCGATGAGAACGAAGCGATCTGGACTGCTGAAGGGGTTGTTACTCGATCCTGAGGAAACGCCTTGCACCCTCCGCACACTGCGACTGCGAATCGATCTCAAGGGGGCGCTGTGAGCCGCCACCCACGAACCGCAGCGATCCGAATTGATGATCAGACCACAACACGACCTGGAAAGGAGCCTATGGCTCGCTCCTATCGTCCTGGCCCCTCTGCTAGACCCGGCTCAAGTTCTTTGCGCATAAGAGAAGGTGATGACGATCAATATGATCCTGCTGCCCTGTTACTGAGGGGGATCTCTCCCGCTTTTCTGAAATGTGGGAGAGGTTGTTTGATGAATTGGCCGCCCAAAGGCAGGAAAGCTCCGTCCTGCGACAAAATCTGACTGCTATGGATAGAAGACTTGATGAGCTAGCAAGGCAAAGAACACCGCCGGTTCGTCCACTCACCCCAGTATATTCTTCTTCGTCTGAAGAATCGCCGAGACCTCCGCGACGACCGTATGAAAGTGCCGAAAACATAGAGCAGCTTCGGTTCAGAACCCTGCCATCACAGGAAGAAGAAGCACTGGGGGCGGGGCCCTCAAATCGTAATGTGAACAATCGAGCCACAGCTTCCAGTGCTCAAGATGTGGACAGTCCTGTGAATAACAGACTACCTCAGCCCCGTCGCCGCACACATACTCATGATAACAGGGGGCAACGAAGCCCTATCCGAGCCCCGGACTTCGTGACTGCTCCCGGAAGAGAAATTAGAGAACCCCGCCGAGCCAGAGGCACTGACCTTGAACCTCCTTTGACCAGTGAAAATGTCGCAGCCATGGTCCACCAGATTCTGGCAGATAGCCGTGGACAACGGAATGAAGATTGGGGGATCGACCGCAGTCACACCCCTTTTACTAATGATATTTTGGATGCGACTTTTCCAAGGCATTTAAACATGCCACAAATGAACCGATATGTGGGTAGGTCTGATCCTGTCCAGCATCTGATGAGATACTCTTGGTCAATGACCGCTGCCGCAGCCTCTGACGCCGTTAAGTGCAAAGCGTTTCCCATATTCCTGGAGGATGTGGCTTTGTTATGGTTTACTCGCTTGCCGGCGAGATCGATTTCTAGTTTCAGGGAGTTGAGTGAGAAGTTCGTAGAACAATTCCGTATCTACGCACAGAAGACAAAAAGTGTGATTGATTTGTTTCTTGTCAAGCAGCGACCAGGCGAGAGTTTAAGGGTGTACCTGGATCGTTTCAATTTGGTCGCTACTGTGGTTAAAGATCCCCATGAACCGACCGTTGTCGCAGCACTGATTGACGGAGTAGATAAGGACACTGAATTTGGAAGGTACCTGGCAGGCAAACTGCCCCACACTAGAGAGTTATTCTACGAGAAAGCCAACGTACATTTACGCCGGGAAGAGGTATATGCTAACCGAAAGGCAAAAACGGCCAATAAGGAGGAAATCCAGAGCAATGTCGCCATAAAGCAAACGGGAGACAGCTCGGGGAAAGTCGAAGTAAATGTCGGAAATCAGAATCAGGGTGGTCGTCAGCCAGGTAACAACAATAATAATGGTAACGGCAACAACCGGAAGAGGAACCGAGGGAACGACTCCCAGAGAAGGACTCGTCCCAGGGCCTTTGAAAGTTATACACCAATAAATGATACTCCGGAGAATATCTTCATGGATGCATATGAAGTCCTCCAGAATAAGAGGCCACCTCCCAGAGAGTCGACAGAGAAAGAGCGTGAAACAGGGAAGTTTTGTCTCTTTCATCAGATACACGGCCATTCGACAAATGAATGCCATCACCTAAGAGATGTAGTCGAAA
This sequence comes from Allium sativum, assembly GCA_030737875.1. Classification (NCBI taxonomy): domain Eukaryota; kingdom Viridiplantae; phylum Streptophyta; class Magnoliopsida; order Asparagales; family Amaryllidaceae; genus Allium; species Allium sativum. The sequence goes on along the minus strand of CM060923.1, from coordinate 72,279,436 downwards.
GGCTGCTTCGATAAGGAAAGCTAGATGAATACAGAGTAACGCCCAGGGACAGGGGGCAAGCAGTGCAGGCCCCAAATCAGAACCAGAATCAACTTGCTGCTAGGCCGACTGCCCAGCAAAAGGGAAAGAACATTGTTATCAATGCCGTAATCGGAGGACTTTATCTCGCCGGGCATAGTTCCAAGGCGTTGGATCAATACGTCAATGCAGCCAAACAACACCTCGAGGTAGGGGAGTGTAGCAACCCTGAGGACAGTATCCCGGTGAAGCAGCAAAAGATGATGACCGACGATGTCGTCTTCCGAGAACGAGAAAGCATTGGAGTCCATGCTCCGACAGAAGATCCATTTGTAATTACAGTACCTATTGGTCCAGCCACTGTCCATAAGGTTTTAGTGGACAACGGGAGTTCTGTCAACATTCTTTTTAAAAGGACATTTGACCAGATGAACCTCGAAATAAAAGACTTGAAGCCCTGCCAAGGATGGATCCGTGGATTCAACGGAGCATCTACCGCTCCAATGGGTTATGTAGAGTTACCAGTAACACTTGGGGAAGGAGAACGCCAGAGAGTGAGAATCCTTCCCTTCGTGGTTTTGGATGTTGAATCGCCTTACAATGCCTTTTTGGGCCGACCGACCCTCGCAAAGTTTAGAGCCTGTATAGCCCCCTGGTGCTTGTTATTGAAATTCCCCACAGAAGCTGGCATTGATATCGTCAGAGGGGATCAAGTTGTTGCGCGAGCATGTTATGTTGCCGAACTAAAGTTACTTCGCAATGGAGGGGATATTGAAACTAAAGGCACCTCTCCCCCTTCGGGGGTGGAGACCTTATAGCAACCAATGAGGATAGTCGTTGGAGGGTCGCCCAGAGAGATGCCCGAGGATATAGATCCCAGAGAGGATCAAGAACCCAGGGGCAGAATGGCGACTCCCAACGAGGCAACTGTGGATGTACCGATCGATGACAGTGACCCGGAGAAGGTCCTTAAGATTGGATCCCAGTTAAATCCGAATCTCGCTAAAGAATTGACGGATTTCTTAAAAAACAATTTGGATGTATTTGCTTGGACCCACGCGGACATGTGTGGGATATCCCCATCAATCATGAGCCATTCCTTAAGCATTGACCCTAAACATCCTCCAGTAAAGCAAAAAAGGCGAATGCTGGGCCCAGAGAGGTCCGCTGCCATGAAAGAAGAAGTTGGAAAGCTAAAGAGTAATGGATTTATCAGAGACTCGACCTACCCAGACTGGATTTCGAATCCAGTCCTGGTAAAGAAGGCCAATGGGAAGTGGCGAACGTGTATCGACTTCTCGGATTTGAACAAAGCCTGTCCAAAAGATAGTTTCCCGTTGCCCCGGATTGACCAGTTGGTAGACTCGACGGCAGGTCATGAACTTCTCTCATTTATGGATGCTTATTCAGGATAGAACCAGATTCCGATGCATGTTCCAGATCAAGAGCACACTAGTTTTATCACAGATCTGGGATTATATTGTTATGAGGTGATGCCCTTTGGCTTGAAGAATGCGGGCGCTACATATCAACGTTTGGTCAACAGAATGTTTTATAACCAGATCGGGAAAACCATGGAAGTATACGTCGACGATATGTTGGTTAAGTCCAAGCAATCTTCCCAACACACTACTGACTTGGCAGAGATGTTCGGCATTCTTCGAAAGTACAGAATGAAACTCAACCCAACCAAATGTTCGTTCGGTGTTGCCTCTGGAAAATTCTTGGGATTCATCTTCAGTTCCCGTGGTATTGAGATTAATCCAGACCAGATCGCGGCAATCAGAAACATTCAGGAACCTAGGCAGATTAGGGACGTGCAAAGCCTTGCCGGAAAAGTGGCCGCACTAAGCAGATTCATCTCCAGGGCTACGGATAAGTGCATCCCATTCTTCGAATTAATAAAGCGAGGAAAACGCCACTTCAAATGGATACCTGACTGCGTAGAAGCGTTTCAGAATTTACTTAGGCACCTAGAGAAACCTCCGATATTATCTAAGCCAATAGATCACGAGGACTTATTCGTGTATTTGGCGGTGTCATCCCATGCGATCAGCTCAACATTGGTAAGGGAAGAGGATAAGGTCCAAAGACCTGTGTATTATGTGAGCAAAAAATTGATAGCAGCAGAGCGTAATTATCCACGGATAGAAAAGTTGGCGTATAGTTTGCTGATCGCCTCTAGGAAGCTTCGACATTATTTTCAGGCGCATCCTATCACCATATACACCGATCATCCACTCAAGCAAGTCCTACAGAGACCGGAGGCATCTGGGAGGTTACTCAAATGGAATATTGAGTTAAGTCAATTTGATTTGAACTTTCAGCCCAGACGGACAATTCGGGGGCAAGTGATAGCCGACTTCATAGCAGAGTTCACTGTCCCTGAGGAAGATATAGCAAACGAGGAAGTTGATCCATCAAAGTTACTTTTCGATCCCAATGCCTGGAGATTGTATACTGATGGCGCTAGGAACGACGAAAGATCCGGCGCTGGAATAGTGCTTGAAACCCCCGAGAAACGATTGATAACCTATGCAATCCGAATGGAGTTTCATGCCACTAACAACGATTCCGAATATGAAGCTCTGATAGCCGGATTAAAGATTGCAAAGGAACTAGAAGTCACAAAGCTGAACATCTTCTGCGACTCCAAGTTAGTTGTGAACCAAGTCACTGGAAGATTCCAAGCTAAAAGTGCAAGATTGATTTTATACTTAAAGAAAGTGAAAGAATTGCTGAACGATTTTGATCACTACAACATATCTCATATTCCACGGTCAGAGAATCAGCAGGCAGACAAGTTGGCAAAGATGGCTAGTTCCGACGATCCTGAAATGACTGGGTTAGCCCCCGTTGAAGTACTTCGGTCCCCTAGCATAGATCAAATGGAAATCGACCTAGTACTAGAGACGGAACCAGAAAGGGAGTCCTGGATGACCCCTCTGAAGAATTTCCTGATGAACGGAACGCTTCCGACCAAGAAAAGCGAGAGGCGTAAAGTAATTCGTAAAGCCGCCCGATATGTTCTGCAAGGCGGAGTTCTTTACAGACAAGGGTTTTCAATGCCCCTCCTTCGGTGTGTAGCCCACGATGACGTCAAACGTGTGCTGCAAGAAGTCCACGAAGGCGAATGTGGCGACCACACTGGAGGGCAAACTTTGGCAAAAAAGGTGTTGCGGCATGGTTATTTCTGGCCTACCATGAACAAGGATGCAGCAAGATACGCACGACGGTGTGATGCGTGCAAGAGATTTTCAAAGATACCTAGAGCGCCTCCTAGTCAGTTAAAAACGATGATGAGTCCATGGCCTTTCGCTATGTGGGGAATTGATATCATTGGAAGTCTTCCCATAGCAAGGGGCGGAGCAAAGTTCGCTATTGTGGCCGTAGATTATTTCACTAAGTGGGTCGAGGCTGAACCACTAACTACAATCACAACCAAACGAGTGATCAACTTTATCGTGAGAAACATCATCTGTCGATTTGGGATTCCAAAGATTGTGATAACAGATAACGGAACTCAGTTCGATAGTGTTGAATTCAAAAACTTCTGCCAAAGATACCACATCGAGAATCGATACACTTCTGTGGCGCACCCGCAATCGAACGGACAAGTCGAAGCGGCAAATAAAGTAATTAAGTCCATTCTGAAAAGAAGAATGAAGCGGGCTAGAGCCATGTGGGCTGACGAGTTGCCCTTGGCACTATGGGCCTACAGGACAACCTATAAATCGGCAACAGGACATACCCCGTTCTCCCTTGCTTTTGGAACGGAAGCAGTCATCCCGGTTGAGATAAAGGTACCTTCTCACCGGGTGACTTATTATGATCCCATGACCAATAATGAATTGCTCCTTGAGTCCCTGGATATGATCGAAGAAAAGAGGGATGAAGCAGACCTGCGTGCCTTGAGATGCAAACAACAGGTCGCCCGATATTACAACAAAAAGGTTCGAGCCCGAACATGGGAACCCGGAGACTTGGTTCTGAAATGTGTCTTCCCACCCCCAACTCATATGGGAGCGAAGTGGGAAGGACCGTACTCCATTTTGAGCAAGCTTGATAATGGAACCTTCAAGCTGGCAACCGTAGATGGAAAGGAAATCCCCAGAGTGTGGAATGCCCAACATTTACGGCCATATTTAACATGAAAGTTTCAAATTTATTCTTTTGCTTTGTTAAAAAACCATGTACAAGGCATGACTTGCCTAGAATAGTCTGATTCCTTAAAGCAAAAGATTATAAAGTGGACGTAGGTCATGATTCGACCGAACCACTATAAAATATTGTGTGTCATTTACCTTTATTGCATCTTTATTTATCTGCCTATTTATTTTTATGGAAATCAAAAGAATAATGCAGGTATCCGAAGTCTGTTGCCAACCGTTCCTCCCGTAGATTGTTTGGGGGAACTCAAAGCCTTGGCAGGAGCTCCAACTGCTTGTCCGACTAGTTTCAATCCTCGAAGCTTGGATTAAGATATACGCATAGGACGAGTTCGGTGAATATACATGATTGCATACTGCTTGATCCGTGACTCTAACTCTCCAGAATAGAGAGAGAGTATAAAGGACGCGAAGATGACGTCCACGAAACATGGCGGTGAACCATGATCGGAGCCGCCTGAGCAAAAGATTAATCTCGGCGACAGCCAGGAGAATATAAAAGCGTCTCCGGTTGAGCGCTGAGAAAGAGCTCCTTCCCCGCTGAAGGATCGGGGAGCGAATGAATCGCTGAGCTCGAACTCTAACTCTCCAGAGAGAGAGAGAGAGTATAAAAGCGTCTCCGATTGAGCGCTGAGAAAGAGCTCCTTCCCCGCTGAAGGATCGGGGAGCGAATGAATCGCTGAGCTCGAACTCTAACTCTCCAGAGAGAGAGAGAGTATAAAAGCGTCTCCGATTGAGCGCTGAGAAAGAGCTCCTTCCCCGCTGAAGGATCGGGGAGCGAATGAATCGCTGAGCTCGAACTCTAACTCTCCAGAGAGAGAGAGAGTATAAAAGCGTCTCCGATTGAGCGCTGAGAAAGAGCTCCTTCCCCGCTGAAGGATCGGGGAACGAATGAATCGTTGAGCTCGAACTCTAACTCTCCAGAAAGAGAGAGAGTATAAAAGCTTCTCCGATTGAGCGCTGAGAAAGAACTTTTTCCTTGCTAAAGGATCGGGGACCGACTGAACTACTGAATTCAAACTCTAACCTTGACAACCGTCAGGAGAGTATAGAGAAGTTTGTAATTAAGCACTGAGAAAGATGTCAGAAATTCGGTGCCACAAGAACAATTATCCTATGAAATCTTCTAAGTCCCCCATATTCAGAAGTAGGGGGCAACCTGCCGACAAGGCTAACCAATTCTTAGTAAACCCCCGTCAGGCGCTATGATAACAACTGATTGGGGGCACATATACTCATATACATACACTGAACTTTAATACAGCAACGCAGCATGAAAATTTTCTCTTGGCTATCTATTATTTGACTGATTTGTAATTATTATTAGATGGCCTATGACTGAACATGGAAAGTTTATTTGAATACAGGTGCATAAGGATGCAAAAAGAGATAAACTTTCATTTATATACTGCGAACCAACAAAGTGAAAAACAGCCTAGAAAAGAAAGTGAGGGCCAGTCTCACAATTACACTTCCTGGCCAGTGGAAAACCTAAAGACAAAATATCAACAAACATCCTATTTACGCTTTGGCCTCTTCTCTTGCTTCTGCCTCTCCAGCCTCTCCTTGTCGGCATCAGATGGATCCCCTTACTTCCTCTTCCTTTTGTCTATGAGGGGAACATCTGACTCCTCAGAAGATTCCTCTTCCACCTCTTTTCTCTTACTTCTACCAGAGAGGGAAGCCGGGAAATCATCGGAGTTTGCAAAGTGAAGCTGTCGGCTGATGGATTTGGGCTGAATCTTCACAATCATCCCAGTTTTGGGATCGAATTCTGCAAGAGGGACTATGTCCAAAGCCTCATCTCCCACCTTCTTCAAAGCCAACTCTTTCTCCTGTCTGGCTTTTCGGCTGGCCAAGGTTTCCTCGTCATCATCGTCGGCCTTTTTGGCGCCGATAATGTCTTCTTCGTCATCTACGTGGCGACCGTCCAAATTTTTCAAGGCTTCGATGGTCTCAGCATCTTTGGGTACATCAGTGCTACGTGCCGGGATGCTTTTTTCTGCTGTTATGACCTCGGCCTACTTTGATACATCAATACCAGCACCTGGCAAGACAGCCTCCATCTCCACTTCCTTTTCTTTTTCAGCACCCACGTCGATGGGCTCGCCACCTGTATCAGAAGGAACGCACATTACTAACTCAATTGGTTGTTCTACCAGACGACGATAATTCACAATTGCTTTGACAAATTGTGGGGAAGAGAGAGAAATACCTTCAGCAGATGCTCCTTCTTGAGTAGTTGCAGAGGCTCCAATGACCATGGGAGTTCGACCCAAAGGGATTAATGGATCATCGGGATGGTATTCATCAACCCCGGAGGTCTTGGGCTCCACAGCCGAACTCGAGCCCTCATCAGCTTTGCCTTTACCCTTAGCCAGGGCCCTCTCTTTTCCATCTCCGCCAGAATCAAACGGCGACCCTCTGCCAGGTCCTCAGGCTCATTGTCTCTTAAGATGCTCTTCATCAATTCATCCTCATCGATTTCTTCGACCCCCAATTTATGTTTTTCACCCTCCACAATGGCATCCCATAAGTTGGCCAAAGTAACATGGTAATCCGGGATCCACGAAATGTTGCGAGTTTTGAGAACCTGGCCAAGGAAATCGAAAATCATTTCTTCAAACCCCTCAATCTCCTTCTCTCTTGCGAGGAGCTTGTTGTTAGAAGCAGTGGCCAATTCAATGGCACTTTCAACGTTCTTTTCGGTGAGGGCTGCCCTTCTCTCCGCATCCGAGACCTGGTCATTCAAAATCACCTTTTCTGCTTTAGCCAGGGCCAAACTTTCTTTTAAACTCGCTTTTTCTGCCTCCCAAGCAGCCTTCTCAGCTTCAAAATGGCCTTGTGCTGTTTTCAACTCGATGTTGGCCATTTTGAGATCTTCAGCCTCCTTCTTTAAGGCCATTTTCTCTTGGCTATTAGAGTCCAGTTCTGAATGAAAGCGCTGCTTGGCATTCTCTAATTCAGTCTTATAATTTTCAGCGTCCCTCCGTGCTAAAGCAAGCTGGGACTGAGCATCTTCCAGGTCCTTCTCCAATTTTGTCCTGGCCCTTTCGTTGTTTTCAAGCTTCGCTTTAGATCTGTGTGCTTCTATTTCGAGTGTTCGGATGACTTCCGAAAGGTTAACTGCGTGTTTTTTCATCATCTCATATTGCCTGGCTGCGTGTTGGATGTGCCCGATAACTTCATTATCCCAATTTTTAGGGACCGGTTCCAAGGCAGGAACAAACACCATCATGTCAAAGAATATGCCTGGAAATTGTTCCCGCAGCTTTTCCAGCCTCCCTTGGATCTCGGGACCATGGACGTAATCCCGTGACCCGGGGGCAGCCAACTCTGGTTGGCTGGTGGGGACAATGTCACTTCTCTCCTTCTCAGCCTCTTTGGATGAACCTTTGTCCTTATCTTTAGATTCGTGATGCCTTTTGGACGACCGGCTGTGGGAAGGTGCACTCTTTGGAGGAGTTAACTCTTTAGGAAGTTTCTTTCCCCCTGTAGGAACTGTCGGATGACTGGAAGGCCTGGTAGAGGTTGATTTTGGTGGAGATCGAGGTTGCGAGGTGGTCGGCCTATGAGAAGGACCACGAGAGCGCTCAGTATCCGGACGAAGGCTGGGTGTGCCCTCACGAAGAGAACGATACGAGTAAGATTTCCTGCGGGACATCGTTCCTGCAAAATAAAAGAGCATATTAAAACTTTCAATATCCACGATATAAGAGTGCAGGGTCAGATAGTGTGTGTGATGTGTGCATCCCATATAATTCCCCCTAACAGACCCGGGCCTAAAGACAGGCTCATCTGACCAGTTTCTCGTCCTCTAGTTGGAGCGATGGTCTCTTCAGAAGCAGGGAAGAAAGGCCCTTCTCCAAAGTCCTTCTCCGTATATACATTATCGGGTAGAGGGATTTTATTCAGCTCGTCAAATAACTGCTCTTCTGTCAAATCACCGGGAGCAACGGTTTCAATTGGAGCAGAAGCAGGAATTTCCTTGGACATGTCACCGCGGACCTCATCCCCTCTGTATATGTTCAAGTCCTCATCGTCTTGGATGACTATTGGAGAAGGACTCTTGCGAAATTTAGTTGTTTCTATCGCTTGCGAAGTTCCCTCTCCCTCCGTTGGGGGCACATACTTATAAGGTATGCCGCTAGTGCCAAGTCCAAATCATCTATCCAGAAGACGATGCTTATGAAGATTGTCATCCGTAATGCATTTTTTGATCCTTAGAAAGTCGGATCTGTTTTGTAGAAGAATGGACAATCGATTGTTGTACAGTGGACCCTCCATTTTCGGAAAGACATGATCTGTTTGAAACAAAGAAAAAGGGGGGAGAATGTTAACGCCTAAACTTCTTGAACAAGATATTCGATTAGAAGCCTAAAAGTTTACTTGATTTAAGTCATCTTCGTGAGAATCCGGCTTGTTTCCTTATGTAAAACTAATCAGACTTAGGATCCCCTATATTGCTATATCCATCGTACAGGACCTTCCTATTTGCCACCGATTCGAAGAAAGAGAAATTTGGAGTTGCTGAAGAACAGTGCTTGAAAAGAAAAAAGAATGTCAAATCTCTGAATTTAAGTTCGGCCTGAAGGATCTCCGCGTACGCAACATATAGGGTGTATAAAGATGCGTAGGCGTTCGGATGAAGTTGCATCGGAGCAATACCCAGTCTTCTTAAAGTTTCGATGGCAATCGGAGGGAACGGAGGAATAGCTCCTACCAAGCACATGGTCCGGCTGATTGCCATATATCCTTCTGGAGCCAGGTGGGGTCTATCTTCGCTTCCGGGCGTCAAGACATCATCCCAAGGAATCCCGTGCCTCAAGCAGATTCTTTTAAGCTTTATATCGTCGAGCTTAGACGCTAGAGAATCGGAAAATTTATCTATCCCGAGAGCGCCAGGAATCTCGTCGGGAGCTCGCCCATCTATCTCAGAATCATCGCTAGATGAAGTACTTTCGGCCGGATCTGATTCTGTGGCCTCGTACTCAGATCCAGAATCTTCACCTCCCGGATTAATTGGAGGAATTTCAGCGTTGTACTGCTCAGGAACCTCGGATTCCGCTTCTGTTGCGGATCTTGAAGAGGAGTGATCATTCGACATTGCTGCTAGGACGAGAAAATTTGAACAATGAGATTAACACTACCCGTCCCCCGTGTGTGCAAGTGCCGGTGTGTGTGCTTGTGTTTACATTAAAAATAAAGCGTGAAAGCAATCAAGATCATCCAAATATTAGTCGTCATATGCAGTCAAATTGTGTGGTCATTTAGTCCAGAAAGTCCAACGTCAAGGCTCTATCCTAACTGTTCAGAATTTTATGGTGACAAGGCGTTGATTAAAGTTTGAAATTTCTTTGCATCGTCGGCTATGAGTCAGATCGCAAGGCAGAGGGATCGCCCCCTTTTTTGGATCGCAAGGCAGAGGGATCGCCCCCCATCGGATCGCAGGCCAAAGGGATCGCTCCTTCACGAGTCGTTGCAGCCCCCAACGATACGCACCCTTGCTGTCACCACGATCTTCCATCTCGCCACTCGCCTTCATCTTCTCCTCTCCTTGCCCACGATCCGAGCCGGCCTTCCCTCTTCTTCTTCCTCCTTCGTTTATCGCCTCTCCTTCCCGTTCTCGAACTCCGAGCTCTACGCCTGTCAGCCATGGCGACTTGACGATTCCTTCAGAAGATCGCGAATCTCCATCGTTTCTCCCTCAAATTAGTCGAGAAAATTCAGGAAAGAGCAGCGTTCACGAATAAGAATGCTTTTTGTGGAGTTAACTTTCTAAAAATTGAGGAAATGCTTGGATTTTCGAAGGTTTGAAAAACTTGGGTTCGTTCTTCAACAGTGCAGGCGAAACGATACGGCAGAAAGAAAGAAGAAGGAAAGTGAAGAGGGGAGGGTCGACTTATATAGGTAAAGAGGGCGACCGTTTGTCTCCCCTTCTTTGTCCTATTCGATCCACGAAAGACCAGTGGGCCGCGAACCAAAAGCCCACCACGACTCGAGGGGGAGCCCGCTTCGTTACGAGGTCCAAGTGCACACCCAAGAACGGAACGAACGTCTCGCCGACAGATCGCGACTCGAGCCCGCGATGCGAATCGACGAATTCAGGAATGAGGATTCTGAAAAATCCCAGAAAGAGAATCGTTCTCTGATCTGCGACTCGTTGAGAAATGACGATTCTATAGCTTCGAAGCATGTTCCATCATTGATAAAACATACTTCGAGGGGGCAAAATGTTGGCTCGCTTTTTGACCAAGCCACCCAGAATCATTCGTAAGAAGAAAGCATGAAACCACGTCCTCTAAGAATATGAAGGAACGGATCGCACGCTATCCACTCACCCACCATCGGATCGCGTCTCAACGGATCACTCCTATTTCACCAGCGAAACGACATCTCTATGCGATCCGATCCATGCATATGTTGTTGCCCAGTATTGATCGATCTGATCCCCTGGTGCGTGGCGAACCCTCTGACTCGTTCAAGCGTGAGCTGGTCTTCAGCGATCCGAGATGCACGGATCCAGCGACACGTGTCCCTAACCGTCATTTGGACCAATTATCTCCATCTGCATGATCCGATTTTCAAGCAGATCGCGACACCTGTCCACAACGGCTAATTTGACTATTTCCTCAACGGTGGCGATGCGATCCGATGTTCTCGGGATTCGTGCCACGTGTAACCACGACCCGCCTGACAAAATCAGCTATAAATAGCCCGGAGCTTGGCATTTTTTGGGATCTTTTTGGCAATATTGAGTACTGAATCCGCCATTGTTGTCAAATTACTGAAATTTGAGAGAAATCCTTGATTGTATTAGCTTTCAAAGTATAATCAATAATATATAAAGTGGACGTAGGCTCGTTAACGCCGAACCACTATAAATTCTGTGTGTTATTTCCTTTTTTCTCATTCATCAGTTGAAACTCTATAAGCTTCAGAACAATTTGGGTGTTAGGTCCAAATTTTGATCTAACATAATCTATGTATGTAAACGTAATATATGGGTACCTAAGCCTGCTAAGATTAATACATATATTTTGAAAAGGTTTTTGAAAGATAGACATTAATGATAATATAAAATGATTTTCGCATACCAAGCATATTTGGTTATCATAAGGTAAAACTTGCTTCTAATGGTGTGTGTTTGCATTGTGTGATGCGAAGCGGGTCTTATAGTAGCTTCATTTTCCAAAAAGCATGCACTAAGTTTTGAAACCCTTTTGATAGTTGTTTGAGATATATATGATTTGTTATCTAGTTCTCAAGCTGATTAATCCAAGTGTGACTCGAGTGTTTGACACTCGGGTCAGATCCGAGTGTATTTCATGTTTATATATAATTCGCGGAGTTCCTAGACGATTCCAGAGGACCTGATGATCTTCGTCAGAAGGCAGGGCATATTCTACTATCTATACTTAGATGTCGTGGTTGTATTATGTGGTGTTTATAACTATATTTGGTATGTTTAATCTGATATTTTATATGTTTTCCATTGTAAAATTATAATGAATATTATATTTGTTCTATTCCACTATGAGATACTATTCTTGTCTCTTTTTCTATTTCGATGTAAGATTATGTTCTTGTCTCTTGTTTTGTTCCGCTGTGTTTGCTCTGATAAACTCTGATGGATTGAGTGTTAAATGTTTGGTTTTGCGGCACATGAACATCGTGGATGTGTTAAGTATCGATTATCGTAGATCAAAAATTCAGTTTTTCGCAGGACTTCCCGACGATGCATACTTTTTGGAAAGGACTTGTGTGGTTTATGGTCAGTTCAAAGGGAAAGGGTCTGCGGGTCATCACAAGTCATATCGGAGCTTTAATTTAGCGAAAAACGTGGCTCTATGGAGTAAAGACTCATCATAGATGAGATCAATGGTATTCTGGGACAAGTAACTCATTATAGATAGGGAAAGTAATACCGTAAAATGAGTAGAGAGTATTATATATAGGATACATATTTGCGATTTTCATATACAAATGATTTCGGTTTTCAAAATGTTTTTTGAATATATAACAAGGTAAATGTTTTGGCACCATAAAAGGATACATTCGAAAAGTTAATCAACCAATTGATTGCTAGATGTGATGTGTGATAACTAGTCAAACTACTTAAGAAAAGTATTGTAACACCCCGTATGTTGAATAACTTGTTATAATATAAATCAGGGCAAAATTAAATTTTAAGATCTGAATCTGGGGAAACGGGCTATGCCATTGCGTTCGTCTCAGAAAAATACGCGAAATAGAGTCTGAGTTTTCGAAAATCGGAGTCCGTATGACCCAGTTAAGGCCTGAAGAAGTTTTCAGAAAATTCAAATTTCGAAAAACATTTTTCAAATGCAGAAATGGAGCCAGGCGGGAAAATTCCCGCCAGGCCAAGTCGACATGGGTGTCGACTGCCCAGTCGACATGGGTGTCGACTGCCCAGTCGACACCATGCGTCCCGTGTCGACTGCCCAGTCGACATGGGTGTCGACTTGCCTGGTTAGGGCAGACGGCCTGGGTGCTCTGGGTTGGGTCTCTGGGCTGGATTTGATGGTTGCTCCGAAATCTGATGGCTCTAAATCATTCTAGGTTTAATCCTATGGCCTAAAACACTTAACTAATCTATAAATACACCCTAAGACTACCCTAATTCATACTAAAATTGGATACAACGTCATCATGCCGTCAAAATGCAACTTGAAGGAGCCTCCATCAAATTAAAGAGGAAGATAGCTTCTCAAATCAACTTCTAATCAACTCTAGCAACTTAATCTTCTTCATAGGAGTGCTAATCAACAAGTTGTGAGTTTCTATGCCTTTAGCAAGCAATTGCTAAACTAATTATGATAGGATATAATGAGGTTATGGTTATGAATGTGGATCAATGCAAGTTATGTTGTCATATGCTATGTGTTCATGATGTTAGTTATGCAAGTTTTATGCTATATGTTCATGATGCTAGTTGTGCAAGTTTTATGCTATGTGTTCATGATGCAAGTTATGCAAGTTTGATGCTATGTGCCCATGAAGCTAGTTATGCAAGTTGGGTGTAATTTATGCTATATGTTCATGATGCTAGTTATGCAAATCACTATGATAAACATTGATCCATTATGACACCATGTTATGCAAGTTTGGTGTTTGATTATATGCAAGTTCATATATGACATGTTATGCAAGTTTGGTGTTTGATTATATGCAAGTTCATATATGACATGTTATGCAAGTTTGGTGTTTGATTATATGCAAGTAACATGTGCAAGTTTACACCTTTGTATGTCATACATACATATGCAAGTTTACCCCTTTGTATGACAAAAGTAACTTATGCAAGTTACCCTCTTTATGACATATGTGATTCATGCAAGTTTGGGTTGATTATTTATGCTAGTTGGGTTTGATGCTATGGTCATATATGCAAGTTGACACCTTTAAAACCCATGTGATGCTAATGTTATGCTAAGTTGAACCCATTGTATTTGTGATGAATCTTCCCTTTTAAGTATGTCATGTTAGCGTATTACGTGGGGAACGATGGGGTTAATATTCATGTTAACAAAATTGTGGTGAAATTGGTATGATGTTGCATACCATGAGTGGATGGACATAATTGAGTCAATTATGTACATCATTAAATTGGAATTAATTAGGGAAAATTAATTGAAAATATGGGGGTGATTAATTAGGTGTAATTAATCGACTAAGACACGAGGTTGGACCCTTTTGTAGCATAAGACTGCCCGGACCCGACCGGCAAATCCAGCGGCTACAAATGATTGGCCCAATGTGAGAGGTCTTAGGCATAAACTAAATACGTGACAAGTGTAAAGACACAAGGTTAGACTCGGTTATGGCGTAAGGCTGCCCGGACCCGACCGGCAAATCCAGCTGCCATAAAAGACAGTCTAATGTGAGAGGTCTTTGCAAAGGTTACGGTCTTAATCAATTAAGAAACACTTAACCATATAAGCATGTAGTGGGGCATGAGGGGTTAAGTGGGTGCCTTGGGTGGCATGTGGAAATCAAGTGCCTTGGGTGGCATGTGGAAATCAAGTGGGTTGCCTTGGGTGGCAATAGAAAATACGATTAGAATACTTAACCAAGTGGGAACATGTAATTAAACATGATTAAAGGGTTAAGTGGGATGCACTAGAAAAGGGACAAGCTTAGGTGGGTAGCTTGTGGGGGCCCATTTCAACCAGTAACCCAAAACGTATCTTTGTGGGCTCGACCCAAGTCGAGGACGGGACACGCATACTGGGCTTGACTATAAGAGGCCAAGAATGGGTTAGCGGTGGCAACGCAAGTCCAACGGGTTTCATATGCGTGTGTGGACCCGGGCTGGTAGGTAAGACGTTGTTGCATCGTGTAGGTATAAGCCATGCACCGTTGGTTGTATCGGGTAGCCACTTTGGGGAGTGATACACCCCACTATGGGGCCAGCACGGGTATCTACGTTAGGGAGCCGATCGCTTGGGGAGTAGTGGGTACACCTAGTGGAGATAGGGGCAGACGGCACCTATGTGGTCAGCTAGGGGTACACGAAACTACTAGTTATATTTTCTAAGTCCATGGGTGGGATCAACCTTTGAGTAGGAATGACTGGTGTGGTGCAGTGTAGTAATTACCCTTGGGTGGGTAGATGCGTCTTCACCGATATCTTAGTTTATCCTATGTCTAGTTGGCTGCTTATTGTAGTCATTTATCCCCAGTCGTTACCGTACCAAGTTTATATCATACCCTAATTACTTTAATGATTGTATTGTTAAAGTTATAGGACTCGCTCAAACTTATGTTTGACCCCGTTGTTTTTATCTTTTTCCCAACCCTCAGGTTCTCAGAGTGGGCCTAGCACTAGTGGGCTTTGATCAGATTGCTTTATCTATCTTTTGGAGCTTGGACCGTTGATGTAAAGCCCAGCTTATCTTTTCTATTATGGCTATTAGTATGTAGTGGGATTATGTACTTATGTTTTTAACGAGATGGATATTTTGTACTTGACTCTTGTTGGTTTTGATATGTAACCAAACATGTTTACCTTCTGCTGCAATGAAATGATGTTTTAAATTTCAAGTATTACTTATATTTGTCTTGTTGTAATTTT
The DNA here is from genome assembly GCA_030737875.1 of Allium sativum. Lineage (NCBI taxonomy): Eukaryota > Viridiplantae > Streptophyta > Magnoliopsida > Asparagales > Amaryllidaceae > Allium > Allium sativum. Next base: position 72,264,151 of record CM060923.1, on the reverse strand, counting down.
TCTGTTCTATATTCACTTAAAATACTCCACCGAAGTTAAGGCATTCCCTTAGTGAGTGACCTTAGCGGGTGTGGGGTGTTACACGTGGTATCAGAGCTTAAGGTTACCAGAACAGATAAAACTTTTAGAAAAACTATTTTTCTAAAACATTTTTGGAAGAAGTATTTTCAAAAACATGTCTTTTAAGAGAAAAGTTTTTGAAAGAAAAGCCTAATCCCCAATAGCCATATCTTTATCTTTCGAATTCTCCGTTTTGAATCTTTCCTTTTTCGTTTCAGCATGGCTGAAGATCTTAACTTTCCGTAGGGTGTAGCAATACCAGTATGGTATAGGAGGTTGATGGAGGCTAGGGCCGCCACTGCGGGTCCAGCAAATGTTCCTCCACCAACAGTAGCACCCGATCTTCCTCCTCCTCCTCGCGCGGATACTTTTGCTAAGACTAGCAAGGAATTTAAGGCTATGGGAGGGAAACCTTTTCAAGGATCAGAAACTTTTGTGGAAGCTAGGGATTGGCTTAAGGAGGTGGAAGAGTTGATAGATATCTTTGAGATGGAAGAAGGAAAGAAAGTCACGTTAGCTGCTTGGTTAATGAAGGGAGAGGCCTCGTTCTGGTGGGAGGTCACTAATGGAGAGCACCCTGTTGACTCTTGGGCGGATTTCAGACAAAGGTTTGTGGCAAAGTTTCTCTCAAAGGCGGAAGAAAATCTGTATATGGAAAGGTTCTTGACTCTAAAGCAAGGAAACCTATCAGTGAAGGAATATGTCAACAAGTTTAATCAATTGGCAAGGTTTGGCATAGACATGGTGAATATACCGGAGAAGAAGGCTTTGAGGTTCTTTAAGGGCTTGAATGAACTGATTCATAAATTGGCTATGACTCACATCCCTATGGGGGCCACCTTTGAGAAGCTAGTAGACATGGCACTCATGCATGAGGAAGAGAAGGGTCCCAATGCTAATAAGGCACCCGAGAAGAAAGGAGATCAGAAGAGACCTCAACAGCAACAGCAAAACAAGGGTGGGAAAGGCAACGGTGGCAAGGGAAAGAAGTGCTTCAATTGCGGGACACCAAGCCACCTAAGCAAAGATTGTCGGAAGAAGAAGAAGACTGGCTGCTTCCACTGTGGCGAAGCAGGGCATCTAGTGAAGGACTGCCCTAAGAAGGGGCAAAGGACGGGATCTACCTCAGGAGGATAGGTGCAAGTTCTTATGGCACCAGGTCAGGCAAGGGGGCAAGTTCAGGCTCTCGCAGTTCCACCGATTCAGGAAAGAGGTAGAACTATTTCCGTTGAAAGTCTGGTTTTTCTATTTGATCATCCTGTCCGTACTTTATTCGACTCTGGCGCATCGCATTTGTTTATCTCATCATCATTAGTTGAGTCACTGCACTTAGACACCAGTCTAGTAGATGATCCCTTGGTTGTTTCAAACCCAATTGGGGGCTCCACTTATTTGTCCATGATATGTTTGGGTTTGAAGATTTCTATACTTAGCGTTGAGTTTAGATGTGATGCTTTTGTTTGGGGCTTCACGGGCTATGGGTTAATTTTGGGCATGGACTGGTTATCCAGTAATGGTGCCGTTCTTGATTGCGAAAGGAGAGTTGTTAGGCTAATGACCCGCTTGGGTAACACTCTCGAGATCTCTTGTAATCCCATGGATTCTGTTATGCTAAGTTATCTTGAATCGCTTGACGCTTCGGTCGAGAGTTTGCGATCTGTTAGAGTGGTCCGGGAATACTCGGATGTGTTTGAGGAGGTGGAGGGCTTACCTCCGAAGCGGGAGATAGACTTCCGAATATATCTGGTGGACAATGCTAAACCAGTATCTTTGCCAGTGCGCCACATGGCTCCTCGTGAGAGGAGGGAACTCCATAAGTGTTAGCCTGCTTTGTGACCAGGCTACCCAAAGCAAAGATCATGTTGACATACCTCTGGGTAAATGTTGTCTCATATGGAATCTCTGGATAACATCGCTCTCTGGCATTGGAAGCATCATCAGAAGACACAAGCCAGCTTGGTCAAAATCACAACATCAGTATAAACTGGCCTGAAACCCCTATCAAATGACTTCATTTGGATCTATTCACCTCATATCCTCGTAGCCCTTTGAATTAGCTTCAGTTTGAGCTTTGGTTTGGCTCAATCAGACTTACGGTTTGAAAGTTATGCGCGTTTCCGTGAACAGGTATAATCTGGCAATTTCCTGACGAAGCATCATGGGCTCGGAACGCCCCCTCTGGTTCGTGAGCACCAATTCGGATCGCTCCCATCAGCTCGCCCTCGATCGGATCGCCCCCCTCGGATCGCCCCTCACGCGTCACGATCCGACTCGTCACCACCCTGCTCGCTCCCTCCGACCCGTTCGTGGTGCATACCGTGACCACGATCCAATCCCATTACCACGATCCGACCACCGAACCTGCAGATAAGCGCACTGTTTTGACCTATTCTTAAGGCTATTCCTGCTCCTACTTTCATGGATCGCCTGCCACGTGTCCTACCACGACCCAGTCCTCCTAGGAGCGTTCCTACAGCTATAAATACACCTTCAGATGGCATTTTCAGGGGACTTTTGGCATCTCCTCATCCATGGCTGCCATGGCCAACACTTCTCCATGAATAACCACTATCTTCCTCAATAAATTCAATGGATTCGGAGAGAATTATTCATTGAATTCAAGTGATTGAAAAACAATATTCAATGTAATTGTAATCTACGAGTGAAATGAGAAAATATGAAGTGGACGTAGGCTCGTTAACGCCGAACCACTATAAAAATCCCGTTGTCTTGCTTTTTTCTCTATTTTTCGATTATTTCTTCATATCCTATGCTCAAAATACGACGATTTGGGTGTTAGGACCATTTTTTGGTCTAACAATAAGCAAGTAGGGGAGTTGCTTGAGAAGGGGTTCATAAGACGAAGTATATCGGAGTGGGGTGCTCCAGTAGTTTTTTCCACGAAGGCGGATGGGTCCCTCAGACTTTGTGTAGACTATAGAGAACTCAATAAGCTTACAAAGAAGAATAGACACCCATTGCCGAGGATTGACTGCGGGGCCCCGGACCCCCGCCGGCGCTGCGCCCGGACCCGCTGACGGCCTCGCCTTCGGCTCGGAGCACGGCCTCGCCTTCGGCTCGGAGCATGGTTCATCTTCAGCTCAACATATATGTTGGCCAACAGCATTCATCAAAGCTTGTCAATGAAGAATAAACGGATTGTCAAAGAATTTGACAACGGAATGGCAACAATTGGAATTCCTCCAGAAGCCATGACCTCTATCTACCGATGTTATTGAATGTGAGGAGTTGTTGAAAAGATTCGACACGCTGACTATGGCAGTATACAAAATAATGATGGTCTCATAACAGCCTCCTCTTCCAGAGCTCCGATGGTGTAAAGATCTCCCCAATGCAACCGATGATGTTCCTGAACGAGTGGTGATCACCTAGTTACGTGGCTTAAACATGTCCAACAGGCGGAGTCCCAGATGCCATTGACATAGAACGATCCAGACACTAATCTAAAGGTGACTCAGAAGATCCCAATGGCCATGATTCTCAATAATGGGATACCCGACGGCAAGTAAGGATCCTAGCACTACAAAGTTACCCTTCGCTTGAATGGCGTGGTAAAAAACGTATGTCCTACGGTTCACCTATTTGCCATCAACCGCATCGAGATAGATTGATTTCCACGTGTCAAGGGTTAGATAGATGTACTTTGGTCCCCAGAGCTAGGAACCAATTGAACCTCCACAGGCCATGATAGGATATATGGATCATTGCTGGGATGCTAACAACTTGACTGCTCGCCAGCCACCGTATGACATTGGTCAAGAAATGAGAATTTGAGATCAATAAAAATATGAATCAACCATTAGCTCTCCACTTCATACAATAGTCATGATAGAATTTGTGAACACTACTTTAAGCCTTGCAAGCCATGCTATCGCAGTCAAACTTATCTGATTAAGGTCTAGACTGACCAGCTCTACCTATCACTTTGGTGTCTACTGCTAAATATCCCAACCGAAGATGTAGTAAGAATGGTCTATGGTGACCGAGTTATTGAAGAAGCCGACTATTTGGCTGGATGGAATGTGCTATGCAACACAGATGGCGTGAAACCCAAAGACACTTCCCCTAGATGAAATGGAGTGTGAAGGAGGTGTCAATATTGCGAATAAAGGAAGCATCACAAAGGGAATTGCCTGATGATCTGCTCGAAGACATAAACCCCAGAGAGGATGGTGATTCGGGATGCAGAAGGGTGACATCTAATGACACAACTACACATGTTCTGATTGGTGATGCCGTCCTGACTAAGGTCTTGAAGTCGGATCTTATTTATACCTATTCCGAGCAAGGGAACTTACATGCTTTCTACAAGCGAGCCTGGGACGTATGCTCGGTCCAAGGAGAGCGTCTGCCTTGAAAGAAGAACTCAGAAGGCTAAAAGGCAATGGTTTTATATGAGGCGCCACACATCCCGCTTGGGTATCAAATCCCGTCCTCGTCAAGAATGCTAATGGGAAATGGCGCACATGCATCAAATTTGAATAAAGTCCGCCCAAAAGGAAGCGACCCATGACCATCTTCAGGTTCATATGATTGTGATGCACACTGATTAGCTACTACGTCAGGACTTGCAGCGACCTGAGGTATCTAGAAGATTGCTCAAACGGAACATAGAGCTGAACCAGTATGATCTCAATTCCCTCCTAAAGAAGTCCATGCGAGGACAAGCATTAGCCAACTTCATGGCTAAATGTACCACCCCCGAAGAGGATGTGTCAGATGTAGAAGATGCACCTGGAAGATGTAATCAGACGGTGCAAAGAATGATTGACTGTCCAACGCCGGTGTCTTATTAATAACCCCTAAAGGGCGGTCAATTTACTATGGCTTGCAGTTGAAATTCTCCGCTACTGACAACGGCTCCGAAGACGACACCCTGATTATCGAATTGAAACTCGCTAAGGAGTTGGGAATACTGGCATTGAACATATTTTCTGACTTTCACATTGTTGTTCGCCAGGCTCGAAAGGAATTCCAGGCGCAGGAACCACCACTCGCAGCTTGCCTAGAACCGGGAGAAGGGCTATTGGATGTATTGGAACGTTACAACATATCTCATGTCCTGCGAGCAGAAGATCAGAAGGCGGATAATCTGACCAAGTTAGAAGGGTCTAGCAATCAAGAAAAGATAGAGATGATCCCCATCAAGACACTATGAAATACAACCATTGATAAAATGGAAGTTGATCCAAAGTTGGAGACCAAACCCGGAAGAGAGTCATGGTTAACTCCATGATAAACTTCCTACAACACAGAATGCATCTAACAAGGTGAAGTGAAAGGCGTGTAATCGTTCTTTATGCCTCGAGATATGACATGCAATTCGACATTGCCTATTTCTCTTGGAAGGTTGTCCCAAAACAAACACCAACGAGTGCAACTGCCGAATTCACCGCCCTGAATGATTTGACCAAATCACCAGTCAGCCACCCATTAGATGGGAGATGTACATGAATGAAACTTCTGGCGAACGGCGTTCTGAAGTTAGAAAGTGAAGACTCATACTTCCACTCTTTTCATCGAATATCTGCCAAGTGACTCACTCCCCTAAGGCTGGGGGCAACTACAGATTTGAGCATAAATTGCTCGAGATTACATCATCTAATTCAGAGCTGATACATCAAGAATTTGCCTGGCCAATTGACTTAGTCTTGCCTGAAAGATAGCGAGTTGAAGATCTAGAACGCTTACGCATGAATGCTGGTTGATTGTCGGCGCACCAACCCTTGTCCCCGATATGTGATCGAGGGTATATCAGCAAATTTATGTGATATGATTATCCCACCAGCAGTAATATCCTATTTCCTAGCATGGAAAGTGCAAAAATTTCTATAAGCATGAGTCCATTGTTCTCATGCTAATTTACAACCTAACACCAATGCAAAGATGTGCTACCATTAGCAATCCAGTCATGACTTCCTGACACTCTATCCTTACCCTTAGCATAGGGGGAAAAGAGGCGATTCAAAAAGAGATGCGACCTCATCACTCGCTTATAGTACCTACTTAGCCGCCTTTGCCATCTCAAGACCCTGATCAAGGTCTATTCATTTTTTGGGACTGCCGCCCCCATGATAATTTGAAAAAGGATTCCTCATCAACTAAAAGACTTTGGCAGCCCTTCATTGGCAGAGATAGGGTGAAGCAAAATGGACCTGCAATGAATATGCAACGCCATTTTTCACTCAGAATGATACTCATTCCTTTAACAGGATTATTCTATAACCATGACTCTTATATTTACATCCTTTATGATTTATTGATGTAATTAACTCAGATGAAATAATATGTGGATGGTGTAGGTACCTCGGATCTGGTATCGATCAGACTTGTAACACCCGCATATAGAGCCATAGAGCAATACTATAACGAGCTCGACTGAACTGCTCGTTTACAAAGCCACGCTCTTCGTCTAAGGAATGCTGTATAGCTCAAGGTGGATCCGAGATAACCATCCAATCCTTGGCTCACACGTGGCAGACCACAAGACAATTGAACATAAATCATTGAGTTACAATGCCATAGTCCGACTCCAGAATGGACGCGGTGTGACCGCCTACATGGCTCGATCCTACGCTCGACGCCACCAGATTACATGAATTCAATTAAAGGAGGCAACACTGCCTCTTAATTTGCTTACTTTTCAATCATAAAATTTGCTTTCACATGCTTTCCGAGTTACTGACGTGACTAATTCGTGCGGTGTGAATAATGCAGGTACCCGAAGTCTGGTGCCAACCATTCCTCCCGTAGACTGTTCGGAGGAACTCAAAGCCTTGGCAAATGCTCCAACTGCTTGTCCGACCGGTTTTAATCCTCGGAGCTTGGATTAAAATGTAAACCTAGGACGAGTTTGATGAGCGTGCATGATTGCAGACCGCTTGATCCGTGACTCTAACTCTCCAGAGCTGAGAGAGAGTATAAAGGACGCGAAGATGACGTCCACAAGGCATGGCGGTGTACCATGATCGGAGCCGCCTGAGCAAAAGTCTAACCTTGGCGACCGCCAGGAGAATATAAAAGCGTCCATGATTTGGCGCTGAGAAAGGACTCTTACCCCGCTGAAGGATCGGGGAGCGATGGAACAGCCGAGTCCCAACTCTAACTCTCCAGAGTCGAGAGAGAGTATAAAAGCGTCTATGATTTAGCGCTGAGAAATTCTGCTCCGCTGAAGGATCGTTGAGCAGATCATGAACCGAGCTCGAACTCTAACCCGCTGAAGGATCGGGAGAGTATAAAAGCGCTAGAGATTCAGCGCCCCAGCAACTCTAACCCGCTGAAGGATCGGGAGAGTATAAAAGCGCTAGAGACTTAGCGCCTCGGGAAAATTCCTCCCCCGTTAAAGGATCGGGGGGGCAGGATGGAAGCTGATCCAAAATCCTCCATGTCCCGACATGGGGGCAACACAGTTATGGTCCTAATCAATCCTCAACAAGACCTGGCCAGGCACTAAGTTAATGATTGATTGGGGGCATGCCTATACATACATACTACTTTACAGCACTTTCACTTATAAGTTGCACTGATAACTTATAATGTTTCATGACTTGTTTGCTTATTTGCATTTCAAATGTTTAAATGCATAACTAATTATGGAATGCTCGCAGGTACAGGATAATGCGAAAGGACTCTCACCCCGCTGAAGGATCGGGGAGCGACTGAACAGCTGAGTCTGAACTCTAACCTTGGCGAACGCCAGGAGAGTATAAAAGCGTCTCCGATTGAGCGCTGAGAAAGAACTCTTACCCCGCTGAAGGATCGGGGAGCGACAGAACAACTGAGTTCGAACTCTAACCTTGGCGACCGCCAGGAGAGTATAAAAGCGTCTATGATTAAGCGCTGAGAAAGGTGCTGGAGACTCAGCACCCCCCATAATTTCTGCTCCGCTGAAGGATCAGGAGAGTATAAATGCATGACGACATATGCCACTCAAGGGATCCTATCCCGTCACACGACCGGGACCAAGAATGAAAATGGAGCTCGAACCACTCGTTTCCGGGAATGGGGGGGCAGCACACGAACACAGCAGTATAAAAAGAAATGGAATTTCATTCACTAAGTACAGGCTCCAAAACAAAGCTGGATAAAATGCGAGATCCGAACTCGCACAACAATAGCAGACCAGTAGGGAATAACTAAAGGGCCGCGTCCAGAAGGATGACGTAGGCGTATAATTCTAAGCTGCCTGTGCGACTCATGGAGACGACAGAAAAATAAGCCTGGATAGTGAATTGTTCAGCGACATGTTATACAACTTCATACTCGCAACTGGAAGGACCTGGCGAGGCCCTGAAATTTTTTGATGTCTACCCTACCTTAGTACGGTCTTGAGTGATCATTGATTCCTTGGCCTTAATACGATTCGACGTAATCGTGGAATTCTGGACATTTATGAATTACAGGCTTCTTGTACCATCCCAAACACGTCCTACTCCATGCTTGGATAGTACGATCGCTTGAATTCTGAAAGTGACTTCCTCTTCTCATGTATACATGTCTGAATTCGAAAGGGAAGTGATCCGACTGCATGTCTTTCGCACTTACCCTATAACTGGGGCTAGGCTATTGAAAATATTTACAAACGGCATAACTTAAGTGCCTGTGTTTAACTTGTGTTGTGATCCTAACAGGCCCCCTTGAGGACCAAGAAACAAATGCAAAGAGAATGTCCATCTGCTGATCCCAACCGACTTCTAGAATGGGAAGCTCGTATAAGGCTGGATATATCCCATACAGCAATTGGTTAAGATGTAGCTATTTCGCCTCCAACCTCTCTCTTCATGCAGAAAGCAAGTGGGAACACCCGAGATGAACACGAACCAATCAGCAGTCACACAACGTGCAGCTTCGATTCAGAACGTCGTAGATGGAAACATGGGCGATGGAACGGCTACCTGCAACTTCCTAGATGAGAATGCAAGAATCACAATGAACTTAGGTCATGCACGACCAACTTCAGCTCCAGCTCGAATGGGTACTCAAGCGCTAGAGTACGCTCAACTCCAAGATGGAACGCAACAATTCGAAGAACAGAAGCCCGGTCGAGTTGAATGACTCGACCCGTGATTTGGGAGTAACATCGATGCGGAAAAAAGAAATCCATAAAGACCCCCTTGTAATTTCAGATTCAATACTGGGGGCACCAGCTATGATCTTGAAAATGTGCTGCAATTCTTTGACGGTGATCTGCTCGCCAGTTTAATTCGGCACCTCTCGAGGAGCGGTACTCCTCTAGTTGATGTGGATAACAATAATTACAGCCCTCACACGTGGGACGTCAGGATCCCCTGTTATTCCCCCGGACTTTAAATTTTCTCTATAACAAGACTTGCTCAGAGATTTTGATGAATTCAATCCTGAAGTGGATAGACTTTCATGACAAAAAGGTGTTAGCGTCGAGACGAATGACCTAGATGCCTTCCTAACTAAAGAATGGGGTACCTTCTAATTCCTGAAACGATAAGGACAAAGGAAAAGCCCTGGAAAACAATGACAAGAATGTACAATTCCAAAGAGAATCTATACCACTTATCGAGCCCATGATCTTGTTTGTCAAGCACAATTGAACCGAGCCTGAGAAAGAGACTCAATAAGACTGTGATAACCATTTCGGACTATGCTGAAGCATAAACGGTGGGGCCCAACTAACTTCATAACGACATTTATTCACTCACATTCAACAACCTTACTTGACTCCGCAATTGATCTGATAAGAGTTTCCGAAGTCGCTGATGCCCGATGAGGCAATCCTCACTATCTGACTAAAGAGAAGAGATGATATCAAAGAAAATGTGATTCGACCATTCACATGTACAACTCGAACTCTTGCTGACTCAAGAAGAGCACTTGACAACTTGGGTCAACTAGAATAGCTGAACTTGCAACTCAACTACGGCCTGAATCAACTGCAGAGAGTATAAGAGCTTAAAGACTGTATGCCCCAATAACTTAGCTCACCCCCACCGACGCTGGGGGCATAAGCATTAACTTCGCTTGTCCTCCAGTGGCCCTTATAGCATGAATGCCGATTCGCAAGCTGACATTGAATATGACCCTGGCCTGGCACATGACCCGAAATGTATACACTATATCTTCAGAATGTGACAGAATGCATCTTGCCCGTTCAAATGAGTCAGTTTACGGGTCAAGTGTGACTTCAAAGGTTTAAATCGCTGCTACACCGGATGGAAGGTGTGACAAATTCCTCCACTGCCTTATGATAGTGATGATCGCACGAGCACTGGTTCACATGGTATCAACTACGTCTCTTACTGACTTGCATATGATTATTGAATTGCGAAGCAATCCAGAGCGATCGCGGATTCCTTTGACCACGATCCAGAGTGATCATGGCCTTCAGATTCCCTACTGTTACGATTCAATGCGATTTTAAGATCCTGGATCAATACCAAGATATCAAGATGATCCAAACTTGAATACAAATGACAAATTCATACGTTGATTCTGATATGCTTCGTCCCAATAGTCCAGTTGTTAGCTCAGAGCCCAAAGATTCTTACATTGCCCCATGATTTAGTTGGCTACTTCATACATTGGCTCATATGAAAAAGAAAGTCCAACCCTACCACGCGCTTGGCTTTCATAGAATAATGATGTTGTTTGGCAACGACCTGTGTGTGTAGAATCACGCTCGGGAGCCAACGATTTAGCATGACATCTGACGGATGAATTAGATCCTTTGATCCGACAAGGTTTAAACGATTTCTTGATCATCTCATATACTCCTTCCGTGGAACTTGGCCTGACTATCTCCCAGGGAAGCAATGCAGTAGTTGGATGAAGCCTTCTCAAGGATAAATGACGTTCCAGAGAGATTTAGCTCAACATATTCAAAGCACATCTCATCTTCGATAAGATGTACTTTGGGGGGCAAAATGTTAGCCTGCTTTGTGACCAGGCTACCCAAAGCAAAGATCATGTTGACATACCTCTGGGTAAATGCTGTCTCATATGGAATCTCTGGATAACATCGCTCTCTGGCATTGGAAGCATCATCAGAAGACACAAGCCAGCTTGGTCAAAATCACAACATCAGTATAAACTGGCCTGAAACCCCTATCAAATGACTTCATTTGGATCTATTCACCTCATATCCTCGTAGCCCTTTGAATTAGCTTCAGTTTGAGCTTTGGTTTGGCTCAATCGGACTTACGGTTTGAAAGTTATGCGCGTTTCCGTGAACAGGTATAATCTGGCAATTTCCTGACGAAGCATCATGGGCTCGGAACGCCCCCTCTGGTTCGTGAGCACCAATTCGGATCGCTCCCATCAGCTCGCCCTCGATCGGATCGCCCCCCTCGGATCGCCCCTCACGCGTCACGATCCGACTCGTCACCACCCTGCTCGCTCCCTCCGACCACGACCCGTTCGTGGTGCATACCGTGACCACGATCCAATCCCATTACCATGATCCGACCACCGAACCTGCAGATAAGCGCACTGTTTTGACCTATTCTTAAGGCTATTCCTGCTCCTACTTTCATGGATCGCCTGCCACGTGTCCTACCACGACCCAGTCCTCCCAGGAGCGTTCCTACAGCTATAAATACACCTTTAGATGGCATTTTCAGGGGACTTTTGGCATCTCCTCATCCATGGCTGCCATGGCCAACACTTCTCCATGAATAACCACTATCTTCCTCAATAAATTCAATGGATTCGGAGAGAATTATTCATTGAATTCAAGTGATTGAAAAACAATATTCAATGTAATTGTAATCTACGAGTGAAATGAGAAAATATGAAGTGGACGTAGGCTCGTTAACGCCGAACCACTATAAAAATCCCGTTGTCTTGCTTTTTTCTCTATTTTTCGATTATTTCTTCATATCCTATGCTCAAAATACGACGATTTGGGTGTTAGGACCATTTTTTGGTCTAACAATAAGCAAGTAGGGGAGTTGCTTGAGAAGGGGTTCATAAGACGAAGTATATCGGAGTGGGGTGCTCCAGTAGTTTTTTCCACGAAGGCGGATGGGTCCCTCAGACTTTGTGTAGACTATAGAGAACTCAATAAGCTTACAAAGAAGAATAGACACCCATTGCCGAGGATTGACGATCTCTTTGATCAGTTGGTTGGCGCCTCAGTGTTTTCACAGTTGGACTTAGCCACGGGGTTTCATCGGTTGAGAGTGGCTGAGGATAGTATAGAGAAGACTGCCTTTAGGACTCCGGATGGTTTCTATGAGTGGCTTGTGATGCCATTTGGTTTGACGAACGCCCCGGCATACTTTGTTGATTTGATGAGTAGGGTGTTCAGGGAGTACCTTAATAAGTTCGTGGTGGTCTTTGTGGATGACATCTTAGTCTTTTCTAAGAGTGAAGTAGAGCATGCCCTACATCTTAGGGAAGTGTTGGAGACTCTTCGAGCGCATAGCCTTAAGGCTAAATTCTCTAAATGTCACTATTGGAGGAAGGAAGTGCGGTTTTTGGGGAACGTGGTCTCCAAAGAAGGGATAGCTATGGATCCCGCGAAGGTATGTCCATCCAAGATTGGAAGGTTCCGAAGAATGCTACCGAGGTGAGGAGTTTCTTGGGGTTGGCCAGTTACTATAGGAAGTTTATCAAGGACTTCGCGAAGATATCAACCCTATTAACTCGCTTGACGAAGAAGAATCTAGTCTTCACATGGGACGTAGATTGTGATGATGCGTTCCAACGGTTAAAGAGAGCTTTAACCACATCTCCAGTCTTAGTGTTGCCAGATGGGAGTAAGCCATTTGTTGTCTATACCGATGCTTGTGGGACAGGACTAGGCGCAGTCTTAATGCAAGAGGGAAGGGTAATAGCCTATGGGGGAAGGCAGTTGAGAGTGTATGAGAAAAATTACCCTACCCATGATCTAGAGTTGGCCGCTATTGTTTTTGCGCTTAAGTCTTGGCGCCATTATCTTCTTGGCGAGAGGTTCGAATTGTTCACTGACCACAAATCGTTGAAGTACTTGTTTTCTCAGAAGGATTTGAACCTAAGACAGCAAAGATGGATGGAGTTCTTAGCATCCTATGATTTCGAGGTAGCGTATACCCCTGGCAAGGGTTACGTGGTGGCGGACGCCTTAAGCAGAAAAAGGTTGCCCTTGAGTCCATTGTTCGTTGAACGACGAAGCTTGGAATTTATCACGATGTTTGACTTCAGACCTTCCGTTGACTTTGTACCCGGTTTGCTAGCATCCTTAGAGGTCAGAACTACTCTTTTGGGACGGATTGGCAAGGCACAGCGGGACGACCCATAGTTGTTTGAGTTGGTAGAGAAGCTCATAAGAGGGGAGTCGTCCAACCATTTGAGTAGGTACACCCTAGATGGTAAGGGGTGGTTGCGTAGAGACGGTAGACTTTGTGTACCGCAAGACGAGGGTTTGAGGAAAGCTATTCTTGATGATGCACATCGTTCGAAGATGACCATTCATCCCGGTGGGGACAAGATGTACCAAGACATGAAGCGAGTTTTCTTTTGGGCCGGTATGAAGAAAAATGTGGCCGAGTATGTCGCTAGATGCTTGGTGTGCCAACAAGTGAAAGCGGAGCAAAAGAAACCCGGTGGGTTGCTTCACCCATTGGAGGTTCCGCAATGGAAGTGGGATAGCGTCTCGATGGATTTTATTGATGGGTTACCGAGATCGAGGAAGGGTAATACGGGAATTTGGGTTGTGGTAGACAGACTTACTAAGAGTGCCCATTTCATACCCGTGAAGAGTAAGAGGACTGCTCCATGGTTAGCTTCAGTTTACCTTCGAGAGATAGTTCGGTTGCATGGAGTACCTTCTAGCATAGTGAGCGATTGAGATCCTATCTTCACTAGCAAGTTTTGGAAGAGTTTGCAAGAGGCGGTAGGGACTCAGTTGTGTTTGAGCACCGCATATCATCCTCAGACGGACGGCCAGACCGAGAGGGTGAATCGTGTTCTAGAAGACCTTTTGAGGCTATGTATCTTGGATTTTGGAGGTACATGGGAAGAGCATCTTCCATTGGTTGAGTTCGCGTATAATAACAGCTTTCAGTCTAGTATTGGCATGGCTCCTTTCGAAGCTCTTTATGGAAGGCCTTGTCGATCACCTACATGTTGGTGGGAATCTACGGATAAGATCTTGCTTGGGCCTGATATGGTTAGAGAGACTTCGAAAAAGATTGATTTGATTCGAAGAAGGATGAAAGCGGCGCAAGACAGGCAGAAATCTTACGCGGATAAGAGGAGGACGGATCTTGAGTTTAACGTTGGGGACATGGTCTTTGTCAAAGTATCTCCATTACGGAATGTTGTTCGCTTTGGGTCCGTTGGAAAGTTAGCACCAAGGTTTGTAGGGCCGTTTCCTATTAATGAAAGGATTGGACAGATGGCATATAGAGTGGATTTGCCCGAGAGACTTAGTGGTGTACATGACGTATTCCATGTGTCACATTTGAGGAGGTGCCTACATGAGACCGCAGAGGTGGTAGAACCGAACTTGCTTAGAGAAGTGGAGGTAGAGCGTGATGCAACGATTCGACGAGCTCCTACTCGCATCCTTGGGTCAGAGATTAGGAAGTTGAGAAACAGAGAGGTTCAACTAGTCAAAGTGCAGTGGGGAGATGATGAGAGCAACGCTACTTGGGAGACAGAAGCGAAGATGCGTTCACTGTACCCATTCCTTTTTAAGGGTATGTCTTTTAACTTCTCCTTTATCGTTTGTCTAGTACTTATCTTATCTTTAGTATGTCCTCTCGTTAGTACCTTTGACCTTTATATAGGGTAAACCTATGGTTGAAACATGTGTTTGAGACATGTTATGATTGATGGATGCGTGTGGATGCAAGTGTTTGCTAGTGGTTGCTCGTGGATGCATATACACACACTTTAGACACTAGATCGGCTCAGTCACTTCATATTGCATATTGCATATAATTGGGTGTAGGTAGCTATATTAATGGATGTATAATAGTTGTGTTATCATATGGATGATGCATTTTGGTGTATGGTTGTGCACACATATAGAGATAGTATGTGTCGACATACATATTGGATGCATGGCACTATCATGGTTTGCATTAAGGAGGTCAACTGAATCAGTAGACCGCTTGATTTTGCATTAGACAGGGAACATACACACACACTCTTTGCATATGTTCATACAGCATTAGAAACTTTAAGGACAATGGATGCCAGTGTTTGATGGTTTAGTAGATGGTTGTTTGGTTGGTAGGATACGTTCTTCTTGACTTAGAGATTTCGGGGACGAAATCCTTTAAGTAGGGGAGAATGTAACACCTCGTATGTTGAATAACTTGTTATAATATAAATCAGGGCAAAATTAAATTTTAAGATCTGAATCAGGGGAAACGGGCTTTGCCATTGCGTTCGTCTCGGAAAAATACACGAAATAGAGTCCGAGTTTTCGAAAATCGGAGTCCGTATGACCCAGTTAAGGCCCAAAGAAGTTTTCAGAAAATTCAAATTTCGAAAAACAGAATTCAAATGCAGAAATGGAGCCAGGCGGGAAAATTCCCGCCAGGCCAAGTCGACATGGGTGTCGACTGCCTAGTCGACACCATGCGTCCCGTGTCGACTGCCCAGTCGACACGGGTGTCGACTTGCCTGGTTAGGGCAGACGGCCTGGGTGCTCTGGGTTGGGTCTCTGGGCTGGATTTGATGGTTGCTCCGAAATCTGATGGCTCTAAATCATTCTAGGGTTATTCCTATGGCCTAAACCACTTAACTAATCTATAAATACACCCTAAGACTACCCTAATTCATACTAAAATTGGATACAACGTCATCATGCCGTCAAAATGCAACTTGAAGGAGCCTCCATCAAATTAAAGAGGAAGATAGCTTCTCAAATCAACTTATAATCAACTCTAGCAACTTAATCTTCTTCATAGGAGTGCTAATCAACAAGTTGTGAGTTTCTATGCCTTTAGCAAGCAATTGCTAAACTAATTATGATAGGATATAATGAGGTTATGGTTATGTATGTGGATAAATGCAAGTTATGTTGTCATATGCTATGTGTTCATGATGTTAGTTATGCAAGTTTTATGCTATATGTTCATGATGCTAGTTATGCAAGTTGTATGCTATGTGTTCATGATGCAAGTTATGCAAGTTTGATGCTATGTGCCCATGAAGCTAGTTATGCAAGTTGGGTGTAATTTATGCTATATGTTCATGATGCTAGTTATGCAAATCACTATGATAAACATTGATCCATTATGACACCATGTTATGCAAGTTTGGTGTTTGATTATATGCAAGTTCATATATGACATGTTATGCAAGTTTGGTGTTTGATTATATGCAAGTTCATATATGACATGTTATGCAAGTTTGGTGTTTGATTATATGCAAGTTCATATATGACATGTTATGCAAGTTTGGTGTTTGATTATATGCAAGTAACATGTGCAAGTTTACACCTTTGTATGTCATACATATGCAAGTTTACCCCTTTGTATGACAAAAGTAACTTATGCAAGTTACCCTCTTTATGACATATGTGATTCATGCAAGTTTGGGTTGATTATTTATGCTAGTTGGGTTTGATGCTATGGTCATATATGCAAGTTGACACCTTTAAAACCCATGTGATGCTAATGTTATGCTAAGTTGAACCTATTGTATTTGTGATGAATCTTCCCTTTTAAGTATGTCATGTTAGCGTATTACGTGGGGAACGATGGGGTTAATATTCATGTTAACAAAATTGTGGTGAAATTGGTATGACGTTGCATACCATGAGTGGATGGACATAATTGAGTCAATTATGTACATCATTAAATTGGAATTAATTAGGGAAAATTAATTCAAAATATGGGGGTGATTAATTAGGTGTAATTAATCGACTAAGACACGAGGTTGGACCCTTTTGTAGAATAAGACTGCCCGGACCCGACCGGCAAATCCAGTGGCTACAAATGATTGGCCCAATGTGAGAGGTCTTAGGCATAAACTAAATACGTGACAAGTGTAAAGACACGAGGTTAGACTCGGTTATGGCGTAAGGCTGCCCGGACCCGACCGGCAAATCCAGCTTCCATAAAAGATAGTCTAATGTGAGAGGTCTTTGCAAAGGTTACGGTCTTAATCAATTAAGAAACACTTAACCATATAAGCATGTAGTGGGGCATGAGGGGTTAAGTGGGTGCCTTGGGTGGCATGTGGAAATCAAGTGCCTTGGGTGGCATGTGGAAATCTAGTGGGTTGCCTTGGGTGGCAATAGAAAATACGATTAGAATACTTAACCAAGTGGAAACATGTAATTAAACATGATTAAAGGGTTAAGTGGGATGCACTAGAAAAGGGACAAGCTTAGGTGGGTAGCTTGTGGGGGCCCATTTAAAAAAGTAACCCAAAACGTATCTTTGTGGGCTCGACCCAAGTCGAGTACGGGACACGCATACTAGGCTTGACTATAAGAGGCCAAAAACGGGTTAGCGGTGGCAACGCAAGTCCAACGGGTTTCATACGCGTGTGTGGACCCGGGCTGGTAGGTAAGACGTTGTTGCATCGTGTATGTATAAGTCGTGCACCGTTGGTTGTATCGGGTTGCCACTTTGGAGAGTGATACACCCCACTGTGGGGCCAGCACGGATATCTACGTTAGGGAGCCGATCGCTTGGGGAGTAGTGGGTACACCTAGTGGAGATAAGGGCAGACGGCACCTATGTGGTCAGCTAGGGGTACACGAAACTACTAGTTATATTTTCTAAGTCCATGGGTGGGATCAACCTTTGAGTAGGAATGACTGGTGTGGTGCAGTGTAGTAATTACCCTTGGGTGGGTAGATGCGTCTTTACCGATATCTTAGTTTATCCTATGTCTGGTTGGCTGCTTAGTGTAGTCATTTATACCCAGTCGTTACCGTACCAAGTTTATATCATACCCTAATTACTTTAATGATTGTATTGTTAAAGTTATAGGACTCTCTCAGACTTATGTCTGACCCCGTTGTTTTTATCTTTTTCCCAACCTTCAGGTTCTCAGAGTGGGCCTAGCACTAGTGGGCTTTGATCAGATTGCTTTATCTATCTTTTGGAGCTTGGACCGTTGATGTAAAGCCCAGCTTATCTTTTCTATTATGGCTATTAGTATGTAGTGGGATTATGTACTTATGTTTTTAACGAGATGGATATTTTATACTTGACTCTTGTTGGTTTTGATATGTAACCAAACATGTTTACCTTCTACTGCAATGAAATGATGTTTTAAATTTCAAGTATTACTTATATCTGTCTTGTTGTAATTTTTCTGTTATATATGCACTTAAAATACTCCACTGAAGTTAAGGCATTCCCTTAGTGAGTGACCTTAGCGGGTGTGGGGTGTTACAAGTATAAGTGTACTTAAGAAGGGAGTAAAGAATTGGTTAAGTTGTAAATACAGAACTTGAATTCCAAATTAAAATCGACTTGTTTCTAGCCAAGAAGAATATATTCAAAATATGACTGGGCCAAACTAAAAATGAACTAATTATAGAATTTATTAGTAAACTGAATGTTAATGTTGAATTGATTTCAAAATTAGTTGAAATTGGACGTATATATATTGAACAGGTTATTGCATGAAAGATAAGGTACTGAATAAAATTTTAAGCTCCTCCAAATGGTACATGTTTACTGTACTAATTGGGTTTGTTGATTTTGTGAGCCTAGTTAGCAAGCCACTTGGCTTTTCGATTTTCTTTTTTTTATTGGTGAATGCCTATCGAGGTGTTTTTTTATGTTATACTAACTGAGTCGCATAAAGGAGGTTGTGGCGAAATTTTTCGAAAATTTAAGGCGTTAGAGAATTGGTAAATTTTCAGGAAAATAAAAAGTTGAAAAACATAAGTTAAGTTATAAACCAATTGGATTAAGGTAAGAAATCGAAATTTCCGACGATTTTGGACAGTCACAAATTCTGAAATATGCTTAAGTTAAAAATGAAATATTTGGATAGGGTAAAGAAGGAAGATAAACCGTAGGAACTACGCGAGGTTATGTCGATCATTTCCTTAAATAGATTCCATTCGAGTGTAGAACTTATAGGTGTATATACACCGATCCGGGAAAGGATTTATCACTCGATGTTTGAAGACAAACCTGTATGAGGGTTTGTTGTTAGTTGCTTGTGTTTTCTATCATGGTTGTACACTATGTAAAGAAAGTTAGAGTTTGATGATCAAAGAAGCCTGATCAGTGTCCGTACTATGGGATCTAGGGATCGATATTAGTTCGGAGATAAGTTGTGTATACGAAGAGAATCGAAACAGATATTCCCCATTGATGATCTATGTATAACTTATGGAGTTAAGTTCAGAGTGAAGTTTGATAGGATATGACCTTGTTGGTTAAGTAAACGACCTTCAGTTCCGTTCGTAATTTCGGGGACGAAATCTTTTTAAGTTGGGGATAATGTAACGACCCGTATTTTTAGTAAATTTAAAATATGAATTTTAAATTGATTTTTAGTAGATTTTAAATGGTCAAATATTGAATCTAGACTTGAAAACAATTGAAAATGAATTCTAATTATATTTTACTGAAGTTAAAATAAGGTTAGTGAACTTTTAAATTTGATTTATAAGTAAATATATTAGAATTTGATAATTTAAGATTATTTAAATAGCCTAAGAATAGCCATTTTGCAAACTGTCTCAGAATTCGACGAGCCCAGTTTCATTGAATCTGTATCTATGAAGTATAGTAGGATTTCAAATTTTGTATCGATTGGACTTACGTTTTGAACATGCGAATTGAAAATGTGCAGAGATCATTTAGTTAAATCCAAATTTAACTAAATCAAATCAAATTCTTTACACAACTTCCTATACTTCTTTCCCTTTGACACCTCACCCTCTTTCGCCTCCGCATGTAACCCTCTTCCACTTTCCACCCTCTGAAGTAAACTGAGCATAAGAGATCATTTCACTTCACTTCCATTTCGTTTTTACTTCTTCCATCTTCTTACTCCTCTCCAAAGCAAACTCACCTCCCCCCACCTTCTACCACCAACCAACAGCTCCCCTTACCCCTCTGCCATCCGTACGTAGCCTCCCCCTCCCTACATGGGCCACTTGGACAAAGACCCTCTCTTTCCTCCTTAAAAACACAAAACTCCTTATTTAACCCCATTTTGCAAATACCCAAGCCATTTAAACCCCCTACCACCATTTCTTCCTCCCCCTGGACCCCAACCATGCGCAATCGCCCCACATAGCCCCTCCTTCAGGTTGTGGGTCCTACACCCCATAGCGGAGCCTAAAACCCTTAACGGTCCCACCTTTCTTCTCTTAAATACATATATATATATATATAATGTATATGTCTATATATAAGTCTATATATATTCTAGTATACGTAGTGTTTATGAAGTGTTTGAAGTAGAAAAGGTGCTAACTTGATTGAGAAGTGAAGTTCGAAGTTGTAGTGAAGTTAGAGAAGTCCTACGCTAAAGTTTGGCAGAGTGGAGAAGCAATGATGAGCTAATTTTGATCACGTTTGGTTAACTGTAATAGTTAGTGTACCTAATTATGTTACGTTTGGCAATTGCTAGTTTGTTAAGTAATTTTGGGTTTGATGATGTTAATGGGAGTTATAGAAATTAACTACTTAGTAATTTAGTAATTGAAGTGAATAAATTAATGGTTATGAAGTTAAACCATAAATAAATAATCAGTTAATTTGTTGAAAATGTGGTTGTTATGGATGAATAGTGACATCAATTAATTTTGATGTGACATTGATTGACAACTTAATGTGATGTGTGTTGACATTAATTTAATATGATTGGATTTGCTAATAATTGCAAACAAATTATTAACCATGGTTAATAGTTTAATTAAAGTGATTTGAAATGATAATTAAGTGTTAATGACCTTAACGCTTATGTTAATGATGCCATTATGTGATAATTAGATGTTAATAATGTGTTAATCCCATATAAGTTTGATTATATGGTGACGGATTGAGTTTTATTTCAAATTGGAATTTAATTGAATATTTTATTAATTAAATAATAAGTGAAAAATAAAAATTTGAATTTTCAATCCAAAATGATTTGGAAAGATAGTTTAACTAATTACTAATAGTTTCTGTAAAGGTGGGAATTTTATTTGAATAAGTTTTCTAGTGATTAAGGTATGTTTCAAATTTGAATTTGAAAATGAATAGTAAGTTTAAAAAGTGAAGTTACGGTTTGGATAAAATAATGTGTTTTAACTGGATATTATTATCCAAACTATCTTATTTATTTATTTTTTGGCAAAGTTGACCAGTTTTTATAGTGTTCTGTAACGCTTGTTATTATAAAAAATAATAATTACAATAGATACTAGAGTTTAGCATATTGTCAAAACTACAATTCAGTTTTTAAATTGGACTGTCCACTGTTAAAGACATTTAAAGTGGGTCGTCCTCTATTTCTATCCTAGATTATAGAACAAAAGCTAACTCATTACTAGACTACTATAACATTGCATTCTACAATGGTAGACAAGATTACGTTTTGAATTCAAAAAAATTCAGCTAAACTATCAGACTAAGAAAGTAACCAAGTACAGTACTAGAACTTGACAAGCTGCTGAGAAAACATCATGAATAGGGAACTAAAATCATAGCTCGGCAGTAGTTGTACAAACAACTTGACATGTTGGAGACAATACATCTAAAAAGTAGTGCATATAAACCAATCGGTAGGCATGGACCAAAGGACCAACCAATCACATCCATAGGGCATTGCATGAAGACTACCGAAGACCAAACTTTCTCAGTAGAATATAGCATTAATCTTTGATATGAATCATAGCATAGTGCCAGAACATGCGAGCATTAACACTTAGCCAAACAAACCAGATCTCTAAGATAGAGTCTGTAACGACCCGCATTCTACGCATCGGAGGATCGTAGAATATTTATTTCATTATCATATGAAGTCGTATAGTCATGTAACTTTGGGGAACGACTATTAGAGTCATTTCCCATGTTCGCGAATTTTGCTGATTTCTAAATGACCGTTTTACCCCTAGCGAATATTGTTTCGCCTATAATTTTTGATTGGTAAGAAGTTTTGACCTGAAACCTCTTCCATTAGATCCGGATGATGGTTTACCTTCCCGTAGAGTGGTCACACTTGTCAAGCGGACTTAGTGTTTGGGAGATATAGCTGAATTAAGGTTTAGAAGGTGAAAAACAGCTTAATCGGGCCTAATTAGGGTGATTAGCAGCTAGGCCCATAACCCATTTTGGGATTAGGGTTATGGGAGGCTGAAATCAGTTAGGAAACGATCTATTTTCATTTTCTCAGCTGCCTAAAACATTTCTCTAACCCTAGCCATGGCCTTCACCTTCTAAAATCATCTGAAATCACCTTCTAATCACTAATTAAGAAGATCTACATTAAATCAAGGCAAATCAACACCAAATCAGAGTTAGAGCTGCTGTGTTGCATAGGAAAACGCCCCAAATCAGAGAAAGTTTCAGATCTAAGTTTTATTTGTGGCTAAGGTGAGTGATTTGCATTGTTTTTCACTAATTATGATTAATTAGGGGTGATTAATGTTAATTAGCGACATTATATGTAATGGCCCGAATTTTCGTACACTTTGAGTTGACTGATAACACCACACGTCCAACCCAAATTGCACACAAATACGAATCATTATTAGAAAGAAGTTAGAGGATGAGAAATAGAAAGAAAGAAATATTAGAATAGAAGAAAACGAAGATCACAAACTCACAGCGGAACGAATAAAATATATTAAGTAGCATAACTTTTGAAATACAAATCAGTAACTGTATATACATACCATCATCAGAGCACAACCATTATTCTTGGAACAGTTATAAACACCTCTTTCCAGATACAACATAGTACACAACGGAAAATATAATAGTCTATAGCTAACAGGTGAAGCCTCCTTCTTCAAGCTTCTCCGAAGTGAATCTGAAAAATCTCGACTACTTGACTGCCCATACAAATTTGGCACCCAATAGTTTAGGGAAAACAAAACAAAATAAACTCTGGGTCAGTCATGGGGCCGGTGTGAGTAAACTCCAACCATTGGTTTAACTTCCAAAATCCTATCGAAAGAAATGATAATCGTAAGACCGATCCACACATAAACATGAATGGTTTTTACCTTACGATAACCCAAAAATATTTTGATATAAAAATCCAGTGATATTATAATAGTATCTACATCAAATAAATAGAATCTAGTAGAACGCTTACATCTCACGCTCCATATATAATATAAAATCTAAAACCGTAGGGCGCTTATTGGAGATTGGATTTCCAACATGACAAGGTATGGAACCACCTTCCGATAGTGTATCTCTAGAGTGGAATACACTGGGTTCAACAAGAACGTCTTGCAACCCATCCCACACATGACCGACCACTCATTTCACTTGAGTGTATCGAATGTATATCACCAACGGTTGGGATCAACAACCGTCTCCCGAAAGGGACAGCATCGATAGATTAAAGAAGCAAATAGAATTTCTCTAGATAGGTGATCATACATCCTAATGGGCGCGACCCACATAGCCATGCTGCCTGCCCGATTTTTGTCAATTCCCGGTTGTGAGGCTTGAGGTTTGATTTATCTTCCATAACATCTGGCCACCATTCTTTTTGAATGCCACATCGTCAGATCCATAGGAAATCACTAATTTATTCCCACAAAAATACTCAGATTGTTAGGCTAAAGAAGTTTCCCTTCTTTGCCACCAACTTCGTACGTTTGAAGGAATCAACGTACGTAATCCCTTTGGAAATACTCTGTCAGACACTCGTCCTTACAAGTTGTTCTGGGTCTGGACAAACCGAAGGCACCGTTCTATTAATCCATCTTGGGCAATTTCTAGCTAGGGTTAACAGAACAGCCCTTGCATTTTACTTCGTCTTCAATTATCTTCAGCATAAGTTGATTTATAACGCTTATACCAATACGGAGTGGTTTTCAGATATTAAATCTGATCCCGGACTCTCCATATTGACAACAGATATATAAAATTAATCAAAACTTTGATAGTCGGTGATTTAACTATCAAAGAAACATCCATATAACCAACGGTCCTATTTCCAAATGGAAATTCTACCGATCAAGCATCAAACAACACTGGGCCCCTTTAAATCAATTCCTTATTATATTATTATTTCCGATTCCTGTTTATCTATCTTTCGTATCCTTTTGAAGCTCGATTTCCCCTCTCGATTCTTTGAAAAAGACTTCCAATATCTAATTTCTTTATTTGAGAAAATATCTCTTATTCCAATTAGAAAACATTTCTACATATATTAACGAATCCTTATTTTCTATATTCAGAAAATATACCGCATTAATATGGGAAAATATTTCCAAATTCTCTTTCTTAATTCCTCGTTGACCAATTCATTTCATTCTCTATACATAGAAAATATCTCTCATTTTATCGAAGAAAAAAACATTTCGAATTCTTTTAAATTAATGCGAAGTTATAAAACATCATTATTATAACACAAACCATTAGTCATTTATTAACTAACCATATTGCTAACCAATCTTCACTATCGAACCTTTTCTATTCCTCCATCAATCATGAAGTCAATCAAGTTGGGGTATAATTACCTCTCAGACCTTAATTGAACAACATTCTCAATTTTGAAATAGTCAAAGCTCACAACTTCAAACAAAACATCGCTTACGAGACTCTCGGATTCAATCTAAGAATCCACTTCTTTTACGGAAAAATATTGATTATAACAGTAGCGTTATAATCGCCGTTTCCAATTATTTATCACATTAATTATAATGGTAGCTTTAAAATCGCTGTTTAGATTTACAAAACATTTATTATAACGGTAGCGTTGTAATCGCTGCTTACATTTTAAAAAAACATTTGTTATAACGACAGCGCTAAAATCGTTGTTTAGATTTATAAAACATTTATTATAACGACAACGCTAAAATCGCTGTTTAGATTTATAAAACATTTATTATAACGAAAGTGCTAAAATCGCTGTTTTGAATAAAGTACCATATGCGACGCACACGCTTCCATTGTTCATTTTAAAAGATAATTAGAATGTCTAGATTTACACAACGTAAACATATACCATTCTGTTTTGTCGAAACCCATAAGATAAAGGGTATATAAGCATAAAAATCCGCTTTCCGCCTTGTTTACAACAAGACCTATTTCCTTAGATTTTATTTCAAAAATCCATTTATCAATATTTAATACAAAACTATCATTTGTGTTACCTTGGCATTTAAATTTTTTATTTCAATTAAAGTGCTTTACTTAATTTAATGAAAGTCATAACTTTGGTTTTGAAAACTTCATTTAAACCTTGTTTGGATTAATCACTTATACTATCCAGTTTATCATCTTTTCACCACTTAGCTTAGATTTCATTCTAAAACCACTAACACATTTTGGTCTATTATTACCCTATTAACTATCTTCGTTAAAAGTTTCATTCCATTGAATTTTCTTTTCATAATTTAAAATTTAACAAAAAGCCTTGTTTAAATCTTTGCCTTTACCGACAAATCCCATTTACAAATCTCATTTAAAACTTGGATTACAAATCCCTTTATGAAACACTTATCACCTCCTTGATCAAACAATAATACCACTAAATCATTTCTTAATTGAATCTCCAATTAAAATCATTGTTTTAATTATTAATATTAATTAAACTAACAATTAACTTTATTATTAAGTATATTAAAAATAGTTGACTTTGTTATTAACTAAAAATAGTATAATTATTACTTTTAAAAGCTTATTAAATAATAATTAACTTTATTAACACTAACCAACTCGATAATTACGTTAATTATAGTTAATCGAAGATTAACTAATATTTAACACCCTTCGTTAATTTCAAATAAATTTCAAATATTGGTTTCAAAACCATTTTCCATTTTTCCAGATAAATTCAAATTTGAATTTCTATTTCAATTTATTCAATGATAAATAATTCACTTAATTTATACTCTCGTTTATAGACAACTTCTTGTTTTCTCCATTTACCTGTTTTTAGTTTCAACTCTGCTCGAAATTTCATTTCTATTTTTGGAAATAAATTCCCTTTTTAAAAATCAAATTTCATTTCCTATATTCGAAAATATTTTATGGTATTTAAATACCAAAATTTTAGGGCTAGGGTAATCCAACACAATATAATCAATCACAGTGAATAACAAACAATAATATAAATGTTGAGGAATCCAGTTGGATCCCTCCAACATGTTTCCCTGCATTCACAAGTTAATTGACACAAATTTCATTAATTTCATTTCAGTATTTCATACCATGGTAAATAGAATTAATATTCAATCAACGATTAAATATTTGTAACTAATCAACCATTTCAACCAATTTTATCAACTAGTCATCCAATTAACCATCACATAACATTTGATGATCATTTAAAAATACAATTATAAAATCATAACTGAATAGAGTTAGTGAGTTTACTCACCTTGTTTTCGCAATTGATGATTCTGCATTTGTTTCGTTTAAAATTAGACATTTGATTTTTCCCACAAAATTCCAGTAGTTTGGTCTTCAGCTGAAATAGTTCTACAATGTATGTTTCGGCGTTATGATCCCAACTTGACTGGTTTAGTCTGATTCTGTTCACGAATGGGTTAGATATGATTTATATAAGTGATTTATATCAGTTTTAAGGCCATTAAATTAATTATTACAAATATAGATCATTACCCTTAATTAAAATGGTTAGGCCATTTATCAGGTTTTAGACTCCACATCTTCTTCTTTAACTCAGTGAAAAAATAAAATCCTACTACCTCCTGTAAACGCGCAGACATGCCCAAAATCATTCTCCTCCATAAGCCCGACCTGAGCACCGTTGACCACTATTGATCCCACTGTTTGCTTTACCATCGCTCCAGCTTTCAATATTCACAACACAGACAAACACCACCTCCTAATCACCAAAAACTGATTTGCGACTATTCCTTCCAGGTTTCGGTTAAACATGATTTCCTCCCAGGTTCGCATAGCATCTTCCCCTTTCAGGAAATGACTTCACTTTGTCTTCTTCCTAAATCTTCCTTGGACTTTCTTCCTCTGTCCTCGTACAGCAACTCATCACCCTGCCCATCTTATCACTGCTCCAATCTCCCCCTACATGCCATCCACAACCGTTCGCCTCCAGGAGCAAATCCCTCACCTCGACTTGACCGCAACACCAATAGTTGACCGACAACAGCAAGCCCTAGGCTGCTGAACAGACACCCACGATAAAGGGTCGCACCCAAAATCGATTGTATCCGTAGGAAGCCTTTTCGGAAAGAGGAATATTGGATCCAAGATTGGATTTTCAGGTCAAGATTTTGATTTTTAATTATTTTTGAACTGGCAATTTGTTCGTTAGTTTACTGCAAAGAATAGGAGAACGGGAGACTCAGAATAGAATTGAGGGATTTTATTTGATTTTTAAAGTTTCAGTTCATCCGTTTTTTAACTGTAGAATGAGATGCATTGTATAAGGGAAGAAGAAGCATGGGTCGCACAGTAAAGGGATTGTTTGGGAAGCACGCTTCTGAAGATTAGCAGGCACGGTTCTTCTTAAATGTGGAGAACAAACTGCCGATTTGTTTAATTTTTAAATTTTGATTTCATTTGCTTGTTTTTCGTTGGTTTGAAAAACAAAATGTGGACATCAGTATTTTAAAGGGAAGATGGTTTGGCCAAGTAGTTTATAAAAAGAATTTTTGAACTTCATTGTCTAAAATTACGTTCATGTTCGAGCCATTACGAACAGAAGTAAGAATGTGATCGTGTCCAACGAGGTGTCACGATCCCAAAAATATAATAATATCGGTAGGTTAACTTATATTGTGAAACTCTTAAAATGCTGACATAGGGTGAAAAACACTCCAAATAAAAAGTAGCTTATTTTCCAAAATAAAAATTAGAATAAAATTCTAAAAATTAAATTATCACTACGTCTCAAAGGGCTTGTCCAAATTCAAGACCGATATTTAAATATAATTAAATAACCGTAATGGCTTATATACGATTCCACAGCGACTTTCTGAAAATTTGATTTGGACGTAATTCACAATATATAAGACGAAATCTCGGTTTTTCACTTCCATTAGAAAAATATAATCAAATAGATCCGAATGTTTCTTGTTTCAAAGAAATCCGACTTATTTTGGATCCTGTATATTCAGTTGAAGTTTAAATCGTAAATTACGAACTGCCGCAACTATTTCGAGCTCGTTTTATATTTTATTATAAATTATACGTTAAAACTTTGTTTTAATTAATAAATTCCATATAATTCTGTATATAATCCAAATAAAATGTTTAAAACAAAATTTAAATATTCAGAATTCAACGGCTAAAAATCCGGGTCGTTACATTCCTTTCCCCTTAAAATAATTTCGTCCTCGAAATTGCTAGGCAGTAAAAATGCTATAACTCTAACTCCACATAACCTACTTAGTTGAAATCTTATATTCCATACTTCATAACCTATTTCTTATCCGAACTTCGAATTCTCATA
This sequence comes from Allium sativum, assembly GCA_030737875.1. Classification (NCBI taxonomy): domain Eukaryota; kingdom Viridiplantae; phylum Streptophyta; class Magnoliopsida; order Asparagales; family Amaryllidaceae; genus Allium; species Allium sativum. Next base: position 72,235,561 of record CM060923.1, on the reverse strand, counting down.
TCCATACTCGACCCATCATAATTCTTTCCAAATGATTTGTTCACCATTTTTAGTTAATCCATTATCACAATCATGTCTTTCATCCATATGCTCTTCTACATATCCACACCCATTCAAATTGATTTTAAATACATTTATCAATTTCATTATTCCACTTGAAAATTTATTTAACCAATTTTGTTTTTCTTATTTCGATCACTATTAACAACTCGATTTTAATTTATCAAAAATTTCTTGAAAATTTTCTAACTTATTAAATTTTTGAAAAAATTCGCCAGTATCTCCTCTGCACGGCTCAATCGGTACAACCACAACTCACCTTTCTAGGCTTTCTCCAATCCAAAAGAAAATCAAAACGCCAAGCAGCTTGCCCCATAGGCTCATAAAACCATCAAACCTAATTAATGTTGTAAACATGTACCTTTTTGTCAAGCATAATTCTATCTCTTGCATCTGCTTCCATTCAATATCTGCTCAGCATACATATATCCATTTCCAGTTGGTTTTAAACCAATCCAACTTCCGGTTTTTAACACTCCAATCATCTTCTGGTTAGTTCACTTCCATTCTATCAATTCAAATCTGATTTCTATTTAACTCAATCAACTTATTATACTTGAATCCAAATTTATCACAATTCAATTTCAATTAACAACATCCAGTATATATATTCAACTTTCTTATTCATAAGTTGAATTCATGTTGACAATTCAAATCTCAATATTTCTCTTTATTTAATTTCATTAGGAGTTATTTCTAATCTAATCCAATTTTGTTTAACTTAAGTTAAATTTCAATTCATTCGGTTTACTTCCACCATTTCAATTTATTTAACTTATACAAGTTAAATTTTAACTTCAGAATTCAAATTTCCTGGTTTTATTTCAAATTAGTTTGAAATCGTATATATTTATATACATACCCTTATAATCAACTCAATTCAAAATATTTGAATTTCTAAAACATATTGTCCTTTTCAAACAAACTTTTTCATTCCAAAATTACTATGGTAGCAATCCGTCACTCAGAAACTTGAAAATGAACACCGATAATGTCGCGATCCATTATCAGAATTATTTTCTCGCCATTGAAGTGATTTCAGTGCTTAAACACTTTCACAATCCATTTAAATCATTTTATTCAAAAATCCATCAAAGCAATGCTATATTCCTTTATAATATTTCAGAAAATATTTTCTAAACACCCAGGATTTGAATTCCTGTTTTGGTATGAACTTGATCTTGGTTTATCTCATTTGTATACATTATCCGTATACAAATTACATAACCATTTCAATATTTCATAATTCCATTTGATTGTAATAACAATCAACCCATTCAAATATAATAATTCAGAAATTATTCCTTTTATATCAAAATAATATGTGGGCAAATTATTTTATTTACCCTGTTTTTAAAAACAATATTGTATCGAATTGGTTTGTTCGAGAGTTTAGAAACACCTATCGAGACAGTTGTACATCCTATATCGACTAGAATTCATAAACCAGTCAACACAATATAAAACCATTTTATGTCAAATATACAAGTACGCTCTCTCATATATCTATACTCAAACTCAATCTAGGGTATTACTAACCCCATCTCTATTGAGTTACGCCACATAGCCAAGGTTACTACTCAACCTTCAGCTCTGATACCAAATGTAATGGCCCGAATTTTCGTACACTTTGAGTTGACTGATAACACCACACATCCAACCCAAATTGCACAGAAATACGAATCATTATTAGAAAGAAGTTAGAGGATGAGAAATAGAAAGAAAGAAATATTAGAATAGAAGAAAACGAAGATCACAAACTCACAGCGGAACGAATAAAATATATTAAGTAACATAACTTTTGAAATACAAATCAGTAACTGTACATACATACCATCATCAGAGCACAACCGTTATTCGTGGAATAGTTATAAACACCTGTTTCTAGATACAACATAGTACACAGCGGAAAATATAATAGTTTATAGCTAATAGGTGAAGCCTCCTTCTTCAAGCTTCTCCGAAGTGAATCTGAAAAATCCCGACTACTTGACTGCCTATACAAATTTGGCACCCAAGCGTTTAGGGAAAACAAAACAAAATAAACTCTGGATCAGTCATGGGACTGGCGTGTGTAAACTCCAACCATTGGTTTAACTTCCAAAATCCTTTCGAAAGAAATGATGATCGTAAGACCGATCCACACATAAACACGGATGGTTTTTACCTTACGATATCCTAAAATATTTTGATATAAAAATCCAGTGATATTATAATAGTGTCTACATCAAATAAATAGAATCTAGTGGAATGCTTTCATCTCACACTCCATATATAATATAAAATCTAAAACCGTGGGGCGCTTATTGGAGATTGGATTTCCAACATGACGAGGTATGGAACCACCTTCCGGTAGCTTTATAATTGTCGTTTCCAATTATTTATCACATTAATTATAATGATAGCTTTAAAATCACTGTTTAGATTTGCAAAACATTTATTATAACGGTAGCGTTATAATCGCTGTTTACATTTTAAAAAAATTTGTTATAACGACAGCGCTAAAATCGTTGTTTAGATTTATAAAACATTTATTATAATGACAGCGCTAAAATCGCTGTTTAGATTTATAAAACAATTATAACGACAGCGCTAAAATCGCTATTTTGAATAAAGTACCGTGTGCGATGCATACGCTTCCTTTGTTCATTTTAACAGATAATCAAAATGTTTGGATTTACACAATGTAGACATATACCATTCTGTTTTGTTGAAACCCATAAGATAAAGGGTATATAAGGATAAAAATCCGCTTTCCAACTTCTTTACAACAAGACCTCTTTCATTGGATTTTATTTCAAAAATCCAATTATCAATGTTTAATACAAAACTATCATTTATGTTTCCTATGCATTTAAAATTTTCATTTCAATTAAAGTGCTTTGCTTAATTTAATGAAAGTCATCACTTTGGTTTTAAAAACTTCATTTAAACCTTGTTTGGATTAATCACTTATACTATCTGGTTTATCACTTTTCACCACTTAGCTTAGATTTCATTCTAAAACCATTAACACATTTTGGTCTATTATTACCCTATTAACCATCTTCCTTAAAAGTTCCATTCCATTGAATTTTCTTTTCATAATTTAAAATTTAACAAAAAGCCTTGTTTAAATCTTTGTCTTTACCGACAAATCCTATTTACAAATCTCATTTAAAACTTGCATTACAAATCCCTTTATGAAACTCTTATCACCTCCTTGATCAAACTATAATGCCACTAAATCATTTCTTAATTGAATCTCCAATTAAAATCATTGTTTTAATTATTAATATTAATTAAACTAACAATTAACTTTATTATTAACTATATTAAAAATAGTTGACTTTGTTATTAACTAAAAATAGTATAATTGTTACTTTTAAAAGCTTATTAAATAATAATTAACTTTATTAACGCTAACCAACTCGATAATTACATTAACTATAGTTAATCGAAGATTAACTAATATTTAACACCCTTCGTTAAATTTAAATAAATTTCAAATATTGTTTTCAAAACCATTTTCCATTTTTCCAGATAAATTAAATTTGAATTTCTATTTCAATTTATTCAATGATAAATAATTCACTTAATTTATACTCTCGTTTATATACAAATTCTTGTTTTCCCCATTTACCTGTTTTAGTTTCAACTCTGTTCGAAATTTCATTTCTATTTTTGGAAATAAATTCCCTTTTTGAAACTCAAATTTCATTTCCTATATTCAAAAATATTTTACGGTATTTAAATACCAAAATTTTAGGGCTAGGGTAATCCAACACAATATAATCAATCACAGTGTATAACACAGTGAATAACAAATAATAATATAAATGTTGAGGAATCCTGTTGGATCCCTCCAACCTGTTTCCCTGCATCTACAGATGTTAATCGACACAAATTTCATCAATTTCATTTCAGTATCAAATATCATGGTAAATACAATTAATATTCAATCAACGATTAAATATTTATAACTAATCGACCATTTCAACCAATTTTATTAACTAGTCATCCAATTAACCATCACATAATATCCAATGATCATTTAAAAATACAGTTATAAAATCATAATTGAATAAAGTTAGTGAGTTTACTCACCTTGTTTCGCAATTGATGATTCTGCATTTGTTTTGTTTAAAATCAGAAGTTTGATTTTCCCACAAAATTCCAGTAGTTTGGTCTTCAGCGGAAATAGTTCTATAATGTATGTTTCAGTGTTATGATCCCGACTTAACTGGTTTTGTCTGATTCTGTTTACGAATGGGTTATATATGATTTATATAAGTGATTTATATAATTTTTAAGGTCATTAAATTAATTATTACTAATATAGATCATTACCCTTAATTAAAATGGTTAGGCCATTTATCAGGTTTTAGACTCCACATCTTCTTCTTCAACTCAGTGAAAAAATAAAATTCTGCTACCTCATGTAAACGCGCAGACATGCCCAAAATCATTCTCCTCCATAAGCCCGACCTGAGCACCATTGACCACTATTGATCCCACTGTTTGCTTTACCATCGCTCCAACTTCCAATATTCACAACACAGACAAACACCACCTCCTAATCACCAAATAATGATTTGCGACTATTCCTTCCAGGTTTCGGTTAAACATGATTTCCTCCCAGGTTCGCATAGCATCTTCCCCTTTCAGGAAATGACTTCACTTTGTCTTCTTCCTAAATCTCCCTTGGACTTTCTTCCTCCGTCCTCGTACAGCAACTCATCACCCTGCCCATCTTATCACTGCTCCAATCTCCCCCTACATGCCATCCACAACCGTTCGCCTCCAGGAGGGAATCCCTCCCCTCGACTTGACCGCAACACCAACAGTTGACCGACAACAGCAAGTCCTAGGCTGCTGAACAGACACCCACGATAAAGGGACGCACCCAAAATCAATTGTATCTGCAGGAAGCCTTTTCGGAAGAGGAATATTGGATCCAAGATTGAATTTTCATATCGAGATTTTGATTTTTTGATTTAGTTTTGAAGTGGCAATTTGTTCGTTGTTTTACTGCAAAGAATAGGAGAACGGGAACCTCAGAATAGAATTGAGGGATTTTATTTGATTTTTAAAGTTTCAGTTCATCCGTTTTTTAACTGTTGAATGAGATGCATTATATAAAGGAAGAAGAAGCGTGGGGCGTACAGTAAAGGGATTGTTTGGGAAGCTCGCTTCTGAAGATTGGCAGGCACAGTTCTTTTAAAACATGGAGAATACGCTGTCGATTTGTTTAATTTTTAAATTTTGATTTCATTTGCTTGTTTTGCTTGTTTTCGTTGGTCTGAAAGACAAAATGCGGCCATCAGTATTTTAAAGGGAAGATGGTTTGGCCAAGTAGTTTATAAAAAGAATTTTTGAACTTTGTTGTCTAAAATTATGTTCATATCCGATCCGTTACGGACAGAAGTAAGAATGCGATCGTGTTCAGCGAGGTGTCACGATCCCAAAAATATAATAATACCGGTAAGTTAACTTATATTATGAAACCCTTAAAATGCTGATATAGGGTGTAAAACACTCCAAATAAAAAGTAGCTTATTTCCAAAATAAAAATTACAATAAAATTCTAAAAATTAAATTATCACTACTTCTCAAAGGGCTTGTCCAAATTCAAGACCGATATTTAAATATATTTAAATAACCGTTATGGCTTATATACGATTCCACAGCGAATTTCTGAAAATTTGATTTGAACATAATTCACAATATATAAGACGAAATCTTGATTTTTCACTTCCATTAGGAAAATATAATCAAATAGATCCGAACGTTTCTTGTTTCAAAGAAATCCGGCTTTTTTGGATCCTGCATATTCAGTTGAAGTTTAATTCGTAAATTACGAACTACCGCGACTACTTTGAGCTCGTTTTATATTTTATTATAAATTATACATTAAAACTTTGTTTTAATTAATAAATTCCATATAATTCCATATATAATCCAAATAAAATATTTAAAACAAAATTTAAATATTCAGAATTCAACGGCTGAAAATCCGGGTCGTTACATTATAACTCAGAAAAATTTGGAAAAATGTCTAGAAATTCTTAAATATTATTTTAAGCCTCTGTTAGAAATTTGGTTTAGTTTTCCTAATCCTACTGTTAGTTGTTGTTAAACATGATTAAAGGGAAAACAAGGGTTTTTGGGTATGTTTGATCTTTATATACATCTTAAATTATGGTTTTAATGTTTGTGGATAATTATACATGTTGCTATGACTGTTTGGCATGTTTTATGGTTGTTTAGAATAGTTAGAATGGTCAAAAATGCCGTCGTATGGCGTAAAAACAGTCGTTGGAAGTCGCAGGAAAGATGTGCAGGAACCGGATCGGATCGCCCCCTACGAACCGACAGTGTTCTCCCAGTTGGATCTCGCGATAGGTTTTCATCATCTTAGGGTGGAAGCTGAGAGTATTCCTAAAATGGCATTTTGGACGTTGTCTGGATTCTATGAGTGGTTGGTCATGCCATTTGGGTTGACCAATGCACCAGCATATTTTGTGGATCTTATGAATAGGGTATTCAGGGATCAATTGAATAAGTTTGTTCTTGTGTTCATGGACGATATACTAGTTTATTCGAGGACAGAGGAAGAACACAAGGAACATTTGAGAGTACTGATGGAGGTGTTGAGAAAACACCAATTAAAAAAAAAGTTTTCTAAATGTCACTTCTGGAGGAGGGAATTGAGATTCTTGGGCCATGTCATTTCAGAGAATGGTATTGCCGTGGACCCTGCGAAGGTGGATATAGTACAAGATTGGTCTATGCCTAAGAATGCAACAGACGTAAGAAGTTTCTTGGGATTAGTTGGATATTATCGTAAGTTTATCCAAGACATCTCCAAGATAGCGGCACCGTTAACTCAGTTGACCAAGAAGAACCAAGCTTTCGTTTGGGACGAAAGGTGTGAAAATGCATTCAAGAGTCTAAAGGAAAAGTGATGTGTGCGTCAGTTTTAGTCATTCCTAAGGGGAACGAAGAGATGACATTATGTATAGATGCATGTGGTGCCAGACTAGGTGTTGTATTGATGCAAGGAGGTAACGTTGCAGCTTATGCTAGTCGGCAACTGAAACCGCATGAGAAAGATATCCCACCCATGATTTGGAATTGGCAGCGACCATATTCACGTTGAAGATGTGATGAAATTATCTCTTGGGAGAAAGATTTGAGTTGTTTACTGATCATAAATCGTTAAAGTACCTTTTTCCCCAGAAGGATCTAAATCTCCGAAAGCAGAGATGGTTAGAATTCTTGGCTTCCTATGATTTCAATATCGTATATACGCCAGGAAAGGGCAATGTGGTAGCTGATGCATTGAGTAGAAGACATGCCCGTTTAGGGGCTATGTTTCTTGAGTGAAAGCAACTGGAGTATACCGCAGGGTACAATTTCAGACCAAAGTGCGAATTGGATCCAGAGCAAGTTTGACGATCAGACCCACTTTGATTAAGTGGATTAGTTCCCGTCAGAGGGACGATCCTAACTTATTGGAAATCATCTCCAAGTTAGAGATGGTTATTGACGAGGAGATGAACAAGTATGGGTTTGATCGAGATGGATGGCTTAGAATGAATGGGAGACTGGTTGTACCCAATGTCAATGGATTGAGAGATGAAGTGCTTAGGGAATGTCATCACTCAAAACTGACTATACATCCTGGTGGTAATAAAATGTATCGAGACATGAGGTAGACCTACTACTGGGAAGGGATGAAAAGAGTCGTTGGGAAGTTTATATCCAAATGCATGAATTGCCAGCTAGTTAAAGCCGAGCAAAAGAAACCTAGTGGTTTGTTGCAACCATTAGAAATTCCAGAATGGAAATGGGAACAAGTCTCAATGGATTTCATTGATGGGTTACTAAGGACTAGATTGGGCCATGATAGCATTTAGGTGATTGTGGACCGATTGACCAAGAGTGCAAAGTTTATACCCGTCAAGTCGAGCAAAACAATATCTAAGTTAGCAGAACTGTATATGAAATGGGTAGTGAGATTTCATGGAGTACCCAAAGGCATTGTAAGTGACCGAGATCTGTTGTTCACTATTGGATTTTGGAAGAGCTTACATGAGGCTTTAGGATCAGAATTACATCTCAGTACCGCGTATCATCTTCAAACCGGCGATCAGACAGAGAGGGTGAATCGTGTATAAGAAGATCTTTTAAGAGCTTGTGTATTGGATTTTGGTGGATCATGGGATGACCATTTGTATCTAGTAGAGTTTGCATATAATAACAGTTATCAATCCAATATTGGTATGGCCCCATTTGAAGCTTTGTACAGAAAACCGTGCAACTCACCATCATGTTGGTTAGAAACCGGTGAGAAATATGTGCTTGGACCAGAAGTAATAAGAGAAACCTCAAACAAGATCAAGATTATTCAACAGCGAATGAAGGGCGCTCAAGATAGGCAGAAGAGTTATGCTGATAAAAGACAAAGAGACTTGAAATTTTCCGTTAGTGACTTGGTGTTTGTTAAGATTTCTCCGTTAAAGAGCATGATTCATTTTGGTAAAAGAGGAAAGTTGGTGTCAAGATTTGTTGGTCCATTCCTAGTTCTCGAGCAAGTTGGGAATATGGCATATAAAGTTGAGTTACCAGACAAGATGGCGGGAGTTCATAACGTATTTCATGTTTCCTAGTTAAGGAAATTCGTGCACGACCTCGATGTGGCTATTTCGTCTGATCAGTTGGATGATATCGAAGTAGAACCTAAGGCAGTTGGGAACCGCAAGCCGATTCGTATTGTCGAGCATGATACGAAGAAATTTCGAAGAAAGCGGTGAATCTAGTCAAGGTTCAGTGGGGCGGGGATGAGAATGACTGTACTTGGGAGACAGAGGAGAACATTAAGGAGATGTATCCAGAACTCTTTGCCTGGTAAGGTTTTCATTTCAATTTAGTCTTTCTGCATGCTAGGATATGTTTGTTTTGTTGTTTTGTATGTTTGATTGTTGTTAATGATTTATAGGCATGTGGGATCCTTTGTATGTTTTTGGTTAAGGAATTTTGGGGGCGAAATTTCTTAAGGGGGGAGAGTGTAACGACCTGCATTCTACACATCGGAGGATCGTAGAATATTTATTTCATTATCATATGAAGTCGTATAGTCGTGCAACTTTGGGGAACGACTATTGGGGTTTTTCCCATGTTCACGACTTTTGCCGATTTTTAAATGACCGTTTTGCCCATGGCGAATCTTGTTTTGCCTATAGCTTTTGATTGGTAAGGAGTTTTGACCTGAAACCACTTCCATTATATTCGAATGATGGTTTACCTTTCCATAGAGTGGTACACTTGTCAAACGGACTTACCATTTGGGAGATATGGCTGAATTAAGATTTAGAAGGTGAAATACAGCTTAACCGGGCCTAATTAGGGTCATTAGCAGCTAGGCCCATAACCTATTTCGGAATTAGGGTTATGGGGAGGCTGAAATCAGTTAGGAAATGATCTATTTTCATCTTCTCAGCCACATAAAAAATTTCTCTAATCCTAGCCATGGTCTACACCTTCGAAAATCATCCCAAATCACCTTCTAATCACTAATTAAGAAGATCTACATCAAATCAATACCAAATCAGAGTTGGAGCTGCTGTGTTGCATAGGAAAACGCCCCAATCAGAGATAGTTTCAGATCTAAGTTTTATTTGTGGCTAAGGTGAGTGATTTGCATTGTTTTTCGCTATTTATGGTTAACTAGGGGTGATTAGTGTTAATTAGCGAAATTATAACTCAGAAAAATCTGGAAAAATGTCTAGAAATTCTTAAATATTATTTTAAGCCTCTGTTAGAAATTTGAGTTAATTTGGTTAAGTTTTCTTATTCCTACTGTTAGTTGTTGTTAAACATGATCAAAGGGAAAACAAGGGTTTTTGAATATGTTTGATCTTTATATACATGTTAAATTATGGTTTTGGTGTTTGTGGATGATTATACATGTTGCTATGAATGTTTGGCATGTTTTATGGTTGTTTAGAACAGTTAGAATGGTCGAAAGCGCCGTCGTGCGGCGTAAAAATAGTCGCTGGAAGTCGCAGGAAAGATGTGCAGGAACCGGATTGGATCGGTTCCCTACGAACCGACCCGTCCAAATGAGAAGTTGTAACTCAGGATCCAGTTGGGAACCAATGAGTTAACTTCATGAATTGGGCTTTGCTATAGGACGTGTGCAAAGGAGTTGTCGACGTCCATAACTTTGATTCATCACCAAGACGGATGGTAGGCTATGGATCAGTGCAGTTGGGTAGTTATTACTCCATGGGGCAGAGTGATTGTAGCATAGCTATGAGCCAGTGCAGTGGAGTCGTCATGGGCAGAGTGGACATAGAAAAAACTAGTGGCTATAGATCAATGCAGTGGTGTCATCATGACTCCATGGGGGAAGTACATCCTGTTGTGTTAACTCTTTGGTTGCAGGTCCAGGTTCAGGTATGGTTTAGTATACCTGTTATTGTTCTGTTTTGCTGCTTATCGCTCATACCAGACTTTTATCTGACCCAGAGTTTTATGTCTCTTCTTATTACCCTGGGTGCTCCTAAACAAGAAGACTAGAGATATGTTAGCTGGTTATGCACGAGTAGCTGATCCAAAGACAAGCAGGAGGCTCCCACATATGATATGTATATATATATATGTATATATGTATGTATTCCCCCTGTGTTGTTGATGGTCACTACTTTGGGCATTAGTAGCGTACCTTCCTTATTTTTCTTTAGAGACAATTTTTTAAAAGTTGTAATTATGATGATGTGGAACATAAACTATATTTGAATTTTCCGCTGCTATGATGGTGTAGTTTTCAGCTTATGCACTGTCTCGCCTGTTTTATGTCAAGTATGTTATTATTATATTTTATCCCATGCGTTGTGAGACATTCTACAGGTTCCTTGTTAGTTCAAATTTCTTTCTTTTCCTTTCTTTGACTACCGTCCCGTGCTGGTTGGACATCGGCACAGCGCACTTTCATTGGAAATGTCGGCTGGTGCGGGGCGGGCCGTCACAGAGTCTATCCGACATATCACCCATAACTGGGAGTTCAAACATCCCTCTCTTTTCTTTTTATTTCCTTCCATCATTCCTTAAGTCCCATAAGGTTTGGTGATCTCGTAAAATTTGATCAAAACATGGAAGATCGAGAGCAAAGAACCTACACTTGTTTGCCAATACAGGGAATAACCAAGCAATAACACATCCATGACTAACCGCCAACACCAGAAACTTGACATAGTTTGTAACATAGGTGTTTACCAGTAAGTCGTACAAGAAAAAGGGATGGAAAGGAAGGAAAAGGAGGCTACTGTTCAACATCAGTGTGAGCATAAGCTTCTCCTGTGATGCTAAGAAGGACAGGCAATGATCCAACACACCATAACCATCGCAGTCAGGCCACAACTCACAAAATAACCCAAAAACAATTAAAAATCATCAAACGATCACCAATTAACCATAGAAACGATCCAAAGACGCACAATCTTAACTAAGTACACCCACAACTGCCAGTAAAATGATCAGACAAGATGAAATCAACAATCACAATGAAGATCCAAACCGCCATTGGTACTAACCCAACCAAAATCAACAGAATAGTACACAAACGTCCAATAATATAAGCTCACCATGCTAGAGACTATGATGTGCAACCACAAAGCGAACACAGTAGATAAGGCGAATAGCATACTAGGATATTGATCGGCAAGTCGTAAAACCAACGAGAGGTTTAGAAGTTGCGGCACAAGCCGATACTCCGCGAATGACCATACAAGCACACATTAGATAAGCTGAAACCACATCCATCTCAAACCAAAATCTGCTGTAACCAAAACAAGAAACCCATCACTCACCAGCCATCCCCATTCCAACTGGCTCGGCTAGACAAAAGTTGGACTTAAATTCACCAAGCGATGAATAAGCTTGAACTGGCTTGGTAACCTAATGTTGCGCATTACATAAATCGTAAGACAAAAAGTGACAAAATCGCCATTAATAAGTCACAACAGAGCTCGATAGGACCTGGAAGGGCCGCTGCATCTAAGTAGGCACTGATAATCAAGAGAGGGGTAGAAAGAAGATGAAGTGTGGACTGGATAGAATGGGAAGTTAGGATCTAGGGTTTAGGTCGGATCATTATAAGTAGGGTTCATTTGTACTAACGCAGGCGAAAAGAAGAAAGAGATTGAAGAGGTGGAAGATCGATTGAAAAAAGGAGGAGATATTCTGAAAGAAAGGATACGAAGAGAAAGAGCGTAGGCGATTTCTTGTCGCCATTAACTAGTACAAACGAACCGAAACCTTTTTAATCGAAAATTTGGGTTAGAGGAAAGTTTGGGTTTCAAAAGATGAAATTTGAAAAATAATATTATTTTAATGATTTAAATAATATTTAAATATTTAAATAATGGAATATTTGAATTTGAAGTTAAATATTGAAAATATAGTTTCCAAAAGCTATTATATATGTTTTAATTAATAAATTATTTTGAAATCAATTCGACTCGGTTTTAAATATAAGTGGAAATTTGGTCTGAATAGGACTAGTCATGCAGCGGTAGTTCGCGAATTTCAACCTTTGACTTTAAATTGACGTTGGGGAGATCCGACCATCGAGTTTTCCCGAAGTGAAAAATGTTTGATCTGAAATGAAACGAGTTTTCAAATGCAAAAGAAATTTTTTGATTCCACGGTTAGATTTTGAAATAAGTTCAAATCAAATTTGAATAGAAATCATGCTAGTGCAATTTGTGATCAAAAATTGGATTTCTATGAAATAAGCTGTTTTTAAATTATTAAAAATAGGGATATATTATGATAAATCATAATAAATGGTAAAAATTGATTTGGATCGAATATATCAAGTCTGAAATAATATAAAGCCATTTTGTGAAAACTAGCTATTTTTAGGAATCGGTTTTTGGAACGTTTTTTAAATAAAAAGGTTTTGGTATAACCAATGTTATCCAAAGGTTTTGCAAATATATCTGAAGGATTAAGAAAAGGATTTTAAGATATTTTGGGATTTGAAAGGCACGCAACAATGTTAAGTTTTCCGGTTAATGAATTAAATTGGAATTGAATAGGAATCGATTTGGTGATATTGAGATGAGTCTCTATGGATGAAGACCTTTACAATTTATGGAATTTAAAAGGCTTTGCCATTATTCCGCTTATTGTATTAGCCCGATATGGGAATTTATATCGATTATGGGCTAATATGATTTCAGTGAAGATTTCGTTTAGAATGAAAGTATGATTTTGGTTTATCGTGAACGATGTCTTAAATAACATTTATTATGTAACCCGTTTAAAGGAGAAGATGATTTTGCCAAGATAGGTTGAAGTGAAATCTTTATTTAATTTGACTATAAAGATTTGATGAAAGGGTTTCCCTTCGCAAAACGATAAGGGGAACAAAGTTTAAAGATCGTTTAAAAGATAAGCGAGTTTTCCCTAATGATAAGATTAAGAATCGTAAGTACGATTTTGGGCCAAAGATATGATCTGGGAAAGTTAAAACTAAATTATCATAAATATGGTTAATGAATGATTTGGATCTAATTAAGCATGTTTTCACATAAAGATTATCCTTAATCTTTAATTAAGATTTAAATGGGAATATGGATTTGAAAGAGGAACCTTGGATAAAGTAAATGGAATCTTGATTTAAAGATTTAAAGAAATGGATTTCAGATTAACAAGTTTTCAAATATGAATGTTGTTAAGAATAAGGAATAGGGAATTGTTTTGAAAGGTTTTTAATTAACGATTCTGAGTAGGAAGAGACTTGATTAGCATAATTAATGGTCCATGAATGCGTTGGGTTTGTGTAAATGTGTTTTCTCGTAAAGATAAGACTGAATAATCATTAAGGATAAATCGAAAGATTTAACCCTTGATTTAAGTTAAGAAATCATTAAAGAATGATCTTGAAGATTTAAAAATAAGTTAGAGTTTAATAAACCATTGAGTAAGATTTGGAATGAAAGAATGGAAATAAAAGGCAATTAAAACTTACCAAAATACAAAGGCAATTAAATATGGGGAACTATCAGTTTTGCTCCCTGGGATGGATATGATGGAAATGGGATAATGGTTTGAGAAACTACCTTTCTGTGAGGTTTGATAATCCAAATAAAGCGTAGAAATCTAGGTTTGAGTTGAATTTGTGAAATGAGATTTTATAACCAGTTGAAATGATTTTCAAGGAAAGATTAAACAAGAGTTTAAAGTGTGTAATATTTGATAAAATTAAAATAGTATAATCAATATAAAGAAAGATTTGAGTAAAATACTATTCCAAAATGGAATGAGATTCATGCCTTGTTATCTAGTTCTCAAGCTGGCTAATTTGAGCCCAAATTGATTCTTTGACACTTGGGTCAGCTCCGAGTGTATTTCAGGTTTAGACAGGATTCGAGGACCTAGATGATTCAAGAGGAGCTGGTGATCTTCGTCAGAAGGCAGGGCGTATTCTACTGCCTATACTTGGATGTCGTAGTTGTATTGTGTGAGGATGGTGTTTATAAATATCCATGGTATATTTAATTTGATATTTTAAATGTTTTTCATTGTAAAGTATATTGAATATTATATATTTTTTCTATTCCATTGTGAGATTTTATTCTTGTCTCTTGTTCTATTCCGCTATGAGATTCTGTTCTTATCACTTGTTTTGTTCCGCTGTGTTTTCTCTGATAAACCTCGATGGAGTGAGTTTGCGATATTTGGTTTTGCAGTACATGAACACTGTGAATGTGTTAAGTATTGACTATCGAAGATCGGAAATTCATTTTATCGTAGGACTTTTCGAGGATGCTTACTTTTTGGACTGGACTTGTGTATTTTATAGTCGGCTCAGAGGGCGAGGGTTTGCGGGTCATCACAAAATACGTTAATAACTTAGAGGGTATTTGAGATTTGTATCCTTTAAGGATTTGTAGAACTATAAACACATAATATAATACGCTATTAAATTAGTGTGCACGGTAAATTTACTATTGGAAATAGCGTACGCGGGATTGTTATATTACCCTTACCCCATTTATACCATTTGCATATAAAACACTAGTACGTCGGTGGATAAGGATGTGTCATGATACGACAACGTTACGTTAGTTTGATTTCATAAGTCAGATTATAACTTAAATTCCACTTTTTAATTCGTTAACTTTGGTTTGGGTTAAATTTGAGTCCAAAAATCATTTCATTTCCTTGGTTTTAGTCCAATATTCAAATTACCAAATATCAAGTTTCATTACTACAATCAACTTCTTTAAAAGTTTAACTTTATCAATTGAATCCATTAAACCATTAAACTTAATAAAGTTGTTATGTTTAAGAAATCAAATTTTACTAAATTTTACACAACTAAAAATTACCCTTTTAAAATTTATATTCAAATTTATCATTAATTTTCAGAATACAAAATTGATTTTTATTAATTAATCATTCATTTGAATCAGTTAAGATGTAACCTATACATTTAAATTCAAATATTTTAAAACACTACTTAAGCTTAAAATATAAATTATCTATAAAAGTGAATTTAATAAACCAAGACACACATATAAGATTTCTGAATTAATATTAGTTCCAAATAACAAATACAATTTATAAAATCGTGTAAAATCTTTACATTAAATCAGTTTTCCTTAAATTCGTACAATTAAGTTAAATTGATTTCAAATCTTAAGTTTAAACTAAGATATTTAAATTAAATTCAAAATAGATTCATGCATATAAAAGTTCAGAAAATAGATTTTATTTATTAACCGCGGTGTCTGTATATAATTTTCTATCCTATGATCACGTGATACATATATTTATCATTTCAATCCATTTTTAAAAATTCAAATCCCAAGTATATATCATTTCAACCCATATCCCTAATCAATTCGAATTTAATTCCTAATATATACGGTCGTTTGGGCATATATCATTTCAACACATTGTGATTTTTCCTAAATCTACAAGGAACTTGCAGTGTGAGAACAAAACAAAAATAAATATAACATCACAACAATCAACACATAACAACCGATCATACAACAATTTATATCATATCATTTATGTCGTATATGTGTATGCCACATATGCATAAGTCATATGGCAAACAATTGTGAATTTTCTAATGCATCCTAACATTCCATATGTCATCTCAAAATTTTAATTCCTTTAATAAAAATGCTAGTCATGAGTGAGTAAACTCACCTTTTGCAGTTTTGGGTATGTTGAAGAAATTGGATTTAAACTAAAATCAAACTAATGTTTAGTTAAAATTAAAAAAGAACCAAAATTCACCGTACCTCCTGAAGCCAACAACTCCACCAACCACTGATGAAACACCTCACAACTCCTTATCTGAATCTCCATTCATCCCTTAGCACCACACATAACTCACTCATCTCCTCTAAAATCGAATAATCACCACCAGATGGCATCAGAAAAATGCACCAAACTACCCCCATCTTACCCCCAGCGAAGTCTCTCCTTGCATAGAACCAAAAATCAGACTTGATTACACCTAATTTAGTCCCCAACTGCCGAAAATGATGTTGTGGAGAGTTTTTACTCAAGACCGCTCAAATCAAACCCCCAAATACAGCGAAATATGAGATCATGGTAAATGTGCAAAAACAACTAATCAATGTCTCAAAACAATCTCAACTTGATCCAATAACCAATCACAATCACCAAACAAGAGAAATAATAGAGCAATAACGAAAAGTAGATCACACATAGATTTATAATGGATCCCCTAATGTCTTGTTGGTGTACGTCAACTTTAAGAAAGAATCTTTGTTAATATCAAAATAAAAATACAAGTGATTGATTACAATGATCAAATTCACTAGAAAATTTTGATTTTTTGGAGATGAGAATTAAAGAAGATTAGGATTGCCAAAACCCTAATTCGAATAAACCTAGGACAATCTCCTGATTAATCCCTTTTTTGGTACAACCCTTTGAATATGAGAATAGCTTATATAGGGAAAGACTAATATTTGGCAATTGCCTAAATTTCCTCATGAACCTTCACAAATCAGCCTGCCAAATCCACAGCTCGAAATAGCCCAGAAGTCGCCTCAAACGTCTGTTCGATATGGTCATACATCTGTCCCGAAGCTGGAGAAAAGTTTCCAACACATCTCAGACGTCTGTCATCTTGCTCAGGCATCTATCCCCCTTCACTGCTTCAGCACAAACGCCTGTCCATAATGACAGACATCCGTCGCAAATGTCGGGAAAATTTTCATGTTCCAGCTCAGACGTGTGTTGCCCTTCCAGCTGAAACACATGCACTTTTTCTCCTTTAACTTCTCCCTATAAGCTCTGATTTGTGAACTGTCTTCTCTATTACGAAACTACTTCCAACCACTTCAATTCTAGCCTATATAATGTCACAAAATTTAAAAGTTCACCTTGACACTATATCCAACTACAACACTGATGGTACCATACCATCCTCTAACTTCTATTAAATAAGCTTTAATGTTTTCCCAGTGAACTCTGGCATAGCCACCACCCATTACACTCTACCAACGAGTCAGGAAAAGCCCCCACCCGCTAATGAAGTGTTGAATACACCTAACTCTAAAATCAGTCTCACCATAATACAAACATACTCGGAGTCAAATGAGTACATACCAAGAAGATAGAACTTCAACCTCTTACTGATACTCTTCTTCATCCATAACTAAGCTTCTCCCTCAACCATGCCAACTCGTGGCACCTAGTACCACTCCAATCAAATTAAGTTCGAGCAATGCTCGAACTTCCCAATCGGCAATGCCTTAGTGAACATATCAGCCGCATTATCCTTTATGTGCACTTTCCGAAGGCATACTTGTTTGTCTTCATCCATGACTACTAGAAATGACTCTTTCACTTCAATATGTTTGGTCTGTGAGCTAAATGCCAAATTCTCTTCCAAACAAATAACACTTTAGCTGTCACGTTGGACATCAACATTGTCATGTTCAAAACCCAAGTCACACAACAATCGCTTCAAATAGAGTGTTTACTTTTCCACTTCCACCGCAGCTATCAACTCTGCCTCCGTAGTGGATAAAGAAACTACGGTTTGCAATCATCGACCTCCAACTTATGCCTATACCACCAAGAGTGAAGACATATCTGTAAGTTGACTTTTTTCGATCCCTATCATTGGCGTAGTCTGAATCAAAGTAATCAACCAACTTGCAATTCTTCTCCTTGCTATTCTAAAAAACAAGAGCATGAGATGTACCTTTCAAGTATCTCAAAATAAGCTTCACTTCTTCCCAATGTGATTTTCCTGGATTAGTCATAAATCGACAAACCACCCCGATGACATTTGCAATATCGGGCTTTGTACACACCATGGCATACAATAAACTACCAACCGCAACAGCATATGACCCTTTGCCATATAAGTCTTGTCTTTCTCCTCGATAGGTGATCCCTTACTCGAAATCTTTACATGCAAAGGTAAAGTTGTATTTAACGCCTTTGCATCCTCCATGAAAAACTAGCAAAGCACTTTTCTAATGTAATCCTTTTGAGTCAATTTCAACTAAAAATGCTTTCGATCCCTTTCGATTTCCATGACCAAAATCTTCTTTGCTTGTCAAGGTCTTTCATTTCGAATTCCGCTTCTAACCTCAATTTCAACTTGTTGATTTCTTCCTTGTCCTTAGAAGCAATGAGCATATCGTTCACATATAGGAGTAAATACACTGAACAATAATTTTTCAACTTCTTGAAACAAACGCAAGCATCCTTGTTGCTTCTCTCAAAACAAATTTCAAGCATAAAATGATCAAATCTTTTATAACGTTGCCTAGATGATTGCATCAAACCATATAGTGATTTCTTCAACTTGAAAACAATTTTGACTTACCATCTACCAAAAACCCTTTTGATTGCTCTATGTAGATGTCTTCATCCAAGTCACCATGCAAAAAGACGGTTTTCGCATCAAGCTTCTCCTGCTCCAAGTCTTGAATAGCGACTATAACAAGTAATATCCAGATAGAAGTATGTCTCACAACCAATGTGAAGATCTCATCATACTCCTTTCCCTTCCTTTGTGCAAGCCCCTTAGCCACTAGACTAGCTTTGTAACTTCCATTGTCCTTTACCTTGGGTGAAACCCCACGTCCATTAATGCCACTCTTTGTCAGAATGCATTAAGTTTTGTGAAACATTATATGTAAACAGAAATGGAAACATTACAAGACAGATATAAAATAACAGTGGAATTTAAAAATATATTAAACGGAAAACATCGTGGTCCAAAACATAGTTACATCATAAGTCTGAAATACAGAAAACCCATTACATTAACTTAAAACTTCAGTCTTGTGCTAAAATCATCAGAGTACAGTAATAAAAGAAGCATAGTTCCCCATAAATAAAGCCATATCACAGAAGACAGGAAATCAAAGCGGTACATCTAAGCAGCTCCAAGCAGAATGAAAGAAAGAATCCAATTAAATCAAGCATGATTATTCCCACCATGAGAACCTGAGGGAAACGGAAGAGAGAGGAGAGGAAACAAAATGGGTTAGACATAAAGTCTGGCGAGTCCAGTTACTTTTAGCATATAAATAAGTAAAAGCATAATGACAAGCATATAAGCTGGATGAGAGAGATAACAGTTTCATAAGACAGGTATAACAGACTGACCAGGATAAACAGAATAAACATGATGGAATATATTGCGCTTCTCAAGCACTTTTCTCTGCACCAATACTAGCATAACAAGACAGGGATGATCCTAACTAGAACAAGATGGTAGTCTTAACTGTACTTCTAGTGACATATTTTAACCCAACAAGAATAACAGGTAGACCAACAGGAATGAAAGGTGTTAACCGCAACAATAATAGCAGGCTCCCAACAAGCCAGACGAGATGTACCCTAATCACTACCCCCAATCAATCGACTCCCTACCCCGTAGTTACATGTGTCGGCCCCACAGTAGGATGTATCACTTCCTAAAATGACAACCTCGTTGATTTCAAGATGCATGGCTATATCTACTCATGTCACATCGTCTTATCTTCCCTAGCAAGCGGACCCATGCACGCACATGACGCCGATGGAACGCACCGTCAACACACTCACTCAACTGACCTCTTATAATCAGCTCAATAAGTGTACCCCGACCACGACCTAGTTCGGAGTACTCGTTTGATACCAAGATGGGTTACTGACTGAAACCGGTCCCACACAAGAGATGATACAAGCTTCCCTACTAGGTTTGCATTCCCACTACTAGGATTTTAATAGGTTATGCCTAATAGTTTAACAAGGTTGCATCACCCCCACATGTAAAACAGGTTAAGTTTGTCGGGTGTGTCTCTCTCTCTCTCTCTCATATATATATATATATATATATATATATATATATATATATATATATAACCCGCCCCCACAGATTTAACAAGATTAACTTAACCCACACTGATTCAAGCAAGTTTACTTAACTCCCATTCAATTTAACAGGTTCATGTAACCCCCCACAGATTTAAACAGGTTAAGTATTGCAGGTTAACAAGTTATCCACTTATGGCTTATTAATGGACTAGACCTCTCATATTAAGTCAACTACTTGTGGATGCTGGATATGCCGGGCGGTTCCGGGCAGACTTCTACCAAAGTCGGACTTAACCTCGTGTCTCAGTACTGTTACATGTACAATTATGCACTCGACCCCTCACATTAGATTAACCACTTGTGGATGCTAAATTTGCCGGGCGGTTCCGGGAAGACTTCTACCACAAGTGTAATCTAACCTCGTGTCTAAGTGTGGTTACAGTTCTAATTACTGTAAATCTAGGCATGTTCATTATTAAACAATTTTCATGCTTATCCAAGATTATTCCCTGAATCCTAGTTTGATTCACAATACAAATTATTCCCCAAATTAAAGTTTTAGATCAAGGCATAAATTATGCCCTAATCCCGATCATGTTTTAATATAAATTATGCCCCAAATTAACATTCCCCACCGTCCCCAATTTCGTGCCTCGCATATTTCAGCAGTAGGCCTAGGCTCGAAGGTAGTCTGGCCATAAAAATAAAAAGGGAAAGAGGGAGAGAAGAGAAAAGGAATATGCATAATAACAAGACAGACATACGATGACAGAATTAAGCATACTAACAGAATAGGCATATGGTGAAATGATTGGGCATACTAAAAGAATGAGCATAATAAAGATAGGTATGCATGAACTAAACAGAGGATCAGGTGTATAAGTATTAGCAGGTCTGTTTAGTTATGATTCACGTTACTAACATGCACATGTTTAGATCCAACTTATAAACATGTCAAGATTACTATTAAATGTTTATATCTAAAAATAACATGAACTCACTATGACTGGATCTAAAGAACAGAGAATTGATTTTGGTGTTGTAGCAGAGATTCTTGAATAAATATAACTCGTTGTTGCAGAAGAATAGGCTATTTTAATCTGAGTTGGGGCAACACCTAGTTGTCTCCATTGTTTTTGGTGAATAAAACAATGAGAATGAGGTCCTATTTATAGCCTAAGGTCAACGAATCTTGTTCAAAAATGTGTCCAGGAGCAGGGGGGTTAGACTTCCTAGATCTCAGTGGGGTCGACCCCGGGGTCGACACACCCGTGGAGGAGTCGACCCATGGGTCGACACCCATAAGGGATGGGGTCGACCCCTAACGGGCCTATTTCCCTCCCCTTTCCACTTTGTGATTTTGATTTCTGGATTTGTTATATATATATATATATATGTGCTTATACGTATACAAACTTTATACCTTAATATCTTCTTCATACGATGTTCGTTTTACGCAAACTTGGGGTCTACCTTAAGCAGAATTCTGAGACGAACGCAATAGTGCAGTCCATTTTACTTAATTCCCATATATAATTAAGTATTCTTTAGTTTATCATTATAGTGTTCTTTAAAATTACGTGGTGTTACATTCACCCCTACTTAAAGGATTTCGTCCCCGAAATCTCTAAGCTAAGAAGAATGTATATCCTAACATCCATCATCCATCTACTCAACCACCAATCACAGGCATCCATTATTCTTAAAGATTTCTAATTCTTATATGAACATATGCAAAGGTGTGTGTATATGTCCCTATACTAATGTGAAAGATCAGGCAGTCTACTGATTCAGTTGACCTCCTTAATGAAATGTATGCCAACATGTATTCAAATAATCCTAATATATCATGTAAGTTCTATATGTGTGCACAATCATTCATCCAAATGCAACATACACATGATGATACACCCACTTTCATCCATTAAAAGATGAAAAATATGCACACGCATCCATATGTAGTATGAGAGTGGTTAAGTCGATCTAGTGCCTAATGTGTGCGTATATGCATCCACAAGCAATCACTAGCAAACACTTGCATCCATCAAACATAAGTTGCTTAAAACACATGTTTACATCGATGGGTTCCCTATCTAAAGGTCGAAGATTCAATTGATAGGATATACTTAAACGATAGAAACAAGTACGAATAAAGGCATTGGAAAAAGAAGTTAAGAACATACCCTTGAAAAGAAAAGGATACGAAGCTGAATCTTATCTTCAGTCTCCCAAGTTGCAATCTCGGGGTCTTCCTCCCACTGAACTTTCATCAACTTGACCTCTTGGTTGCATAGCTTCTTAACCTCTGGTCCAAGAATACGGGTAGGGATTCGTCTAACTGTTGCCTCCCGTTCTACCTCTACTTCCTCAAGCATACTCGGCTCAACTACTTCTGCGGTACCATGCAAGCACTTCCGTAAATGAGAAACATGGAAAACATCATGAACACCAGACAGTCTCTCTGGTAGTTTTATTTTATAGGCCATTTGGCTCATCCTTTCTGTTATGGGAAATGGCCCTACAAATCTTGGTGTCAATTTCCCTACAAATCCAAAATGAACCACTTTCCTCAAAGGTGATACCTTGATGAAAACCATGTCTCCTACTTCTAAATCAATATCGGTCCTTCTCTTATCTGCAAAGGACTTCTGCCTGTGCTAAGCTGTCTTCATGCGCCTTCGAATAAGATCAATCTTTTCTGAAGTTTCTCTAATCATCTCAGGTCCAATTAGAAGCCTTTTTGTAGAATACCACCAACAAGTCGGTGATCTAAAGATTCGTCTATACAATGCCTCAAAGGGTGCCATTCCAATACTAGCTTGATAACTGTTGTTGTAGGTTAACCCTACCAAAGGAAAATGCTCTTCCCAAGTCCCTCCGAAGTCTAGGATACACAGTCTTAAAAGATCCTCAAGAACTCTATTCACCCTCTCCGTCTGTTCATCAGTCTGAGTGTGATAAGCAGTGCCCGAACACAACTGTGTACCTAATGCCTCTTGTAAGCTCCTCCAAAACTCACTGGTGAAAATGGGGTCATGATCACTCACAATACTGGAAGGTATTCCATGTAGATGGACTATCTCACAAAGATAAACTATTGCCAACCATGTTTTCATCCTCTTACTCTTAACAGGAATGAAATGAGTGCTCTTAGTAAGTCTGTCAACTATAACCCAAATATTGGTGCCGCCTTTCCTCGATCTAGGAAAACCATCAATGAAATCTGTAGAGACGCTCTCCCACTTACACTGTGGGACTTCCAAAGGATGAAGTAAACCTCCTGGCTTCCTTTGCTCAGCCTTGACTTGCTGGAAGATCAAACATCAAGAAACGAACTCCACTGCATCTTTCTTCATCCCGGTCCAAAAGAAAACCCTCTTCATATCTCTATATATCTTATCACCGCCTAGATGGATAGTCATCCTAGAATGATGGGCTTCCTCAAGGACTGTCTTCAACAAACTTCCAACCCGTGGAACACAAAGCCTTCCATCTCGTCGCAACTAACCCCTATCATCCATGGAGTATCTACTGAGGTTACTGGAAGTCTCTCCTCTACTGACCCTATCCAAGATATTTGCTATCTGTGGGTTCTCTCGCTGCAAAGTTCCTATCTGACCCAACAGAGTATGTTGCACCTCTAATGATGCCAATAAACTAGGTGTGAACTTAGTGGAGGGTCTAAAAT
Organism: Allium sativum; assembly: GCA_030737875.1. Lineage (NCBI taxonomy): Eukaryota > Viridiplantae > Streptophyta > Magnoliopsida > Asparagales > Amaryllidaceae > Allium > Allium sativum. Next base: position 72,211,443 of record CM060923.1, on the reverse strand, counting down.
TAAAAGTTGATATAAACTACAAGCTCTTCCTCTCTACAAACAGAGGACTCAAGGTCATCCTCTGCCTACTCAATGCGTCCGCCACTACATTACCCTTGCCAAGAGTATAAGCTATCTCAAAATCATAGGATGCTAGGTACTCCATCCATCTTTGTTTCCTCAAATTGAGATCTTTCTGCGAGAACAAGTACCTGAGAGATTTATGATCAGTGTACAACTCAAATTTCTCTCCAAGCAGATATTGGTGCCAAGTCTTCAGTGCGAATACTATGGCAGCTAACTCTAAGTCATGGGTAGAGTAGTTCTTCTCATGAACTCTTAACTGGTTACCTCCATAACATACTACCCTTCCCTTTTGCATCAGAACCGCACCAAGCCCTGTACCACATGCATTAGTGTATACTGTGAACACCTTGTTCCCATCAGGCAAAGCCAAGACTATAGATGTTGTCAGAGCCCTCTTCAATCGTTGGAAAGCGTCCTCATAGTCTATACCCCAAGAAAATCTCAGATTCTTCTTCGTCAGTATGGTGAGTTGGGGTAATGTCTTTGCGAAGTCCTTAATGAACTTCCTATAATCGCCCGCTAAACTAAGAAAACTCCTCACCTCCGTTGCATTCTTTGGAACCCGCTAATCTTGAACTGCAACTACTTTCGCGGGATCTACTGCTATCCCATCCTTAGAGACCACATGCCCTAGAAATCTCACTTATTTTCTCCAAAAATGACATTTGGAGAATTTCGCCTTAAGCTAGTGCACATGGAGAGTTTTCAAAACCTCCCTTAAATGTCGGGCATGGTCTTCTTCGCACTTCGAGAAAATCAAGATGTCATCAACAAAGACCACAACAAACTTATTTAGGAACTCCTGAAACACCCTACTCGTTAGATAGGCGGGTGCATTCGTCAACCCAAAAGGCATGAAGAGCCACTCGAACAAACCATCTGGAGTTCTAAAAGCGGTCTTGTCTATACTGTCCTCGGCCACCCTCAACTGATGAAACCCTATGGCCAAGTCTAATTGGGAGAAAATAGATGCATCAACAAGCTGGTCAAATAGATCATCTATCCTCGGAAGTGAGTGCCTATTTTTCTTAGTGAGTTTATTCAACTCCCTGTAATCCACGCACAAGCAAAGCGAACCATCCGCCTTAGTGGAAAATACTACTGGAGCACCCCCTTTAGATATGATTCGCCTAATAAACCCTTTCTCAAGTAGCTCCCCTACTTGCTTGCTGAGCTCCCTCCTTTCTCTCGGAGCTATATGGCGCACAGGCAATGCAACTGGCTTTGCATTGTCCACCAAATGTATACGTAAATCAATCTCGCACCTCGGAGGTAAGCCCGGAGCCTCCTCAAAAACATCAGGATACTCACAGACTACTATTACAGATCGTAGATCATAAATAGATGCATCAAGCGACTCTAGGAAAGTAAGCATGATAGACCCTTTAGGGTTACAAAAAATCTCGAGGGTCCTTCCATGGCAAGTCAAAAGTCTAACGACCCTCTTCTCATAATCTAGAATGGCACAATATATGGCTAGCCAATCCATCCCTAGAATTAAACCATAGCCCATGAAGCCAAGCACATATGCATCGCATTCAAACTCGATGCCCAACACAGATATTCTCAAACCCCGACAAATCATAGACAAATGAGTCATACCCCCAGTGGGGTTTGAGACAACACGGGATCCAAAACCATACTAGTACTAAGATGGAGAGAATCAACCACAAAATCAGATATAAAAGAATGTGAAGCGCCAGAATCAAAAAGAGTTCTAACATGATGATTGGAAAGAGAAATCAAACCTTCAACAGAAACGTTCCTACCTCTATCCGGTACATCGATCACGAAAGCATGCACCTGGCCTCTAGAAGATCCTTCCCTTTGGCCTTGTCCTTGCTTCTTCGGGCACACCTTAGAGTAATGTTTGACCTCTCCACAATGGAAACAAGCATTCCTCTTTCTATTGCAGTCTTTGACCAAATGACCCTCGCGTATGCAATTATGATATTTCCTCTTTTCTCGAGCTTTGTCATTCTTTCCGCCCTTCTTTTGCTGCTGTTATTGTTCTTTATTGGGCCACACTTTCTTGTTTTGTGTTTCATCAATCTTAGCCTCATTCTTTCCACCTTTATCTTCTTCGTGCATCAATTCCATATCAACGAATTTCCCAAAAGTTACTCCCATTGGAATATGAGACATAGCCAACCCATGAAGGGCTTCATTCGATCCTTCAGCAAACCTCAAAGCTTTCTTGTACGGGGTATTCACTAGCTCTAAACCAAACCTCGCCAATTTATTGAATTTATTAACATACTCTTTGACAGACATGTCCCCTTGCTTAAGTGCCAAAAACCTTTACATTTGCATACTTTGATCTGTTTGAGAAAGAAACTTCATTTTGAATCTCCATCAGAAATCATCCCAAGTCTCAACTGGATGCTCTGCTTGCGTCACTTCCCATTAGAATAAAGCCTCATCTTTCAGCTACCAAATGACCAACTGAATCTTCCTATGGTTGTTAACCTCAAAAATCCCAAATAAATCCTCTGTCTCTTTGAGCCAATTCCTTGCTTCTACAAAAATATCAGTTCCATGGAATGGTTTCCGGCCTATAGCACAGAATTCCTTACATATCTTGGAGAAATTATCTGCTCGTGGAGGGGGAGGAATAGCGGCTGCAGCTAGGGGATGGGCATCTTCTTGGTCTCTGGCAGGCGACGTAGCCTCAAGATACCTACGAAACCAAGCCGGTATCGTAACGCCCTCGGGAAGAATTGGCTCCCCAGACATGCTGAAAAAGAAAAGATAAGGGGATTCAAACAGAGAATTGAAAGATATTTTATATGGCTTTGGGGAATATGTTTTTCAAACCAGAGTTTTCTTTTGAAAACGCTTTCTTTTAAAACCTTTTTGAAAATAGTTTTCAAAATCTTTTATCCAATCTTGTAACCTTCAACTCTGATACCAAATATGACACCCCACGTCTGTTATTCTCACTCTTTATCAGAATGCATTAAGTTTTGTGAAACGTTATAGGTAAATATAAACAGAAACATTACAAACAAATATAAAATAACAACGGAATTTAAAACTTTATTAAACAAATAACATTGTGGTCCAAAACATAGTTACATCATATGTCTGAAATATTGAAAACCCATTGCATAAACTTAAAACTTCTGTCTTGTACTAAAATCATCAGAGTACAGTAATAAAAGAAATATAATTCCCCATAAATATAGCCATATTAGAGAAGACAGGAAATCAAAGCAGTACATCTAAGCAGCTCCAAGCAAAATGAAAGAAAGAATCCAAATCAAGCCTGAGTATCCTACCTTAAGAACCTGGGGGGAAACGGAAGAGAGAGAAGAGGAAACAAAATGGGTCAGACATAAAGTCTAGCGAGTTCAGTTACTTTTAGCATATAAATAAGTAAAAGCATCATGATAGTCATATGAACTGGAGGAGAGAGACAATAGTATCATAAGACAGGTATAACAGACTGAGCAGGATAAACAGAATAAACATGACGGAATATATTGTGCTTCTCAAGTACTTTTCTTTGCACCGATACCAGCATAACAAGAACTGTAACACCCCACATCCTTTAGTGTCACTCACAAAGGGAATGCACTAAGTTTTGTGGAGCATTTAGGGTAAAAGATGCAGATAAATTACAAAACAGACAAAATTAAAACAGCGGAAAATAAAACTTTACTTTATTGATAAAATAATTTGTACAGCAATTGTTTTCCACTATCAGAGTATCATCTGTCTTACAAAATAAAGAAGCATAAAATAACATTTATATTCCCCAATGTAGCATAAGCCAGCCATAGCAGTCGAAAAAGAGAGTCCAAAGCACTTTGTCAAAGAATCTTCGAGCTTGGGAAGAGTGACGGTCCAATCTAACCTGAGCTATACTATTCCCTCCTTAACTACCTGGGGGGGAAACGGAAGAAAAGAAGACGAAAGAAAACTGGGTCAGACATAAAGTCTGGTAAGTTCAGTTACTTATATCATGTGAACAAGGAAAAACAAAACGACATGAATTAACTGAATACAAGACAATACCATGATGATAGAGCCAACAAGATAGGATAAGATTAACACAAGATATGCTAAGACAAGATAAACTGGATATGCTTTAATACTTTTTCCGCTTCGCTATTAACCTGTTATTATGGTTTCTATGTCTCTGCACCACCTATCTAGTGTCCGAACTAGTAATCTGTCTAAAATGATAACGCGGTCCCAATCCCAGTAATTGTGGTTGCATTTAGGCGTACATTTATTATTTATTACCTAGATCTAATCTAGGGTTTTATATCAAAGTGCTTCCTAGATTCCACTTGGGTTTACGCGGCTTATCTAACGCTTCACAGATTTAGGGTTTAAGCCACCTAGGTCCAACTAGGGATTACGCTACCTGTCGAACGATGCCCCTAGTCTAGGACGCACTACCTAGAGTGGTATATGTTCCTAGACTTTCCCCACGTATGTGTCGCGAATCGTTTATCGTTGTCTAGATGCACATGTCCTGAAATGTGCGACCCGAGTCCCGTGGCAGGGCTATTCTAGAAACACGGAACTCGGTCGGGAGCTTTCAGATATCTGCCGATGTAGATGCTAAGGTCTGTTTTTCCAGTGGCTATGGTCCCACCTGACCCCTCCCTCAACTAATGAAAGGCCACCCTTGAAAAATTGAGAACTATATGCAGGCCCCCTATGCCCCACTGTCTTATGGCCGTCCTCACCCATAACTAGATAGCAAGTATATGGTCTTTTGGAGTTCTCCGCCTTTCCGCTTTACGTATCTCGACTGACTCAAGTTGGTAGGTAGACGACGAGTTGCTATCACAGGGCTACTGGTCTCGCCGAATCACGCTGGTCCACCCTAGTCTTTAGGTTGCCTTAAATTGCAACCAAGGCATACCCTTGGTTCCCCTAACGCAGACCTTAACCTCTGTGAGCCCAGGAGGATCATCTGCATCCTCACAGAGGGATACCAAGAGTACCCTCACGTCCCCTCGAAGCCTCGGGCTTCGTAACCCAATTCGTTGGAGCCTTCTTTTAGATCAGATGGACGTTCGCTCCTCCTCGTGTTATACTAAGAATTACTACTTAGTTTTCCTAACTAAGGTTTACCACTTAGTTTCCTGAATCATCGTTTTCTTAACTAAGGTTTACCACTTAGTCCTTTTAACTAAGGTTACCTACTTAGTTCTCTTTCTCGTCAAGTTGGATTGGTTAAGTGTCATTAGTCGATACAAGTTAACTTAACCTATTCATTTGTCATGTTAAGCCGGTTAAGTGTTACCAGTAATTCACGTTGACTTAACCCTACCAGCATCAAGTTATATTGGTTAAGTATTTACTTAACCCTACCGATTCATCTTGTATTGGTGAAGTGTTCCTTTTTAACTTAACCTTGCCTATCTGTTTTAACTAACATGTTATAACGGTTAAGTGTTCCCTTAGTTAACTTAACCCTAACATTGGTCTGATTAACATGTTCTAATGGTTAAGTATTGTCCCTTCATGTTTTTAACTTAACCCTATTCATTTATCACACTCTGATGGTTAAGTGTTCAAGCTTACTTAACCCTACGGTCTAGTCCAGCTAACATATTAAATTGGCTAAGTGTATTAAATTTACTTAACCACAACCTTTAGTCTAGTTAGCATGTTAAATTGGCTAAGTGTATTAACTTTACTTATCCCCAACCTCTAGTCTAGTTAACATGTTAAATTGGCTAAGTGTATTGAATTTACTTAACCCCCACTTTCTAGTCTGGTTAACATATTAAATTGGCTAAGTGTTTTTCTTAGTTACTTAACCCCTACAAATCTTGTCTTGTTGCCATGTTAAGTTGGTTAAGTGTTCTAGTTAACTTAACCCTATCGTTCTAACTTAACTGTGTTAAGTTGGTTAAGTGTTCCTATGGACTTAACCCTCCCATTCTAGCTTAACTGTGTTAAGTTGGTTAAGTGTTCTTATGGACTTAACCCTCCCATTCTAGCTTAACTTTAATTGTCTTATTAAAGCACCAGCCACTCACATTAGACAGGTATTGTTGTGGCTGCCGGTATGCCGGTTGGTTCCGGGCAGTCTTACGCCACAACTCAGTCTAACCTCGGGCCTTTATCGGGCTCAATGCCTTAACCTCCCACATTGGATAGGTATTGTTGTGATCACTGGACAGCCGAGCGGGTCCGGGTAGGTTTACATCACAACTCAATCCAACCTCGGGTTAAGCATGTTCGTATTGTCTAAATTTACTTTTCTCATTTAGGATAAATTCTATAAGTAAATTTTCCCTAATTTACTTATTCCATTATTACTCTTTTAATGTACATTGTCAACATTTATTATTATGGCCCATTTTCCCTATATATCATATTTATAGTTTTTGGTATGTAAATTATACCAAATTAAGTGTCACTAACCATGATTATTCTAAACATGACAATTACTCACAATTATGACTAAATTCAAAATTTGTGCTAATATACTTATTATGCCAAATTAACTTTAATTGACCCAATTCTGATTTAACATCCTAATTTACAGATTATGGCAAGACTAGAATTATTATTCTAGTTTACCGTTTACGCCTAAAACTTAGCTTACTTGCCAATACTAAATTTAATATGTCAAATTACATATTCCATAATTCATGTCAAATTTTCAAATTTGCGTTCTAATAAACATGCCATAATACATGTTCTAAATTATGTCAATCATAATTATGTTAATGTTCCACATTATGCCAATTTCCAAGTTTACAACCATGTTTAAGTCAAATTTATGATTTGCCCAAATTGTATTCCCATTGTTCGGGTAATCGTGATTTCATCCTAGATTATAGATAAATCTAGATTCGTGGATAAAAAGGGAATGAACCAAAATGCCATGAAAAGATAGACATAATGACTGGCAGAAGATGATAATTCACTAATCACAGATCTAACAAATTACACTGAATAAATTGATTAAAGCATCGAAGGCCTATAGATCTGATAATATTATGACATAAAAAGGGTTGAACAAATAACATAGGTTCAAGTATATGGATAGATATAACTTAATAGATAAATTCTCATAATCAAGATCCAAGGAGAATTAAGAATAAACTGAATTGATAATCAAGTTTAGATCCAATCTCACAGTCATAATCCTAGGCAATAATATCATGTTCGTGAATCATAGGTAATTATCCACTATTGTCCTTGTCATAGTCATAGGCATTGGTTTATGATCCTAGTCAAAGGCTTATGTTCATAGCCAAAGGCTTATGTTCATAGTCAAAGGCTTATGGTTTCAAAGGCCACAGTTCCATAGTCATAATCTTAAGCATTGGCAATTTAGTCACAATGTGTTCTAGGCCATAATCAAGAATCAGATCCAAAGTCATAAACAAGCACAGATTCAATGAAATGATAAGGCATATTTCTTATATTCTTTTAATTTCATGTCACAAATAGAAAAGGCGTTCAAATCTAAAAATTAACCGACTTACATTGATTGGATCTAGAGAAGAATAGAAAGATAGCGTTGCTTGAAGTCGTTGAATCTTTACTTGAATCCCAACTTGTTTTGAATCTTCTCTTGAAAGACTTGAGCAGGATATCCTCATCTTGATTTATATTTTATTTTAATCTATTTATTTAGATTTAGAGGAAGAAGAAGAAGCCATGTCCATCAAGAATTTGTGCAGCATAAGGTTAGAGAAGAATGGTGCAAAGAGAAGGAGACTAGGGGCTGTTTATATAGGATTGCAAGTTAATTTGAGCCGTCGATGAAGCCAAGGTTAATCAAAGCCATCCGTTCTAAAGAGAAGCCAATTATGTTCACAATTTCTTTCTTAATGTACATTATTAACATTTATTATTAAATTTGTATGCACATTAGATACATCCCCCCTTTACACATTTATTATTAAATTTGTATACATATTAGATACACCTCCCCTTTACACATTTATTATTAAATTTGTATGCACATTAGATACATCTCCCCTTTACACATTTATTATTAAATTTGTATGCACATTAGATACATCTCCCCTTTACACATTTATTATTAAATTTGTATGCACATTAGATACATCTCCCCTTTACACATTTATTATTATTAAAATAGTAACTTTAGTGTTAACAGAAATACGGGGTGTTACATTCTCCCCTCCTTAAAGGATTTCATCCCCGAAATCTTCAAGTCAAGAAGAATGTAAATCCTACCATCCAATCATCCATCTACTCAACCATCAAACACGGGCATCCATAGTCCTTAAAGACTTCTAATGCTTGTATGTTCATATGCATAGTGTGTGTACATGTCTTTATCTAATGCAAAACCAGGCAGTCTACTGATTCAGTTGACCTCCTTAATGCAAATCATGTCAGTGCCATGCGTCCAATATGTATGCAAATCCTAATGATACATATTATTTTTATATGAGTGCACAATCATTCACTCAAATGCGACATCCATATGATAACAAATTAAGTTCAATTCATAAACAAATACATATATGTAAATGAAATATGAAGGCGTCTGAGCTAATCTAGTGACTAATACATGTGTATATGCATTCACGAGCAACCACTAGCAACCATTCGCAACCATCAACCATAACATGTTTCAAATACATGTTTACATCCAAAAGGGTTTCTGCCTAAGGATCGATGATACGTCCTAGAGGATATACCTTAAAAGCTAGAAATTAGTATGCATAGAATTCCTAAAAAAAGGAATCAAGGATGTACCCTTAAGAAAAAGGGTATGAGGCGCGTATGCCTTATCTTCAATCTCCCGTATCACGTCTTCTTGAGCTTTACTCAACTGTACCTTACAGATTCAACTTCATGATTGCGAAGTTTCTTGACCTCCATTTCCAAAATAAACAAATGTCAACCATGATACTGAGTGTATATACTAGGATGATAAGAGGTCTCTCCTCTTAGCTTATCCATCATGCCATAACTATGAGGGTCAAAAGGCACTACGTACTTTTTACCTCTCTTAAGGTTAGTCCTTCTCTATATAGAGCGCCTGCAACAACTATTCATCTCTCAAGCAAACCATCCTAGTCAAACTCGACATCCCTCAAGTACAAGCCCCAAAGGCCTAAACCAATATCAGACAAGCACCCAAGGAATGTCTCCTCCGAATTTGGACGATCTACGTGAGATGATCTAAGCAAAAACAACCAAACATTTGAGCACTAGTTGGGATCTTTTACTATACAAGTACTAATGTGTAGAGACTCAACTATGGAAGCAAATATGAACAAATGCGAAGTGCTAAAACCAAAAGAAAGAGTACAAACAGAAAAGCTAGACTCTTCCAACAGAACTTTACTACCTTTCTCCTAGGTACGCTTAGTGGTGAAAGCATGTACTTGCCCTTCTGAAAATCTTATCCTTTGTTCTTAACTATATGCCCTATTCTGCCATAGCAAAGATACTTCCTCTTGTCTTAGGTTTTATAATCCCTTCCTCCTTCGTGAGCCAAGTCTACATCCATGAATTCCTCATCCTTGGGTTGTGCTCCTTAGCCAAACTCCTCATCCTCTTTCGTGTGTAATCATGTTGACAAATCTCTCGAAAGCTGCCTCCATCGTACAGAAAACCCTACTAAGCTTGAAAGAAAACTAACCGCAGGTGAAACTACTACGGTTATAGATGGAAGTCGGGAACTACTTCGCCCTTCGATGAGGTTACCTCCCAGAAAGCCAGGAGCCCCAGAGACTCAAGAAAGAACGGGACAAGAATTCAAACAGAGAATCAGAAGATAGTGCGTATGGCTTTTGGCGAATATGCCTTCAAAACAAAACTTTTCTTTTGAAAATGCTTCTTTTAAAACTGTTTGAAAATAATATTTTTTTTCAAATCTTTTATCTGATCCGGTAACCTTTAGCTCTGATACCACGTGTAACACCCCACATCCTTTAGTGTCACTCACAAAGGGAATGCACTAAGTTCTGTGGAGCATTTAGGGTAAAAGATGCAGATAAATTACAAGACAGACAAAATTAAAACAGCGGAAAATAAAACTTTACTTTATTGATAAAATAGTTTGTACAACAATTGTTTTCCACTATCAAAGTATCATCTGTCTTACAAAATAAAGAAGCATAAAATAACATTTATATTCCCCAATGTAGCATAAGCCAGCCATAGCAGCATAAAAATAGAGTCCAAAGCACTTTGTCAAAGAATCTTCGAGCTTGGGAAGAGTGACGGTCCAATCTAACCTGAGCTATACTATTCCCTCCTTAACTACCTGGGGGGGAAACGGAAGAAAAGAAGACGAAAGAAAACTGGGTCAGACATAAAGTCTGGTAATTTCAGTTACTTCTAGCATGTGAACAAGGAAAAACAAAACGACATGAATTAACTGAATACAAGACAATACCATGATGATAGGACCAACAAGATAGGATAAGATTAACACAAGATATGCTAAGACAAGATAAACTGGATATGCTTTAATACTTTTTCCGCTTCGCTATTAACCTGTCATTATGATTTCTATGTCTCTGCACCACCTATCTAGTATCCCAACTAGTAATCTGTCTAAAATGATAACGCGATCCCAATCCCAGTAATTATGGTTGCCTTTAGGCGTACATTTATTATTTATTACCTAGATCTAATCTAGGGTTTTATATCAAAGTGCTTCCTAGATTCCACTCGGGTTTACGCGGCTTATCTAACGCTTCACAGATTCAGGGTTTATGCCACCTAGGTCTAACTAGGGATTACGCTACCTGTCGAACGATGCCCCTAGTCTAGGACGCACTACTTAGAGTGGTATAAGTTCCTAGACTTTCCCAACGTATGTGTCGCGAATCGTTTATCGCTGTCTAGATGCACATGTCCTGAAATGTGCGACCCGAGTCCCGTGGAAGGGCTATTCTAGAAACACGGGACTCGGTCGGGAGCTTTCAGATATCTGCAGATGCAGATTCTAAGGTCTGTTTTTCTAGTGGCTATGGTCCCACCTGACCCCTCCCTCAACTAGTGAAAGGCCACCCTTGAAAAATTGAGAACTATATGCATGCCCCCTATGCCCCACTGTCTTATAGCCATCCTCACCCATAACTAGATAGCAAGTATATGGTCTTTTGGAGTTCTCCGCCTTTCCGCTTTACGTATCTCGACTGACTCAAGATGGTAGGTAGACGACGAGTTGCTATCACAGGGCTACTGGTCTCGCCGAATCATGCTGGTCCACCCTAGTCTTTAGGTTGCCTTAAATTGCAACCAAGGCATACCATTGGTTCTCCTAACGCAGACCTTAACCTCTGTGAGCCCAGGAGGATCATCTGCAGCCTCACAGAGGGATACCAAGAGTACCCTCACGTCCCCTCGAAACCTCGGGCTTCGTAACCCAATTCGTTGGAGCCTTCTTTAAGATCAGATGGACGTTCGCTCCTCCTCGTGTTATACTAAGAATTACTACTTAGTTTTCCTAACTAAGGTTTACCACTTAGTTTCCTGAATCATCGTTTTCTTAACTAAGGTTTACCACTTAGTCCTTTTAACTAAGTTTTACTACTTAGTTCTCTTTCTCGTCAAGTTGGATTGGTTAAGTGTCATTAGTCGATACAAGTTAACTTAACCTATTCATTTGTCATGTTAAACTGGTTAAGTGTTACCAGTAATTCACGTTGACTTAACCCTACCAGCATCAAGTTATATTGGTTAAGTATTTACTTAACCCTACCCATTCATCTTGTATTGGTTAAGTGTTCCTTTTTAACTTAACCTTTCCTATCTGTTTTAACTAACATGTTATAACGGTTAAGTGTTCCCTTAGTTAACTTAACCCTAACATTGATTTGATTAACTTGTTCTAATGGTTAAGTATTGTCCCTTCATGTTTTTAACTTAACCCTATTCATTTATCACACTTTGATATTTAAGTGTTCAAGCTTCTTTAACCCTACGGTCTAGTCCAGCTAACAAATTAAATTGGCTAAGTGTATTAAATTTACTTAACCCCAACCTTTAGTCTAGTTAGCATGTTAAATTGGCTAAGTGTATTAACTTTACTTATCCCCAACCTCTAGTCTAGTTAACATGTTAAATTGGCTAAGTGTATTGAATTTACTTAACCCCCACTTTCTAGTCTGGTTAACATATTAAATTGGCTAAGTGTTTTTCTTAGTTACTTAACCCCTACAAATCTTATCTTGTTGCCATGTTAAGTTGGTTAAGTGTTCTAGTTAACTTAACCCTATCGTTCTAACTTAACTGTGTTAAGTTGGTTAAGTGTTCCTATGGACTTAACCCTCCCATTCTAGCTTAACTGTGTTAAGTTGGTTAAGTGTTCTTATGGACTTAACCCTCCCATTCTAGCTTAACTTTAATTGTCTTATTAAAGCACCAGCCACTCACATTAGACAGGTATTGTTGTGGCTGCCGGTATGCCGGTTGGTTCCGGGCAGTCTTACGCCACAACTCAGTCTAACCTCGGGCCTTTATCGGGCTTAATGCCTTAACCTCCCACATTGGATAGGTATTGTTGTGATCACTGGACAGCCGGGCGGGTCCGGGCAGGTTTACATCACAACTCAATCCAACCTCGGGTTAAGCATGTTCGTATTGTCTAAATTTACTTTTCTCATTTAGGATAAATTCTATAAGTAAATTTTCCCTAATTTACTTATTCCATTATTACTCTTTTAATGTACATTGTCAACATTTATTATTATGGCCCATTTTCCCTATATATCATATTTATAGTTTTTGGTATGTAAATTATACCAAATTAAGTGTCACTAACCATGATTATTCTAAACATGACAATTACTCACAATTATGACTAAATTCAAAATTTGTGCTAATATACTTATTATGCCAAAATAACTTTAATTGACCCAATTCTGATTTAACATCCTAATCTACAGTTTATGGCAAGACTAGAATTATTATTCTAGTTTACCGTTTACGCTTAAAACTTAGCTTACTTGCCAATACTAAATTTAATATGTCAAATTACATATTCCATAATTCATGTCAAATTTTCAAATTTGTGTTCTAATAAACATGCCATAATACATGTTCTAAATTATGTCAATCATAATTATGTTAATGTTCCACATTATGCCAATTTCCAAGTTTACAACCATGTTTAAGTCAAATTTATGATTTGCCCAAATCGTATTCCCATCGTTCGTGTAATCGTGATTTCATCCTAGATTATAGATAAATCTAGATTCGTGGATAAAAAGGGAATGAACCAAAATGCCATGAAAAGATAGACATAATGACTGGCAGAGGATGATAATTCACTAATCACAGATCTAACAAATTACACTGAATAAATTGATTAAAGCATCGAAGTCCTACAGATCTGATAATATTATGACATAAAAAGGGTTAAACAAATAACATAAGTTCAAGTATATGGGTAGATCTAACTTAATAGATAAATTCCCATAATCAAGATCCAAGGATAATTAAGAATAAACTGAATTGATAATCAAGTTTATATCCAATCTCACAGTCATAATCCTAGGCAATAATATCATGTTCATGAATCATAGGTAATTATCCACTATTGTCCTTGTCATAGTCATAGGCATTGGTTTATGCTCCTAGTCAAAGGCTTATGTTCATAGTCAAAGGCTTATGGTTTCAAAGGCCACAGTTCCATAGTCATAATCTTAAGCATTGGCAATTTAGTCACAATGTGTTCTAGGCCATAATCAAGAATCAGATCCAAAGTCATAAACAAGCACAGATTTAATGAAATGATAAGGCATATTTCTTATATTCTTTTAATTTCATGTCACAAATAGAAAAGGCGTTCAAATCTAAAAAGTAACCGACTTACATTGATTGGATCTAGAAAAGAATAGATAGATAGCGTTGCTTGAAGTCGTTGAATCTTTACTTGAATCCCAACTTGTTTTGAATCTTCTCTTGAAAGACTTGAGCAGGATATCCTCGTCTTGATTTATATTTTATTTTAATCTATTTATTTAGATTCAGAGGAAGAAGAAGAAGCCATGTCCATCAAGAATTTGTGCAGCATAAGGTTAGAGAAGAATGGTGCAAAGAGAAGGAGACTAGGGGCTTTTTATATAGGATTGCAAGTTAGTTTGAGTCGTCGATGAAGCCAAGGTTAATCAAAGCCATCCGTTCTAAAGAGAAGCCAATTATGTTCACAATTACTTTCTTAATGTACTTTGTTAACATTTATTATTAAATTTGTATGCACATTAGATACATCCTCCTTTACACATTTATTATTAAATTTGTATGCATATTAGATACACCTCCCCTTTACACATTTATTATTAATTATGTATGCATATTAGATACATCTCCCCTTTACACATTTATTATTAAATTTGTATGCACATTAGATACATCTCCCCTTTACACATTTATTATTAAATTAGTAACTTTAGTGTTAACAGAAATACGGGGTATTACAAGAACAAGATGATCCCAACTAGAAAAGGATGGTAGACTTAGGTGTGCTTCTAGTTATAGGTCTTACCCCCAACAAGAATAACAGGTAGCCCAACAGGAATGACAGGTGTTACCGCCAACAATAATAATAGGCTCCAAACAAGCAAGACTAGATGTACCCTAATTACTACCCCTAATCGATTGGCTCCCTACCTCGTAGATACCTGTGCCGACCCCATAGTAGGATGTATCACTTCCTAAAGTGGCAACCCCATTAATTTCAAGATGCACAGTTATATCTACTGATGTCACAGCGTCTTATCTTCCCTAGCAAGCAGACCCATGCACGCACATGAATCCGATGGAACGCGCCGTCAACACCCTCACTCAAGTGACCTCTTATAATCAGCTTAATAAGCGTAACCCGGCCCCGACCTTGTTCGGAGTACTTGTTTGATACCAAGATGTGTTACTGACTGAAACGGGCCCCACACAACAGATTATACAAGCTTCCCTCCTAGGCTTGCATTCTCACTACTAAGATTTTAACAGGTTATACATAACAGTTTAACAAGGTTGCGTCACCCCCACATGTAAAACAGGTTAAATTTGTCGGGTATATATATATATCCCGTCCCCATAGATTTTACAAGATTAATTTAACCCATACTGATTTAATCAAGTTTTCTTAACCCCTAATCAGTTTAACAGGTTCATGTAACCCCTCACAGATTTAAACAGGTTCAGCATTACAGTTTAACAAGTTATCCATTTATGGCTTATTAATGGACTAGTCCTCTCACATTAAGTTTACTACTTGTGGATGCTGGATATTCCGGGTCGTTCCGGGCAGACTTCTACCACAAGTCGGACTTAACCTCGTGTCTTAGTACCGTTACATGTACAATTATGCACTCGACCCCTCACATTAGATTAACCACTTGTGGACACTGGATTTGTCGGGCGGTTCCGGGCAGACTTCTACCACAAGTGTAATCTAACCTAGTATCTAAATGCGGTTACAGTTTCTAATTACTGTAAATCTAGGCATGTTCATTATTAACCAATTTTCACGTTTATCCGATATTATGCCCACATCCTAGTTTGATTAACAATAAAAGTTATGCCCCAAATTAAAGTTTTAGATCAAGGTATAAATTATGCTCAAATCCCAATCATGTTTTTATATAAGTTATGCCCCAAATTAAAATTCCCCACCATTCTCAATTTCGTGTGCTTGCATATTTCAACGGTAGGCCTAGGCTCGAAGGTAGCCCGACTATAAAAATAAAAAGGGAAAGAGGGAGAGAAGAGAACAAGAATAGGCATAATAACAAGAAATGCATCTGATGACAGAAGTAAGCATACTAACATAATAGGCATATTGTGATATGATTAGGCATACTAACAGAATGAGCATAATAAAGATAGGCATGCAAGAACTAAATAGAGGATCAGGTGTACAAGTATTGGTAGATCTATTTAATTATGATTCAGGTTACTAACGGTCACAGGTTTAGATCCAACTTATAAACATGTCAAGATTACTATTAATTTTTTATATCTAAAAATAGCATGAACTCACTGTGGCTGGATCTAAAGAACAGAGAATTGATTATTGGTGTTGTAGTAGAGATTCTTGAATATGTATAACTCGTTGTTGCAGAAGAATAAGCGACTTTAATCTGAGTTGGGGTAGCAACTCGTTGTCTTCATTATGTTTGGTGAATAAAATAATGAGAATGAGGTACTATTTATAGCCTAAGGTAATCTTGCCCAGAAATGTGTCCAGGTGCATAAGGGTTAATCTTCCCAGATCTTGGTGGGGTCGACCCCGGGGTCGACACCCCCATGGAGGGGTAGACCCATGGGTTGACACCTATAAGGGATGGGGTCGACCCTAACAGGCCGATTTGCCTCCCTTTTCTGCTTCGCGATTTTGATTTCTGGATTTGTTATATATATATATATGTGTGTGTGTGTGTGTGTGTGTGCGCGCTTATACGTATACAAACTTCAAAACTTAATATCTTCTTTATATGATGTCCGTTTTACACAAACTTGGGGTCTATCTTAAGAAGAATTCCAAGATGAACGCAATGGCGCAGTCCGTTTTACCTAATTCCTAACATTTAATTAAGTATTCCTTATTTTATCATTATAGTGTTCTTTAAAATTACGGGTGTTACACATTGTATATCCATTTGCACCCAATAGCACGGTTTCCTTTAGGAAGTGGAACCAAAATCCAAGTTGGGTTCTTCATCAATGGTTGCATCTCTTCCTCCATGGCACAAATACACTTCAAGCTATCACTCAAACCCATGACATCATCAAGGTCCATCGGTTCATCTTGGACTACATGAAGAGCATAGTCCAAATTCTCACAAAAGATAAGATAGTTCCAATCACTATATCTGTTGAGTGACCTTGTACCACGACGACCACTCGAGTAGTAACACAATCACCCGGTCTTCCTTCAGCTCCACCTTAATCTGAATCTTCTTTAGAATCGTTCACATCACTAACACTACTAGAGGAACCATGTGGACTATGTGAAGTACCATCAACCGCATTCACCTTAGAAGCACCCCCAACTACTCTACTATCTCTAGGCTTGAAAGTGGGAATAATTTCCATCTCCTTTGATTCACCATGAACCAAAACTTGAACATCCAATGAGCCTTCATTCTCATTGAACATAGCTAACTCATAAAAAGTAATGTGACAAGAATTTACAACCTTCTTCGTTTCCAGATTCCAAATCCGATAGCCTTTTATTCCATCCATATAGCCAAGAAAAATCCTCTTATAAGATCTAGACGCAAGCTTATCATTCCCAGATCATGTGCATAAACTGAACTACCAAATACACGAATATAACTCAAGTCAATGCTCTTTCCCTTCCATTCTTCCTTCGAAATTTTGTAATAAATAGCCGAGCACGGAATTATATTAATAATATGCACTGCAGTTGACAAAGCTTTGGTCCAAAATCCCATATACAAACTCGGTGTCAATCTTAAGCATCGATCTTTCTCCAGTAGAGTTCGGTTCATTCTTTCTGCTTCTCCATTAGATTGCAAATCCCCACGTGTAATAAAATGCCTCTGAATACCATGATGCTTGCGAAATTTCAGATAATCTCCATAAATGTACTTCCCGCCATTGTGGGACCTAAGAACCTTCAAAGTCTTTCCACTCTCATTCTCACACTGACTTTCCCCTCCTTTTTTCGTAACAATAAAAATTCCTATAGGGTAAGAAAGGCCTAGTTATATGACTAGGACAATATACAAAAGCTTCAATAAATCCAAACAACTTTTCAATCTCTATTCCGGATAAATCACTATGCCATACAGGTATACCACCGGGCATAGGATAGCTTTCATAATGTATAGATAGAGGGAGTTTACAAGAGCCTTCCATTCTTTACACCTTGTAAATGCCTCCGACTTAGCCTTCATTACATACACCCAAACTTTCTGAGAAAAATCATCAATAAAAGAAATGTAATATCTTGCTCCTTCCAAGGAAGCAATAGGTATTTCTCCCCCAAACACCCATGTGCACATACTCAAGAATCCGTCTTGAATCATGTCTCCATTCACCGAATGACACTCTAGTTTTCTTCCCTATGACACATCCCTTGTAAAACTCCATCTTGTTGAAACTTTCTCCATCGATCATCTCCCTTCTACGAAGAATATCCAAACTCTTCTCTTAGACATGACCCAATCTCAAATGCCATAACTATGTCGCATCTAAGCCACGAGAACTGTCAAGACCGACACAAGTTTCACTTTCTACAGTCACTCCTTGAAGCAGATAAACACCATGAGTCCTAGCACCCTTCATAACCACAAGCGCACCCTTCGAAACCCTCAAACTATCAATCTCAATAGTGATCTTGCATCCTAACGAATCCAGCTGTCCCAAAGAGATAAGTTGCTTTTGTAGTCCCAAAACATAGTGCATATTAACATCTGAATTTGTACGGCACCAATTCCCTTCGACTTACATATAGCATCATTCCCCATAACAATTGAATTCCTTCTTCATCAGCATAAGAAGAAAAACAATTCCTATTTGGCATCATGTGACATGAGGCTCCCGAATCAAGCACCCACTCGTTGTGATGCTACAGCCGATAAAACATCCATTTCTCCCTCACCAACACTTATCTCCACCGCAACCTATGAAGATGCTACTTCCTCCTTCCTCTTCTCCTTGTCAATACACTCATTCTTCCAATGACCAGGTTTCTTACAATTGAAGCACTTGTTATTTCTTTCTTTCGATTTTCCTCTCCAACTGGGCTTTCTAGACTTAGAGTGTGCCAGGTTTCCCTTCTTCTCATATTTCTCTTTTTCCACAAACAAATCGTGGCCATTGCTTGCACCACTACTTCCATCACTCAACTCCTTCATCTGATCTCGCAATTCATCACTAAGAAGACCCGTCTTGATATCATTAAGAGTCAATGTATCCCACCAAAGATCAAAATATTTGATAAATCCATATAATGGTTAGGCAAAGAACATAACAATATGATCGCCTTCTGCTCTTCCTTAACCTTCAAATATACCGCCTTCATCTTCATTAGCAAATCATCAAACAAATTTAAGTGTGCCTTTAGTGAAATTCTTTCCTTCAACTAGTAGGTAAAGAAAGTTTGCAATATGATCAATCGATTTGTGAGTGACTTCTTCATATACAACTTCTTTAACTTCTCCCAAACACACTTAGCAGTAGTCTCACCACTAATATCGGAGATAACATTCTCCTTTATAGCAAGTTGAAGTGTAGTGAATGTCCATTCTCCCCTTTCCTCTCTATCCACATCTGAGATGTGTGTCGGCAATAAATGTGTATCAAACACTGGCCGATGTACCCGATTCCGCCTAAGAACCACTTTCATCTTCAATTGCCATTTTCCAAAATCATTGTCACCATTCCACTTGTCAATAACCAATTGTGACCCAGAAGCTGCATACGAACCACGTACGTAAGGGAGCTACACCGCTTGCACCAACTGTTGTGGCACTAATTGAATCTGATTCCAACATTTCTACAACTATCTACCAACACCAAAGCTCCGATACCAAATGTTGTGGAGGATTTCAAGTCAAGACGCTCAAATCAAACCCCCAAACATAGCGGAAGGCGGGATAGTGGTAAACGTGCAGAAACAACCAATCAGTATCTCAAAACAATCTCAACTTGATCCAATAACCAATTACAATCATCAAACAAAAGAAATAATAAAACAATAATGAAAAATAATTCACACAGGGATTTATAGTGATTCCACTAATGTCTTGTTAGTGTACATCCACTCTGAGAGATAGTCTTTGTTAATATCGATAGAAGAGTACAAAAGATTGATTACAACGATCAAATTCACCAAAAAAAATTGATTTTGTGGAGATGAGAATTGAAGAAGATTAGGACTGCCAAAACCATATTTAGAATAAACCAAGGTCAGTCTCTTGATTGATCCCTTTTTTGGTACAACCCTTTGAATCTGAGGATAACTTATATCGGGAGAGACAAATATTTGGCAATTTCCCCTTGAACCTTCACAAATCAGCTTGCCAAGTCCATAGCTCCAAATAGCACATAAGCTGCCTCAAACGTCTGTCTGATATGGTCAGACATCTGTCCCGAGGCTTAGGAAAAATTTCCTGCATAGATGAGACATCTGTCCCCCTTCACTACTTTAGCATAGACGTTTGTCCATAATGACAGAAGTTTGTCGCAGTTCTCGAGAAACTTTTTCTGTTCCAGCTCAGACCGTCTATCATAATATGACAGACGTCTGTCGCCCTTCCAACTGAAACACATGCACCTTTTCTCCCCTAGCTTCTTTCTACGAGCTCCAATTTGTGAATCGTCTTCTCCTTTTACGAAGCTACTTCCGACCACTTCAATTCTAGCCTATATAGTGTCATAAAATTTAACAAATGAAAGCCCTACTTTTACATTTCCTTATCACGACTGCCGACCCTACATGTCGAAGGCCACTAGGTTGAAAAAATTAGAGACCAATCCCATGCGTGTTTTATACGGATAGGTTCTTGATTTTTAGATGAGAGAGGTTTGTGGAATTTGATTAGGGACGAACCGGCCATTAGAATCAAAGTTTGTTGAAGCTTATTATCAAAAAAGTAGGGTTCTCTCTTTTTATTCGAGAGGAAACAAGATTTTAGAAAGAAAAGGGAGGGATTAGGGAAGAACTATCGTTTATTGGTTTGTTTCTTTACAGTAGAGAAGATTGCATGGATTAAAGAAGGAGAAGAGAAGAGGGGTTTACAGGTGTAATAAGATATCTGACATTTCAACACGTTCTTGTATAGTAGTTTTTTCATTCATTTTTTTATATATTTGTTATTCGATACGTGCATTTCATACATTCACCATTTTACATTTCGTTGGCGTTTCAGTCTCGGACGATCATACATAAAGTCCGATTATGATCAAACTCGACATCGTACAATAATTTACAATTTCGAATATGATGAAAATGATTCCCTTGACTGTTAAGTGATATTCCATATTAAAATATTATTTTGATAATACAATTCAATTATTGATTCAAATCCAATTATTTATTATCGTCTATAAATGTGCAAAAATGAATTAGAATCGGTATTAATTAAATAATAGAGTAAATTGTGATTACTGAATCAGTTTTACATTAATATTTCATCGTCAATTCGCATTTCAAGTTATATTTCATTTAACTATATCTATTTAAAACGTTTGAATCTTCGAATCATTACATTCTCCCCACTCAAAACTTTGTCCTTAAAAAGGAATGACGTAAAGAATCATACATAAGTATATTTTATATAAAATACCAACTTATAAAACCCATACGAAATTTCAATCTTATTATAAAAATATAATTTATGGAAATTTTTAAAGGCTAAAAAATTTTGCAACATCTGAAATTATGGAAAATTTCGACAGCGTCTCCATTATACGGCTTGATATGTATTTTTTTACAATAAAATGTATATTAGTATACTTCTCATCCACACAATGTGGCATCCCTATACCCTGGGGAAACAATATATATAAACCCAAATGTGATATGTAGTCTGAGAAACTAACCTTTATTAGCGTTATAAGCAAGTTAGCTTATATTTTGACAAAACAGCGCAAAGGCGAGCTCCACACGCCACTACAACCTACTAGAACACTCAATAAATAAATGATAATCGTGCAAATATAGCATAAACGATATATAACATAGCAAACACGGCATGGCAATGACAACAAAATGCATGGAACCAAACAATGTATAAAATCAAATGTTTACATACAAATACTTTTTCTCTTTATTCACATTCAGCTTATGTGTCATTCAAGCTATATAAATTCAATTTACTTCGATTTACAAACTATTCACTAACTTTTGATTCATTTTCAAATCATTCACTTTTAATTTACTTACTTTGATTTAAATTTTAAATGCATATTTCCATTTTTTTTAAGTTTACACAATCTAAACATTCCATTAAATTTCCATATATATTTAATTGGCTTATTTTCAATTATTCATATTTGTTATTTTCACATTCATTCTTATTTTCATTTAAACCCATTTCTCTTTTGGTTAATAAGTTTATAATTTTATTAACTGGTTTTATTTTATTCATTCCAGTTTGATTCATTTTCATTTTACTGCCATTTATTTCAATCCATATTCTTGTTCATTTTACTTAACTCATACATTTTTACTAACTCAATTCATTTTTTATTTATTTCATTTAATTTTCATGAGCAAACTTTGAATTCCAAATTCATTTTGCTTTTTTTTAACTCAAATTTAATTCCAAAGTTATTAATGGAACATTTCATTTGTAGTTTTTGTGTTCATTTAATTTTAAAGTCTCGTTTCTTTTATTACAACCTAATTCAAGTTAATCATTATTTTAAAAGATGTAATTTACAATTTAAAATTTTCTTTGAAAATTTGTATTATATTTTCAATTAAATGTAGTTATAACTTTATTTATAATCCATTTACTTCTTTTATGTTCACATTTATTAAACCCTTTAGTATCTTCATTTATTATTTTAAAATTCTCATAAAACATCTTCCAATATTATTTCCAAAATATTTTAAGTATTTCAACGTCTCAACTGGAATTATATATTTATCTCACTTTCGAAGCCTAAAAATGAACGTTGATGATGTTGTGATCGTCCCCGAAATTATCTTCAAGTGATCAGAGTGTGATTCTGTATCTGTCTAGTACATATAGGATTTAGTACATACGTTAGCTAGGAGTATGTTCAAAATCTTTACGTACTCGAGGGTCAAATCTTGACGTCAAATAAAATAATTTAAACTCTTATTTTTAAAACAATACATATACTAATTTCCAAATATATATTTTTGACAAAATAATATATTTCAAAACCTTTCTTATTATAAGATTTCAAATAGGGAAATTATATTTCTCCCCCACTTATTTATTTTGTTATATTTTGATTCCATTCATTAATTTAAATATACTAACTTAAAATTTATTTTGGAAACCATTTAAACTAATATTCCCGCAACATGTATATTATATATGATTTCTTAACATAATTAATATTTCGGTATATTACAGTCTTTAATTTTTTTAATCCATTCTGATAATTCATATTTTAAATCATTTTAAAGCTTTTACACTCAAATTTACCTCTAATAAGTCTAAAATTTGAATAAGCATTGAATACACAAATTAGGTCCATTTTTTTAAATCCTAATAAGTTAAATTCAAATCACTCTTAGATTTCATTCTTAATTTTACCTTAGTTTAAATTATCAAATAACCACATTCACTTTAAAAGAATACTAATCATTTTTATTAACGTGGAGAACATGACTTAAAACTAGATGTTTGCTTAAGTTATAATTAAGAATATATTTAATTAAGTTTCCATTTGTATACACATCACATACAAATTCAGTTTACATTTAGTTCAATCTTATTAACCTAGATTCATAACTAATAATCTAACTATAGTGAACCATAATCGGTTTATTAGCTTTAAGTCATATTTATAAAAATTGATATAAATCCTTTTCACTTCATTAGTTTAATTCATGTATATCTCAAATCATTATTCATTTGCGACTTTATAATTATTCCATCTAAAATCAAACTTGTATTCCAGTTATATTGGTACAAAATAAAATTTATATTCCTTACCTATTTAACGAAGAATTTCAATATTTCAAAATATGGCTTATGGGATATAATTGATGTTAATATTATATCTATTTCACTTACTATAAAGCTATTTCTTTACAAATTATTATTTTACAGATCTTGTCTATCTTCTTTTTCTTAATATAACCTCTTTTTAGTTCTAAATCCTAAAATCTTTTACAAATATATTGAAATTTATTTATTAATGTTACAATTTCATTTAAGGTCAATTTTATTCAGTGGAGATTTCAAAATGCATGTTTTTAATTTTAATAATTGATAAGCTTGGTAATTGGTACTTTTTTAATTTATATTAAGATTCCTTCAATTAACCTTATAACTCAAGAGTGGATTTAGAACAAGCTGGAAATTTGAAATTAAGGACAACCTAATGAAAAGAAATCTATTAAGAAGAATGAACTCAATGGAGTAGGAACTTCGAAAAAGATTCAAAATTTTAAAACAAGTTATATTTTTGATGATTTCGCTCATTCTAAGTTATTACTACCTAATATTAACTGAGATTGAACCCCATAAACTTAGGTTTTTATCAAACCAAATCTCTGAATAACACAATAACTATCTTTCCTCATGTGGCTACCGACGGTACCCTAGCTTCTAGTTTTACAGTCGGCCTCTCGACCTTACTACCAACCCCAACTTGGACGTACCAGGGTAAGAGTCAATGGTTTGCAACTGATCACAAGGGCAGAACCCCTATCATGTCTGTTATGGTTGGCGGTGAGGTCGGCCACAAAATTAGGTGTTAGGGTACAGTTGGTGGCCACGTGAGGAAAGACACTGCTTATGTTGTTACAAGTTGGTATTGGAGCTTTGGTTTGATAAAAAAAACTTAGCTTATTTGGTTTAATAAGAACCAACTCACTGAATCATAGACATAGAATAAATACAACATCTCATAATGAAATAAATTTATACAATTATCAGAGTTTACATGAATAAATACAATGGAAATTTTATACATTTAGTTTTCTAGTACATATGGGATTTATGAAAATAGAAACTAAATAGACGAGTCTTCAGAAAATCTCAAGCTCTAAAGAATGAGATGTCAAAGCTGTAGTACTCAGTCTGACCCGAGCATTATGCAAAAACAAAAAACACTCGAGTCAGAAATAACATTCTCATATGAGTGAATCAACTCAAGTCAAATGTCCAGTGAAATGCGTCAATAACTTAGATGGTGTTTTGGATTTCCATCCTCTAACGATATGGAATTAGAGATATATAATATAATATGCTATTATAATATTGCACATGGTAAATATACTATGGAAAATAATATTTGCGGGATTACCATATTATCCTTACACCATTTATACACTGGTGTATAGTTTATATATAATGAACCAGTACGTCGGTAATGAAGGAACCGGGTCATCCCGTAGCGGAAGAAATGGGTGAATTTCAAAAAATTACACATTTTAGATCTTCAATTGGGCCTATGAAACCTAAATGTATTTTGATCTTTTCTAAATTTTCTTTGAAAGAAAAATAATATTTTATTTTATTCGGATAAATTCAATTTCAATTGAATCAAATACTATTCGTTAGTAGAAAGTTGTTGATTACAAATGAGCAACCTAACGGACCGGGGGAAACTTAAAGCAGGGAATTCATTGCTTCGACATACACTTAAGTCCATGTAGAAGCAATGAATTCCCTCCACTAAGTTTCCCTCGGTCCGTTAGGTTGCTCATTTGTAATCGACAACTTTCTACTAACGAATAGCATTTGATTCAATTTGAATTGATTTGGGAGTTTATAAATTGATTTATAGATCTATTTTTACTAAATAAGAGAGAAATGGTGGCAACAAGCATTAAGAAAGAATATGTTTACAGAACCTAATTTATAGTTTTGTAAGAGAAAAAATTATGTAGATTAGGTTTACACATTCTCACTTAATTTGAACTATACATTTTTGACCTCTTTACATATGTTTTAGCCACCTCTAAATCCTTTCCTAAACCAAAATTTTACAGCTCAATGATCGGAGTTAAACCCATTTAAGCCGAAGCCAAAATACTACGCAATTAAATCGAATTTAATCTCTTATCGATATCATATGTAAATCGATATACTTATAACTATTATAAATATGTATACAACATTATTTGTTTCTCAAATCATATTAAGTTTGATAATCAACTTTTAATAAAAATTAATTAGTTTATAACAATTACAAACTAATTAAATTGTTAGGTCTTAAGAGAATTCATCAGTTCAACTGTGTAATTCTTGGATACAAATTTGTTGACAATTAAGATCAAATTATTTGAATATTAACATTCATATGTCACTTGGTAGATGGTGTGAAATTATGGTCAAATTTATCGCTTACTCGACCTTGGTAAAATCTCATTTTTATTTATTAAGCGCTACTCATTTATGATATGTATATACATCAATTCTCCTCATAAACTGCATCACTTTGGGCTTATGAAATTTTGCAGTGGTCAAAATTCCAATATCATCCATGTACAAATTTGTAGTCCTACTATAAAGTCATTGGTTTAATAATAACAATTAACATTAATCAAAATGCTCTGGCTAAAGACTTTGAATTTGAGTTGACTTTGGTTGACCGTGATACTAAATTCATATAGTTGAGGAGATGAATCTTTATTGAATAGTGCATCACTTCCAATAATTTCTCTCGATCCAACTATAGTGTAACAACCCAAGAATTCAGAACCAATTTAAAAACTATTTTTAAGGTAATTTTATCAGAAATTGTGTAAGAATTTAAAAATTCGATTTTTTAAATTAGAATATAGCCCTTAAAAATAGCCATTTTGCAAACGACCTCCGTTTTCGATGAAACCACTTTTGTTGGATCTGGAATGTAAAATTATTGTTGGGTCTAAAATTCCATAATTTTTGGAATCAATATGTGAGCGTGGTAAATTAAAACGTGTTTGGTAAATTCAGTTGAATTAGATCGACCAGTAAAAAGGCCATTTTTCAAACGATCTCCAAATTCGACAAAATTAGTTTTGTTAAGACCGTATCATCAAAACATAGCTAGATTTATTTTTCGGTAATTTTTGGAGTCATTGTGTGGCCCTGGTAAATTAAAGGGCTAAATTAAAATGTACATTCAAAATTCAATATTGAATGCTATATTTTAATTTTGAGAAAAACTGACTGAAACAATCGAATGGGCTTACGAAACATATTCCACTGTGTTCAGAATGGGGGTATTTAGCTAAGGACGACAGTCGTTGGGTTTGATTTGGAGTTTGGATGTAAAAACTAACATGATTGGAATTAAAGAATATATATATATATGTGTGTGTGTGTGTGTGTGTGTGTATGGGCCAATTAAAATTCTCCAAAACCCTAAATTTATTTATCTAAAAATCCTCTGCCTCCTAAACTGATCAACGCAGAAAATGCTCCTAAGGTTCTCTCTTCAATATCCTTCGATCTACATAACGAATTCCGAAAATTCTTGAAGCAATATTGTAGTATTCTCCACCGTCTTCAAATCCATACGGGTGTTGGGATATAAAGTTATGTATTTTGCTCGAATCATCGCTTGCCCTCGATTTCAGGGGTTCATTTGCCATCGAGTTTGCCAGCGTAGAAGGAGTAAGTGCGGCTCTCGTAGGTCGTCAACGTAGTACTACTAGATTGTCGTCTAGCGCCTTGATTTGATCGCATGGTGCAACCCTAGTTTCGAACCATTGGGTTTTCACGTCGGCCTGGTAATTTGATGATGATGACGACGTTTATGATTTCGTTTTTATAATGATGTATATTATTCTATGATTTCATGTGTTATGCTATTGTTTGGAATCTACTGATGTGATTAATGTGTTATATTCTAATGATTATCCTTGCTTCCATGGCTCGGGGGTTTGGGTTGTCACAAATGTGGTATCAGAGCATTGGTTAACCTTAGCTCCAGAGTATTAACATATTTAAATGACTCGTCAAAAATAGAATCAGCGGTATTCTAGGACAAGTAACTCATTAGAGATAGGATTAGTAATATCCTAGAATGAGTGAAGCATAGTAGCATAACCTGATCATTACATCATTGTTTCTGCATATGTCTTTATGCTTTTACCATCCCTTAAGATATCTTTTCTATTGGCCTAACTCTTTTCTAAATATTTGCAGAACTGACAAAAAATGAGTGGTAGAGGTAGAGGCAGGACTAGGAGTGGTCGGGGTGGAGGAGGGGATAATATTCCCATTGTTAATGAGCATGTAATTCAGTAGTAGCCCCCACAACCACAGTTTGATCTTGATAGGGTCGCTAAGAAGTATATGAATTTGGGTGGCATGCCATTCACTGGTAGTGGAATAGTAATCGAGGCTCAAGCTTGGTTAAGTCGTGCGAACGGATCTTCGTGGGCCTAGAATTAGAAGACCACAGGAAGAGGTTTATGGCTTCTTGGCTACTTAAGGATGAGGCCTTGATATGGTGGGACGCAGTGACTATAGGCAGTCTTGAAGTTGACATGACATAGGCAAGGTTTAAAGAAATTTTTAATGAGAGGTTTGTCCCTCGACAAGAAGTCAAGCGCTTGCACGATGAGTTTGCTAATCTCCAGCAAGGGGATCAAACCATTCCTGAATATGTGAATAAATTTGAAGAACTCTCTTGCTATGCACCCGAATTGATTCAGGAACCACTTCAGAAGAACAAGCGATTCATAGAGGGTCTTCTCCGAAGGTACCATAGTCGAGTGACTGCACATATCGAGCTTCCATTTTCCAAGGTAGTTGAAATGGCTTGCAGGTATGAGGGTATTGACAAGAAGAATTTTCAAGAAGACCGCCAAAAAGGCCAAGCTAGTAACAAAAGTAAGTATTCTGGTAAGAAGCCGAAGCGAGCAACACTGAACCAACTAAAGCTCAAGAGGATAGGCGAGCAAAGGCTGAATGCTATAATTGTGATCAACATGGACATTCGGCTAATGAGTGCACAACTCCAAAGAGGCCAAAGAGAAATGACTCATGCCCTAGTCAGAACCCTCCCGATAATAGGGAATGTCATAATTGCCATAAGAAGGGACACATCAGGCCAAACTGTCCATTTCTGAAAAGTCCGAAGTGGCTCATGTTTATGATGGGGCGAATACGCCAGCTTCTTCTGTGGGACTAGGTACACCAGATGTTTTGGGAGGTACCCTTACTATTAAAAATATTCCTGTTACAGTATTATTTGATACTGGTGCATCATGAAATTTCATTTCAAGTAACACAGTTAAAAGGTTAAAACAAAGAACTCTTGAAGAATCAATTAGTGTTCATAATCCGATAGGAGGTTCTCTTGTTCTCGGTTTATATTGTAAAGTGCACATCTCCTATTCTTGTTATTGGTTCCCTTTTGATTTAATTGTCATTAATTTTTCCAAATTCAATATTATACTTGGGTAGGGTTGGTTGACAAAGTATGAGGCTGAAGTTAGATTCGCCGAAAGAACTGTTAAGGCTAAAACAAAACTAGGGAATATTATTTCTATACCGTGCCATGGCTCAGAAACAGACAGAAAAGAATTTTGGTCTGCTCTTGAAGATTCCCCTACTTCTATTGAAAATATTCCTGTTGTTAGAGATTATGCGGATGTGTTCGAAGAAGTTGATAGCTTACACCTGCGAAGAGAAATTGACTTCAGAATCGATTTAATTCTGAATGCAAGGCCAGTAATGCATGCAATTCATAGAATGACATTGAAAGAGAAATAAGAATTGGGCGATCAAACTCGACAATTGCTATGGAAAGGTCTGATTAGGCCTAGATTCTCGTGTTGGGGAGAAGCTGTGGTATTTGTTCCTAAGTCAGACGGTACTCTCCGGTTGTGCGTAGATTATCGAGACCTCAATAAGCAAACATTGAAGAATAAATATCCATTACCGTGTATTGATGATTTATTAGATCGCTTGAATGGAGCTCAAGTATTTTTGAGAATGCACCTTGCTACATGTTTCCACCCACTGCGGATTGCCGAAGAATGTGTTCCTTTAACAGCTTTCAGAGGTCCAGACCTATTTTACGAGTGGTTAGTAATGTCGTTTGGCTTATGTAACGCTCTTGCTTATTGTCTATTTAATGAACAGAGTATTCCGCGATGTCTTGGATAAATTTGTGCTAGTATTCATTGATGATATCTTAATCTTCTCTAAGTCAACTAACAAGCATGTGAAGCATTTGGAACAGGTTTTGGAAATTCTGAGAAAGAACGTATTAAAAGCCAAATTTTCTAAATGCATATTCTGGCAAGAAGAAGTGAAGTTCCTTGGTCATGTAGTATCAATGGAAGGAATTTCAGTGGACCCAGGCAAGATCACAGCCATTCGAGATTGGAAGCAGCCTAACATACCCACAGAAGTCAGAAATTTTCTGGGATTGGCTGGTTATTATCGGAAATTCATTCAAGATTTTTCGAAGTTACCTAGTCCATTAACGAAGCTTACCAAGAAGCATGCAAGGTTTAATTGGACGACTGATTGTGAGACAACTTTCCAAGAGCTGAAATTAAGGTTGACTACTACTTCAGTGTTAACTATTATTGATGGCAATCAAGATTAGATAGTCTATATAGATGCTTCTCTTGAAGGAGTATGTGCAGTATTAATGCAAAGAGGCCAAGTAGTTGCTTATGCTAGCCATCAGTTGAAGCCGCATGAGAAGAGATATGTTACTCACGATCTTGAATTGTTAGCTGTCGTGTTTGCTTTGAAGATATGGAGACAGTAACTTTTGGGTGAGAAGTTTGAATTATATACAGATCATAAGTCATAGAAATATCTGCTCACCCAGAAAGACTGAATTTGAGGCAGCAGCATTAATTAGAATTTATTGCAGCATACGATCTAGATATTTTGTATACTTCAGGGAAGGCCAATGTTGTAGTTGACGCACTTAGCAGAAAGAATGCAATTATCGCTAATCTCATTATTACGCCTTCATTGATTGATAAGATCTTTGTTCTTTAGTAAGACGATGATTTCATTTGAGGATTAGCAAAAGAGTTCAGGAAGGCGAACCCTTGAGTTTCTGGATAGATACCAAGGGAGTTCTGAGGTTTTTAGGCCAAATTTGTGTTCCAAATATTCCTAAGCTTAGAAGGGAAGTAATGGATGAATGTCACAAATCCAAGCTTAGTATTCATCTAGGGGTGATAAGATGTACCATGATCTCAAGCGCACGTTCTGGTGGAAATCTATGAAAAGGGACATTTCTATATATGTTAGCAGGTGTTCTATTTGCCAACAGGTCAAGAGTGATCAACAGAAACCCGCAGGATTGTTGCAACCATTAGAGGTTCCAAATTGGAAGTGGGATCAAATTTCCATGGATTTCATTGATGGTTTTCCTAGAACCAAGAAAGACAATGACAACATATGGGTGATCGTAGATTATTTCACGAAGACCGCCCATTTTATTCCTGCAAAATCAAATAGAACAGCTTAGAGTCTGGCGCAGATATATTTTAAATAAATTGTTAAACTACATGGAGTGCCCAGCAGTATTGTCAGTGATAGAGATCTGATTTTCGCTGGAAAGCTCTAGGAAGCATTTCAGGCAGAATTGAGAATAAAGCTGAATCTTAGCACCGCATATCATCCTCTGACAGACAGCCAAACTGAGAGGCTGAATCGTATATTAGAAGATTTGTTGCGGGCTTGTATTCTTGATTTTGGCGGATCTTGGGAAGATCACCTACGTTTGGTTGAATTCTCATACGATAACAGCTATCAAGCAAGCTTGAAATTATCTCCATTTGAAGCATTATACGATAGACCATGTAGATCTCCTGCATGTTGGGTAAACCTAGGAATTTGACTGGTATTGGGTCCTGATATGATCCGAGAAGCTTTAGATAAAGTGGATTTCATTAAGAAGCGACTACAAGTAGCTCAAAGCAGACAGAAGAGTTAAGCAGATTTTAGAAGAAGTGATCTGACGTTTTCTGTTGGTGATTACATATATTTGAGAGTTCCTCCAATGAGAGGAGTAGTCTGATTCGGGAAGACAGGAAAGTTGGCACCTAGATTTATTGATATGTTTCCTATACTCGAAAGGATAGGAACTCTTGCTTACAAGGTTCAATTGCCAGACTAGTTACCCGTAGTGCGTGATTTGTTTCACGTTTCTCAACTTCGTAAACATGTGCATAATCCAGACTTGGTGGTGGAAGAAGCAATGCAATAAGATTTGGATATTACTCCGAGTTTAGCAGTGAGAAGAGAGCTAGTGAAGATTATTGGCAAGGAAACCAAAGTTCTCAGGAACAAAAGGGTACATTTAGTCTAAGTGTAGTGGAGCGGAGATCCCAGAGATTGTACATGGGAAACAGAAGATAGCATTAAGCAGGCTTATCCCAAGTGTAGAGTGGACATCTCTTATTAGCTCTGGTGAAAAGTACATTTACAATATATTCTATTTCGGTTTTGTTTTCTACTTTACTACTGTTTCCCTTTCGGGGACGAAAAGTTTTAAGTGGGGGAGATTGTAGCAATCTCGGAATTCAGAACCAATTTAAAAATTATTTTTAAAGTAACTTTATCAGAAATTGTGTCAGAATTTAAAATTTCGATTTTTTAAATTAGAATATAGCCCTTAAAAATAGTCATTTTACAAACGACCTCCATTTTCGACGAAACCACTTTTGTTGGATTTGGAATGTCAAATTATTATTGGGTTTAAAATTCCATAATTTTTGGAATTAATATGTGAGCGTGGTAAATTAAAACGTGTTTGGTAAATTCTATTGAATTGGATCGATCAGTAAAAAGGCCATTTTCAAACGGTCTCCAAATTCGACGAAATTAGTTTTTTATGACCATATCATCAAAACATAGCTAGATTTATTTTTCGGTAATTTTTGGAGTCAGTATGTGGTCCCAGTAAATTAAAATGTCCATTCAAAATTCAATATTGAATGTTATATTTTAATTTTGAGAAAAACCGACTGAAATAGTCGAACAGGCTTACGAAACATACTCCACTATGTCCGGAATGAGGGTATCTAG
This sequence comes from Allium sativum, assembly GCA_030737875.1. Classification (NCBI taxonomy): domain Eukaryota; kingdom Viridiplantae; phylum Streptophyta; class Magnoliopsida; order Asparagales; family Amaryllidaceae; genus Allium; species Allium sativum. Next base: position 72,178,762 of record CM060923.1, on the reverse strand, counting down.
CTAGGGACGACAGTCGTTGGGTTTTCTTTGGAGTTCAGATGTAAAAACTAACATTATTGGAATTAAAGAAAATAAATAAATAAATATGGGCCAATTAAAATTCTCCAAAACCCTAAATTTATTTATCTGAAAATCCGCCGCCTCCCAAACCGATCAACATGGAAAATGCTCCCAACTTCTCTCTTCAATATCTTTCGATCCACACAATGAATTCCGAAAATTCTTGAAGCAATATTGTAGTATTCTCCACCCTCTTCAAATCCATACAGGTGTTAGGATACGAAGTTATGTATTTTGCTCGAATCGTCACTCCTAACTCGCGTCGCTCGCCCTCGATTTCAGGCGTCCATTCGTCACCGAGCTTGACAGTGTCGGAGGAGTAAGTGTGGCTCTCGTAGGCCGTCAACGTGGTGCCACCTGATCGTCGTCTAGCGACTTGATTTGAGAGCAAAGCGCAACCCTAGTTTCGAGCCATTGGGTTTGCACGTCGACCTGGTAATTTGATGATAACGACGACATTTATGATTCCGCTGTTATGATGATGTATATTATTCTATGATTTCATGTGTTATGCTATTATCTGGAATCTGCTGATGTGAATAATGTGTTATATTCCAATAATTATCCTTGCTTCCGTGGCTCGGGGGTTTGGGTTCTCACATATAGCCACTCTATGGACGCTCTGCCTTGATCTAGCTATAATCAAAGTGCAATTTTCATATTAAAGATCCACAATATTCTCAAGTCTGGAGAATTGTGTAAATTTGTCGCATCGATATTTTCTATTTGATGCAGTTATACATAAGTGAGAAGCTCCGTAGCTATCCAATAACCATTGGTACAGAACCATAAAATTCCTCTGGTAGTCATGAGTAATACTCTACTTAACATCTGGAAAGCATTACGTACTCTAGTCTCATAAATATATCAATATCCAATCTTAGTGTATCTTGACTAGAAACATTAAAAATGATACATTTATATTCATTTTGATATATTACTCACGGCTATAACACTTTTTAACTACTATCACAAAATATACCAATTTAGGATTTTCTATTAAATTTACTTTTAATTAAGTTAATTAGTTAATATGATACATTTTATCAAGTATATTATAAAAAGAAAATGCCTTTTTTGAACTAGGTTGATCAACAATTAGATATATGCAACAAATTATATAATTGGCTCTAGGCTATACCCCTAACCCTGTTAGTTAATATATTTTTACTTAAGTTTATACATATATATGTTTCTCATGATTCCAACCGTCTCAACTTACGATCCTTCTTTGATAAAGAGTGAACTCGGTAAGTTAGAGCACTATTGTTTTTACATCCTACCAGTACCCTTTCTTAACTCTTATGAACATACAATTCTACTTCATTTGCTTTTAGTGTTAAATATAATATTAATGGCTTTACTTAATTAATTTAGACAAACAAATACGTTTAAGCCACTAAGCATTCTTAAACTAATTTCAAAACATTTGTTTATAGCTTGAAAACATTTTAGATTGATATATATAATATAAAATATTTAATAATAAGAACATTTAAAAATAAATTTTATCACATAAGCTTCTAATGCTTAAGAAAATGATTACTAATTTTTTTTAAGATCATATATAACTAAAAGTACTTATAATATGGTTTAAAACGTTAACTTAAAATATTAAGTATGAAAGAATTTAGAAAAAAATATAATATTTCATAAGCTTTTAATACTAATAAAATAATTTTATAATTTTATAAAAAAGGTATATATGCTTAAATTACTTATAATACGGTTTAAAACATTACTTAGAATCATAATTAAAATGCAAAATTTATAATTTATTTAGAAACCACAAACAACATATTTTCTTTTTCGTAAAAATAAAATTTATACTTTAAGAATTCATAATTAATTATCAAAAATCATTTTAAAATAAATTTTAAAATGATCTAACTTATATTATAAAAGACATGTGAAAATAATTAAGTTTAAAGTCATTTTAAAGAAATTTAAACTCTCGAACAAATGACAGCATTTCTAGAATGCTATCAAAAGTAATACAAGCGAAAAGATAACCTTTTTCAAGTGCTACAGATTGTTGTTGTTAATGAGTAAAATTTGGCCAAATTTGTCTTGAATAGGCTTAAATTAGTACAGACTATTTTTTCAACATCCAAATTTTTTATGTTAACTTATATATAGATACTACTTCACAAATATGATAAGAAACCCTTAAGGATCTCTCTACAAAAATTTGTAGAAAATGCCAAGCATAAGGCTTTTCCAAACTGTGTTTATAGCAACTATCGTTATAAAACCATAACCAAATCAAGTCCGAATTAGATTGATATTCAATGAAATCTTATGTGCTTTGTTTCAATGCTATGCTCAAGTCATGTAAGAAGTACAAGTCCATATCCATCAATTACACTTGACATTTAATTTCCAAATCAAAGTCAAAACAATTATCACAATAATGATTCAAACAATATATTAAATTTGTTTGAATGGTGATATAAGTCACGCACTAACATGTAAACATTCAATTTCAAGCTAAACCTTTCCAACCACTTCCTACATCAATCAAAGCGACTCCAACATGCCACTTTCCTCCCCTAGCTCTTGGTCATGTCTTGGAATTACACTATATGGTCATGACCTAGAGCATTCTTAGGCTTAGTGTAAGGACCCGTAACTTCCCCGTGAAGGAAAGAGCGGATACTTTGAGAACAACACACAAATGAACGCATACGGAAGAACATTTCATTGTTATTACAACAATTCCATCAGATACAAGAATATACAGAGTATAAATGATTAAATTACATTCGACAAATATCAGAGATTACAATAAATTACATAGCAGCGGAAAAATATACAAAACACAACTAGAAGTGATACACGGATACAGAGCTTTCCGAGCATCGTTCCAGCTGTAAATCAGGATCCTGTGAATATAAATCTGCAAAACCAAAACTACAAGCTGCCCGTGCGGAAAATAGGGGCACCCAGAGTTTAGGTTAAAACAATAAACTCCAGGTCAGTCATGTGACTGGTGTGAGAACTAAAACAGTTATTAATATTGGTTTTAAAGTTAGGTAAATCAAGGGACCACGCCGTATAACACGGAACGGGTTTCCTCCCAAGAATACCAGTGCATAGAACAAACAGCGCAATGCTAAATAAAGAAAAATGAAGCTGTTATAAGACCCAGGTCCCATCACACAATGCAACGCAAGCCGGAGGATAGGGTTTTCCCTTATAACAGCCAAAGCATGCTTGATACGTTTAAAACACATTATTTTGATATTACTATATGTGTATAGTGTCAAAACAATTTCACATCATAAATATCAATCATAGGCGGCATGGGTACCATCTATCATGTCGCCATACTAGTTCTACAATTAAAACCGCAATATCACGTATTGGAAATTGGATTTCCGTCATGAGCCGAGGCAAGGGGCAAGCTCCTCTCCGCGTTCGAGACACTCTAGCAAATGTCCCAGGACCCCACTATGATCCTTGGATCTTCAGGGCCGGTCCTCTCTTACTTTTGAGGATTAATTATTCCTGAACACACGTTTCCCGGTCCTTACAGACCTATATCCGAGGCGCCTCGCATTCCAACAACCACACAGGTGAAAAGTATATAAATGTCAGGGCTGGTAGGTCACTGACACCACCCTAGCTAGAAAGAAACGTCGTGCTCTCCCTGCAGTCACTATCCCGTTTTTGACTCATACCGAGGTGTGAGGCTCGCGAATTCACGTTATACACAAAGCTATGCCACACAGGCCGTGCTTTGATCATCAACCACAAGACTTTGCTTTTCAACAGAAGCCTTGATCAATTGCCACTTACGCGTGCCACATTGGCAATTCACTCCATGCGACTGATGTCCATCGATATACAACCTCTGAGCTCGTATGTCTCAGAGAAGGGCGTTAAGCAAGAGAATAAATTCTCCGCCGCCAAACAGATGTATATTTAATAGAGATCAATCAACACAGAATAAAATCCAATGTCAGACACACAATCCATTTACAAGTTCGTTCTGGGTCTGAACGAAACCGGAGGCACTTTCCTCGCATATCCATCCATCTCCAAGTACGTCTGGACGATCACCAACTGTTTCCCTCATCCTGGGTGTACAGCCCAATCAAGATCATCAGTAATCACCCAAACGATGTAAAGACTTCCGGTCTTCGACCACCGTCTTCATCTTCGACATCTCGTCGAATCGATTATTCAGAATGGGTATAAACCCGGCCTTTCTGAATAACCCACGTATATGATAAACAAATGTTACACAAACACAACGAACGCCTCATTCCAATTCAGAATATTCTTTTATTCACCAAAATCACATTCTTAGGGAAAGGTTTCCATTAATTTTATCCAAGATAAATTCTTCTAAATTTATTCTTTAATCTTCCTTTGGATATCATTCAAACTAGTCGGGATTAACGAACCACACCGAAGTAATTATTTATTTTATTTCCCAATCCCAACCTATATATCCCATGGAGCAAAACTGGTGATACTCCATTCCTAACACCACGGTGTTATCGGTAAAATTAATTACCACTTCACGTTCAAATCTAATTAAAGATTTAACTATCGCTTTGGAGCAAAACTGGTGATACTCCACTCTCGATCACTTTTCAGATTTGATAATTTAAATTATCAATTCACTTTTTTTAATCTAATTAAACATTCATTAAAACTCCACTTAGTTTTAATCTTTTCAAAAAAAATCAACATCTTGCCTTTAACTGGGTTAAAGAACCAATGTCATCTAAAACACGATTCGCGATAAACCAAATCACAGTTGATATTAAATACAAGGCTCTGAATAGAAAATATATCGGCTTATATTCAATATCAAATTCTGAAACCACCAAATATCGTATTGGAAATAACGATATATAATATATCTTTCAAATTCCCATAACAATATCTGTATAGTCACGAAATCCAACATCGAAATATCCCGAAGATAATTTCGATTCAACTCCAGTCCAATCCACGTATTGGGAATATTGATTATTTTTAAAATCACTTTCAAATTCAATTTATTTATTTCAAAAATAAATTGATTTTAATTCCAGCTCAAAACTAGTTCATTTCGATAAAAACCTATTTTTATCATTTCAAATTTGGAGTTTTTCACCCCAGTTCTTTCCAATTCACATATTATGATTTTACACAAATTATTGATATTTTTAATAATTTTATCAAGGCCCGTACAGTCGATTTCCATCTACGGCCATCGAACTGCACTTACAGCGACCTTTTTCAAATTTGATTTTGATATAACTCCAAATCCAACCGTTAGATTTCAAATTTCTAATATTCATTGGAAAGCTCTTTTCGATACGAACCCAACGGTTCCGGTTTTAGGAGAATCCGACGGTCGGATCTCCCGCAACGTCCGTTTGAAATAAATGGTCGAAATTCACGAACTGCCGCAGCGCGGCGCGTTCTATTCAGGCCATTATATTATATATATAATATATATAATATATATTTCGTCGGTTTCTCTTTAAAACGAATTTTATAAATCGTTTTAAATTCGTTTCTAAAACAATTCAACTTCTATATTCAATTCAAATCAAAATTGAATTCTTCTTTATAAATCCGTTTTAAAATTCATTTCTATTCAATTCGAATTTCAATTCGAATTTCAATTCAATTTGAATTCATTCCAATTCGCTTTTAATTCAATTTGAATTCGTTTTCAATTCATTTCATTTCGAAATCGTTTTCAATTCAGTTCATTTCGAAATCGTTTTCAATTCAATTCATTTCGAAATCGTTTTCAATTCAATTCATTTCGAAATCGTTTTCAATTCAATTCATTTCGAAATCGTTTTCAATTCAATTCATTTCGAAATCGTTTTCAATTCAATTCATTTCGAAATCGTTTTCAATTCAATTCATTTCGAAATCGTTTTCAATTCAATTCATTTCGAAATCGTTTTCAATTCAATTCATTTCGAAATCGTTTTCAATTCAATTCATTTCGAAATTGTTTTCAATTCAATTCATTTCGAAATCGTTTTCAATTCAATTCATTTCGAAATCGTTTTCAATTCAATTCATTTCGAAATTGTTTTCAATTCAATTCATTTCGAAATCGTTTTCAATTCAATTCATTTCGAAATTGTTTTCAATTCAATTCATTTCGAAATTGTTTTCAATTCAATTCATTTCGAAATTTCAATTTCAAAATAGTTAATTTCGAAATCACTTTTCAATATTCATTATACAACGAATAAAATCGATATAAATATCGTTCACGTTAAAATGGCGCAAAACTAATCAACACGGCTTTATATTTTTCACAACTTCTTTATTTTATTCAACAAATGAATATTTATCCCATTCAACACATGAATCTATATCTTTTATTTCAACCCACGACTAATCTCAACACATGAGTACTGTCAACACATCACTATTTTTGTTATGTAAAATATTTTATAAAACTATGGTATCTATCGTTTGATTTTCAATTAGACTTCTACTGGGAAGTAGTTCTAATTTTAAATATGATAAAGATGTAAATTTTATTATATAAAATATTTCACTCAACACATGAACATCGTCAACACATGACTATTTTTATATTCAACACATGAATTTTCTTTTATAATATTCATTATTTTCCCGATTGGAATGAGGCCCAATCAATCACCATATAATGTTAATTATACGGATTCCATACAACACATGTATATAATAGCAATAATAAACAATCAACCATCATCCAAAGTGCACCACACTGTATAAGCATCAAATATAGATATCTAACGCTTATAACAGCCTGTCAATCAATCGATCGACATATTTAATCAATCAGGATGAGTGAACTTCAAATTTCATCCCAACACCCGTGTGGGGTTTCAAACAATCAAACACAGATTTTATTTGTGCAGTTGGGCGACGTGTAAAATTTATCGACCCAATCGATATCAGTCAAATCAGTGTATATAAACAAATCGGCCGATTTGTTTATAAATATTCATTTATCCATTTATCCATCTTCACGTTAAAAATTATATTTTTAACGATAATATATTTTATTTTAACACATGAATTCCTATTCAGTTCATTTACACAATAAAATGATATTTTTATTTTTCTAACATATTTTAGAAAATTTCGGCGGTATAACGGCACGATACTAGAAACGGGACAAGGCCTAGCCTTATCCCCGGTCTAGTGAAGGCCCACGCCATTCACACATCAATCAAATCCATTCCATTTCACCAAACAATTCAATTCAAACCCAACAAACTAACCAACTACTCAACCAACCATTTAACAAACAAGCCATCCATGGTCTGTGGATGACGGGTGTCGGGTGCTACTAAACACCGTCTACATCCTAGTATATATATATATATAACTAGAAAAAGAATTTTGAGTGAGAAGTTCTCACCAATAGCTATCCAAACACCTTGACTCTTCTTTGATAGAAATCTTCTTCATTATCCCATCTTCGTCATCTTCGTTGCCCGTAGTCACTATATACATAAAAATCACATTTTTATATTTTGATGTCTTTAAAATAAAAATCACATTTTTATTTGTTCGTTTTCAATTTAAAATCATATTTTTATAATCACTTCATATATTTAAAAATCGAATTTTTACTATGCTATTCAATATATAAAAATCATATTTCCTTACCGCTAATATATAGATAAAAATTCTATTTTTATAACGCTATTCTCTATATAAAGATTTCGCCTTTTCAAAAATATAGATTTCATCTTTATAAAAATCATCACTTTATTTCAACGTATATAAAGTAAAAATCAGATTTTTATTTCGCTACATATACAAAGATGATATTTTTATATTCTCTATCCTATAAAGATTATATTTTTAATACTTTAAAAATATAAAAATCATATTTTTAATATTTCTATATAGTAAAGATTATATTTTTAATACTTTAAAAATATAAAAATCATATTTTTATCACTTTAAAAATATAAAGATCATACCTTTTTCCAAATAAAAATCCTATCTTTTCACCTTTTAAAGTTCTAATCTTTTTCCATTTAAAATTCAAACCTTTTCTATTTTAAATTCTTTTTTTAAAATCAGTTTTAAATTACTCTTTAAAATCAGTTTTAAATTACTTTTAAAATCCGTTTTTAAACAAACAAAAAAAACAGTTTTTAAACTTAAAATCGAAATTAGTTTTAAACTTTAAAATAAAAACAGTATTTAATCTTTTTTTTCCAGTTTATATAAATCAAAAATAAAATAAATAAAAAGAAAAAAGGACTTACAGGGGGGGTTTGTCGGGGCTTGTTGGTGGCGCGCGGGACCAGGGTGCGGCGTTGGCGAGGCCAGGTGGCGGCGGAGGGCGGTGCTCCGGGCTTGGGCTGTCGCGGTTATGGATTGGGGAGGAAAGAGAAGAGGGAGCGCGCAGCGGGGGGGATGGGGTCGTGGCGCCATGGGGCGGCACTGGCGAGCTCCGCCTCTGGCGGCGGTCGAGGCAACGGGGGGGGGGGGGGGGGAAGCGATCGCGATTTTTTTTTTTTGTTCGAAATGAAAAGAGATCGGGGGGGCCTGGTTAAGGGAAGAGGGGTATTTATTTTTATTTTTTATTATTTATTTTATTATTATTTTATTTTGCAAAAAGTTGACTTTCACTTACGACCTCGAAACGAGGCCCACCGCCTGTCGTCCATAGCGTTTCACCCCCATTCCGAACACAATGGGATATGTATCGTCAGCTGATTCGGCTGTTACAATCAGTTTCCGTTAAATTTACATTTAAATCACTATATTGAATATTAAACGTACATTTCAAATTACCGGGGTCACATACTAACTCTAAAAATTCCAGGAAAATATTTTCTAGCTTCGTATTGACGATACGGTCCTAACAAAACTAGTTTCGTCGAATTCTGAGACCGTTAGAAAAATGGTCATTTTCCAGTCGATTAAATTCAACTGAAATGGTCAAAACACGTTTTCCTTTGCCACGCTCACATATTGATTCGAAAAATTATGAAATTTGGAATCTAGCAATAACTTTACATCACGGATCCAACAAAAGTGGTTTCGTCGAAATCCGAGGTCGTTTGCAAAATGTCCATTTTTAAGGGCCTGAATTCCATAGCGACTATTCAGAATTTTCAACTGGACATATCTTTTGATTCTCGCTACGAAATTTTGATTGGTCGGATTCGTTGGAAAGATATCATCAATTAGATCCTAATGTTTTTGGTTTCACTAAAATCCGGATTGCTTTGCACCCGGTATATTCAATTGAAGTTTGAAATCGAATTATCGAACTACCGCGCCATTTTCAATTCTATTTATAATTATATATAAATATTTATATTCTAACGACGACGTATATAAATATTTACGTTCGAATTATATTCAAAATAAATTTCACGTCTATATTATTTAAAATAATTCATTTTAAATAATCAAAATTCGCTAAAATTGCCAAAATAAAAATTTTAAACTGGCCCAGATTTTCGGGTTATTACAATCTCCCCCACTTAAAACTTTTCGTCCCCGAAAAGGAACAAAGTCGAAAGTGGTTTGATTATTCAACTCTACGTTCGATCTGGCTTGCCTTCTCCAACTTTTCAGTTTCTGAGAATTTTCCAAATTTCAAAAATTTGGCTAACACCCTAAATTTTCGAAAAATTTCGCCATAACCTCCCCTGCAATGGGAGCATCGGGGAATTTCAAATAGCTTCCCCGGTCCTTCAGATCTCAAAAAGAAAAAGAAAAAGCCAAGTGGCAAGCCAATAGGCTCATAAAATCATCATCACCCAAACAAAACAGGAAATTATGTAGTAAACATGTACCTATTTGTCGGGCAAACAAATTTTATTCTTCGGCTCTAGCCTCCTTGCTATGACCTGTTCAATGTAAGTATATGTATATGCAAGCAAATGCATCCAATTATCAATATAATTCAATATTTGATTCTATTAGGCATAAATGGTTAAAAATTAGCAAACAATTAAACAAACAACACAAACATCAATCAATTAGTGAATTAAAGTTTCAAATTCATAATTTTGATACATATATACAAAAATCATGTTTTTATGCCAATTCACAACAATGTGTTCTAGCTATATTAGTTTTGGTTCTCACACCAGTCTAATGGAAATATATAGAAAATCACACCTTCGAAACACGAATATAAATTCTGATGATGATATATCAATCATCAGAACCATCTCCGGGTGTCTAGAATGTGATTCTATATCTATCCAGTATATTAAAACTTCGAATATACGTTCATCACGCGTATACGCGAAATCTATATATACTTGATTGTCCATATTCAAAATAAATAAATAATCAAATACGTATAAAGTGGTTTAAATTTCGAAACAAAATTGTTTTCATATGAAAAATATACTCTTCACACTCGTTCTAGGATACTACTGATCCTATCTCTAACGAGTCATTCTAATTGGATTTTACTAACCCAATATCTGATGAATTCTTTCGTATGGTTCTAATGTGTCTTGTTCTCGAGCTCTGTAAACCAAAGCTCTGATACCACTGTAAGGACCCGTAACTTCCCCGTGAAGGAAAGAGCGGATACTTTGAGAACAACACACAAATGAACGCATACGGAAGAACATTTCATTGTTATTACAACAATTCCATCAGATACAAGAATATACAGAGTATAAATGATTAAATTACATTCGACAAATATCAGAGATTACAATAAATTACATAGCAGCGGAAAAATATACAAAACACAACTAGAAGTGATACACGGATACAGAGCTTTCCGAGCATCGTTCCAGCTGTAAATCAGGATCCTGTGAATATAAATCTGCAAAACCAAAACTACAAGCTGCCCGTGCGGAAAATAGGGGCACCCAGAGTTTAGGTTAAAACAATAAACTCCAGGTCAGTCATGTGACTGGTGTGAGAACTAAAACAGTTATTAATATTGGTTTTAAAGTTAGGTAAATCAAGGGACCACGCCGTATAACACGGAACGGGTTTCCTCCCAAGAATACCAGTGCATAGAACAAACAGCGCAATGCTAAATAAAGAAAAATGAAGCTGTTATAAGACCCAGGTCCCATCACACAATGCAACGCAAGCCGGAGGATAGGGTTTTCCCTTATAACAGCCAAAGCATGCTTGATACGTTTAAAAACATTATTTTGATATTACTATATGTGTATAGTGTCAAAACAATTTCACATCATAAATATCAATCATAGGCGGCATGGGTACCATCTATCATGTCGCCATACTAGTTCTACAATTAAAACCGCAATACCACGTATTGGAAATTGGATTTCCGTCATGAGCCGAGGCAAGGGGCAAGCTCCTCTCCGCGTTCGAGACACTCTAGCAAATGTCCCAGGACCCCACTATGATCCTTGGATCTTCAGGGCCGGTCCTCTCTTACTTTTGAGGATTAATTATTCCTGAACACACGTTTCCCGGTCCTTACAGACCTATATCCGAGGCGCCTCGCATTCCAACAACCACACAGGTGAAAAGTATATAAATGTCAGGGCTGGTAGGTCACTGACACCACCCTAGCTAGAAAGAAACGTCGTGCTCTCCCTGCAGTCACTATCCCGTTTTTGACTCATACCGAGGTGTGAGGCTCGCGAATTCACGTTATACACAAAGCTATGCCACACAGGCCGTGCTTTGATCATCAACCACAAGACTTTGCTTTTCAACAGAAGCCTTGATCAATTGCCACTTACGCGTGCCACATTGGCAATTCACTCCATGCGACTGATGTCCATCGATATACAACCTCTGAGCTCGTATGTCTCAGAGAAGGGCGTTAAGCAAGAGAATAAATTCTCCGCCGCCAAACAGATGTATATTTAATAGAGATCAATCAACACAGAATAAAATCCAATGTCAGACACACAATCCATTTACAAGTTCGTTCTGGGTCTGAACGAAACCGGAGGCACTTTCCTCGCATATCCATCCATCTCCAAGTACGTCTGGACGATCACCAACTGTTTCCCTCATCCTGGGTGTATAGCCCAATCAAGATCATCAGTAATCACCCAAACGATGTGAAGACTTCCGGTCTTCGACCACCGTCTTCATCTTCGACATCTCGTCGAATCGATTATTCAGAATGGGTATAAACCCGGCCTTTCTGAATAACCCACGTATATGATAAACAAATGTTACACAAACACAACGAACGCCTCATTCCAATTCAGAATATTCTTTTATTCACCAAAATCACATTCTTAGGGAAAGGTTCCCATTAATTTTATCCAAGATAAATTCTTCTAAATTTATTCTTTAATCTTCCTTTGGATATCATTCAAACTAGTCGGGATTAACGAACCACACCGAAGTAATTATTTATTTTATTTCCCAATCCCAACCTATATATCCCATGGAGCAAAACTGGTGATACTCCATTCCTAACACCACGGTGTTATCGGTAAAATTAATTACCACTTCACGTTCAAATCTAATTAAAGATTTAACTATCGCTTTGGAGCAAAACTGGTGATACTCCACTCTCGATCACTTTTCAGATTTGATAATTTAAATTATCAATTCACTTTTTTTAATCTAATTAAACATTCATTAAAACTCCACTTAGTTTTAATCTTTTCAAAAAAATCAACATCTTGCCTTTAACTGGGTTAAATAACCAATGTCATCTAAAACACGATTCGCGATAAACCAAATCACAGTTGATATTAAATACAAGGCTCTGAATAGAAAATATATCGGCTTATATTCAATATCAAATTCTGAAACCACCAAATATTGTATTGGAAATAACGATATATAATATATCTTTCAAATTCCCATAACAATATCTGTATAGTCACGAAATCCAACATCGAAATATCCCGAAGATAATTTCGATTCAACTCCAGTCCAATCCACGTATTGGGAATATTGATTATTTTTAAAATCACTTTCAAATTCAATTTATTTATTTCAAAAATAAATTGATTTTAATTCCAGCTCAAAACTAGTTCATTTCGATAAAAACCTATTTTTATCATTTCAAATTTGGAGTTTTTCACCCCAGTTCTTTCCAATTCACATATTATGATTTTACACAAATTATTGATATTTTTAATAATTTTATCAAGGCCCGTACAGTCGATTTCCATCTACGGCCATCGAACTGCACTTACAGCGACCTTTTTCAAATTTGATTTGGACATAACTCCAAATCCAACCGTTAGATTTCAAATTTCTAATATTCATTGGAAAACTCTTTTCGATACGAACCCAACGGTTCCGGTTTTAGGAGAATCCGACGGTCGGATCTCCCGCAACGTCCGTTTGAAATAAATGGTCGAAATTCACGAACTGCCGCAGCGCGGCGCGTTCTATTCAGGCCATTATATTATATATATAATATATATAATATATATTTCGTCGATTTCTCTTTAAAACGAATTTTATAAATCGTTTTAAATTCGTTTCTAAAACAATTCAACTTCTATATTCAATTCAAATCAAAATTGAATTCTTCTTTATAAATCCGTTTTAAAATTCATTTCTATTCAATTCGAATTTCAATTCAATTTGAATTCATTCCAATTCGCTTTTAATTCAATTTGAATTCGTTTTCAATTCATTTCATTTCGAAATCGTTTTCAATTCAGTTCATTTCGAAATCGTTTTCAATTCAATTCATTTCGAAATCGTTTTCAATTCAATTCATTTCGAAATTGTTTTCAATTCAATTCATTTCGAAATCGTTTTCAATTCAATTCATTTCGAAATCGTTTTCAATTCAATTCATTTCGAAATCGTTTTCAATTCAATTCATTTCGAAATCGTTTTCAATTCAATTCATTTCGAAATCGTTTTCAATTCAATTCATTTCGAAATCGTTTTCAATTCAATTCATTTCGAAATCGTTTTCAATTCAATTCATTTCGAAATCGTTTTCAATTCAATTCATTTCGAAATCGTTTTCAATTCAATTCATTTCGAAATCGTTTTCAATTCAATTCATTTCGAAATTGTTTTCAATTCAATTCATTTCGAAATCGTTTTCAATTCAATTCATTTCGAAATTGTTTTCAATTCAATTCATTTCGAAATTGTTTTCAATTCAATTCATTTCGAAATTTCAATTTCAAAATATTTAATTTCGAAATCACTTTTCAATATTCATTATACAACGAATAAAATCGATATAAATATCGTTCACGTTAAAATGGCGCAAAACTAATCAACACGGCTTTATATTTTTCACAACTTCTTTATTTTATTCAACAAATGAATATTTATCCCATTCAACACATGAATCTATATCTTTTATTTCAACCCACGACTAATCTCAACACATGAGTACTGTCAACACATCACTATTTTTGTTATGTAAAATATTTTATAAAACTATGGTATCTATCGTTTGATTTTCAATTAGACTTCTACTGGGAAGTAGTTCTAATTTTAAATATGATAAAGATGTAAATTTTATTATATAAAATATTTCACTCAACACATGAACATCGTCAACACATGACTATTTTTATATTCAACACATGAATTTTCTTTTATAATATTCATTATTTTCCCGATTGGAATGAGGCCCAATCAATCACCATATAATGTTAATTATACGGATTCCATACAACACATGTATATAATAGCAATAATAAACAATCAACCATCATCCAAAGTGCACCACACTGTATAAGCATCAAATATAGATATCTAACGCTTATAACAGCCTGTCAATCAATCGATCGACATATTTAATCAATCAGGATGAGTGAACTTCAAATTTCATCCCAACACCCGTGTGGGGTTTCAAACAATCAAACACAGATTTTATTTGTGCAGTTGGGCGACGTGTAAAATTTATCGACCCAATCGATATCAGTCAAATCAGTGTATATAAACAAATCGGCCGATTTGTTTATAAATATTCATTTATCCATTTATCCATCTTCACGTTAAAAATTATATTTTTAACGATAATATATTTTATTTTAACACATGAATTCCTATTCAGTTCATTTACACAATAAAATGATATTTTTATTTTTCTAACATATTTTAGAAAATTTCGGCGGCATAACGGCACGATACTAGAAACGGGACAAGGCCTAGCCTTATCCCCGGTCTAGTGAAGGCCCACGCCATTCACACATCAATCAAATCCATTCCATTTCACCAAACAATTCAATTCAAACCCAACAAACTAACCAACTACTCAACCAACCATTTAACAAACAAGCCATCCATGGTCTGTGGATGACGGGTGTCGGGTGCTACTAAACACCGTCTACATCCTAGTATATATATATAACTAGAAAAAGAATTTTGAGTGAGAAGTTCTCACCAATAGCTATCCAAACACCTTGACTCTTCTTTGATAGAAATCTTCTTCATTATCCCATCTTCGTCATCTTCGTTGCCCGTAGTCACTATATACATAAAAATCACATTTTTATATTTTGATGTCTTTAAAATAAAAATCACATTTTTATTTGTTCGTTTTCAATTTAAAATCATATTTTTATAATCACTTCATATATTTAAAAATCGAATTTTTACTATGCTATTCAATATATAAAAATCATATTTCCTTACCGCTAATATATAGATAAAAATTCTATTTTTATAACGCTATTCTCTATATAAAGATTTCGCCTTTTCAAAAATATAGATTTCA
The DNA here is from genome assembly GCA_030737875.1 of Allium sativum. Taxonomy (NCBI): domain Eukaryota; kingdom Viridiplantae; phylum Streptophyta; class Magnoliopsida; order Asparagales; family Amaryllidaceae; genus Allium; species Allium sativum. Next base: position 72,163,083 of record CM060923.1, on the reverse strand, counting down.
TCTTTATAAAAATCATCACTTTATTTCAACGTATATAAAGTAAAAATCAGATTTTTATTTCGCTACATATACAAAGATGATATTTTTATATTCTCTATCCTATAAAGATTATATTTTTAATACTTTAAAAATATAAAAATCATATTTTTAATATTTCTATATAGTAAAGATTATATTTTTAATACTTTAAAAATATAAAAATCATATTTTTATCACTTTAAAAATATAAAGATCATACCTTTTTCCAAATAAAAATCCTATCTTTTCACCTTTTAAAGTTCTAATCTTTTTCCATTTAAAACTCAAACCTTTTCTATTTTAAATTCTTTTTTTAAAATCAGTTTTAAATTACTCTTTAAAATCAGTTTTAAATTACTTTTAAAATCCGTTTTTAAACAAACAAAAAAAACAGTTTTTAAACTTAAAATCGAAATTAGTTTTAAACTTTAAAATAAAAACAGTATTTAATCTTTTTTTTCCAGTTTATATAAATCAAAAATAAAATAAATAAAAAGAAAAAAGGACTTACAGGGGGGGTTTGTCGGGGCTTGTTGGTGGCGCGCGGGACCAGGGTGCGGCGTTGGCGAGGCCAGGTGGCGGCGGAGGGCGGTGCTCCGGGCTTGGGCTGTCGCGGTTATGGATTGGGGAGGAAAGAGAAGAGGGAGCGCGCAGCAGGGGGGAGGGGGTCGTGGCGCCATGGGGCGGCACTGGCGAGCTCCGCCTCTGGCGGCGGTCGAGGCAACGGGGGGGGGGGGGAAGCGATCGCGATTTTTTTTTTTTTTTGTTCGAAATGAAAAGAGATCGGGGGGGCCTGGTTAAGGGAAGAGGGGTTTTTATTTTTATTTTATTTATTTATTTTATTATTATTTTATTTTGCAAAAAGTTGACTTTCACTTACGACCTCGAAACGAGGCCCACCGCCTGTCGTCCATAGCGTTTCACCCCCATTCCGAACACAATGGGATATGTATCGTCAGCTGATTCGGCTGTTACAATCAGTTTCCGTTAAATTTACATTTAAATCACTATATTGAATATTAAACGTACATTTCAAATTACCGGGGTCACATACTAACTCTAAAAATTCCAGGAAAATATTTTCTAGCTTCGTATTGACGATACGGTCCTAACAAAACTAGTTTCGTCGAATTCTGAGACCGTTAGAAAAATGGTCATTTTCCAGTCGATTAAATTCAACTGAAATGGTCAAAACACGTTTTCCTTTGCCACGCTCACATATTGATTCGAAAAATTATGAAATTTGGAATCTAGCAATAACTTTACATCACAGATCCAACAAAAGTGGTTTCGTCGAAATCCGAGGTCGTTTGCAAAATGTCCATTTTTAAGGGCCTGAATTCCATAGTGACTATTCAGAATTTTCAACTGGACATATCTTTTGATTCTCGCTACGAAATTTTGATTGGTCGGATTCGTTGGAAAGATATCATCAATTAGATCCTAATGTTTTTGGTTTCGCTAAAATCCGGATTGCTTTGCACCCGGTATATTCAATTGAAGTTTGAAATCGAATTATCGAACTACCGCGCCATTTTCAATTCTATTTATAATTATATATAAATATTTATATTCTAACGACGACGTATATAAATATTTACGTTCGAATTATATTCAAAATAAATTTCACGTCTATATTATTTAAAATAATTCATTTTAAATAATCAAAATTCGCTAAAATTGCCAAAATAAAAATTTTAAACTGGCCCAGATTTTCGGGTTATTACACTTAGGTGCATCAATTCTTCGACTTGCTAATATGTGTCAGAGTAATGTTGTAAGGATTATACTTGAGCTAGTTTTGATTTAGAAAAGCTCCGAATATATTTTATGTTGGAAACTTTGAAGCAAAGAGAATAATGAAGTGCTTGTTTTTATTTTTTGCAAAATGTTAAAATGGTTCAAAAGTGGACGCATGTGTTTATAAAAAATAGGATTTATGTCAAAAGACATCTCCTATTCCCTCCACTTCAACCACAAGAAACATCCTCCTGCATTCCTCTTTACATTCTTGTACATGCTCTCCTTTATTCCCTCTCATTAATATTCCCTAAATCAAGAGTTTTTGTCCCCTTAATTATATGCTGAATATTTGATTAATTTTCTATTATGTGTTTTAACTTGTTATTCATGTGTACATACGTTACTATATAAGTGCTAGAGAATTCATACAATTTTATTGAATGAAAAATCGTTTACCAATAGGGCGGTTTTTGGTAACATTATCGATATTACTTTGTGCTATTTTTTTTTTGGGAAAAAATTCTAAAATAAGTTTACCTTTTTTAGTTAATAATTAAAATATGGCTAATAAAATCACAACCATTCCAAGTTTCAAATATTTAAATAATTCAGATATTTAAATACAAAGTGCTTAAAATGCTTGGTCATTATAATAATTATTAATCAACATAAAATCTCAAATGGTTTATTCATAGTTACCCAATAATTATTAATACATAATCCTTTGTGCACCAACAGTCACGAGTAATACAGTACATAATATTTGGATTGTTACGTGCTTTGATTTTAAAGGATGTATCAACATTTTTTCATTGAATATGACCAAAAATATTTAAAATAATATACTATTTTATACTGTGATTGGTTACTCACTATTATAATTGTAGTCACATAACATTTCAATTAAGAAGTTCTTATTTTCTATATAATTTGAATGAGTATTGTTAATGTCACTCCAAAAAGGATAGGGGGGTCATATTTTATTTTCACTCCATTAAAAAAAAAAATTGTTAAGAGGGGGCCAAATACAATGGAAAAATAAATAAAAGAACACGATTTTACCCTCCATTCAAATACACAAAATACGGTAAAAATTGACAAGAACATACCGAAATTCAGTACAAATTTAGAGATAACATACTGAAATAGATTAACTGGAAAAAATTAAAATCCTACATAATCGGTGATAGTACATCAGAAAACACGATTTATTCGGTGGTTTATCGCTGAATTTGTGTTATTGTCAAGACCTGATGCGTTCACCAAATTCGGGGAGTACATGCCATTTTAATTATTTAACTTTGACTCGCTGTCAACGAATATATCGTTTATGATCAAAAACGGGCCTCCGTTTTTTCTAGTTAATTGTTACCTTTCGGTGATTTGATGATTTCTTCAACAAATTCAACACATCATTCGCTTTTTTGAGTAAAAATCATGTTGTCTTCTTTTTCAAAGTTAGAAATTTCGTTAGAAATTGGCTCCTCCATGAAAAAAGTGATTAATTGTTTACTCTGAAAAGAAGAAGATGATTAAAGTTTAACGAACAGTAAGATGTAATTAAGGTAAAATAATAAAACGACATTTTGGTCTATATTTTATAAATTGTTAAGGGGGCTATGTTAAATGATCCTCCCCTTAATAAAAAAATAACCCCCTTTTATCCGTTTTTGGAGTGGCATTAACAATACTCATTTGAATTTATTTATCTTATTGTATCATTTAATAACAAAAGTATATAATGGAAATTACATACATTTATTATGAACAAAACTTGTTATATAGTTAGATATATGTAATAAATAACTCCCTGTGTCATACCTCCAATTTTGTTAAGGAGATGCTTGAATATATTTAGATGTAGCGAGAGAGATGCTTGAAAATATTAATACAATAGATTAATAGATAGCATAATTGTTGTATTAACATATAAAATAAGCATCCCATTTGCTAGATCGTTAACCTTCTTCAAACCAGTGTTGGTTGTCTTTCTTTTCAACTTAGATTTGTTCAAGATAATTTATTTTGAAACCAATTAAAAAGAGTTTTGAATTGGAACCTTTAAGTAATTTTAAATATTACATTTCAAATAAAAAAAATAACTTTTCAAAACTGACCATGAAATTTGCTAACTCGTGAACAGCAAACCGTTGGTTTCAAAAAAAAATAGTGACTAGTAAATTGTTGTTTTTCAAAATTTATCAAACCGACTGTTAGGGAGGTTTGCTTACTGTCACTAGCCAAAACAACTTTTGTGAAGTCAAAAAAAAAACGCATCTGTTTCTGTGTTGTTCTATAAATATCCCCTGTTCCCTATTCTTCCTCTCCGTTTCTCGGTTCTACAACGCATTATTCTCTCCTATTTTAAAAAAAAAATCTGCCATTTATTTCTCTTTTGATTTTTATTAAAACCTAAAACCCAAATCCCCAAATCGCCAAATCAAGGATGCCCCTCTGCTCAAACCTGTCGCCTCAATACATTAAGGAAAATCGCAATTACAGTGCCAAGTGACTCCAAAATTGCTATTCTGAAGGCTGATGGAGGCGACAACTCTAGGTTTATAAGTTGTGATCAACCCCTCAATCCAACACGAGGAAGTACATTAACATTTCGGGCCTCGGCTACTGAAAATTGATTACATATCTGTGGAATTTCGACAGACATTGACCCCACCATCCAAATTATCTTTTCAGATGTCGATGGTTGTTGATTTCTTGAAAAGGTAAACAACTTTTCTTTTCATTTGCCTAAAATTTGTTTATCCTTTGCCTAAAATTTTGAGTGGCATACCATTTTATGAATTTAAAGGTTGTTCAAGTAATACACGATTTCATTTAGATTGCAGTGCGATACAATGTAATTGGCTTTTGTATATAGTAGTAGTAGTAGTAATAATAATAATAGAGTTCTCGTATGGTATTTAATTTGTCTGGGCAATTTTTTCTCAATCCTTACTATATTTAACCTACTTGCGTAATGCTACATGTGAACAAATCTTATGTTTCCTTATATTGAAAGTGTTTTTGTGGACAGTAGATTGCAGTTTTAATATCATTGCAGCTTGAGCTATGTGGAAAATTGTAAGTGGTTGATAAATGAGCTCTAAACTCTTTTTTAGAGCATGTCACATCGTTAAACTTCAAATATGGAATTCTTTACCACTTTTGCAAATGGAATATATATATTAAATTGTTTTATAAATTCATGTAAACAGAAAGAAAAAAAGTTGGTGACAAATGCATTACTACCATAACAGTCATGTTTCTTCTATGGGTGAATGATGTTAAAAACAAACTATATTCCATGTTTTTATATCCCACATATAAAACGTTCATTTCTTTATAGTTTTATTAGTGGCCTGGACCATAAGCTTTTCTTATGTATTTGGGATGAAAAGACCATTTGATATTGATTTAATGCAGTTTAAGCTTCTCGTTGGTATATGCACAGGAGTTATAATTTGTTTATTTTTTAACATTTCTTGCTATCTTGTGAGTTTATAATTTGTTTATTTTTTAATGTTTCTTGCTATCTTGTGAGTGTTTCTCATTCCACAAAAATTCCTTTATGTGGTAAAAAATCTTATTGTCTATTTACTTACCCGAGTGAGGGTTAATTGCCTACCAGAAATAACACTTGACAAAATCCATTGACGGGTCACCATCTATGAGCATAGCCAATAAACATTAAAAATTGCTGTGGAGATATTTATGCAGAAGTACCACTTTTCAATTTTTTGATTGTATGCTGCTCGAATGTTATTCGTGTGGTTTTCCATTTTCCAACTGTATTTGATATTTTTAGAACTTCTAAATAAAAATTAGAAGGTCAAGTTTGCTATTTTAGTTTTTTTAGGCTTCTAAAGTGATTAGGTTCTTTTTGTTTTTTATTTTATTTTGAATTGAGCACTTAAGCATATTGATATTTTCAATTTTTCATGAATTTGATGATTTTTCTCATTTTCAATATGGATACATTTTTGAGTTGGAATTTGAAAAGTACACATAAATTTATTTAAACTATAAGATATTTAATTTTTGTAACAATTGCTTCTAATTAATTCCTTTTAGCAATAGAGGGATTGACTGTTATGATTTTAAGCACTGATGAATAACCAGACAGAGCACATGTGTGTGCTGGAGTGCCTGTAGATAAATTAAAAGACAGCTTTGTCGTACTGAAGTAGCTAAAATCTTTCATGGGTCCCATAAAATAGAAAGGGAATGGGGGTAAAAAAGGAATTTCTCAAGGGCTGGTCAGTTTCCTAGATATGTAGAAATGGTGAAGCTCCATTTGCTAATGGTAACCTTTTAGTATATTACGGAAACAGATATTTCTAGCATTGAGGAGGCTATGGACTTTGCTTTCGAATTTGCTTTAATAAAGTTAAGATGATCATTCATCTGGATCCACAAAAGAATTGTGAAAGTGGCCTTACTAGCTTATCTTCTGATTTCACATTTGATTTAGCGGGCATATGTTACCAATTATCCAGGAAACATTGATCTTCTCATCATTATTTGTTTAATATTGAAGTTCTGCTATGTTTTTTTTTGTACCACAGACAAAAGAATTCAAATTCAGTGTTATTACTACAATATAAATTGTTGGTTAGCATGCAAGTTTCTTGGTGCTTTTTGGTTTGAATGATAATGTAAACACATTGACATAGTATTGATACTACCCTACTGGATGGTTGAAAACTGTTTGTACGGGACATGATGCATTACAGGACATGTTGTGTAACATTCCTTCATTTTGGAACCAATTTAAAATTTATTTTAATTGATTTTAAATATTTAAAATGATTTATTTTGAGAATTAATGACTAAAATTTATTTAAAACAAAGCTCAAACATATAAATTTAAAATGCAATTAAAACGAGCTCGTAACGTCGTGGTAGTTTGAAAATTTAGTTTTGAACTTCAATTGAATATACATAACGCAATATAAATCAGATTTCAGTAAAAACAAGGAACGTTAGGATCTATTTAATAATATCTTTCTAACGAATATGAGAAATTAAGATTTTGTATTATAAATTGTAAGTTACGTCCAATAAAAAAAATTAAAATAGTTATTATGTAATATATTAATATTATATAAGCCCTAAAAATAGTCATTTTGAAAACGACCTCCATTATCGACAAAACCAATTTTGTTGGACCTGAAACATCAAATTATTGTCAGGTTTAAAATTTCAAGCCAATTGGAATTAATATGTAAGCGTGGTAAAAATAAATGCATGTTCAGTTTCAGTTATAATTCAATAAAAGCTAGTTATAAGGCCCTTTTTTAAACGGTCTCCAAATTTAATGAAATAAATTTCATTAGATCTGTATTTGAGAAACATAGCTAGATTTCAAATTTCGTAATTTTTGGAGTCACCATGTAGTCGTGGAAAATTATAACGTATGTTTAAATTTAATATTTAACGCTATATTTTAATTTTGATAAAAACTGATGAAAACTATCGAATTGGCTTACGAAACATATTCCATTGTGTCTAGAATAGGGGTATTTGGTTAGGAGCGACAGTCGCTGGGGTTCATTTGGAGTTCAGAGCGTTAAACAAGCAACGTAGGAATTAAATATTATTAAATATTATATATATACACTCTTTTCCACGCAAACCCTAATATTGTTCTTCCTGTGTCGCCACTTGTAAATGGACAGCCGATGTTCTTCGATTCTTCCTCCTCGCTTTTCTCCTAATCCATGTATTAACTCCCAAAAATTCCAACTACAAAAACGAAGCTCTCAACGAGATCTCCATATTGTACAGTCATGATCGAGTTTAGTAAATCACGGTGGCCAGAAATCATGCCCTAACCATCCACGTTCGATCGATATTTCAAGGGGCCTGGGGCCCTTGAGTTCACCGCGGTTGCCAGTGTGGGGTGGTGGCGCCAAGACGCGTGAGGTGGATGTGTCCGATCGACGTCCGGTCAGCTATTGGTGGTGCGGTGGCCGATTTAAGCTTGCGAGGTTTAGGTTCGAGTTTATCTAGAGACGTTATGAAGGAGAACGATTAAAGGAAGATAATTAAGGTTAATCACTTAATTAATTATACTAATGATTGTATTAAATTGTTAAATGTTTAAACAATCATAACCTTTGCAAACGATGTCAGAATCGCGTAAACTCAGATGCTTTGGAATCGCATCGTCGAACATTACACCATGGAGCAGATCGGATTTCGAAGCAATTGGAATTTTTGATAAAATTAAATGTTTGTTTAATTTTTTTAAAACAATCGTTATTTAACGATTTCGGAAAACCGATCCAAGCGAGAACTCTCTCACTCAACTAATTTGCATAGTTATTTTATTTAAAACTGAATATATATTGATTGCCTATGAAAATTTGTATGGCGTTAATTATAAATTGTTATACAGTATATGCTAGCTCACACCTCCAGTTGTTTGAAAACCATGTGGATTAATAGATAACTTATTGTGATATGTTGGGAATGTAATTCTGAGTTAATTAACAAGTTAAAAACATTGTTAAAATATTTGTGATAGTAGATATTGGATTAAAAAATCATTTACAAGTCGAACGACTTGTTTATGTTCACCAATTTAAGTAATATTGATTGAAATGAATAAATAATTTATTAATTGATTACTTATTGGTTGAAAACCCCACACGGGTATTGGGATGATATTTGATTTACACTAATCCCAAGGTTTTGGTTGTATGTCAATCGATTGATTGACAGACTGTTATAAGCATTATTTAATTATTTAAGGCTTATACGGTTGTAGATGCACTCTGGATGCGAATTGGATGTTGGATATTTGTTTATAACTACTGTTGAATACATGTGATGTATGAAATCCATATAAATAAAATTATATGGTAATTGGTTGAATCTCATTTCAATCCAGAATAAAGATGAATATTTTAATATAATACTCAGTGAACAATTGAAGTTTGATATTGATGTTCGATTTTGCGTGGACACAAAGATTATAAAATTATAATCGATATCAAGAAGATTTGATTTCAAAATCTGATATTTCGAAAATATTAAAATTTTAATATTATAATAATATAGGACGTTCAATTTTGATTTAAAATTGAAATGGAAGTTGAAAACGTTTTTAAACAAGATTATAAACATGTTATAAAATACGTTTTGAATGGAAATCGACGAAATCTATTATATATAATATAATGGCTTAATATGAAGATATTTGATTTTGAATGGTAAATGTTGAAATAGAATTTCAAACGAAAGTTGTGAATAATTTATAATATTTATAAATTATTTTGGAAACATTTTCGATTTTATTTTAACGATAAATCGAATTCGGGCTTGAATAGAACACGTTGCGCAGCGATAGTTCGCGAATGTCAACCCATAACTTCAAGTTAACGTAACAAGAGATCCGACCATCGAATTCTCCTGGAACAGGAACCATTGAGTTCGTATCGTAAATATCTTTCAAATGAATATAAGAGATTTAAAATCCAACAGTTAGATTTTAAAATATATCCAAATAATTTTTGGAAAAGGTCGCTATGGATGCACTTCAGTGACCGATATTGGAAACCGACTGTCGGGACCTTATTAAAATTATCAAATATATGAATAAATTATGTAAAATCATAATAAATGATTTGAAATGATTTCGGATGAAATACTCCAAGTTTGTAAAGATAAAAGATATTTTATCTGAATAAGTTGTTTACCAATTTGAGTAAAGAAGTAAAAGGAATTGAAATGGTTTTAATATGACTAGAGTATACCAATATATAAATTGGATTGGATTCGAATGGAAATTATCTTCGGATATTTCGGTATTGGATTCTACGATTATACGGATATCGTTAAGTAATTTGGAAGGTATAGATATCATTGTTCCTAATATGATATCTGTTGGTTTTAGAATTTGATATTGAATATAAGTCGATATGATTTCTATTCAAAGCCTTGTATTTGATATCAAATTAGATTTTGGGTTTGTCGTGAATAGTGTCTTAAGTAACATTGTTCTTAAAACCAGTTGAGAATAGAATTTATCGATGCAATAGTTAAATTTTTAATTAGATTTGAATGTTAAATGATAATTCTATTTATCGATAACAAAATGGGTGTTAGATATGGAGCACCATCAGTTTTGCTCCACGGGATGAATAGATTGGGATAATAAGATTAATGATTACTTCGTTAAGGCTCGATAATCCCTACTAGTTTTATAAACCTTAATCTGGTTTATGTTGCAAAAGATATTATAAAATCTTTTGAAATGGTTTCTGAGGAATGGATTAAACAACAAGTTTAAATGTGATAATCTTTGATAAAATTAATGGGAACCTTTCCCAAAGATAAGAATATTTGAATAAAAGAATATTCTAGATTGGAATGAGGCGTATATGTGTTTTTATATTACTTTATTATAAGATACGCGAGTTATTCGGAAAGACCGAGTTTAACTCATACTGAATAACTGATACGACGATTAAAAGTCAAAGATTTGAAGACGGTGGTTGAAGACCGAAAATCTTCCATTCGTTAGGATGACTGCTGATGTCTTGATTGGGTTGTACACCCAAGACGAGGTCATAAGTGGTGGTCGTCCAGACGTACTTGGAGATCACCCGGATATGCGAAGGCCTCTCCCCTATATTGGATATATGGGACGAGGAATAAGGTGTCACTGGTTTTGTTCTGAACCAGAACGGACTTGCAAATGGATTGTATGTCTGACATTGTACTTTGCGTTGTATTCATTGATCTCTGCTATATATATATATATATATCTGTTTGGTGGCAGAGAATTCATTCTCTTAGCTTAACACCCTTCTTTGAGACATACGAGCTTAGAGGTTATATACTGGTAGAATCAATGGTAAGATATAGACTGACAATATGGCACGTTAAGATGTATGGATCAAAGCTTTTGTTGAAAATCAGAGCTTTGTGGATGATGAATAGTGTAACAACCTTGAATTTTGGAACCAATTTAAAATTTATTTTGATTTTAATAGAAATTAAATATTTTAAATGATTTATTTTGAGAAATTATAACTTAGAATTTATTTAAAATGAGTTTGAACATAAATTTATAATATAATAATAAAACGAACATGCATCGCCGTGGTAGTTTGAAAATTTGGTCTTGAACTTTAACTGAATGTTTAAAATTTAAAATAGATCAGATTTCAGTAAAACAAGAAACGTTAGACTGTTTTGAACTATATTTTTCTAACGAATGTGAAAATTTGAGATTTCGTATTATAAATTGTAAGCTATGTCTAAGTTAAAATTTCAAAAAGTCGCTATGGAATCATTTATACATTATAACTATTTATTATACATACATACATGCATATATATATATATATATAATAAAAGGATTTTCATGTAAATTGAACACCATTTGATTAAAAAATTATAATATCGAGATATAAACTCAAGTATGTTTATTTTACAATTATATGATATTTTATTTGGATATATATGATAATATTAGTTTATTATTTATTTATTTATTTAAACTGTTTCTAAAATTATTAATATTTTATTGATATTACATAAGCCCATAAAAAATAGTCGTTTTGCAAACGATCTCCGTTTTCAACGAAACTAATTTTTTTGGATTGGAACGTCAAATTTTTGTCATGTTTAAAATTTCAAGTAAACTGAAATTAGTATGTAAGCGTAGTAAATTTAGACGCATGTTCAAATTTCAGTTATAATATAATAAGCTAGTTAAAAGGCCATTCTTTCAAATGGTCTCCAAATTTGACGAAATAAATTTTGTAAGAGCCGTAATTGTAAAACATAGCAAGATTTCAAATTTTACAATTTTTGGAGTTAGTATCTGGCCATGGCAAATTAAAACGCACGATGAAAATCAATTTTGAATGTTATATTGATTTATATTTTATTTTTGATAAAAACTGACTGAAATGGTCGAATCAGCTTACGAAACTTATTCCATCGAGTCCGGGATAAGGGTATTTGGCTAGGGGCGACACTCGCTGGGGTTCGCTTGGAGTTTGGACATGAAACTTCATAACAAAATAATTTATGAATTAAATATTAATATTTATAAGGATACACATACCCCTATTTTTATTCAAACCCTAATTCTCCATCACGTTCAGCCGGCGCCAACACTTAAACTAATGGCCGAAAATAAATGAAACTAAATCGTTAATTCCCCTTAAGATACATCGAATTTGATGATGATTCCAAAAAGAAAACCGGAGAGTTTCATGAGCTCTTTAATCCTGTACGGGTTTGATCCGAGACGGGGCTTTCAGGTGGCTGGATTTTGCTTCGAAACAGTGGGCGTTTGAGTGGATTTTTGGAGGTGATCAGATGTGCGAGTCGGCCGGTGCTGTCGGCGGTGGGTGAGGTGGCGAAGTTCGACAGCGTGGAGGTTGTGGATCATTGGTAGGTGGCGTGGTTGAGGAGAGGTGGCGGGTTCCTGGAGCCGCGCAAGGGTTCGAGAAGTCATCTGGAAGAAGACGTACTAGAGAAAGTAAATTAGGTTAATAATTTAGTAATTAGTTTAGTTAATAATTATTAAATTGTTAAATGTTTAAATCATTGTAACTTTCTCAAATCAAAACAGAATCTGGTGAAACTGAAAGCGTTGGAATCATGGTGAAAAATACTGCGTCATGGAACTGACTGGAACTAGATTGGAGCTGGTTGCAATTTTTGACTGAATTGAACGCACAATTTAATTTAAACTAGAACAATCGTTATTTAAACGATTTCAGAACCGACCACTGTGAGAACTCTCTCTCTCACTCAAATATTTGTACAGTTATTTATTTTATAACTGAATATATATTGATTGCTTGCAATGATTTTTATCTAATTAATTATTACAAATTGTTATATGGTATATGGCAGCTCACATCACCAGTTGTTCGAAAACCATATGGATGAATATATGATTGACTGTGATATGATTTAGATGTGATTTTAAAATAATTAACATGTTAAAAACGATGTTAGATTATTTGTAGTAATTAAAATTGGATTTAAACCTCCATTTAGAATTCGAACGACTTGTTTATGTTCACCCATTTAAGTAATACCAATGGGAATGAATAAATAATTTATTAATTGATTATTTATTGGTTGAATACCCCATATGGGTCTTGGGATGATAATAAATTCACACATCTCCCTTGTGTATAGTTGTATGTCAACCGATTAAATGACAGACTGTTATAAGTGTTATTTAATTATTTAATGCTTATACAGTTGTAGATGCACTTTGGATGCGAATTGGACATTTAATAATTGTTTATAATTATTGTTGAATACATGTAATGTGTGAAATCCATATAATTAAAATTATATGGTAATTCTTTGAGTCTCATTCCAATTCAGAAATAACAAATATTTTAAATATAATATTCAGTGAAGAAGCAAGGTTTGGTTTTGATATCCGATTTTGGATGGATATAAATATATTGAAATATGAAGTCGAGTTTAGTATAAATATGTCATTTTAACTCGAACGGAATTGTCTATCAATTTTATTCAGTTTTAAAATGAATGCAGACAAAATGGATTTCAAAATATGATATTTTGGAAATATTATTATTTTAATATTATAACAAAATGAATGTTCAAGTTTAATTTAAAATTGAAATGGAAGTTGAAATCGTTTTTAAACGAATTTATAAACGTTTTATAGAATACGTTTTGAATGGAAATTGTTGAAATCATTATATATAATATGATGGTTTAAAATGAAGGTATTTGATTTTGAAGTAAAAAGATTGAAATAAGATTTCAAATGATAACTGTGAATAATTTATAATATTTATAAATTATTTTGGAAACGTTTTTGATTTTATTTCAATTATAAATCGAATTTTGGGCTTGAATAGAACGCGTTGTGCAACGACAGTTCGCGAACGTCAACCCGTAACTACGAATAGACGTAACAGGAGATCCGATCGTCTGATTCTCCTGAAACTGAAGTCGTTGGGTTTGTATCGAAAAGATCTTTCAAATGAATATAAGGGATTTAAAATCCAACAGTCATATTTTAAAATATGTCCAAATCAGTTTTGGAAAAGGTCGCTATGGATGCAGTTCGGTGGCCGATATTGGAAACCGACTGTAGGGGCCTTAATAAAATTATTAAAAATATGGATAAATTATGTAAAATCATAATAAATGATTAGAAATGATTTGATAAAATATTCCATGATCTGTAAAGATAAAAGAATTTTTTTTTCTAAATAAGTTGTTTATCGACTTGAGTAAAGAACTGAAAGAAATTATTATGGTTTTAATATAACCAGAGTTTACCAATATATAAATTGGATTAAATTTGAATGAAAATTATCTTTGGATATTTCGGTATTGGATTCCGTGACTACACAGATACCGTTGAGGAATTTGGACGATATAAATATCTTTATTCCTAATACGATATCTGTTGGTTTCAGGATTTGATGTTGAATATAAGCCAATATGATTTCTATTCAGAGCCTTGTATTTAATATCAAATTGGATTTGGGTTTTTCGTGAATTGCGTCTTCAATAACAGTGTTATTAAATCCAGTTAAGAAAAGAATATTTCTTTTGATTAAGATCAATGAAGTTTTTCAATTAATAAAAATAATTGGAATTAAATGGAAGATGATTTTGGGTTTATTATGAACGATGTCTTAAACAACATCAGTTCTTAAACCCAATTGATAGTGAAGTTATGATTTGGAATTTATAAATCTTTTAATTAAGATTTAATGAAATTTTCTGAAGTAAAGTTTTCCAATTTAATATATTAAATTGGAATTCGATTTAGTAATAATCGAAATGAGCTTCAGTGAAGGAAGACCGTTACTATTTATGGAATTTAAAGGGCTTTGCTGTTATTCCACTTATAGTATTAGTCTGATATAGAAATTCATATCGAGTACGATCGATCTAATTTCCGCGAAGATTCCATTTTAATGGAATATGATTTTGGGTTTATCATGAATCGTGTTTTTAATGACATTTGCGCTTTAACCCAGTTAAAGAAAGGATCAATTTCCTAAAAATTGAATAATCATTAAATAATGATTTTTGAGATTAAAACTAAATTGGAGTTTTAACGATTCTTTAATTAGATTGAAATGTGAATGAGGTATTTAAATTTACCGAATTCAAGAAATGTTTGAAATGGAGTACTACCAATTTTACTCCATGCGATAATTAAATCTTTAATTAGATTTGAACGTTAAATGGTAACTAAATTTACCGATAACACAACTGATGTTAGATATGGAGTACTACCAGTTTTGCTCCATGGGATGAGTAGGTTGGATTGAGATAATAAAATGAATGATTACTTCAGTAAGGCTCAATAATCCTAACTAGTTTTATAAACCTTAATCTGGTTTATATTGTGAAAAGATATTACAAAATCTTTTGAAATGATTTCCAAGGAATGGATTAAACGATAAGTTTAAAAGAGATGATTTTTGATAAAATTAATGGGAACCTTTCCCAAAGATAAGAATACTTGAATAAAAGAATATTCTGAATTGGAATGAGGCGTATGATGTGTTTTATATCACTTGATTATAAGATACGCGAGTTATTCGGAAAGATCGGGTTTATCCCATTCTGAATAACTTATACGACGATTAAAAGTCGAAGATTTGAAGACGGTGGTTGAAGACTGGAGATTTTCATATCGCTTGGATCATTGTTGATGTCTCGTTTGGGTTGTACACCCAAAATGAGGTAATAAGTGGTGGTCCTCCAGACGTACTTGGAGATCGACCGGATATGCGAGAGCCTCTCTGCTGTATTGGACATATGGGACGAGGAATAAGGTGCCTTCGGTTTCGTTCAGACCCAAAACGGACTTGCAAATGGACTGTATGTCTGACAATGTACTTCGCGTTTTAATCGTTGATCTCTACTGAATATATATCTGTTTGGTGGCAGAATATTTATTGTCTTTGCTTACCACCCTTCCCCGAGACATACATGCTTAGAGGTTATATATTGGTGGAAATCAATAGTATGGTATGGGTTGACAATGTGACATGCTGAGATGCATGGATCAAAGTTTTTGTTGAAAAACAAGGCTTTGTGTATGATGATCAAAGCATACCTTTAATATAATACAGCTTTGTGTAGTGTTAACTTGCGAGCTTCACACCTCGGTATGAACCAAAAACGGGATGATGACCGCAGGGAAATGGACATACATTGCCTTCAAGCTACGAGTGATGTCATGGAATGGAGCCCAGACATTTTACTTATGTGGATGTTGTATGATGGAAAGCGAGGTACCTCGGATTTGATTTGGCCGCACAAGGCCCTTGATGGTTGACATACTGACCAAAATGGTCGACGTACTAACCAGGTGACAGGTTCGATAGGATCGAGGAACGTATTGTTTATGGTATAACTAATCAGCGACGGCTGACCGGCCCTACCGTTAACCTAAAGTCACTTGTGGGTGGTCCGGAGACATGTGCTAGAGTGTCTCGAATCGGAAGGGGAAGATCCCTTTCCTTGGTTCATAGATGGAAACCCGATTTCCAATACTCGATTTTACGGTT
Organism: Allium sativum; assembly: GCA_030737875.1. Taxonomy (NCBI): domain Eukaryota; kingdom Viridiplantae; phylum Streptophyta; class Magnoliopsida; order Asparagales; family Amaryllidaceae; genus Allium; species Allium sativum. The sequence goes on along the minus strand of CM060923.1, from coordinate 72,146,764 downwards.
TTAGTTGTAAACCTATATGGCGACATAATATATGGTACTTATGGCGTTTAGGATTGATACATTTATGTTCGAAATTGATTTTTGCACTTATAATAATAATAAAGATAAATTTCGTGTATCAAGCATATTTGACTATTATAAGGTAAAACTCTATCCTCGGGCTTACGTTGCATTTTGTGATGAATCTCGAGCCTTATAATAGCTTCATTGTTCCTTTTAGCATTGCGTTGTTTGTTTTATGCACTCGTATTCATGTGGAGGAAACCCGTTTCGTGTTATACAGCGTGGTCCCATGATTTATCCAACTTTAAAATAAATTTAATAACTATTTTAGTTCTTACACCAATCCTATGACTCACTTGGAGTTTATTTTTTTCATCTAAACTATGTCTATATTTTCCACATGGGCATCTAGTAGTTCTGGTTTTGCAGATATTTATTTTAAAAGGATCCTAGATTACAGCTGGAGCTATACTCTGGAATGCTTTGTATCTGTGTATTTCTTTCAGCTATGGCAGTTGACGTTTTTCGATGCACATTATATTGATGTATTATATTTCCGTTGTTCTGTAATTTATTAATCTCTGATATTTTTCCGCTGTATATTATTTATATTTATACTCTGATATCCTATGCTCTGATGTAAATTATTGTAATAGCAATGAAATTTCTCTTGTTCTGTATTCTAATGCATCGTGTTCTCAAAGCAATCCGTCTTCTTGTTCGCTTTAGGCCGGCCGGGAAGTTCGAGTTGTCACATATAGCCTGACTTTGTGTATAGCATTAATTCGCGAGCTTCGCACCCTGGTACGAATCAAAAACAAGATGAAGGACACCAGGGAAATTGACATACGTTGCCTTCTAGCTACGAGTGATGTCATGGTATGGAGCCTAGACATTTTACTTATGTGGATGTTGGATGATGGATAGCGAGGTACCTCAAATTTGGCCCCACAAGGCCTTTGATGGTCGACGTACTGATCATGTTTTAGGTCTGATAGGACCGGGGAACGTATTGTTTATGGTATAACTAATCAGCAACGGCTTACCGGCTCTGCCGCTCCTAGATACACATGCGTGTGAATCTTGGGCATGTGCTAGATTGTCGTGAATTCGGAAGAAGAGATCCCTATGGCTTGGTTCATAGATGGAAACCCAATTTCCAATACATGATCTTACGATTTTAGTTGTATACTATGATGACATAGTTGGATGGGGTCGTCTATGATTGATACATTTACATTCAAAGTTGTTTTCTGCACTATGCACTTATAATAATATCAAAATTTTTGTTTTGAAGCGTATAAAGTATATTTGACTATTCTAAGGTAAAACTCTATCCTCTGGTTTATGTTGCATTGTGTGATGGGGCCTGAGTCCTATAATAGCTTCATTTTTCAAAAGCATTGCATTGTTTATTTTTAAACTGATATTCATGTGGAGTAAACTCGTTCCATGTCATATGTCGTGGTCATGATTTTATATAACTTTAAATAAAGTTAATAATTGTTTTGATTCTCATACCAGTCCCATGATGGACTCGGAGTTTATTGTTTCCCACCTAAACTCTAGGTGCTCATATTTTCCACACGAGCAACTAGTAGTTTTGGATTTGCATATATTTCTTTTCATAAGATCCTAGATTACGGCTGGAGTTGTACTCCAGAATGCTTTGTATGTGTATTTCCTTCAGTTGTGGTTGTTGATGTTTTCCGCTGCACATTATATTCCTATATTATATTTTTCGTTGCTTTGTAATTTAAATCTCTGATATTATTTTTCCGCCGTATATTATTTATTTGCACTCTGATATCTTGAATTATGATGTAAATTGTTGTAATAGCAATGAAATGTTCTCTTGTTTTGTGTTCTGACGCGTTGTGTTCTCAAGACACCCCATCTTCTTGTTCGGTTTAGGTCGGCTGGAAAGTTCAGGTCGTTTCATGTTGCACTATACTAATGCTATTGGTAAAGATTTGTTTGGGTCAGCTAGAATAATTGGATGGAAAATTTTGACTTACATCCTGGTCATCATAAAAAAAAAGATTAGGTCATTTAGAATTACTTTTTATAAATTATATCCTGTTTTATTTTTAAAAATTGAAGTTCATATGGATATTCAGGTAAATGTATGCTAATGTTACCATACGTTTTTATAATATATGTTTATCTTTATCTTTATTAATAGTTGATTTGAAAGCGTATGCTTTGGTCTTGAACCCAAAGTTTTCAAGTTATCCTTCATATACGATTCTATAAAAAATTGATTTTAAAAAATAATATTTAAACAAAAGAGCGTTAGTTTTTTTATAAATGTTAACATCACTTAAAATTAGGATATAATATGTTTTTCCCTTAAAAGTTCAAAATGCTCTTTCACATATATTATCAAACTTAATATGCATTTTCACAATTTATTAATTAATAATAAAAACAAAATTTGACACTAATAATTAAATGGTCGCAACTTAGAAATAAATTTAACTCAAGTACACATGATTATAATGCAAGAACTAGGAGTGAGCATTCGGTCGGTTCGGTTTGTTTGGAGGTAAAAAGTTTCTGACCAAATTGGAATCAAAAATTTTCAAAACAAAACAGAACCATACTGAAATAATTTCGGTTAATTCGGTCGGTAATCGATTTAACCGAACTTGAAAGATATGTTATTATTTAAATGATTAATCACTCAAATTCAAACTTAAATTTATGCTTGGAGGGATTTCATTCACTAAATTTTATATTTACAAGAAACTTTTACTTATTTTTAACAAAATCTTTGTATTTTATTATTCATTCACTAAATTTTATATTTACAAGAAACTTTTACTTATTTTTAACAAAATCTTTGTATTTTATTACTAAATCAATCATTTAAAGTGCTACAATACCATTAAATTAGATAATACAATAAAAGTTTGGTTAATTCGGTTAAACTGAAAACTAAAGAAAATTACTTTACAAACTGTGTTCAAACAGATTTAGTTTCAAAACCGAACCGAAACACATTGATCGAAATAAACCAATTTGGTTTTATTTTTATTTAGTCTACGTATGTCCTTTAGTCTAAGTTTTATTTTTAGACTGAAGGACAAACTTTGAAAACATATTAAGTGGAAGGTAAAACTGAATATAATGTTAGTTATAACAAACAAATACGTTACACATTGCTTACTCAGCAGATGATTTGTGATTTATTTATTACATCTTACTCTTGCTTTTTTAATTTCAATTAAATATTCGCTTGATATGTTTTGAGCTTATATTTGTTTTGTTTCTTTTTATATTTCTTCAATTCATTAATGGTTTAGAGTTGCAAAATAACCAAACATTAATATTACATTGATCCTTCTTGATATATAATAAAAATGTATGTATGTTTTTGTGACTGATTCAGATCAATACATTGATAGTATATTCTTAGTCTCATGTTGGTTTACATGTAAAATTCAATTTAATTGAATTTCCTCTTTTTAATTACTTTCATTTTCTCATAAAGTATCCAGTAATTAGTGGGAAAGCAGAATTCAGTACATAATACTGTCCAACGGGAGGATGAGGAAATTGCAATTTCTGTCGTTCACAATAGAATTAAAAATTCGACTGTCATGCGCAGTACCTTCCCAATCAGCTACAACATACGTAAACAGTAAATCGAATGAGCATGCAGCTAAATTTTTCTTTGTAGGGTATCATTTTCGTCATATATACGAAACAATTCGATCTAGAGGTAAGTGTGCCATTACATGTGTACCGTCGATGACGCAAATACAGTTTTTAAAGTACGGGTAGCAGCGATTATCATTTTTAATTTCAGCTGGAATTGAATTAAACTGAGTATCAACAGGCTTTATAATATCTGTAGATAATATCTGAACGACATTCAAAATAGCATAAAGACAAAGAGAGATTGTGCTACTTGACCGTTGAAATCTTTCAGCCAATTGTCTATTCGAATTAGCTATAGCTATAGTGTATAAAAATATACTAACAGCTTCTCGAACACTAACGTTTTCCGATGCAGCCAAACCATAACTCCCCAGCCTATCACATAAAGAAAGAAAACATAGCTGTTTCATATGAAACTGCCTTTGACATCGTCTTTGATGACCGCTTAATATGTCGTTACCCATATTAAATCGATAAACTCCGACATGTACATCCGACGACCTCTTTCACGTAAATACGTTCCAATTAGTGCGATATATTTCATATCTTTCGAATCTGAATCACTTGTGTCTAGAAATGGATTGGTCGTTGAATGTAATTGAAGGTGAAGATGGAAAAATTAGGAAGAAGATTGTGAGGAAATGTGGATTGGAGAAGGGACTATAGAACTGGTTATATGCAGAGAAGAAGGGAAGAGGAAATGTGCTCAACGGCTCAAATAGAAGCCGCTGAGCTCCGAGCTCACCCTAAGTGAGCTCAACGGCTCCAATTTGAGCCGCTGAAACGGCTCCAATTTGAGCCGCTGAGTTAGCGGTTCATAATGAACTGATGCAAGGCGGACGCGTCTGTCTTTCAGATGGTCTGTTAACTCACCCTAAATAACTTATAAGTTGATGTTCGCTTTGGCAAGTGGTTGAGAAACGTGCTCTTTGGATATGTAGGACAGGGAAAAGAAAGTAAAAAAAAGACTGGGAAACGTGCTCTTTGGAACTAAAGACTGAGAAACGTGCTCTTTGGAACTGTTCGAGATACTGTTGCACGTAACATTACGTAAACTTCCGAAATTTTTAGGGTGTGTTTGGTTTGTCATTTTCGGTTCATTTTCGATTTTTAATTTTTAAAAATACTGAAAACATGTTCTTTTCACTATTTTCAGAAATTCATTTTCAAAAATTATCATTTTTCAAAACAGGCCCAACAAAGAAAACTGAAAACAGTTTTTTTTCGTTTTCCACGTTTTCTGGCCCAAACGAAAAATTGAAAAATGAAAGCCCAAAACAAACGGAACGCGTTAAACAACCCTAATCGTTTTCTGGCCGCTCCATTCCTCTTCTCCGATTTTCGTCGATCTTAACAAACTCAGGTAAAATCGCAACTTTTTTTTTTTCCATACCTCCGTCGATTCAATTGAACTAGTTCATCAAGTTTTTTATTTAACAGTGGCTCCTTCTTTTCGGCATGGGTTAGGGTTTTACTTTTGATTCGAGCTACTTCTTTTTCAACTGTTATAAGGTAATTTCTATCGATCTCTTTATGTTTCGTGCTTTTCTAGTAATTGCTTTGCTTTGGATGCTCGATAACGATTTATATAATGATTGATCTTTAGGCTAACGATTTTCCAGAGTTTGTGTGTTCTTTTTGTTATGTTTTAATATGTTTTACCATGCCTCTTCTTTGTGTACAATTTGTGAAAAATTACTGGATGTTATGGTTGAAGAAAAACGTCTGATTGAATTAAGGGAGGAAGGAATATTAGTTAAGGACAAACAATAGTTAAATTTATTATTCTAATCCTCAGTCTGATGATTCTAATCCTTTTTCTTTCCGAATCCACAAGCTATGAACACTTGTTGAATTTATGAAAAATAAAAATAAAATGTTCAAACCCTGTAGTTCTATGAAAAATAAAAAATTTCATGTATTCTATGTTCTTTTACTTTGATTGGTTTTGTTAGGATATATAAGAAATATATTCCAGTCAAGGTTCTATCTTGTGTAAAGACATTACACTTCTACACCCATGAAAGCACCCAGCCTTCTGTTACTCGATATGTTCATGTTTGTTGAACAGTTGAGTTGGTGCTGCCATTTTTCTTTTAAATATATAATTAAGTTAAGAAAAAAGAAAAAGAAGAAGATGGTAACTGATGGCCACAGAGGCTTGTGAACCTCGCTGCTCGCAGATCGTTCATCTATGTTATGCAAATGCTTTCTGTGCCTCGGTAGTCCCCGGTAGTTGATGAATAGCAAAAAATGAAAATTACGTCCGCTGTAAAAGACATAAATGTTACTTTTGGCGTCCAATCTGTTGTCTTTATTTGATTTGCCTCATTATGTTTTGCGGGAAACCGTATGGTGTATCTTATACTGCTGTAAACGCATCTTCGAGCTTCTTTTACACTAAATGGAGTGACTAGTGTTTTATGATTTATATAAAACTAATATAAACTGTTTAAATATATGAATTCAAATACGGATATTCAGCATAGATATATATATTAAAAGATGGTCATGGCCGCGTGCGTCCACGCACACGGTGCTGTGTATCGGACGACGTTATGAAGCGTTCGGTCCGTGTCCATACGATTTCCTTTTCATTGTGTCACAGGCTTGGGCACGATTTCCTTTTTCATTGTGTCACCCTGTTTTCTTTAATTTTTGTTAGTGCGTGAGTGTTGTGTGACATACTAAGATTAGTGAGTCCTATTAGTCCTTTTTTCTTCCTTTCAGTTAAAAGCTCATTTCAGCTAAGAGCATATAAGTAATTATTCTTTACAAGCTACATATGCAGCTGAAATTTTCCTTTCTTTCAGTTAAAATGTACACAGACTATGCAAACTTTTGTGGGGTCTATTTTTCTGTCAAATTATGATATAAAATCTACATCTGCACATTTTTCAGTCAAATTTTAATTAGGAATAAAAACAAATTTCTTTTAAAAGAAAACCCAATGCGGGAACTATTGCACCTTAAACATTATGATGCCAATTTTGTTGATAAGCCATTCCATGGTTAATTGTCGATGCTTGAATCTTTTTTTTAAAGGGTCACTTATTTCAAGCTCTGATTGCCACTATTTTACTGATTACATATATGTTTATCCAATACAATAGTAGTAATGAAGATGTAAACATACAATATAGTTTGTTTCTTAGTCAAAATATTATATGTATATTTAAGGAATGGTTACTTGGTCAATAGTCTTAGAAACCAAGTCTTCTACTAAGATAGATATTCAACTGTCTTTCCCATGTCTGAATTATTGTTCAAAGTTGGAGGTCCTAACGTTGTCCTTGACTGTCCTTGACTGTTCAAAGTTGGAGGTCCTAACTGTTGATTATCTGAGATACATAACAAAAACTTTATGTATATAATAAGAACATTATGGAGGCAGCAAACATAAATTCCATTGGATATGCAGTGCGAGATCAAAAGCAATAAATGAAGCCAACCATGAAATGGCAAACTTCATTTGTACAAAATTTCATAACTGTATTTATATTACAACAGACAAACATAGGACATTGAAATTTAGATGTAAACTTGCAGGCATTGTATCATTGTTCATGTTCAACTGAGCAGAAATCTATAGTATAACATGTTAAAAATTAAATATCATAGTACTATGTTGCCATGTTGGGATGCCAAAATAGAAATGTAAAAAAGATACTGGTCGGCTAGTTATTTATTTTCAATATGAACATGGCAATTATTGCTCTATGATTAAGGAAAATGCTTGACGTGGACCAAAAATCAATGAGTGGAGAAAAAGAAATAAAGCCCTGAAAGAGCTACATCCTCAGGATGAAGTTGATTCATTGTTAAGCCACTGTCAAACATTCAAAATTTACACTCTTAACCCAATTTGTTGGACCTCAATTTTTCTAATATGACTGATCTCTTGTGGCGAATTGTTATAAAACGTGTTTTATGTAACTAATCATTACAACCAACATAACTCAAGCTGTTCTTTTATTGGTTCAGTTTGTTGCTTTCTGGGATACATATAATTTGGATGTTGGCGAGTGTAACTTAGATGTAATAAGGTGTTGATCTCTATTCGATTATAAATAACATCTATTTTTATTTATAAAAGCATTATATATATTACTTATTTTTGTATTTTCTACCCGTTATCCGTTCTCATTAAACGCCTTGTGTAATTTTTGATTGGATTTATTTGATACTGTTTGTTAATAAAATATAGTACTACCATCTTTGTCAAAAAAAAAAAAAAAAAAAATCTGCAGCCAAATGCTCCTGTGTCATAATAATATAAAGAGATTTAGATAGCCTAAGTCTTCAATGTGTGAACGTATTTATGAGCTATCTTTGACAAATCAAGTTTTATAACCCCTGAGCAACCTGCAATATTAACATCATTGTCTTTTGTAATCACATTTGACGTAAATAACTTGTTCGTTTTTGTCAAACTAAAAGTTTTGTTAAGTGAAAGTGTAATATACGGTACACATAGAAAGAAGCTACAAAAGACTTCTGATGCTTGAATCTTTTTTTTTTAATTTTCCTGATTTTGGATAGAATTCATATTTGAAAGCTGATCTAATCAATGCTTATGTAGTCATATTGCCAAGTAGGAAATGGGTGTAGATTATTGCAGTTCACATATAGTAGTATATGTTGATGCACCTTACGTAGTGGACATAGTAACATGTATATTTTAGCAGCAATACCAGAACTGAGGGAAATGATTACTGTGATACAACGGTTGAAGGTAGACAACGTGTTTTGTTATCTAAATTTTGCACAAAATGAGCAGTCTAGGATTCCAAATGGTTTTAAAAAGCACTTATGAAGTTTTGTAATATCATCAGTCATAAATACATGGGAAGCTTGGAAACTTTTCTCCACGAAGGGAAGAATTATTAAAAGAACAAAAGAAATCCAATTAAAATGCTATGTTTCCAAATGGGTTGCTTGTCATCTTGGGAACATATGAGAGTTTATGCGGTTGTCTGAAAATAAACTAAAGGCCATCTTAATTTCACCAGTTGGTTGTCCCACTGTATAATTAAGCAACTAATGCAACAAAATTATGTGTTTGGTCTATGTGTGCAAACTAAGTTAGTGTATTACATCATATCAAATTGGCAAATATGAGCAAGATGAAACTACATAGCCAAATAAATGACACAAACTGTAAATAGATTGTGAAACGTCAATATAGACTATCGTGTTCTCAAAAGAGAAACATGCATATGGGTTGGTAGTCTTCCTAGCTGGGGTAATCACGATCAGGGCTTTGGTAAAACAGAGGATCTGCTTACGTTCAGTGGATATACCAAAATACTTGTGTAAACTTATCTTAAGTATTTTTTTTTTTTTTTTTTTTTTTTTTTGAGAACATGCTGCCCAGAACTTGTTTATATGTGCATTTCAGTAAAATAATTATGTGTAATATTAGAATTCCTACTAAATATGCAATTTTCTTATAATATCTAAGATATGCATATTGTTATTGTATGTTTATTGGTGGGTTGTTCGCAAGTTTACATCATGTTATTGATATATAACTATAACCTTCCCACTATTGCTATATACACACAGAAACCTTGGTGGGCATTGAAACGTGAATTAGTGGTGCTGTTAAGGGAATATATTTGTAGCACACATGTATGAAACTTATAAGGTTGTTTTTTTCTTAAAAAATAGAATATGGGAGGTGGAAAAACAAAAGAACCGATGTCATGGTCCGCAAAGAATGAGAAGATTTTCATTGAAATACTTTATGAGAATGTAAAAACGGGAAAATTACAAAGTTCTACTTTCACAAAAGATGTATGGGGTCAGATTAATCAGCAGATGATTCAGGCAACGCAATTAGACTACGGGATAGATAAGCTAAAAGGAAAATGGAATCGTCTTCGTTGTGAGCATCGTCTATTTTCTGATCTTTTAGCACATACGGGGGTCACATGGGATTCTAATACAAATCAAGTCAATGCTCCGGAAGAAGTTTGGCAACACTTCTATACGGTAATATACGTTATGAAAAATATACAAATAAACTAAAATCTATAATCCTTGTATATATTGTAATTAAATAATATATAATATGTTACTTTTGCAATTATAGAAAAACAAGACGGAGTACAAGAAATTTAGGAAGGAAGGATGTGAGCATTATGCAATTCTTGGAGAGATATTTGGTGGGACAACGGCCACAGGTGGATTGGGAAATGCTTCTACTCAGCAACCTCCTACTTCAGATGAAGAATGACAATTAGAAGAAAATTTCTTATCCAAAGGAGTGCATGTGCACGTGGAGACTGAAGATGATGATGGAGCAAGCTTCCGTATGAGTGATGATACGAGTACGAACGATCGTCGTCATAAGAAATTGAAAAGTAACAAGACAGACAAACTTGAAGCTTTTATGAAAAAGTGGATTAACATACGTAGTGAAGAAGCTGAGTTGAAAATGCGTGCTTGAAAGAAAAGCTTGCACGCCTTCAGAGAAATTCGTCTACTTCAGAGAGCAGTGCCACTGATTTGGTAATTTATAGTTCAGGTACAATTTTATTTCAATTTCAATTTAGTAATTCATTCCATCTTTATTTCAGTAACATATTTGAGTTGTTCAGGTACTCTTATTTTTATTTACTTTTATGCCGTGATTCAGTAGATGTCTTACTTTTGTATTATCGTTTGCAGATGTAACTTGGAAGACATCAGAAGCACGTTGCTTACAAAGTTTGTGGCTTATATAAATATCATATTGTTATGATAGATGTTTGAGTTGTTCTCTTTCAACTTTCTCTTTATCTAGCTTACCTCTTATCTTATATTTAAAACCGTGTTATGAACTTTTTTATTGTAATTTTATTCATGTACAATTCGGCCTTACGTAGTTTAAAATATTGTATTCTCTTTAATGTTTAATCATTATGTTTAGAATTCAGCTTATTATCTTTCATATATTATAGTTTTTAATTAGCAGCTTGATATATTTACAGTTGTTTTTATTCAACTTATTTATGTTTGAATTCTTCATTTTGTTTTTTGTTCGATTTACAACATGTAGTATGTACATGCAAATATGAAAAATGAATAATATATATCATTGGGGGCGACTATTTGAATAATATATGTTTGAATTGCCAAAATGAAAACTCAAATTTTGAAAATTTGAAAACTATATTTCAAACCAAACGCATTTTCAATTTTTAGTTTTGAAAACTTGTTTTCGAAAAAAGGATAACCAAACGCATTTTGAGAAATAGTGAAAACATTCAAAATGGAAAATTGAAAACAACCATAAAAACTCAAAATTGAAAACTCAAAATCGAAACCAAACGCACCCTTACTTTTTCAACATAATCTGTACGCGGATTTTCTCGACAGAAACAGTAAAATTCAGAATCGGCATCGATTTGATTTAACATTCCATGATCATGAAAACGCAGTTATTAACATCCAAGTACGATCCATTTAAAGTACATAAAAAAGAGTAGATCGATATTGGTGAAATTAAAAAGGAAATCGAAAAGTTATCGTCCTTGCCATCAGCTGGTAAAACCCTAGCTGCCGGAAGTTAGAGAAAACAATGGATCTTAGCTTGAATTCCAACGCCTACCCGGACATATATGAAGCATTTGCTCACTATAATTCACTCTACTTTGACGATGCACTTGGATCCTGTATTTTAAGCTGGACCGATTCTAAAAACAGCAGGTTTCAAGTTTTAACTAGTCTCCACTTCATTCGTTCGTGCATCTTTCAGAAAGGACGTGTAGTTTTACACTGTAATGTTCGCTTGTTTAGCTATTTTTAGTGCTTTCAAAATTTCAATTGTGGTGCGAGTCTTCGATGATGCTTAAAAATAGGATTTTTATGATGCTGCTGTAATTTTGTGAGCTTTCTGGTTAATTCTCTCCATTTTTTGGTGAAAAAAAGTGCCTCCCCTACGTGTCATTCATTTTTGGTTGCTTTTATACACGCCCGTTTTTGTCTCCGTAAAACTACACTGATCTCTCTACTTTCTCCTACAATACGCTTGTCTAATACAAAACCCTAAATTTGCAAAAAAAGACTTCAGCGAACTCTGTTTGTGGTTATGTAAGTTAATGGTCATGTATGTTTTTTCATTGTAAATTCTGCAGATCTGCTGGAACCTGTCGTTATTTGGAAGGGGGAGCATGTGAAATATACCTCGCACAGCGACTAAAATTGCGCTTAGCTACAGAGTTGAAGAATGCATTATTGCACGAGATGATTCATGCATTCTTGTACATCACTGAAAGAAAGAAGGACCATAGGTAAACCTCTTATTTTTAAGGCAGTATTTGCTTAACGCCCCGCATTAGTTTCTCTATAATACTAATTACTATACCCCCCAGAATTTACTCTTCAAACCCCATTTTCTTTCCATTCTGTTGTTTATTTCAGTCAGAATTTTCTGTTTTCTTCTCCACATGTTTCCACAGCATAGACCACTTTAAAAATAATGGAACTCCTTTTGAAATTCATAAATTTTTATTTAATCTCTTGAAACATCTTGTAAAATAGTGATAAATTTTCAGAATTATTTTTCATAATGAAATTGATTTCTTTGCTTTTCAAATTTGTTTAGTTTGTTGTGTTTGCTAGGATCAATTTGCAGTTAGTTCTTGTTCAAAGACTAAATTTTTTTTTTTTTTTTTTTGCTGAACTTTCACTAGAATGAAATTAAGCTAATTATACCAAATAGCAAAGAGAGATACATATGATTGGAATACAGGAGGCACAAAGAATCTGGTGAAGCTACAGTGTTAATTTTCCGGAAACCAATGAATTTTTCTCTTAGGAAGGAGGAATGGGTGGTGAAAGGAAGAAACTGGGTGGAAATAAAAGCAGACTATTTTTAATGTGTACTATGACATACTTGTAAGGACTTTCATCGTGTAACGGTTGGTGCAAACTTTCTTGGATACATTTTCCTTTGTTTCATCTCCTTCATGTATTTTCTAATAGCCCTCTTACATGCTTATATAGTAACTGCTTCAATAACATACTTAATAATTTCAAATGTTTTGGCGAGTCAAAATTATTAACTTCGTATATCAGGATAAATTTTATCTACAATACATAGTAAATTAACGTACGTAAAAGTTTTGCCAAAAGTCCGTTACTTTTTGTACTTAACATATCTTGTACTATAAAGTTACCCTTGAGTTCAATTTAAGCAAAACACGCACCACTTCTCTATCTCGCTTTCTCCACCCCCCTTTTATCAATTAAACCAATAAAGCATAATTCCTAGAAACGTATACCAAAGTTCAGTTCACCAACAAAATAATCATTTCACAACTGACAGTGCTACTAGCGATAGATCTATTGCAACTGACTGGCTCCAATCTGGATAGCCCAAGTTGCAATAGACTGGTCACGTTTTACAACTGTTCCCGATACTTGCAAAAAAGAGTTGTGTACAAATTTCAAAAGCAGTTGCAAATGACCGTTTTGCAAGCGCTATTGACATTTGCAAATGACCCTTTTACAAGTGCTATTGACAGTTGCAAATAAAAAAAAATATAGGATGCAATACAATCAAATGCTATGTATTTTTTTTTTTAATTCACTACTATAAATATATAATAATTCATTGCTAAAAACAAATATCATAATTAAATAATCAGAAACACATACCTAAAGGAAAAAACACAATTACATACATAAATTCTTAACACACATTTCAAAATATTTGATAAGTTACATTCAACCTTCAAGTTCTAACATATTAAAACACATAATGCATAAAAATAACTATATTCAAGTGACAGTTTCAAAAAACATAGTACAATACAAAATCATAAAACCAAAATACACATACTAGCATAGTGAAATGTACTTTTCATGTTAAACGAGGAACCTTGTGCATCTTGCATTGCTGTGAAATAGAACATTGTCTAATTAAAATCATTTCTATTTAATTTTATGTAAATAGATAAATAAAAAAGGGGGAAAGCAAAGCTAAAAATAAGAAAGATATATAATATAATTCTTCAAGTTTTCTAGCATAGATTGGTGATGTATACTCAAATTTTCTTCATCTGGAGTGCAATTGCCTCTCTTAATTCCAGGCCTAAGATAATTTGTCCATTTAATCTACAAGTTTTTGTTGCATCTTAGCAATCCTGCATGCATACATTAATTCACACATACATCAATTTTTATACAGTATAAAGACAAAATCATGAATAACTAAGCAGTTGCAAAACTATATACCAGTATTAGCTAGCACTAATCAGATCCATGGACTTCATTCAATTTTTTAGACTGAAAACCATTCTAACATATTATCCAACCATAAACTCCAAGACAAGCACATCAGATCTTACTCCCTGGCTCTTGAAGACACCACCAATACAACCTCAAGAAATTCATATCTTCAATCGTATCGTTCGCCACGGTTTATCAAATCAAAGTCCAAGGAAACCTGTACAAACTACTTGGCGTCGGTCAGCAACTTCTGATGACAGTAATGACAATAGGCGTCAACACAAGCATCCTTTACCACAACAAGAATTAGTACTACATGTAGGACAACGGGTTACCTCCCTACAATTTGGGCAACAAGACCATACACAACTACAAGAACAGCCTGGACAGGAGTACCCAAGCTTAAGGTAGCCTGACTTACTGCAAGGACTCCTACTGCAATTGCACCAGAAGGTTTTGAGCTGCAGAGTGCAGAAACAAGAGCAACATATCCACGAGCAATTGCAACAAAGCTTCTTTCTTATCCAATTCCAAAAGCTACAAGTTTATGCTTCTTGTTTATTGGTAAAACAGAGCAGGAAAATTATGTTGCTGTAATGCAAGTATAGTAAAGCTAAGTCAAGAAAGTTGGTAAAACAGAGCAGGAAAATTGTAATTAAGTCTAAGTGTCTCACAATCTCTAATAGATTGTGAAGGCATCAATAACAATGTTTACCGGTTGCAATAAAACCCTTAACGCAGTAAGATTTTCAGCGGAAGGAATGTATTTTGATAGTTGAACTTCTGGGGCAGATGAGGCTGAGTAGAGCTTGCCCCCTGTTTAGATATTCTGGCAACAAAGGTTGCACTTTTGACGCAAGATCTGGTCTTCCGATCTGACGTATCGAAGTTGATGGGCTAGGAATGGAACCTGGAGTGAAAGCCTGGTCGGAGAAGAGGGGAGAGGCTGATAAATTTGTGGTCGCCATGATTTGTTTAGAAGGTTAGGGTTATGAAAGCGGATACGGTTGCAGGTAGGTACTTAATTAGTTCGAGTCGGGTTCATTTGGGTAACGACTTGTTGATTTGCAATATTTTCATAGTTATGTAAAAAGGTACTGTATATTTTTAGTTCTCACGTAAAGTTTGGGCAATGAGAACTTGGTATTTTGTTAGTTGGAAGATGTAAATTATTGTTTAGTATCATTCATAAATTATTGACTATAAACCGTTATATAATAAAAATTAATTTAAAATAAGCAAAAGTTATCTATAAATTACTATTGATAAATTACGAAATGTAAATTACATGTATATGTTATTATGTATACACTATTTTTTAGAAATTTGAATATTTTGCTAAACTTAAAATTTATAACAAATTCTAATTTTTTTACTTTCAAATTCTACAAAAACTACAGAATTTTTTGAATATTTTAAAATTTCTTTTGGACTACATAAGAAATATTGCATATCAATTATAATTCTACAGTTGATAATTGATTACTAGTTTTTACAACTTAATTATAGTAAGTATCATTAATTATTTATTGACTTTTTAATTATAGTTGATAATTGATCATTAAAAACTGTTTCTTATTTATTGACAGTAGATTATAAGTAGTCATTTATGACTTTTTAATTGAAAATTGCTACTTATTTTTAATAACTCATTTTTCGCAACTGCCTTTACCAGTTGAAAAAAATATATAGTTATTGCAAGTGGCGAAAACAGTTGCTAAAGATATGTTTGTTGCAACTGTTATGGAAGAGCAGTTGTAAATAATATGTTTGTTGCAACTGTTGTGGAATCGCAGTTGCTAAAATTATATTTTTGTAACGGGAAGGGAAGCACTGTTGCTAAAAATATGTTTTTCGCAAGAGAAACAAAAAAATCTGTTGCTAAATCTCATATACTGCAACTTCTACGAAAGGTCTCAACTTCTACGAAGAAAGGTCTGTTTGTGTGGGTGTGATGTTTTTTTTTTCTTTTCATGGGGGGATTGTCCAAAATATAGACATTGAATCTGATACTACAAAGCATAATGCTTTTTTCCCTAAGTTTTATCAAAACTGTATTTCAGTGGATCAAGTGATTGTTGAGCATGAGTAGAGTTTTCCTGAATTATGTTCAGAGGCCATATTCAATTTTGCTAATTAACTGAAACCATGCTTTTGATTGCATAGCTACCATGGTCCTGGTTTCATGTCTAAAGCAGAAGCAATAACCCGTAGTTCCAAAGTAGATCCCATGGTTAGTATGATTTTACAAAATTATACGTGTAAATTTCTTATGATATAAGTGCTTCTTCCTTTTCTTTTCTTTTTCCCAGAGGCCATCCTGTGGCTATAGCATCACTACAAGCCACAGCCTAAGCAAAGAAGTTAATGATAACGGAAGTCAACATTGGATTGTAATACTACTAACCAATATAAGTGTATAGATGCATACATATTGATGTTTCTAAACAATCATCCTCTTTTTGCTTTCGATTTGGTGAACAGTGTACATCTTGCGGAGATGTGGTTGAAGGATCCATTAACAAGGAACCTTGTTCAGCTACCTCCTGCCTTGAGAAAAGGATAGCTGACAATTTTTGTGGCAACGATTCATGTCACTGGCACAGGTATGAGTGTTTTATAAAGAAGGCACCATAATTGGTCCTTGGATTAAGCAAGCTTGATAATGTATGAGAATCCATATGTTTCAGATTTCTCAACATTATTTCCTTGAGTTTTTTTTAATGACTTTGAATATTAGCTTTTGTCATTTGCTTTGTATATATGGTTATAGATCACACAGTCTTGAAGAATATTATTTATACCTATAGTCGTTAAATCTACATGTTTCCGTAGTTTTGAATATTTTTGTCAAGTTAAAAATAATCAGTTAAT